>CM073202.1:2173651-3648102 GCA_037042915.1 Auricularia sp. M13
CGTCCCGGACGGCATCCGCTACACCTTGACTTTCGTCCGCCTTGACGTCTCCTGCTGGCTCTACATCGGCAACTACAAGATGGTGAACGTCGCGCATCTCAGCGTCGAGGAGTGGAGATTCAGTCAAGGTATACAGTTGGACGCTTTTTGTTTGGACCAGGTTCATGTTCCTCGGTTGCAGTGCAAGAAGAACTGGATGGAGGAAATACATGACCAAAAATGGGGACACATCGCCCGCCGGAGCATCGCGGCCCGGAAGCAGTTGCGCGCTGAGCACGGGCGCGCACCCACGTTCGACGAGCTGCAGGCCGCCATGGACGACGTCCCCAATGCCCGAATCAACAATATGAGGGTGTCTGAAATCAGGCGGGCGTATGATGACGGCGATGAGGTGGGTCCGCGTCGCCAGTTTCATCTATGCCATCATCTGGCATTTTGCCACAGGCTGGCATGATGATGATGTATGTCCGTGCTCACAGTCTTACAGCTCCTCGTGATATCCGCGCTCAGATTCGTCGGCTATGACGACGCCTTCCAGCGGGAGCTCATCGCCAAGTCACCCGACGCGCCGGAGGCATTGGACGACTCAGAAGACGAGAAGAAGCCCGTGAAGCGCGAGCTAGAAGAGGATACTATCTCAGCACGAGTGCACGCGCGGAAGCGGCGGCGCACTGCGCGGTAGGGTGTCCTGCATGTGAACATTTGGACACAAATGACAGTGCGTCTCTTAGCCAGAGGAGTAAAGAAATTTATATTCGTGTAATTCAAGGCAAGAAACCCGGGTCAGCTCCAGCGCCAAGGCCCGCCGCCACTCAATGCGACACGGGATCCAAATAGCTGCGAGTATTAGCGTCGCTACAACATTCTCCACATTCCTGTCCCGCCGTCGCGTCCACTGATCTGCAAGGGGCGACGGAGGAGTCAGCAAATGGCAACGGCGGAACAGGTGACACCTCTCCACCCTCATGCTAAACTGACTTCGCACCGCGTACAGGATCTTGGGGCCCTTCATTCCTCTGACGGGAGTAGGTATCAACAGGGGCCTCTCACAGTGGCAGGTCTAGACGGGAGGGACGCGCGATATTGACTGCTGTAGCCGGACAGGTTCCAGGCGCTCAAATCGCCTTGCGAATTCACGATTGATATCGGATTCGAGTTCGAGGTGTCCGACCACTCGCGGGTTGTGACGAGCTACGCGTGACGGTCCCGTGGCCCGAGCACGGTCGTGCGCAGTGTCCGTCGTGGCTCATCGGCCACGAGTCGCCCCCTCGCCACGTTCGCTTCATCCCTTCGATATTGCCGTCGACCAGCACGAGGCGGTAGCCACGAGCGTCGGATACGCCAGTGAAGCGTCGTCTCGCCCGGGAATCTGCGACGCAAGGGCAGGGCGTGGCACGAGGGACGAGTGGAGCCGCGGACAATGAAGCTCAAGGGGCGCAGGGAAAGTGACGGCAGCTCGCAGCCTGAGGCTCAAGAGCGCCGCCGAGAACCCAATGAGAACGCGGGACGCAGACACGCTGCGGGAACTTTGAACAGGACAGGGAACGAGGGTCAGCCTGAGCGTCCGACTCGGCACTCCCCCTCCCCTCGGACACGGAGACGGTTCCGCATCCGGCTAAAGTGAACTTCGTGCGTACCTAGGCGAAGCACACGGTCGTGATGGCATCGTCGAGTTGTACCGTTACGACTCCCTGGGCCTGCAGTTTCCGCCGCCGGATCTGATCTGGAGTGACAGGTGCTCTACTGTATGCACACATCCGTTAATTTAGCAGCTGTGAAATACCGCAAAACAAGCTGTAACGCACGCACTGTCACAATGCGGATTCGCCACTGATCATGAGGCTCTGCGGCGGAGCACGGCGTCACTTATCGAGCGTCAGTGCGCGAGTCTACAGTCACGCACGGTGGTATTGCAAAAGGCAGTGTCCTCCCCCAGTGTCCTGCACCTCGTCTCGCACGATAAACCGCACGTCGTGCTCCCACCGGCAAAGTCACTCAGCAACAGCGTCGCGGCCTTCATCGGCGCGCGCTCGCCTCGCCCGCCGCCACCTTCCTCCGCCGCGCACACGAGCATGGTCGCAGTGAATCCGCCCCACGTTGGTCACATGCTCCAGAAACCAGACTGATCGGGGGAGTCAAGATTAATTGACTATCACGCTCACGCTGCCAGTGACAGGTCATATGCGCAAAACGTCCACTGGGAGCCCTGAATGAGCCAGATTTCCGTCTCCAGAGTCGCATTATGACTGGCCAGCCGGATTCCTGCTGCGCAAATTGCATGAGAGCAGGGCTCACGGGTAGAAGAGCACTCACCGGGACGGTTCCGAGCCATCCGGCCGCTTACTCGCTGGCCCTGGCCGTCGCAGGTGTCGCGGGCCTTCGTTACGGTCGCGCGCGGGCATGGCTGGCTGGCTCGGCTGCCAGTGGCGGCTAGGGACCTGGCAAATCCTCGACGCGCCCGCCCCGCGACGGCCAGCTTTTTAACCGTCAGCGCTGATCAGCGCTCACGTCACCGCCCTGTCTCTCCCACGCCGAAGACGCAAGAGTCTATGTGGGAACCGCGTTCCGCTCGACGGGACGGATGTTTGGAGTCCAGGGAAGCCACGAGCATGGCAGCTCTGTGCGCTAGACGCCCGATGTGTCATTGATGCCGATGTCAAGTGCATGAAGTCGTACAATTGTCAACAAAATCAAAAGATTACACAGTGTCGGGTGCGATACGCAGGAGGAAATACAAATGTGTGCGGGGGCCAAGGCGTACAGGCTACAAGATATACCGTGCTACAGACTGGGTGGGCGGTACATGATTACAGGCGTCAATGATACAAATCCAAACAACGTTGAGCGCGCAAAACCAAACGAAAGATGCGAGAGATCAGAACTAGCGCCGGTACCGCCTACGCAGGGAGGGTGTAGACGGCGACAGGCTCAATGGCGTCCACGTCCATGCTGTCCTCGTCTCTCAGCTCTGAGAGGTCGACGTTAACCTCCCTGCTGTCCTCGCACGGGAAGAGTGACTGCGCGACCAATGCGGCATCGCGCGCCTCCTTGAAGCCGTCGAGCGCGCGGTGCATCCTCCGTTTGCGGCGCTCTCCCTCCATGAGCAGCCGCCAGCGCAGTTCCCACTGCCGGGCGGCGTTGGAGGCGCGGTCGACTTCGCGGACGTAGTCGACGTGCAGAGTCTGGCAGGCGAGCATCGCTTCCCGCAGCTCACCGATCCACGCACGCTCTTCTTCTCCCGCCCAGGGTTCGCGCTCGTCGATAGCAGACACATTGATCGGGAGAGGCACGCCGTCGGGCGAGCATCGCCCGCTGAAGTCCTCCAAACACGCAATCCGGGCGATCTTGTGCAGGGGGAAGCCAAGTCGCGCAAAGTGCTCATCAATGTACGAAACGCCCTCAGCCTGTTCGCGGCCCGTGCTCAAGTCGCCGGCACGGGGGAAGAGGGCAGGATTGAGCGCCGCGTTGCTCTTAGACGCGCCGATCGGTTCCATCATGGGGATGTTGTCCTCCTCCAGGAGAGCGACGATTCCGGAGAGTCCTTGGGCAGTGGACATGGCGTGTATGCGCACCCGCATAGGCATTCCGGGCGTATATGCGATGTTGCGGTGTACAACCGCACGACACAGGGCACCGGCGGGGATGGCCTGGCAACGCTTGCGCCGCCGCACGCCGGTCTCCCGAGCATCCTCGACAGCGTCAGAGAGCAGCAGACCGTCTGCGAGGGCGTCGCGCCTGGGAGAGAGTGGCGAGGGAGTCTTCGGGTAGCGTGCAATGCGAGCGACTTGTTCCGCGCGGTCGAGGTCGGCAGCAATCGCGGATTGAAGGGACTCTGCTGGGGTGGGCGTCGAGAAGGACAGCGTAGGCCCACGAGGAGCCTCTTGGATCTCGGCAGTATCTGAGATCTCAGAGACAAGCCCGGCCAGCGTGACGCTGGGGGTCTGACGCAGGCTGGTCGTCGCCTTCTTGCGCTTCATTGTCGGCTTGTGCAACGAGTGCGCAGCGGCCTTGCGGCCTCCCCGAGCTGCGGGAGCACGGATAGCGAAGGGGTTGATGAGTGTGGTTGCTGGAGAGAAGTCGAATTTAACTGGCTCCTTTTGCTTGGGCGGGGACGTGCGCGGGGCGGTGGAGAGGTTGAGGACGCGCTCCCGGAGCGCCGCACGGTCTGCGAGCAATGGCCGTGCGTCTGCATCTGCTGGGCTGGGCGCGGGAGCTGCTGGACGCTCTGGGCTGGGGAGGTCGTAGGCGCCGGGCATGCGGGGCTCGCGGTCGAGCGACGAGCCGAGCTCAGGGGCGCTTTCGACACGGAGAGTGACGGCACAGGCTTCCGGCGCAGCGTCGAGAATATGCCGCCCGCATTGGGCTGGATCTCCGAACGCACAGGCGCAGGCGCGACCCTGCGCGCCATAGGAGGCTGGCTGGCTGCTTCAGGCGCGCCACTGCTCCCGAGAAACGCATGCAGGCTGCTCGTCGAGTGGCTGCGTACGAGCGAGTTCATTGCGGCGGGGCTGTCGAACGGCGGGGAGGGCACGGGGCTCGCGCTGGACGGGGGGGAGCAAAAAAGAACGGGAAAGAGCGGGAACACGGAACGGCGTGGCGGAGTTTGGTGCGTTCGCCCGTCAGCTGCGGCCAAAAGAGGCAGTATTTCAAATGCGCACGTCAATCTCAAGACCATCAAAAATCCCGACTAGCACCAGATTGGCTTTGCACGCCAATTGACTTGAGCTATCCCACGATCGACAGATTCACGGGGGAGGATCCTTGACAGCGACTGTATGTTGCTCCCCCCAGGTCACACCGCGGATGGCCAGTTCCCAGGCTTCTCCCGGGCCACACAGCGCAGGGCTTAATCGAAGCCGCATCGATGACTCGAGGGGCCACGTTTCGAGGCCCAGAGACTGACACGACGCCGGGGCTAGATGGCCAGGGAATTATTGCGCCGACGGTATGCGCTCATGCGTGCGTCGGAGCACCAGAGGCTGATGCAGACCCCGCGGATGGCCGCCCGCCTTCAGGCTCCAAGACAGAGTGCCACACGCCGTGATGCATTCGCCAGGGACTCGTCGGCCCATCCGTCACAGCGTCGCGCAAGCTGTATGGCGGAGCACGCTACAGGATGCGCACCGTCACTCCGAGTCGGCGGCTGAGCCTGATACGCACACGGCCTGTCGCGCCACCCTGTCCATCACCACCAGCAGCCCGACGACGCTCAGGCTGTCAGCGACAAACAACCTATCTCGCACGTCGCCCAGGGCCTTGCGCACCCGCTCCTCGCTCAGCACTCGTCTCGCCATGCGGGAGGAAGCCGATCGCCGTCTTCGACCCTCGGCAAAGGGTCGTCCTCGAGTTCGCATGTCGGCCCACTCGTCTGGGGTTTTCTGGGGTACGTGAGTCCGTCGGACATCTAGGCCTCCGCGTCGAGATTCATGCCATAAGCAGTATACAGTACGCTGTGCCACACTGGAAGCCGCTGCGGAGATAGGATTGTGCACAACCTGCCAGGACACAAAGGCGCGTCACGAGAAGGGTCATCCCGGGTCTTCTATCGAGCGTCGGGATCCCTGCGCTGCGTTCCAAATCATAGAATGCCTTGAGGACCCTGTCTCACCCAGCCCAAGCTATTGGACGCACGATGTTAGTGCGGCCGGGGACTGTGAGAATCATCGGTCTTGCTAATGGTCCGGCGTGGCCATAGGCCGCAGGCGCCTTTGCTCTTGTTCCTGGTGCGGTGTGTGGTCGACTGCGCGATCGGGCATCGGGCGCGAGGAAAAAGGAGGAGGTCCAGGCCTGACGTTTGCACGGGAGGGAGCGAGAACGAACGAAAAAGCAAGCATTCCATAGTGAGCGAAAGCGAGGTGGACATGGGGTGGCAAGGAAATACACTGGACGGAATAGACATGTTACAGATCACAGGAGACGCGGGCGAGAAAGAAGGAAATGGCGAACTAAATCCATAAGCGTACTGCATACACCGAGCGAGATGCTCTGTTCTGAGCCGGAGCATTCGGATCCCTCAGCCGACTCGGGAAAAAGGGGGTTTAATATCTGAAACGTGACGAAGCCTGCGTGAGCGGGGGTGTGAAAGGGTGGTCGGCGCGGGGATTCTCACGTGTGCTGATACCGTTGTTCTGCAGGAAGCGAGTCATCGAGGCGGAGGCGGCGCAACACGCTTGCTGGGTCGGGGATGCCGACCGTCTGCCTGCCGCTCCGGCGGTCATGTGCGTCGGAGCTCGACGTAATCGATGAGATTGGAGGGAGTGCCTTGGCGGGCAGGAGCGAGAGACTCGACAGCGACGGGAGCGTCGGCCGCTCTGCGCCGCGCTGTTGCGGATTAAACGGCAGCGGCGAGACGGGGCTGCTCCGCGTCGAGACCGACGCAGAACTCGCGGAGCTCGACGCAGCCCCGTTCATGAGCCACATGCGGCGCTCCTCCCCGTATATGGGACTGGCCGAGATCGGAGAGATATACTTTGTGGTACTCGTCGTCGTGCTCGAAGTCCCCTGCCTCGGATACGGCGAGTACCGTCCGACCTCCGGCCCCGTGTAGATGCGCAGGGGGCTGGGATGGCCGTCGTACTCATGCTGAGGAGGGGGATATTGCTCCGAATGTGAGAAGGGGTCCCGAGGGACGACGGCGAACGAGGCCTGCTCCTCTTGCGTCTGGGTCGATCGGCGCTTCCGGCGTCCATTGGTGGGAGGGAGGATGCGGCCGTAGCCCTGGTCTGAGGGAGAGAGGCAAGAGTCGGGAAATGTGGGACTATTGTAGCGTCAGAGGGCGTGGGAGGGAGAGCGCAAGGCTGGTACTAACCCGAAGAACGGGACGAGATCGTCGCGGATCGGCCACGCAACTCTGCGTGCCATGTCAGTAGGAAATTGCGAGACCACCAGATGCAATACCTGCGGGAAAGACTGATGGCGTACTGCGAGGGACGCGGAGTGAGCGCGCGGGAGGAGTGAGCGAGACAAAGCGTGACTTGCCTCGAACGGAAGCCAGGTCCCCTGTATTTTCAAATAGCCCCCTCGGACTCGCCGAAGCCGCGAGCTGAGCTCTGGCAGAGATTCTATCATTTTGACAATGTCCGCTGGAGAGAATGGCGCGGTCAATAATGCGCCGCGGGACCAGCGGCGGGAGATCCTCACCTTTCGGGTGGCCGAGGGCTATGACGAGGCACACTGAGCGAACTGTGGCAAGCGCACGAACGGGCTGGACATACCCTTCCATATTCCAGTCCAGAGAACATATCCGTCGTCTACGTCCATCATAATCCACTGTCCGTTGAGGAGGTACTCGTACACCGGGCTGTGTCGCACGGCGGCGGCGCGCATCAGCCACGTTCCCCGGAACATCAGGAGGTATCCTGCACGCACATGTAGCCTCGCGGGTCCTTACTCGTGATGTAACGGCCCTTGGTCACTCTGTGTTTCGAGGTAGGAAAGGGAACATGCGAAGAACGCGTCGCGGGTGCCTGCGACGGCGCCGAAAGCATCGATGTCACGCGCTGCGCGCTCTGAGCGTCTTGCGCGGGGCGCCGTATAAGCCGGGGGAGAGACGAACCTGAGAGTCACCATACGCGGCCATCGTTTGCCTCGGTGAGAGAAGATGAAGTGAGAAGAAAGAGACGTCCGAAGAATGATATTTATTTACTCTTGCGAGTTCAGCGGGGAAACGCTCCGCTTCGCTTCGGTGCCTTCAAAGCACGCGTCCGCCGATCAATTCAAGCTCGCTAAAGCCATTCCCATTCGACTTATCCCACCGATCGTGCACGACGTCTTGCAGGGGCCAGCCTCGGTCTTGCCAAGCGTTCGCCCCGGAAGCCCTATTTTCAGCAAGGCCAATGCGACCCAAACAGGCTCAATCATATATCCATCCATCTCTAGACCACATTCGTATCCCCCTGCTCAGCACCACTACTGCACCGGAAACGGAGATGCTTCTATTTAGTCCGTCGAGGCGAGGGCACGGCGCACGGCTGCCGAGTCGACGCCGACTCCGCTTGTGTAAACAACGTCGCTTGTCCTGAAACCATTGAATTGGCTTGCCGCGCAGATCGTGTACGCGCCCATGTTGCGGAATCCGAGCCAATCGCCAACTTCAAGGGCTCGAGGCAGGCGCGTGACTGGGCACACGCAATCAATGCCATCGCAGGTCGGGCCCCACACGCTGCTCAGCTCCATGTCGGTAGAAGCGGTGGCCGAGCTGACGAAGGAACCGTTGACAGTCAGAACGTGAGGGTAGACCTTCTGGTGATCGAACAAGATGCAGTTGAACGAGCCGTAAACGCCGTCGTTGATGTAATCTGGGCCACAGCGTCAGCGAATTCGCGCGGATCGACGAGATTGGAAGAGAAGGGGGGAAGAAAACGTGGGAGACGTACACATGACTCGGGGATTTTCGTTCTCGCCCTCGTCGTCTATAGCCTCCTCGTCTGCCGGCCGGACGCGGCGCGCGATGATGTTGCAGGCCAGCGAGAATGCTGTCGAGACGTAGAACCGGCCTGGCTCGGCGATGACGCGCACGCCAGCGCTCTCGCGCTCATTCTTCGGGAAATAGTATGCAAGTGCCTCGTTTATCGCGCATGCAGTCCGCTCGAACGTCAGATCCTCGAATCCGCCACCGACGTCGAGAAGGGTAAACTGATAGCCGACCTCGCGTCCAAACGCAAAGGCCCTGTGCGCGCGGCTGATGGCATCGCGGAATGCATTCGGGTCGGAACATCCACTCCCTACGTGGAAGCTGACCCCCACTACGTCCAGGTTCAGCTGGCGGGCACACGCTAGAAGCCGAGGAACGTCGGAGAGCGGAGCCCCGAACTTGACGCCGAGGCGGCACAGGCTGCTCGAGTCGTCGGTGAGGATGCGGACGACCAGCTTGGCCCCGGGGTAGAGACGGGCGACCTTGTGCAGCTCGTCGGTGTTGTCAAACGTCATGAGCGCGACGTCGGACTTGGCCGCGTTACGAATGAATGAGGCAGGTTTGCACGGGTTCGCGAAAATGATCCGGGATGCATCGACGCCAATTGACAGGACCTGTGATATTTCGCCCTGGCTGGCGCAGTCAAATCCGGCGCCGAGCGCCTTGAGAAGACGCAGGACGTAAGGGTCCGGATTGCACTTGACAGCTGGAACAACACCAAAAGTCGGATCAGAACCGGCCTGCCAGCACATAAGCTTATTTGGGATCTGACGCACCGTAAAAAGGCTCTATGTCTGGAAGAGCGCGACGCCAGCGTTGATGCTGGCGCCAGACTTGGCTCAAGTCCGCCACAAAGAAGGCCTTCTCGGAGTCCACTTCGCCACAGTTGCCAGCATGGTTGGCATTGATGATGCCGTTGTTCATATGAAGGTCAGGGTGACCATGGAAGAGCGGAGGGAGACCGGGAACCGAGACATCGAGAGGTACAGAGTCACACACGGGCAGAGCTGGAACGTGAGGGGTCGTAGCACTGGGAGGCAGGTAGTGCAGGTCGAACTCGACCGGCGGGAGGATGTGAACTTGGGTCATTGGGAGTATCTGAGTCGAGTCCGAGTCGCTGACTGGGTAGCAGTCGCGAGCTTCTATGGGAGGGGTAAGAGGACGGGGGAAAGGATCCAGTGAGGAAACGCGGGCTTGATGTTTTTGGGAAGGCCTGAGAGTGACCTGTTTAAGCGTGGGCAAATAGAGACGAGAGTGCTGTGAGCTCTGGCGATGTCCCAGTTACCGGTTCCCAAGCCGCCTCGGCAGGGAATCCGGGGCGGACAAAGGACGGTACGCTGGGCGGAACCTCAGTCGGCGGGGGCTCCTCGCGCTTGGGCGAGGAAGGGGCTGGGTGGTGCTGGGGGTGGTGAGGAAGCGGAGAAGAGACGAGACGAGATCAGGCGGAACGAGATGGAAGACGCGGTCAGATGGAGAGCGTGCGATGGACTGCCCACTGGCTGGTGTCAGGGAGGTTCGCCTGGGGACCCGGACTGAGTTTAAACTCGTAGACTGTACAGACGGCATACCTCGAACGGAGAACCACCTGGGGGCATCGATGAGCACGGGGAGTTGGGGTATGGCAGGACACGTACTCGAGGGAGAGAAGTCTGAGGTCCTGGTTTCTCTCTTCCTTGGCAGAAATGGTGGGCTGACTACCGCGGCCTCTCTAGCTCGTACGGCGCGAACTCGAGCAGGATACGGCGGCGGACTGGCGGTCGGGGGCGCTGTTAAAAAGGGCTGCTGGTGCAGAGCAAATTGGCGCTCCGACGGAAAGCAGTGTAGTATCCGTTGCCCGCAAGCTCCGACCGGCACGCGCAGCCGGGTCCTTGCCACGCGCTCCCTCCAGTCATTCTGGCGTCCGCCCTACACGACCCGGCGCCAGAGTCATTCCAGCTACAGCCTCTCCGCTCCCGCCACGACCGCCGCCCAATGAAGTTCAGGCACGTACTCCACGGCGGCGGTGCCTGGCGACGCTGACCCCGCGCGCGCACAGCACTTCGCTCAAGTTCAACGCGAATCCCGAATGGTGGGACGAATACATAGCGTCAGTCCGCGTCGCCCGCCCCGAGTGCGCTCTCAATGTAAACAAGTCTGCCGCAGCTACGAAAACCTCAAGAAGACCATATACGAGCTTGAGAAACAGCAGTTTGGCCGGCCCTCGCTCGACGCGCTCGAAGGCGGCGAGAGCACAGCGCTCATAGGCGCAGGCGCCGACGGCCACGACTCGACCGACGCGTATTTCTCGTCCCTGTTAGACAAGGAGCTCGCCAAGATCACCGCGTTCTACGACAAGCAGGAAAAGCTCCTGTTCAACGAGCTCGACGCGTTGTCGAACGAGGTCCAGCAGAAGGAGCACGAAATTCGCACCTCGCTGGACGGCTCCTACGACAACCACCAGGACTACGCCTCGGACAACGAGGGCGACCATTCCTCGTCGGAGGGCGGGAGCCCAGTCGTGCCCAAGAGACGCATGTCCAGCGCCTCTCGGCATATTGCATTCGGTGCGCATACTTACGGCACATTGCCACGCCCTTGCGCGTCTAACGTCACGCCCACCGCCCAGAGACTCCCGGCCCATCGTTGCACGACAGACGGCCGAGCGCGGACAGCAACGGCGACCTCGAAAACAGCTTTTACTCCGACCGCGCGCGATTCCGAGCGCGTTCCCGCAGCGTCGCGTCACGTGCCAAGAACTCTATCAAAGAGCTCCTCAGCCTGTCTGCCCTCTGGACGACCCAGAGCGACTATGCGGCCGACTTGCGGGTCATCTTCAAGCGGCGGATAACCAACCTGTACATTACCTGCTCGTCCCTCAAGTCATACGTGGAATTGAATTATTCCGGGTTCGCCAAGATACTGAAGAAGTAAGAGAATCGCATGTCGATGTGCCGGATATCCCGTCGTGACTGAACATGCTAGATACGACAAGATCACCGAGCACGATGTACGCTGCCACACTGCATCCCAAGGACTGTCTGCTAATGGTGTCCCCCAGTTAAAAGCTCGCTACTTATCCCAGGTGGTCGACCAAGCGCGTCCGTTCCAGCAGCCCACGCGCGACGAGCTCGCAGCGGCGCTCGTCCGGCTCGTCGACCTGTACGCGAAATGCGTCACGCACGGCGACGTGTCGTCCGCGAACAAGCAGCTGCGCGTGCACCAGCGCGAGCACGTCGTGTGGGAGCGCGACACCGTCTGGCGCCGCATGATAGCGCAGGAGCGCACCGGCGAGGCGGACGGCGTCGTCAAGGCCGTGGCGGACGCCGCCAGGCACGATCCCATCGCCGAGGTGCCCACGCCCCTCGGCCGGCTCCCCGTGACGCGCAAGCTCGCGTTCTTCTTGCTCGCGCTGCTGGCGTTCGTGCTCCTCCTCAACGTCCGCGTCGTCGCGGAGCGCGAGGCTAACCGGTGTTTTGCCATTCTGATATTTGCCACCATATTATGGGCGACCGAGGTCTGTCTTCCCCCTCCGCCGATTAGTTCTTTTGCACCCGCTCACTGCAGCCAGGCTATACCACTCTTTGTTACCTCCATGGCTATTCCATTACTTACAGTCACATTGCGTGTATTCCGCGACAAAGACAACAATCCTTTGCTACCACCGGACGGTACAAAGTGAGCAAGTCCTGCGTACAACTTCCGAAATGCTTACTGTCTCCCTCGAAAGATATGTCTTCTCCGTCATGTTCTCCCCGACTATCATGCTGCTCATCGGCGGCTTCACCATCGCCTCTGCGTTGAGCAAGACGAACATTGACCGCCTACTGATTACACGGCTGCTCAGCTTTGCGGGAACGCGTCCGAGCATTGTGCTGCTGGCCTTCATGGGAGTCGCATGCTTTGCCAGCATGTGGATTAGGTAAAAAAATTCCGTTGTCTACCCTACATTCTCTCATTTGTTGGCAGCAACGTTGCGGCCCCTACGTTGTGTTTCACACTCATTCGAGTGAGAGACTTGTCCGGAACACTCGTTGCATATATTGACAGCATTGCAGCCTATTCTGCGCACCCTCCCGCCTCAGGCTAAGTTCGGCCCTGCTATTATTGTAGGTCGCAACTTCATGTCCGTCCCCACATACTGACAGCCTCCAAAGCTCGGCATTGCCCTCGCCGCCAACATCGGAGGGCAGAGCTCGCCCATCTCGTCCCCCCAGAACCTCATCGCCCTCCAGGCCATGGATATTCCGTTAGACTGGCTGCAATGGTTTGCAGTCGCGCTCCCTGTGTCCTTCATCTCGATCATCCTCATCTGGCTGTTACTGCTCGCCTCGTACCGTCCTGGCGTGACAGCCGACGGCGAGTTCCTGGAAATCCGCCCCATTCGTGCACCGAAGGAAAAGTTTTCTGGGAAAACAGTACTGGGTCACCTTCGTCTGCATCTTCACCATTGCGCTGTGGTGCGTCGAGCACTCAATAGAGTCCTGGGTCGGGGATATGGGTATAATCGCCCTGATTCCGATCGTGGCCTTTTTCTCGACGGGAGTGTTGAAGAAGGTACGGTGTGGCAATGTTTGCGTGTGCATGTGGCAAGATGTTGTGGCTGACGTGAAACTCCTGCACGTACAATAGGAGGACTTTGACCAGGTGAAGGGGTGGCAACACCGAGCGCAGAGCCCGTCGGCTAACGTCGCGCGCGCAGTTCCTGTGGACGATCGTCTTCCTCGCGATGGGCGGCATCGCGCTCGGCAAGGCCGTGACGTCCAGCGGCCTGCTGGAGGTTCTGGACGCGGGCATCCGCGGCCTCGTGCAGGGCATGTCACTCTATACCGTCGTCCTGGCTCTCACGGCTGTCGTCCTGGTCGTGTCGACCTTCATCAGCCACACGATCGCGAGCGTGCTGCTCGTGCCGATCGCGTCCGAAGTCGGCGCGAACCTCGAGGGAACCACGCCCGGCTCCTGATCTTCCTCACCGGCCTGCTCTGCTCGACCGGAATGGGCATGCCCGTCTCCGGCTTCCCAAACCAGACTGCGTATGCGTGCTCTACTTTTCGCGCCGCGCGCGCTGACGTTCTACGGACGATGTTCGCAGCGCGAATCAGGAGGATGAGATGGGTCAGCTGTACCTCACCAATGTGGACTTCCTCAAGAACGGTGTCCCGGCGAGTGTCATCGCAGCATTCGTGAGTCACGTGTTCATATTTCGCGGGGTGCAAGCTCGTTTAGAATAATCAACCTTTGCAGGTCGTTGCCACTGTAGGCTTTGCCTTGTCGAAGTTGATTGGGTTCGTCCAACTCTGCCAATTTTCATGGTACTTGGCGCTGACTGGTGACACTCGCAGCGTCTGATCGCCCTCGATATGCGTTATACCGTTATTGGATGCTTTCCGGGAATTTAGAATCTAGAATGGGATCCTGTGCGATAGGCCATTGGTTCTTCTCATCCTGGACGTGACTTGCTGGCTACAAACACTCCCGTTTCCGCCGAACACTGGGAAGACAAGGCCTTGTCGCTGGTTGGCTCTCTGAGCTTCCGAATGACGCCTGAGGAAGCTGGGCCAACGTCGCAAAGCTCTGTGCAGCGTCTTGCGGCTGTACCGCAACCCGACGATTCGAGCTTGCTAATTGGGTGGCGTGGGCCTTCGATGTGCATTGACGAGCCACAAAAATCTGCCACCTGGATTATGATATGTCATCTCGGTCACACCTCTACTTACACGCCGCACAATGCCTGTGTCCCGCAGTCTTGCACGTGGCTTATCAGACTCTTCTCGGTTCTATTTCTGGCAAATAGCTGTTCACTGTCGGATTTTATGATGCTCTCGAGCGTGGACAGGCACTGCACCGACTTGGCACCGACTGCTCCTCAGTCTGACAGTCGCGAAGAAAGAATGATCTTGCAGCGTCGGCTTCTCAATCATTATCCTGGTGCATGCATAGCTTACCCCTTGTGCATTTTTTGACTGCCACGCACTGGTATTACCCCCGGCGTGCCCGCATCCATCGGAGGTTCGTGGAGTTCCCGATCAGGAAAGCAGCCGCAGTGCAAACCTTGTTTCGGAAGTTCATGGTGTATATCACTGGCAGTGTGGCTGCAGCCCCTACCCTGATCCCCAGTTCCTTTCCTGATTCTGCATTCTGAAGGGTACTCCGCACTTGTCATGCCCGTAATCACCTCGACTCTCCGGGACTCGACGCACGCCAAGCGACTGCCACCTTTCGCATGGCCGGGCTCTGGCTCATTTCCCAGCGGCGTGCCATGGGCATCTGCATTTTCAGGCGTCAGGTGGCCCGAGGCGACAGCATCTTCTGGTGGGACGGATCCTACTTCTACAGCTGCAGGCACGGTTCCACCTCCAGCACCAAGCACGCCGGTGGTTCTACCCTCCCCATCTTCGTCGTCTGCGGCACAGAGCAGTAACCTGCCCAAGATCATGGTCGCAGTCGTACTCCCGCTAGCATGTCTGAGCATAGCTCTCGGTGTGCTTCTTTTTGTGTTCTCCCGCAGGAAGCGCCATCGGCGGCGTGTGCGTTTACTGCAGCCCACGAGGCCGACGGACAGCGGCACCACACCGTATATGATCGATGCACTTCCCCTCCACACCGACGGCGATAGGATACCGCGAGAATCGAAATACGACGAGCTCAAGGCACCACCACGAGCGGCGCTGAACGACGGCGTTACAACGCCGTATATAATCGAGGCTATCCCCGTTCACGGCAGCAGACGGGCGCAGGACTCTAAACACGATATTCTCGAAGACATCTCCGGAAGCCACATCGTCGCTTCACGCCTCCCAGGATCGGTGTCCGTTGATGCTGGACGAGCTGCACAGAGCCATCCAAAGGACCGGACTGTCCGTCCAGGCGTTCTTCAGCTCGTTTTTGACACATAGGCCAGACGCTCCAGCGGACGCTTCACCGCCCAGATACGAAGCATAGGTGCGTCACTGCTGATCGGCGTGGTGGTGTTTCGCCGTGAGGTTGACCGAGCGAATTAGGCCTTCTTGTTTCATGGACATCCGCAGCGCCTAGCCACGACGCAACTATTCAATGGATGCTATGTTCTCCCGGGGTTCAGAACTTCTTCAGACTTCGGTACGGGATGGCGGGCACTGCTCCTCAGCCTGGAGCACTCGAGGACGCCGAACGGTAGCAATGATAATGATAACAATGTAGCCTTCCACTTTTAGATGAGCTGTCGTTTTGTTTATTTCACGAACTTCTAGTATTGCCACAGTTGATGCCAGGATTCTTACAGATTCATGATTTGTACAGACTTTATGATTATCGAGTATTTGCTCTGATTCCGTCGCCTGCTCTGCCATAATGACTGGCAATTGTCACTGTACAGCGACATACCTGCTCACCCGATCAACAGACATTTAGAAATTTGTGCAAGCGTTGGCGGGAGTAGTAGCATCAACGTGCTGGGAGCGCTGAGGAGTGTGAAAATGTGAAATTCCGAAACGCGTATGTTTGTGTGTGAGAGATACAGAGCAGACGCAGACAGCATGATATGATACTTGAGGACACGCACTCGAAGCTAAATAGCACAGCGGCGACTATTACGGATACAACAGACGTAGTCCACTGGAGAGGGCCGGGGAAGGGATCGCAGCATTTCCACCTTGGTTTGATAATTATGATCGGGTCCGAGTCGTCCACCACCTGAATATTCCAGGCTTCATAAATCCGTTCGTTCGTTCGTTGGTCGTGGAGTTGGATGCGAGTCTAGATTCCGAATTCCTGCCACAAATGGCGCATATCGTCCGGGTGCGGCCGCGCCATGCTGGGCGAGCGCCGTTGCGAGATCGGGCGTCGTCTCGACGAGCTCGGTGAGCACGTCCTGCGCGCCGTACTCGCGCTCGCGCCCCGCGTTTGGAGACGCGTCGCGCGTCGCGATGAGCACCGCGCCGCTGACCGTCCGCGTGCCGTTCTCCGCGAGCCGCGCGTCGCGCGCCGCAATCACCTGGCGCAGCTGGCCCGACGGCACGTGGCGCACCTCGATCCAGTCGCCCGGCACCGCCGTGCCCGACGGCGACGGCGTCGAGCTGAACAGCAGGATGTGCGGCGCGCGGTACACGTATGTGCACGCCGTGATTTCCCAACGCACCAGCCCCGCGTTGTGCGACGGGTATCCGTGTTTCGTGATCCACACGCCGAATTCTGACACATCGTCAATTCGACGAGAACCGACGTGGTCTGAACGTCCAGCTACACGAACCAGAATAGATGACCATTAAGTCACCATCTCCGACGGGTACGATGCCCAGCGCGCGTGCTGCTTCACATCGAGGGCGCAGCTCGTTCACCGCGTTCGAGTAGGCAGGCAGGGTCTTGTCGTCTCGAGGAATGTCCCAGTCCGGCACGGTCAATACAGATGAAGGACTGCGCATTCCGTCAGCAGCAGGCTTTTGAGCAAAGTAGAAGGCGACTGACTTGGTGGGATTGATGATGGTGATTCCCTTTTCGTTGGCGATAGCCAAAGATTTCGTGAGGAAGGTGACATCGTACGCATCTCGCGGCACATAAAGAGTCTGCAAGACAGCATCGGCATAAAGCTCGTATTTCTCTCAAAAGGAGCGCGTGCGCACCGAGCCAAATTCGCGGAATGACGGTGTCGGGCTGGGAAGGGCCCTGGGCCGCAACGGATTGATAGGCTCAGCTGGGGAGACGACCTCCAGACAGTTGACATATGTATTCAACAACGTCTTGACGCAATAGACAACTGCGCGAAAGAATGTCAGTTAAAAGCACAGCATTTTCGGCGAAGGCAAGACACGCACGAAGCGCCTTCTCAAATGCGAATCCCAAGCGGAAGAACTGCACCGTGCCGGACTTGGGGCTGATTTTCTCGATGGACGCATTCAGCGCCTGGCGCGGCGCCTGCCCGCTCGCGACGCGGACGAGCAGGTCCAACGAGTACGCATAGAGCGCGCCGTCAGCTTGGACGATGGCCTTGTTGTAGCCCTCCAGCGCAGCCACAGCAGCGACATTCGGCGTGCCCAATACCTGGCGGAAAGCTGCAGCAGTTGCGTTAGCAGCAGTTTTGCCTGCATGCGCCGGTAACTCACAGCTGGAATCCGACCGCAACCCGATGAACAGGCCGGCTGGACATGCAACCAGAAGCATAGCTCTGTCGTGCGTCGCTGTGAAACAAACAAACGTGAGCAAACAAACAAAACAGACTGAACGGAAAGCTCACAAAACGCAGCAGCGCTGGTAATCTGACCCGTGAAATGGCGTTTCGGGGCGTTCGTGATAGGCGTCCGCGCGGCGAAGACGCCATGATTAATGACGTTGCTTGCGAACCACTAATACAAACGCGAGGTCATGAGCCAGACGGGCGAGAAGGAGAAAAGAGGAGGCATACACGATTCGCGTCGACCTGCACGCAGCGCACGACAAGCGCCTCCTTGATCTTCGCGACCCACTCGTCGCGCGCGGCCTCGGACGACGCGTAGAGGTTGTAGCGCTGCGCGATGGGCGCGGCGGCGTGGAAGACCGTGAAGCCGTACATCCGTGTCTGCGGCGAGTCGCGCAGGAGGTCCGACAGCCGCTCGTTGCGGGTCTCCGGCGGCGGGAAGGTGTTCACCAGGCGCAGGAGGTCGAGCGGAATTGGCTATTGAAGCAGGTTAGGAGCGTTGGGGCGCGTAAGGGGGTGGAGCAGACGCACGCGGGACACGACCAGTTGGCGTTTGTGCGCGCCGCGCTCGTCGACTTTCGTCTGGATGACTGCCGAGACGCTGTGAGTGAATGCTGCAAAAGGCAGAAGGGAAGGGGCCTACAGTAGTTGTCGAGGAGCGTGACATGCATGTCGACCCATCCCTTGAGCTCGAGCTCTCCTCTCCTCCGGCGCGCAAGGTTGCCCGAGAACACCAACGAGCGTTGGTCCGAGTACAAGTCCATATCGATAACCTCTCCGCGGCGCAGCACCAGTTGCTCCATCAGGGCGAAGAACTCGACCTTGCGGTTGGCGACCTCGATGCCGGGCTGGAGCGACTTGAGGAACTCGCCGGTGGTGCCGACGATGAGGTCGATCGCGTCGCGCTCGGCCGCGTTCTCCGGGTCCGTGCGCTTCTTGAGCGTCTCGAGCAGCAGGTTGAGCGCGGCAGGCGCGTGACGGGGCGCGAGATGAAGGTGATGAGGTCGCGCCGCTTCGTGCGCGGGTCGTCCGACTGCCGCTGCACGAACGCCGCGTACTTCGGATTCTTCACCATCTCCGAGCGGTGCGTCGCCTCGGCGATCGGGTAGTTCTTCACGTACGGCTCGTACGCGCTCTGGAACTTCAACGCCGTGTCGAGGATGATGTCCGCAATTCTCTCCACAATGGGATGTTGCTCGCGTTGCCGGCCGAACAAGGCGGCGAGCATCGTTTGGTGGAAAGATAGGATGTCTTGCAGATTGTTGAACACCGTGCGCACAAAGTCGTGTAAGCGGTTTTCGGGCAGGATGGGCGGCTGGAAGGACAGTAGCGGTTCTATGAATATCTGACACTTTGGGTGAATTCACAGGTATACCCCTATCAGCGTGATGACGTGCCTCTTGGACCAGCTCCAGGTCGCGTACATAGTCGCGTTCGCCCTGGATAATCTCGAATACTGCAACCCTATGAGCTTAGCATTATTGAATGGGAGGAGACGTACTGATGCTTTGGCGCTGGACCTCCTGCTTGCCCAGAACCTCGATGGCTTCTTCCGGAATGAGCTTGTGCCACTGTTCCTGTTCTGGAGGCAATCGCCCTTCCTGGAACAGTCGGATGCCGTCTTCTTGCAGCCTGCGAATGGAATCAGATAATATTCAATTATTGGGTCAATGGTTTCGCACTCTGAGGCCGCGATTTCGTGCTGGAGGATGGACTGGGGTTGCTGTGCGACGCATAAGCCCTCCGGCAAGATAAGCCGGAAACGGCAAGGACGCACCTCGAAGTTGTCGTCGAGGTCCTGGGTGAACTGGGAGTCGAGCGAGAAGACGGACTCGTTCCTGTTGAGGCCGAGGCTGGGCTGGCCGTGGTTGTGGAATCGGGCGTCATCGCTGAAGGACGCGGCGTGTGGCTGCTGCTGCTGGGCGTTGAGGCCGGTCTGGTACGATGTCGTGCGGTATAGCTGAGGCTCCGGAAACGCGAGAGTAGCGCCGCCGGGGCTGTATGCGCCGTAGGGCGAGAGCGTGTCGCGCGGCGGCGGGCGCAGCGACTCCTCGCCAGCATACGAGAACGGCCGCGACGATGACGACGGTGCCGCGTAGGACGCCGAGTGCGGCGAGAGGCGGGGCTGGGCGGGCCCGGCGACGGCGAGCGTGTCTTGGGCGGTGCGGGCTGGGCGGACAGGTATTTCTTGAGCTTCATGGCGCGTGCAGTGACAAGTCCGTCCGTCGGCTCGATCCGCGGACTCAACTGGCGGCCTTTCTTTGGCACTGAGTGACATGGCGACCGCGACGAGCACCCCCCAGCCCCAGAGTCAGCCGCCGGCGCCAGCGGCCAAGCGCGAGCGCGTCAACTCGAACGACCACCCGTACGCGATCAAGACGACGTCGACGGCGCTGCTCACCCGCTCCAACTCGTCCGGCAACCGGCCCCAGTCGACGCACTCCTACACCCCCATCTCGCCCTCGCCGTCGTCCCCGAGCATCAAGGGCTTCCACAGGGCGACGCGCAGCCTCTCAAACGCGAGCGCGACTGACCCGCCCAGGCCGCTGCCCATGCCGCCGTCGCCCGGCACGCCCGTCCGCTTTGCCAACGGCGGCGGCGACGCCAGCGAAGCGAGTCTGCCATCAGGCACAGCTCGACGCTGCCCACGCTCTCCTCGTCCCAGGCGGACGGCGACTCGCCTTCAGTCGCCAAGCTGCTGGCTCTGCCCGTACGTTCCAACTTGTGCTCATGTGAAATAATGTGAATCGACACTAACGACGCGCGCAGGAAAACCCCAAGCTCTGGACGCCGTCTCACCTGGCCAACTACCTGACCTCAACGTTGCGCTTCAAGCAGGATGCCAGCCTGCCGGACCGCATCGCCCAGGACCTCTCGCACTTTGTCTACGAGCACAAGCTCACCGGCCGCGTCTTCCTGCGCCTGACCGAGACCGACCTGAACGACATGGGCGTGAACCCGCTCTGGCGCGACGCCCTGCTCAACAGCTCGCGCTCCCTGCGCAAGCGCGTGCTGCAGGGCCGCATCTGGGGATTCGGCTCGCCCGTCGCCGACTCGGAGAAGCGCAGCCGCCGCTTCCCGAGCACCGTCGACGAGTCTGAGAACGAGAACGACGCCGCCGGAGGATGGCTCCTCCTCGCCCGTGCGCCCGGTCAACGGCGGCCACGTGCGCGTCGACTCGACCGGCCGCGTGCGCGCGATGGCCGCGTCGTTCGAGCGCACGGCGAGCACCGGCTCCTCGGACGGTGGCCACGCGCCGCGCACGCCGTCGCACGTGCGCGTTGACACCGGCAACGGCGGAGGCAACGAGACGGACGAGGAGATTCTTTCCGCGAGCGACGTGTCCGACATCGAGCTGACGGAGGAGGAGGCAGCGCAGCTGCTGGCCGAGGTGGACGCCGCGAAGGCCGGCGCGCCGATGCCGCAGACGCCCGAGCCCATCCCCGTCCCGGACGTCGCGATCGTCGTCGAGCCCGAGCACGAGGCGGAGCCGAGCGTCGAGCAGCTGCTCGCGGCCGCCGGCGGCGCGAGCGCGTGGGAGGACGCGGACAACGAGGGCGACGGCGAGGCGAACGGCACCGCGAAGCGCCTCGTGCCGCCGCCCGTCAAGGAGATCACGCCCACCTCGCGCGGCGGCTCGCGCAAGGGCACCGCGAAGAGCCGCCCGGCGACCATCGGGCGCAAGAACGGCGCGCCGCTCGCCGACCTCTTCCGCGCCGAGCCCCCCGCGCCGCCGCCCAGCGAGCCCGTGGCGACCGCGGCGGAGGTGGCGGCGCTGCGCGCGCGCATCGCCGAGCTCGAGGACCGCGTCGAGCAGATTGCGCAGCGCGAGGCGGAGACGCGCCGCATGCTCGAGGAGGCGCGCGCCGCGCAGATCCAGCTCGAAATCGCGCACGTCCAGGCCGAGCTCGCGCGTGAACAGCGCGAGCAGGAGGAGGAGCGCGAGAAGGCCGAGCGCGCGCGCGAGGAGCACGGCATGCTCACCCCGTCCATCGGCCAGATCCCCACCTACGCCGTGCTCGTCGGCGTCGGCCTCTGCGCCGTCATCGTGCGCAGCGTGCTCAAGAAATTTGCCATCGGACGCGCGCGGTAGGCATCTGTACAGCTAACGACTTTTCCTTTGCATGTTGGCTTGCTGCTGCTGCCGTCCGCTCCTTATACCACGGTTCCCTGTCTTGATTTGCTGTCTGCTCTCCGCCTGTATGTATTGCTCTCACGCCCGTGCCATGCCCCACCTTTATGACCTGTAACGATTTTTTTTGACTCTCACCACATCCGGTGTCCGCCCTGTACATAGTAATAGGGCAGCTTCAATGGCATTCCGTCATACACGTTCACGATTGTTCTTGTTCTTGAAAGGCATGTCCTTATTACTGGATAGAAAGCCCAGCTTCATAACTTTACACGACGGCAGCGGCGAACAAGAAAATAAAGCAGCAGAAGGAACGCGACGAGATCTAGAGGTAGAGGCCCTCGGGCGTGCCCTCGTTCTTGCGGTAGAGCACCTTCTCGCGGGCGGTCGTAAAGTCCTGCTTGGTGACGCGCATTCTCCGTTCGCGGAGGGCGAGGAGGCCAGCCTCTGTGCAGACGGCCTTGATGTCGGCGCCGGAGAGGTCGTCCTTGGTCATGACGAACTCCTCGAGGTCGACGTCCTCGGAGAGGCTCATGCGGCTGGTGTGCAGGCGGAAGATGTGGCGCTTCGTCTTGACGTCGGGCAGCGGGAACTCGATCTTGCGGTCGATGCGGCCGGGGCGGATGAGCGCGGGGTCAAGCGACTCGATCTTGTTGGTCGCCATGATGACCTTGACGTCGCCGCGCGTGTCGAAGCCGTCGAGCTGGTTGAGCAGCTCGAGCATCGTGCGCTGGATCTCGCGCTCGCCGCCCGACGTCGAGTCGTACCGCTTCGTGCCGATCGCGTCAATCTCGTCGATGAACACGATGCTCGGCGCGTGCTCCTCGGCCACGCGGAACAGCTCGCGCACCAGCTTGGGCCCGTCGCCGAGGTATTTCTGGATCAGCTCCGAGCCCACGATGCGCAGGAAGGTCGCGGAGGTCTGGTTTGCCACCGCCTTGGCCAGCAGCGTCTTGCCCGTCCCCGGCACGCCATACAGGATGACGCCCTTCGGCGGCTTTATGCCCATCTCCTCGTACAGTTCGGGATGTGTGAGCGGGAGCTCTACGGATTCCTGAAGCGCGCCGCGTCAGCATATGCAGCGCTCGGAGCGAATAGCCCGCGAGCCGACTAACCTTTATTTCTTGAATTTGCTGTTCCAGGCCGCCAATGTCCGCGTAACTCTCCGTGGGCGCCTTGTCGAGTTTCATGACGCTGACCATGGGGTCGGTGTCATCCTGCAAGACACCAATGATGGCCTGGGTCTTGTGGTGCAGCAGGACGGAGCAGCCGGGCTCGAGCAGGTCCTTGTCGACAAAGCTCATGATGGAGACGTAGGACTCGGGTCCGAGGCCGTGGAGATGATGGCGTGGTCGTCGTCGATGATTTCCTCGAGCGTGCCGACGGCCATGGGGGAGCCGCGCAGGTCGTCGACGCGCGTGCGCTCCTCCTCGTTCTTGTCCTCAATGGCGGTCTCGGGGCGCAGACGCTCCTGGTTAGTGATGTACTCCTCCTCCATGAGCAGGTAGTCCTTGATGCGCTCCATTTGAGCAGCCGCAGCCTGCAGCGCGTCGTCGGGAACACCTGGGGCAGCTTTTTCGACGGGTCCGGGCCGCGCTTCTTCTTCTTGCCCACGCGCGTCGGCAACGGCGGCTCCCATTTCTTCTTCTGCTCGGCGTTCTTCTGCTCGCGGTCGTCGTCGTCAGCGGCGGCGAACGCGCGTGTCATTGCATGCCACCGTGCGCGCGCACCTTGTTCTGGTCGCCCTGGCCCTGCTGGCCGCCGTTGGGCGGGAGTCCGGATGGCGCGTTACCCTGCGCAGCACAGTGAGCACCGACTCTGGACGCTGGGCGCAGACGGCGGGCGCACCATTGAGTGTGGACGAGAGCAAAGGATGTGGAGGTGACGCGTCCTGCCGGACTCTGAATACGTCTTGGCTTCAGGTCCCGCTGCACGCAATGGCCACCGCCCACCCGCCGCCCACCTTTATTCCTGCAGGTACACGCACCGCTGCGGCGTTGTCTGTGCGTGCTGACCAAGCGCATGCAGACGACGATGACGACCTCGACGAGGACGCCCTGCCCGCGTTCTCGCACCCTGCCATGGCCGCCTCGCCCACCGTGCCCGCGGCCAACAAGGGCAAGGGACGTGCCACCAGCCCCATAGCGCCCTCCGCCGGCGCCCCGAGCGCACAGGGCGCGCTCTCGGGCAACATTGGCAGTGGTTCGTCGCAGCAGAAGAAACCCGCGCGCCAAACCGTCGCCGGTGTGCGAGTCGAGACTCGGTGCGTGTATCCGCGATTATAGTGTTCTGGCTGACTCTGAGACCAGTAACACGGGCGTCGACACGCTCGACGAGCCCGTCACGACGACCATTGTGCGTGCGCGGTTATGCTGTCGTGGCCAGTTCCGCAGTCCGAGACCCTGACCTTCGCCCTCACCGCCAGGCGCGCGACTTGCTCTCCATTTACACAAAACTCGTGCAAGTGCTGTACCCGATTCGAAGTGGCGAGGGACGCGAGGTTTTGCGGTGCGCGCTGGGCTCGCTCGATCACTTTGAACCCGCGCTCAATTACCCACCGCTGCAGAGACTGGGACCTATGGGGCCCGCTCATTCTGTGCCTTATGCTCGGTGTTATGCTTTCGCTAAATGCATGCATTTCATCCAAGTGCTTGGAATTTAGGCTCACCATTTTCTTCTCAGGCACCAGAGAACCAGGCGCTGGGCGTCTTCACCGGCGTCGTTGTCCTCATCTCGGTCGGCTCGGTCGTAGTCACCGTACAAGCCAAATTGCTAGGAGGAAGAGTGTGCGTGGCTCCTCCACCGTGATTCCTAGCTTCACTCAAACTGCACATACATCCAGTTCCTTCTTCCAGGGCCTCTGCGTGCTGGGCTACTGCGTCGCCCCACTCGACATCGCCGCGCTCGTCTCGACCTTCGTACGAATGATGTGGGTGCGGCTACCCATCACCCTCGCAGCCTGGGCGTGGTGCGTCTGGGGTACGTTTGCCGCTCATCTAATCTAGCCTTCCTCCTGCATTGAGCTGACGGCTATGTGCAGCCGCAGTCAACTTCCTGGACGGGACAAAGATCGAGGCGCAGCGCATCCTGCTGGCTGTCTACCCGCTCGTCCTGTTCTACTTCATCCTCGCCTGGATGATCATCATAGAATGAACGACGGACCCACGAACCCACGAATCGCTGTCTTGTAAACTTCTTGCAACCCGTACTAAATATTACCTTCCGTGTCATCTTGGGAGTTCAGTGTGACAGTCATGGCGCACATGTGCCAGTGCTGTGTACACTTCTGCCTCGGGGGCGGGGCAGGCCCCTGTCGTGATTGCGAATTTCTCCTTTCGCGCTTTCCAGACGGCTGCAAGATGCCTGCAAGCGACACCGACTGTCTTGCGGTAAATGCCTTCGAACAACGAGGCGGATGCTGTAACTACTGTGTATCTGACGGATGATAGAATTACGAGGTGGGCAGGCTGCTCAAGACGGATGCCTCCTCGGGCGCGCGCATCCACGAGGCCGTCTGCAAACGCGGGCGCATCCGCGGGCGCACCGTTGCGCTCAAAATGGCGCGTCCCAATCCCTCCTGCCTCTCTCCCATACCTTCGTGACATTAACGCGAATACTGCACCGTATGTCATTAGACGACCGTCACCAGCAGCGACGGCCTCGCGCAGCTGGACGCGTCGAGCGCGCTGCACAGGCGGCTGCACCACCCGGCCGTCGTCACGCTCTTCTCGGCCTTCCACGATGTCGCCAGCGGCGCGTTCTGCGAGGTCCTCGAGCTCTGCCCCGGCGGCAGCCTTGCGGACAGGGGCCGCAACGGGCAAACGAAGGAGGTGCTGCGCCCGGTCGTCGAGGCGCTCGTGTACCTCGAGCGCCAGGGCGTGCGGCACGGCGCCGTTGCGCCGGAGAATGTGTTCTTCGCTGAAGGAGGGCGCGCGGTGCGTATTCGTTATGGTGGCCGGGGAAAGAGCGCGCTGATGTTCTGTTTGTGTTGGGAGCAGAAGTTGGGAGGGTTCCGCAAGGCGAGGAACGTGGCGGTTGATGATTCGGAGCTTGTCGGGGGAGCGGGCTCGCGGTGGTCGCAGGATTTGTATGATTTTGGATGCTTGGTCGAGTGGATGCTGGGAGACGAACTGGTACGTCGTTCTCTGCCGCAGATGGACCTGTGATGACGATCAATCCAGTCGACGTCGCTTGAGGGCCGTAATCTAGTGGTGCAGCTCAAGGAGAAGGTACGCCGTGACTCGCAAGAGAACCGTCGGACCTGTCACTGACTCTGTTGCCCACTAACAGAACGCCGGCCAAATCCCGCTGAGCGACGTCCTCTCGCATCCGTTTTTCGCCGCGCAAAGCCCAACCGAGAAGAGCTCGTCATCCGTCCGCTCCGTCAGGTTTTCATTTTCGCCGCTGGTCGACGAACCCAGTGCGTCGCGGAAGCCGTCCAGCACCGGGTCGATATTGCGCGATATCAGCAACCTGCAGTCCGTGGCGAGCAGCCTCAAAGCGACCAAGCACAAAACTTCCATGAATGCAGAAACTAGAATTGTGCCGGTGACAAAGCCATCGACAGAGCTTCAACTGTCGTATCCACCTTCTCCGCCAAGCACCAGCGGCCCGATGTCACCCAAGCAACCCGCAATAGACGACGCAGAGCACCAAGATATCATCGAGCAACATCAGCCCCCACTGGCGGGCAGAGACGCCCAGAACCATTCTCGACGAGTCCGCTCGAGCCGCAGGTGTTCAAGCTAGGACACGGAAGCCTGGCAATCCAGCAGTCGCGCGCCCTCCTGGTCGACCTTCGCGAAGGCGCGCGGCGCAAAGGGAAGAAGGGCGATGAGGTCTTGCTCATCAGCAAAGACGGGCACAACGTGAGTCCAGAAGTCGCCGCAGCGTCCATGTCACGCTACCCGCTAGACGCATTGCGGCAGGTGCAGATATACGGCGCGCCGCATCTGAGCGTGCCCTGCGTGCTCTCGGAACCGCGCGAGACGTACAGTTTGGAGGAGCTTCCGGAGCAATATTGGCAGACGTATGAGTTCGCGGCTGACTTTGTCGCCGCGGTCAAGAAGCGCAGGCCAAGGGTAAGCATTGCGATGAACAGACATAAAGATTGCTGATCTGGCATGGTGCAGGCAATTTTTCTTCTCGAGGATGCACAGTGCACACTGATGTCCAACGGTCCACCAGGCGATGTCGAGATCAAGTTTTATCGCGAGCGGCAGAAGCTGGATAAACAACGCAGCAACGCCAGAGCCAGACGCCGCGATTACGCGTCCATGTTTCGCGGGCAAAGCAGACTGTCGAGATTGCGACCTTTGGGATGGAAGGCAATTCGGTCAAGAAGACGTGTGCGTTCAGACTGGACGCAAGACTTGGGCTGGGGCGCGACGACGAGCTGGAGTTGAGCACGGAGGAGCGTAGATGCATGGTGTTGAGCATGAAGTGCATCGCGCTGTCTGCGGCGTTCGAGAATTTAGGATTCGGAGAATATGGGGACAGAGATGGCGCAGAGGAGTGCGAGAGACCAGCAGAGCGGACTGAAACGAACGAGGGCGCCTCGAGCTCGCGCCTGTCGGTCAGGATAGAGCCACGGCCGCGCTGGTCGCCTGCAGGGTGACGAACTTGTGATCATAGACGATGAATGCGAGCTGAGGGCCGGCAGCAGAGCATGTACGTGCCAGCAGCTTGTTGAGGATGATGGGAGAGGTCAAGGAACACGCAACTGTTGAAACCCCGCAAAACGCGTGACTTCGCACGTCTGGTTTGTTGACGCGGCAAACAAACGCATTCCTCGTCGGTGGCGCGTTCTCCCAGCAGCATGCCGCGCGAAATCGTGACTATTTCTCTTGGGCAATGTGGAAACCAAAGTGAGTCGCGAAAGAGGTTCATACGGCAGGTTTCCAACGACACCTACAGTGGGCTCTGTATTCTGGCAGCGCCTGTGCGCTGAGCACGGAATCAGCAAAGACGGCCTTCTCGAAGACTGGGCCACGAGCCTGGCGACAGAAAAGACGTGTTTTTCTACCAGGTTCGTTCTCTGGCGGTCCGCGTACTCGCAGTTTTGTTCATCCGCGGTGCTTGTCAGGCGGACGACGAACGTTACATTCCCCGCGCTATCATGGTCGACCTGGAGCCCCGAGTTTGTCAAATGATGATTGTACTGCGCCTGCTTCTTACTGCTGCTAAAGGTTGTGAACAATATCCTATCCGGACCCTACTCTAATCTCTACAACCCGGAGAATATCTTCCTGTCCAAGGATGGCGGCGGCGCGGGAAACAACTGGGCCATGGGCTACACACTCGGAGAAAGCGTATATGAGGACCTTATGGAGATGATAGAGCGCGAAGCCGAGGGCAGCGACTCGCTCGAGGTGCGCGCCTCCCCGACTCGCCAGATCCGCAGTGCTGATCATGAGCGTCGTCCCATAGGCATTTATGCTCATGCACTCGATAGCCGGTGGTACAGGCTCCGGTCTGGGCTCGTACCTCCTCGAGCGGTTGAATGACCGCTTCCCAAAGAAGCTCATCCAGACGTACTCCGTGTTCCCGAACCACCACGAGCCGGATGTCGTTGTGCAGCCGTATAACTCGCTCCTGACCCTGAAGCGACTCACGAATCACGCCGACTCGGTCGTCGTTGTCGACAATGCCGCGCTGGCGCGTATCGCGGCGGACAGACTGCACGTGCAGGACCCGAGCTTCGACCAGACGAACCAACTTGTCAGTGGCCCGCTGTAACTCTGAGGCACGCGAGGTGTTCACTGACCGTTGACGCGACAGGTTTCCACGGTCATGGCGGCGAGCACACAGCCCCTCCGCTTCCCGGGTTACATGAACAACGACCTCGTCGGCATCGTCGCGTCGCTCATCCCCACCCCGCGTTGCCATTTCCTGATAACCTCCTACACGCCGTTCACCGGCGACCAGATTGACAAGGCCAAATCTGTCAGAAAGACGACCGTGCTCGACGTCATGCGCCGTCTGCTGCAGCCCAAGAATAGGATGGTGTCCACGGTCCCGAGCAAAACCGCCTGCTACATTTCGCTGCTTAACATTATCCAAGGCGACATCGATTTCGCAGACGTACGCATTCTGGCTGGCTGCGCTCGTTCCTGCACTTACGACGCGCACAGATACAACAATCGTTAATCCGGATTCGCGACCGTCAGCTCGTCAACTTCATCCCTTGGGGCCCGGCATCGCCGCACGTGGTGCCGACGCGCATCTCGCCGTACATTCAGACGAGCCACCGCGTGAGCGGGCTCATGCTCGCGAACCACACGAGCATCGCGTCGGTGTGTTCCTCTTTCCTCGCGCGCCGCGGTTCTATCCGTGCTGAGAAGCATTGTAGCTCTTCCATCGCATGCTGGACCAGTATGACCGTCTCCGGAAGCGGAACGCGTTCCTCGAGCAGTATAAGAAGGAGTCGATCTTTGCGGACGGGCTGGACGAGTTCGACGACTCGCGGTGCGTATTACGACCACGTATGTTCGCGGAGGGGTCCAACTGACGCGCTCCGGCAGGGCCACTGTGGACGAGCTGCTCAAGGAGTATAAGGCGTGCGAAAGCCCGGACTACATCTCGTATGGCTCATGATCCAGTTCTGCGGCGGTCCGGAAGGACAGCGGCGCATGTGAGAACCAGCACACCTTCACCATGGTCGCGCATGCGCTGGGCAATAAGCCCAACATCCTGCATCGCCGTCGTTGCGCGCCGTCCGACGCGGGTCGTATTGTCGATTCTACCAAGGCCAGCAAGCACCGAAAGCAGTGCATTCATCTCTGAGGATCTGAGCATGCGCAACCCAATGTCGGATTATCACATTTACCCAACGAATCATATATACCCAATTTACTCCCTGCCAATTTGCGCTGGACTTGCAGCCCAATGACCAGTTGAACTCAACAATATTAATGCGATCGCTCAATGAAATATGCATACCGCGCGTCATCCTCTTGCTCGCGATCCACGATGTCAATTGCCGGACCTGCAGCGGCTGCTCTCGCGTCTCTGAAGCGATTCGAACGCGTCTTTATCGCGTTATTGCCCAAAGCCGAGCTGCACGCGCATCTGAATGGCTGTATACCTTTGGACACCCTGCGAGAGCTGGCTCGCGACTACGCGCCGCCAGAAGGCGAGCCGCACGTAGATCTGACTGCACTGGCCGAGGGCGTTCCTCTCAACGAGATCCACGACTTCTTTGGGCTGTTCCCTGCTATCTATGCGCTGACTGCGACGCCCGACTCGTTGCGCATCGCGACGCGCGCTGTCTTGCAAGAGTTCCTCGGAGATGAGGCTGCGAACCAGGGATGCGCGTATCTAGAGCTCAGGACGACACCGCGCGCGACTAAGGCTATGACGCGCGAGAGTATCTCCTGGCTGTGCTCGACGAGGTCGAGCTGTATCCCAAGAGCAAGACGGCTTTGCTTGTCAGTGTGGACAGAAGGATGGAGGAGACGGTCGTTGCGGAGGTTGTGGATCTTGCGGTCTCGCTCAAGGCGGCCGGACGACGCGTCGTGGGCATCGATCTCTGCGGGGAGCCGCTTGTGAGTGCCACTGCGCAAACGCAGGCATGAAGTCTCATTGAGCATGCGCAGGCCGGCGACGTCGATATGCTCGTCAAGCATTTGACGAGGGCCAAAGAGGTCGGACTCGGCGTCACAGTTCACATTGCGGAGGTACGTGCCCTGCCTGGCGCTTGCAGATGAACTCATGATGATACGACGCAGACGAGCGCCAATACAGCGGAGGATACACGGGCTCTCCTGTCCTTCAGGCCAACACGGCTCGGGCACGCCACGTTCCTGAGCGACGAGGCGCGCGCTTTCGTGGAGGAACATCGCATCCCCGTGGAGATCTGCCTCACATCTAATCTCTTGTGCGTATCCGCTCAGCCTCGGGCTGAGACTGTCTGACAAGACTAGGTGCAAGACCGTGAGCAGTCTGGAAGACCACCACATCAAGCATTGGCTTCTTAGGGACCATCCCGTCGTTATTTGCGTGAGTTTCTACCATTTGGGTGTGCGGGGACACCGGAACGGGGACTGACGGTGCGATTGATATCAGACGGATGACACGCTGCCGTTCCGGACGTCCCTGGCGGGCGAATACGCGCTGCTGCTGGCCAAGCCGCCGCTGGGACTGGGCCTGAGCGAGGCGGAGGTGACGGCGATCGCGGAGAGAGGGCTGGCGGCGCGGATGCAGGCGCTGGTGCTATGACATTGTAAAGCAGACGGGTCCAAGACCGGCTGTGTTCCAACTCAGCACTTTGAGATTTTCTCTTGCTTGCCTTGCTTACTCTCGCAAACGCACAACACTATCCAACATGGGTGAGCCCAGCGCCGCCTGCAACGACCGCCGCTGACCGCGGGACGATGGCCAGCTCCCAAAAAAGGACAGAAGATGTCCCTCAACGAGTTCCTGGGCGACAGCAGTGAGCATGCTCGCCCGCGTTAGCCACGACGACCCCATGCTCATCGCCGCTGCGCTCTGCAGCCCTCGGATCATGGGCGGATGAGATGGACCAGCTGCCCAGTGCCCGTGAGTCTGCATGGACCCATCTGTCACGCTGCGTAACGCTGACTTCATCGCAGCTGCTCCGCGCACCGATGACGGATACGGCGGCCGCGACGATAGAGGCGGATTCGGCCGCGACAGAGGCGACAGAGGAGACTTTGGTCGATGTGCGCGCGTTTCAGCAGCTTGCTTGGACCAACGTGGCTGGTGCTGACAGCCCGCCCTGCCAGCCGACAGATATCCGCCGCGCGAGGACCTGCCTCTGCCCACTCAACCGCCCTACACGGCATTCGTCGGCAATCTGTCGTTCGATCTCACCGAGTCCGAGTTCGAGGGCTTTTTCGCCGACCACAAGGTGCGGCCTGTCCGTTGCGCAACAATGGATCGACTAGGCTGACTTTGTGCACCAGCCAAAGAACGTCAAAATCATCAAGGATCGCGATGAAAAGCCCAAGGGCTTTGGCTATGTCGAATTTGCCGACATCGAAGGCCTCAAGGCCGCGCTGGCCATGAACGGCACCGTGAGCGCTTCCGCCTCCCGGGGTCGCCGTAAACGGTTCTGACTCGCCTCAGAGCATGGGCAACCGCACTATTCGTGTCAACGTAGCGGAGCCCCGTGAGTACCTTCGGCCAGCTGCCGTGTGGTCCGAGCTCTAACGGAACTTGTCAGCCAAGGAACGTGAAGGGCGTGGCGGCTACGGAGACAGAGGTTCCGCCTTCGATGACGATAAATTTGCTGGTCCATGGAGGCGCGAGGGCCCGCTGCCCGACCGCTCGCCTCCCCGCCGCTCGCGCTTTGACGACCGACCGTCGCGTTTCGACGATGGCCCGGAGCGTGGCTCGCGCTTCGGCGGCGGCGGTGGCGACCGCGACCGCGACCGGGAGGGAGGTCCGGCAGAGGACAACAGCGATTGGCGTTCGAACAGGCCGCAGCGCGCACCGGAGCTGTCTGTTGAGATGCCACCGCCGGATCGCCCCATCCGTCGCTCGGGCTTCCCCACACCAACCGGTGGTCCCAGTCTCGCTGACGGGGATGGTGCCTGGTCTATTGGTTCCAAGTTCAAGCCATCGCCTATTTCCCCTTCCATGGACCGGGGCCCTGGTCCTCGGCAGTTTGGCTCGATGAGGGCAGAGAGCGGCGGGCGCCCCATGCGGGAGCCCAGCACCGACGAGCCGAGCGACTGGCGGAGCGCCCCGCGTCGTAATCTTAGCGGAGGACCTGGAGGACGGTTCGATTCCCGTATGACATGTCTATTCCTGCACCCTAGTTCTTACTGATAGTTCTTGCAGCGCACAACTCCACGCCTCCGACACCGGTGCTTGCGCGTAGGAAGCTCGAGCTCACCCCGAGGACCGCTCCGCAGTCTAGCAACACCTCGCCCCTTGGGTCTCCAAAATCGGCGAGCGGGCAACCAACCACTACCCCTCCCATCAAAAGCAACCCCTTCGGCGCGGCCAAGTGAGTGACCAACAGACATGTTTATTGATGATGTGTTGAGCTTGTTTGTTTAGGCCCGTTGACGTGTCGACACGCGAGAAGGAAGTTGCAGAACGGTTAGAGCGCGAGCGCGAGAGCCGCGCACGTGAGCGCAGCGAGTCCACTGCGAGCACCACCGTTTGGGGCCCTCGGCCGCACAAATGCCGAGACCTCAAGCGGTGGTCCGCCGTCGCGCCAGGTGTCTCGGCCGTCGTCCCCCGGCAGCACAACCCCCGCGGCCCTGTCGCCCATCTCTCCGCGCGTACCCGCCGCGACTGTGCGCCCGGCCTTCAGCTTTGCTAATGCCGCCAAGAGTTCCGGCGGCGGCAAACCGAACCTCGAAGAGGTGACTGAGAAGGTCGCCGAGGTTTCGATCTGAACAACTGTACTTTGGTGTATCGGTATTGGTATCAACTGGCTCGACTCGACTCGACTCCTCCCGTCAATGGCTTTCGCTTCGCTTGCTCGCATATGTGTGTGCTTCCTTCGCGCTCTCCGGCGCACCAGGCGCCGTGTTTATGCTTTATGCTCTCCTTTTCCTCTTCGTTCTCAACGCACGTCCTACGACGTTCTCTTCGCCCCCTCCTGCGGTCTGTAGCCTCCTCCCCTGTCTGCTGTCTCTTCAGCACCTGTGGAAATTGTCTTGCGCGTTCGGATTCCCCTCCCTCTCACATACTCACGCTAATGCCCACCCTCCACTATGAACGTTGCGTGCCCCTGTTCTCGCTGTTCCCCTCCCATTTTCTATCTTGCTCACTGTTTGTTCAGCGTGTATCGATCAGTAGTGTTTCTAGCTAGATGCGCCAAAAACATAGCGATCGACTCGTCGACATCCTTGGAGATGCTCTGCGATGTTGGCCGGATAAGCGGGCCGGTACCGGTGACTTGCTCAGTTGCTGAGCGCTCTGAACTTCAGGCTTTGGCTCTTGCATCGACGACGAGCGCGTCCGGGATGGCTGTCATGCACTATGCGTTCTTCTATGGGACCCTAATGCGCCCTGACATCATCAAGCAAGTACTCGAGAACGACGGGAACCACCTGAAGGCGGCGCCGGCCATTCTCCTGGTCCGTCTTTGCTTGCACTTGCGCCATTTCTGACGATCTTCTGACATCGCCGCTCTCTTCCAGGATTACACTCGCGTCCGCATCAATGAACGTGACTATCCCGCGATCATACCCTCTGGACAGGCTCAGGATCGCCTGTTTAAGACATCGCTCTCCCCTGAACAGCGTTCGGTGCAGGGCATCCTCGTCAGCGGCATCACGCAGCAGGACATGGCATTCCTCGACGAATTCGAAGCTGAGGTACGCTGAATATTCATACTTCATTTACGACGCGCGCCTCAAGATATCCATTATAGGAATATACGCGCGAGCTTCTGCCAGTGATTCCTCTGGCACCTGAGGCGTCTCTTGACACGCTCGACGCCGTTCCCGACGTGCATAAGCTTCCGCAGGGCTCAGAACCCACGGTGCAGGCTATGGTCTATGTCTGGGCAGGAGATTTCTCCGAGCTGCTGCCCTCCGCGTGGTCATACGAAGAGTTTGTGCGGGAGAAGCTGTGGCGCTGGGTGAACCGCGACGCGCACTTCGCCACCAACGCACCGAGCATCGCCTTCGGCCATGGAATGAAGAGGCATTTTGGAATGGCGAAGGACTACGTTAATATGAACCACGGTACGCTTTGACATTTTCGTTGTTTTTACCCGCTTATTGATGCTGCGCAGGCTCATATGGAACTGTACCACTCCGCGTGATCGAATACGCTGAGAAACTGGGACGCCAGTGCGACTCTATGCCGGATGTATGGTGAGAGATTATATGCATTCTCCCTGAATGCATTTATATGCTGACTGCGATTTCCTGAGGACAGGTGGCGCCACAGCGCCGAACCTCTTATTGTCGAGGCGCGCACGCAGGTGGCGAAGGTCATTAATGCCCCAGATGTGGACGAATGCGTCTTCGTGACCAACGCTACGTCTGGAATTAACCACGTGATGAGGAACATCGAATGGAATGCAGGAGATGTCATTGTCGGCAGTAAGTCCCTCAGAGATTCGCTCAGGCATTAGCTCATAATCATTCTACTATGCAGACACAACAACGTATGGCGCTATATCTTTGACGATGCAGTATCACCATGACATTAGCCCCCATCCCGAGCTTTCGAATGTGTCTTGGACGTTCCCCACGACGCACGACAACATCGTGGCTACCTTCCGCGCTCATCTACAAAGCATCAAACGGCACGAAGGACAAAAGGTCGTAGCGATCATAGACGCCATCTCGTCGTCCCCCGGCGTGGTAATGCCCTGGGAGCGGATGGTGCAAGTCTGCAAGGAGGAGAACGTCTGGAGCATCGTCGACGCGGCGCATGCGATCGGACAAATTCCCATCGACGTCGCAGCTGCCGATCCTGACTTTTGGGTTTCTGTGCGTCCCATTCAAATTTTTCTCTGCCTCTCATTGCTCACGTATCACAGAACTGTCACAAGTGGCTGTATGCTCGACGGGGATGTGCCATCTTCTATGTGCCAAAACGGTGAGATTTACATGTCTGCGCTTGACGATGCCGACTCTGAGCGCCTGTGCGCCTCCTCCAGAAACCACCACATCCTCAAGACGGCCTTCCCCACCAGCTGGGAGTACAAGAGCCCTCAGAAGTTGGTGCATTCCTTTAAACCGGGGTCTACCGCGAAGAACAACTTCGTCGCGCAATTCTCATGTACGCCGCGCGCGCCCAGCGCTGTCAACACGTGAATTTGACTTCTCTCAGCTTGCGGAACGATGGACCTGGTGCCCTACATGTCCGTCGTCGAGGCCTTGGCGTTCCGGCGCGACATCGGCGGGGAGAAGGCCATCAACACATACTGCCACCTCCTCGCGCTGCACGGCGGGCGGCGCATGGCGGAGATCTTCGGCACGCGCGTGCTGGACGAGGATGGGTCGCTCACTGCGAACATGGTGCGTCCAGTCCTGGTGCTGTGACGGAGCCGACTGCATATCCTGATAGGTGAACGTCCTGCTGCCGCTGCCGGTGCGCACGCAGCAGACGGCGGACGACCTGATGGCGCGCATCGACACGTTCAAGGTGCGCATGCTCGCGGAGCACAAGTGCGCCGTGCAGACGTACGTGCACGACCGCAAATTCTGGTACCGCGCGAGCGCGCAGATCTTCAACGAGGTGAGCGGGCAGCCCGCCCTCCCTCTGTCTCATCTCTGCTTTTCAATGGAGAACTAACGTGTGTGTGTGTGTGCGGCGGCAGATATCCGACTTTGAGTATGCGGCGCACCACGTCAAGAAGATATGCGAGGAGCTCGTGGCCGAGGACGTGAAGAAGTGGGGGGCGGTGTAACGTTCACGTTCACGTCGCCGTTAGGAAACCGGGCCTCCCTGAGGCATGTACAGTTTGGTAAGGACTCAGCGCTAAGGGTGTAAACTTTCTTGCATGCCAGACACACGAGCTGCTTATTCACCCCTTTGCTTGTGTCCTCGCTGCCTTTACAGTGGCTACACAGTCTGAGTCTCGGGCTTGTCCTGTCTGGCGCTCGCCGTCCCGGCCGCAGAGCAAACAGTGCCACCAACGAGGCCTGCCGAGCAATGTTTCCTCCACGACGCCCATATTGAATTACGGATAAGTACTGCAGCCTGTTTGAGTCTTGAGACGCTGGCCGGCATCCCCTCGCCCCAAAAGTTATGAAACCACCGAGGTGGCGCAACAGCTTCCACGTCCCGAGGCTTGTACAGTAAGTATGATAGCTGTATCAGCCAGGGCGCTCCGAGTCCTTCTCCTCCATCCTCTTCAAGTGTGGCAATTCTCAGCACGATCTCCGGAGAGCCCGACGGAAAGTGGAGTTGAAGCTGTTACAAATGCGCTCCACGAGCGTCGCGCGCGAGACGCTTCTACTGGCCGACGTCGATACAATAGCTGCCCTAATACCTGCGACTCCAAGATCATTACCAACAGTGGATACAGGAAAGTGGAGAGCAGGCACGCATTCCGACAGCTGTGACGATCCACCCGCCTCGACGGATCGCCCGTCCCTAGGCCCGTCCCTGTCAGTGTCGGACATCCGACACCTCCACTCTTCCAATGTCCATCCTTCCGCCCCGCGACGTCGTCGGAGCAGGGTCGCGCGGCTGCAGATGGCGTCGCAAGCTGTACATGTACACTCTCCCCTGCTGTCAATCTTCTTTTCTTTCAGTTCATCTTCTCACCGCCATTTCGCCGGCCCCGATCGTCAGCGAACAATTGATTCAAAGCCCGGGACGTCGACGATGACGATGACGAACCCAAAAACCCAGTCAAAGTGATACTGACAGTCCAGAACTATTATTCAAGAAGGGAAAGAAACGAACAAGTCCGATTGCAGTTATATCCATCGTTGCGTTCCGGCAGAGAAGGATCGAAGAAGAAAGATTCCTGCGAAACATCGGTCGAGAAGAGAGAGGGAGCGAGGGAGCGAGGGGGCCATCGATACAGTACAAGCGGGGTAGGAAGGAGGAGGGGTGCAAAGAGCAGCAGCAGCAAGCGCGGTGGAGAGCAAGTTGATGGGGTGGTTGCTAAATAATACAATTGGGGACGGACAGTCATCGATATCGATATGCGAGGTCTCGTTGCGTTCGTGGCATACGTAAGAAAAAAGCATAAAGAGAAAGTTTCACTGATGGAAAGAAGGAAAGAGGATTAAAGGGGATGGGGGCGATAGTATACGGTTGGGCAAAAAGAAAAAAGGAAGGAGATGGAGAAAAGCATGCGGAGCGTACTAGCTTGTATTTTAACTTGGGCGGTGCCATTCTAGCAGTGGGAGTCGTGGGATGCGAGGGCGTAAGAAAATTGTATGGTACAGTTAAATATTGCTGGCCCGCGTCCTTTGGGAGTGATGAGGATGGCGGGAGCGGGATGCGATTGACAAGAGCGATGCGATGGAGAGGGGAACCCGGTCATTGGGTTCACATCAGGCGGAGCGAGACGCGCGAGGTGGGGTCATCGAGCGGCCTTGTGCGCGGGACGGTGATGTTCAGGTTGCTGTCCCTAAAGCAGGCGTGTATCCCCGCTATATTGGCGTCGCGGGGCGCGAAGGTGATGAACCATTCCAGATGGCCTGTCGTCAACAGGTCAGTCAGGGTCAAGGCAGGGTAGAAGGCGACGGACATTTGTCATCAGCACCAGAACTCCACCGATCGGCGACCACCTTGAGCGAGTCTGTGCGGGTGGCGGTGATGGTGACCTCTTCTGGCGCATAGCCCGGCAGCGGGACGGAGAGGATGTGGGCGAAGCGGTTCGACTCGACGCGCATAGGGGGCGTTTGTCCGGATCGGGCACGCGCGCCATTTCCGCGAGGGATCGGGGCACGAGCGTGCAGACGGTTGGGAACTCGGGCGTCGGGGGCGGGGCAAAGAGCGCCGGAGTCTCAATTTGGGCGGGCGCGGGCGGGAGCACGTGCGGAGACTGTGGAGCGGGCGGCGGGGCGGAGGGAGCCGTTGATGCGACGGACGGCGAAGGCGGTGAGTGCGGGCGGGAAGGCACGTGCGGGAAGTACGAGCTGCGGGGACTGTGCTGGTGCGCCAGCGGCGAGCGCGGCGAGTACGGCGTGGTCACCCGCGAGCGCGGTGGCGAGGCCGAGTACGGCGACGGCAGGTTGATGGAGAGCGGCGACTGGGGCCTCGACGACGGCGGGTTCGGCGAGCGCATTCCTGGCGAATGCGGCAGCAGCTGGGGCCCCCAGGACGCGCTGGCGCTCCTTTTTCTCTGGGCTGAAAAAAGAGAACTGGGTCAGTCATCGATTGGGTGGCCAAGAACAAAAGCCACGACGCACGCAGGGCTATTGTCGGTGGCACCGCGCTGGTCGAGCTCTCTGCGACGGGCGTGCTGGTGCTCTCTGTGGGCATTGCAGCGTAGGCGGAGTAGAGACGCATGTGGCGGTGGGGCGAGACGGGGCGGCGGGCGTGGGACTCGATGCCGGCGGAGGTCTGCCTGCGGCACAGGCGGGGCGCGTTGCTCATGGTGGCCGTGAGCGTCATCTGGAGGTCTCTGGGCGGAATGCTGGGCGTAACGGCGGTCGCGGCTCGTTTAAAGGCGGCCAGCGTGCGGTGGGTGAGTGCGTTCAAAAGGTGGTGCAAGTCCGCCCCGGAACCAAACCCGCAAGTGCTGACGCGCCCGGCCGCGGCCCGTCGCTCCGCACCATTGCGTCATGCCGAGCCCGAACCTCGCCCTCGCCCTCGCCGCCGTCCTCGGGCGCGTGTCCGCGGGCTCCGTCCCTCTCGGCCAGCCCTGCGACCCCGCCGTGCGCACCCTGCTCTGCCCAGCCTCCGCTCGCTCACCCCGCGCCAGGCCACGCGACTCGACCCGGCATCGTTCACGCTCGAGTCCGACTGCGCATTCAATGCCTTCTGCGCACAGAACCGAACCTGCGCCCCGAAGCAGTGCAGACGCGACGAGTATGCCTTTGGCTATGCTGCCCGCAATCTCACTCTCCCGCCGCTCTGTCCCCCGGCTTTCTTCTGCGCGGACGAGGAGGACAAATGCAGGCCGCTGCTCCCGCCCGGCGCCCTCTGCCAGATGAACAGAGACGGTATGCTCAGTCCCGCGCTCCACACCGCCGGTGATAACAATGAGTAAAAGACGAGTGCGCCCCACCTCCCAGCGCCCATCTCGACGCCGGTTCTCTCTGTCTAAACTTCACCTGCACGTGCGTAACACCCGGCTTCTATCATACGATCCATGTCTTCAGTCCACCACGAGCCTCATGCTCTCCGTCCCCCTTCTCCTATCCATCGACAGGCAGAACTCTCTCAGCACGGCCGTTAGAGTTCAGCTGACCATTGCACACGACCTCATTCCTTCATGTGCTATCTAGATGTCGTGGAGACGGCAGCTAGCCACGCCCACACCCTCTTTCTGTTCCGCTCCCCCTCATGCTTGCCGTGGTTGTCGAGAACAAGAATGGCTCCTGCCGGTGGCTACCCTCACACAATGCCCTGATTCCCTTCATTCTCGGCTCACCCATCCCCCTCTCTCCCAGCGGTTGCCGAGGACAAGTGTGTCTCCTGAGGAAGCCTGCCAGTGGCTATCCAGCCGCCATGTCCAGGTTTCCTTCATTCTCCCAAGTCAGGCAGGCTCCACTCGCCGTCGCACCCATCAAGCGCGTTCCCTGCCAGTGCCAGTGAGATGACAACAGCCCGACACTGACATACACCTCCTCTTCCCAATTCCAAACCTCTCCAACTCCAACTCTCTCTCTCATTCATCCACCCACGGCCACACCGTGACACACATTGTGCAAATCCCACTGAGTCACGGCAATGCCACTCGCAGACCGGCAACCGCGCGCCTGGGCGACGCCTGCGTCATCGACACGCTGCACCACGTCTGGCGCGCCGCGGACGGCACCGCGTTCGGCGTGACCGTCTCCCGCGACGACTGCCTCCGCGCCTACTGCGACCCCGCCGCGCGCGCGTGCGTGCGCCGCAAGCCCCTCGGCGCCGCGTGCGCGGGCGATTGGGAGTGTCTTACCGTGCGTGGCCGCACTCGTACTCTCGATTCGGACTCGGGATGCATATGCTTAACTGCACTCGCAGGACACGTGCGCCGAGTCCGAGTGCGTCGAGCCGCCCGAGACGCCCTACCGCGTCACGCCCTGCAGTACGCGCTCGCGGGCACGGCCATCGTCGCCGGTGCGTCTCGGTCTTCCTCCCGTTTCACCCTTCCCCCTGCCCCCTCAGCCGCCAGGTTGTTCCATCAAATCGAGCTGGCAGTGCGGTGGCTAACATCACCTGCTCCCAGGCATGCTCGCGGTGTGCGGCATCCTCATCGCGCTCAACAGGCGGCACCGCGCGCAGCGCCGCGTCGCCGTGGAGGAGTACTACCGCGAGCAGACGGCGTGCGTTTTATTTTTGTGTCCTTCCTTCAGTTCGAAATGTTCCCGCGCTCATTTTTTTTTTACCGTGCCGGTTCTTGCATCAGGTACCGCAACGCGATCAACGCCCTGATTGCGGCTGTGGCGACCGAGGGTGCAGGCACCGTGCCGCCGCGCGTCGGCAGCCTGTACGACGATGACGACGACGATGACGGCGATGGTGATGGCGGTGCGGACGACGGGCAGCCGTTGTTGCGCCGCGAGGCGGGGCCGTGCACTTGGAAGTTTGGAAGCGGGCTGGAATGAGCGCTCGGGAGAAGGAGACGGTGGACACTTGAAAGTTGAAGAGAAGCGAGCCGCTGTTGTTACACGGCCAGACGAAGCTTGAAGCTTGAAGCTGTACGACTACTAGTATACAATTATCAGTGAGATAGGCTAGAGAAATCATCTAGGCCCCTGCCCCGCGCGAGGTCAGCCGAAGTACGCGACGAGGTTGCGGATGCCCGGCGCGTGCAGATGCGCCTCGTCGTGCTTGAATTGCGTCCCCTGGATCACGTGCGCGCGCCGGTCGCGGATCTCCTTTGTAAACGCGCTGGAAGGTGCGAATGCGCGTCAGCTCCTCATGAACGGGACACTCAAAATGTGGGACGACGAGCCTGTTGATCCCGCACGCCGTGCCGCCCGTGACGAAGATGGGCGCGCGGACCGCGACGCTTTTGTCGATGATGGCCATGAGGCCGGGGTCGGCGTTGAACGCGTCGTCCTCGGCGTCCATGTCCTCGCCGCTGCGGCTCATCTCCTCGGGCAGCGTCGTGAGCCGGACGCGCTCGAGCGCGCCGTCCATGCCAAACGCCGCCTTGACGCGGCGCATGGCGGCCTGCGCCTGCTTGCCCGGCACGAACGCGCCCGCGCGCCGCGGGTCGTCGCCGGGGTAGTCCGTCGCGAGCCACACCGCGCCGACGTCCTCGCCGAGCGCGTTCGGCGCGAGCAGGTCGAGCAGCGTGCGGATCAGCGCGCTCGCGCAGCCCGCGTGCGCGTCGTCCGCGACGTGCTCCATCCGCCAGTGCACCGCGATGAACGGCCCCAGGCCCGCGACGAGCGAGCCGGCCAGCGCCGTCCAGCGCGTCGCGTACCCCAGCGGCGGCAGCGCGGACACCTCGATGTCCAGGATCGGGTGCAGCGCGCCCCACGAGACCACCAGCACGTCTGGCGTACCGCGCGTCGAGGTTGGTGCTAGGACCGTCTCGGCGTCGTTAACGTTCGAGGGCGGGCGCGCGCGCTGGCCTGGGTTGGCGGCATCGGTCAGCAAACTGGAGGTGATACCGTGGCCGTAGGCCGCGGAAGACTCTTCTTTCTCGTACCAGCGCTCTCCTCTGGCGGGATAGAAGCGCAGGGGCGAGAATCGGGTGAAGTCAAGACGCGGGGCACTGGAGGAGAGACAGTGCGGGTGGGTTGAGTTCGCCGGGTCGCCGTCAGCGTCAATGGTCACATGCGCAGAGCCCTTGACGAGCAGCGCCTCAGAGACCAGCGATTTCTCCAGCGGCGCATCGTGAATCTCGACAATCTGCGCCGTCGGTGCCGTCTGCCGTGTCTCTGCCCAGGAGCGGAATTCGGCAAAGCTGACAGCACCGGAAAGCGCGAGCCACTGGTCATCCTGCACAGGCGGTGTGTCCGTGTCGGCCTCGGGCAGATACTTATCTGCGTCACGGTCGCGTACGAGTGCACCGCCCGACAGATCGTAGTATGCGTCGAACGGGATGGCGAGACAGGTGCCCATCGCGCCGCGGTGCACGTTAGGCAGCACTAGCGTCCTTCGTAGTCTGCGAGCCAGCGCCGCCAGCTGGACAATATGCTTCTGCGCATTGGCCTCGCTCTCTGCCACCCATGCTGCCAGCAGCAGCCTGCACTCAGCAGGATTGCCATTGGCGAAGCGTGCGGCCCACTCGTCCGCATCCGCGACCCTGGCCCCACACAGCGCGTCATCTGCAGCAACATCCGGGATAGCAGCGCCGAACGGCGGGAGAGCGGCGTTCTTCTTGCGAGAAGAGCGCAGCTTGTCAGGCATGAACTTGGCGGTGTCCTTGTCGGGCTCGGTGCGCGACGCCTCGAGCCGCTGCTGGCGCTCCCATTCGTCCAGCTCGCCATCGCGCCGCTTGCCCTCGACCAGGGCGAGCTTCTGTTTCACGATGCCGCGCATATTCGCGTTCGCGGCGGGCGGGTAGCGGTGTGCGCCGCGGTCGTGCACGAGCTTGTCCAGGTACGCATGGTGCGCCGTGGGCGACTGCTGCGCGGGCGTACCAGAAGAGAGATACACGCGCTCGCGAGTGAAGCGGACGAGCCAGTGGCCACCGACGAGCAGCACAAGCGCGACGAGCACCGGACCGCGCCAGCGGCGGCGCAGCAGCGACATCGAGCTTGTCGACACGCGGCGGCCGAGGCTGCGCTCGTCAAGCGGCGGGACGGGGCGGCTGCCCGAGCGAAACATATCGTAGAATGGGCCAGAGAGAAGCAGCTGGTGCCAGTTCCCAGAGCGCTGTCACTATTTCAGAAAAGAAGGCCCATGGCTGGCAGGTGGCGACGCTTCGCGCAGGGTTTGGCGCCAGAGCCTATGTGAACGTGACGACATGGTCCCAGAAGAAGCACCAGAGACCAGCGCCAGCGGCGACGAGCTTGCATGACTGACAACAGTGGAAGCAAGAAGCAGAGGACAGGTGAACCCCGGGATTCGCCGGCTCGATCGCCAGCAGCGGTTTCCCCTGGGTTTCCCTTCTGCGCGCAGACCTTGCCGCACTAGTGTCTATTGGATCATCGATGCTCGCAAATAGCCACGATTTACAGTAATGTGCAAAACCTCGCTACAACTTGAAATCATAGTGGCATGCATTTCATGTTTCGGTTCAAGGACGCGCTGTAAGGAGTGGCCTGCTTTAAGGAGACTAGTCGTGGCCCTGAATAGTTATATCGACGACAATTCTCTATGGGGAAACATTACGAGGTGAGTGTGATGACACAAAGGCGGGGGCGTGTCGACATACCCTTGGAATCCCCTATCCTCAGTCTCTGCGACAACCACCTCACCATTGACTTTCGAGACCACCCAAACCGTCCACCGACATATCTTTGATAAGCGGCGTTCGAGGAAGAAAATGTACTCGAGCCACGGCAATGCTTCTGCGAACTGCTTTACCGTCTTCGCAGTCCAAGGTATCAGCACTTCGGGGCCGTCCGTCCAAAAGCTATACGGTGCAAGGCGAATGTTGAGGCGTAGTTCGCGCAGCGCTTTGAACGGTTCTAGAGCACCTGTAAGAGCCGCCTGAAAAGATTATCAATTGCATCCTCTAGGCTGGCTGGAGGACGTGCTCACCACCGGCACCGCACTTGGATCATAGTCGACCACATTGTCCACGCGACATCTATGCAGTTCGAAGAGTCGAAGGCGTGGACATGTCGCGGCGATCATGGCGTACAGGGCCAACTCCACGTCGAGCCCTCCGGGACCATCATCAGCCTGGATGACGAGCTCCAGACGTTGTAGGTTCGCCAGGTGCGGAAGAGTAGAAAAGATGCGGCGCGCACCACTACACGTCAGGAGAGGCCCCGGCGCAGCATGGCCGATGTCTTCTGGGTGCAGGTCATGCTGGAAGAAGGGCGTGGGATATCGGGTGTGAAAACGGGGCGTTTCGCGCAGAGCGAGTTCCGTGAGCGCTGGTGACAGATGTTGGAATATAGTGTCGTCTTCCCGCGGAAAGGAAAGCGAGAGGCGCGTCAACTGACTCAGATCTGGAGGCGTCGCAGGTATGGCACCTGGCGGCCAGACATAAAGCACGTGTTCCCTCCGCCGCGGTGCCATGGCTAACGTCAGGATCCGTAACTGAGGAAGCATGCTGAGGACCTCGAGGATCGGGACAGTCGCCGCGTCGGCCGGATACGCTCCGACTAATGCCAGTTCGCGCAGCGCTGGCCAGGTTCTCGACGCTAGAAAAGAATAACGCATCGATTCACCTGGTAGCATAGCCACCTCCAGAGATAAACGGGACCGTAGAAGCACAGACTGAATGAAGTCCCATTCGGCTTCGAGATCCTCAGAGCTCATCACTGGGATGCGATTCCACCGGTTCTCGAAGACCATCCTAAAAGCGCGGAACGAGCAACTGCCAGTGAGGACCAAGGGTGTATGCGGATCAACCGATGCGTCGAGCAGAGAAATGTCCGTAAGCGTGGGCTGGACGAACAGGAAGGGCTGAACAGATTGAACTGCTTCACATTTGATCTCGCGAAGATTTGTTGCCGCTGAGATGATGGCTGCCAATATTGGAGGATCACTTCGAATATGAATTATCCTACGGGACGTAAGATCACGTTTAGCTGATGGACAACGAGCGCACTGAAACTGTGCCAGTACCGAAGGCAATTGCAAGCTCCGTGTGAGAACCGAATCAGTTACAGTGAGAAGCTTGAAGATGGTGGGCAGGCAAAGTATTCGGAGACGACGACAGGTCATCGAAAGCGGGATGAGCGGATGCGTGCTTGTGCTTGGGGGACGAATATCGTAACATTCTTCGATCCGGGATACTGAACTTGCGTAAAGTGCAAATGATTGCAAATCGGAAATGGCAACACGACTGGCAATTTCCAATAGGATGTCATCGGGCAGAGCGCTCAAACTTTAGACGAGCCAGGTCAGTACATGGCAAGGGATGCGCAAAATCAGAATGGCAAACCATGTTCTTGGCCGTACTGTACGGTTACTCCGTTCCGTTCTTTGTCCAGTGGAAAGAGCTACGTTCAACCTGATCAAAAATTACATGCAAAGTCGTGGCGGCGCTCACTGGATATTAGCGCTGTTTCGGATGATAATCTCCCAGCGGATGCAGACCCGGACGTGTCTTGAGCATAAGCGTTAGGAGCCTTGGACAGATGTTGGCCCATGTCGCTATCAAGCCTCGCTGAGCACCAGTTCGTTGCAGTGGGCGATGTGCGCGGAACTGAGTGATATCAAAACAAGTACAAATAACGGCATCGTGCCTCCGAATGAGTCCGAAGGCTGAGCAGGCTTGCACCTTGCCGCTCCAAGACTTTGGACTCCAAGCTCGTTGTCAGCGTGGACTTGGCACGAACGTTCGGCTCTGCGTCGCCGGACTCAAGTGCAAGCGTCGCGGTGATATGGTCCCAGCAACAATAATTCTGGGCGGACTAAGGCTCGACTCGTGCCGCACGTCGTGCGGCCACCCGCATCGCCGTCACGCTGCACATGCACGAGGAGAGCCTCGAGTCTCGATTCAGACCCCTGAATATCTGCCTGCGCGACGTACTGCACGCTGCAATCCTCAAAAGGGAGTTGAAATCCATCCTTGTCTAGTCCCTCACCTGGCCTCGTTCTTTCTTGCTCACCCGCAGTACGTCTCCCCCGTCTCTGGCCCGCTGCGTCTGCGTCTGTCTTCGTATTACAGTAATATCATTGCGCTCGTGCCACCGCTGCCTGCTCGCCCATGTCCCTGCTCGCTCAGGCCCATCTGTCCTGTCTTGCTCATGTTCCGACTTGTCTGCATCGTACTTCTTGACCCCGCCCCTCCCATTGCATCAAACGGGGCGCACCACGTGTGAGGTTGTCAAACCCGTATGTTCTCATTGCCTGCCTCCTGTCATCCACCTTCTCGTTTATCCGCCGTGAACACCCAGACCCATCTCGCGCCACGCATGCCCAATACTTCTTGCGCTGGGTGCATGTACGCAATACAATGCACAGTTATAGTAGCCAATCGCAGGACGACAGCAGGTCCAAATCTTCCTTGCAGCACGAACTAAAGATGATGGGGTCAGCTGTCCCACAGAATTTGGCATACCGACACATAACTGTATGGGTAGAATCAAACACAACACCGCTTCTGCCACGCATATTGGATTTCTTCCCCTTCGAAGACGGCAGTCGTCTAAGTTGCTCGTGGATAGGTCACTTCTGAACTTCGCTTGCGCATGGTCCTGGTTGCATCCATCTACCCCATTGGCTCGGGGCACTGGGTTGTGCAACGAAACATCCTGCCCGTGACGTTGCGCCATTCTGGCCCCCTCTGGCCCCTGTAGTCAGTGTTTGATCATCATCCTCTTCCTTCAACGTATTTAATTCCCTGGAGGGTTAGAATCAAACTGCACGAACTCTCCTCCCAAATGTTTCAGGTTCCAGACGGCACCCTCATATTCCGCTTGCAGCCGCCGACCGACCTCATTACTCACGAACAGGCTGTACGTGACATTCACTTTCGTTATTGTAGCTCTATATTGTAACTATGGATTGCAGCTCATCATGGATGCAACGAAATATGGTATTGGGCTGGGCCTGAACCCGTATGACGATAGCGTCGGCGTGGGCTGCTATGTGACCAATGATGGAATAGTTATCAAGAGACCGAAAGGTCGTTCACGATATGCGCCTTTTCTTATGACTCACTGACGTCTTGCTAGAACCTGCCGGACCCATCAGTCGTGTCTCGGTCCCCCAGAGTCCCATCCCGATGGCAACCGGTGGCCATGTCGAACCAGCGTTTTCCAACGTACCGGGTCGTCTTGTCACGCCGCTGTCTACTTCGTGGTCCCTCACCCGCAGTCCCGTCTTATCCGTCGCAGTCTCATTTGGGAGGGTCCTCTGTGGCTTCGTCTGACCCACTGTCTGCGGAGGCGTCGACAGGTTAAAGCTTTCTCAGCTCGTTCAACACGATTCGATGTACACGATCCACGAACTCAAGGATCATGAGGAGGCGTTCAAGCCATCATCAGACGGAAGTAGTACGTGAACGGCTGTCGCTTTCCCTCACCGCTTGAGTTATGTTTACATTCACAGTCGGATACTCGTTACACTTCGTACGTGGTATACAATGACGAGAAGGATTGCTCACGGACGTATCACATTAGCACGTTGACTACCTCAAGAACATAGAACAATATATGACTTCTGACCCCGTGTGGGAAGTGCTTCAGTCAAAGGGAAACTCGGGTCCTCAGCTCATCCGTTTGATGTTGGACACAGGTGAGCTTCATAATGGTCGTAAGCAAATGTCTATTCTAAAACCATAATTCCTTCCATTTTATAGCCGCCGGAGATTCGTACGTCAGTGTGATCCCGTGGTGGTTATGCTCATCCGGAATTTTAGGTGGACATTCTGCGATCTTTTGCCGGAGGATTTCCCGATGCACGTCGATCCGACCAGCCTGAACATCTGGAACAGTAAGAAAATGACGTCGGGTTCCTCTACAGAATCCAAACCCAACTTTCCGCGTCCACCTCCGCACATGATGGGCGCGACACAGCGAGCTACCATCAGGTATGGTGTCACAGAGCAAGCTTCGAATGTCAGTGAGTACATTATCCCACCTCGATCATGAAGTCCTTCTGAGAAACTCATTTCCGGTAGCAACCACCCAAACTGTTTGCCGGTTAAGGATTCCGGGCCAGGATCATGATTTTGATATGTTTCCTATTGGTCTCGCACTCTCGGCAGAAGTTACAATGCTGTGGCGCGTTGACGATGGGATCCTTGCACTTGGGCCGGGGACGTACGTAGTCAATCAACCTCTGTGCAAGCCGAGAGGCCGATCCGGTGTATAACTTCATCCAATAGCACACCCTTGAGTTGTTATTCAGGGGGTGAAATGGAGGTCGGAGGTATGTTGTATAGAGTCATAGACTGCCTTTTCGAATGCTGCTACTGACGAGAGATCATGTCTAGCCATTTCATGCTTTCCTGTTCCGCAAGAAGAAGATCTCGGTGAGTAGTAGTTGACTCTCCAGGCTATATATTCTGTTTACGATGTAACAAGGCCCCGGCATTCTGGGTTTGCATAGGTCATCCGCACTTCGATCCCACGTGAGTCTATTGTGGTAAAAATCGTTGTCAACAGATATTTTTATGTGCATATCTCAGCCCACGAGACTCGACGTTCATTGTCTTTGGCAATTTCTATCACCCCACCTGGAGCGACCTGGGTACCACCGACGCTTTCAAATATAGGTTCACGCGCGTCCCTATCTACATGCCGACGAAAGGTCCCTCCAGCGGCAATGGAAAGTGGATGGTGTTCTTGAAGGAAATTATCATCGTGCCATACAATCAGATGAAAGTCTCACGCCACGAGGCGACCTTCAGAATTGCACAGCCCATCATCCTAGATACTGGTGCGCTTTGTCGTCCTCCTCTTTTACTGCGAATAACAGTAGTTCAGGGGCAGCGCAATCCTATCTCCCGCAGAGGATCACATCCGGAATCGAACAGCTTTTCGTCAAACTCGGGGCTCGTACTCAGGGCACTCTGCCCGGTTTTCATATACAGGACCAGGTCGAGTTTGTCTTCAGAGACCAGGCGCGAGGGCGAGACATCTCGATTTCAGGCCAAGCAAAGCGTTTCTTCACTCCAGTGCAGTCTTCCCATCCTGACATGGTGCAGACTAACATTGGAACCTCGGGGACTGTGCTACTTCTTGGACTCGTACGTGCAGCTCTTACTTCAGATGCACATGCTCACACATTCGCCATAGAATTTTTTCAGAACCTTTATCGTCGGATTTGACGAATCCGGCGAGGAGACGGTTTACTTGCACTGGCAGCTTTTCTACTAAACGAGCGTGTCAAGAACTGTCGTTGGACAGTGACGCGTCGCCTGGGGCTCGGGTCGTTGGACGCTGTGAGCAAGCCGGCGAGGGGTACTTCGTGATTCGCGGCAAAGACTACCTACGGCACATCCCGGTGTACTATACAGCGAACGGAGGTTGCCGAGGGCACTACAAGCACGCAACCAGAAGATATTCTGACACCCTCCCTCGAGCGAAGAGAGTGCCAAGGCAAGAACGGCAAAAGAAAACAAACGAGCGAAGCAACATGAACACAAAAGAAAAGAACATGGCAAACAGAACAACAAAACCCTCCCTGAATCCAGCAACCCTCCCTGAAGGTGCATGGAGTGACCAGAAGTGGTCATGGTCACAATGGCATGGCGGCAGTGTCGGCACCGGTAGCAGACACAGCGGGCGGCGGCGACAACAGCGATGGCAGCGGCGATGGCAACAACGGTGGTGAAGGCATTGGCAGTGGTGGCAATGGCGGCAGTGCGCTGGTGGTGGTGGTGCAGGAAATGCCATCGGGCTGGACTGGCTGGCATTAGGATGACTAATCAGGTGGCAGTGTCAACCATGCCAGAAATCCGGTGAAACACACAAAAACTGGCACGAATGGCACTGCCACAGACTGATCATGAGGGACTGCAAGTCCAGGGGGCCACCAGGGAGTCCAGGCCAAAGGAAGTCGAGGTGGGGCATAACAGCCCAAGGTTGCCGGTGTTGGTGGATGCTGATGCCGAGCAGGGTTGGCAACGGGATGCGAGGAGGATGACGCGGGCAAAGGCGCAGCGAGTCGAAGTGGAGCCCAAACGAGTGAAGAGGAATGAGGGCAAGTAGTGGGCAAGTGGCGGCCCAGAGAATGTCGTGAGTCGGCAGGTCCAGAAGTGGGGTGCCGACTGCAGAGAACGACGAGGGTGGACGAGGTGGCGAGTAAGGGACAAGTCGCCGAGGATGAACGAAGGTGCGGGACCGGCACCAAGATGCACAGCAAAGTGTGCGGAGGACGTGCATGGAAGCACAGATGCGCCAAAGGATGCGCAGAAGCTCAACTGCAGGGCAGGAGCGGCTCACGATTCCACGAGCCCGAACACCGGGCAAACCCTGCATGCCAGCCACGCATCACAGGGCGGCAGCAACCACGTGCTGCCTGGCTTGATGACGCAGTTGCCCATCCTGCGGCCGAGCGGTCAAGCAACGGCAGTCACGGCGGTCAAGCCGAGGAGGTTGGTGTGCAGGCCTCACTGCACCGCGCTGGGTGGCTGGTCACCGGCCGCGAATGTCAAGAACTGTCGTTGGACAGTGACGCGTCGCCTGGGGCTCGGGTCGTTGGACGCTGTGAGCAAGCCGGCGAGGGGTACTTCGTGATTCGCGGCAAAGACTACCTACGGCACATCCCGGTGTACTATACAGCGAACGGAGGTTGCCGAGGGCACTACAAGCACGCAACCAGAAGATATTCTGACAGAGCGGTCTGGCCGCGTTACTGCATATTTGTTGTGTCATCGATTCTTCACCGTGTTGACCGTGACAGGGGCCTCCTTGACCTGCGCATGTACCCTTGTAGAACCTCGTCAGTCCGTTATACTTGCAATTTCATCACAGAGTTAAGCGGCACACTTGGCAAGCGTCCACTCGGAGGCGTTACCATGAGCATATTACCGCCTTCACGATAAGTACTTCTACCGTGTTGGATAAGGCAGGTGACTGGCATTCGGGCCCCAAGAAGTGGCCTGGAAATATTCTAAACATTCTGACTTCTTGATTAGCACGATTTGACCGTGGGACAACCTTGCGACGTCGGCTCACTCCTTGTGTTATGAGGCGTGGAGAGCAATTGTGAAGCTAAAGCCCAACGTGTCCACTGACACCTACGCTAAGCATCCGGCTGTCCTGCTTTTCGCCTCTACGAGTGCGGTTGCCAAACTTCGATCACTTCAATCTCTCCCGGCGAACGATCATGACCGTTCTCAGATTCCAAGACAATGTGGGACAATATACTACATTACAACACAAAGGCATCCTCTCAATCACATCTCGCGCTGCTGCGCGATCCCACGTTAGCATCTGATAACCAAACACCCGTCGTTTTGGGTCTCGCACTTCTGCGGGAGTTAGGCTCAACAAACGAGCGTCTCGTCTCCCATCGTTTCATCATCATCCTGTGTCTGAGACGGATCCTGCGTGGGCTGAGACTCGTCCTGGGTCTGAGACTCTTCCACCATCGTCGCCACAACCGGTGCTGGTGATGACTCCGGCGTGAACTGTGCAGTGTTCCCTGTCTGAGGTGGAGGCGACGAGGCAGTAGCTTCGGCATCCGTCTTCGGTGGGCTGGAAGCTGCTGGGGCCTGAGAAGCCACATAATCATCTTCGTGTTCCTCGCGTGCGAAAGCCTCCTGGGCCTCCAGCTTGATTCTTTTGTTCTGAAGAAAGATCAGTAATGCATAACCAGAGGTGTCTGAGATAATGCAACTCACAGCAGGGTTCTCTCCCTTCTCTCCCTCTTCATCATCGTCCGGAATGTCAATAACGGATGGCGACGAGCGGCGTTTGCGCGGGTTGGGAATAATATCTTGCGCCATGAGGAAATCTACATACGGTCAAGGACTGCCGACTTCTGGCTTGTCTGAAGACCATACCGTGGCTGCGATACCGGAAAACGAATGTGACCCATGGTTTGGTGCGGTCGCCGTCATAAGGTGCGTTGCTCACTGCCGCAGACTTGCCCTTTGAGGAGCGCTGCGGCTGGCCAAATCTATAATAGTCACAAAGCATATCAGAGAAAGGACCTTGGGCGGTGACAGTACACATACTTTGTAACATGTGCGCCAGCCTTTTTCGCCTTTTCGTGTACCGGCCCGCGGTTCTCGACGTTCGTAGATTGGAAGGGAACCTGGCTAGAGTCAAAATCTACGCGTCTTTTCGTAAGATAGAGCCAAAAACCTCGGCGCCTAGTATGACCCGCGTGATTTCGAGCCGGATAGTGCCTATATCCTGCGCGCTGGGGTCCACAGGCGGCGCGATGTTGTCGTCGTCTGTCTCAATCAGCCTCATACGCGCGTGAGGCCGCATGAAGTCACTCACCGGTAAGTTCAAGCGCGTCGAAAGCAAACGGGCGAACGTTGCTGGAGCTCGTCTTGACACCACTGCGCTCGACGTGGGATTTACGCTCTGGACGCATAATGGCGCTGGCAAGGTCGTTGCCATCAATGAAGACGTGCCCGCTCGTCGCCGTCTTCTTCGTATTGTTGTTCTCCCAACATACGCTGAATCTCTGCGGCTCATTAGGTGCATCCAATGGAGAAGGAAGGCCGCGGTACCTTGCCTGCCTTGCTGGGCACCCAGCAGGTGACGGTGTCAGGGTCCTTGTCGTCAACCCGGACATCGTATTCCGTCAGCGGCGCGTCTTCGCACGTGATCCAAGCCTTGAAGCCGCGGTGGGAAGGCATCTGGAGATTGAGGGGAAGGGGATGAAACGCGGTTCAGGCTCCGCCAGCTCCGACCACTCCGCTCGTGGAAGCAAAGGTTTCTGAAAAGCAGTCAAATGGTGCATCAATATCGAGACGGGAGGGCGAGAAGCTCTTGAACCCATGTAAATAAGCAAAGATAGTCTCACGTAAAGGGTTCATGGGCAGTGGGAACAACCAATAAATATGAACAGCACCAGACGCCGAAAGCTGCCCTTTCTCTGGCCAATACACGTTCGATTCTTTCCTTTTCCATGCCGTGCGTTGTTGCCATTCGCCTCGTGACGCGCCGCCGAGCACCTAGAGCGGAGTTTCAAGGTCGCCACAACGTGCAATCGCTTCCTCTTGTCTCCACTGAACCGCAATGTCCAAACAGCCAGACTTTCAAGGATGGAACGTGCTCGAAGACGAGGAAGAGGAGGAGCTCCAGCAGCGGGTGCGTGCCTTCCACAGCGACGAACAGGCCAGTTCTGCTCATCCCTGGCGCGCGCAGTACTATGGTGGAACGAAAGACACGGTGCTATTCTGCATTGACGCGTCCGAGTCTATGCATGAGCCACACGAAGACGAGGAAGAGGGCGTCACCAAGAGTCACTTACAAGCTGCATTGGAGGCCGCGCTACAAGTTGCGAAGCGCAAGATTATGAGCGGGCCCGGCGACCACGTCGGCATTATGCTCTATAATACAGTGCGCGGTTTCACCGAGCACAATATGTCCCTCGCTATAACGCGTTACTGTAGGAAGACAAGTCCTCGGAGGACCTGAAGCCGCATACCTACGTCCTTCAACAAATTGCGCCGCTGAGCATTCAGTCCATTCGGGAACTCAACAATATAGTTGAAGGTCACCTTCAACGGATCACTGTGCGCGTTACCCTATGATTTACTCGAGTTGCAGATGCGTTAGAGGACCCTGAAACACTCCGGTCGAGCTTTCCGCCGAATACGGGGGACAGGGTGCCTCTCGGCGACGTTTTCTCGAGCTGCAATTGGGTGATGCGGTACAAGTACGCAAGTGCTGCTGCATATGCACCTAGATGCACGCTGAGCTTACACACAGTGCGGCGAAGACTGGGACGAAGCGTGTATTCCTCATTACGAACGAGGACGACCCACATCCGAAGAACCCAATGCTTCTAGGCACTGCGAAGGTCAACCTTCAGGTACGAAATACGCGCACTGCGTGCAGACTGGGCTTGACCTATTTTCTATTGCGCAGGATTTGCGGCAAGTTGGCGTTGAAGTACTGCCATTCTTCATTGGAAGCGACGACAAGCCTTTCGATGTCAATAAATTCTACACGGTGTGACATCTTTCTCGCTGTGCCTCCAGTGCCTTATATTACACCCAGCAAGTCCTGCAACGCGAGGAAGCACCCGATACCGAAGCCGTTCCAACCATCCCCGACGTCGTCACTGGGTTTCAAGACCTCATCGACAAGCTGCAAGTGCGCGAGTCCGCGAAGCGTGCGCAGTTCAGCATTCCGCTTCACCTCGGCAAGGGCTTCACGATTGGCGTCAAGGGGTACCGACTCTCCCATTTTCGATAGGATATGATTCTGACTCGTTTCGCAGATATGGCCTCGTCACGGAGCAGCGCAAGACGACAAGCAGAAAGATGGCGAACCGCGGCGAGTCGTACGAGGAGCTTGTTGCGAAGACCGTGTATTACGACGAGGTATCCCTGAACCCATGCTTCCGTTTAGACGACTCGATATTAATACATATTTTGCAGGAGTTGATGATCGACTCGAACAAGGAGAATATCGTCTTTGGCATGTCCTTGGGCCCTGCCGCGGCCACGTCGGGAGGGAGTGCTCCTGCTGCAGAAGATGGCGAAGATGGCGAGGCGCCCGCGCCAAAGGCTGGTGCGAAGCCCACTCGTATAACAGGCGTCAAGAGTCGAGTGAGTTCGGCCGGATGCTAGGCTGCCTATAACTTACGCCGCACCGCAGGTATACTTCACGAAAGATGAGGTCAAGCAATTCAGGACTCTCGGATTGGAACCTGGTACGCAGCCCCGATAAAATCTCGTCCAGCATCCTGATGATTTCCCAGGCTTGAAGTTGCTGGGCTTTAAGGACCGCAGCGAGCTACGGTTCGAAGACAATGTCAAGCACTCGCTCTTCATCTACCCGAACGAGAGTGTACGCCCGCGCCACGCTATTGCTGTCGCGCCCCCAGTGCTCATGCGAACCTGCAGGCCTTCAACGGAAGCACGCGCACATTCACGCACTGCTCCTGACGCTTGCGAAGAAGGACAAGTTCGCGCTCGTCGTAGGTATCACACGCTCGAACTCCAGCCCGGCGTTCTACGCGATGCTCCCACAAGAAGAGGTGCTCGACAAGGCTGGCGCGCAAATTGTCCCGCCAGGGTTCCACCTCATCGTGCTACCCTTTGCGGATGATATTCGGAGCGCAACTGTGGAGAGTGCTGAAGCCGGTAAGATTCTGGTCCACGGTGTTCTTGTTTGACGAACTCGGTCAGCATCGGACGAGTTGAAGGATGCTGCTCGCGCGTTGATCAACAAGCTGAACGTCAAGTCGGGATACGAGCCCAAGAAATTTCCCAACCCAGGTCCGTTGCTTCACCGCTGCCTTTGAGCATCGGAATGTTGATCAAAGCTTGTTGATTTACAGCATTGAAATTGCATTATGAGCAATTGCAGGCACTTGCCTTTGACGAGCCCTACGATTTCGAGAAATTGATGACCCATCTGCGCCGCCATACGATGTCATTCACCAAGTGTGCTCTCTTTTGATCACGTTGAACTTGGGCTTACATCTCGTGTAGCGGGCCGGGCCATTGCTGGTTAAATGGAAAGAAGTCCTGGACGAAGACCCTGCCTCAGAGAAGATAAAGATGACGGCCACGGGCGGTACGAAGCGTAAGGCCGCAGCCGCTGGCCTGGTAAGCTGGTTCATCTCAGCGTCGTGTAGTGAATGCTGACGATGAACCGAAGGGCGACGTGGGGGACGCCGAAATCAGGAGTAGAGCGGATGAAGGCACGCTAGATAAACTGAAAGTGGATCAACTGAAGGTGCCTTTGTGCCCTTATCTTTCTAGAATTAGGGCGCTGACTGACTTTTCAGGCGTTCTTGAGAAGCAAAGGCCAGCCGGTTAGTGGTAAGAAGGCCGACCTTACGGACCGCATCCAACAGTGGGTCGACGACCATCCATGAACACTGTACTGCGGCGTTTTGAGTATCTTTCTGCAACCAAAAACATCATACTAGATGTGGTTGGATCTCTTGTATCAAAACATCATATCTAGATGTTTGGTTGGATCAATCTTGTTTGCGAGGACCCCGAAAATCGATACTGCACATTCCGGAAACAGTCCGCAATCCGGCCGAAAGCTGGATTTTGCCCTCATGCCGAACAAGCCGACATCTTTTTCATCTTGTCACGTTTGCTGTCGAGCGTTTGAGCGGTGCCAATTTCACGGATTGCGGCTCGGATTGCGGCTCGGATTGCAGACCGGATTGCACCGTATTTGAAACGGCCTATTGGCAGGCTATTTGCGCTATATCGCAAATATAATCACCTTGCTTGCATGTCCCTCCCTCCTAGCAGGCCTCCACGAAATTTCAGTCCTGCCCGCCTCTTTCCTGTGATGGCCGCTTCATCCCTGTACTTTATGACTCAGCAGCGTCCTTAAGCTTCGTCAAATCTTGCTTATTCCTGCTACCGGCACATCACTAGTCCGATGAGAGCTGAGAATGGCATTCTGAGGCTCCAAACTCATAGGAAAGACACATATATATGTTATCTCACATTGGGAATGCCTATCTTGGCGAATTACACCTTTCGAGAGTTTTGCTGAGTGGGCGAGAGTCGGCCGGCAGACTAGTTTGACGGGAGCCTCAGCCCGGGCCTGGTGGTCCTGGACTCCAGGGCACGCACAAACTGGTCCAACTGCAGGCGCTGGGGCGCTTGGAACTCAAGATTCTGTCGACTGCGAACAGGGTGAGTCGTGTGCCTTCTTGTTCAATTGAATACTACTGTAACGGACTGGTTGTGTAGAAGGCAGCTGCAACATTGACGACAACGATATCGACATGGTCAAACTGAGTGACCAAGGCTCCGTACTGCTGCTCACCATCCTATTGTTGGCATCGCGCTACCAGGATGCCGGCGACAGCACGTCCTTCGATGACTCCGACGGCGATGTGCAAAGTTTCGACGACGACGACGACGACGACGGGAGTTCGTCCGGGTCCGAATTGGATCTCGATGATGCTTTCGTCGCCGAGTACGCAAGTCACTACAACGCTGGCAGTGACCCAACCGGGAGGCAGGAAGCGGAGATTGCTTAAATGTTGTTCACTCGCAGTGTTTAATGCCATGCTTTGCAGCTCAATAATGGTATGCGCATGGTTCCCCCGAGCATATTAACGTCCTATCGAAATTGCTCAAGTAGGCTTCAAACGGGATTGACCATGACACGAGCTTGTTGAAATACGTCGATCGGTTACGCGTGCGTCGAGACAGTTTCGAATTAAATCATACCCGGGTACAGCTCAGGGTACAGTTCAGGCTTCTATAATTTCCTTGAACTCGCCACTCTCGACCATCTCGCGCACTATGTCGAGGCCACCAACGAGTTCACCATTAACTATCAATTGCGGAAATGTTGGCCAGTTGTTCAGCGTCTTGAGGCCTGCAAGGAAATGATGTATGTCAGCACAATGTATTCGAGAGATGACGTGCGCCGCCCGACGAGCTCGGCGACTGTACCTGACCGGACACTCTCATCAGTGAGGATGTCGAAATGCGAGAACGCAACATTATTCGCGCGGAGGAGCTCGACGGTCTGCCGCGAAAAGCCACACCGCGGCGCGTCGGGGCTGCCCTTCATGAAGAGCACGACTTTGTCCTGGTTCATGAGCTTGCGCAATCGGTCGTTGAGTTGCTCTGGCGTCTCTTCGTCCTTTCTAGCATCGACAGCTGGTGCAGGAGCGTGTGATGTTTTGGATTGCGCGGCAGGTGCCACCCGGGTGTGCTGTGCGAGCGCAGCGGTTAAAGCGGGCGCGTCTGCGCCGGATATCCGCCCTAGTAGCGTATGACCCTGCAGCGATTGCACATTAAGCTGACAGTGACATGAGACAGGCTGTTGACGTACGCGCAGGATGACAAAGCTTGGGACGGCCTCGACTTCGAACGACTCGCTAATGTCCGGTAGGTTTTCTGCATGCACCTGCAGATCGGTTAAGAAAGTGTGGATAGAGAGCTAAAGAAATAAAATTGCCTGCAATACGAGCACATCGGGGTACTTCTTGGATAGCTCCAGGACGACCTCGTTCATTTGCTTGCATGGCTCTGCCCAGGGCGCCCAGAAGCTCACGAGCGACGTGCGTTGAAGATCCTTGCCTAGGAGCTCCTGGAAATTCTCATTGGATTCGACCTCGAAGTAGTTCGGGGGGTGCGCAGAGGATGGCAAGGTCATCGTGGTTGAGACGAAAGAGGCGCTAGCGGAGATTGATAAGGATTCTGCCCAAGTCTGCCTTTCCGGATCTTATCAGATCTACGTGCACCAACCGGATGTCCTGAGAACCGGCTTGGATTACAATTTACAGTGTACGTCCTCCGAGCCTTCAGGTCCTCCAATAGCGTCGCTACATTATACAAACCTACTAGGCGCACCAATCCTGGCTGACGTTGACTTCGCTGCTACCACTCCCGCGTAGATTCCACATGGATACGAAAACGAAAAGAGCAAAGCTAGATAGCATACAGTGGCAGAGAGAAAAACAGAGGTTATAGGTCAACAAATTGCGCGTCGAAGTCCTTCTGATCCATCTTGTTCTTCCGCACTTTCTTTGCGGCCCTCTCTTCCTTGGCCAACTCCTCCCAATCATCCTCGTCGACGCTATCACCATCCTGATCCTCTCCGCCATGCACCCCTTCCTGCGACGCAACTACAACTTGTTTACGAGCCTCAGTAGCCGCCCGACGAGCAAGAGCCTTCTTCTCCCGTCTCCTTTCTTTCTCGGTTTTGCGCGCCGTCTTGTCGGACCATGCTGCGTTCTTGACCTTTTGTTTCGCACGCTCCTTGTGCCTAGCTTCCTGCAATTTTGCGTCTGCAGCCGCACTCGCCCTTTTCTCTTCGAGCTCCTTTAATCGCGCCTTCTCTCGTGTCTTGTCAGCGAAAGCATAGGCGTCCCACTAAGCGTGATGTCAGCGTGATATGCGAGGATGGAGACACACAGCACTCGCGTCTATCTCGGTATCAATCCACGACGACTTGTCTTTTCGCTCCTTCAACTCGGGCATCTTTGGCAGCCGTAGTAAACCAAACGAGCGAGCAACGCCGACAAGATCAAGGTCCTTGAGCCGGAAGATGTAGGACGCCTCGTGCTTCGAGTAAGCTCGTACAAACGACACGAACGCTTTTATGCCCTGCAAGCAAATGCCACATTATTGGCCAATAGAACGAGGGTAGGAAAGTCGGGCTGACCCTATCGTGCAAATCACGGTCAGTCTTCACGACCTCGCGCATACGTTCCTCCGTGGTTCTACTGGCAGGATCCTCCGGACGGTCATCCGCTTCTACAGGCGAAGACTCCGCATTCTCGCCAAGGTAATGTCGTTCTTTCACTGGGATCTTGCGCACGGAGAGGAAGTCTGGTCAATGACTCAATCAGGAACGTATAACCGCAAGGCAGCGGCGAAGCGCACCAATATATTCCGCTTCGCGCCCACAAAGCAGGACCCATGCCTGCCCGCTCCGTCCAGCTCTTGCGGTCCGACCACAACGATGGGAGAATTGCTTCGGGTCCACAGGTGGGTCAAATTGAACGACGACGTCGACTGTAGGTAAATCGAGCCCGCGAGCCGCAACATCCGTACATAGAAGGATACCTGGCGAGTTCGGAGTCGATGCGTGCGAACGAAATTGTGATAAAGCGAGGGATCGTTTGGCAGGAGGGAGATGACCATGCAAGCTGAAGAATGCACAGTCTGGCTGCAACGCGGCAAGTATCTATTGCATCAACAAGCTCAGCGAAAGATGTATGCAGGCAGGAATGCCATACCCTATAGAAATAGTCCACGCAAGCGCAAGTTGCGAAGTAGACGATGAACTTGGCAGCCTGGTTCGTCTCTTGCTCGAGCTTGATAATGCGTTGTAGTTGCACCATCTTCTCTGACGCGCGACATCGAACGAAGAAATTTTGCAGTGACGCAGGGGTGCGGCGCTCATCAACAAGGGACTCGTCTGCCTTGCGCTTAGTTCCACGCTTCGCCTCGACTTTGACGACTACGCGGACGGGATTGCGCAGACCAGCGCGGACAAGCTCTGACAACGCATCTGTCATTGTCGCGGAGAATAGCCCAGTGCGCCGCTGCTTCGGCAGGTGTCCCAGTATCCGTGTGAGCACGGCGGTGAAGCCCAGGTCCAGTAAGCTGAACACAGTCACGGTCAGGATAAAGCTAATATCAAGGATGCCATGTTGCTCACGCACCGATCTGCTTCATCTAGCACGAGAACTTCCAGTTCCTTCACGCTCACGATGTCCTTTCCCTTTCCCAGCAAGAATTCCTCGACGCGACCGGGCGTGCCAATGACAATATCTGCGCCAGTTTCCACAAAGCGGGCAACATCCTGAGATGGAGTCGACGCAGTCCCAGAGACAAGCAGTAATGGTGGCCGCAAATGCGAAGCGTCGCCTTCGGACGTCGTTTGCGAGTCGAGAAATAACGAAAAGACAGAATGTATCTGCTCTGCGAGCTCTCTGGACATCGTGTTAGACCTGGCGCTTGCAATTCATAAATGCCATACCTGGTAGGAGAAATCACGAGAATGCCAATCTCGTTTTTGCGCAGAGGGTGTTCACGACGGATGAGCTTCTCAATGGTCGGTATCACGAACGCGAGCGTCTTCCCAGAACCCGTGACGGCCTGGAGACAATATAAGCATCAGAGTATAGGCAAATATGCCAGCACAAACCTCCACAACAACGTCCTTATGGTTCATGAAGAGCGGGATGGTGGTGGCTTGCACGGGTGTCATTTGCGTGTGCCCGAGCGAGTTGATGACATCCAATCTACAAAACGCGTCAGATTCCCATATGAAAATGAAGACAGTGACTGACATCCATGGTGTGAGTGCCGGCTGGAGTTTGGTCCAGCTGCCCGCAAACGCGTTCGTGCTCTGTGCCATGAGCGCTTCGGCTCTGGCCGGACTTTTGACCCGACCTTTGGAATCGAAGGGCAAAGTTCAGATGTCTGAATGTACCGCATGCAAATCTATTCAACGCAAGGGACCTGGAACAATATGATGGTACAATAACAATGAGAGCACAAAGCACGACACAGACAGCATATGCAGAGCAGTCAACAAGCAAGCAACAGAGGGGTGGGGGCGCAGCGCATGGAGGAGCAAGCATGATGAAAGCAGAACATAACTGGATGAGGTGGCACAATACAAAGATAGTCCTATGTAGGAGGGTGGACAACCACCTCGCAGCGCGTATTTACGCGGGAACAGGCGTGGGGCGTTTATTCTCCTTTTCCTTCGCCTCGGCGCGGGGAGGCGAGGTTATGCTGGCAGACATGGACGGCATGTTCATCGCCGAAACGCGGCGCGCTGTCGTAGGTGGCGACATGCGCGACTTGGCGGCGGACGGTGGCGGGGACGTGCGTGGCACGCGCGACTGCGCCAGTCGCGCGGTCAGCGCGGAGGTGGAGGTCGAGCCCGCCATCGAGCTGCGAGGCGCATGTGTTGACGCAATCGACTCAGTGCTCAGCATGCGCGAGTGCTTGCTCGCAGTGGCAGCCCCAGAAATAGACTGCCTGTTGGAACCGACCAGCGGCGCGGGTTTCTTGAACTCGGTATCTGATCCTACGGATGCCTTGCGCATCGTACTCGAGCTGAGGGAAGGCTTCCGTGCCGTCGACGATACGGAGGCGGCCAGGTCCGACGCGGTGCGTCCCAACGAAGGCTTCCTCACTGACGACGCCGAACCAGATTCAGTGGCACTGGCTGAGCCAGACACAGTGCGACGAATGGAAGCGGTGGACGAAATCGACGGCTTGCGCTCCCCAAGTGTCGGCTTTGCCGCGGTCGAACTGGCCATACTGGCAGAAGATGCCGGACGCGACGATGGCAAAGGTGTGAACAAAGCTGACTCCCGTTTGTTGCCAACGAGGGAGGTTCGCGACGTTGTTCTCGTCACGGTGGCCGTCGACGGCGCGGGCGTCATGCCGCCGGTACCACGAACGCCCTGCTGGCGCTTCATCTGTAATGTTTGGGTGAGTGGAAGTTCAGCATGAATACAACTGCACACACAAGCTCTAGTTCCTGTTGCTTGGCTTCGAGCGCAATGTTCAGGTTCTGCCACATTTCGGTCGCATGGTCCCGCTCCTTCTCCAACCGCGTCATGTCGAGATCCTTGTCGGCGTCCTTCTGCTGCAGACTGTGTACCTGCCGCTTAAGGGACGCGATTTCGTCCTTGAGAGTGTCGACGCTGGTCTGCAAGGCATCGGCAGTAAGGTCGTCCTCAGCTTTGCGCTTCTGGATATCGTCCAGTTGGCGATGCGCCTGCTGCGCATCCGCCACCGCGCGACGATGCTGCTCGTTGGCACGCTCGAGCTCCGACTGGGTACGCGCGAGACGATCGCGCAGAGAATCAGCTTCTTCTTCGAGAGCGTTGATGTGGTGCGTGCGATCCTCTACGTCGGCGTCGCGGTCGGCCAGCAGCTCCTGCAGTTGCGCAACCTTCTCCTCGGCCTGTTGCCGGTGCTGGGTCACTTCGTCGAGTTCGCGCTGACGCTGCTCGAGCAGACGCGTGAGGTCTTCCGCATTGCGCCTCTCGGCTTCCACTTCGCGGCCATACTAAACACGCATGAATACCAGCGTGCCAAGTGCTGCAAACGCCACGTACCTCCGAGCGGCCCTCCATAAGTTCGTGGAGCTCGGCGTCCTGCTCCTGCAAACGCTGCTCCAAACGCGCCTTGTCCTCCTCAAGGTGTAAGCGCTGCTCCTCCAAGTCTTGAATCATCTCCTGATAATCATGGTTGTCTCTGCGGAGGGTGGTGATCCTGTCCGACGTCTCCTCGGCGTGCTGCCACTGCGCCTCGAGCTCCTCGTGCAGATGAGCCAATTCGCTCTCCTTGGATTCGAGGGTCAACTGCAGCGAATCGGCCTTGCTTCGGAGCGTCTCAACTTCGGCGGTGAGCTTCCCGATACGGTCCTTCGCGTCCTGCTGTATGAGCAGTCGCTCCTCGTCCCAATCGGCTTGGCGGTCGCGCAGCTTGTCCTTGACATCCACCGAGGCCTGCTGCAGTTCGCGCACGCGTTGCATGAGATGCTCGTAGCCGGATAGACCCTCCATCTCACGCTCGCGCGCAGCCTCGACCTGGGAGCGAAGAAGCTCGACTTGCTGCATGCTGGTCTCCGCCTCGGCGTGTGATTCGAGCTCTGCCTCGAGCTCGCGGACACGGCCGTCGAGTTGAACCTCGGCGTCCCTGGCCTTGACCAGGTCCTGGCGAAGAGACTGCTCAGCGGTGCGCAACGCCTCGTTCTCGCGCTCGAGCTGCTGGGCGCGTTCCGTTTCGCGGGCGAGCCGGATTTCGGTGTCGCGGGCCTGGGCGTCGAGCTGCGCGCGAGCACTCTCGAGCTCGTGCAGTGTCTGGTGCAGGTGCTGCATTGCCGAGCCAGAAGCGGCGTCCATGATAGAGCGTTCGAACGATTCCTCGCGCGAGCGCTCGACGTCGTCCTCCAGACTCCGGCAAAGTGCCTCGAGGTCCTGCACCTTGTTCTTGAGCCGTTTGTGGGCAGTCGCGCGGCGCTCCGCCTCCTGGCGCCATTCGTTGCGTTCCTGCTTGGCGCGCTCGAGCCGGGCGGTGAGTATCTCGACGGCCTCGTCGCGCGCCTCGAGGTCGATATCGAACTGGATCGCAATCTCCTGCTGTGCGTGTATCATCGTGCGCAGCGCAGCTATAATCTGGTCCTGGGTCAGGCCGTCCTCCTTCACGGGCGGCGGCAGGTCGAACAGGCGCGAGGTGCGCTGTGGTTGGTTCGGCGTGAAGAACGCCGTCTTTTCCTTCGAGTCGGAGGGCGGCATGCCCAGCGAGAGGTCAAGGTCCACATCCATCGACGCGTCGTGCAGCGTCGTCGTCGGCGAGTGGCCGCGCACGGGCGTCGAGTGCTGCATAGCGCCGACAATGAGTAGGAAGGAAAAGACCGGGACCAAGTCGGCCAACACCGAACACGTGTCCCGTTCAACTGATGCTCCCGTTCACGTGATCACTGAGCTGAGTAGCTATATTTCTGACAAGTACAGTTACAGACGACACGTCCTAGGCATTTGAGTGCGTATCAATTTGCTTAATCGCGCCCTTCAACATGCTCCTAGCATAATCCGCATGGAGGTTCTGTCGATGATTAGTGAAAAGTCACTTGGATGTCGAGGTTCTTTGCTCACAAATGCCCATCTAGGCATATTATGATAGACATCATAAACCTCGGTCGTTGCATACGTGATCATCACCAGTTCCTGCCCGCCCTCATTTCGTTCAGGTACGTCCTCAACGATGAGTTCATGAAAGCCCCCACGAGGAAACCGCACGGAGGACAAAGAGCTAGCGACATTGATCAAGAGATCAAACAGCTTGTAGTCTGCAAGCTTCTCGCGCCGCCAATAGAGCACTGTACCCGCCGCGTTCGGCTCTCCTGGAGCGAACGCCAGACGCGTCGCATTGGATGGCATCGTGCATGGAGGTTCTAGAGCATGTCCAGCAGTGATAACCTCCTGAACGCGTGCAGGATTCGTCCCAACTGGGGGCGACGTTGACCAGCTGTCAAAGACGATGAAATCGTGGTTCCAATGGCCGTGTCCTGGCCGGAGCGCTGTTCTAGCATCGCGAGGCAGCTCGCCGTCCTTGGGGTCGAAGGCGTCGGCGGTACGTACGCCGAACCGGACCTCCGGACGGTGGGGTATCGAGTCGAACAATGCCGTGGCGGCAGCATGCATCAGGGTCTGCGCGTCCAGCTGCTTTCCTTCCGGAATATCGAGCCTGGCACGGGCATAGCGCTCGAGCGTCGTCCGGGGAATTGTGTACGAGGGCGCAACAAACGTCGGAATCCATCTTCCTCGCGGCGACACCAGCACGGGCTGCTGCACTGTATGCGTCGAACGAGCATCTGGAGTCGCTGGCTGAGTCTGCTCTTCGTGGAGTGTGCGGATTGCGCAGGCTCGAGGAAGCTCATCGAGTTGTCTCGTAGGATACGAGCGGTCACCGGCTGTGCGATAAATGTACAGGCCTACGTAGGTAGCGGCCACACCGAAGCTAGCAGCGAGAAGGATGCTGTTGCCCGATAGAAACGGACGGATACCCATGTTTAGTAAGTGGGAGGAGCAAGCGGGGGCGCCGGTATGCACTTGTTTTATAGACTGCTGCGAGCTCCGTAATCAACCGGCTAAGCCTGTGCTCGCCACCTGAGGTTGCCCAGTGCGAGAACGTCTCCGATCTTCGCCGACTCCCGCGAGATCACCATCGTAGCGCTCGTCCCGAAATGCTAAGGAATAATGTGTATGGCTACTAAAAAAAGGGATATGAGCTCTCAGACTGCAACAAGGCAGAAACAAGGGGCCGTGGAACGGTAGCGACTCCGACAAAATGGGCACGTGCAGTGACATATCGGGCACGTGACTTTGCCAAGGCAGGGAAACTGTTTTGGACTCACGCGAATAAGTAATTAGCGATACACGGTGCTCATGCATTTCCTTCGATCTGAGCAATGGCTCCCTTCAACATACTTCGGGCATAGTCACGGTGGAAAGTCTGGGCTCATCAGCAAAAGTAAACAACATCGTTGCGTCACGCACCAGGGTCCATTTGGGGACCGTCTTCTTGTCGTCCTCCTTCTTCCCGAGAGGGTGAAGGTCATACGCCTCGGTCAACGCGTACGTGATTCGTACAAGCTCCTCGCCCCGTTCGCTCCGTTCCGGCACGTCTTGAACGATGAGTTCGTGAAAGCCGCCCACCATAAACCGCCACGGATATCCATAACTCGCGAGCTTGTCCACAATTTCAATCGCCTTGGGGTCCGTCAACTTGTCGAAGCGCCAATACAACAACGCGCCCGCAGCATCCGGCTCGCCAGAGACCGACTGAGACTTGACGCGCGCAGAATTGGTCGGAACGGTGCATGGCGGCTCGAACGAGCTGCCCGCTGCAACGGCCGCGTCGACGGGCGCCTTGTCAACGGCGGCAGGCGGCGAGGTCGACCACGCGCCAAACACATTGAAGGACTTGGCCCAAATACCGAATCCGGGCCGCAGCGCAGTCCTCGCATCGACTGGTACCTCACCGTCACGCGGATCGAAGACGACCGCCGGGCGCAGGCCAAACCTGACCTCGGGGCGGTGCGGGATAGCGTCGAAGTACGCCGTGGCGGCCGCGTACATCAGCGTCTGCGCGTCCAGGCGGCCGGGCTGCGCGATGTTGAGCCGCGCACGCGCGTACTGCTCGAGCGTTGCGCGCGGCATCGTGTACGACGGCGCGACGAACGTCGGGAGCCATCGTCCGCGCGGCTCGACGAGCACGGGCTGCGGCGCGGTGCACGTGTACACCGGCGCGGTCGGCTGGCTGTGCTCTTCGAAGAGCGTGCGGATGGCGCTGGCCCGTGGCAGCTCGGCGAGGAGCGGCGTGGGTACTTGCGCTCGCCCGACGCGCGGTAGAGGTACAGACCGACGCACTCGGCGGCGATGCCCGCGCTCGTGGCGATCAGGATGTTGCGGCGTGTGAAGAAGCGTCGTGCGCTCATGTTTAGTCTCGTAACCAGACGTTCGTCGGAGTTTGAAGAACTCCGTTCGGAACGAACGTCTGGGATGCACCGTCGGGGTTTTGGCTGGATCGAAATTCGCAGATAGGCGTGTGAAAAAAGACTTAGCAGAATCGGCCTGCCCGTCACCACTCAAAAAATGTTCCCTGACACCCATAATTTAAATTCATTTTTATTACAATCTGGTGCGATTGAGCATAGGAATATTTCGACGTTCGGAAAATAGCTAGTAATTAGTGCAGATAGCCCAAACCTCCACAAACGTTGAAAATGAGAGCTGCATGTTATTCAACAGTTCTGGAGTACAATTTGGGGTTCAGACCGTCTGTCTGCATCGGGAGCTCGTGCGCTTCCCGACACCCCGCCGTGATGACCTCGTGCGCGCTCAAACTTGCCCAGGGACTTTTCTCTTCTAAAATTACGCCCAAAACCATGTATTATCGCATTCTGAGCCGTCTCTAGTCCACGCTTGCGCACTACAATCTTTCTAGCGCGAGAAAATGGCTTCGTGGTCGTGTCCGTCCACACCAGCACGTCTGGAAGACGGCAAAAGCATGCAGTACCCTCACAATGCGTCAGATTATGTCCCTATGGTCTTTCATACTCATTGGAAGCAAGTTAGAGGGCGCTCCGGAGCTCCCAGTAATTACTGGCTATTTTCCGAACGTCGAAATATTCCTATGCTCAATCGCACCAGATTGTAATAAAAATGAATTTCCATTATGGGTGTCAGGGAACATTTTTTGAGTGGTGGCGGGCAGGCCGATTCTGCTAAGTCTTTTTTCACACGCCTATCTGCGAATTTCGATCCAGCCAAAACCCCGACGGTGCATCCCAGCCGCTACTTGGCGTAGACATTTGTCGGAGTTTGAAAGTAGCGGCTGGTTACGAGCCTAGCTCATGTTCCAGTCTCAAGCAGAGTACTTACAGCGACGATGTCGACTGGCTTTATGTTACCTGCTGTGGCTGTTCGAGACCATGACCGTCATGATCACGACTCACAAGGAGCGCTCATCGCCGAAAATTCCCGAGGCTGAACATTCAAACCCGACGCCTGGCACTGGGCCCTCAGGCCTCAGTGGCAATTGCGATCCTTGTCGTAATGCTTTCCGACTCGGCCAGATGTGTCTCGAAACGTGTAGCAGGTCTAGATACGTGACCGGCCGCGGGTCAACGATCAACAACTAGTTTCACTGCCAGATAGGTCTTCAATATTCAATGCTCGCCCTCCGCGAGATATCCGAGGCGACACACTCCCGCAGTTTGAACTTTGAGGCCTCCCCCTGAGGTGATACTCCCCAGCATATCGCCCAATGCGTCTAACACCACGCGCTATCAGCAGCTGTAACGATGCGCAGTTTGCCCTGCTGGAGATGAAGGCGCTGCTCTTCCACTGCCTTGTCGTCTGCGCTCTGAGCGCTGAGCGCTGACCCATGCACCGTGGATCCGAAAGAACAAGTTGAATGCCATATACCTACCTTCCTGTGCCTTTGACGCCCGTCGCCTGAGGTGTCCTCCCATCACTGAAGGTTGAAATCGACTAGGCGTGATGACCTCAGAGAAAACGGTAGCCTCAAGCTGATCGAGCAAAATGGCCAGCCACAATCCGACGATGAGGACAACGATTCAAGCGACAACGGCTGGCGGTGGTGAGCCTTTGGTTGAGTTTTGCTCGCAACAATAACTCGCAGAGTAGGACTCGACGCAAGAACAAGTCGGCGTGGCAGGACTTCAAAGCAATAAACCACGGTGAATCTGACCTTTGCGAGATTTTGTTCCAGCGAGACGTGGGCGAGGATAGGTTGAACAGAGGAACGCAGGCAGCGGCGCCTGGCCGCGCCGACGAGCCCAGATTTGTTCACCCGCATGCGACGAGCACAGCCAGCTACAGGCTTGTAATGTCCCTCAGGAGGAAAATGTTACTGCGTCCATGGGTAGAACTGGACAACAAGGACGGATTTCAACTCCCTTTTGAGGATTGCAGCGTGCAGTACGTCGCGCAGGCAGATATTCAGGGGTCTGAATCGAGACTCGAGGCTCTCCTCGTGCATGTGCAGCGTGACGGCGATGCGGGTGGCCGCATGAGTCGAGGAGTAGTCCGCCCAGAATTATAGGATTTTGTTGCTGGGACCGTATCACAGCGACGCTTTGAGTCCGGCGACGCAGAGTCGGACGTTCACGCCAAGTCCACGCTGACAACGAGCTTGGAGGCCAAAGTCTTGGAGCGGCAAGGCGCAAGCCTGCTCAGCGCTCACTGGCACTGGCCTTCGCCGGAGGCTCGATGCCGTTATTTATAGTTGTTTTGATATAACTCAGTTCCGCGCATACTGTAAAGCTAATAATTATTACCGGGGCCTCCGTACCGTGACACGTCGGAGACATTACCTTGGGTCTCCCGTGACACGTGACCATGGCCATATGACTGACAAAAATAACTGATAGGTGTACTGGTATTTCTCACCAGGACGACATGCAGTGCCCCAATTGGACAATGTTGTGCCAGATTATTTGATTTCTGGACCTTTCCAGGTTCCCCAACGCTTCAACCAGGTAATTCATCGAGAAATAAGGCACTAATTGCTCTAATTTGAGACATGCTATGTAAAACCCCCCTTCATGTAATCCTATATCATGCGCGCCGAAGGCGCACCGCTCCCGACGGTAATAACTGAGCAATTGGGCCTTCGAACAGCGTGACATCTTATTACCTTGAGCAGCACGTGACATGCTACAAAACACGATTATTACCGGGCCGCGCGTCCTCCGTGACGCGTGACGCGGTAATAATTATTAGCTTTACAGTATCGCCCGCTGCAACGAACTGGCGCTCATTAGCGAGGCTTGATACCTGCATGGGCCAACATCCGTACAAGGCTCCTAACGCTTATGCTCAAGACACGTCCGGGCCTGCATCCGCTGGGAGATCATCATCCGAAACAGCGCTAATATCCAGTGAGCGCCGCCACGACTTTGCATGTAATTTTTAATCAGATTGAACGTAGCTCTTTCCACTGGACAAAGAACGGAACGGAGTAACCGTACAGTACGGTCAAGAACATGGTTTGCCGTTCTGATTTTGTGCATCCCTTGCCGATGTACTGACCTGGCTCGTCTGAAGTTTGAGCACTCTACCCGATGACATCCTATTGGAAATTGCCAGTCGTGTAGCCATTTCCGACTTGCAATCATTTCCATTTTACGCAAGTTCAGTATCCCGGATCGAAGAATGTTACGATATTCGTCCCCCAAGGACAAGCACGCATCCGCTCATCCCGCTTTCGATGACCTGTCGTCGTCTCCGAATACTTTGCCTGCCCACCATCTTCAAGTTTCTCACTGTAACTGATTTGGTTCTCACACGGAGCTTGCAATTGCCTTCGGTACTGGCACAGATTCAGTGCGCTCATTGTTCATCAGCTAAACGTGATCTTATGTCCCGTAGGATAATTCATATTCGAAGTCGTCCTTCAACATTGGAAGCCATTATCTCAGCGGCAACAAATCTTCGCGAGATCAGATGTGCAACAGTTAAATCTGTGCAGCCTTTCCTGTTCGTCCAGCCCACGCTCACGGACATTACTCTGCTCGATGCATCGGTCAATCCGGCTACAGCATTGGTGCTCACTGGCAGTTGCTCGTTCCGCGCTTTTAGGATGGTCTTCGAAAACCGGTGGAATCGCATCCCAGTGATGCGCTCTGAGCATCTCGAAGCCGAATGGGACTTCATTCAGTCTGCGCTTCTACGGTCCCGTTTATCTCTGGAAGTAGCTATGCTACCAGGTGAATCGACGCGTTATTCTTTTCTAGCGTCGAGAACCTGGCCAGCGCTGCGCGAACTGGCATTAGTCGGAGCGTATCCGGCCGACGCGGCGACTGTCCCGATCCTCGAGGTCCTCAGCATGCTTCCTCAGTTACGGATCCTGACGCTAGCCATGGCACCGCGGCGGAGGGAACATGTGCTTTATGTCTGGCCGCCAGGTGTCATACCCGCGACGCCTCCAGATCTGACACAGTTGACGCACCTCTCGCTTTCCTTTCCGCGGGAAGATGACGCTATATTCCAACAACTGTCGCCAGCGCTCACGGAACTCGCTCTGCGCGAAACACCCCGTTTTCACACCCGATATCCCACGCCCTTCTTCCAGCATGACATGCGCCCAGACGACATCGGCCATGCTGCGCCGGGGCCTCTCCTGACGTGCAGTGGTGCGCACCGCATCTTTTCTACTCTTCCGCACCTGGCAAACCTACAACGTCTGGAGCTCGTCATCCAGGCTGACGATGGTCCCGGAGGGCTCGACGTGGAGTTGGCCATGTACGCCCTGATCGCTGCGACATGTCCGCACCTTCGACTCTTCGAACTGCATAGATGTCGCGTGGACAATATGATCGACTATGATCCAAGTGCGGTGCCGGTGGTGAGCACGTCCTCCAGCCAGCCTAGAGGATGCAAATGATAATCTTTTCAGGCGGCTCTTACAGGTGCTCTAGAACCGTTCAAAGCACTGCGCGAACTACGCCTCAACATTCGCCTTGCACCGTATAACTTCTGGACGGACGCCCCCGAAATGCTAATGCCTTGGACTGCGAAGACGGTCAAGCAGTTCGCAGAAGCATTGCCGTGGCTCGAGTACATTTTCTTCCTCGAACGCCGCTTATCAAAGATATGTCGGTGGATGGTTTGGGTGGTCTCGAAAGTCAATGGTGAGGTGGTTGTCGCAGAGACTGACGATAGGGGATTCCAAGGGTATGTCGCTCGACACGCTCCCGCCTTTCTGTCATCACACTCAACTCATAATGTTTTCCCACAGAGAACTCACATCGCTATAACTATACTGGAGCGCGTACATGAAATGCGTGCTATTATGATATGAAGTTCTAGCGAGGTTTACATCACAGTGCTGTAACTATTAGTGGCCGTTTGCATGCATCGACAATCGAATAGACGCGAGTGCGATAATGACCTCCCCGCCTGAAACCCTTCCTTCCTTCCTTCCTGGTGGATGACAGGAGGCAGGCAATGAGAACGTCTGGGTTTGACAACCTCACACATGGCGCGCCCCGTTTGATGCAATGGGAGGGGCGGGGTCAAGAAGTACGATGCAGACAAGTCGGAACATGAGCAAGATAAGACAGATGGACCTGAGCGAGCAGGGACATGGGCAAGCAGGCAGCGGTGGCACGAGCGCGTGGGGCCCACAAAAGAGTACAGCAGATCAAATAATTATTCTACTTCTGGATGGCCTCAGCTGTGTGGCCAACACAAAAAACCAGGAGTCGAAAAGCACAGTGAACGAAGCAGCGACGCGGCAGACGGCAGCGGAGGATACTTGAGCGGCGCGCAAACACCGCGCAAACACGTCGTCACCCTTGCGCCCGCTCAGCCGTCCTTTCTTTCACCTAAGGCTACACCCCCGGGACACTCTGCCAAAATGAACAACCCGATGGTATCCAACATGGTCATCTCGCTCGGCGCGATGCAGCGTGCGTCCAGCAGCAAAGCAAAGCAGGTCTTCCTTCGAAGCTTACCGTCGACGCTGGCATTGCAGTCGCGCGCAAGATCCCGTTCGACGACCCGCAGACGCTGCTGTACGTCCGCGTGGCGTACGTCGCGACGCAGGCCGTGACGCTGCTCGTCTACTACTACGTCGCGTCCAAAATCCGCGCCAAGAAGGACATGACCACGCTCAAATACGGTGCGCGCGCTGCCTTGGTCTTTGTCTTTGTTGTAGCGCTGACGGATTATGTGCAGTTGAGCCTGCGCAGCCGCTGGTGTGTACCTGTGCAGAGTAAGAGAGCCAACTGTGCTGACGCTTTCTTTCAGTCGGGCGAGCCGGACAAAGTGGTGACGACGACCATACGCGACTACGACCTCAACGAGGTCTCCAAACTCGTACGCACTGTCTTTTCATCTCGCTATATATTGCGCTCATTGGCTTGCGTGGCGCAGATTCGGTCGACAGGCATGGCCGTGCTGATGATGGCGTTCATGCACATCTACCTCAAGTTCACCCAGCCGCTCTTCGTCCAGGCGCTCATGGGCCTCAAGAACCTGTACGAGGCCAAGCCCGTGCAGATCTACATCTTCGGCAAGCCCGCAGAGGGCGACCTCAAGCGGCCCTTCAAGGCGTCTGGCGGCCTGTTCCCTGGTGCGTCCCAGCGGCGGTTGGTTTAAAGCACTATCGTAGCTGACTGTCTCTATGGCCACGTATCACCCGCCCCTACAGGAGCCGAGCCGAAGACGGACAAGGCGAGCATCGAGCAGGCGGAGAAGGCGGCGCGGGAGGCTGCGTCCAAGAAGGACGACTAGAGCGCCCGCGCATTTTTTTACTCCCAAAAATTTCCGGCGCTGGGTGGACGGTGGAGGGGGGGTGAGGTAGGCGTTGCGCGGCAGCATGCTGTAACCTCTGTTATAATCTACGGGCTTGCTAGTCGGTGCGTCACATCTAGACACGCATTCTGTTGTGCACATACGGGGGGTTCGGCGGGCGGGCAAAGAGTTCATAGGAGGAAGAAAGGAAGGATCGGGAGGGAGGAGTACAGCAGCAACAGCAAGCATTATAATGACAGCAGGAGCAGGTGCTGGCGTGTTCTAAGAGGGCCAGGGCCACGGCGCGACGCTCATTGCTGGAGCTTGTAGCCGACGAGCTTTCTGCGACCGATGATCTCGCCGATTTTGAATATGCCGTAGGCCTCGAGCGCGTAGACGCCGAGCTTGGCCCAGTAGCCCGAGCGCAGCGCGTCGCGCCAGAAGGCGGGGTCGCGCGCCGCGGCGAACGCGGTCTTGTACGCGCCGGTGATCGTGTCGAGCGACGTCGGCGGGCGCAGGTTCTCGCGGATGTAGACCTGCTTCAGCACCTCGCGCGCGACGGCGAGGTTGTACAGCACCGGCTCGCGGTACGCTGCAGTAGGCGTCAGCATCAATGGCACATTCTGAGTATGACGAGCCGGGACGTACAGCCCAGCAGGCCGGCGACGCGGTCGCCCAGGCCGCCCGTGGCGCTGCGCGCGGAGCCCAGGAGCTTCGCGCCGGTCGCGGACGCGGACGTCCAGGCCTTCGCGGCGGCCTCCTGCGCTTTGGCGGCGGCGGCCTGGGCGCCCTCTGCGGCGTTCTTGGCCGCGGTCGAGGAGTTGAAGCGGGGGCGGAGGAGCAGCTGCGAGCGCTGCTGGAGGCCGAGACGGCCTACTGTGCGCGCGGCGAGCATGATGCTGGCGCGGAAGAGCGAAGAGCGAGGAAGAGGATCTGGATGTCAACGGTTATCGAGTCGGTTCCAGCCCGGGCGTCCGACGACTCCGTCATCTACACCATTAATCTGTGCTTTCTAGTATCTGTTCAGCGCATGATTTTATGCTATGATAACGAGAATATATAACTGAGAGCCGGCTTGTCGAGGTCCCAGAACCTGTTACTTGCTGAACCTTGATTGCTGTACTCAGCCGTCTGCCACGATTACTTACACCGTCTTGCTTTAGGCGTGTACTACGTCCATGCTCAGGGCTCAACGTTGCGCATGATTCTGGCAGCTCATCCTGCGCATCATATAGGATTGGCGATGGCCGGTCGGTCACGATGCAGAATTTAGACCTTGGGCTGCCAGTGCTTTGCGCGCCTGCCACTGACTGTCACTTCAGCTGTTGCGCTTGAACTCTGTTTCGTCCCAACCCACACCATGTCCACTGAAACGGCGCCGCGCGTGCTCATCTGCATGGCCGACAACGGCCAGGACCCAACCGAATGCGCTGTACCCTGGCAGCACTTCACGCAGGCTGGTTTCACCGTCGAGTTCGCGACCGAGAAGGGCGTCGTGCCGCAGGCGGACCAGCTGCTCGTGAAGGGCAGCCTGTTCAAGAGCGTCCTCGTGCGTCCATTGACCACATATTTGACACTGGCAGCGCAATCTAATCGCTGGATGCAGGGTCCCAAGCAAGCCTGGACAGACATCTACAACAGCATGACCCAAACGGACGCCTTCCAGCACCCGCACGCGTGGAGCGCCGCGGGCTTCGACATGGGCGCGTACGACGCGATCGTGCTGCCCGGCGGGCACGACAAGCCCATCCGGCAGTACCTCGAGTCCGCATCGCTGCACGCCCACCTCCAATCCCTCTGGCCGCGCACACTCCGCACATCAGCGCAAAAGAAGGTCGTGGTGGGCGCCATCTGCCACGGCGTCCTCGTGCTGGCGTTCGCCGGGCTGCTGCAGGACGTCGAGAGCACGACGCTGCCGCAGTGGCTCGAGTCGCTCGGCCAGGGCATCGGCGCGCTCTGGGGCCGCGGGCAGTACTACCGCACCTACCCCGACCGCTGGACGTTCGAGGACGTCCTGCGCGCCGTGAAGGACAAGACGCAGTATAAACGCGGCCCCGTCGGCCCCGGGGCTTTCGCGCATGTCGACCCGCGCAGGACGTATGTCAGCGCAAGGTGGCCCGGCGACGCTGAGCTGTTCGCGGAGCGCATCGTGCAGGAGGTCAGGCGCAATCGGGAGGAGTGGGAGAAGGCGCAGAAGAGTGCGGCTGAGACGCGCGCTCAGGCTGCGCCTTTGACGGACGCAAGCGCTGCACCTGCGACGGAGACGCCTGCGGCATGACCGCGATTTCCAAACGGTGTCGTCGCTTTCGCGTTGTCCAAGACGCGTGTATTGGGATATAGATGCGCTATGTATGTCATCTTACTCGATATTTATTGAGATATCGCAACCACAGCCAAGCGGCTGTCCTCCTAGTACGGTATCCCTCGGAGTTCGCCACAGGCCTACTGAAGCTTGCACGGTGTTCTCCTCCAGAAGTCCGTACGCGGACATTCGATTGCGCAGATTTGTGCTAATCTCACTGAGTAGAATTTCTCTCCAGTGCTGCGGCGAAACTTACATAACGTGTCCGTTTTCATTGATTTGACACTGTGAGCGTGCGATGCAGTTCTCAAACACTCACCCATGTGGTTCTGACCAGCTAGAGCGCGCCAAATACTCATTGAGCGCTGAGTACAGTCATCGGGATTCCCAAGGCGTCTCGTCACTGAGAGTTTTCGACTGTCGCAGCATCTTCCTCAACTCCCAGAGTCGACTTCCCCACGCCGCCTCAACCTTGCACGACGCATTTGAATCCTAGGATTTGATGACGTTATAGTATGTAAGTCGATGATGCATGATTCCTCAGGTGAAATTCCACACGCAGCATCAGCCCGCTGCACGTGCACGAGGATCCATTGGGGCACAAATAGGACAACGGTATGTATAAAAGGAAGCATGGCAGCCGCCTGCTGCGCTGTCCCATTTGCACTCACCACTGCACGCCCAGTCAGCCATCATGTTGAAAATCGCCGCCGCCCTCGCGCTCGTCGCCGCCATCCCCGCTGCGCTCGCCACCGGCCTCGTCCAGGCGACCGCCTACAGCACGGTGCGTCCTGCCTAGTAATCTTGAGGGGTATTCAAGTTGCTGATGACTGCTATTGTGGCGGTATAGACGGATTGCTCGGCGGACAACGTCGTCAAGTCGTTCGCGGAGACCTCGCGTGCGTCGCGACGCCCGACTCGAAGGCGCTCAGCATCGACAACACGACGGCCGGCTGCCAGGTGTTCATCTTCTCCGACGGTGCGCGGCGGTCCTGCCAGAAAGAGAGCCGTACTGATATCGGGCCCGGGGTTCTTCAGATGTGTGCACGAGCTCGGCGTTCGTCAACCTCGTCAACCTCAGCGAAAAGTGCCACAAGTAAGTGCCGTCCAGCCGCCAATGCGTGCCGGGCTTGGAACTGATGAGCACATCTAGCACCGACAGCTTCAACTCGGTCAAGATCCAGTGCATCCAGGGCGGCCGTCGTTGAGCACGTGTAACCCGTTGCGAATGTATTGTAGCTGTGCCGCTTCTAGCAAGCAGTGTTCAGGTACCAGCGCGTTGCCACGAGTTCCGAAGCACCAGACACACTCGTGCTTGAGAGATTGACTGACGAGGAAGAGTGATCGAGGCAGGGCGTCAGCTTTGTCGTCCATGCAGCGCGCGGTGCAGTGTGTTGGTTGAGCGTGGAATCATGGGAGACACCTTCTCTAGCCAGTAAAAGAAAGGAAGACAGTGGGAAAGATGATCAGTCTGGCATCGCTGTGCTGTCGTCGTCACAGCAGCTTCCTCGACGAGGCGTGCATGGTTCGTTCTCCGACACGGCCCCCTGGTTCTGCTCGTCGTCAGAGGCTGTCAGGAACAGTCGGTAAGGCACAACCACCTACTACATCGGTCCGGCAATTCGTTGGGGTCAAAAGCTTGGGGCGAAATATCATCATCATGACTGACTGCGGAGGTTTTGACTATTTTGATTGAGAAGCAGAGACGCGGTTTCGTTCTCCGCACTCCCTCTTAGATTCCGTCCACCATGTCGGCCGAAGTCGCTAACCCGCGAGCCCTCCGGCCCCTCTCGAAAATGTAAGCTCCATACAACCGCGCATTTTCAACATTCTACGACTCACGGACCATATGTAAGGGAGTTGTACTCTTCAACTCGCCACCACCTCGGAATCTACCGCTGCGTCATCTTCACATGCCGGTACTCAAGCGTCTCTTCCTCGTTTGTGCATGACATTTATCCTGCCCTGGGACGCGTCATTGCTAAGCACCCCATGCTTCGAGTGGGCATTCTCGGCCAAGACACCAATGCTGCGCATTTCTCACACGTTCCGCGCGTTGATCTTCGGGACCATGTCGAGATTCGCACACTAGACAAGTCCGAGGGTCAGGAGTACGAGCAGGCCCTATGTGACCTCCAGGCCTGGTGCCACGACCAGCTATTCCCCGATGCCGACACTCGGCCGCCGTGGAGAATTGTTCTGGCGAAGCCGACTGCACAGAGCGCTTTCGAGGATGTCATCTTTGCTTACCACCACTCCCTCATGGATGGTACGAGCGGGAAAATGTTTCATGAGGAGCTTCTCGCTGCTCTGAACGAGGTCCGCGGCGACAGCGCCTCCGCCGCAGAGCCGCAGTACATCCTCGAGTTTCCTGACCCTCCAGTTCTTCCTGAAGGTCAGGAGGATGTGATTCCATTCACAATCAGTGCGCTCTTTATGGCTCGCTCTCTTTGGGCCAACCTGGCGCCCAGGTTCCTTCGACCTGCGAAACCTTCCGTTTGGCATGGAAAACCAATAGACTTTTCTCATCCCACAAGGCTCGCGTGCTTGCTGTGGATATTCCCGCCGAGGATGTTGCTAGCCTTACGACTGCCTGCCGGAGCCAGAACACAACAGTCACAGCGCTGTTCCACGCCCTTATCTTGACGTCCTTTGCCCGCCATCTTCCTGCTTCCGAGGCGCCAAGTTTTGGATCCACCACGCCCATCAACCTCCGGCCGTGGCTTTCTCCCAACGCTAATGCCAGTCTCAAGGACTCCTTCCGGGTCCTCGTCTCGAATACGACGCATCACTTCGACCCATCCACCACCGGGCCCTTGCGCAACTCCTCAGCCACCGAACTCGACGCCCTCATCTGGCAGACTGCCCAGCGCGTCAAATCCGAGATTCGTGCCCGCACCTCCACTCTTCCTGCCGACGACCTTGTCAGCCTTATGAAATACATTCCCTCTTGGTTCGACTACTGGCGCGAGAAGGACGGCCGGCCACGCGACGCTTCCTGGGAAGTCAGCAGCATTGGCACGCTCAGCTCGTCATCTTCGCAGCCTCGCAAAATCACCCGATTACTTTTCACCAATGGCATCATGGTGGCAGGCGCACCCGTTGGCTTCTCGATTGGCACTGTGGCGGGCGGACCTCTGACCATTGGTATTTCATGGCAGGAGGATATTGTGCCCACGACGTTGGTAGAGAGCGTCGCCGAGGATCTAAGCGCCTACGCAAGGAGACTGCGAGAGTCCGGAAAGTTTATTGGTTAGGATGCTGGAGCTTCCATATGGGTCACGATCATAGACGGGGTAGGATGAAATAATACTGGAATGGAGGTCTCACGATAGACTTACAGCTGGAGGAGGTGGTGCCGGTACCACTGCAATCTCAAAGTCTCCTTCCACTGCGAAGTTAAGCTTCGAGCAACGAGACTCTGCGACGTCCGAATACGACTCACGCTAAGTATGGTACATACCTACGTCGTGTTACCCCAGTCGGCGGACCGTCTCATTTGGGACTACCTTGATTTCTCGTCTGGGTGGCCCGTCGTTGTCGACCGGCCACCAGACATAGCTCCCGCTGAACCTGAGCCAGCGCCAGCGCCAGAGCCTGCACCAGAACCGATGCCAGAGCCCACTTCAGCTCCGGCACCGACAGGACATGCGCGAAGAAGAGGCGGTCACGCATGCGCGTTTGAAGGTCTGGAGGCGATGTTTACTTACCTGCTGCACATATTTATCAAATTATTCCTGTTGTACATTTATGACCGGGCGCGCGATTGCGTCAAAGGTGACCGAGGCGCGATGAAGGTATACCAGAGATCATTGCGGGTATGCTTCAATCTTGAGCTAGTGCAAAGACTGCTCGATGGCTGCCCATCATATCGCGCAAGTCTGCCACCAATGCATCGGGGTTGTCCAGCGCAGCTGGATATTGGTTAATAACTGTCGCATCTGCCTGTCACAAGGCTGCACGCACGAAAATGACCGCCTCGCTCATGCTTGCGATAAAAAATGAGTTGACCTTTGTGCCACCGTTCGATCCAATACCGCGGAAGAATCAGTATGTCGTGGTCAAAAACGGAGACACCAAGAAGGCAGTCCTTGATTTTTGCTGGAGGAGCACCGAACAGAGCAGTATTCTCGCGATATGGTAGGCATGACGAGGCGAATGTATGCGTTAAGTAGTAGAGCGAAATAATTGTAAGTAGCGTCTTCGGCGAGAGCTGATAAGCTGGATCTATGGTCTCGAGTTAGAACTATGAAGATCAAACAACGACTGTCAACTGGATGTACGGACCGACATGCGTATGGTATTTCTCCCCGATCCAGATTAGAAGACCTGCGGTAGAACATGATGAGAGTGAGGCTACAAGATCGAGCAATATGCACTAATACAGACCTATAGGTGAATCGTTGAGAGCGAGCCCGATGGTAAATGGCTATCACGGCGGTGTCAGAAGCGCGCAAAGTCAGCTTGCGACATACCTGCGTGCTTTGCATAGCAAAGTAACCCGCGCCCTGCATGGCGAAGTCTTTCGTGCGCATGAGCTGCCGCCATTCGTCAGGACTAAACATCCAGGAGGAGACCTTGCTGGAAATCCAACTAGGTAACGCCCAGATAAGACCCAGCAAGATTGGCGAATGCGGAGGAGGGACGGTACACATATTCAGATGGACCGCTTTACAGTCCGGAGAATCAGCCATAAGTGTCGCGATGATCGACCCCTGCTCATGGTCAGCACATTGGTGCTAGACCTATAGGCAATATGCATACCCAATCGCCACCCTGAACTGCATAAGAGCCATAGCCGAGAACGTTTGTCATAAGCGTGTTCAGAACGCGAGCAGTGTCAACCACGGTCCACCCATTCTGTTGCGGCGTCGAAGAGAACAGGAAGCCTGGCACACTCGGAATCACGACATGGAACGCGACCTCGCCGTCAGGTGGGTCGGCCAAAGACTCAATCAGACTGTAAAACTCGTAGAAAGTGCCCGGCCAGCCATGGACAAGGAGTAGTGGAACTGCGTCCGCTCTCTTCGAGCGCTGGTGCACAAAGTGAAGGTTGACACCGTCAATGCCGACTTTGAACTGCGGCCACCTTCACGGTACGCATGAGGTTATGACTATGATGGTGCAGACAAGAAAGACTTGCCTGTTGAGCTCTTCTTCGACTTCGCGCCAGTCAAAATCGTCGAGCCAGCTCTGACGCAGACGTTTCACCCTGTGACCATCGGTACAACGCATGCCGACGCAGTGCATTTCGACTGACCATTCCAAGGATACCCCGTAGTCCCAGCCTGCGCCGGGCACAACATCAGTGGCGGGCAGCTCGTAGTCTTCGATCTTGCGACGAAGGCGTGCGATTTCCTCGTTCGAGAAGTCGACCTTGAATGGTACTGACTCAGCGCAGCTACAGCACCAAGCGACATGGGAAGCTTGAGGATCTATCAAGCACTTAGGGCATTTCTGCATATATAAGCGTACGGCGTGGTTCATGGCAAGAATCAAGATCATGGATGAATCCGCAACCTCCGATGTCGGGCATCATGCATCAATGACGGTGGAACCAACGACTCCAAGCTCAACAGCAACTCTGCGTGATCTCACAAGAGTTTAATGTCATTTGAATAAGCAAAATTTCGATCCGGTAGGTAAAGGCTACAGATAGTTTTGAAACAGACTACATGCATTCACAGCGACAGACGTTGCGCGACAAAATTATACGTATGGAAGAACATATACTCACGAACGAGGCGTTAGAGTCATTTTGAGAGGGACGCGTGGCATTACAACGGGCCCGAGCGTGTACTTGTATCGTTCCTTTCCGACTTGGTCTTCTAGACGGATTTCATAACGAGAGACCAGCTCGTTCAACGCAATGGAAACGGCCTGTATTCTCGAGATTAGCACTTGACCAGCCAAGAACGGACGGGAACGTACCTCGATGGCAAAGAAACGCCCTGGGCAGACATGTGGAGGCAGCCCAAATGCCAGGTATTTTGAAGTGCCGATGGGCGCATCGTGTTTTCCAGTGAAGCGATCAGGGATAAAATCGTCGGGTTTGTCGTAATTCTTCTTGTCGTAATGCGTGAGCTGCATGGGCAAAGAAACGTTAGCGTACCGTATGAAGTAGTGCCCATTTACTTACGAGTGGACTGGCAACAAGGACAGAGCCCAGCGGCGTCTGTAAGGAGGTTTGACTACCCAGCTTAAAGTCCTTGGTGACGACCTTGCGGGCTGGACCTAGGACAGCGCCAGACAGGCGGAGCGTCTCGAGGATGACCGAGCGTAAACGATCCCAGGAACTGTTACTGGGCTCACGCGGTCGGATGCGCGAAACGTCCCGCCCTGCCCGAACGGAGTTCTGTAGGCCGTCGACCTCCGCAACGTTGTACAGAGCATTCGTCAGGGTGTCCGCAACATTAAGAAGCGCGCCGACGACAATGCCTTCGATGAGCTCCACAACATCTTTGTCCTCGCTGGCGGCGTTCAGGAAGGTGTCCAGAAGAGACTCGGATAAAGGTTTCCCTTCCTTGAAAGAAGAGCGCCGCGCGGCGACCACGCGAAGCACATGCTTGTTGATGGTGTAGCGGTGGCCCCCGAGCTTTAAGTGGGCGAAAATGCGAGCAAACCATAGTCGCACGAGCGTCCCGGTGCTGATAAATTGTGCGGAATCGCTGGCAAGGCCGATAAACGCATTGAGCAGGTTCGGGTTCTTGTACGCGTCTTTGGTGCGACCCATGCAGAGGCGGGCCATAATGCGAGCCGCCAGTTGAAGTGCATGGGGACGGAAGTCATCGATTTTGTGCTTCAGCACATTCTCGTTCTCCTTGATCCACTCGTCCACGACCTCCTGCGTAGCCTTGGCCAGGCCAGGAAGCGTTTCTGCACCGCCCGTTTCCAGGCGTTTGCGAATGATCGTGGTCTGAAGGTGGCGCTTGAAGGTGTGGCGCCAAATGACAGAACCGAGGTGCCGGTCCTTGGAGAGCTCGGTCAATGACGCCCGCTCCTCATCGTCCATCATGACCTTGATGTCCTCCGACGTTCCGCAAATATAGTATACGAGCGAGCCGAAGAGCCGCAGCCCGAACGTCTTTCGCCCGAACGTCTCGTACTGATGTCTGACGAACTGGGCAGGGCGCGTCTTTAGTGCGCTACGGACGCCGAACAACCAATATCCCCAGTTGGTCGACGGAGCGCGGACACCTTTCTTGAGCTTGCGCTCGTTGCGCTGGATTGCGAAGTAGACTGCGCTGACGATAACAGCGACGACAGCGGCGCCAATGGCATAGAGCTTCTTGTCTGCTTTAGGCTCAGGCAGCTCGCAGAGCACTGGATTCGTCTCGGGGTTGTAGGGGAAGAGCGGGTTCTTCTGGATGCACTTTGCGCCACTGTTCTCGGTGATCAACCTACCATTAACAGAGCGCGGTCAGCGAGTGAACGGAAGTCAGTAGAAAAAGGGATAACGTGCCTCCAGAGCAAGTTGACGCCGTGAGCTTGGAAATCGAGCTCCTTCATCCAGAAGTCACTGAACCACCGCTTGTACGGGAACTCCTCGGTCGGCCGCGGCTCCCAGATAAGATCCTCGAGCGCGTTCGACGGATGGCAGTTCCATGGCTTGTCGACCAGGATGCAGCGCATCACGGCGTATCCGGGGCAGAAGCGGTCCGAATTTCCCACGCCGAAGAGCGAGAAGAGCGAGGGAATCAGCGCCGAAATAGGCATCGTTGTGTCAGGGAAGAGCTCTTCTTCACTGCAATTTGCGTCAATCGGATTCACAGGGTAAATTTATGTGAACCAATCTCACAGCTGTACACCGACGACGAAGTCAACATCGTCCGGTGTCTTGTACAATCGCTTCAAGTCCGCAACGACCTGCGGATCCGAGGAAAAATCTTCAAAGCGCGCGCGATGCTTGACGAGGAGCTCGGGCGTGGGATCCGCCATGGCATAGCCCTCGGAGAAGTACTACAAATCGAAGTGCTGCATGAGCAGTCGGCACTAAGAAGACGCCATGAAACGGACGGACCTGGTTGAACGTTGGTAGACCCTGCTCGCGCTCGTGTACAATACTCCAAGTGACTATGTCGAAAGGAGTGCCGCGATACTGTCCTGCAGAGCGGAACGTCTCGTCCACGCCCGACTTGAAATTGGGGATATCGCTTGCGAGCATCCCGCGTAGAATCGGGTCCGCCCCGAGGTTCAGGAAGCCTTTGGCATCGAAGGCGGTGTTGAAAATTTCGCGTTCTTCGATCGTCTTGTTGTGCTCGTCCTTGAGTGGGAACCTGCGTTGGGTGTCAGGAAGAACGTTGGCGCAGTGCATGAAGTAATACTGACTTGTTGATGATGAATTCGTGGAAGCGGTAGACGATTGACATTTCCGCAGACGTTCTGTACGAGCGTCAGTGGGACAGCGCGGAAGTGTGATGAAAACGTACACCATGGGGCGATCGTTTCGAGTCACCATTGGCCACGGGTATGAGTGGAACGGATTGATAGATATAACAGACTCCTGGTAGGATGTGAGAGGAGGTACACCTTTACAAAGGCGAGACGTACCCCATACATAGCACGGTATAACGGGAACCCGTCGTCTCTAGGCCACGGCATAGATTCGGCCCTGTAACCGTTCAGTAAGCATCAACAGAGTCGAGGAAAGCTATACAGACCAGTACGCCATTTGGTAACCATTGCCGATGAGCGCAATCTTGGCTCCCATGACAAGTCTTATGGTCTGGTATATCCGCTCATCGTCCCAGTCCGGGTGCTGCGCAACGAGGATGTCGCATAGACGGTTGTGTTCGCGCAGGAGCAGAGTATGAACACTGGATTTGCGCATTAGCTGTAATAAGACGCTCATGCAGCACTACGTACGAAAGCATGATGTAGTCTTCGTTCGTGCGCACATCGCCTCCGAGGAAGAGATCACGCGGGTTGACGCCTGGACGGGTTCGCACGGGCAGTCCTTGTGTGTTGAAGGGCAAATATTCGTAGCCATCCTTTCCACGCTGCGCCTTGAGCTTTCCGTCCTTATGGCTCCTGAGCGCGTCGGCGATTTCAGCGGTGCTGCCGTAGAGAGCCGAACAGTCCAGCCAAGCGGTAGCGCCGTTGACGTGTTCGCGAGGGTTCTTCTTGCTGGTTCCGCTCCCTGGGAAGGGCTGGCTTCTCCAGACTCTGAAACTCGCGTTGCCGTGTTCGTAGGGGTCGTAAGCAGGGTCTCCCTTCGGGATAGGAACGTCGATGAATTCTGTCTCGGAATCCGCAGAGTAAGTCACATCGTGCATGAGGAATTCGACGAGCCCGAGCATGAGCGGCGTGTGGTCGTAATGGAGGCGCTCCTTGCGCTTGAAGAACGCATTGGAGACCTCGCGGGGGTTGGGGCCCTCTCTGGGAGCTGAGATGCCGTCTGCGTACGCGGTTTGCCCGAAGTCGCGCGAGCGGGGTTGGCCAGTGGACCCGATCACGGATTCGCCGCGCTTGAGCCAGTTGCAACGCCCATCTGGGGTGCGGTACCTGTACAGGCGTCAGCACAATCCACAGCTGTGCTTGTATGCTGCTGTGTGCTAACCAGTACAACTCCTTCTTCGCAATACACTCGGGCTCGAGTTCGATGCCGAGGTGCGCGAACAAAGCTTGGGCTTCCTCGGCGGCACTCAGCTCAACACCGGCTGGCAGCTTATCCCATATGGTCTCTGGCAGCTCCGACCGGTTGACGTGGTTGTAGAGCGCGTGGTGCTCGAGGTGCTCAAGGTCCGCGACGTGCTCGGGAATGTGGCCGTGTTTGAAACTGGACGCGACGTCGCTGGCCGGGTCGTACTTGAGAGCGCTCTTCAGCCAGTCCAGGAACAGGTTCGGTATCGCGTCGTCGAGCTCGTCGTCGGGCGTCGTCGCGTTCGGGAACGTGCGCGTGTACGGCCAGCTGCCTGCGTGCGCCGTTGCGGCCAGCGCTGCTGCCGCGGCAAGTGCTACAGCGCGCATGGGGTGCTGTGGCGTGGGTGTGGGGTCTCTGGCCTGTGCCTGCAGCCGTACTTAAGCGAATGCTCCGCCACACATCCCAGGATGCGAGGGCGCCATCACGGCCATCGGCGTTTGGAACGCAATCAAACATCGCTTCGCAGATTGTCAACCCCTCCCGATGTTGGTATTATCGGCGCCTTGCTACCGCTTCAGGACCTGGCCTTCAAAAGGACGCCCAGCAGAGATGTCATCCCCATAGTATTCTTGGCAGCCATGTTCCTCTCTTCTCTGTTTCATCGCCAGCCGGACACCCTACATGCGCCGTTTATCGCGGACCTCCAGGCCGCCGGTATCCGCGGCAGCGTCCTGACCCGCGCGACCCACCCCGTCGAATACGGCTTGGGGACGATCACCTGGAACGCCAGATGCCTATTCAGTCCGGCCGCCATTGTCAAGGCTGCTGACGCAGAGGACGTCGCAAAGGCTGTCAAAGTCGCCGCGAAGCACAAGGTGGCCGTTCAGGCGCGTTCCGGAGGCCATTCGTTCGGCGGTTACTCTCTTGGCGGCGAGGACGGCGCGCTCGTCATCCATCTCGGCGAGCTGAACGATGTCAAGTACGACGAAGTACACATCGCGCCGCAGTCGGCGGTGGAACGCTCTGGGCAAAGTTACCGCCGAGCTCGACAAAGTGCGCCGGACCTTCGCTCATGGAACATGCAACCAAGTTGGGATAGGCGGCCACGCCACGATAGGCGGTGTGTGCAGATCGTCGTTTGTCGTATTCATCGTTACTCACGAGGAAATTTTGCACAGGCCAGGGCGTGCTGAGCCGGCTGTATGGATTGACGCTGGATCACCTCGTCGAGGCCGAGGCTGTCCTTGCAGATGGCTCAATTGTGCGCGCAAGCGAACATCTCAATCCGGATCTGTTCTGGGCGAGTCGCGCGCTTCAGGGCATATCTTGTCTCTGCTAACGCGTTACGCTTGCAACCCCCACAAACAGGGAATCAGGGGTGCTGGCGCGTCCCTGTGCATAGTCACGTCGTTCGTCTTCAACACGCACCCTGCGCCGTCGGAGGTCACGCACTATTCCTTCCAATACAGGCAAGCATCAACCTTCTTCTGCGGTGGCCGACGTATCCGAGCGGCGTTTGCGAATACTGTCAAACGCCGTTGGATGTCGCCGATACCTATAATCCCGCGACTGACGCCGAACCCTCATGCAGTGTCGGTAGTCCCAAAGAGCTTGCGCGGGTCTTCCTGAAATGGCAAGAGTTTGTCTCTACCCCGGCGGTGCTTGACGACCGGTACTTCAACTCCCTCGTCACCGTCAAGAAAGGCAGCGTCCTCATCCAGGGCTCGCGCATCGGATCAAAACAGGAGCTTGAGGACTCGGGGATTCACCTGTATCTCGGCGAAGGCGCTAAGGCGAAGAAGGTTGACATTCGCGTCTCAGACTGGCTGGCCAGTGTCCAGGTGTGGGCCACTGATGCAGTCAACAACTTTGGCAGCAGCATCGTAAGGGTTTCACCATCCCTCATGCGATTACTTCTAGCTAATTTGCATTGGTTGCAGCCTTTGCCACAGTACATGAAGAGCATCGTCGTCAGCCAGAATGAGCCGCTCACCGAGGAAACAGTCACCGCGTGGTTCGAGTACGTGCAGGAGCACGCCCCGGGCTTCCCGTCGACGACATTCTTCCTCGGTCCGTCTTCTAACACTCTTCATTACTATCCTCGTACTCATGCCCAAATTGCAGCCGACCTCGAAGGCGGCGCAATCGCTGAGGTGCCGAACGACGCGACGGCCTACGCGCATCGCAATGCGCTCTACACTCTCTGCGGGTACTCCATCCACCCCATGCTGCCCTTCCCAGACAGGGTCGTCGCATACATGAATGGCGCTCTGGACGTCATCCGCAGCTACATGCAGCGCGCTGCTAACGGGAAGTCGAAGGTCTGGGGCGTCTACCCGGGCTACGTCGACCCGCTCCTTCCTGCGCATGAGTGGGGGGAGGCCTACTGGGGCTCGAACTATCCGAGGTTGCGCGAGGTCAAGACGAAATATGATCCTCATAACGTTTTCCGCAACCCCCAGACTGTCCGCCCTCTGGATACCGCGTCTTCCTGATGTCGACCACTGGTACTGGGAAAGCATCCTCAGACTGGTATTTTCAAATTATGTGTATGTGGCCTTTCCTATGAATATATGTTCCGTTTTGGATACTGCGTCAAGGCTACTAGGACGATGGAAGATGTTCGAATGGTGACGTGTCGCCACGACGAATTAGTTGCCAGCGGTCAGACGGCGAAAAAAGACGCCTTGCTGCAGAGGTTGCAATGCAAGATCCGCTCCTTTCAAAGCTAAGTTTGAGGTTTTTTGCCCCCAGTAGCGGCCCTGGACTCCAGTTGAAGGGACGACGCATCGACCCGTGAATCATCTGGTCCAAGACCGCCCAATTTATTCCTTACGGCTCAAGTGCAAATTTTCTTCAGAAACTTTGCGTTGAGAGGCGGCCGAGGAAGCGCCTCGACATCGCAAGAATTGTCTGGTTTCTGGACGGCACGTGACCTCGGAGCTTGGACCGAATCGCCGCCACCACGTATGAGCGATTTGTGCCGAACGTTGCGCAATTTTCGCCGTCGAGGGATTTGTGCTGCCGCCCCATTACTCCAATGCTGGGCGTGCTGCTGACTCGACGCTTCGCTGATCCTATAAGAGCACAGAGCCTGCTGGCGCGTCCGTCTTCCCAACCAAAATGCCCTCTGGCGCCATAAACACGATTTTGGTATCCAACCTTCACTGCAGCAGGTGCGTTACCATCCTGGCCCGCGTCCGAGTCCCTGACTGGCCTTTGCTTCAGCTGCGTCAATACCATCCAGGAGACGCTTTCTGTCCTCTCGCCTGCCCCGACCGATGTGCACGTCTCCATCGTCGCGCAGACCGTCAACTTTCGATGCTCCGACGGACTTACTGTCGAAGACGTCCAGAACGCGCTCGAGCTTGCTGGCTTTGACGTCGTTGAAGATACTGCTCAAGGGCCCAGCTCTCGTCCAGTGCCCCATCGTCGCCCTACGCTGCTGACTGCCCTCAAGAAGCGGCAGCGGCACGAGGAGCAATGTCACCTCTGCCAACAAGAACGCAGCGACCAGAGTACGAGCAAAGTACACGACTCCGGAGAACATGTTTCTCCCCAAACCACTCCCACCGCACCTGTTCTTCGCGACGACGGCGCCTTGCGAGTGACGCTGTCGATCGGAGGCATGACATGCGCATCCTGCAGCAACGCCATTACCGATGCCCTCTCCGACATCGACGGCGTCTCCGACATCGCTATCGACCTGATTGGCAACTCAGGAGCCGTTACGATCAAGTCGAAAGACCTCGTGCAGCGTGTTGTCGAGACCATCGAGGACTGCGGCTATTCAGCCGAGCTAGATTCTGTTCGTCCTCTGACGCCTCGGCCTCAACACCCGCCAGCGCACCAGGAGAAGCAGCAGAAATACCACGTCTCGCTCTCCATTGGAGGCATGACCTGCGCCTCGTGTTCGGCTGCGATCACGCATGCGCTCTCAGGCTTGGACGGGGTATCGGACGTCGCAGTTGATCTTCTGGGCAACGCCGGCTCGCTTCTCGTTGACAGCAAAGCCCTCGTAAAGCCCGTCCTCCAGGCTATCGACGACATTGGCTATGAGGTACGCTGATCCCACGACTGCTGGAGTTTTACGTTCTCATGCATCGTCAGGCTGAGGTTATGTCGGTGGAGCCCGTCGAAAGAACCCGACCAGGAAGCGCAGTGCAGGGTCCCAGAACAATTGCCCTCCGCGTGGAAGGCATGTATTGCCCGTAAGTAGATTGTCCAAAACCGATCCACCCATTACTGATGCAGGGACATAGACACTGCCCTCCACGAGTAATGGCAAGCCTCAAGCCGCTCGTCAACGAAGGGAAGATATCCATAGTCAAGCCTCTTGGGAGTGACATGGACCCCATCCTCGAGCTCACATATACACCCTCTCCTCCCGCGTTTACTATTCGGGACATTGTCAGCTTGGTGGCGCACTCGAAGGGTCCCGATTCAGTTTTCGATGTTAGCGTCTATAAACCGCCCACACTCGAGGAACGCTCGCGTGCTATGCATGCGCTGGAGCAACGCAATCTCCTCACGAGGCTTCTCTTCTCAGTTGTCGTCGCCGTTCCGACGCTGATCATTGGCATCATCTACATGTCCCTTGTACCGAAGCACAACGCAACTCGCATGTGGTTCATGTCACCGATGTGGGCCGGAAACGCATCGCGCGTCGAATGGGCTCTGTTCTTTCTGGCAAGTACTTGCGTGTTACGGTGGATATCAATCTTACAACCCTTGCAGAGCACACCAGTCTATCTGTATTCTGCGGGTACCTTTCACCGTCGCGCTCTCAAGGAGCTCCGCGCGCTGTGGCGTCCCGGCAGTCGCGTCCCCATCTGGAAACGCTTCGTTCGCTTCGGCAGTATGAACCTACTCATATCCGCTGGAACTTCCGTCGCGTACTTTGCGAGCATCGCCCTGCTCGTGCTGGCGGCGACGCAGAAGCGGAGCGCGATGGACGAGGGCGATACGACCACCTACTTCGACAGCGTTGTCTTCTTGACGATGTTCCTTCTCGTCGGCGTTTCATGGAGTCCTACTCGAAGGGTCGTACAGCGGACGCCATCACTGCGTTGGGCAAGCTGCGCCCGAGCACGGCGTTACTCGTCGCTCCTGCCGATGCTATTTTGCCGCTTCTTCATGCGACACCAAGCTCCAGCTCGCAGGAAGTTGACGTCGAAAAAGGCCAGCCCGGCAAAGAGCTATATGCTACCGCGCCTGGCATGAAGGTGCAGACCATCAGCACCGACCTGCTCGAGGTCGGCGATATTGTGCGCGTGCTCAATGGGTCTACGCCTCCGGCCGATGGTACCATTGTACCGCATCCGGGACAGACGGACAGCACTGTCCAATCGACCTTTGACGAAAGTTCCCTGACTGGCGAGAGCAGGCTGGTCAAGAAAACCGCGCACGATCGCGTGTTCCTGGGCACCATCAACCGGGGCAATGTTGTAGACATCCGGGTGGACGCTATCGGTGGCCAGAGCATGTGCGTATCGTGGTGCCCTCGTATCTTCAGTAGCGCTGACCGTCGCTGTTAGGTTGGACCACATTGTCAGCGTCGTGCGAGAAGGACAGACCAAGCGCGCGCCAATTGAGCGCATTGCGGATCATCTTACTGCTTATTTCGTCCCCGTTGTCACCTTGCTCGCCATCCTAACATGGGTCATTTGGCTCAGTCTCGGATTGAGCGGTGTTTTGCCTGCTGATTATCTGGATGTCGACGTCGGTGGCTGGCGTGCGTGATTCTGTTTTCATGTGCTACGCGCTTGCTGACTCGTGTTTAGCTGTGTGGTCCCTGGAATTTGCTATCGCGGTCTTTGTTGTCGCATGCCCGTGCGGCATCGGACTGGCCGCGCCCACAGCGCTTCTGGTCGGGTCTGGTTTGGCGGCGCGGTTTGGCATCCTAGCTCGCGGAGGAGGCGAAGCATTCCAGGAGACCGCCCAGCTGGACCTGCTCGCGTTCGACAAGACTGGCACCATCACCGAAGGCGGAGAGCCCAAGGTCACGGACGTAGAGCTGCCAGCTTCCTTGACGAACTGTCTAAAGAGCAGTTGCTTGGGATCGTTCTGGAGCTCGAGAACGCCAGTGCACATCCTCTGGCGCTTGCCCTGCAACGATTCTGCAAGGACAAAGGCGCATCGAACGTATCTAATGGTTCGGCGTTTGACGAAACTCCCGGCCGAGGGCTTGCTGCGAAGTTCGAAGGAGTCGGCAAAGGATATGCGGCCGTCATCGGAAACGAGGCGTGGATGGCCGCCCATGGGGCTGACATCGGCGACAGCGTTTCTGCGACATTGCACGCGTGGAAGGCGCAAGGCAAGAGCGTCGTCCTGCTCGCGTTGGCGCCTCTACAACCAGGTGCTCAATACTTGACCTACGCCATGGCCGCTGCGTTCGCTATCGCGGACCCCGTGCGGCCTGAAGCCGCGCCAGTTCTTGCGAAATTGCAACAGCAGGGTATCTCGGTCTGGATGATTTCCGGCGACAATGAGATTACGGCCAAGGCCGTAGCGAAGACGGTCGGATTCCCTCGTCGAATGTCATTGCTGGCGTCCTGCCCCATGAAAAGGTATGCTAAGTGCCTGGACGTCGACGCGTCTTCTCACCGTGTTTTAGGCAGAAAAGATTCGCTGGCTGCAGCAGGTCGGCCAGAAACGGACCTTGGCCAAATGGCGCCGCATCTTCTCTCGGCAGGAGCCCGCCAACAGGCGTTGTATCGTTGGTTTCGTTGGTGACGGGATCAACGATGCACCTGCGCTTGCTGCAGCCGATGTGGGCATTGCCATTGGTTCCGGCAGTAAGTCGTACGTTCGCAGAACATGGGTAGTTTCTCACTATTGCGCGTAGGCGACGTTGCAATCTCCAGTGCAGCGTTCGTGCTGGTTTCATCCAACCTCAAGAGTCTCTTGGTCCTCTGCGACTTGTCCAGGCGGGTATTCCGGCGTGTAAAGCTCAATTTTGTGGGTCGTTATTCATGCAGTACAATTCCTATCTTACCTCGTTCCAGCTTTGGGCTGTTATGTACAACATGGCCGCGTTACCCATTGCCGCCGGTGTCGTGTACCCTGCTGGCCACGCGAGACTTGATCCCGTTTGGGCGTCGCTTGCGATGGCGCTTTCGTGAGTCCCCATTGCGTTTGCACGCTGCTGCTGAGCTGACAGACGTGCAGTTCTGTATCGGTTGTCTGTAGTTCTCTGCTGCTCAAGCTGTACAGGGAACCTCGTCTGTAAACATCTGAATGCAAAGCAATGTCGTTATCGGGCATACCCCGTGCATGGCGCCCTGTCTGGAAAGCCGACCGCGTGTCGCCGCCGCGGCAAACTTAGGCATGAACCATGAACGCCCAGGACACCTCAAGCTGGTTGCCCCTCATCGTCGCGCAGTACAACCTCGAAGGCCATCCTCAGCGCACCGAGCATTGGGGCCTCGCCGTCCTTCGCAGCCGCCAAGACGCCGAGATCTTCGAAGTCGCCGGGACGAGCGATACGTTCAACTATGCACCGCGTCACGAGAGCGCGCTCTCGCGCCATCCACAGCTGCGCGGAGGGTGTCTCGTTGGGCGCGTACGCAGCGACATGCTAGATTGGATGCGCGAGGCGTTGCGTCACGGTGTAACTATCGTGCGTTACTCGGAATGGTGGGATTGTCAGGTGTGGGTCATGGATGCGTTGAGATACTTGAAGGACGCGGCGGAGGAGAAAGAAGGGTTGGAAATCCAGATCGCGAGGGAACGGCCCATTCAGGAGGAGCTCAGACTGGAACGAGAGAGGTGGGCGACTGGTGATGATACGGTCGAGGAACGACTCTTTGCTGCTTGATTCCTGGGATGCTCGCAGTTCGCTTTGCACGCAGTCGACGCTCGTTGTAGACTAGGAGAGAGAGGTTGTGTGGAGAAGGCCAGGAACTGAGTTACGCCTCAATTGCCTCGTTTCGTCATGCATTACCGCGATTGCCTACCGTCGTGTGGCTCCCTTCTTCTTGCACCGGACTTCCCGGAGACACAATGTCCTGCATGCCGGAATCCCCCGGTATCATGAACACGACACTTTCCCACCGTAGCCCTCATTACCGGATGGGAGGCGGATAGGCACAGCAAAATTAAAACAATGCTGAGGCTAGAGAGGCGTATCTTCGGCCAGATATCTGCCTCTCGCGCCTTGTGAAGCTCATTATCGACTCGCAGAAGGCCAAAATCGTTCGAGGTACTGGGCCAACCCATTTTCTACTACCCTCTGAGCCATAACAATGCGCAGAATGACGGTGTTTGATAGTTGCTCAGGCTCTTTCCCGCATGTGCGGCGGACGACGCTCAACACGCCTTACGCATGCATTACACATCTGTAGGGCGCGGGGTAGTAAGCTCTCGGAGCGTCAGCCCTACGCTTATTTGCACCTCTACAACAAAACCTTGTACATTTGCCCTGCTGACCGCGTGAAGCGTCCATTTCGGTGGCACTTTCGTGGCTCCACTTTGCACTTGAGCTGATGGATGTGTGGATGTGTGGCAGTTCTGTATCGGTTAAACTCTACCTGCTGCTCCCTGCTGCTCAGGCAGCTCATTGAGCGCCGTTTCTAACTTTCAGAGCAATCTCGTACCGTGCTTGGTTTCGTGATAGGGAACCCAGCCGGTGTTCTCCGCCGATGTACACTTGGCCATAAACCATGAAAGCCGAGGTCAACAAAAGCTGGCTACCCCTCATCGTCGCACAATACGATCTCGAAAGTCATCCGCAACGTACCGAGCACTGGGGCCTCGCCGTCCTTCGCAGCCGGCAGGACGCCGAAATCTTCGAGGTCGCCGGAATGAGCGATACGTTCAACTATGCCCCGCGCCACGAACTCGCGCTCTGGCGCCATCCCCAGCTCCGAGGGGGCTGTCTCGTAGGGCGCGTGCGCAGCGACAAGTTGGACTGGATGCGCGAGGCATTGCGGGACGGCGTCGTCGTCGTGCGCTACTCGGTGGCATGGGATTGTCAGGTGTGGGTAATGGACGCCTTGAGATTGTGGGAAAGCAAGGGCAACGGACGTGGTATTCAGCGGGGGGGAACGAGTCAATCCGCTAGAGAGCATACACGACGATGGCCTGCACTATATAGACGAGGGCATGACGACAGAAACCGGGGAAAGGGAGCACTAAAGTAAGGGGTATGCGATTAGCAAGCACAATGTGAGATTCCAGGAACGGATAATCACAACAGAGATACCTCAAGTACGCAGCGGAGGATAAAGAGGGGCTCGAGATCTACCTGGCGCGGGAGCGGCCCATTCAGAAGGAGCTTGTCCGGGAACGGGAGAGGTGGGCTGCTGCTGAGGATACGGTCGAGGAACGACTCTATGCTGCTTGATACGGTTTAGGAACGACTCTATGCTCTTCACTCTTGGGATGTAGGCTTGTTTTGCAAGCTCATTGTATATTAGGCTGGCGATGGGCTCAGCATTATCGTACAGATTGTCTGAAGAGGCGGCGAACTCAAGGTAACGACTCGAAGAATCAGACGTGAGCGCTGAGAACGTTATGTGGGGAAGGTCGAGCCAGGGGCCGAGCCAGGCCTCGTTTGGTATTAATACTGTATCCTCGCGTGGTTGCCTATCTTCCTGCACCGCACCCGTCGACGATGATGCTGTCCATGACGGTGTGCAATTGCGGTGCAAGTTGTATATGCGGCGGACTACATACTGGTATGATCGAGTAGTGAGATATATAGACGACATGGTACAACAGCCAAATTTGTCCCGGAAGTGCAGGGAAGAATGGTGTTGTGAGCAGAAAAGGGGAAATCTGAAAACGATCGCATTCAGATACTTGAAAGACGCGACGGAGGATACAATATGTATGGAAATCCAGTTGGAAAGGGAAAGGTACATTCGAGCTCGTCCTGAAACGGGAGTGGTGGGATACTGCTGAGGATACGATCGTCGATCGAAAAACGACTCTTTGCTGCTGGATGGGATTAGGCGCTTTGCATCTCGCTTTACACGCATTCGACGCTCGTTGTAGACTAGGCAGGTATTCCTCACAGGGCTCAGCGCTCACGCGCTGAAGTGGAGAAGCTGAAGACCAACCCAGGGCCGAGTCGGGCCTTTGTTCGTAGTTCTTCTTGCACCGGACTTAGAGCTCTGCGAGGCCGTTCGGCAAATCCCGCGACTGGAGTCCTTGCTCTGAGAATGCCAATTTCTCGCATTTGCGAGGCCGCGGCAACGGATCGCCGAGTCCCCGATGCGTCAGTGGCTACCCCAATTGCAGCTCAAAAAGCGAATCTAGCCCTACTTGATCTTGGTCTCGTACATCCCTACCATGTTGGACTTGCTCGATGAACACCACGTTGCGACCACCAAGGCGCTCATCACCCGATGGGAGGCGGACGCTGCCAGCACTCGAAACGAGATAGAAAGGCTGGAGAGGGAAATCGATGGTCATAGGTCCACTCTCTCGCGCCTGGAGGGCCTCATCGCCGAGCAAAAGGCCCAAATCGCGCCTGTTCGTCGACTCCCATTGGAGATACTGGGCGAAATCATCTGCTACTGTACACTGGATCACGACGCGACGCCGAACGCCGTGCGGACAATGGCGGCTGTTTCACGCACGTGGCGACGGACGACACTCAGCACGCCCCGCGCATGGTCGAAGATCCCGTTGAACTGCAGGCCCGAGCAGCGTAGTGACTGGCTGTCCTTGTCTGACGCGCGACTGTGGTTCACTCGCGCTGGCGCCTGCGGGAAGCTCGTTTCCATACAGGGAATGGTGAAGGCGCAGGCTCCGAGGTCCTATGCAATCTCCTTGACCTCATCCAGCAGCACTGTGCTACACTGGCTTCGCTCGATCTCTGCTTCTTCTTCCTAAATCCCGGCCCTGCCATTCCCGACGAAATCAAAACGAAACTGTCCGCGTTGCTGTCGAAACCGATGCCCGTTCTGCGGCACCTGGTCATGCGACGATACTGCGCGGAGGACCATGTGAAGCATGTGCTAGATGTTGCGAACAAGCCGCGCCTGACCGCGTTATACGTCGATGGCTGTGACGCGCCTTGGTTCGCAGCCCTTCGACATACCCGGCTTCGCCATCTGTCCCTCCAGTACCTGCCGTCTGCTGCCACGCTGGATGAGCTCCACCGGACCGGCGTGCTAAACGGCCTGCGCTCATTGCTTATACTCGCAGCTGAAAAGGACAGCCGCGATGCTGGAGCCTTGAAAGCGAACAATTTGGAGGTGCTGGGACTCAACAACGTCGCAGGGCCCCAGAACTTCGTCGCATGGCTATCAGCGCCAAGGCTCACAAAGCTCATCCTGCGCGGCGACCAGCGACACAAACGCAGCGAGGCGACGCAGTGCTTTCAGGCCCTGGTGTCTTCGCAGGTGCCGCTCAAGGAGCTCTACCTGATGAAGTTCGTCTGCTCCGACACGGCGATACTCGCGCTCCTGGTCGGCCTGCCGCTCCTCGAGACGTTCGTCGCAGAGGCCGCACAACTGTCCGACGCCGTTCTCCACGCGCTCTCCACGCCCAACTACATCCACGGCAAGAAGGACGTCGGGTGGGTGTGTCCGCGCCTCGCCCGGCTTTCGATACATTGCGTCCAACACAAAAACGCCAAGGAGTTCTCGCGCGAGGCAATGGAAGCTTTGGTCGACTCTCGCCTCAAGGCGTTCCGACGTGAAGCCATTCCCGCCGGAGGCTCTGCGGACGCCAACCTCGTCGTACAGCCCATTGCCGAACTGGTTGCTGTGCGATACAACAGGCTCAACCTCGTCGGGTTCGCGCCCGACATCCCGCGCGATCGTTGGGAATGGGTCCCTCATTCATTTTCGGGACATGTGGCCGGAGAGTACGAGTGGTGGGCAACCTCCGCAGGGGAAGTTCATTTCTGACCCAGGAAGCACCGAATTGGTACATGAGCACGATGTCGCGAAACATCAGTTCAGAGGCAGGCATGTCGCATAACCTCGCTTGCAAGATATCCCACCACCTTATCTTCGTTCAAAGCCGCATGTTCTGCTATTTTACCAAAATGCTACGATACCAGACTACAATACAGTACATTCTTTCGGTTTTACATCACAAGCAGCAAACGAAAGCACAAAAGTCCACACGCGCGAATTCAAATCTCGCCATGCATCATCGCCTTGCCCTCAGCGACCTTGCCCTCATCCTTCTTGATCTTGCCCGCAATAACCTTCGCCTCGCCGCGGATGCGCTTAACGAGGGACACGCGGCGCGTGCCGCCCTCGCTAACGCTGCTCTCGCGCGAGTGGCTGTCCGAGATATCACTCGCGGGAGTCGGGTGGCCGCTCTCGAGCGCGCCCTCGTCGAATCGCGACGAGCCCGTGCCGACGCTCCCGTGATGCGCAGTCGACGCGCCAGTGCCGACGCTCCCATAATGCGTAGACGACGCGGTCGGGACGGCCGCGGTGCTGTTCTGCTGGCGGATGTGCGGCGCGAGGTACTGCAGGTCCTCCTCGAGCTCGTTCCCGCGCGGCGTCACGCCGTCCTGTACCGCGCCCCCTGCGGGCGTGGGCGGAAGCGACTTGTTCGCGTTCAAGTCTGAGTGGTCCAACGTCGAGCCAAGCTCCTCCGTCGGGCCCGATCCCACGACGCCGCTCTTGACGCTGACGACGCTCGAGGGCGCCGTGTTGTTGGTGGGGCTGGGAACACCCAACCCGGCTGGGGGCGTGGGCGTGCCGAGGGGCAGGTTGCTCGACAGAGGGCCCTGCGACGACGGCGAGAGCAGCGTCGCGGCGGATGGCGGGGGCGCCTCGGTACCGCTGCGCACGCTCGAGTGGCCCGAGACGGCGGTCGTGCTGACGGTGGCAGCGGGTCTGCCGACGCCACCAAGGACACCAGAATGTCCGTAACCGCTGAAAGCTGGCGGTCGGCTTGCCAGCGCCAACGTTCGTCGCGCTCGGAATGCTCTGCGGCGACAAGGGCGTGAGCACGTCGGGCTCGCCGAACTGCGCGGCGGTATCAAGCCCCACCCTCTCCGCAAAGGGTACAGTGCTGTCCTGTGTGCTGCTGCGCGACGGCACCTCCGAGCCGGAGTCTTTGTTTATGCTCATGTCGGGCAAGCTATCTTGGGTGTCACCGCGCGCAGGCGTGGGAGCCTGCCAACCGAGGTCCTTGTTGACGCCAACAGGAGCGCTGAGCTCAGCCTGCGACGACTTGAAGACAAACTGGTCCTTGCTCGCCGCGAGATCAGATTGAAGCCCGCGGGTCGACGCGCCGGGAGTGGAGATGGCGTCGAAGGTGTTGCTAACGTCAGTCGCGCTGCCCGAGCTCGACTTGGGTGGGCCAGAGACACCGGCTGTAATGGACATCATGGTCAGTCTGACGTAGACAAGGGGCTCATGGAACGACTGACGTGCGTAGCCCGCAACACTGTTCACCACGCTTGTAGGCAGGTAATGGGCCGCTGTGCTCCCCGCAGCACCAAGTGCTCCTTTCACGCCCGTCGTCAATTCGGAGGCGTAGCCGGCAGTGGAGTGCTATCGGAGGAGTAGCTGGCATTAGTCGTGCTGCCCGACGAGTTGGCTGGGCCAGAAACTCCAGCTGTAAAGTGAATCACGGTCAATCTCTGAAACATCCCGAGGTACTCTGGGACGACTAACGTGCGTATCCTGCAACGCTGTTCACCAAGCTGGTGGGCAAGTATTGAGCCGCTGTGCTCCCCGCCGCACTGAGTGTGTCCTTCACACCACTCGTGCTGCCGGACACCGTCTGGGAAGTATGTGCGGGAGCCGAGGTGTAGTTGGGGTTAGTCGTATTGCCTGAACCCGAGTTCACTGGGCCTGAGACTCCAGCTGAAAAGATCATCATGGTCAGTCTCTAAGACATTCCAAAGTACTCGTGGGACGACTAACGTGCGTATCCTGCGACACTGTTCACCAAGCTGGCAGGCAGGTACTGGGCCGCTGTGCTCCCCGCCGCACCGAGTGCTCCCCCGACGCTAGTCGTGGTACCCGAAGCCGACTCGGAGGCGGGCGCGGGAGTTATCGCGGAGGTGGCGTCGACGGTGTGGCTGACGTCAGGCGTGCTGCCTGTCGCTGGCTTGGACGGACCAGAGACTCCAGCTGTACAGGGCGTTATGCATGGTCAGTCTGAGCCAGCCACGACACTTATATGACGACTGACGTGCGTAGCCCACAACGCTGTTTACCAAGCCTGCAGGCAGGTACTGGGCGGCCGTGCTCCCAGCCATGCCGAGCGCGTCCATGATGCTATTGCCAATGCCAGCGGTGGCATGTGACTGGTCGTTCGCGGCGGTGTTGTGTCCGGCGTCGTCGACCCAGGCGCCGGGCGGGTGAGCCGACTCGGAGCGTTCAATCTCGGGCGCGTTCGTCGTCGTCGCAATGGGCGGACGGTCTTCGGCCTGCGTCTGAGACTGGTACTTTTCGTTGTTGATTGCGTCTTGGATGTTTGCGAGAGAGGCCATCGTGAGAGTCGTGGAAGAAAGAGAGAGAAAGTCAGAGCCACCTTTTGTAGCTTCGTCCGAGGATCGTCGACGACGTAGTGGCACGCTGATCACCGATGACGTCGTCGAGCTCCGCACCGCGTTGTTTCCGGCCAGTCAGCGGGAAAGCATGGGGGATATGTACGCGTGTTGCAACAGGGAAAGTAAAAAAGAAAGTAGACAAGAACAGGGCGGCATACGCAGGGAGGTTTCAGCGAGCGAGAGTGAGGACAGGCAGACCAGAGAGCGAGGGAGGGGGGCAGCCAGGCAAGAGACACAAATATGCGTGGAAAGTGGTAAATGGGGGAGGGACGGGGACAAAGCTACAGCGGGGCACACACACAGGGACAGAGAGGAAGGCGTACCAGGGCACGTTGGCACGCCGCATAGTCATCGTACACATTTCTTCTCCTTCTCCAATTACTCGCAAAACCAACGGAGAAAAAAATCAATTCACACTGATGTGATGTCGCCGGGGGCTCAAGTGAACATGGGGACGATGAAAGATCTGGGGAAGCAGGATCAGTATCAACAAGGTGGGAAAAACGTGTCGCGACGCACGTGACGCCCATGCCGAAGGCAAACGCGAGCGTGCCTGAGGTCAGATTCAGCGATAGTCAACCGACGGAAAGAATGCAACGGACCCCACGCCAGAGCCTTTTGCTCTGGGTTGAGCTCGATGTTGAGCCTCCTGTTGGAGGCGATGGGTCGGGCGACGGTCAGGTCGGCGGGCCGATCGAGGTTCATCACGAGCGGCACGATCTCGCCCGCGCGCTGCTCGGCGGCGGAGCGCTTGAGCGCGTTGCTGGTCGCAACGCCGCCCTGGGCCATGATCTCGTGCACGAGCGCCTTGGACTCTGCGATGTCCTGCTCGGGGTCCGGGCCGGGCACCTCGGGCGCGTCGTCGTCCTCGTGCGGCTCGTCGACGAGCATCGGCTGCGCGGCGGAGACACGGCTCGGGCGCGACGCCCGGGCCGGCGTCGTGCGCGTCGGCGTCGCCCGCGTGCGCGCCGCGGCGCGAGGCGGCGTGGCGCGCGCGGGGCTTTTGATGCGCGTGCTCGCGCGCACGGCCTGCGTCGCCGGCGGCGGCTGCTCGGGGCTCGCCTGGCGCGCGCGCTTGTTGGGCATGCTGGGCGACTCGGGGCGTGCGGGCGCGGGCGCCGGCGGGTCGGCCGTGGGCGAGTCCTGGCCGCTCGCCTTGGTCGAGCGGCGGTACATGGCGCTCGGGTCGGGCTTCGCGCTGAGCAGCGCTGCGACGACGTGCTGCAGGTGGTACTCGCCGGCGAGCTCGCGAGCAGTGCTGGGCGTGATCCAGGTGCCGGCGAGGCGCAGGCGGCCAGACGCGGTGCCGTTCGTGCCCGGGCTGTCGAAGTTGGCCTTGACCCAGTTCGCCTCGATCTTCTCGGCCTCCTCGTCGCTGCCCGGGAACGCGGCCCGGAACATCGTCGTCAGGCTCAGCGCGCCGGTGTCGAACCGCCGCAGGATGAAGGCGTGGTTGTTCCCCGGCTGCAGCACGTTTTAGCACCCTGAGCACGCACCCCGAGCCAACGTGCTCACCGTGTTGATCTTGACGCGCCCCACGATAATGTCCTGGCCCTCCCGGGTAATGATCTGGAACTTGACCGGCGGCAGCAGGCTCTGGTTGCTCGCTGCAGCACGCAGACAGTGTCAGAGACCACCGTGCACGACGTCCGGCCCAGGCGACTCACCCCCCATCAGGAATGTGTTGGCATACTTGGCCGGCAATGGAGGGCGCGCAGCGCTGGGAGCAGCCTTGGCAGCGACCATGGAGGGCGATAGGCAATTGGGAAGGGGGCTCGGGGGTCGGGACGAGAGGCGCGTGCCACGAGTTTCCGAGGGGAATGGTTCAACGCTCGGGATGGGACGGCTATGCCCGATCGCACCCGGAACCTTTCTTGACAGCGAAAACAACACCAGCAAAGAGACAACCTCCCTGGATACTTGCAATCATGAGAAGCTGCGAAGAGAAATATAGTATAAATGTAATAGAGCTGTATTCGCACCGCCAGTACCTTTGCTCGTCCCATATCGTCTTATCAGTCGCTACACGATGCCTCCCAAGTAGACAAAGTTGCCATGGTTGGCGCAGTGGAATTTGTGTTGCTGCATCTACTGAGGATCCCCTGTTTTATGCCACCTCATGCCCCTATTGTGTCCAAAGACGTCGAAAGGCGAGCGTTGCTCATTATTTATGGGTCCTCTTCTCGCAGTATCTCTTCCGGAGAGATAAGCACATGGAAGGGCAGTCTAACGCCCCGCCATCGAGCGTTCGGGCACAGAAAAGCTGCAGTCGTCGCAGGAACAGCCGCACAACTCCCAAGGGCTTGATTTCATCGGCACCACTTACATTTCAACCTCTTAAATTTCTCCTGAGAAAGAGTTGCTTCAGCGAGACGCTCCCAGCTGCACAGCTGGCGACGAGCAAAAGACGAGCGGCGATTGGTGGAGCAAGTGGCTAACGCGCCGGGAGTTGCCGCGCATAGAGTGGCAGCAGTTTTCGGGCTTCTTCGGTCGGCCAGTTTTTTCTCCTCAACACCCACCACCATGTCCGCCGCCGCCTCCCGCTCGCTCAGACAAGCCGCACGCGCCGCCGCCCGCGCGCTGCCCAAAACCCCGGCCGTGCGCTCGTCGCTCGTTGCGGCGCGCCAGGCCGCCCCGCGCGCGCCGCGGCTGTCCCCGCCTCGGTGAGTCACCTGCAAAGTCCTATCAACAATGAGCGCTGACGGGTACGGCTGGGACTCAGTTCGCTCGTGGCGTCAAGACGCTCGACTTTGCGGGCGTGAAGGAGACGGTGTACGAGCGCGCGGACTGGCCGCTGCCCAAGCTGCAGGAGTACTTCAAGAACGACACCCTCGCGCTCATCGGCTACGGCTCCCAGGGCCACGGCCAGGGCCTCAACGCGCGCGACAACGGCCTCAACGTCATTGTCGGCGTGCGCAAGGACGGCGAGAGCTGGAAGCAGGCCCTCGAGGACGGCTGGGTGCGCGCGTTATCTCCGGTGAACGCAAAGTCTAATCACTGTTGTAGGTGCCGGGCGAGACGCTGTTCCCCATCGACGAGGCGATCAACAAGGGCACGATCATCATGAACCTGCTCTCGGACGCCGCGCAGTCGATGACCTGGCCGTCCATCGCGCCGCTCATCACCAAGGGCAAGACGCTCTACTTCTCCCACGGCTTCTCCATCGTCTACAAGGACCAGACCAAGGTCATCCCGCCCGCCGACGTCGATGTCATCCTCGTCGCGCCCAAGGGCTCCGGCCGCACCGTCCGCACGCTCTTCAAGGAGGGCCGCGGCATTAATTCGTCCTTCGCCGTCCACCAGGACGTCACCGGCAAGGCCAAGGAGAAGGCCACGGCCATTGGCGTCGCCATCGGCTCTGGCTACATGTACGAGACGACGTTCGAGAAGGAGGTCTACTCCGACCTCTACGGCGAGCGCGGCGTCCTCATGGGCGGCATCCAGGGCATGTTCCTCGCCCAGTACAAGGTCCTCCGCGCGAACGGCCACTCGCCGTCCGAGGCGTTCAACGAGACCGTCGAGGAGGCCACCCAGAGTCTCTTCCCGCTGATCGGCCAGCACGGGTGCGTTTTCGCGAACAAACACTAACAGAAACGTCAACTGACATTTTATTGCCCAGCATGGACTACATGTACGCGGCATGCTCGACGACCGCGCGCCGCGGCGCGCTCGACTGGGCGCCCATCTTCGAGCAGGCGAACCTGCCCGTGTTCGAGAAGCTGTACGAGAGCGTGAAGAACGGCACGGAGACGGCCAAGTCGCTCGAGTTCAACTCGCGCAAGACCTACCGCGAGGACCTCGCGCGCGAGCTTGCCGAGATCGACAACCAGGAGATCTGGCGCGCCGGCAAGACCGTGCGCTCGCTGCGCCCCGACTACAAGCAGGAGTAAACTCTGCCTGGGCCGGTTTGTGTTGGACGTTTTTTTTTTCTGCCGATTTCAAAAGCCTCCTGTTTGGAGTGCATCGTACTTACGGTATCTCGATCACTGATTCTTTCTTGTGTGTTTTCGTATAGGCGAAACGTTATGGAAGTAATGTCCTGCTTGACCTCAGTCTCCTTGTCGCGCCGGTCCCTGGTGGTGAATAAACGACAGCGAATACTCAAAACATATGCAACGATATCTATTGCAATCGCGAATGGTCGGAATTGTGCTGCACGATGGAGTCGACATCCGGGCAACATCCGGGTCACCCGCTGGAATATACTGGACCCGTCGCCGGGATCTCTTCGTGCTCTTCGACACGATCCGCTACGGTCATGCTCAAATCCGAGTCGTCTTTGCAGTCCGATTTGTTGCAACGTGCTCAGGCGTTAACGCCCCGCCTGGAAAGTAAAATCATAACACCCGTAGCGCGCGTTCAGCTACACCAGGACCCCTCTGAGCTGCTCGGATGGCGGCATCGCGCGTGATCGACAGCAGCAGCGTGCCGGCCTCCGCATCTGAACTACTACGCGCGCCGTCGAATACCGTCGTCTTTGACTTTGGCGCGCACGTCGTGGGCCACTTCAGCGTGCGCGTGCTGGGCATCCCGCGCCCCAAGCCGCCGGGCGATATCCACGGGTCGCATGTCGACGCTCCCGCCAGGCACGCCGCGATCCAGCTGTTCAAGAACAGCGCATTAACGCATCTGCGTTTTGAGTGCAGGTTGAGGATCACGTTTGGCGAGGTCGCGAGGGACGTTGCGGAGGAGTTTCAGCCGTACAAGGTGCGGCTCGCTCGAGCTTGCGATCGGAACGGTGACCTCGAACGTCGAAGGGATGGCTCGCCGGAATCGTGGCTCCCGCAAGAAGTCCTCAACGTCGACTTCCTCCCGCGCGTCCTGCGCGTCCCGCGGCGGCATGCGTTCCGCTACGTCAAAGTCGAGGTGCTCGCGACGTCGGACAACTTCGATGTGCGGCTGCAGGACGCACAGGCGGAAGGCGTGTCATCAATGGTGGATGCGCTCCTTCCGCCGGCCCTCACGCGGGAGTCGTTTGTGAGAGCGGGTGGGAGGCGTGCTGGAGGAGGCGGAGGTGGATGTGCTGGTTGAGGTGGATCGGGTGGCCGTTTCCACGCTCAGAGGGTGCATGCAAACCGGTGAGATGCCCAGTAGGCTGTCTCCTGCGGCCCTCACATGGTGTTCTTTGTCTTCTCAGTGCTCGAAGACGGGCCGAGACGGGACCGCAGACTCTGGCTCGGCGACCTGCGCGTCCAGGCGCTCACGTTCTACAGCCTGGGGCTCAGGGACTACTCGCTGATCAAGCGCTGCATCCTCCTCCACGCCGCCCTGGGTACATCCTGTCCTCTTCAATTTATTGCAACAACTCGATCATTGACGGTTTGACTCTTCTTATAACTAGCCGTACGATGAGGACGGCCGCGTCGCCGCATGCATATTCGAGCACCCGGAACCGCACGCAGGGAACAACTTCATCTTGGACTACAGTCTGCTCTTCGGCGTCACGCTTGAAGGAATATGTCGACGCCAGCGGAGACGAAGCGTTGGGACGCGAGTTGTTCCACATCGCCGTGACGCAGCTCGAACTCGCCCTCAAGTTCGTGGACGATCATTGGCTGTTCCAGGACCCCGGCGGAATCTGGTTGTTCGTTGATTGGTATGTCTTGATGAACTTGGCATGATGGTCATCATTTCACAATTCTCAGGGTGGAGAACCTCGATAGGCAGGCTGCGCTGCAAGGCGTCCTCATCATCGCATGCCACGCGCTCGCCGAGCTGGCAGCTCGTCTGCAGCTCTCTCCGCCCTCTGCGCACCTCATCGATGGAAATTCTCTACCGCTGGACGAGTTAGCCGGAAAGCTGATAGATGCTACCCGTAAATCGCTCTGGGACGCAGACCGACAACTGTTCGTCAGCGGATCGCTGCGCCAGGTTTCATGGGCGGGCAATGCCTGGCTAATCCTCGCGGACGCATGTCCCATCGCTGCGGGGGAATGCATGAAGGCGCTTCAGGTAGCAGAGGATGCTGTGGCCCCGAAGACGCCGTATGGACATCATTATGTTGTCGAGGCGCTCCTGCACGCTGGACTGCGCGAAGAGGCCCTGAGATACATTGCACGCTATTGGGGGTAAGTGTTTCCTCCCTCTTCGACGAATGAATGCAGAATGACCTGAGATTCTCGCTCATAGGTCTATGGTCAAGGCCGGTGCTGACACATTCTTTGAGGCATGGGATCCGGCGGATCCTCAGTTCTCGCCGTACGGAGACGCGCATGTCAACTCGTACTGCCATGGATGGAGCTGTACCCCTTCCTACTTGCTCCGTTCGCGACTTGGATTGCGGTAATGTACGAGTACTATGCCCGGTCTTTCAGGCGGGTAAATGCTGCTCATCGAACTATTACGTGCCACGGGCTCGCATTTATGTTCGCACGTACCAGTAACCGACTCCCGGCGCACCTTTGAACCCCTCGAACCGTGCGTTCGGGTGAGATGCGACTATTGCAGGCGTGATGTCGAATCCCCCGGTGTCCTCAAGGCCATCAAAGGGCCACTTTCCTTGTCTCGTAAGCACTTTCTCGTAATTTGCACGCAAATCCTTCAAAGATTAGGTCTGTTTTGCTGTGCTTAATCCCGCCATTCCGGGTAGCAGGCGCAGGTACCGCGGAGGATATGCATCCGCGCGACAATATTTCAGCGTGGAAAACTCCCGCTGCCAGCCGGTGCTGACTCAGCAGACTCGCCCATTAGCCGACAGATATGTCGAAACAGCCGCTCTATACTGTATTGACGGCTTCGTCGGGAGCCGGTGCTCGTGCTGACCACATCTTGTCTGACAACTTGGTATATCGCCGGGAACACAATCAGTCCCGCGAGACAGGCAGGGCACGTTCGAATGACGTTCCGCTGCCCCGGCGAAGACCACCCGATGCAACGACAAAGATTGACGTGGGCACGAGAAGTTGGTTGTGGCCAACCGGCACGGTCGGAAGCTGTTACGGGACCGCTGACACGAACGAAATTGTGTCAATTGCCTTCTGGCAGACCGCGAGCTTAGTACTGCGGTCCGATGGGCGTCGTTTTCAGTCATGTTATGGAGATGAGGCAACCAACCAGGCCACTTTGTTCTGCTGCTGTGCGAGCCGCTCACGGAGGGAGGCCTTCAATGGGTGGCTGGAAATCGTCTCTACAGGGAGCTGTCGGGTAGTGACGTGCGAAGACGATAACACCTGACCTGACGGCACATGTGTGATTGGATTCTTCTAGGGGACTGACCTGTACTGTGATCGCATAAGTGCGAAGTGTCCAGCTATATAAAGGACGTGATCCCCGTTCCAAAAAATCGACCCTCAGCTCTACTCATCGTAACAATGAACCCACTCGTGCTCGCAGTCCTAGCCTTACCAGTCCTCCTTGTTCTACGATGGTTCTGGAGGACATTCATCGCGTATAACCCCCTCGATAACATTCAGGGTCCCGAGTCTCCGTCTTTCCTGACCGGTGAGCTCGACGACTTCAAGCGCGACCGGGCTTTCGGCTCATACGATGAAGGCCATTTGCGTGTTCTGTTCTCGAACAAACCAGGGCGGGCTTTCCAGGAGGAGATTGTTGACAAGTATGGTCGTGTCGTCCTGCTCAAAGGAGCATTCGGAGTGAGTTCCGGATCGGCGCCTGCACGTCTTCAATACTGACCTTACTCCTCGTAAGAATCGCCATCTCTACGTGGCCGATCCTCGCGCCCTGCAGGTCGTGTCCGTAAAGGAGCAAGATACCTTCGAGGAGCAGCCCGCTTTTGTCGAGTCCGTCTTCCTGGCTTACTTTCCCGGTGATCGCTAACATCCCATCGCCGAAATAGTGGAAATAAAGTGCGTGTTACCACGTCGCGACATTGGAGCATGAGATGACCGTTCGCGACGATAGGTGATTCTGGGCGAGGGGATTCTTGCGACGCTTGGTCTGTCGGATCCATTAGCGGGCGAAATCTTGCTCATTACAACTCCAGGTGAACAGCACAGAAAGCAACGAAAGATTCTGAATCCCGTTTTCAACATCAAGCACCTCCGCGAGCTCGTACCAGTGTTCACGGATATCTCGAAGAGAGTACGTGCGCTTTGGAACCATTGATGAGATGAAGTATGAGTGCTCACGGTGCAATGCAGCTCTGTCAGAAGATAGAAGAGGAGGTGCATGGCAGCATTGGCGAAGTGGACCTTGTCGTATGGCTGTCAAGAACGGCGCTCGAACTCATCGGCGTCGGTGGTCTTGGATATTCCTTCAACGCCCTCGAAGGGGACGAGCATGAATACGTCAAAGCTGTCAAGCTGTTTGGGTCAGATTGGCTTCTCCCCCTTCAAGAGTATATGGCGCTCACTCACTTGAGCTACGTTCAGTTTTTCGAACTTCGCACTATCAATTCCGCGCAAGCTCTTGCCTTATGTCAAGAATTGGGGAACGCCGCGGCTCCGCAGAATGCTATTCGAGGCCATACCCTGGGTCCATGTCAGGAATGTATTGGCGGCGGTTGATACGATGTGGAAGTGAGCGATAATTATCTTACGCTTTTACAAAGCTTACTTGTTCGTGCGATGACAGGACAACACTTGAGGTTTACAGCCGTTACTCTAGCCCGGAAGGTATCGAGCTGGAGGGCAAATTCAAGGATGTCGTAGCTGCAAACAACATCATGATGGTTCTCCGTAAGCCTCATGATTAATCGCATTCACCACACACAGAAGCTTACCACAATGAATCACCAGAGAAATCGAACCAGGCGACAAACCCCGCAGAGAGGATGAGCGAGAACGAGATGAAAGGACAGATCAAGTGCGCACGGTCGAGATCCAGCACGCTCGAACAGTCCATGACCCAGAACCAGCTCGCTCATTACAGCCGCAAACGTTACCACATCGCGGTCCCTGTGCCGAATCATCCACGTGCTGTCGGAGCACCCCGATTACCAGGAGCGTGTCCGGGCTGAGATTCTTGCGGCCAAGGAAGTGCACGGCGACCTGAATTACGACCAACTGGAAGCTCTGCCGCTCATGGACGCCGTCATCCGAGAAACTCTGCGTCGGTGCGTGTAACGACACGGCAAGCGTCTAGCGGACTGATAGTATGAGGTGTAGTCACCCGCCCCTTCCTATGATGGCGCGCACGTAGGTCAACCTCCTAGCCCCGAACGCACCAAAATTGAAATGCTTTTTTCCAGTTGCGTGAAGGACACGATGGTGCCGCTCATGCACCCGGTCACGGGGCGCGACGGCAAGACGATCACCGAGGTCAACGTGCCAGCGGGAACGGACGTGTACATCGGCATCCTCCCCCCGAACATTGATTACGCGACTTGGGGACCCGACGCGCGCGAGTGGAAGCCCGAGCGCTGGCTGGCACCGTTGCCCCAGTCCGTGAGCGAGGCGCATATTCCAGGAGTTTTCGCTCATCAGTCAGCCACTGCTTCTAGCACTGCTGAAGCCGGCAAGCTAACTCTTCCGCAGGATGACCTTCCTTGCAGGAAACAGGGCGTGCATTGGCTTCAAGTTTGCCCTGTTGGAAATCAGTGCGTGTTCGGGGCTGCGTTCAGGGTTTGCACTTACCGTCGACCATGTGACTGATCCAGAGGTCGTTCTCTCTCCATGCTGTTGACTCATTTCCGGTTTGCGCCCGGGAAGGACGACGTCGAGTGGATGCATGCTGGCATTTACCAGCCCACCGTCCAGGGAATCTCGAAGCCCGCCATGCCCATCAAAGCCGAGGTCATTCACAGCGCCTTTGCAGAGAAGGAGAGCCAACGTGTGTAGTTGAGATCGCACAGCGCACCAGAGCAGCCGCCATGTATAGCACAACGACGATAATACACGGCCGACGCCAAGGCAGGTGTAGAGCCTGCGTTGCGCGCATTGCACAGCGGACCGGGTAATCAAACCAGGTTGGCAGCGACTAGCAACAAGCGAGGACAAGGTAGCTCGGTAAATTCTGTCTCCGACCTGCGCTGGCAGTTACACAACGGGTTCCGATACAGCCGATGAAGCGATGAAGCCAGATACTGAGAGAGGATTGACGAGCTGTCGGCCTCTCCGAGTGTCTGAGGCTTTTGAATAAGAGAAGCGCCGTTTCAAAAACTCACCGTTTGACCATTTGAGAATGGTTGCTGCGCGCAGTTTGGGAGCCTACATGATTACATTGTATCATTGAACAACTCAAGTCCGTCTAGTCCGTATTCAGTCAGCACTCGCTGCATTTCACAGCTCCTCCCACGATCCCGCCATCGAACGCGACAAGTCTGCCTTGTCTACCGCCGCGCGTTTTATCTCGCCGACCTTCTGCACTCCCGCGTCGTTTTTATGCGTCGTGCGTGCGGGATTGAGCTCTACGCCCGTGGCGGTTGCGATGGGCTCGATCGGCTTGAGCTTTCCCTCCGCGAAATCGTGCTGCCGTTTCTCGAGGTCTACATACCACGCGGCGCATGAGCAAGACACAAGCTGCGAAATTCGAACGCGGGGAAAGTGTGGCAAAGTGAGACAGTGGGTGGGCTACTCACCAAATGCCCACATCGCACCGCCAATGCGGTTGCTGACAGTGAAGAGCAGGCCGAGGATGGGGATGCCCTCCAGCAGCGCGGCGGCGAAGCCGAAGGCGCGTAGTCCCACCGCCGTTCTTCGATGAACACGGCGATTTGGGGCTTGCTCATGTTCTTTGCTTTGAAATACTGTGTGGAAAGGATTGAATATCGATTGAAGGGAACGGGAGAGCATGAGTGGACTCACGGGAAGGTGGAGGTAGCGCGAAGTCTGCAGCGCCTTGAAGTAAGCCGAGATGATCATACCGACGACCGGGTAAAGGTCGAGCGGTGCAAGGATGACTGCAATCCTCTGAAGTTAGGTGCTGTTCATTGGAGATGGGGGTGAGACGGGGAGTACCTTTTGTGATGAGCCAGCGCGATGCCCAGCTACCGAGGTAGCTCTTCCATGGGCTCTCGTTCTCATGGACGACGGAGGACGCGCCCACTCCTCGACGTACGGTTTCCAGAAGTCGGCCGACTTGCCGCGCGATGCGACCGTCTGCTCCCAAGCGCGTTCACGGGCGATGCGCAGGTTCTTGGAGAGGAAGAAGCGCAGGATCCAGGTGAACTGGTTTGACAGGAATATGCAAGTCGCGTATGTCGCCAATGTCATTGGCATTCGGTATCCAAAGATGGTATCGTCGTTGAGGCCGGTCACGGTCGGGGAACTGACAGAGACATGGGTTCAGCACGGTTGGAGGCGGTTGAATGGAACGCACTTGATGAGGAAGGTCTGAACGAATGCTTTTTGAACTTTGTATGTCAGTAGCGCCCAGATGAGGCCCACAACGCCGCCGCGCACGACGCCGTGCTTGCACTTGGCTGCCGGCGGCCGTCAGCCTCGGGCGCCGGCCACGCACAGCGTCCACGTACCCCATATTGGCGTGCGCAGGGCGGGGTCGTTGAAGAGACGATACACGCCCACGAGACAGTACGACGGCGGGAACGACAGGCGCACTGCGCGCTGGTCCGGGACCGCCTGCGCTGAGGTCGACTCGGACATGGCGGGAGGACAAGTGCTGGGCGCTTAGCCGCGCCACTGCGCAGGTCACGGCGCCGAAAACGCGGCCGGACTTAGTGCATCCTTATTACCGCCCGCACGCGTCGTACGAGGCGACCACGACGGCCCATGCGGAACCCCCAGCGCGCGTGCGCCGCCCGACGTGCCCGAAATGCTCCCGACGCCCGCGCGTCGATGGTCGGCCGGTTGCCGGATGCATGTCAGCTCACTGCTCTGCCTCGCACCACCATGTCGTCGACCTTCGCCGCGTACATGGACGCCGTGCCGCCCACGCTGCGCCAACCAGTGTATTTTCTGCTCTTTAATTGCGCATGGACCTATGTTGTGTCGGGTCCGTCGACGCGCTCTCCTCTTTAATATGCCTTTTTGACGATTTGTACAGAGTTGACGAATAATGTCAGCCAAGTAGACCGTGTCTGGACGTTCCTGCCCACGCTCTACACCGCATACTACGCGTTTGCGCCTGCGTTGTCGTGGGCACCTCCTGAAGTCCAGCGAATTCGCGGCGGCTTGAGCGAGCGAGCGCTTTTGATGTTTGGGCTCCAGGTGAGTTCAAAGACGCGTAGATTATCCATGAACTCACTTTCTGTACAGTTTCTGTGGATGTGCAGGCGAGTCTTATGCCCCTCAAGCAAAGTAAGGACGACTAAATCCCATTTTACTCGCAGATTAAGCTACAACACCTACCGCCGCGGACTCTTCTCACTGTGCGCTGCGTCATGCAATACGTATGAAATGCGTCACTGATCATCCTGCAGCAAAGATGAGGACTACCGCTGGGTGCCATTGCGCAAGGCCATGCCAGGCGTTCTCTTCAAACTCTTCAACCTCTTCTTCATCGCCATCACGCAAAACATCCTGCTATTCATCTTCGGCTTGCCCGCACATGACGCCCTCACCCAGTACCCACGTGCACCCCTTGGAACTCCAGACTATGTCCTGACGGCAATTGCTCTGGGCATTCTGGTCATCGAGTTCACAGCCGACAACCAGCAATACGCGTTCCAGACGTGGAAGCATTCCGGCGCGCCCGCAGGCGTCGCCGATGCGAGCTACGCGTGGCCGGGCGCGCGCCTACGCTTTACGGAGGCGGACCGAAAGCGCGGCTTCATAACACGCGGGCTCTGGGCATGGAGCCGTCACCCGAACTTTGCGTGCGAGCAGGCGTTCTGGGTGAGTCCCTCCCTCCTCATCGCATGAGATCTTACCGTACCTCTTTGTAGCTCGTGATGACGTTCTTCCCGCTCCTCGCCCAACCCAAACTGCGCCAGCATCCTATCGATAATGCGACGCTGGCGCTTCTGAAGCCGCTCGCGCCTGCGATTGGCGTGCTCTCCCTGTTCTACAGCAGCACGCTCTTCACTGAGTACCTCAGCGCGAGCAAGTACCCCGCCTACAGGGCCTACCAACGGTGCGTCCGCATCCTTTGAGGTGATACATGCAGCTGACTGTGATAAGTCGTGTCGGCATGTTTTTGCCGCAGGAAACCGTTCTGCGCGGCTTATTCCTGCAACTGTTCGGTGGAAAGAAGGAAGTCGAAGAGCAGGTTTGGGGCAATGTCACTGCTGAGAAAAAGAACTTGTAGTTGTAGTTGTACGTTCCCTGTGACCGAAAACACGAGCTATTGATTTGGGGACTTCATCTGAGTTTCAATGCGCGTCTTGCTTCTTGTCGTCTGTCTTGTTTCTCCTGCAAGTCAGTGCATTGTCCCGCAGCGGGCGCGAGGTGCAAGTGGTTTCACTGCGCGGGCACCTGTTTAGCGCCTCAATGGGTAGGCATCGCCGGACGAGCGCGATGCCCGTCTGCAGTACCAGGCCAGCCGGGCGTTCGGTTATTGACGACGCGCTCCGGCGTCACCGCGACCATGTCGTCGCCCGAAGCAGCCGACGACAACACCCAAAAATACATCCGCAACGTTACACGTCGTCGCCTTGGCTGGCCCGTAGAACTGGCAGCTAAGGCTACTCAATGACATCTCGAGTCGGACTTTCGGTCTCGAGCACGTTGTCGGACATCACGTGTCTTATCGGAGTTTAAACACGCGTCAAGGTCCGATCGACACTTGCTGCTCCTCTTGCAGCAAACCGAGGTTCCCGCCACGCAAGTTCTTGTCTTCATAAAATTAGACAATGACTCATTTTAACTCTTGTAGCGTTCGTCTCTGAAGACAGTGCACGTCACGCACCCGAACCTTTAACTTGCTGAACGACCTGCTCGCCTCGGTAATTACGAAGCATTTTCCGGAGCGCGAGCTCATTGCTCGCCCTCCATCTCCTGCACGACTTTTGGGTAGCAGAGATCGCGTCACTTGCCGTCATATTCAATTTTATGGTTCCTCTCCTCCCTAGACCTCACCCCACGGCGCATCCTGTAATATCCGCTGTAGGAATAAATATTCTGCATGCTCTGGATATGCGCCCGACCAATACTTCAACAAGCCGCATTTGGGTCCGTTCGTAGTCGCTCAATCCCGTGACTTCCTCACCGCTCGTTCTACAGGTGTTCTTCTCGCACCACGCATTAGGGATTGCGTTTTTTGTGGTTTTCTGTCCAGCTCACAGCAGCGATAAGAGGGCATCCGCAGTCGTTCACGTCAGGCTGATGACCACCCTCGTACAAAGTCTTGACACTGCAAGAAAATGCAGTTGATGCAGACGGCGCTGACGGCACTGGAGCTCTGCTCCAGCTGCTGAATGTCGCGATTACAGCCGTCCAGCTTGACTTGCCTTAATGGATCAGGCATTGGGCGTCGACTCCTTTGGCATCCTCAAATCTCGAATAAAACGGCAGATATCTGCGCCGTTCGCTGCAGAGGTACGACAATTATCAGTTCTTCGATCCACCAGTACAGTATACTGGCCTCAAGCAGTCGTCGTGGTGGGCAGCATTGGCTGCTCTCGCGTTGAGCACACGCTGGGGTGTACAAGCTTAGGCCAACCGCCGCAGCACAGGTGCGCAGCCCACGCGTCTAGATCTTATCGGCAGGTCATCTCGATTAGTAAATTAAGGTTACATAAATCCGCGCTGCAAGTACAGTTTAGCATCTAAACTGCGCACGAAACATGGCGGACAAGAAGAACATCGTCGTACTCGGTGGCTCGTACGGCGGCGTGTCGGCCGCTCACTACATTCTCAAGCATGCCATCCCCCACCTGCCAGACAAGGACAGCTACCAGCTCGTGCTCGTCAGCCCCGCGTCCCAGGTTATGTGCCGCCCGGCCTGCCCGCGCGCCCTCATCTCGGACCACTACTTCGACCAGTCCAAGCTGTTCGTGGACATCGCCAAGCAGTTCGAGCAGTACCCCAAGGGCAGCTTCCGCTTCGTGCACGCCGCGGCTACGGCGCTCGACCACGCGAACCGCATCGTGACCGTCGGCGAGGGCGAGCAGCTCACGTACCACGCGTTGATCATCGCTACGGGCGCGTCGACGCCCTCCCCGCTCCTTGGCCTCAACCGCGACGAGGTGTTCCTGCGCGAGAGCTGGGCTACGTTCCGCAAGGCGCTGTCTTCCGCTAAGACCATCGTGGTCGCTGGTGGCGGGCCCTCTGGCGTCGAGACGGCCGGCGAGCTGGGCGAGCACCTCAACGGACGCGCCGGCTTGTTCAGCGCGCGATTAGACAAGCCCAAGGTCGCCATCACGCTCGTCACCGCCGACTCTAAGCTCCTGCCGCAATTGCGGCCCTCCCTGGCCACCAAGGCCGAAGGCCTGCTGGCCAAGGTCGGCGTGACTGTTGTCAAGAACGCGCGCGTCGTATCGGTCTCGCCAGAGGGCGCGGGTACCGCGGGTGAGCACCTGGCCTCGCACGCCACTGTCACTCTTGCGAACGGCTCGACCCTCGAGGCCGACCTCTATATCCCCGCCGTGGGCCTGCAATACAACACGGGCTTCATCGACCGCGCGCTGCTCGAGTCGGACGGGCGCGTAAGCACCAACTCCAAAACATTTCGCGTCGAGGGCGCAGGAGAGCGCGTCTACGCCATTGGCGACGTGTCATCGGCGGCACGGCCCGCCGTCCACAACATATTGACCGCCGTGCCCGTGCTCGGCGCCAACGTCAAGCGCGACCTGTTCCTGGCGGCGGGCAAGAATGAGAAGGAGGCGCCGAAGGAGCGCGAGTTCATCGAGGACAAGCGCGAAACGCAGCTGGTGCCTGTCGGCAAGAGCAAGGGCGTTGGCTCGTTTATGGGCTATGCGCAACCGAGCTTCCTCGTCTGGGCCATAAAAGGCAGGGACTACTGGCTGTGGACGACGGGCAATCTGTGGAGTGGCAAGCAATGGAACAAGGAGACGTGACGGGTCCACCGGCGACCTATCTCCCATCATTTTTTTTTCTCTCTGGCTGGCTTCTACGGGCTGTTCCTCCACCCTCGGGTCGATGGTTTATTGGGAATCATAGTAGCTACACGGCGGGGCAGCATCACTCTTTCCTGCTCATTTTTCTTGCTCGTGTTTTTTATCTGTATTTGACCTCTGTTTAGCTTTCAACTCTTAGAATTGACTAGCATCTTTGCATGGATTTCTCGCTGGACATCTACTCACTACTATCTTGTTTTTGAGCTGTCGCGGCGGAGCTTCAACAGGTACAACCTCTCCGAGTCGTTCAACTGCCTAGAGTCCTATCACTGATCCAGTCTCCGGCGACTTTCGTCCCCAGGCTACAGCCGCCTAGCTCTGGGCTACTGTTGTATCTCTCCCTGAAAAGCGTGGCCCGCGTCCAGCCACACGAGATAACTTGGAAAGGTCCCATCGCCTTTCCCGCCCGCCTGCGTGCATCGCTGTCTGCCCCGAGTCCAGACACACTGAACAACGTCAACTCTCTACGCCCAGTACATTCTTGAACTGGGTATCCAGGAATTTGCATCATGCACAACTCGTCGCTGGTTCGTGAACATCGCATGCGCGCCGGTCTGGTTCTTGCCACTGGGACAGATCCGCTATGAAACTACTGCCACTCAAGTGGAATAGATGGCGTATGTATCTGCCTACTTCGACTTTGACGCGACCTGCGTTTGTCTTACATCAATCTTGCTCTCTATCCCTTTGCCCGACGATGTCCCGGCACACCGGGCCCTTCCATGGACGCCCTTACCGTCCTCGCTACAAGAACCTGGCACAAAGCTTGGGAAACGAGGAGCGTGGCTATTGCTGATTGTGTCTCCGTGTCGACATTGATCTTTGCGCGTTGGACACGGCTTGATCTTGAGTCTTGACAACAACCGGGCACCGTTCTTCTCCTTGCAACTTGCGGCTCGTGGCAAACCAGAACGATTTGAGTGACTCAGATGGTACTCTTGGTTTCAGTGTTGCCCAATGCCAATGTGCTGCTTCAAGCATGGCTATTACTCATATAAGCGTCATACTACGCTTCGATGGTGGCGCTCGTTTCCTCTGCCCTATGGTGTCAACGCGTGCCTTTGCGGAGGAGCCTTCGGGGCGTTCGGGATTCATATGCTCCTTAAACTGTACATTAATTATTTCCCAATAAAAACAGGGGGTCAAATCGTAAATATGAGGTCACACTGGAAAAAGCAGAGGTGCATTCTGTTTCTGAGGTGTTGACACGGCGCTGCGGAATGTCGACACTCTGCGGCGGAGTGTCGACACCCGACAGCAGAGTGTTGACACAGAACCGGAGTGTCGACACACTCCGGCTGTGTGCCGATACTCCACTGCTGGGCGTCGACTCTCCGCCGCAAAGTGTCGACACATTTTACAACAGCAACCCTTGTCCCTGGGATGCATCCACTCAACTCATTTAAGAATGATCTCTTTTCTTGAACGCCACTCAGCAACAATAGGGCGGGTCTCAGGATCACAGATTGCGAACCTCTGGCTATGAGGTCTGATCCATAATCAATGGGGAGATTATACGTTCCCGAGTCATGGCCCTGATAATCTCGGAATATCGGATCTTAATCTTTTCGGAATTTAATCGACAAGGGTGTAAAGGAAATATTAACCAGGGCGATGACCCGATCGCGGCTATGCCTAAAGCCTTGTCTTCCTACTTTCCTCCCAAACTATGGCACTTTTTAAAGAACACAAGCATTTACTGCTTCTGCAGTTTTCTCCTGCATACGTCATCTAAGGCATTATGCGCAGAGGTGAGGGAGTGCCGCTCGCAGGTTGCCAGCTGGCTTTGATAATCAAGCCCCGCTTCCTGCCCTCGCTCTGCTCTTGTCCCACACCAGTTGAAGCTGTGCAGACTTCTGCCATAGTCCACAAGGTCTCCGTCCTGATCCCCCCTGCCTTGCCGCGTGCTAGCGCGTTGTGCAGATGCAGCCGCAGTGAGCAAGCACAGGCCAGATTGCGACAGAGTTACACTGCCCTGTGCATCACAGCGGTGTGTCACTTGGCGTCCATGTCGACAGAGTGTTTGCCCACGGTGGAAAACTTGCAGAAACTATGAGCTACAAGGTGGATGACCTGTTCGTGAGTTGCGCTTGCAGACCGTGCTTGCAGACCGCTCTGTTGACTGTCGACGCACAGAGCGCTCTGGATGGACAGGTGTTTGAGGTGCGCCTTATCGTCAACCCTTGACATGACCAAGCTGATTTGTAGTGCAGTGTGTGTTGATGTGCTGGAAGCATGCGACAACAGGTGGCCTCCAGTATGTCGCCGTGCTGCCCGTGAAATGCCTGTTCTGACACTGGAGCAGATGGCACCAGCCAGAGCCCGCGTACAGCAATGCAGACAAGCACAAACCGGTGGCAGCAGATGGCAAGGACAGCGCGGAGCAGCCGCGGCCCCTGGGTGCACTGCGACGTCAAGCCCGCCAACGTCATGCTTGCTGACGACACGCTGACGACACGCCGACGACACGATACCCGCTCTCATAGACCTTGGCTCCACTGTCCCCACGTGGGTGTACATACAGGTACTCCAGGAGGTCCTCATGCAGCAGGTATGTGGGCGCTATCGCTAGGGCTGATTGATTGCTGACCTGGCGACCAGGAAATGGCTGCTGGACGCAGGTGCACTCCATACCGTGTGCCAGCGCTGTTTAATGTCAAGACGGACATAATGCTCGACGAGACAGTTGACATCTGGGTGCGCATCTTCCTTGTTTCATATGCGTCTAGCTAATGGCTTCTTGACCAAGCAGTTGCTCAGAGCGACCCTCTACACGCTCCCTACCTCTTCTCTCCAGGCCGGGCAAGGCGCATCCGTGCTCAACGCACAGTACAAGCACCCACCATCTGAGTACTTGCTTGGTGTACGCATCATCATCAGTCCAGGGTGGGCGTATAGGTTCAAAGCAGAATATCATTATCTAGACAGAATCGTTCTAGAGTATATACAGAAATGGCCCAAATTTCTGCCCTTCGCTTCCATGGATCATAGGGCAAAGGAACATTCAGCATCTTGGAGCGCCCCTTTCCATGTCTAATAAGTTCAAACAAAGGGTACGGCTGTCCCTCAGAGTCTGAGAGCCCAAAGCCAGTAGGCAGGAAGCCCGTCACCATCACTGCGCTCCAAACTGCTTGGAATTGTGCGAGCGTCGCACTATCAGGGAACGGGCAGTTGGCTGCAGGCACAGGAATGGGATCGTGATGGACGTTGTCTTCAAGGCTGGCCTCCAGCTCCTTGGCACGCTCTGAGAAAGCATTAAACAGCAAGGCCTGCTTCTATTGGCACCAAAACTCACCTTTTTCTGACGACAACTCATCCTCATTCTCAGAGTCTCCAGCGCCATAACAACCCTCCCGACGTTCGCGTATACGCCCCCGGACTCCATAAGGACGTTCAATGGTCTCCTCGTCAAGGCCCTCGCAGTCATCTTCCTCCCCAGGCGCAGGATCTTTATAAAATCCATGCTGGGCCTCTCCCAGGCGCACCATGTCCTGATAAGAGTTAGCACGTCCATGAGCAAATACGAACCACTCAACGTTAGGAGATTTATTGTAACCTTTCCCAGAGATGGGCTTGTGGTTCCAGACAGTGACGAACTCCTTGCAATCATTGTTGATCTCCGTGAGGAAGAGTTCATGTAGAAGCCAGAGATGGTGGGTTTTGTTGGGGTCCAGATGATGCAAGCGTTCAAGGCGTGTGAAGAAAGCGCGCCACTGGTGTCCAAGGAACCGTCCAATCTCTAGCCAAAGGCGTTCAATGCGCGTGTTATGTGTGGACCTACCAGGTTTCAGATCAGAAGTTAAACTGAGACAAAAGACTCACGATCCCCAGATAAAGGAGCCGCGGTTGTAGCCTCGCAGCAGGATCATCAGCGCGGAAACCTTCAAATTCTCTGGACCACGATCGCCCCTTGCGCGGTGAACAGCCAGGGAAGACTAAGACAATGAATCCAGGAGTAGGGAGGAGCCGCAGATCAAAAGGGTGGGTGGGTGGAGTATACCCAACACACGAGAGAATAGATATAGAGGTAGGGGTGAAACGGGGATATGGTCTCGAGTGTGTATGATCAAAACCCGAGTGAGGATCACGAAGACGAGGGGGAACCCGAATTCGTATCCGGAGAGCTCGAGACTACTCGTGTGTAGTCGCCTACGAGAAGAGGGTGCACGGGAGAGGAGGATTGTGAGACGGGAGTGCGTCTTTTCTTCGTCGCTGCACTGGCGAAGTCTATGACTGCGTGCGAACGCGACGAACAGAAGTAGCACGGTTCGGATGGAGAATTCGTAGTAGGGGAGGAGGGAGGATGGTGTGCAATCACGGAAGTCGCGACTACGCACCGAGGGAAGGGGGAAAACGGGACTTGAGGCCAATGGAGATGGCAGAGGGTGACTGAGACTTCGATTGCGTACGGACTAGAACGGAGGACGGGTGCGAGTACGAGAACTGGGCGCCGGAGTGCGCGATACTGAACTACTGGTGAGCCGGATGCTCGTGAGCCGCTGTGCTAAGGGAAAACTACCTAACTACCTATCGCGTTTTATACAGGAGAATGCCAAGCCAATCAAGACCATGTCCCGAGCTGTACCGATAATGCCCATGCGATAGGAAGAGTTCCCGATTGTCACATGCGGACTGCGCGCGCCTGCGGGTTGCGCAATCCATTCTCGGGAGCCAATGAGAGGCCGATCCCGTGAGCGTGTGATTCAGACTTTGCTCCGAGGAAAGACTACCGATCGTCCACAAGTGTGCTGCGGCCTGCCCTGCCGTTTGGATGACGCCATAGACCGTGGGAAAGTGCGCTGCGATCACGATGACGGGATTCCCTAGTATGGGTTTCGTGTTCCGCATTTCTCCGGTTTCTCAGGGTGCACATGCTCAGGGACAGTAGAGAGGAAGGATGCCCTAGACCCTGGTCTGGATATGGTCCGAGGTCGCAGCGGGTGACGTGTTCGCGAATGCGCAGGTGCCGATAACGATTTTGGGTGAATGAGTCAGGATCGTTCTCGGTTGCTGGTGATCCCTTGGGACCGGAGACAGCGGCGTCGAGAATATTCCTTCGCAGCCAGGGCGACTGCGCACCTTCGTGGTCGTGGTGTCTTTGCCGGAGTAGCACGCGGTCGTGTGCTGGAACACTTTCGGGAGGCGAACGTGGAACATGCTCGCCTGCTCTTAGAGACGGATCGTTCGTCCTTCGCGCATACTCTGGGAGTCTCGAAAGGCAAATCCGGGAGTCGTGCTTGAGGTCCAATAGAAGGGATTGTGGTTGCCGAGCCGTTGTCGCCAAGTTGTCCATGCTGGAGAGATGTCGGGTCTTGCCGGTGTGCGTCGCGTGTTCCATTTCGGGATGCTGTTCTTGTTGATTTGCGGTCTTCGTTGTTGTCGGGATGTGTGGTAGTACTGTATTCGAGTTTGTATTGTGTCTTGCTATGTCGCCTTTATCTTGAAAGGGACGCGATTTTTCCGGCGTGTCAATTTCTGCCCGATCATCCGCGGGGTACTTTGAATGTGCACGTCCCTGTGCATCAAATTGCGAAGCATCAGGGACCCGCAAAATCGCGTCGCCATAAAAGGTCCTCGGAATGCTAAGTCGTGTCCTCCAACCCGCATTCGTCATGCAGTCTTTCGTCAATACCTCCTCTCTCAGGTCTACGTCTTCCCGACGTTCCTGTCGTTCGCCCACGTCGCCCGTCGCGCTGTTGAGCGTCATCGCGAAATCGACGAGGCTATCGCCACGCAACATGCTCAGCTCGCGGCCATCTCGCGCGCGGTGTCCGAGAATTATCGCGCCCTCGATAGCATCACCAAGACGGCCGCCAAAGTTATCCAGACGCTCGCATCTCAAGACTCAATGGCCCTTGGATGGAACCCTGCCTTGGCTGGTCTCTCGACGTACTTCGATCCAAACGCCCCGACTCCCGAGATGCCGGAACCCGCAAAGGTCTACCCGGGACAGTTTACTGTCCTTGCGTTTGACTTCTATGCCACCGTTGCTCAGGATATCGGTACGCAGCTCGGGCGCCTTGTGAGCGCTCCTGACCAAGCGCACGCCGATGAAGTCGGGTTCTTCATCTCGCACTGGCCCGCAATCTCCGTGAGTCGCCGCATTCGGAATAGCGTTTGAAGAGGCTGAACATCCGCGCAGAACACGCTTCTGATTCTTGCCCATTACGCCGGACTCGCGCGCATCTATCGCGAATACGCCAAGTTCGTTGGAACGCAGTATCAGGTACTCGAGCGCATCCACGCGAACGTCGCTCGCGACTTCCGCTCCGTTCGTCCTTCCTCGTATGCGGGTCTCATGGCCATGTTCAACGTTATCAAGCCGTTCACCACCGAAATCCCGACAGCTACCGCTAGCCTTTGGGAATATGGGGCGCTTGATGAACGGAACCCGTTCCGCTTCGCGACCTTCTCCCGTACTGACGGCTTCATCCCTGAAGACATCCGTGCCGAGATCGTCCACGACGTTCTTTCGCGTCAGAACATTAACGGCGGCCTGTACGCCACTGGTGAACATGCTGACGCTTTCGAGGCCTTGACTTTTGAGTGCGTTCCGTCTTCGTATTCGCGACTTGATTGCTGATCCGAGTGCGTGGCGGTCCAGTGTCCCGATGTTCGGCCGTCCGGAGTAACGCGGCGCCGGCGCCTCAGGGTCGAGTTGTTTGACAGTTGACATGTTCTTCGAAGTGTTCCCGCGGAATAGCATTGATTTCTTGCACCGCCACGTGTTTGTCGCGAGTTGAGTTTGCTGAAGTTGACTCGGGTGAATGGTACTCGTTGCGTGGAACATTCGGGACCGCAGGCTGCTTGTTCTGAGGCTGCCGTTGCACGGCAAACCGTACTGACCGTCCCGAATTCGTCCAAGTCGTTTGTGAAGGGCTAGAACTGAATACCCCCTGTCTGAGGATATAAGTTGGTTCCTGTCCCGCATTGCTCTCATTGCGTTTTCCCTCATGTCCAGCCACCGCTCTCGTAAGACGGGACCCCCGAAGAACAGCAAGGGCAAGGCCAAGGCCAAGGCTGGTGGTCGTCGCGCGCGCGCTGTGGAGCCACCGCCTCCGCCCGTGGAGGAGCCCGTGCCCGTGGATCTCGCGGCCCTCGCTGAATACTGGAACGCTCCTGACGACCCGCCCGTGTTGGACTCTTCGCTTCCTTCGTCCTTTGTCTGCTGCCACGGCGACCAGCCGCGCCGTGACGCTCTCCTTGACGCCAACAAGTTCGTGCTATTCCTCACGGCCATTCGCACCGGCAAGAACGAGCATGAGATTCTCTCCCACTTCCCGGTACGTGGTACGATATTGGAAGCGCGCGTTTATGCTGACGGTCTCGCAGATCGCTGGCTACGACGACGACTCGGAACCCGTGTGTTGCTTCATGTTGGCCGCGTACTGCGTCATCCCCTCCGAGTGCTACGAGGAGCTCGACGAGGAGCACCGCCCCGCCTTTATCTTCCTTGCGCGCCTCTTTCTGGCATACAAGTTCGCGGCCGGCGCTTGCCACAACGACCAGGGCCCTCGTCCCGCTCGCGCCTCCAATCACTGGAAGCGGCAAGCGACTCGCCTCCTCGATCTCGGGGCGTACACTTTCGATTTCGGCTCTGCGCACCGCAACGCGCTGCTTACGATCCACTCGCTGTACGGTAGCCTCGGCGTCGAGCTCGACGAGCTGCCTTCCCCGCTGCGCCAGTTCCCCGAGGAGAAGAAGCTCCTCATGCTCTCGTTCTACCCGCACACGTCGACGACCATCATGTCCGCCTTCCTCTGCGAGTGGTGCCGCGGCTTAGGGGAAAGTCGCTCTCAAGTCGCGCCAAACTTCCAGTGGCGCAACTGCCTCCAGTGGGCGGACACGAAGGCCTGCTACGCCTGCTGGCGCAGCCATGGTTCGAAGCGCGTCTGCTTCACGCTCTGCGACGAGGAGGCCGAGCACACGCCCACGCCAGAGCCCGAGGACGGTGACGAGTACGTCGAGAGCGCCTCGGTTCGTCCTTCGTCTTTCCCGCGCTTCGATATTCCACTGATCACTTGTTGCAGAAGCGAAAGCGCGACTCGTCGCCGATCGCGGGTTCGTCCACGCTTTCTCCCCGCAAGCGCACGAAGACGGACTCGGACTTCAAGCCCGACATCCTCGCGCCGCCATTCCTGCGCGACGAGAAGTTCGTGCCGTACAGGGTGTCGCCCTCGTCTCAAGAGAACATCGCTCGCAACACAGGCTACCTCGACTTCGAGTTGCTGCTCAAGCACTTCTTCAAGCGCGACGAGGAGCTCGTCAACGCTCTCATGATGCCCTTCGCGTTCCTCACGGAACACTCGACGCGCCTCAAGGCCCTCGAACTCGACTTGTCGGAGATCCGTGCCACCCTGCCCGGATTCGCGCAGGAAATGAAGGAAATCCACGCGAAGCTCGCGCGGGAGCGCGCCATCGCCGCCGGCACTGAGGCTGATGCCGAAGGAGAGCTCGTCGACGAGCTCGCCCCCTTGGCGACTCCGAAGGTGCCCTCGCGTCCGATGAGCAAGGCCTCTTGAGTGTCCCGTAGGTAGCTTCTCGCGTTTCGCATGTGGCGTCCCGTCTGTCGTTCTCGCCGAATTGGCCTCCGCGCCCCTTTTGTACTCGTTTGCGACCAAAGTCGCCCGCAATCACATCGAACTTGTCTCGTCTTTGTTGTACAGAGTGAACTTGAAGTCTGAAACGCAAAAATGAGTGCAAAAAGGCTCCGGAACTACTTACTGAGTGTAACAAAAGTCGAAAATAAATATTGTTGCCGAGCCGAGAGTGTTGGCATGAATGAACTTCGTTAATTGTCGTTGGTCCCGGGGTCGGCGTCGAGCTCGGTTTCATCTTCGTCGTCGACTGGTTGCGGCGCGTTCGCCCGCTCCCAAACGTATTGCGGCGTATTCTCCACGATTTGCTTGACGTTGTAACGCACATTTGCACGAGCGTGATAGAGGCGTACACGTGCTGCCGCAATTCGATCCACAATTACTGCCGAGTCGAGTTCCGCACAAATGTATGATCCTCCCGAATGTCTCCTGAGCACAATAAACGGCCCTAGCCATCTCGGTTTTGGTTTCCGATTGTGCTCTAGTTCGATTCTCGAGTTCTTGACCAGTACGAGCGTGCCTGGCGCAATGTTGTCCGGTGCTTTGAGTCCGTGATAGCTCTTGAGCATACGCTCAGCCGCTTTTGCGCGGAACTGCCGCACTCGTTCCCTCATCGCAGCAATGTCTTCGTCTCGTTTCTCCAGCTGGCGCGCCCGTGTTGCAATAAGCTCCTCCGTTGTCATCGGGGGTTGCATTGGCGGGACAAGCCAGGTCGCCTGTTCGAAATCGAGAGGGAGCATGGGCTCGCATCCATGTACCATTCGATACGGTGACATTCCGAGGTGCTTCTTTACCGTCACGCGTTCCGCCCAGAAGACTGAGTGTGCCTTAGAGGCCCACTTCTGTGGTTCGGTACCACACGCCTTCATGAGTGATTCGCGCACATCAAAGTGCTTGCGCTCGACTATGCCATTTGATCGCGAATTGTACGCCGATATGCGAATATGACGGATCCCGTGTTTCTCACTGAGATAATCAACTGCCTTTACGACGTCCGCGCCGTTATCGGTAGCGATTTCTGCGAGAACTCCCCAGCGGCAAAGTATCTCTTCGAAAATGAAACGCCCGAGAGTGACGCCAGTCACTTTCGCGAGAGCTCTCCATTCCGGGAAGCTGGCTGTCGCGCATCTGCCCTGCACCAACGCCTTCTTGCCTTCGGACATTACCGACATGAGCATCACGTCAATGTGACACTTGAAGAATAGGCCGGGTACGAATGGCACCGTTTGTGGAATCCGCTGGTGCCCCAATTGGCGAATCTGGCACTGATGACAAGTGCGTAGATACCAGCGAATGTCCGTGTCCATATCGTGCCAGAAATACCGTTCTCGCACGTGTGCGCGAACCGGAAAGTATCCCTTGTGCCCAAGTTCGTCGTGCGCGAGCTTCATCTTCTCTAGTCGCTTGTCGTTGTCGAATACCACTGCCTTGTGCCTTCCGTCTTCGCTTCGCCGGTAGAGTACGTCGCCAAGTACGAAATACTGAGATGCCTTGCGTACCAACGCGTGAAACTTGTCGCGCGGCATATTCGGGTCGCGGTCGCCCGACTGTAGGAACTTGAAGATGGTCGGTAGCTCTTTGTCGCGTCGTCGTCCTTTTGCGCCTCTAGGAATCTTGACTTCTCCTTCGGGTTCTGTTGCTATTTCCCGAATTCGAGTTTCCGCGTTCGCCTCTTGCATTGGCTCTTGCGATTGCTCCTCTTCGCGTTCGGGACTTGCGGGACGTCCTTCTTGCTGCTCTTGTTTGTCCTCCTCGCCTGAGACGGATTCGTCGCCATAATCTTCATTTTCGTCGTTTTCGCGCGCGTTTTTGTCGGAGTCTGACTCCTCTCCGCGGGGTACTTTGGATGGTTGCGTCCTCGCACCACTACGCAGCGTCGCGTATACGTCGAAAATGAAGACTTCCTGTTGATGACGTGGCCGCTGGGGCACGTTGAGCTGAATTCCCAACGCCTTTGCGAGTCGCGGAGTGCTCTCAAACACGTGATCGAAGACGGGTCTTCGCGCGTTTTCGAGTTCTATCGCAAATCCCAAAGCCTTGTCCAACCACTCGTCTGCATCGTCGGGCTCGTCCTCGTCTTCAGGTGCTGCCGGTCTTCGTGAAAGTCCGTCCGCTCCGTGTGTTTCGTCGCAGGAACATGCACTATTCTCGGGTTGAACAACAAAACGCCCGCAATCCAACGGTTGATAGTCGCGTTGGGCTGCATGTCCGGGTTGTTGAGCATTCCCTTGATGTACTTCGCGTCGACTTCTACCACCAAGGAGTGTACGCCATAAATGTATGCGCGCACAGCCCTTAATGATCGAAACAGCCCATGTAGTTCGAGTTTCGCCTGCGAATAGCGACTTTCGCGATCGTTCCACGTGATGGATCCATACCGCGATGGGTACCGCTTCTTGTCGTCGCCTAGTTGTAGCAGAATGTAGCCAACACCAATGACGGACGAGTCGACTGCGAGTATGACATCGTTGTATGACGCGTAGTCAATCGGCTTGAGTCCTGGGGCTTCCGTGACCAACTTCTTGAGCCGCTGCATCGCTGCATCGCACTCGGGAGTCCACTCGAACTCTGCGTCCTTCTTGGTGAGCTGGTACAGCGGCCGAGCCTCACGCGCGAAGTCTTTGATCCAGAGTTTCGATACGCCACACGTCCCAAGAAAAGCGCGCACATGTGTCACATTCTGCGGCGTCGGCCAGTCGAGTATCTTCTTGACGTTTCCCTTCTCAGGATGTCTCCCTTCGAAGTTGCAACGATACCCCACAATGACTGCCTCAGGCTGTGCAATGATTGCCTTCTTTCCCGAAACGGAAGCACCCGCCTTCTTCAAACGATGAAGGATCCGGTTTAGCGTCATCGCGTGTTCCCATACGTAACGCCGTATTCCCGGGTTGTCCGGATGCGTCTGGTACGTCCCGTCGTCGTTTTTGTAGTACGACCGCGAGCCTTTCCCGACAACGTCGTCGATAAAGCAGTTCGCGAATCGCGGAATCTCGTCGAGCAGGATGACAGTTACGTTTGCTTGCTGAATGGGAACTGAGTTCGTGTACCCCATTGGCAATCCAACATTCCGTAGTACCCCGACAGGTGTTTGAAACGCCGTCAGGTCACGGTAAGCCTCATCAATCAGTTGCTGGTCGTAAGATGAGAATAGGTCGAGTACCGACAATAGCGTAAATCCTGCGCACTCTTCCGAGAACTCATCAGGCTGGGGAATGAGACCCGCATCCCGAATGGTGTGCTCGTTAAGCGGCTGCAAATCATGCACTATGCGAAGACTCTTGCCATCTTTCTTTACGACGCAGAACCAACTGTTGCGATACGAGGAGTTGCACTCTTCATATACGCCGGCTTTGATCTTCTCCTTTAACAGCTCGATGAGACTGTCGCGAATAGAGGGTGGTATCGGCACATGACGTTTGGTCCATGGCACATGCGGAAGCACGGCGAGTTTGACAGGCGGGAAGTAGTCTGATCGAAAGCGACCTCGTTCCGCCTCTGTCCATGCAAACGCGGTTTCATTGGCAGCGACGATAGCTTTGAACAGCTCCTTTTCCTCGTCCCACAAATGCGCAGAGTCCTCAATCTTGAAGCCGGCCATTCGTTCCGTCGTCATATATGTCGTGGGCACGAAATCCGCGGGTTTGGCGCCGATTACTGGTAAGGTCATCAGCGGATCAGACGGTCGTCGTCGTACTATCCGGTATTCCTCTGGCATCGGAGCGTTCTGCGGGTGTACCTTGAGTAACGCGGACTTGTAGGGCCTCCGTCCGAGTCCTGCCGCGTTCGGTCGCTGTTTGTCTTCGCCCTTCGGCTGTCTCCGTTCCATCACGTTAAAGACAGTCGCGAAGATGCCAGTGTCAATGCCAGCCGGTTTGCGTGACGGAAACTCGAGTTCGCTGACGCCCATGGGAATAGCTTGCGGGTGCCGAAAGCTGCGCGTGTCACGTGACAATCGTAGCGGCGGTACCGTTTTGACTGGTCGTGGAGGCATTGCGGCGCGGCGTCGTCGCCGCCGATCGTCAGTGTTACCGTCATAGCGAAGTCTTCGTCGTGTTCCCACGTGTCTTCTTCCATTCGCGGGACGACTCGGGTGCCATCTTCATTGAGGAGAAAGATGTATGGTCTTGGCTGCGCAAACCGATTGTCCGAATCGAGCGTGTAGACCTCAACCGGAATGGTCGTGGATGTCATCGTAATTGCATGTTGCTGATCTTGAGGCTGATCGTCCGATTTGCCTTCCGTTTCCGGGTTAGGCAGATCCTCTATGAGCATTGTTTGGGCCGTCCTGTTGCCGTTTTGTTCCGTGAATCCAAAGCCGTAGAGATACCGGAGTCGGTTCTCGAGAAGTCGCTCGTCGGGATAAGCTTCTTGTACACCATCCCCTCCCTCAGAGGGGTCATCATTGGTCGGGGTGGTTAGTACACTTGCTTTACCTCTCTTGCGACCTCTGCGCGACCGTCGACGTCGCCGAGAGTTTTTGTCCGCCACAACTTCTTCTATCTTCGCAGCCGTCTCCGGCTGCTGAAGAACCAAGGTACCCGCATGTCCTGCCGCAATCCCGAGAACAAGAGCGCGAACCCAAGCGGGAACTAACTCTTTGGGAAGTGACATTAGCAGCGTGAACCCAAACATCGCAAGGACGACAGGGTCCTTGAACCTTTCGCGAACATCTTGCGAAACGCCCACAAGACGATCATAGAAGAACAGGGGTTGTATATTGCGGAACGGAGAGGCGCGTTCTCTCCGCATCAAAAATCCTTAGACGAGTCTACAGTGCGCGCGAACGCGACAGCGCGGCGCGGTTTGGCGGATCCGGGAATAAGCACGGTCTTGTCCGTATTCGGGTCGGTGATTTTGAGCACCATTTCTGACGAAGGGCGGTACGAGATTTCGATCGAGGCGATTGCGCAGAAGGGTGTTCCGAGAATGAGACTGAATGGCGCGTTCGGGACGACGTGTATGGTGATGAAGAACTTGAGTCCTCCGATGATGACTTCTTGGTCGACAATTGCGCCCAAGGTACCGGCTACGTTGCCATTCGCGTCGCGCATGTTGGTTGACTTTTCCGAGTACACGGGTGAGCCAATCTTCCTCCATACGCGATCACTCATGCAGCAGATAGTCGACCCTGTGTCGATGATTGTCTCGATGGGGACTCCTTCGATGTCGGCGGTGATGACCATCAACGGTAGCGACTCGTGCGCCGCGAAGTCTCCCGAAGGCGTCCGCTGCAGCGATTGTTCCCACGCAACAACTTGAAACACGTCATTGACGTCGCCGTCGTCGCCGTCGTCCTGGTCGATGATATGTACCTCGCTTACAGGAGTTCGCCTCGTCGTAGTGTACTTCTGTGCCAAGCGGCGGATGTCTCCTGAAGTCGCGAGCAGTTCCCGAATCGTTGCCGTGATTGGAAGCTCGAGTACGCGCGTGAACAGTTGTTCGGCCATCGAATCGTCGGTTGCGGGAGCCTTGTTACTAAATGTCACGCCGGCTTCTTCCATCTTGTCTGCGGCTTTCTTGGTCAGGTCGGCGTGTTTGCGAGCTACCTCGTCGAGTGGAATTGGGACCTGCAGATCGGCCGGCCTCTCTGGTGCGCGTTGAGGTGGAGCTTGTTGACTGACGGAGTGCTGGCGCGAGCAGCTGCCGGGACGGGAGGATTCCGGGTACCCGTTCCGTGTTCTTCTGCTGCGAGGCTGGCCCCCAGCGTCGTGCCGGAAGTTCTACACCATCGAACTTCTTATTGCTCGGTCGAAAGCGCCCAGTGGTCTCGTAGTTGTGCACTTGTTCGCGCATCATAAGAAACGCTTGGTACTCGCGTTCCTCGGGGAGCAACTGGTCGTCTTCGTAATCGACTGGGTCAACGTCGCCGTCCAACAGCATCACGGAATCGTAGTAGTGCGACCGTGCCTGAGCCTCCCAGTACTCGTCAATACGCTTGCGAATGGGCTTCTCGCGAGGACCCGGAATCATCAGTCCGCCTGGGAATACCATCCTTCCCAATGGATCTTCCGTTATCTTTCCCGCATTCAGGTATTCCTGACGCATGGGGCATTGACGCATCATGTGTCCCGATTCGTCACAGAATAGACAACGGTCGTGTCCAATCCGGGAGGTGGTATCACCCGTTCGGGAGGACCAAATCTTCCCGCGGTATACCCGCTAGGGCCTGTTGCGTGCGTGTGATTATGCACTGGTCGAGCCGGGCCAAGTCGCGCTTCCAACTTTTCCTCGATGAGCTGTGCGACACTCGCGATCAGGCGATCATCGGGACCTTCGCGTTTGACGGCTGCCGGGGCTGCACCGACACTGAGACCTCGCGCGAATCAATTGCAATCGGCGAGTACGCGAGTTTAATCGCGCCCGGCATCTCAGCGATCGAGTTTTTTGCCAGGAAGCGAACCGCGTCCGCAATGTCATCAATCTCGAGTTCGTGATAGTGCTGGTCGGGAAACTTCCACTCAAGGCGTCTCTCGATACGCCCGCGTTCTTCTGCTGTAAAGGCCGACAGGTAGAGCTCTTGCTTTTGGTGCACAATGCCCTGACGCTGCAACGACTTTTGACAAGCGTTGAACTCTCGGGTATACCGATTGACATCCTCGGGGGAGCGCAGCGAGCGTCCCTTCCAGGTATCTATCTTCTCCTTCAGCTCCTCGAACGTATACTCCTTGATGGTACCGTTCTCGGGATACGCGCGCAACACTTGAGCCTTAAACTCTTCCCAGGTAGAGTTATCACCGAACTCTTCGAGTTGCATCCACTGATTGCGCGTGTCACGGTTGACATAATCAACCACAACCTTCTTCCATCGGTCGGCTCCAATCGCGGCTAGTCGCGCCCGATTTTCGAACGTCTCGAGGAAGGTCCCGATTTTGTATGGGTCACCGTCAAATCGCGGCGCACCCTTCTCGTCTGGGTACGGGAGGGGAACGCGTGCTTGTTGAGCGGCTGGAGCTTGCTGGCCTGGAGGCACAGCGGGAAGGTTCTGTACTGCACGCTGCATGAACGTGAACAGTAGGTTGCCGAAGGCCGCTTCCATTTCTGGATTGCCTGGCGGGTTGGGGGGGTTTCCGTCATCGTCCATCTCTTGGAAGTATGGATGTTCCTCTGCGAGAGGTATGCGATTGACAGGTGATGGAGTGCGTGGTGCAAGTGAAGCAAATCGAGAACGACGGGGTGCGACGTCTTGATCTGAATCTTCTCGCGAACGTGAGGAATGAAACTCAGGTTCCGACTCAGGGTCTCGTTCCGAGAAGGTGAGAGAAGAGAGGGAAGAAGGGGGGGAAAATGGTAAGGAAACCGATGTAGATGTATGGGGGTTCGCTTGCGTGAGTGATGATGTTGAGGCAACAGGAATGGTTGCGTGGCGAACACGAGAACGAGTTCGTGCGGCAGGACCAGGTGAAGCCGTCGCAATCTCGACGCAAGTAAGTGGTGGGGGTGTGTGAAAGGGATAAACAGGGAGCCTGAACCGTTTGTAAGACTAGTTCAAAGACTCCCTGCGGTGGTCACCACTTTGAACAGCCAGGGAAGACTAAGACAATGAATCCAGGAGTAGGGAGGAGCCGCAGATCAAAAGGGTGGGTGGGTGGAGTATACCCAACACACGAGAGAATAGATATAGAGGTAGGGGTGAAACGGGGATATGGTCTCGAGTGTGTATGATCAAAACCCGAGTGAGGATCACGAAGACGAGGGGGAACCCGAGTCGTATCCGGAGAGCTCGAGACTACTCGTGTGTAGTCGCCTACGAGAAGAGGGTGCACGGGAGAGGAGGATTGTGAGACGGAGTGCGTCTTTTCTTCGTCGCTGCACTGGCGAAGTCTATGACTGCGTGCGAACGCGACGAACAGAAGTAGCACGGTTCGGATGGAGAATTCGTAGTAGGGGAGGAGGGAGGATGGTGTGCAATCACGGAAGTCGCGACTACGCACCGAGGGAAGGGGGAAAACGGGACTTGAGGCCAACGGAGATGGCAGAGGGTGACTGAGACTTCGATTGCGTACGGACTAGAACGGAGGACGGGTGCGAGTACGAGAACTGGGCGCCGGAGTGCGCGATACTGAACTACTGGTGAGCCGGATGCTCGTGAGCCGCTGTGCTAAGGGAAAACTACCTAACTACCTATCGCGTTTTATACAGGAGAATGCCAAGCCAATCAAGACCATGTCCCGAGCTGTACCGATAATGCCCATGCGATAGGAAGAGTTCCCGATTGTCACATGCGGACTGCGCGCGCCTGCGGGTTGCGCAATCCATTCTCGGGAGCCAATGAGAGGCCGATCCCGTGAGCGTGTGATTCAGACTTTGCTCCGAGGAAAGACTACCGATCGTCCACAAGTGTGCTGCGGCCTGCCCTGCCGTTTGGATGACGCCATAGACCGTGGGAAAGTGCGCTGCGATCACGATGACGGGATTCCCCTAGTATGGGTTTCGTGTTCCGCATTTCTCCGGTTTCTCAGGGTGCACATGCTCAGGGACAGTAGAGAGGAAGGATGCCCTAGACCCTGGTCTGGATATGGTCCGAGGTCGCAGCGGGTGACGTGTTCGCGAATGCGCAGGTGCCGATAACGATTTTGGGTGAATGAGTCAGGATCGTTCTCGGTTGCTGGTGATCCCTTGGGACCGGAGACAGCGGCGTCGAGAATATTCCTTCGCAGCCAGGGCGACTGCGCACCTTCGTGGTCGTGGTGTCTTTGCCGGAGTAGCACGCGGTCGTGTGCTGGAACACTTTCGGGAGGCGAACGTGGAACATGCTCGCCTGCTCTTAGAGACGGATCGTTCGTCCTTCGCGCATACTCTGGGAGTCTCGAAAGGCAAATCCGGGAGTCGTGCTTGAGGTCCAATAGAAGGGATTGTGGTTGCCGAGCCGTTGTCGCCAAGTTGTCCATGCTGGAGAGATGTCGGGTCTTGCCGGTGTGCGTCGCGTGTTCCATTTCGGGATGCTGTTCTTGTTGATTTGCGGTCTTCGTTGTTGTCGGGATGTGTGGTAGTACTGTATTCGAGTTTGTATTGTGTCTTGCTATGTCGCCTTTATCTTGAAAGGGACGCGATTTTTCCGGCGTGTCAATTTCTGCCCGATCAGCGGGATGGATACGTCTTGTGCTCCTCAGCTGCGCCCTTGAAGAGCTCTTCTACTGTCTCGGCCTCATTGTTCGCATGCGCGCGGAGTGCAACAATCTGTTGTAAATTCCCAGTCGGTCTATCTGTATTGGAGGGGAAGCTGGACTTACTAGGCGGCTGTATCCATCAATAATGCCATGGATTACAATCCCCCAGCGTATTAGCTTGTGGTGCCCATCCAGATGCCAGAGAGCATGGGGACGCTTGACCTGGTATCGGCGACGAGAAGTGACGGCGGTGTTCTTCTTTCGGAGATAAACCCCAAGCTTGTCAGTGCGCGCCATCGACGCCTTCAATCTCTTCTGTGACACGCGAATCCCTTTGCCCCTCAGAGATCCAACGATGTAGCTGTGACCAACCAACGGCCGTGCGCTTTTGAAGCCTGACACCAACTCGTCCAGCTCATTGTCGGGCATTTTCGTGAAGCTAGAATCCATCCCGAGTTGATGCATCTGCTTGCGCAGCGTATGACGGTGGACCTTGAGCTCCCTGGCAAGCGACGACAGACTGACGTTTGGGTTACTGGCCAGAGCGTGCTCTATCGCCGTCTTGCTGATGACTTTGCGTGGCCGACCTGCTCGTCCAGTGTGCTCCAGGGTTACGTGCTCCCGGAACTGGATGTTCTGGTCATCTCTAGAACCAGGTCAGGAGCTACATTGCACTGGAGCCTAGAGCTCACCTTCCAGCGGACGACTCTGCAGCGGCAGCCAGCTGCTCTACCTGCGACGCAAACAACCTGGCGCAGGTCAGAACCCAGTCGTGCGGAATGCCTGGTTGCTCGCAGAGCTGCATCAGGATGTCCTTATGTGTCCCAAGAGTCTTGTCCAGCAAGATCTCGAGACGCAGAGGATCTGCGTCGTCCAAGGCAAGCATGCGCGCTGTGTGCTCGTAACCTGACTGCAGCAGGTCAAAGGCCTGATATACACTGCTTGGCCAGTCGCCCGGAGCTGGCGCGGCTGGTAAAGCTGGAAGACTTTCATCCATAGCAGTTCAGCAAAGCAATTGAGACGGCGGATTTTGAATTAAGATTTTCAGTCTTGACCTCTCTGCCTATGGATGAGACTCCAGACGCTCCTTCCTTCTCTATTCCTGTGGACAGCAAGGCTGATGCTCAGAATAAGCCTGTGTACCTAAAGCACCCAGAGCTGTACTTCCCCGACGCGAACGTAACTCTTGCAGTGAGTTACCCTTCTCGAAAGCTTGCTACCATTTACTCATCATCTAAAGTGCGGGAAATGGCTATATCGTGTCCTAAAAGGAATGCTCTGCTCAAAGTCAGGTTTCTTCAAGCAGTTATTCGAAGACTCTTCTTCAGAGGGAGTAGACGACGACAATCCAATTATGGTCAGCCTCCCTGAAGGGGTCACGCCAATTCATTTTGAAGTCTTCTTCAAGTATCTCCTGGGTACACGGTCAGAAATTTCCTCTGACCCACAAAGTCCTTGATTCTAATCCTTTTACAGCTGCGAAGATGTTGCTCACAGCGAAGACAACTGGATCCCTCTCCTCACACTCGCCGACTCTTTCCAGGCACCTGCCCTCGTACCAGTGTTTGCCCGCCAGCACGAGCTATCCCTTCCTCGCGGGTACCACATGTCCCCAATGGAACGTCTGGATCTTGGAGCGCGCTACGGCCATAGTGCCTGGCTACGAGACGCGTTGCACACGCTCCTGTCATTCCCTCTACCACACCTGGACGAGACGGACATCGCACGCCTTTCCACCGTTAAACGCAGTGACCTGTCTCCCAAGCCCCTCCCAAACCTCTACTCTGTCATTTCCCATTACCGCTGATCAGCCAGAAATCAGCACACCACGAAATCGCGCCTTTGTGCACACTCCCAAGTCCCGACATCCGCTTTCGACTTTGCGGCTGCAGCTCAATCGAAAACGTGACCAGCCTTCAAGAACCAGATTCCGACTTCGGCACCTTGGTGACCATCCTTCACTCACTTCGGCAACCTCCGACCTCCGTCAATCAGCACGACTTCGCAAGTGCATTCACGAATTCAAAGAACACGATCACGAATACTGAATACGAGACTCGCGACACACACGCAATGGGCGATCTCGAAGACCACTTTTGCGAACGATGCCAGCACTCGATTTCCATGTCACCTATGGTCCAACACACCTCCAGCACTTTGGGAGAAGTCAATCCTGGGTCCAGCAGCCCTCAAGTGATGCAGACGATCTCGAAAGCAGTATTCGCGAAAGCGAGAGTCTCTGGGACACTGGTGATCACGAAAACGGATCTTTGGAACGCGGCACAGCACTTGGGACTTTGCAAGCAACCATCCACTGCATGGATCTTGTCATTCTGTAGCAGTTGGCAAGTCCAAGTTGCAACCAGTGCATCGGCGGCTTTCGGAACACGAAGTTAGGGATCACGAAATGATCGCAGCAACGGTTCCGAAAGCCCAATTGCGTCATCCCATCGGCAGCTTGATGCGCAGCACACCTGTGACCCATTGGCAGACTTTCCCCCTCATCATGCAGTGTCCAGGATCATTTCCGATTGGCTCTCGAATGCGTATTTCGAACTGCGGCACTTTCGGGGCCGACTCCTGACTCACTTTTGACTCTTCCTATCGCATGGAACTTTTGATATGACTCGGAACAAGCTTGTGACTCACTTGGCACCCTTCCTGTATAAAATCCGATAGGTAGTTTAGCTTAGTTCTTCAGCAATCCGGCTCACCCCCAGTTTTCGCGCATTCCGGCGCTCCCGAAAGTCCGTAAACGTTTTCGCGCACTCCGGCGCTCAGTTCTCGTACTCGTAATCGTCCTCAGGACCCAGTCCGTCATCGCACTCGCAGTCCCAGTCAGTCTCAGCACCCAGCCATCTCCGTTGGCTTCAGTTTCGAAATCCCCTTCGGTGTGTGATCTCACAATCGATTTCGCGCACCATCCCCCCTCTCCATCCCGAATTCCTATCCATCCCTGTGTTACTGGTATTTGGCACGTTCGCACGCAGTCATAGACTTCGCCTGTGCAGTGTCAAAGACTACTAGCACATCCTCTGCCTCAATCCCTTCGTTCCGATAGTCACTTTCGCGTGGATACACTCGTATTCGTGATTCACTTTCTTGTTTCAATTATACATTTTCCCACTCCCCCCTACCATTCTCCTGCATCCTTCTATTCACTTCCTTGTGTGTTGGGTATACTCCACCCACCCACCCTTTTGATCTGCGGCTCCTCCCTACTCCTGTATTCATTGTCATTGCCTTCCCTGGCTGTTCACCGCGCAAAGCTCCTGAGCTACAGGGCTAGCCTGGTCAATCTTGGGATTGAGGTTGCGCGCTCTGAGCACCACTGCACTGTCACAGAACATCAGCGATGCACCTCGGCCTGGATGCTCTACTGGCATACGGTCTTCATACCAGCTCTCCACAGCGACAGACCTCCGTCGCAGATGCAGATGAAGGACATGCTTTGCGAGAAATTTCCCCTGATGGAGATGAACGAAGAATGTCAGGCTGCACGTTCAACAGTTAGACGACAGGCTCATTTTTAACCGCATGTATCTCATTTCTATTCGCGGAGCTGCTGTTGCGATGTCTTACAACTTCTAGATCTTCTAGATTAATTACCTCTTTCATTTTATGCCTCCAACCTGAAATTACTCTAGTTCGCTCTGAATTCTAGTATTGACTACTCTAAATCTTAGCCTTTTGAGTGAGTGTACAAGTACTGGGTCCAAGCATTGCGAGAGTTGGTCCAAGCCTGAGATGCGCGCTCTGTGGACAAGGCAATGGAGCCTCTCTGCCCAGAAAAGGGCAGGTTGAAGTGGGTAAACTTCCAAGAGGGAAATACGACGATTGAGAACCCATCAAGCTCCAGCAGAAGCTTGCCCTCGTAGAGACCAAGCTCGCCTCCAGTGAAGCTGCCAAAGGTTATGACCACGCAAACCTCCAAATCCTCGTCCAGGTGCGGGTCTGTCATGACGCCAAAATTGAGGACCAGACCCGCAAAAGGATAGCAAGGCGACCAAGTTCCCAGGGGAAGAGCTCGCACATAGCTCATGAGCACCTCGTAGCTCTTTGGCAGGGAAGCCTTGATCTACACCTAGTCAACAGTTGACTGAAGGGGAGGGAAGCCAGCAGACGTACGCGTTCTGCAACCAGCTGGAAGATTTTCTCTAGTACTGCGCACACTTCCTTATATCCCTGCAGGTCTGCGCGAAGGTCCAAATGCTCGCGAGGAAGCCGCTGGTGTGCATTGCCTCGAAGTTCATCCGCAGTCTCTGCAACTGGTTCTCCAGCTGCGTCGTCGCCCTGGACAGCAATTAGTAAATTTGAAGTTCAACAAAACAGACCGCACACATTTTCTGAGTACTTGTTGCTAATCACGCAGTGGACCGCAGGGAAGCTGTCATAGGCGTCCTCGGAAGACTCTGGGATAGTTTCTGGATTTATGCGCATGGCGTCGCGCAGATATTCAAACAGAGGTTGGACTTCCTGCTCCGAGAATACGCTCGTATCTAAAATTTCCGCAATAAAAGCGCCGTCAGAATGACAGAGCTTTATATCCACTCTATTACTTTATGAGTATATCATTCAGAATCAAAAGTATCAAGAGCAGCTCACCGTTGTTTGCGCGCAAATTTTGCTGGAACGACAAGGTAGTTGCCAGTCTCGCTGAAGCAATGCTGTGACGCCTGGGCACAATCTTCAGAACCGGCGCAGTTCTGGATCAGAAATGCGCACCTTGGACTGGAGGTCCTCCAAGGATGAGCAGCGGGTCTGATTATGCTGCGCGAAAGTGCGCTCCTGTGCAGCAAAGGCCTGGCGCAGCTGCTTGATCTGAGCCTGGCGCTCCTCTTTGGGCAGCCTTTTTCCAAGCCTCTGACGACCCGCGACGGGAGAAAAGGGTTTCTTGAAGTCGGCCATGTCAATGCGAATTTCCTTACAATCTCGCGACGGCGGAGTCCATTGAGCAGGAGTAAGAGGTTGAAGATCAGGAGGACAGGGCTGAAACATCGTCAGCTGGCGGCTCCCATTCCAGCCATCCCAGTCCTTGCTCCGCGAGGGAAGAACCCAGGCGCTGTAGTAAGTCAGACTAAATCAGAATATTGGCAGAGCAGACTTACTTCAAGTTCAGGCTGGACAACAGGGCGTCATCTGCTGCAAGGTCTTGACCAAAAGTTCTTTGCCCAAGACGCAGGTTGAAGCACCGGCCCCATTCCTTGAGAGTCGGTACAATAAGGTCGCGCACATACGGAGGGGCTACATAAAGATAATTAAATCAATAAAAGAGAATTGCTTCTGCACGCACCTTGTTTCTGGTCAGGATTCCGAATAATGGAGCAGAACTCTTGCAGAGAAGTCATGTCCATTCGAGACAACTTGCGGCGAAGACCAAGAAGTGCAATTGCTAAAAGCAGCGGGACAGATCCTGCAAGAGCCGACTTCAGTACGTTGCTGTAAGGCAAAGAACGGCCGCTTACCTGCGAGGAGAAGATAGGCCCATCGTAAACCATACGAATTGTACTGCAGCAGAGTACGACTGGGTATGTGCACTTCAGACGAAAGCTTCTCCATCAGGCCATCAACAACGAGGCCAGACTCGCGCAACAAAATGCTGTGTGAAGTTCAGGTACTATCCCCCTCAAGGAAAGTAAAAGGACATACCTCTGAGCCGTCAAAGCAAACCTCAATTCCATCAGCATTGCCCGAAGAGAAAGGAGCCACGCAGAGGAATCTGCATCTGCGCAAAGGCGCGCATGATAGCGAAGACAAGCCATGTTGTTATCTGGCATATCGTCCTGAACTGGAAACGTCCCTGGATCCTCACCACTCCAGCTCATCTTCAGAGCGTGCGCAATTGATCCATACGCCATGGGCGATACGATTTGTGCCACGCAAGAAAGGACTTCCGCAGTGGGCGGCCGGATCGCTCTCGGGTTAGAAGCGCGTTTGTGTGGCTTAGTTTTGTCCCGCGGCTTTACTTTTGCTCGCTGCGCTCGACCTGTAGATGTTGCTGAAGCCCCCACCAGGGAACGAGCGCTCCGTCTCGCCGCCTTTGATTTACGGTGACATTTCTTTCCTCCCCGGACACCCCCAGCAGCCCCAGCCCCTGCAGGCCCGTCTTCTTCGTCTTCGTCTTCGTCTTCTTCTTCTTCTTCTTCGTCTTCGTCGTCGTCGTCTAGCTCCTCCCCCTCTGGATCCTGCAACGGACGGCCGTTGACCGCAGTTCGAGACCGGCTGCGAGGCGGCGAAGAGCCAACTGCGGTACTGTCGTCGCCCTCGCCCTCGTCCTCATCATCGGCGTCGTTATTGCGCTGGTCATTATTGCCCTCAGCAGCGCCGGCAGGACCAGCTCTGACTCCAGCAGCTGGGGCCCTGGCACCAGCACCGGCCGCAGCAGCAGAGATGTGATGGGAAGGAGATGGAGCAGCAGCGGCATGAGAAGCAGGGGCAGGGGCAGAGGAGGCAGCAGTAGTGCGGGCAGCAGTAGCGCGCGTGGCGGCAGCAGTCGAAATAGCGGTAGAGGACGCGGCGGCAGAGGCAGAAGTAGCTGCACCGGTCGAAGCAGCAGCAGAGACGGACTGGGCAGCTCCAGCAGCACCGCCGAGGGAGGTATCGCCAGCAGCGTCGGGCAAGTCCTTGAGCTCAGTTAATAGAGCGAACAAAGGTATGAACCGTTCCGCGCACCGAACATTCAAGAGGGCGGGCATACAGGCCAGCTATATAATTATCCCACACAGACTGATATGCCTGAATAATTTCAACGGCCGTCTTCCGAGCATCTTGAATGGTTGGATGACCGCCTGTGCTGACTGAGTCAAGCGCCTGAACCAGTCCGTTGAGCTTGAACTCCAGTTCCAGGTAGGGCCGATTGCGTCGGGTAGGCAGCAGAGTGTCACGGTGTGCTGCATACACCACCGACCAGGCGGCATAGCCGACCAGGAAGGGTACTCAGGAGGGGAAGGTCGTACACATAACAGACCAGATCCAACCTAGGGTACACAGCTCGGCGATAGCCGGTAACTATAGCGGGTCCGGAAGCAATGGAAGCGCAGCCACAACACACTACAAAGCGGACCGAGGTGTGGAATAGAAGGGGTGAAGATCGGGGCGACGACCGAGGGGAAAGACACAAATAGAAAGGACACCGAGGTGCCGCGGCAGCGCGAGGGGACAGCGACGAAGTGAATGAAAGTGGAACCACCGAAGGGGGTGACGAAAGGAAGGTGAAGGAAACCATACCAAACTAGAGTCCATGCCTATGGGGGGTATCGGGCGGGTATCTGGGAAGGGCCGAGAAGGGCGAGTGCAGCGGCAGCTGCGCGGCGAATGGTCGAGACCGACCGAGGAACGCACGCCGCGGCGCGGCGAGTGGTCGGGATCCGCCATGGGAGTACTCCGAGCGAAGGGTCCGATCGTCCGAGAGTGCAACGGGCACTGTACCCAGGACCAAGACCGAAGACGGTGCCGAAGGCCGATAGCGGGCATGCACAGCCGACGGCCCGAACGGTGGTGGGAGCACGCCGACGGTGCTGGGATGCATTGGCGCGGCGACGAGAGAGGGGTGACGTCCGGCGAGCGACTCCGAAGGGCATTGCGGGAGCGTGTCGATCGAGGTCAAGGATCCAAGCGCGTAGCGGTGGTGGGAATAGAGGACGACGAGCACAGACTGAGCGTCGATAAAACAACGCGGGAGTGGCGTGGGCAAAGAACATCGCCAGGAACCGCAACATAACCCCCCTTCTAGACGCGAAGTCCGTGGAGTCGGTCCGAAGGGTCCTGATCCGACCAACCATCTCGGGGAGTCGTAAACATGGAATAAAGGGCGCACCAAAGCCTTGGGGACCCATGGAATGGAACCAGTCCGAATCCTTGTGTCAGAAGTGCCAGCGGTAACAACGAGCACGCTCGGGGATGACGGTAGACGGGCCATAAGAGCACGACGAACTAGCCTTCACCGCTCCGAGGAGCAGCGCGGATGACGAAGACGTTCCGGTGGGCAAGGAAGACGCGACCGAGCCAAACACCCGACGGGAAGGGCACCACTCGTGGGCACCCCCACGCAGCATCTCGATATGTAGCGGCCATCGGAGGTCGCACCGGGGCGGGAGGAGCGCAGAGAATTCGTGGCAGCCGAACGAAGCGCGGCGGCGGTCGGGTCGTAATGGAAAGCGGGGATGGACACTGCGTGCCCAAGGAATGACTCCTGCATCCTCCGGCTCGGGCACAAGCGGTCGCAAGTACCGAGTACACCGAAGATATCGCCGAGGTGGCGAAGGGGACCGAAGGTGACGGAGGTGTCGGTGTGGTGGTCCGTGACCAACACAACTGAGGAATGTGCACCCCGTAGGTCACAACCTCAGTCCCGGCAAAGGGCACGACAAGGATAACAAAATGCGAAGGCATAGGGGTCGTGCGATTCGTATCGGACCGCGCTTCCGCAGCGGCCGAGGGGCGTGAGGGTAACGGCAACATCCCATACGCAATGCTCGTCCTTCGGGTCTGTGCGCGCTCCATGGGAGTCCGGGACGAGTCCAAAGGGGTCCAAGGGGGGTAACCGGGTCCGGATGCGAGCCTATAACCTCCTCGGGGTGGGGAACCATGGCCGACGACACGGGAGCGGTCCGACGTCCGCGGGTGGTAACCATTGAAGCGTGGCCGAGAGCGAGGGACGGCTCCGGCGTCTCCTGATTGCAGTCATGTCTGAGACAACGGGCCCGAAGCGCGAAGCGAAGCGGCGGCCGAGAAACCATGGCATCGACCGAGATATGGCACGATCTCGACGACGGCGACTCCGGTGAGCTTGGTGTCAGCGGCGGAAAGATGGAGGAGCACCAGGCGGTTTGAACGAGGGCTGGCGCGCACCAAACGGACGTGTTTTGGGCGCGGGGCGGTCGGTTTGGTGTCAACCTCGGATGACCAGGGTCAACTCCAACGATCTCCGCGAGGAGGGCGACGACGAGCTCGCCACCAGCGAGGAATTCGTGGAGGACGTCTGTGCGATCGTAACGAGGGTCCGCGCGCGCCGACAGAGCCTGGATCCAGGGTCCTGCGGTCCAAATCCATAGGGGTCCGAGGTTGGCCACCGATTTCGGGCATAGGATATTGGGGAGGGCGATATACGTTACTCCACAAGTACGCCGGTTGTAGCTCCAAGTCGCGCGCATTGAACGCGCCCTGCGCGACGCCGAAAGAGGGAGGGGCCGAGGCGATATCGCCGAAATGGTGTGAGAGCGACTGCCAGACGGTATCGGCGCGCGATCTCGACGACGACAGAGACCCGCGGCTAGTGGCCAATGGCGGAAGTGTGCGACGGGGCGTTGCGCGTCGAACGAGCTCTTGCGCGTCTCGAGCGGACAGGAAACCGTGGAGGAAATGTCCAATCAGCGTCGCACCCTGTCCTCCTGGAGTGGGCCCGCGATCTCTGCGACGACGGCGCGGACGAACACGCTGCAAGCCATTGGAATGTGCGCCCTGGTTGTGCGGTTCGAAAGAGCTCTTGAGCGCGCCGGGAGGTGAGGTATTCGGCGAGGTGCGGGGGGTGGAGTGCAGAATTGCAGTGCTCGGCGGAGATTGGCGACGCGTTCGATGGTTTGAACTCCTTTGACGACGCGGCCATTACGGAAGAGATGCGCGTCGACGAGACGCATCGAACGCGACCTCCAGCGCGCCGAAAGGACCAGAAACCGTGGAGGTCGGGTCCTGGTTTCGTCGGGAGTTCTGCATCGGCAAGGGGAGCTTCAAGTCCTGTACTGGGTGGGTCCTCCAAAGGTGCACCGAGGGTCCTTGGGTCCTGCCGAGAGTCCTATACCAATGGTCCGGGAGGGGGAGGAGGCCGAGGGGAGCGTCCTGGTGGGGAATTGATGGTTGCCGAGGGGGACGGGCCGAGACCGGCGGTCGTCGTGAACGTCGTCAAAAGCGAGGGACATGTCGTTGGGGACTGGGAATAGAGAGAGTGGAATGGTCGGGGTCATGACCTCGGGGTCCGCGCTTGGTTGGGCTCTACCCACGGAGGGCCGAGGTGCTCGGGTCGGGTTGGAGTCGGCGGACTTGAAAGAGAGCGAGGGTGTCGGCTGCGATATAACGGCCACCAAGCGACCGGTGTGCATGTAGGTGGTCGCCGCAGGCGTGGGTGGAACCTCCGGGCCGCCACCGAGTGGAAGGGGGGGGTGTCCAAACGATATACCGGAGGTGAGGGGCGGAGAAGAGGAAGAGGGGGAGAAGGGAACTGAGTACCCGGAGTGGACGGGGTAGGTTGGATCTTATGTCACGGTGTGCTGCATACACCACCGACCAGGCGGCATAGCCGACCAGGAAGGGTACTCAGGAGGGGAAGGTCGTACACATAACAGACCAGATCCAACCTAGGGTACACAGCTCGGCGATAGCCGGTAACTATAGCGGGTCCGGAAGCAATGGAAGCGCAGCCACAACACACTACAAAGCGGACCGAGGTGTGGAATAGAAGGGGTGAAGATCGGGGCGACGACCGAGGGGAAAGACACAAATAGAAAGGACACCGAGGTGCCGCGGCAGCGCGAGGGGACAGCGACGAAGTGAATGAAAGTGGAACCACCGAAGGGGGTGACGAAAGGAAGGTGAAGGAAACCATACCAAACTAGAGTCCATGCCTATGGGGGGTATCGGGCGGGTATCTGGGAAGGGCCGAGAAGGGCGAGTGCAGCGGCAGCTGCGCGGCGAATGGTCGAGACCGACCGAGGAACGCACGCCGCGGCGCGGCGAGTGGTCGGGATCCGCCATGGGAGTACTCCGAGCGAAGGGTCCGATCGTCCGAGAGTGCAACGGGCACTGTACCCAGGACCAAGACCGAAGACGGTGCCGAAGGCCGATAGCGGGCATGCACAGCCGACGGCCCGAACGGTGGTGGGAGCACGCCGACGGTGCTGGGATGCATTGGCGCGGCGACGAGAGAGGGGTGACGTCCGGCGAGCGACTCCGAAGGGCATTGCGGGAGCGTGTCGATCGAGGTCAAGGATCCAAGCGCGTAGCGGTGGTGGGAATAGAGGACGACGAGCACAGACTGAGCGTCGATAAAACAACGCGGGAGTGGCGTGGGCAAAGAACATCGCCAGGAACCGCAACACAGAGCGCCGCTTGAGTTGAAGTCCAGACAGGCGGGAAAGGTAGGTGCATGAGCACACAGCCCTTGAAACTGGGCCTGAATGTCCTGTATGCGAGAGAGTGAGTCCGACGTCCAGTTGTTGTCTTCTGAAAAGCGGTAAGACCGATGAAGGCTCAACGCAAAAGAGGCCCTTTACCTGAGGTTGCGGTTGAAGATGAAACTCCTGTAGCCAGCAGCAGTGGAGGACTACTTGGCTGGATGACCGAATGAGCCAGGTCGACGAATGCGGACGGGGACGGGGTCGTCTCAGGAGACAAAGGGCTGGATACCTGACGAACAGAGAATAAGCACAAGAAAATAAGAGAGAGAAGGGTATTCCGCACCATAGGCGATGTAACGATTCCTGAGCTGTGGGCCTCCTCCTGCTCAGAAGCAGCAGGATACAACCGCGCGGTTGAGAGCAAGCGCTGCCTTTTCTGGGCAAGAGGCTCCTCCTCCGATTCACTCTCAGAGTCCGGGCTAAGTTGGCGCTTTTTAGCTGTGAATTCCTTCAGGATTTGAAAATACAAGTACTCTGGCTGCGCACCGTGTCCAAGACTGGTCAAGGAGAGAGCTGCCGCAATCCTTGGGCCAGTATTATCCAGCCTATGCCAGAGTATTTCTGAAACATATAGATCAGCGCGATATAATCTCGAGGTAACGGACTTACCGTCGGTCTTGACGGCGTGGAGCAAGGCAGCGAGCGCAGCGGTGTCGCCCTCAGGAAGGCCTTGGGCAGCAGTTGTGAAAGCGAGCGCTCTTTCCAGGGCCTGTATCATACGAGACGCGCTGCCCGCCTGCTGAAGATTACATAAGCGCTATTGCCTTTGTCGCGCCAAAGGCGATAGCAAGTTGGAGCCTACGCACCTCAGAACACGCGTTATCCGGACGGAAATTTGCTATAGAGTCTGGAGAGTCCATTTCACCTCGCTTATGAGTGTTTGACGCGATGGCGACTTGAGGCACGACGTGAGCTCTGCGCTGGCAGGCCTGTCGGGAGACGGGCGAAGAGGAGCGAGTCGGCGGGAACCGAACCCGCGCCAACTCCGAGCTGGTCGCTGTATTCTGCACTCCGCCCAGTGCAACCTGCTGCAGGACGCCTTTGACTGCAACCTGTGCCCTGACACGACCGAGATCCAGGTGCTCGCAGAGGACATTAGCATGTGCGTCCTTCCGCCTTTCCTTTATTTCGTGTTGAACCGGCCGGCTCAAGCGCAGGGAACCACAGCATGTCTTGCAGTGGTTCAGCTCGAAGCACTGCAGAATGAACAAGGCCCACTCAAAAGCAGCCTCAGTCTCGCTCCGAGGCTCGCCCCTGCCGTCCACAGCGCTGTTCTACGCGCTGCCGCCGCCGACAAACGCGCTGCAGCTGACGCCGGCCTGAACCAGCCGGCGCCGCCGAGCACGACGAGCCAGATCACGCGCAACCTGGCCCAGCTGCGCGCCGGCGTCCTCGACATGGAGCAGAGCGCCGGCCCCGGCAAGGCGACGCGCGTGCTGCGCCTCGGCCTCGCCGGTGCGCGCACAACGCATGACTGCATCGCCGCGCTCCCCAAGCCCGCGCGGACGTTTGGCGGGCTCTTCGGGGTGCTCGCCGAGGCGGCCGTCGGCAGCCGCGGTGAGCTGCTGACGTTCTACCAACACGTGTCACCGGACGGCGCGCTGCGCGACGCCAGCGCCGCCGCGGAGGTCACGCTGAAGGAGTTCGAGATCGAGCGCGAGATGCGCCTCAACCTCTTCACTGCCGCCAAGGACGCGCGCGTGAGTACCAACGCGCTCAGCAGCGAGGACGCGCGGCTTGCTGAGAAGATCCTGCTCGAGGGCAAGCGCGCGGGCCTCGACCTGGCCGAGTCAGAGCGCAAGGAGCTCGAGACGGTCAGTGTTTGATTGAGCTCCGAAGAGCACTGGCATTGACGCCGCGCACAGCTCGAGAAGGCAGTCTCGGGATTATGAGTGCAGTTCCAAGAGGACTGCAACGAGGAGAAAGGCGGGATCGCGTTCACTGTGGAGGAACTGGAAGGCATCCCCGCAGACGTGCTCTCCGGCTATACCAAGCGCGAGCTCGAGCTCGCCTTCAAAACGCCAGACGTGATGCCACTGGTACATACACATCCCATCTGCATCGCGCACGGAATGCTGACCGCCCTCTTAAGTTCAAATATGCAAAGAACCCAGCAGGTTCTGCTGATGTCGTGGTGTGCTCTCGGCAGAGTGCTCTTACATTTGGTCAGTATGTCAAGTCGTCTTTGCTCGCCTCTGAGTATTCACTCTTCCCAAGATTCTCTCTGCACTGTGCGCCTCCACAACCTAGCGCTGAAGATCAATGAGCGCCGACCGTCTTCGGTATGTCAACATTGACGACTCGAGGAAACCGTGCTAAATCCTGTCGTCGTAGCTATGACACGCCGTTATGCTGCTGGCGCTCAAGATCAACAAACGCCGATGGTCTTGGGTACGTCAAGTTGGCCTCGATGATTCCTGGACACTCTGTTGATCATGTCATTGCAGCCCTCACATGCCATTACGCTGCTGCTGCGCCGAACGGCCGCTTTGGTATGTCGCCCGCCTTCGATCGTCTCATTTGCCCGTCGCTGACCGTTTCCTCCCAGCACTATCGCACGCGCGCGCCGTTGCACAACCTAGCGCTCAAGATCAACACAACGCTGTGATCAAGTTGTCCTCGAAGGCTCCCGGATTACTGCTGATCGTGTCAACGCAGCTCTAGCAGGCCGTCACTCTGCTCGAACGCCGAGAGGCCGTTTTGCTGTCGCTGGATCCGTTCGGTACGTCGTCCGCCTTCGCCGCTTTCATTTGCCTGTCGCTGACCGATTCCCTTTTAGAACTACTGCACGATGCGCGAGTTTCATAACCTGGCGCTCAAGATCAAGGCGCAGAATGCTGCTGAGGCCATGCGCAGTGCGTCAAGTCGTCCTTAGCACGAAAGGCTGCCGATGCTGACGTTCTTCTTTTGCTGTAGACTATCTGGTTTCGCCTCTCGGGCAGCTGATCTTCGCCGTTGGAAGCATGTACATATCGTGCTTGAACTCATTAATACCAGAGCTTTTACCGTAACACAACGCATTCTGTGTGAACTTGAGGCCTCGAGTTGTACACCTCCCTCACTCTTGCACTGGACTCTTGTTCAACGCGTTCAACGGAGACGAGCCCAACGACGCTGCCGCGTACTGCGCTGCTGTCCAGGCCGCCATCCTCTCCAGTGACACTTCTCAATCCAGCAGGCTCTGGAATGGTTGGCATGTGAAGATAGATGGGCGACACGGCATTTATTGGCGATAGCTACGGGCAAAGGTAGCTACAAGCTGCGACTGAGCGTGCGACAAATGTGGGTACGGGCAAGAGAAGGGCAGAACGCGTAATGGGAAATGGAGCGTATGATGCGCACCGCGACCGCGTCACGGCCGCGATGCAAGGTGCTGGGTGAGCGGCATTGAGGGCAGCGAGCTGGGCGGCATATGCGGGAAACGGAGTCTGGGACGGTTCGTGGTGCATGTAGTCGAAGGGGAAGGGTATTGCCGACGACGACCTTCCTCCACCCACCATCACCGACCACCACCGCGCGATGCAAGAACGGCGGACGGCTTGAGTTGCCGAGGGGATATAACATCCCTTCCCCTTCGCAAGCACATCGTTCCCGCCGTCGACTTGATTCTGCCATTCGGCCAGTATCAGTATGCCAGACGCTCAGCAGCAGCAGGAGGAGGAACTCGACGCGCTTCAGTCGATATACGGCCCAGACTTTACGCTCTCCAAGCCGACGACCATCTGGAAGGGTGCCAATGCCCTCACTGAATTCTGCATTCGCAATGCCGGCAGGGCGATGGTCTTTGACGCGTGTTCCTCCTTTGCCCCTTATACTTTCCATGGCAGTCGGCTGACTCTGCACGGATACGCAGATCGCGTTGTTCTGCCAGGAATGGATCCTCTCGCACAACACCGCGTCCAAGCCGACGCCCAACATCTCGCTCGCCAACATCTCGCTCGCGACGCCGATGACGAACCGCACAATCGAGGAGGAACGCGTGAGTCGTCCGGGATTCCGTGTGGAGTTTGGGTTTGGGTTTGGGTGGCTGACCACGAACGCCGGTGACTCTTGTAGAAACGCGAGCAGCAAGCCAAAGAGGAGGCGGAGCAGAAGGAGCGCGAGGAGCGCGTAAGGCAGCAGCAGAAGCGCCGCAAGCGCGGCCACTCGTTCTGGATGGACGCGACCGTTGACGGCGGCGAGATGGTCGGGCCCGTCAAGTTTGATGCTGTCCGTCTGTGCTGTCCTGGGATGGCTACGAGTTGCGCGTCGCGGTCAACACGGACGTCTTCGAAAAGGTGCTCGCGCTGCGGCGCAAGATCGCCGCGCTGCTCAAGTACTACGCCTGGGCGGACTACATCACCGAGGTCAATATGGTCAAGAATGCCCAAGCCGTCGTCGACTTCATCGCCGACGTCAAGAGCAAGCTGTGCCCCGTCGGCAAGCGCGACCGCCAGACGCTCCTCAAGCTCAAGAAGCAGGAAGAGGCCGACGCGGACGACAACTTCTATGTGTGGGACTGGTACTACTACCACAGGTTTTATGTCGAACGCAAACTCGACCTCGACGATGCGCTCGTCAAGGAGTACTTTCCGGTTGACTTCGTCGTCCCCGCGATCATGAAGGTCTACCAGGACCTGCTCGGCGTGGACTTTGTCCAGCTGAGCAAGGACGTCGAGAAGGGTGACATCTGGCACCCCATTTTGTCACTGTTCGCGTTGACGCCTTCTGCTGACGTCTCGCCGCAGAGGTCCAGCGGTTCGCGGTGAGGGAGGCCGGCAGGACAGACGTGACAGACGCATCCGGCTCCATCGGGTACACCTACCTCGACCTGTACCCGTGCGAGGGCAAGTACTCGCACGCAGCCATCTGGCCGCTTGTGCCCAGCTTCGCGCCGCCCGACGGCACATCGCGGCTGAGCCCCACCGCGCTGCTCGATAAAAACCGCGAGGCACGCCGCCTGCCTGTGCGCGACATCTTCTCCGGCTCAGCAGCGTCGACCAACCGAGGAGATGCTCTGTAAGCTCATCGCTCCCCCTATACGTCATATTCTGGCCTGATGCCTAGCAGCACTTCTTGGGCATCCAGGCGCGGGATTCAGCTCGCTCCTGCACACACTGGGCTCGTCTCGTTGGCCAGTTCCACTCCGTCTATGGCCATCAGGCCTACGACTCGCTCACACCCGCCGAACCCGAGAACGGCAGCAATGTGCCGCGCTGCCCAGAGGATGATGTACCCTTCCCGACGCTGGAATGTGATCCAGTTCCGACCCCGTCCAGCAGCCAAAGCCGCCAGCCCCTCCTCAGGCCTGCTCTTTGGTGCAGACCGCATCCTCTTCGGCCGTCGCCCGGGCGTCCCGCGCAAACACCCGCCCCAGCTCGAGCCGCGCTACGTCTGGGATGCGTACGACCACGTCAACGCGCTCTGCCGCAACAGACGCCGTCGGAGAGCGCTGTCGACCTTCAATGCGACGCTTACGGCTCCGCTGCATATTGAATAAGTAGCGGCGCTGTTGCTGGTACATCAAGTTGTTCTCAAATTTCCATTTATGTTACTGACCGCGATCACAGCTCGTCTGCTTTATGATCCTTTACGACCACTGCGGTACGCCTTCACAAAAGGTATGTCAGGTCGTCTTTCGGCGCAATGCGATCCTCATACTGACCATATTTGTTGCACGTCCATGCAGCGTCGCAGCCGCGCCATGACAGGGGAAGCAAGCTTGCAAGGGGGACACAGGCAGTGGGAAGAGGACGAGCCTGGCAGGTCAACGCAGCAGTGAGCGGAGCGCGCCGCTCGATCATGAAGTACGTGGTTGTCGCGTTGCTGTATCCATGTCGTCTTCTCCGTGGAGGCCCCCTGCCAGCTTGCGCAGCAGGATGTGCTCGCAAGATGGGCCCGTTACAAGCTGCCAGCCTGGACAGCAGCAACAGCAAGCTGTGTGGGTTCGGGCAACGTGGACTTGCAAGTGGAGTTGAACGAGAGGCCCAGCTGTACAGAAAGCTTCCTCAATATACTGAGCGCGCGGGGCGCGCTACTGATCTTTGCGTGGGGATGTCTCTGCTCTGGGATTAAGAGGAAAGATAACAAGATTCATTTGGGGTGGTCTGAAGATTTTGAGAGTCTGTACCGACTACATTACGGGTTGAGAGGATACGTATGGGGAAATAGTTAAGGGACAATTGTAGAGTAATTATGAAGGATGTGAGGCAGCTCGATGTAGGGTAAAGATGCTGGTAAGGGATCGGGGATGCAAGATATATAAAGGGTGTTAGATGTATTCCTGTTAAGGGCTGGAGGGAGGGGTGTAGGTTTGGCGAAGAGACTGGAGATACTGCGCGGCGCGCATCAACTTAGCTTCTGAGGAAGCCACGCGTTCAGGCCGGCGCGATGATAGACCTACACAAACACCCTGCTCAGATTCCCGTTCCAGGCGCATGTTGGGGACATACCTCCTCCCATCTCGTCGTCAAGTTCAGGGTCAGGAAGGAACAAAGGATCTTTTGAAGAATTCGCTGGGCACACGCGTCAGAGACACGCTGCTAATTGGGGCGGGCACTACTCACAGATCCTTGGTCGTTTGTATGGATGTCGCTCGCCCGATGCAGAACTTGACGACGACGCGGATCGCTTCGTGCCACGACCAGGGGCAGAACGCTCAATAGCGTCGTCGTTGGATTCAGAGACCTCTTCTGGGACAGAGGCATCCGCCCGAGACGAGGCTTCATCAACCGGCAGGTACTCTGCGTCCCACTTTCCGCGATATTGCTTCGGGATGAACAGAGCAGAAACTGTTGGGCTAATGAGGAGGAAGTAGACTTGGAAAGAAAAGGACAAACCAAGATAAAGGCTGCGCAGTTTGGTTCTCTTTGGCTCATGGACTGCAAGAGCAAGCGCCTTGCCATTAGGAGGCCCACCGCCAAAAGGTACAAGGTGCTTTCCAAATGAATTGGCGCCGCACAGACGCCAAGGCTTGGTGTCGTCCATCTCGTGGAAGTCAAGCATGGACTGAACGAACGGGACGCTGTTTGGGAAACAACTTATGACCCAGTCGCTAACCTCTTCAGCCGTCCACGTTTCGTCAAAGGTAACCTCAGAGCTGCAGGCGAGGCCAACAGCATCCATGCCAGACAAAACGGCCTCAGGCGGGAAGGGAATTGTGAAGGCCTCGTAGTCAAGCTGTCCATTCTCTCCCTGAAATACGAGAGTTCAGAGCACATTCAAGTCTCCGGCTTTCACGTACCATCCGGACATCCTCCAAGCCATTGGGAAGCAAGATAATGCGATCAATGTTATTGGGCTTGGACTTGACTGCGGACGCAGAGCTGGCCTGTTTCTCCTTGTGCTGCGTGCAAAAATTGAACTGTCAGCTCAGCCACAAGAGCTGTCTTGAGATAAAGGATACGCACTTTTTTTGGACGATAACCCTTCAGAGTCTCCTCTCTTGCCTTCTGCTTCTTTGCCGTGCTGAATTGGCTGAGCGCAGCCTTCGTCTTGCTGGTCGAGGGTGTGGTCGTTGGAGCGGCCTTTAAGAAGATGTCCTCGACCTGGGCTTGGACGGCTTCAGGAAGGGTTGGCTGAGGCGCACTGGTGCCAGCAACATTCTGCTTAGCAGCCAGCTGCCCCAGGGAAAGAGAGATTGGTGGGCCTGGGGCCACCACCTGCACGGCGGACAACGCGGCGGATGATGCACCAGCGACAGAAGGGTCAACAAGTGAACCCTGTGGGGCAGAAGCAGTTCCTTGCGTATGGCTAGCAGGGCTGGCGAGCGGGTGCATAGCGTCCCAATGCTGGCACCGCCAACACTTGAGAGTCTTCGTCTCCGTGTTATATTTCCACCCGGGGCAGTCGCAGCCCTCGACGAGACAAAAGGAGATGGCATGAGCCATGACCGGGCAGCGAAAGAAAAAGAGAAGGAGAGAAGAGCCGCAAGCGAGCCTGGTGACACAGCCTACCCTTATAAAGTCCAGCTAAGCGAGACCTGCAAGCGAGAGGACCCCACATAGTCAGCACTCCAGGCAACATGTATGAAGAACTCACTTCTCTCTCGTGTAAGACATGTGGTCTCCAAAGAGTACCATATATCAATTCAATCAATGCTTTCAGGAACTGGCACTCGCTGTAATTCGCGACGCGACAACCAAATCTGTCCAATAGGGAGCAAACTGTAAGTGGAGAGCAATGGATGTGCAGGACATAGATGCAGATTGCGTAAGAGATTTTGGCAATAAGGCAGAGGAAGTTAATGGCAAGGACCAGGATAAAGATACTGAGCTCACGACGTGATGGAATTCAGTCTTCAGCTGTTTCCATGAGGTTGTAGATTTGATAAGAGTCCAGCTGAGATATCAACTGGCAGTAGGATAGCATGCCAGGGTGTAGACCAAACTGAAAAAGAGCAAGGCGAGCGGCGGTAGAGATGAATCTCGAGCCTATCCGTTAGATCCGCACTCCGATCCGAGTCCGAGATTCCGGTCTCCTATGAAAATTTTTTTTCTCTCTTGAGCGGCTTCTGGATGTGAGATGTCAACAAAGGTCGATTGGGAGAGCCAGGGAGAAAATTAAGAGTCAGAAGTTTCTGAAGGGTATGACTGCTCTTAAAAAGTGTCGGCGCTGACAGCCCGCCTGTTCCGACGTCTGGAATTGTGTCGCACTCTGCCGGGTTGTGTGTCGCACTCCAGCAGATGAGTGTCGCGCCCAAACCGATGTGTGTCGCGCTCTTGCGCAAGAGTCCCCCTTACTACGGAGAGTGCCGACGTACCTTTCCAGGATGCGCCAGTTCAAATCCTGGAGACGACAAACCAATTCTGATACCTCCCAAATTCCATTGCTATGTCTCTCTTCAAATCAGGTTTGGCACTGTGAAAATAGTGTGACCACCCCTTTTTTGTGGGAAATAATAAATGTACACATTAAGGAGGATAGATTCACTCTGTGCCGAATTTGTGGCTATGGTCGACGAGGCCTTTACGGCCCTAGCAGCGTCTACGCAGATCGTCGCTTTGTTAATTTGCCCGGGCCGTAACTGGATGCAAGCGCTGTAGTGCTGTCCCCAGGCAATATGACTGTGGATCAGCTATTCCATGAAGATCCCGCATCCTACTGTGTGCGTTTATCGAAACATAGCCATGCTCCGCGAGTGTTCTAAACCCGCTCTATATGGCTAGGTGACCGGCTCCTCACCTGGTCAACTAAAGCTCCTGGAGGACAGGCCCTTCAGGATTCAGGCCCCTGACGCCGCAACCAAGACTGGTATGTCTCCGTAGTCATCAGCTGGTAGCAGAATGACTGTGAGATGCGGATCGAGCTGCTCCGAAGTTCCACGGCTTTGCGGGCACTGAATCCGCTGCCGATGCGTAAAATTGGACATCGAGACAGCAGCAGTACCTGTCGGGAAAGACTACAAGTGCTCCGCACACAGGTTCTTTGCGGAGATTTACTGTTTCTGTCCATTGCAACCATGAAGACGACGTTGCAGGGTTAAATCGGAACAGATTGCGCGTTGCAGGTGCAAATTACAGCGCATCTGTGAGCTCCTGCAATCGGGGCACACACATGGAGACGTTGTTCGTACAGATTCCGAACCTACAGCAAAACGTGTGGTCCAGTCCGAACTGTTTGTACAGTTCTAGAATGCGCACGGCTCAGCTGCCCAGGAGCTGACGGTCCGCAGCAGCGGTCTCTTGCGAGTGGTTGAGCAGCCGGAATGTTGTCCGCCGATCACGATCTCAGATGTTCTACGGAACCGTATGTATGTCATGGAGACTTGTATCTGGTTCCTGATTCTCTATGCATTCAATGCATCTGGCGTCTTTCCAGTTGGGGTGCAGGGTCCTGATTGACAGTGAGGGGCTGCATTTGCAAATCAGAACCCTCAGGCTGGTGCAAATGGTTTCAGTCATCTTCAAGGTTTCGTGCTGGAGTCGAGCTGCATGTGAGTCGGGTGTCATTGCGCCCATTGGCCGTGGGCAAGCGTGGGCATCGGACCGTCAATCCGTTCATCCTTGTCAGCTTCCCACCATCTGCACCGACTCCGAGTCACCGACTGCACGCGCCGAAGACACGGATGCAGAAACAGGCGATTAGAAGCATATACGCGATTCCTCGCACGCCGTGACAGCCCGAAGCCCGATATGAGCCATATAAAACGCGAAGCCCCGCTTGCTTGCTTTGTTGGCCCCTTGCCATCGTCACCATGTCGGCTCCCTCTTCGTCGCGTCCGTCGCTCGATAAAAAGTCCGTCGATGTCGCCGTAGACGAGGCTGCCAGCGAACAGGTCAAGGGTGCCAACCCCGAGGACCAGTTTGATCCAAAATTTGTTCGCAGCACGATGTAAGCTTTTCTCGTAGGCTGCTCAGCTCAGCTCGTACTGACCCATGGCTTCAGCCGTAAGGTCGACATGCGGCTGCTGCCCATCCTCGGCGCGCTGTACGCGTTCAGTCTGATCGGTCAGCCACCGTTTACGCGCCCGGTGCTGTCCTGGCCGCCGCTGACAGCGATGTGACGCGTACAGACAGGACGAACATTAGTCTCGCGCGTGTCGTCGGCGCGCAACAGGAACTGGGGCTCGACATCGGCAACCGCTACAACATCATCGCCCTTGTCTTTTTCCCGCCCTACATCCTCGTCGAGCTCCCTTCGAACATTCTACTCAGAAAGTGCGCATCTTCCTTTAGCTTTCGCTGCCGAGCATTTGGAGCCGCGAAGAGCTCTAACGAGGCACCATCAGATTCGGCGCGAGGTCCTGGCTCGGTTTCATCTCCATCACGTGGGGCGCGACGATGCTTTCCATGGGTTTCGTCAAGAATTGGCAGTCCCTCGCAGGATGCCGAGCCTCCTCGGAGCACTCGAGGGTGGTTTCTTCCCGGCTGTGTGTATCTGATCACAACATGGTACAAACGGCAAGAAGTCCAGGCACGCCTCGCGTTCTTCTACCTGCTCTCGACACTTGTTGGTGGTACGTGCGAATGACCTGGCAGCGGGGCTGGGATGAACATGCTCCTTCCAAGGATTCTCGCCGATCTTTGCGTATGGCGTCTCGACGATTGGGGAAGCCGCTGGCCTCAAAGCCTGGCGCTGGATCTTTGTGAGTATCTTCCGTCTCCACATGAGACGTGTATCAGAGTATGCTCAAGCGCTCTCCTAGATAATCTGCGGCATTATAACGTGTTTTTTGCGCTGCTGGCCTTCGCCCGTACGTATAGATAAGCTACACATATAGCGAATCTCGGTGGCTAACTTGCTGTATCGCTAGTGATCGTCGACTTGTGCGTCATTTAACCATCATCTACGCATTGGCCTCCACTGACAGAGCGCATGCAGTCCGGACAAAGCGGGCTTCCTCACACCAGAGCAAATCAAGCTTATTCGAGACCGCGTCGAGTATGATCGCGGCGACTCCATCCACGATCCCCTTACCTGGGGTAAAGCCGCGCGCTACGCCTTGGACCCCAAGCTCTGGGCGTTTGCTCTCATGTTTTGTTTGTATGTTTGTATGAAGGGCATGCCTCACAAGCCGATGTTGACAATCCTCGCAGCACGACCATGCCGTCATATGTGCGCTCCCCGCTAATCCGGAGCGAACGGCGCCTGACCTCGAAGTTCGCCGCGTGCACAGGCCTTCTCCCTATTCCTTCCGACAATCCTCACGGAGATGGGGTATTCTGTGAAGCAATCTCAGCTTCTCGTGCGTCCCGTCCAAATTCTGGCTGATGTATTGTTTACCAGCCTGGGCCATAGATGTCGCCTCCATACGTAGTGGCAGTGGTGCTGGGCCTCGCAGTCGCCGTCTTCGCTGATAAGGTCAACAAGCGCGGCATATTCATTGTATTCCAGGCTGCTGTTACCGTCGCCGGACTGGCTATGACGGTCCGTCTCTTCCCCCACCCCCACGCGGATTAGAGCGGCGAGCTCATGTTGCCTCAGGCGTACAGTCCCAACAAGCACGTACGCTATGCGGGCTCGTTCCTAGGCATATTCGGCACGCAGGCGAACATCCCCGCCGTTATCGCCTACCAATCCAACAACATCGTTGGGCAGTCGAAACGCGCGTACTCGTCGGCGTTGCTCGTTGGATTTGGTGGTGTCGGTGGTAAGGACGAACTCTTCGGAAGGGAGATCAGACCACTCGCTGACTTGTATTTGTTCCGTTGTGCCCAGGCATCATCGCAAGCTGCATATTCCGGGACCAGGACAAGCCAAGGTATCTCCCTGGCCTGTGGACCAGCATTGGCTGCTCCCTCGCGACCATCGCGCTGGTCGGTGCCATGACGGCATGGTTTGTCTACAGGAACAACCAAGTGCGCAGGGGCACCGGGAGAAGGGGACCCATCGAGGGCCAGCCCGGGTTCCTTTACACGCTGTGAGATATAGGTATCGCCGGCACATGTACAGTACATTATTCATCTCCTGCGAGAATGACACGACCCACTGGACGCGACATCAACATCGAGCGACAAAGCGAAGAACCGGTGGACACACAGCTTGTGCTGTGCTCGGCTTTGGCGAAGCGTATGGCTGACAAGCCAGTCTGCTTGCAGGGCGAGTTGTGACCTTATCGCACCGACCGGACATGGCTAGCCACAGGGTGTGAGTCGTCAGTTACTGCTGAGGGTGTGGCACAGCGTGAAACCCAGCATTAGTAATGAAGCGACTGTCGGATGGATGGTAGATCACTGCTGTGCATCGGAACTGCCGTTTCAAGCATGGCAGCAAGGAAGCGTCAATCGCGCGCGGGTTGACTGCCAGAGTCAAAACGGCCCTTTATCAATGCGACAGATGGCCTGGAAGATGAACAGACGGTGCGAGAGTCGAGAATGTGCTGATAAGATGATCGTGACGAGAAGATTGAACAAGCGCGACGTTGTCGTCGTCGCAGTCCTCGGCAAGGCCCACAATGACTGACAGGTTCAGACGCGCCCAGTTCGGTAAGACAACCAGAGAAGCTGACAAGCTAGCACCAGATTATAGAGGCCTGCGACTTCAAGCCAGTAATTTTTCATAGCAGTGAAAGGGGGAAAAGAGATGCGATCACAGTGAGGAGGTCAGAGAACAGAGGCAAGCAGCACAACGTCGGAGATCCGGACAAAACCGGCCAACCAAACCAACCAAGCCAGCCAACAATCAAATATTGTCGAGAAATATCTCGGGCCCATACGCTCCAGTCTTAAATTTTTATCACATGCTCCCTATAGAGTCAAGACAGTGGTCCTATGCGTATTGTCGAGAGCACGGACTCTCGCGGAGGCAAAACGGAAGCTGGACCGAGCTCGGGCTCATGCGCGCAGAGCACTCAAAAGTTCCGTGGAGGGTACGAATCGAAGGTTCCACCACCTGCTTGGCAGAGACTTCAGTTGACTTCAGTTAAAAAGAGAGTTATTTTGCAAGGAGAAACTTGGTTCACATAGTAATTCGCCGAAGATTGCCAATGAAATTTCGACGCCTTTTTTACGATCTGCTTGAAGTCCAATAACAGTAACATGCAGGGTGTTCAATGCAATTGAGCTACATGACAGTCGAAAGCAGCGTTAGATATCCACATGAATGATAAATACATGTTGGTGGCGGCGGAGAGGAATCAGTGGGGGACCTGAGCAATGAGCAGCTCACCAACGACAAGACGATTTGCCATGCAGCAGAGCCGCACGCGGCGGACATGATCTGAGCCATAGATAGCCTGAGGCCTTTACAAAGTCCATGCCATAATTTTCGCCGGGCTCGACTTCCAACGGCGTTGTCGATACATCCCGCATGAATAGGTAAAGCAACGTGCCAGAACGACTCGAGACGCGTTGTCCCGGGTTCTGCTTACATAGTAAGGCGACCAGGTCACGAGTGTCGCTGAGCGTCGAGGAACAAGTGAAATCGCGAGCGCGTTGGGGCAGGTCGCCGTCGGCTAGCCTGTGAGAACACCCAAGATTCACTAGCGCGTCACGGACGGCCAAGTTAAACAGTCAGATACCAGTATTGCGAAGGGAAGCACAGGGTAACAGTTGATTATGGGCTGGGCATGGGCTGGGGCATGTGGGGAGTCGGCCGATGCTGATTTACGGCCGTGCGCACATGCGGCACGCAACCGAATAAAATCAGGTGCAGAGCGTCGGTCACAGCCCTCAAAAAAGGTGAGGGGGGAGGGGGAGGGGAGCAGCGCCACGCGCACAGCGGGCGGCCAGCAATGCGGCAGGCCAAGGCTGCCTACTGCTAGCGGACGGCCAGCCCATGGCACGCAGCCAGCCAAGGGCAGAAAAGGTCGTGATAACCATGGCTGCGCGTCCGCGGGCACTGGTAGTGTCGCGGCGGCGGCGACGGCGGCGGCGGCGACAAAGACGGTGTTGGACACTACGGCGACGACGACGAAAAATGTGGGGAAAAGAAGGCCCGGGGGTAGCCGCAAATTTCCGGCTGGCGAGCCACGGAGCCGCCGGAGCGTTCGCAGCTCGGCCGAAGCGTCGGGCAATTTGATCCGTATGAACCGACCTTGGTTGGTTGGCTTGGTTGGTTTGGTTGGTTGGTTTTGTCTGCAACTCATACGTTCTCGCAAGCAGAGTTTCAGTTAAAGCTCCGCGTCGTCTCCTGGCTTTTTCCGCGACCTGCGTCGTCCCCCATGCTTTTTGCTGACAACCCGTTGATTTACCTGTGCCACAGCATGACGGATCAGAGATTTTAGGGCGATGTGCACTGCGAGACTGCGAGTGCGACACTGAAGATCGCATGCGGTCCCGGGCATCTTGGTCCGATCAAACGGGCGGAAACAGCAGTTGTGCAGTTGAACGATCCTTGACACCAGTCCTCAACATCGTCTGGCGGCGTGCTCCTTTCGTACCCTACCCACTCTCCTTGCACCCGCCATTCCTTATGCCGCCCCATGAGCTCGCAGACGTCGTCATCATCGGCTGCGGTGTCGTCGGACTGACCATCGCGCACGAGCTGCTCGCGGAGCGCCCCAACACACGCATAACGCTTGTCGCGCGCGAGATGCCCGGCACGGACGACAACTCGCAGGGCTGGTCCAGTCCGTGGGCATCATGTGTGCGTGCCACTGCCGGGTGCAGTATCCTTCGCGCTGTTTAGAGGTTATCTAATCGCAGTTTACCACAGAACTGGTTCCCGTATGGTGTGTTCCGCTCTAATCGCCATCGCGAGAATCCGCGTCGATGATATTAACGGGGCTTCGAATGTGGCTGCTTCGCAGGGAACAAGCCGCAGACGATGCGCTGGGAAACGATGAGCTAGTCAGCCATTTCCAACTCTGGAGGATCGCGCCGCGTGCTCACGCCTTCGCCTTCGCAGCGAGCGGCTCTGGGACCTCATCCCGACCGGCCTGGTCATGCCCATGCCCACCATGATGATCTGGAACTCCGAATCCATAGCAGACCAAATATGGTACCAAGACGTCGTGCGCGATTTTCGAACGCTCAACAAGGACGAAATACCCGAAAGCCACAAGTACGGCGTCAGGTTTACGACTGTCACGCTGGAACCGCGGGCATACATGCACTGGATGAAATCCAATCTCGAAGAACGAGGGTGCCGCTTTGTACGACGACATTTGCCCAGCATCGCCTCTGCCGCAGAGTATGGGACGCAAACCTGCGTGATTGTCAACGCGACGGGGATGGGTACGCATCTTTCGGGATCTCAAGGACATGCACCTGCTCACGCTCTACAGGCGCAGCGTCTCTAGCCGGTGTCGAAGACACATCCATGTTCCCCATTCGCGGGCAGACCATCACCGTACACGCGCCGCACATAAAGGAAGGCCTTTCCGAAGTCTCGAGTGAGCGTATTCGTCCACACCGCCTCATCCACGCTTACACCGCGCCCCAGGCCCAGAAGCAACGTACTGCATCCCGCGGCCAGACGGGACGTGCATCCTGGGCGGGACGTTCCAGTTCCGCAACTGGGTGACGACGGCGGACCCGGACACCGGGCTCGCCATCTTCGAGCGCTGCGCGAAATTGCTGCCCGCGCTGCGCTCGCGCGAAACGAAGATCGTCAGCCACAACGTCGCGCTGCGCCCCGCGCGCATGGGCGGCATGCGCCTCGAGACGGAGATCATCGAGTACCCGCTCGAGGGCCTCGACGAGGTCCTCCCGGACTATGGGCTCACTGCTGAAGTCAAAAATAGCAATGTTGAACAGGAAAATAATGGGAGGTCCACGCCCGTCAAGACGTTAAAGGTTGTACATGCCTACGGCATAGGACCCGCTGGATTTCAGAACAGTTTCGGTATCGCCGCGGACGTTGTGAAGCTTGTGCTTGCTTGATCCTGTACGACGTCGCATACTAGTACTGTGCAGTAGAAAGGTAACTTATCTACCAAGTATTTGCTGGAGCAGATGTCTGCGATAGCTCATGATTTTATGATGCACTCACTGTTTCTTCTTTATGTTGAAATAGTTGATACTCGCACTGCAAAGCGCGAGCTGCCCGGGAAGCTGCAAGGGCAGCTCAAGGGGATGAAGACAATCCGGACCCTGACCAACAGGTCGAAGACGAAAATCCAACTGGTGAGCATTGGTCTTCCTTCTGCCCATTTGTCTAACTGCTTATAAGATTAGATTGAGGAATGCGAGCGCTCGCATCACAAGATGCGCAACAGAGGGTTCTCAATTATTTTAAGTAGCACCAATGTCGAAAGATGTATTCTTGTATTAAGTCGATGCTCAATGGAAAGCATGGGGAAAGCGTCCAGAGACTGTATGGACACTGTACTCGGTCGATGGTCCGTCGTCGTCGGAACCTCGGTGCTCCACCGGTCCGGTTAGCTCCGAGCTTACTACTGGTTGACGACGGCTTGACTCTCTTTACTCCCTCGTACATCCCTGCAATGGCCGAAGCAACCCTCTCGGCCAAACCAGGTCACATCCTCTACATAATCCCCTGCCCGCAGGATCAAGAACAGCCGGGCACCACCTCAGCCTCATTTCTTTTAGATATTCCTCTGTGCGACCTTGAGGACCTTGTCTATCGTCCTATCCGCTGGATGAGGCTCGTCGCGTGGGGAATACTTAACTGCACAGGCGACGTCCTCAACGACGAAGGCGCACGACAGTCTCTAGATCTGCACCATTCCCAGCTGACAGATGGTGCTGTTTTCAAGTTTGCTCCTGTCGCAAATACAAATCGATGTATGCCGCATTCTCACCATTATTCATATCACACTCACCTCAACCTCTCAGTCCATCTGCTTAATTTTGAGCACGCCCGCACGAAGTGCAGCAAGATCTCGTCGAGGTCGTCTGAGGTCGCTTCAAGTTGTTCTGACTCCGCACCTGCCGAGCGTGCTCAAGTCCTGGAATCTCGTGACGGGAACGACTGCGTTTTCTCCGGCCGCCCGTCGCCGGAAAAGGCGCACATTATCCCCGAGGCGTTTAGTAAGAACGTCAGCATCTGCCTCACCTTCCGTTCCACGAGCTCTTACCAAGTTCACCAGGGTCCGGCTCTCCGCCAGCTTGCGGCCGAAAGAAATTTCGGGTTCGACCACCACCTCGACCACTGCAACACACTCTCCATCATACATTCCATGCATACTGCATGGGCCCGAACAAGACAAGGGTTTGTACTGGCGGTATGTGACATGATGAGTATTGCCTCTCGTTTGAACCTCACGCGTTATGAATTTTGTAGACCAACGACGACTTCATACGAGATGAAGATGTTCCGCCGCCCCACGGGACTGCGCCTGCCAGGGACACGTGGCTGGCCCGCCCCGTAACGACCGGCGTCACCTACATCTGGCAGGCGCCACGGCGCGTTGTCGCAGGCCATGTGTGGCTTGATTCCGTACGCTACAACGAACGGGCCCGCTTCCTAGAGCTGCGTCCCGAATGGCGACCTTCTGCAACGGCCATCAACTATATGTATGCGGCTGGAATGGTCAAGCTCTACCTTCGAGAAAATGAGCCCGTCAACGCGCTACTCTCGCGGGCCGTGCCCGTTCTACCGCCCGCAGACGACGACCGATCGGACGAAACTTCCGACTTCGAGCAGTCGAAGCGTCCTCACAAGAAGCAGAAGGGGAACTCCTACCATGGCGTCGGGCGGCTGACTCGCCACGAGCGTCCAGTCACTCGCAGCAAGACAACGAAACGGCTTCATACGTCTACCGACATATCTCCTGTGGAATTACTCAACATCCTTGCGCACGCCCCGGCGTATCTCAAGCAGTATGAACAGCGCCGGGAACAGGAGGAGGAGAAGGCACAACGGTTGGACGACTGGTTGGAGTCTTCGGCGGCGGTCTATGTGCCTTAGATGTAGGTCCCAAGGCATGACTATGATTGTTCTTTTCTCTTGCTAGCTTTGTGAAACGGGATAATGTAGCAGTAGTCACTCTTTTTGTTCTGTATTCTCGGCCGCGCATCGCTTGTAGCAGTAGTCACTCTATCTTTTCTGTATTCTCGGCCGCGCATCACTTCACAAAATGTCGATTTTTACGGGGACACTGGTTTGCTTTTTCTCGTCGGTGACATGATCAGGCGCACAAAGGAGGTCGGAGCAGATGACAGGTACTGTAACCAGCGTTTCGTTCAAAGCTTCGCGGTGTCGACTCTTGGTCTTTAGCAACGATTTGCCTATTCTGTAAGACGTCCATCGGCCAAGTATTTACTTAACAAAGGCGAAGTTGCAGCTTGTCTCTCTCAGTCTCGCGAGCATTCAAGATTAGCGCATGGCGTCGACTCTTCGCGCGCGTGAATAGATGTCGAGAGGCAGCGCGCACCCAAATAGTGAATTCGTAATCACACCGTTGGATTCGGGGTACAAAAGCGGGGGCAAGACACAACGGAAACATTTGCTTTGGATGGGAATGCGACGGGACTGGGAATGCAGATGGAGTCGATGGCATGGGATATTTAAAGAGGCGAGAGTAGTTGCATTGTGCGGAGACCAGGGACTAAGGCGTTGCGTGCGTGTGACGTGGGCGGAAAGCGTGGAAAGCAATGGGGATGGGCAGGGGCAAATGGCGGAGGTGGCGCCGCAGCAGCCTCAGGACGTTTGTGGCGTGGGCTGCTGTTTCTGCAACATGCGTGCCGAGCCTGGCGGCGCAGGACCAGGGCCTCCGTCCTAAGCGAAGACCATGAGCATCGTGCGCATCAGCTTCCTCGACGCGAGGCGCGCACTCACCACGCGCTGTTTCTTCGCCGGCCGCGGGCCGCCGGCGGACGGTGCGCCGCGGGTAGATGTTACGTCGTCTTCTCGTTCTTTGCGAACCGTACCCCGCATAGGCGCCGGCTGACCTGTCCCATTAAGCGGTCTACTGCCGCTGGCAGGTGTACCTGAGCCTGGGGGCCGCGCGGGTGGTCTTTGTTGCTGGGCCGAAGATGAGCCTTGCTGCTGTGATGGCATGCGCTGTGGCTGTGGGCGTGCTTGAGCAGCGGCGGGCTGGGGTTGTGAGGACCCGGGTCGCGAGCCGACAGCCTGTTGTTGTCGCTGCGCCGCCGCCGCAGACCCTGGGCGGTTGACGGTTGGCCGAGGAGTCGCACCACCCCCAGGCGTCTGCTGTTGTGTAGCTGGGCGGGCCGGAGTCGGCAGGGAAGGCGCGGGCGTTTCTGCGTTGGCAGAGGGTAATCGTGGCGGCAGCGGCTTGGGTGTGGAGGCCCTGGACCCAGGTTGCGCAGAGGGCCCGGGCGCGGCGACAGATGGTCTGCGGGAGCTCGGCGTCGCAACCTGTTGCGGGTGGGATGGGCGCGGTGTGGACGCCACCGAGCTCGGGCGGTTGACGATTGTTCCCGTCAGGACGACGTTCCCGTGAGCGGATGATGTGGTCGGCATGGGTGCGTTGGGGTCGAGCTGGCCAGCCGCGACGAGCCGGGCGCGTTCTTTGGCCAGGCGCTTTTCCTCCTTCTTGCGCTTCTTGGCCTCCTTCTCTTTGTCGTCAAGCCCAATGAGCACGGCCTTGTTGTACTAAAGTGAAACGTAAGCGACGGGATGCTCCGCAAAGGACAGGGCAGATGGCACGCACGCCAGGCAGCCCGCCGTCCTTGACGGTGAAGGCACGGGCCAGCACGCCCGCATCGAATGGCACGATGGGCATCCGCTGCTTGGGCGGGGCGTTCATGAGCGTCGTTAGATAGTTGTCCTTCTTCATCGCATGTTTGCCTGCAATGCAAGACCAGTTGGTCAGCCAGACCGCCCGCCAGCCAGCCAGCAAGCGCAGAATGGACGGGCAGCACGCACCAGGCAGATGTCGGATGAGGTGCCTGTAGCTCTGCTCCTTCTTCTTCTTTTTCCCGCCCGCCGCGTCCTCGTCGCCATCCGCGCCAGGCTCGGTCTTGATAGACGCGCTGGGACCGGCGACCGGCGCTATGCTGGCCTGGCGCTGGCCGACCGTAGCGGCGGCGGACTCGACGAGCCTGCCCTTGCCCTTGTCGAGCGCGGACGGAGGGCGCGGGGCCGAGTCGGGCGGCGTGTCTTGGGCATCCAGCGGCTTGATGTACGGCCGAACGTACTTGTCGTAGGCAGCGTGCAGCCCAAAGGCGTCCAGCAGGTCCTGGTCGCTGCGCAGGTATTGCGGCGGGCGCGGGGGGGCTGCAGACCGCGCGCGTCAGCACTCGGGTCGCTCGACGAGCCACAGCCCCGCTCGACAGGGCTGCGGCTGCACCACGCACGGGTCGGGGGTGGGAACACCGACGGCACGGGCGCCGTGCTCGGCCACGACGAGCTCGATTGCTGCTCGGCCATCGTGCGCGCGCGAGCCAGAGTCGGTCACGGCCACACGGCAAGTGGGGAGATCGGAAGAGCGGAGTTTCGCCGTGTCTTCCTGTTGTTTTTGCCAAACGGCCAAAGCGACCACATCTGTCTCACAATGCATTGGGACAGTGAAAATCCGAGGAAGTGAGTAGCGATATATTTTGAGCCACGAAAACACTCACCTCAGCCGCTAGGCATTGTTCTGGAGGGTACAAAGAGAACGGCACAACCGATATTAAGACTCGGAGGGCCACATGGTGTCGAGGTCAATGGCTTACATATCTCACCCTTGGATTTGAATACAAAAGACGTGCGTATGACGGTTCATGATCACTCAATCGGAGAACAGGCTCGTTTTGCAAAGCTAACAACGGAAATGAGCAATTCGCACCAACGAGATTCGGGCGTACATCTCAGGCACATCATCTACCGCGGAAGACCACCTCCACAGCCTTCTCCTTCTCCTGGTCATGTTTGTATTGCATGGCAAATGCGAGGGTATGGGTGAGGAGGTAAAATATCCACAGTTTGCAGTCTCAGGCCATGAGCGGATCCCGCCTTCAAATTTCCGCGCGGGGCTGGACAACAGGACGATCAGTCATGCTAATGGGAGGAATTCTGGCTCAAGCTCAGCCTCTCTCCAGAATACAGCAAATTTTTAGAAATAGATGGGTTCTCATCTGGCCGTGGACTGGCCAAGGACGGGATGGTCACATTGGCTGTCGCGAGAGACTTCACATGACATCGCCGTCCTTCCAGCGATTCAGGTCGACCATCTGGGCCGCATACAATAGTTGACGGCCTTGGCTCACGGGAGCCACTTTAAATCTCATCTGAGTTTGGACTCGACTCTAAGGAGGATTATTATGTAGCTGTAGCCTAATGTCACCCTCGAAAGATGACGGCAACGAGAGAAATTCAGTGCTGGCAGACATACGGGTACAGTACATTTTTCATTGCCGGTGATGACACCGGGACTAGGTACTTCATGGACGGCTGGTAGTTGGCAGAGTTCGGTGCGGACTGGTCGAGGGACCGGGGAAGTTGAAGAATGCAGGCAAACAGGAAACAGAGATGCTGGGGATTGTCTAGAACATGACTTTGCGCGCAGTGCGCGCATAGCGTGCCTGCTGAATTTCGCGGGAGCTGCGTTTTTGCTTTGGCTGGGAGCGCACGACGTTGCGGCGCCGCCTGCCGTTCGAGTGCGTCTGGCCAGGCGAGCAGCCGTACACCAGCGATGTGGCGGCGCTGTTGCAGTCGCCGCCGTCATGGTCGCGATACAGCACACCGGTGCTCTGAAGGGGACGAAGTGAGGTCAGTTGATTCTCCCGCGAGAGATGAGTGTCAGTGACGTACTATCTGGTAGACGCAAGTGCCATTTTGTTCAGTGACGGTCTCTGCGTTCGCATAACTGGAAGAATCAATCGGCAAACGAGTTCGACGAGGCGAATGAGATGGACAACTCACACGCAAGTGAATGTCGTATCGACCGTCGTAGACGGCTCCTGCTTGGTGAGCGCATGGCCTTTTTGGTCCCACGACGGGCATCCGTAAATACACGGCACGACCTCGGGGAGCGCGCGGAGGAGGGAGCCTGCGCAAGAACGGCGGCGGGGAAGAGCCCCGCTGCGAGTGCCACAAGAGCCGCGAACTTCATGCTGAGCGTGTGAGGGTGAGAGTAGGCGGCTGAATGCGGCAGGAGGCAGGGGGGATGGTAGAATACTCTTGTATGAACCGCTGCAGATTTTATACCACGACGATCCTCTATGATATGCCATTGGCTTAGAAATATGAGGAGTGGAGTATTCGCGTCGCGGAGAGTCCAGGTGCCGGAAGGGCGGGATGATGTGCGTGTCCGCGGTCTAAGATACTGCAACTAGAGCCGATCGCGACGACTTTCCCAGGGCCCAGAATGCAATGACCATGCAGCGTTCGTGATATGGTAATTATAATGCCGGCGAGACTTCGCGTGAGAATACTGCGGCAAGGCCGAAGAGAGACACCGTCGTGGTGAGCTGCATTGACGCCGCTCACAAATCGTCACGGTATTTTAGTCGGGACCAGGACGCCAAGCTGCATCATACCCGTCCACCATGACGTCCCAAGAGAGCCCAAGCCCAGAGGCGCTTTACGCTGTTCAAATTAGCAGCCCCATGAGTACCAGCCATTCTTTCCAAAGCAGGCAGCGGCGAATCGTAGAAAATCCAGCTCAGGAGAAACGGCGCACTGTCTCTCAGAAGCCACGCGGCATCAAAACTAGGCACGACGCAGATCGAGCAGGCCAGTTAGCCTACAGGGCAGCGACCGACCGACCGATCATACCGCGCGCCCAGGCTGTCTCCTTGTTTCCAGAGGTCGATCTCTGAACATCCAGAGCCAAGCAGAACGCAGAGAGCGGCGGAGGAACGGCGGAAGTATCGAAACACGGTCCTCGTCGATCCTCAGCAATCTAGAGCCAGCCTGACTTGTGGCGAGCGGCGGAGAAATGCTCACCATAAATCGTGAATGTTTATATACAGAAGGATTCGGTGAGTCCAGTCGACAATGACCGGTCGGAAAATTCGGAGTGCTGGGGGAGACCGCGCATAGGACTCTCTAAACCGCCCTCACGACTCATTTCTCCCTGCTGGCCAGTCATCATTTCCCCCGTATGCATAATGACTTTCCCAAGCATTTGATGATAAAAACAACAGGATAGAAGTTGTTGAAAGCCGGGTGGACCTGTCAGAGCTGCAAAGTAAAACCGACGCCCTTGCAGACGAGCATGCATGCTCGATACGAGTGACCCAGGTAGCAGAACGGGATTCATGCGTTCAAGCAGGGGACCGTAAGAGTAGACTATTATTTCATTTCTGCAAGAATCTCAGTAGCCACTACACGCAAAAACCCTTAAAATACCGCATCGAGCGCATCTAGAAGGAGCAATGAGCTCTGAATCAATCCGCCAACGTCCCCAAGCGCGGCTTCGCAGCCCTCGTCGCGCGCGAATGCGTGGGCGGTGGGGGCGGGGCGGTGGGCTCGCTTTCACGGGCGTGTGCACCTTCCCGCCAGCCTTCTTCGCGTTCGCCCTAGCCGGGGCCCTCGAATCGCGATCGCGCTCTCTTGCTGGCGCGGGCGTCGAAACAGATGCAGCATGAGTCTGCGAGGACACCAGGGCCTGCACCTCCGCCGCGGTGTACGACTTGTCGGGCGGCGCGCCGCTGGCGCGGAACCGGCGGCGCACGGCGTGGCTGCCGCCCTCCTCGTCGTACTCGGCGCGCGTGACAATGCGCTGCTTGTATGCCGCGCTGCGGCTCAGCGCCAACGCGCCGCGGTAGGCCAATGTTATGGGGCTGCAAGGTGATGTTTAGCTTGGGAAGGGGGGAGAGGATGAAGAAAGACCAAAGACGGGAGACGTACTCGTCAGCTTGGTAAATGGACACCTCATGCTCCGCAGGCGCCAGCGCACGCAACTCTGTCAAACTGTACCAGATCAGCTATCAGCTGAGATGCACGCCGAGGGACGTGGGCGTACAGTCGTGCCGCAAAACCAGGCAGGGCGGTCGTCCCCCCGATGAGCCCGATGTTCGCCCAGAACAGACCCTGCAGGTCCGGCGGGAGCGACGCGATGGCGTGCGCGATGGTCTCCGCGACGCCCGCCTGCTCCATCCCTTGGAGACCAAACACAAAACACAACAGAAAACGTAAGAATCCAGATGACACCATTGAGCAAAGGACAGCAACGCACCGATATCCGACGGGTTGAAGAGCACCTCAGGCACAGTAAAGCGCTCGTTGGCCATATACAGCACCTGCTCGTCGCCCTCCCCATCGCCATCCCGTCCACATCCATGCCTGTCGAGCGGTCGTTGCGGATGTACCCCCGCTTCTTGCTGGCGCCCGAAAAGTCGGGCAGGACGTACTCCTGCACGATGGGGTTCGTCCGCGGGTTCCTGTCGATCTTGCACGCGTCGAGGTCGGCGGCGAAGGCCGCGGCGGAGGGCGCGACGTAGCAGCAGCGCTCCTTGACGTCGTTCATGATGTACGTCTGGTCCATCATGTTCCATTGCCGGTAGGAGATGAGCTCTTTGAGGTGGTTGGTGAGGAGTTTTCCGCCGACGTCGATTCTGTTGGTGGTCAATTTGAGATGAGATGGGAGGAGCAGGCTGGACGGACCTTCTGACGCTCGGCCAGATGACGGTGCCGTTGAGGATGGGTACGACGTGCGTGAAGCTGTAGCCCGCGTCGAGGATGAGCATGCATTCCGGGGATGGCTTGCCGGGGTCGTGGAAATAAGTCGCTGTACGTTGCTGCAATTGCCGCTGCAAGCGAGTTTCAATTCAAACGCGCGTCAAGTCTCAAGGCGAAGGCAAGACATACGCGTGCAACGGTAGTACGAGGCAAACTCGTACTCCTCAAACACCAGCTGGTCATATGTCTCCTGGATATTGGGTAGGTTGAAGTACGGTTCGGTTACGAGGAGCGACATGTCTGGTGGGTTTATCGACTGAATGTAGCGCGTCAGACGCAGCGTCCAACGCGCTGCAAGAGAATGCGCACCAGGACGTCCGAAGAGAAGACGCCGTCCCATACGGCTTTCTCGACGTCCCAGTCGGTGAGCAGACCCTGCGCTGGGGTCGGTCAGTTCGTCCTCCGCGTCACAGTCTTCTGGGTTGCCACTCACGCGCTCGAACGCCAGACGATAAGTGGCAGACGCAAAGTCCTGGCAGTCCTCTATTTCATGGCCGATGTAGAGCTTCTTGTCGCCCTTGGAGCGCATCGCGCAGTTGGGAACAACTCTAAGTTTGCACTTGAATATAAAATATAAATTGCCTAACGCGTCGAACGCACACAGGCTCGGCATCTGGGTCGGAAGACACGCCCGCTTTTAGTGTCGACGCGCCGTTGTCGATGACGAGCACGTTGGGAGCCATGGCGGCGGCGACGGGGAAGACGGCGGCAGCGGGCTTTGAAAGTGGCGCTGCCTCTTGACCCGCACCCCGTGCCTCAGTCTACATACAAAATGTCGACCAACCTGCTCATCTCGACCTTTGCGCCATTCCCGACCTACGCGCTCAGCGTCCCCTCCGATGCGCTCGTCAGCGATGTCCCCGCGCTGCTGGCCGCCCGCGAGCCCTTGCTGCCGCTCGCGCAACTGCGGCTCTCGCACCCGTCCGCACAGCTGCGCCCGTCCACGCGCATCTCCTCCTTGGGCAGCGGCTTTGTGACGCTGCGCCTGGCGCCGTCGGTGCTGGGCGGCAAGGGCGGCTTCGGGTCGCAGCTGCGCGCGGCGGGCGGGCGGATGAGCAGCCGCAAGACGGGCAACACGGACTCGTGCCGCGACCTCTCCGGGCGCCGGCTCAGCACGCTCAAGGAGGCCAAGAAGCTCGCCGAGTACATGGAGGCCGAGCCCGACCGCAAGAAGGCCGCCGCCGCCGCCCGCAAGGCCAAGCTCGCCGCGCTCGAGAAGAAGCTCGGCATCGACCCCAAGAACCCCCATGCTGCGCCCGCCGACGAGCTGCCCCAGGTTGGCCAGAAGCGCCGCTTTGACGACACCAAGTTCTTGGAGGAGACCCAGGAGCTCGTTGAGGGCGTCCGCGACGCTGTGGCTGCTGGTATGCTTGCTTGCTTTCGTCCGTTCCATTCTATCTTTTATGCTGACTGCTTGCCTTCCACCTCAGGTCTGTTGAAGAAGCGGAAGAAGGCCAAGACGGACGCTGCAGCCAGCGCAGCGGAAGCCCCGTCCTCGTCCTCTGCGGCAGCAACGATCACAAACGCGGCGGTCGAGTCCGCCGCCACCGCGCCAGTCGCACTCGCCGCATCCGTCGCAGTGGGCATCGCATCGGCATAAGTAGAGTCAGACGGTTTCGAAGCGTTTCTCTTTATCAGTACACATTGTAATTATGATACACGCATCATGTCTCCCGCCACCGCTGTACTACCTACGTAGCTCATCCTGCTCCCAACAAGAGATCTATGCACCGGGCTCAAAGACCTCCTCGCTGAGCAGGCTGTCCGCGAGCTCTGCCGCGCGCGTCTTGCTCGCCTCGGCCTCCGCGCGGACCGCCTCGCGCTCGTCGCTGCGCTGGCGCACGATTTGCTGCTCGTCCGCGAGCAGCAGCATCAGTTTCAGCGTGTGCGTTAAGGAGAGCAGCGAGTTGGCTGCGCGGACCTAGACAGTGCCAATGACAGTAAGCTTCAAGACAGCTGGGCGGGCGAGTGAGGAATGGGACGCACCATCGACTCGGCGCGACACTGCGCCTGGAAGGCCTCCTGCGCGACTTGGAACTTGTCTTTGTCGCCGACCTAAGCATGTATAATTTGCTCAGCATCGAGGATATTGGTGTTTTATTGTGCATGGGCTCACCGAGGCAATGGCGACGAGGTCGGCCATGCCCTCGACGAGCACCTCGACGTCGGCGTCGAGCCGGCGGTTGAACTCCTCCTCGATCCCGTCCAGGTACTCGTCCGACGACTGCTCGATCAGCGCCTTCTGCTGCGCCCGCGCGCCCGAGTCGAGCGTCGCGCGCGCCAGCGCCGCCGGGCGCGAGACGTCTGTTTGCATGCTCATTGCGGTGTGGCGCGAGGACAAGGAATGATTAATTCTCGACGCCAGAACTCCGACCGCGGCCGCGACTTGGTCTCACTCGCTTTCAGCGCGTACAATGCCTCGCATTATAGGGCGCCGCAAGTCTCAAGAGGTACTATGTATACACTACAGCAACAGCAATAGGAGCACAACACAGACAAGGAGCGACGGGCGGCCGTACAGACACGTCGGATAAACACGAAGGTAGATGGGTGGGTGGTGGGTGATGCCAGCAGTGGCTGCCTGCAAAATCGAGGGGTGTCCAGCCAACAGCCAACAACCGAAGCAGCACAAATCGCAAGTCAGGTTACTCTATGACCCAGTCCGACGGCGCGGGCACGGGCTGCCGCGGCGCCTTGCCGTGGTGCGCGCGCGACAATATTCGGTCGATGGATCCATGCTGCTGCTGCTGTTGTTGCTGTGGATGTTGCGCTGCCTGCGGTTGTTGCGGCTGGACAAGCGGCGTATTGCTATTCCACGAGCTCGCGCTAAAGTCGGCCGTGCTCGTCGACGAGTGCCGCACGGGCTGCGGCACGCGCAGCGGCGGCAGCGGACGCGCGGGCGCGGGCGTCGGCGCGTCGCGTTCACGGTCGCGGTCGGCCATCATCTCTGCCCAGGGGGACATCGGCGCCGACAGCGGGAGCGGCGTCTCGGGCTGCGTGCGCTCGTAGTCGTCCTGGACGACGGGGTTCGCATACGGATGCCCGCCGCCCTCGTACGCGAGCGCGAGCGGCGTCGGCGTCGTCTCGCTTGCGCGGTCAAACGGGAGGATGGAGTGGCCCATGGCGGGCGGCGGCGAGTAGTTGCTCGAGCTCGTGTAGCTGCGCGCGGGGTCCGGCGACGCGGGCATGTTGCGCTGCACGGCATAGCCCGCGGCGTACGGGTGCGCCGCGGCGCCCGGCGGGAAGTTGTCGACGGACGTGTGCGCGGACGAGGGCGGCGGCGGGACGAAGTACTGTACCTTCATGTCGGACGGCAGGCCGTACTCCTTCGGCTGCTCCTCGCGCGGCGGGCCGAGCGCCGGCCGCGAGCGCACGTAGCTGCGGTAGCGCCAGAGCAGCACCGCCGCGAGTGCCACGAACGTCAGGCCGCCGACGACGCCGCCCGCTATCGCGCCGGCGTTGTTCTTCTTGTGGCTCTGACTCTGGGGCTCGGGCGCCTGCGAAGTCTGCTGGGTATTGGTACCGAGTGCGGCCGTCGCGCTCGAGGTGATTGTGGTGAGCGAGCCGGTGCTGGAGAGCGTGGTGTTTGCAGCGGCGAGCAGCTCGGCGTTCGTCGCCTGGAAGACGCCGCCGTTGTCGCGCATGAACGCCCAGTCTGGGAAGGGCAGTACAGGGCCACCCGGCAGGTCGCTGCGATCATCAGGCCGCATGGTGAGCACGGACTTCCGCAACAGGCAGGGATGGCCGCCTGATGGCCCCGGAGAACGCACCCAGTGCCGGTCCCGTTGTACGATGTGCATTGTGATCGCCATTCTGCATTGAGAAATGAGTTTCAATCGCTCAAAGCAAGCTTGAGCACTGGGACGCACCAGACTCTTGCAGGAGCGAGCTGCTGGAGAAGCCGGCCTGGCATCTGCGAGAAGGCGCTGAGTATTGCCGCGAGCGGGACCGATCGGGAACTCACAGCGTGCAGGCGGACGCGAGGTTGAAGGCGACGACGTTGCATAGGCACTCGTTGTCCGTGTCGCTCTCTGGCGACGGCGGGAGGTACTTGTCCCTGCGCTAGCCGTTAGTCCCAGGCCCCGAGCGAACGCGATACGCACCCTGGCCGCTTCAAAGGAGGGACAAGGAACGGCGAGCGGCAGGACGAGGACATCGTTGCCCAGAGCTTGCATGGTGTCTCGCCGTCGCTGGTGAGCGTCCTGGATAGCAGCCAGCCAGGCGAAATAAATAAATAATTGAGCACGGCGCAAAGAAAAGGCGCGCACGGACCAGAGATTCTGTGTGCAGGTGACCTCGGAGTACTGCGCGACGGCCGCCACGCCCCCGAGCAAGAGGACGGCGGCGGCGGCCGCAGCTGAGGCCGGTAGCATCGACTCGGAGAGAGGGGGCGGAGGGCGCCTAACCCAGCTTTGGGGCTCCGACGCTCTCCCCAGGCCCCTCACTCCAGCGACCAGCGCCCGATGGCCCAGCCCGCCCAGTCGCAGCTGGCGCTCATAGAGCGCGCGGAGGTCCACAAGTCCTGCAAGGCGCTCGAGGCCGTCGTCAACCTCTTCAACGAGTACGCCCAGGCCGCCGTCGCCGCCGCCCAGGTCGAGAAGCGCCTCGCCAAGGCGCTCAGAGACGCCGCGACCTGCAAGGCTACCAGCGAGCCGCCCTGTGCGTCTCTCCCGCGTTCAGCGGGGCGTCTGTGTTACTGACCGTCGGCGCCGGCAGTCAATGCGCTGAGCGCAACGGCCGTCGTGTTCGAGACGCTGAGCGACATTGACAACAAGTTCAGCAAGCTGGTCGACAAGGAGTGCGACAACGTCAGCAGCGACCTGCGCAAATGGTTCAAGAAGCTCGCCGTGCGCATATCCCTTGACTGAATTACGTGCGCCGCGCTGACCGTGGCCAGAAAGAGGAGAAGGCCCACGACGACCGCATCCAGTCCGTCAACGCAAAGATCAAGGCTGCAGGTCCGTCGCCGCTCGTTATCGCCGGCTGTATGCACTGCTGACGCCGGTGCGCAGGCCAGGCGTACGAGAAGAAGTCCAAGAAGAAGGCCGCCGACGCCGTCGAGGAGCACACCCGCTACATGAACCTGCTGACCCAGGTCGGCCCCGAGATGGCCCAGGACAAACAGTGCGTGCACCGCGATTAGCTGCTCCCTGGACGCCGGTGCCAACGATGCACAGGAATCATGCCACTTTCGTCACACAGCGGCACAACGCTGCAGTCTGCAACATCGCCGCCTCCCTCGCCCGCGCTGCCGACGCTGAGTGGTCGAGGGCATGCGAGGGCGTGCGCAGGGTGGCGCCCAATATCGGCAGTGTGATGGAATGGCGTGCTTACTGCGAGGGCGAGTGGACGGGCCCTATTCCCGCGGACCTCCCCAATCTCGACGCGCAGGAGGACCAGCAGCGGCAGTTGCAACAGGACTCGTATGCTTATGCCTCTATTCAGGCTTCATTGCAGACGACTTTGCCTCGCGCAGCAGAGAAGGGCTCGCAGCCGGAATCGCCAATCGCAACGCGCGATACGTCCTCGTCTGCTCCTAGCTTTAACCAGCCTGCGCCTCAGCCTCCATTGGAACCGTTGCAGCCGCCTTCTTTCCCGACGTTCCCTCGAGCTCAGACTCCAGAGTCTACACCTGCTCCTCTATCCAGGGCTCAGACCTTGCTGACACCCTCCCAGTCCCGCCGTCTTTGCCGCCTGCACCTTCGGCTCCTGCTTCCCCATCTCTCGCTCCGCCTGCTGCTCCTGCTACCAGACCACCTGCTTCTCCTGCCACATTAAATCGCAGAGTGAGCGATGGTCCTCCGACCCCCGCTGCTCCTCCACCTGCTCCTTCTGCTGCTTTGTCCAAGGATAGCACGCCGACCACGACTATACCCGAGGACGATAAGCTTTTGCGTACACCAGCAGAGCAACAAGCACCCGCGAGCATTACTCCTGACAAGCCTCCGCAAGTGGGACTCGGCCTGGAGAAGACGTTGACGACTCCGCCAGCGTTCTCCAACCACACCCCGTTCGCCAGCGACCGGACGCTGCTCGACTCGCCCGCACCGAAGTCGCCACCGCCGCGTGGCGACTACCTGCAGGACCGCAAGGTCTCGCCGGGCGGCGCGCGGCCGTTGCCTAGCGTCGAACGCCAGATGACGGGCGTCGGTATCGGGCTCCACCAGATCCAAACGCAGCCGACGGGCATGGTCATGCCGCAGGGCACGGGAGGCGTGCACCGCCGGACGAGCGTGGATTCAACGGCGAGTGGGAGCATCGTCGCTACCATGCGCGACCGGTACGGCGACCGCGGGATGGTGCGTGTCGCGCCGACTTGGCCCTGCAATTTCAACCGCTGACGTTGCCCGCTCTCATTTGTGCAGCCTGCTCCGGCATCGCCGCCGCCGCGCGATATGCCACGCTTGCCGCATAGCGTTACCGACATGGCGTCGCGCTGGAACCCCATCGACTCGCCCGCACCGCGGCGCGCCGGGGTGAATCCTGCACAGAACCTGGAGCGCGAGCGCGACAGCTTCCGCATGCCGGAGTCACCGCGCACGGCGACGGGGCAGCGTCCGCAATCAATCTACGCACAGCAGCTCGCGCAGTCGCCCTATGGGGCGGCAGGGCGCGGCGGGGACCAGGACTGGGAACGCGACACGGACCGCCGGCGACATCATCTGCAGCAGGAGCTGCAGGCGCTGGAGTTGGAGCAGCGGCAAGAGGACGAGCTGCGCGAGCGCGAGCGCGAGCTGGCGCGGCAGAGCGCGGAGCTGGAGAAGGAGCGGCAGCGCCTGGCGACGATCCGCGGCTCGGGCGGCGTGGAGGACGCTGGCGGGTACCACGCGCGCTCGCGGCAGAACTCGTACAACTCGCAACCGCCCGGCGCGTACATGCGCCCGCCCAGCGCGAACGGCAGCGCGCACGGCTACCGCGACCCGTCGCCGCATCGCGCGGGCGGCGAGGGTGCGCAGCTGCAGTCGTACCCGTCGTACACGAGCAGCGCGAGCTCGAACGGGAACCTTGCGGCGCCGGCGCGCAATGCGGGCCACCCGCCCGGGTGTGGGTGCTACGAGTGCTCGGTAGCTAACGCTGGCAGCGGGAGGGGGTACTCCAACCCGCCGTCGCCATCGCGCTCGAACGCTGCGCTGCCGACGCAGCAGCAGCAGCAGCCGACGGGCTCGGTCGCATCGAAGAAGGGCGGGTGGATGCGCCGGCTGAGCATGCCCGTCGTGTCTGGCGCGTTCTCAGACCCGAAGAAGACGCCGCCCACGCCTGCGCCTGCGCCGTCGATCGACGAGCGCGTAGGCAAGCGTAGCTTCGACAAGGACGGGATTGGCAACTTTGGGCACCGGCGGGACAATTATGCGAACGCGAACACGTCGCTTGGCCGTCGATGAGTGCGCTGTCGCCGCGTCGTCTTCTGGCGCGCGAGCCCGCGAGCCCGCCTGCTTCCTTCTCCGGTCTGGACGTTGCTTTTCGCTCTCGATTTCTTATTAGTGTACTTGGTACGTATACTGTCGATGCTGGCCTTCCTGCGTATGCCCCTCTGTCGCCTTTAGACGCTCTCCTCCGATACCCGGACCCCCCGGTTGCACCACGCTGCTGCTGTTTTACTCGCTACGTCCCTTTTCCCCGTAATGCTCGTCATGACTGATACGATACGAATATACGGCCTCCCTTTTTTTCGATCGGGCGGCCACACCTGTACGCCCGTGCGAGCATGCACTCCAGTTTCGTCTAGACCGGGATCGCTTGAAATCGCGCCCGGGGTATGCATATGGCATGCGCTCGTCTTGAGATTATCCGAATCGAGCTCAACTCTGAGGTGCGCGTGTGTTTTGTTTCAGTTTGCTCGTGTCCTTGCTTTGTGATTTGACAGGCTTGCGCAATTGTTCTTCGATGTTGCGTTTTGTGGTCACGATTGATTCTGGCCTTTGTCATTGTCAACAGGGTCTCTCGATGGCTGGTTATCGAGCCCTGGGCGATCGCAAGCTGTCACGAGCCCCGCGTCCCTGACATTCTCGAGGATTGTCAGTGCCGACGGCAATCTCAGGTACGTAAGAATATCCAATTTTTTTCCATGGATCGAGGATTGTCAGTTGGGATTTGATGATCCCCCCTCGGGATCGTTTGAGGAACACGTTGATAGTGAGCACTCGGCTCTCGGCGCGCCCGGCTTGATGGAGCTGCAGTGAGCACTCGGCGCTGCCCCAGCTGCACTGCCTGCTGCCACAGCGAGCACTCGCTTGCCAAGAAGCACGGGCCAGACCTCCAGTGCTCGGTGTGGCGTGAGCGAGTGCGCGGCCATCCTCGCGCGAGCGCACGGACCATGCCGCTCAACGGATTCAACGGCCGTAAGCGCACGGACCGTGCAGCTGACCGGATTCAACGGCCGCTCGTCTTGCGCTCGTCTTGCGCTGGCCGCGACTGCTCCTACGCTTTGATGCATGACTCCGCCTTTATATACTCTAGCCCACGCTCTATTATCACCCAAATGTTCCGCTCTGTGCGCAGTACCGACTCAGCGGGTGCACACTGCTGTCTGTCCTGAGTACGTTCGAGCGACCGAGTGCCCTCCGCCCCAGTACCGCGACTCTTGCACTGGTTGTCTTACTTGTTTTTATTGCTGTTAATATCGTCATCTTCAGCAATTTGCAGTTGGCGACATCGATGCTGGGGTACATAGACTCGGACGCTCGACCGCGATCGCTACATGCATAGAGCGGTGCAATTACGTTCTGTACGCAGCTGGCTAGGTATAAATGAAGAGTCCATTCTGCTGAACGCAAGTCGCCCCGGGCAAGTGGTTGCGGATACTCGCAGCCCTGGTCGCGATGGGCGACGACGTCGCGTCCGGTAATAGCTTAGACGCTCCCGATAATCTTGACACTCTCGACGCATTCTCTCTCTTATTTCCTGATAATCTGCCTGCCCGCACCGGCCCTTCTGGTTCTGGCGATAATACTCCTGCTCCTTGCGTGCGCGCCCCCGTCATCTCGCTCGAGCATTCCGTCTATCCACTTGCTCTGCCCGACTCGTTCACAGCACATCCATCGTCGCGAAAGCTCTCCGGCGACTGCTTTCCCTTGACTCGGGAGACTCGTGCTGCACACGTCTACGTGCACGATGGAGATGCAGTCATCGAGTACCCTCATACGGAACCAGCGGGTGCAAACAAGGACGCCGGTGGCGTTGCGCACATTTTCCCGCTGCAGCTCGTTCGTAATTCCTCTGGCGATCTCTGCTACATCAGTCCGCTGTCCAACTTGGCATATTCACGCACTGATGCTGGACGCTCGGGCGCCAATAAGAAACGCACATGTCGTCTTTTCTCGTCTGTCCTCGGTGTTCCGGACGACGATTTCCTCTCTATGGACTTTATCCGTTCCGAATACACCTGTGAGTCCCGTTCCCCTCTGGTGCTATTTTGCTACGACCCTAATAACGCTCAGGTGCTGGAGCCAAGCTCTGTAGTTACGCCGCCAAGTCGCTTCTCTCTGCTGAGCACCGGTACTGCACTCCCGAACTGCTTGCTGAGCGCGTCTCGCAGCAGCGCCACCTCTCTCCAGATGGTGGACAGACAATTGCTCCTTCGGTGATGAATCTGCTCCTCGAGAAAACGGTCGCCTTCGCGCAGTCATTGGGTCAAGTTGGCTGTGGCTCGCAGCTCTCCGCTGCAGACGCAGAATCCCTGGGACTAGGCTCGGAGGCCATGGTCTGCCCCGGTCGTCTGCTCTTTGACTATGACAAGGACGACCGTCCTTTTGTTCGGTGCGATGGTTCCATTCCGCGTAGAATGAAATCCTCACGACTTGAAAGATGCGAATATAGGATGTGTTCTCGCCCCAACCATCGCTTCGAACAGAGTCGGGTTATGGACACACATGTGCCGTATTTCGAAGCGCTCTTCAATGACGACAATGTTCGCGCGGCGCGATATGAAGAGATGCAACTTGAGGAAGGTGAAGGCGTGCTAGCTCCCTGCACCTTTGTTGCATGCTCCAACGTGCGACGGAAACGATGCCGTATGTACCGATGTTATCTCAACAGCGTAAGCTCATTGTTTTCCAGCTTTCATACATCGTTCGAAAGACCCGGCCGCTGCGGACGCTCTCGAGCATGGGACGCTTGACAAGATGGAGTGTGATGCCCGCTTCATTCTCTTTACCCCGAAGGACGACTACCTCGAGAAATATCCGTATGTTGTCCTCTTCTGCACTGGCATCCACAGCCATCCGCTCCCTCTCCCAACAAGGACACCTGCATCCGTGGTGACGAAGCTGGGGCGACTACTCGACTCGATGGCTTTCAACATCGCGGATGTGACGCCCCGCCGGCTCATGCGCCATGAAGCCGTTGGAACATTGCTGCAGACCTTTCTTCCGGACATCGTGAACCCAACGCTCGCCGACCTGCACCCCTCTCTCGCAAATCTTGATCACCTTGAAGCGCTCATACGACCTGTCAAGAAGTTGAATTTCCCTTCGGGGACGGGGTGGAACGGTGAGCCCCTGTCTCCTCGTTAGTTTCTACTTCCTCATTCCCCACAAGGTGTCCAACTTCACTTTGAGCGTGAGCGCGAGCTGCCACTGCAGCACCAATATATCCGACGGGTCGCCGAGTTTCCGCTGGACGATGGGAAATTGGGGCGATATGTTCTGTGCATGTCCCGGGCCCAGTCAGAACGCTGTCGACGTGCCATATGGCGCGTCTGCGATATCAGCTTCAAACGGGCACCTCCATGGTACGAATTCGAGCTGGGTGCCTGGGATCACATTACTATGCGCAGTACGTGGATCCTAACTTGAACTGAGCCTTTGTTGACAATGGATTGAACAGCTGACGTCTACTGCCGCGTGTTTTGTAACTCTAAGTCAGCCGAGATGCATTTCAACATTCTGCTTGCGATTGAACAGGTTGTGCTCGAGGACACGGGGAATCGCATCCTGTGGCGCCATATTCATTCCTCATCGCTCGACCAGCCAGTTGGGACGCTAGGATATACTGCTGATCTTGATCCAGCACAGGTTAAAGGTACGCTACTTGGATCTTGCTTTCTCATTTGACGACTCTGACTTTGCGCAGGACATGGGATGCTGTTTCATCATTTGGCCTGTGAAACTCCCCAGAAACGCGATCTCCACGACCCGACTAAGCTGCTAATCGAGTTGGACTGGAAGGAGCACGCGCACCGTACTTATCACGCGTGCGAGTTTCATGTCTTGGAGTCGATCAAGACATCGGTCGTCAGCCAGGGAGAGAAGGCACTGATGCGCTTCATGATAAATGGTACGAAGGAGACGATAGAGAGGTCTGTTGCTGCTCTTCAGGGAGGGTCTCCTACAGCGCAAGGTGAGCTTCCCTTTGCTTCCCATATGCTCAGGAGCTCATGCTACTCTCAGACTGGATCAAGCAGAAGGTCGATTCTGGCTTCATCTTGGAAGGTCTGTGCCTCGAGATGAACCATATTCCCGCGGATATCTGGAGGATTTGCGAGCGCACGAGCGGTGTTTCGGAGAGCTCACATGCAGACATCAACTTGGAAGGAAAGCAGCTCTCCCTTCTCTCTGCCATCGAGTTGGGACGGCGGTATGACTTGCACCGCACTCGGTCACTCCAAGTCCTCGCTAGCTTCGGAATTGCGCGTTCATGGATCGAGATGGACGCAGAGAACCGAATCCTGCGCTCCATCAAGCGTTCTGGTTCGTTTTCACTGTCTTATATCTCCCCTCTCACTGACTCTATTGAAGACAAGAAGAAGGCCAAATCGCTTCAAGCCAAGGAGGAGAAGAAGAACACGCTTGCTGCCAAAATCGCCTCCGCTGATGCTAGACGCCAAAATGCTGTGGCAAAACTCTCGTCGGCCAGATCCTCCAACGGCCGCGCCAGATGGGAGAAGGCCATCGTTAAGGTCGACGATGAGCTTCGCCGTCTGCGCACAGCTCTGGCCGCTCTGGCTCCTGAGCCCGCTCCAGCCGATGAACCTGGAACCTCGTCTCAAGCTCCACTCTACTTTGTGTCAGATACTCCTCAGTTCGGTCTTCCAGACGCCATGGACTTCCCCTTCAACTTTGCCTTCGCCATGCCAGGCGCCGACGACTCCTCTCATTACCTTCCCCTCGACCAGCCGCCCATTAATTGCTTCCTGCACGCCGAGCAGTCCGCCAACGCTTATTATCCTGACTTCGCAGGTGGCGTTGATCCTTCAATGATCTATAACGTCGATAACGCACATAACGTCCAAATCGCACATTCACTCCCGATACCAACACTCTTTGCTGCTCCCGACTTTGCATCGGCTTCGTATTTGACACACACAGATTCTGGCGACTTTCCACAGAGTTCTGTAACACAGACTTCACAGCTAGGCGATATCTACTGGGACAACGTGTTCCTGTCTACCGGTGCTCAGCAGGTTTCGACTTTCGAAGATGCTCCGAATACAGCTGCGACTGACCAGCCGCTGGCAAGTAGATACACAGAGTATAGCGAGTTAGCCAAAGCCCTAGTAGACTGGTAGTAGAGTTAATATTACCAACTTTTGTTGCAAAGGTCATGACCGCAAATGTTCAGACTACATTGAAATCTCCGGAGGCAAACGGATACTTCCGCTTCAAAACAAAATGAGTTGCGTGCTCAGTTTCCAATATATAAAAATTATTCTCCAAACACGAATTAAACACATCCTATAGTGGTGTGCCAGGATAAACTGGTTTCATGTCTTAACCACTAGACTATAAGGCCCTATAATCCTCGCTATCCAACAGTATCTACATTCGTAATACTGACCCTTAGTATTTCCTCTTTCAATTCTCCTCGTCCTCAAGCTATAATCCACAGTATTAAACTGTGCATGTTATGTATGAGCTTATCTGAGCAATGAAAATATAAGGAAGTAGAGTAGCTGCACCATCGGTCTGCACCAACATTACTATCACCCACCACGACTGGGGCAGAGCCTACTAAGAGCTCATCTTTTGCGGTTAGAGTCTCAAAGTGTAAATAAATACCCTGCGAGAGTCTCTTGAGTCACACTGCCCTCGATCGCTGTGGGCAAGACATGATCTGTCGGCCAAGTCCGCTTGCACAGTTGCGCTAGCACTGGGACTCTCTGCCATTCGCTGCGGCTTGTACAACATCCTGCGGCTCTGGACAGATGAAGCGCAGGCTTGATGCTGCTCGCGTCATTCGCGCATTCTTGTATGAGCGGAAGATGCTCTCCCGGCACCCGAACCTCGTGCTAACTGAATCTCACAAGCTAAACTTGTAAGGCGCATGACATTGTGTATTAAGTAAGGGATCACGGATTAGTGCAAGGATTGTGTCTACTAAAGAATGTTGGGATTGAACTGTAAGAACGGATTGATCAGTAGCTAGCGGCGACCTGACGATGACCGGCTGCCACTGGAAGGGCCTGCTTGAGGCTCATCTGGTGTATCTTGTTCAAGGTCCATCGCAAAGCGACGACAAAGACCAGAGCGAATGTGAGCCCTCATTGCCGCTGGAAGAGCCACGATGTCGCATGACTGGCAATGCTGCAAAATGCGATGGAGCGCAGGTAGATAATCGACCTTCAATCCCTGGGCACTATTGAGGGACATCAGAGCGCGTGTCTCAACGAGCGAGGCCGAGTTGGCGATCTGAGCCGGGATGCCAGGATTCTCCAAGTTGAAAACGGAGAAGCCCATTGCCTCGGGCTCTTCGTCGTCCGACTCGTCGGGGTCCACTGAGAAGGAGGATGAGACAGAGTTAAAGTCAGCTCGTGAGAGAGCTACCTTGCAGGTACAGATACGCGGGTGGAGCCTGGAACTGAAAGGCTACAGGTCCGAGTTAATTGCACACTCTTTGAACCGAGCTGGAGTAATCTCACCTGGATTGAACACCGAATTTCGCACGGCAATGGCTGGAGTTGTAGCAACATACACTAAGAAGAGTCTCAGGGAATAAAGCTGAAGGCGACGACAAGCAGGCAGCGTACCTTCATAGAAGCAGTCGTCGGCTTCGTACTGGTGAGCACATACGAATTTGTAGACCTTTTTCCCGTCCTTTGTCTCAGGAACAAGTCTAGCTTGAGCTTCTTGACGCGTCACAAAGCCGCTACGGCCATGCAGGCAGACTGGATAGGCTAGTCCGTGCTCTGCTATGTGCACTCGAAGCCCGCTGGCAGCTACGAACGCGCCCATCCGAGCGCCTGCGCGTGCGCCGTGAACTGGCCTATTGTACCAGAGTTAATTCAATCCTAATGTCACAAGGAGTGCACATGCGTACCAGTGCCACGGACGAAGGTCGTTGGCATCGTGCGACCATTCCAAAACAGTCCCGAGCTGAGAAGCTACCTCAATGCGACGAAGGAGAGTCAGGGTCGCGTCAGGAGCTAGAAGAACGCGCGCCATGCGATGAGCCGGGGTGATAGGGTACGGGGCCGGGCGACGATATCCTGCCAGCGGCTGAGCTTGGCGACGAGGACCGACTTCGCCACGACGAGGGAAGAACATGCTAAGGAACGGTTTGGGAAGTCAAAAGGCAACGCAATGCGGTCAGCGTTTGCAAAGACGACCTTTATATATCCTCAGAGGCAGGAATCAGGGTCTATGCAATGTGAGGACTTCGACGAAACAGACGCGCTCTGGACCAGAGCACTCATTGAGCTTCGACGCGCACTCGGCTTTCTCTAGAACACGGCGAGCACTCGGACCATTCTCAGTGCTCGTACCAATTCCGCGGCGATGTGGCGGGCACAGCAATCCCAGCACCCAGTGCTCGCTCCAGCTCCATCAAGCCGTAGCTGCCGGGAGCCGAGTGCTCACTATCAGCCCCCTCCACGGATCGTTTGAAGTCCGGACACGTGCGACACACGCGAGCGGCCAATCCGTCGCTCTTCGCGCCACTTCGCGTCCCATTCCTGTCAGCGCGCAGAACAGCTGCCTCTGGCTCGGAAACTTCAACGGGCTCGAAGTTTCCGAGCTTCTATGCGCATTCAACAGATTCACACGAACAAGTGGCGGTTTGACAGTGCGAGTTTGACAAATATTTCTTGGCGTTGAACGTGATGGCGGCGGGCTGGGTATCAACGGCGAGAGATATCCTTCTCCCTATCTCTCGTTCCTGCTGCGTCCTGGACGTGTGTCGCGTGCTCCCAGCGTCCGAAGAAACGACGAGCAGTTTAAATGCGCGACCCTGCGCGTCCACGGATTGCCAGACTTCGTTTGGGACCCTGATCGCCTCCGCCCCCGTCAGCCATGAAGATCGCAACAGCGCTTGGACTACTCGTAACGGCCGCTCTGGGGAAGCAGACGCTCGACCAAGTGCCAACCTCTGGAAAGCCGCTCGCGGACGTCGTGCCCAACAAGTACATCCTCCAGTTCGACCATCCCGCCGACGTCCCGACCAATAAACGCTCCGAGTCGGTCAGTCTGGCGCGCTCACGGATGTTGCGTTTGAAATATTTGCTCATGAGGTGTTTTAGCCGCATGCCGCTGTCTACGAGGCCCTTGCGAAGCGCCGTGTTGGCTTCCGCGTCCGCAAGGAGTACAAGCATGAGGGCATCTTCGTCGGCGCTGCCGTCGTGCTGGATGTGAGCGTGTCCATCTCCGTCTCTGTCTCCTGCTAAAAAGTCTACTTGCAGTCCGCGAAGGACTATCAAGCATTGGAAACGACGCCTGGAGTCACGGGCATCTATCCCGTGACGAGGATTCCTGCTCCCAAGTGCGCGTTTTACCACAAGCTTAGGACCTCTACTAATGCTGTCCACGAAGGCCTGTCTCCATACAGAAAGGAGTCAACGGTACCAAGGCCGGCAATGCAGTTTCTACCCACGTCGCAACCGTACGTATGCGGGCTGCAGTAAAGGCCCGGCCATACTGAATTCGGGTGCAGGGCGTCGACAAGCTGCACAACGAGGGCCTCTATGGTTCCGGAGTCAAGGTTGGAATGTAGGCACATCCCGAAGTTATGGTCGAAAGTCTCTGACGTGACTCTCCAGCATCGACACTGGCGTTGACTGTAAGAGCTCGCTGGTGCACTGCAGACCTCGGGGCTTACTCACATGCTGACAGATGAGCATCCGTCTCTTGGAGGAGGGTTTGGCAAGGGTTTCAAGATCGCTGGTGGCTATGATTTTGTTGGGGATGATTACAATGGGTGAGTAAGGCCTCTGCCAGTGGCTTTTGACTTTCCTCCAATGCTAACGCTGTCTAGGGAGAACGAACCCGTTCCCGACGCGGATCCTCTTGACCGCTGCATCGGCCACGGTACCCACGTTGCGGTATGGCTCTATATCAAAGAATGTAACGATGCTCAATGTTATGCTTAGGGCATTGTCGGCGCCGACGGCAACAACCAGTTCGGGTTAATTGGTGTCGCTCCGAAGGCATCACTCTACGCGTGTACGCCGCAGTGAATTTTGACAACGGTGGTAATCTGACATCTCTGGTAGACCGCGTGTTTGGCTGTGGAGGTACTTCACTTTGCTCTATACTCTGCCGTGTCTAAGGCTTCATTCAGGATCCGCCGATGACAGTGTCATCATTGACGCCATGCTGCGTGCATACACAGATGGCATGGACGTCATCACATTGTCTCTGGGCTCATTGGACGGTTGGTCATGGAGTCCCAAAGCCGAAGTGGCAGACAGGATCGCAGAGCGAGGCAGGGTAAGTTACATTCATATATAGTGAGCTTTATTTTGACGTCTGCGGATAGATCGTCACCGTTGCTGCAGGCAATGAAGGGTAAGTTTCTTTGGACTCAAATCACCATGGCTCACGCTCCTTCAGCGAGGTCGGTCCTTGGTTCACGTCGTCACCTTCGGGAGGACGCAATGTCATATCGGTCGCTAGTACAGACAAGTGAGTTGTCCGTGTTCCACGCATGGATTTCACATTAAATCACACCCCAAAGCACTGCTGCCCCTGCACAAAAGGCGACGCTCTCCGGCGTCGACCGGGAGTACATCGTGTACTACGGCATCGAGCCAATTCCCATCCCTGGAAAGCTTCCTATCTACGCTGTCTCCAAGGATAGCAACGTGACCGCGGACGCATGCGAACCGCTGGCTGCCGACACGCCTGACCTGTCTAACTCGGTGGTCCTCATCCGCCGCGGTGACTGCACCTTCATCCAAAAGATCGAGAACGCCGCGGAGAAGGGCGCGCAGTACTTCCTGTTCTACAACAATGTCGATGGGCTCGAGCCGCTGTCCTACGGCGACTACGGCATTTCCGAGCTCATTCCCAAAGAGCACGGCGAGTATCTCGTGCAGCAGATCGCCGCTGGGAAGAAGCCCTTCGTCTCCTTCCCCCAGACTGGCGCGTACACCCAGTGGACTGACCCGAGCGGCGGTCTCGTTTCGTACTACACAACTTACGGTTGGTCACGTGCCGCGTGACACGTCACGCTGTCGGCTTACATGGAGCTCCCACCGTCTAGGCCCGACGTTTGACATGTTCCTCAAGCCGCAAATCGCAGCTCGTATGTCCCGACGCTATGTATCTTTTTTCGCGGCCTGACGCGTCATCGTTTTCAGCCGGTGGAAATATCCTGAGCACATGGCTGACCAACGAAGGCGACTGGGCTGTCATCAGTGGCACCTCTATGGTGGGCCACGCGCCCTTTATGTTCCCGTTGTATGCTCATTTGAATAGGCAACACCGTTCATGGCGGGCGTCAGCGCGCTGCTGTTGCAGGCTAAGGGCAAGACTGCCGCCACGGCGAAGAGCGCGCGCAAACTCTTCATGAACACCGCGAAGCCCGTCCTGAACGGCCGCGAGAAGGAATCTCTTCCTCGCACGCTCGCGCAACAGGGTTCCGGACTTGTGGACGCCTACGCTGCCGTGCGGACGACGACCTTCCTGTCGACCGATCAGATCCTGCTCAACGATACTCAGTACTTCAAGCCGCTGTACGTCTTCGCGGATTGTTGAACCGCGGAACCGCTACTCATGCACTATTGAAGGCAGATATTCACGATCGAGAATAAGAGCAATAAGATCAAGACGTACAAGCTTGGGTATGTTTGCGCTTTCTTCACAACTCAATCCGTATTGCGCCGATCATTCATCATCCGAACTCAGGCATGTGTCTGCGGAAACGATTCCCACTGTGGCCAAGGGCGAAATCCTCCCGCTCCCCGACAACGCCCTGTCACCGCTTGTGCCACTCCCCAACGGCGCGGCGAGTGTCAAGTTCGGCCTGAACACCGTCACGCTCCTACCCGGCTTCTCACTCCCCGTCATCGCGACGTTCTCCCCGCCCAAGGGGCTCGACCCGGAGACGTTCCCTGTGTACTCTGGATGGATCACAGTCACCAGCGGCTCGGAGGTCCACCGCATCCCGTACATGGGCCTCGCGGCGAAGCTCAACACCAAACGCATCGTCAGGAATCCAATCTTCATCGGGAGCGAAGGGCCTGTGACGCAGCCCACGAACTATACGTTTGCGCAGAACGACTTCCCCATCTTGCTCATGTCGTGCGTTCCTTTTATGCATTGTCCTCGGGGCTGCACTAAGCTTTCTTTGACGCTTAGTTTGGGCTTTGGCACGAAGGTCTTCCAGATCGACCTTGTGTCGCCGGACATCAAGTACGATGGCACCAAGCACGCGACGTTCAAGTCCATCAAGACCGTCGGCACCGTGTTCAAGGAGCAGTACACCACGCGTAATGCTGCGACGCCGGTACGTGCTTTGTCTTCGCCCATCCTCGTCGAGTTTCTAATGCGCGCTATGATAGTTCGGCGATCTTCTGTTCTCCGAGGTCGACTTCAAACAGCCGACCTTCGAGAACGGGACCCAAGTCCCTCGGGGGCAGTACAAGTTCCTCATCCGGGCGCTCAAGCCGTTCGGAAATCCCGTCTACAATGAGGACTACGAGAGCTACCTCTCGACGACCATTGGGTACTACTATGCATAATACCGCTGTCATAAGTAGCAGCGCCTTCCTGTCTTTACATCATCTAGGGCCTCATACATGTAATAGTTGCATAGTCAACATAAATCGCTCTTTTTTGTCGTCGAGATTCGACTGAGGGAATTTATCAGACCCTGGGATGATTGAATGAGATGCAAGGCCGTTTGCAACGCGTCCTTCTGGCGTCATGGGCGTACTAACGCCTGTTCCTCGCGACGGACATCAGGCTCGGGAGCGATCAGCCGACGCACCCGCATCTTGCCCTCCTCCTTCCCGGTCGTTCATGCCTGCTTGCCAGCTCTGACGACTCTCCCTCCCCGCCTCTCCCACTCCCGCCACACCGAGAATCTTGAGACGCCATGCAGCTCTCTGTCCTGGTTTTCTACCTTTTCGCTCTTTTCGCTCTCGCTCGGGCCCAGCTTGCCGCCCACAATGAGGCAGCCGGCCGCCTCGTTGCCCGCCTGGACGACGACACGGTGGCGGAACGCGCAAAGTGCGCGACGCTCTGCGACCCGCCCAACGCGGCCTTGCGCGAATGCGCCGCGGACGCGACCACGCGTATAGAATGTGCGTCTGCGATGGTCCCCGTACGCGTTCTAGCTGCTAATTCTGCGGTTTCTGGGTGCAGGCATGTGCAAGCCGGCGCTGGAGCGGGCCATCTACCAGTGCACCGTGTGCCTCGGCCGCGCATCAAAGCAGACCGACTACACCGACAGCCAGGCCGCTCTTGACTGTACGCTACCATTCTGCAAAAACTGAGATGTCTGGCTTACAGTCTGTTCTGCAGCGCTCGTACGGACTTGCGCGGCCAGTGGCATCACCATGCCCATCTACACCCTGCCTGGTCAGGTCAGGAACCGCCCGGGCCTCCCTTCCGCCAGCGCCGCCTCCACGCCCACGCCCACGCCGACACCGACACCCATCTCTACGGCGACGCCAACACCGACGCCGACGCCCGCGCCGCTCGTACCGTCATCGCAGCAGCGCGTCGCCCAGACGCCCGCGGCGGCAGCAGGCACCGCGCTGCCCGCCACCAACGCGGCCGCGGGCAGCGACATCGACGACGGCCTCGAGCTGAACGACCCGAGCTTCAACGCCGCGCCGCAAGGCGCACGCGCGCCCATGCGCGTGCTCGGCACCGCCCTTCTTGGCATCGCGCTTGTCCTGTCGCTGTAACCCTACCCACGTAACGCCGTTGTCCGCTCGCTTTGCCGCCGCCCACCCATCCCCATCCCCATTCACACACTCGCATCCACCGCATCGCATATTCCGCTCCTCTGTTCTGGTCTCCCTGCTCTTTTTCGGTCTCCATTTGTGGTGTCATACCGGCCCCTTTATCCCCCATATTCTCAGTCTGTGCGGATGCCGCGCGTCCACTCCTTTTTGCCTTTTTGGAATCGGTTCTTGGATCTCCTCTCCTGCTATTAGTCCTCTTCGTATTCCGTCGCGCACACACATTTGTCTGTCTGCTGCTTTGAACAAATGGATTGGAGGCACGCCGTTTTCTGTATTTGCACTGCACTGCACCGAGTCGGATCTGCCTCTGAGTCTGTCAAAGGCAATCGGATCCGCCAATCCGAAGCCGTGCATGCACATGCAGCTTCGCAACGTTTGGTCATGGGCACAGGATCTCAGGCGACTCACGAATCGCTTTTTCTGAGCAATGTGGAGTGTTCATGTGGATTGCGTGTATGGAGTGTGCTATTGCTACGAAAATGTTCATGAGGGATCCCGGACAAGTAAAAAATATAACGCAGCAATGCGGTTAGAGTTGCAAAGGATAGATGAAGCAAAGGTAAATCATGGATGTGGAGGGGGGAGTTAGAGCCCGCGAGCATCGAGCACTTCGAAGTAGGCGAGATACTCCTCCGGGGTCATGCGCTCGTGGTGCTCTTCCGTAATCTGTGAGAAGGGCACAGGCTGCCCTGCAACCAAAACTGCAACGTCTGGCTCGGAAGTTTCGGTCGTGTGTCGCGAAACGATGCTTTGTCCAGGTGCGCAGGCGTCCGAGCGGGCCGTCTTCGCATTCGCCGCGCGGTCGTCGCGATCGTGAGTGTGCTCGCGCGGGCGTTTGACACCGGTGCCGACGTTAACGCTGACCTGAACTTGCGGGGGCGGGATATTCTCTTGCAGACCATTCTGCAGCGATGCGTAATAGCGGTCGTAAACTGCAAAAGTGAGCGGTCAGCGAGCAGCACAAGACGGATCCGCCGGAGTTCACATTCAGCGTCGTTTTCAACGCTGGTCGTGGTCTTTGTCGGTTTGGAAACTGCTGTGATCCCCGCAGGTCTGGGAAATGCGACGGTCGCCGCTGGTTTATTGGAAACTGCGATGGTCTCCGCAGGTGGAGGGCGTGGTGTTGCGCAATGGACGAGCCCAGGATGTTCAGCGTGTTAGAATTTGGGAGTGAGGATGTCGAAGCCGCGACACTGGCTGGCTCAGCCTGGCGGCCCTCGATACGTGGCAGCGCAACAGTACTCGAGACATGCCACGACGGGAGCACGTCCATCTCGCGCGTCGCGGCGGCCTGAGCCTGGTGCGCCAGCCGGATGGCTTCGTCGTCGTCGTCCTCGCCGAAGACAACGTCGATCTGCGCTTTCGGGGCGCGGCTGCGGCGACTTGCTGCGTCTTCTGGCGGATGGCCGATGCGACGTCGAAGGCGGGAATCGGGACGGTGTCCGCCAGCTTCAGAGCGTCAACGACGGCGGCCGTCTGCGCGTTGAACCGGCCCATGCGATCGTGATCTTCAGAGTCGTCGAAGGCCCGGGTCTCGTTGTGCTCGACCTCGTGGTGACAAATCAGGCAGCGGAGCGTGTGAGACGCGTGGCAAAGTAGCTCGTCGGCCTGAAGGAGAGTGTATGTGGTTTTGCACTCCGGGCAGGCGAATCCCTTCGTTTCGATTACCTCGGTGGCACACAGCGTGAGTCGTCACGGTGGTCCCGCGCTTCTGTCTTCAAGACAAGACACACCTTGCGGGCCCCCGCATCGAGCAGGGCCCTGAGTTTCATCATACGCCATTTGACGACGTTGATGAACAACTTGTAGTCGATGTAATAGTAAGAACGAATGCTGGCACGCTGGTGGCCTTGTTTCAGCTCATTTTGCTTGTATCTAGAAAGAGTATCAGCAAATAGCAACATTGCGTACAAAGGCTCTGGAGTCTTACTCGGAAATCAAGCGGTGGCTGCAGAGGACTGCTGTGAGCTTCGCGAGCTCCTTGAGCTTTACACCGAGCCGCGCCGCGAGGTCGTCGTCCCTAAGACTAACAGAATTAAGCGTTCAAATGGACCTACGGTATCAACGGCGCGACGGCACTCACACTGGGTGCTCAACCAGCTGGTCGAGAACCACAGTGTATTGTGGCTCGTAGAACGAGCGCGCGACGATTTGCACGAGTGTGCGGAGCGGCGCGGGGATTGGGGAGGGTACAGTAGAGGTGGTCATCGCGGCCCTGCGTGGGGGAAAAGGCGTTAGCAGCGGACCGAGAGGTTGGACGAAGGCTGCAGACACGGACATGGTGGTACGATGGCAAGTGCGGCGCGGGAGTGTCGGGAACTTGCGACGGGTCCGCGCCAGATTTGACTCGGGGAGGAGGCGTGGTGCAAGAAGCGCACCACGTGCACAGCCACGCAGTATCCCGGTTCCAAGACGACGCGTGGGAATGATGAGTTGCACGTGACCGAAGGATCGTGCTGGGAAATTGCTAGAGAGACGGTCGCCAACTAGCAGGGCTTCATGTGACAGCTAATTCTTCGCGTTCAGGCCATGCTCGGAACAGAGTAGCCTCAAGTTGAACGTCGTCGGTTGACATCCGGCATGTTTCGAAGCTGGCCCGATGCGTCAGCTATGTATGTTGTTCATAGGACGAGAACCGCAGTACCTGGACCAGAATGACGTAGCTCACAGCGTGGGCAGCGAAGAACGACGAGGAAAATGTTGTTCGAAGTCCGACGTCCCAGTCTCTCTTCCGCCTTGCACACCAGGCTGCTGTTCGAGCTAGTGCGCCGTTCTTACGAGTGCACCGCATGCCGCGCGCGTTCCTCCCGATGTCAGCCTTCTTTTGACTTGGGCCATGGCATTGTCGCTGGGCGCTTGACAACACTATCTACCAGTTCCCAGCTTTTTGCTGTCTTCCATCGCGCACAGGCCCTTTTAGTTTCTTTTACATTCAACTGCTGTGCCCAATGTTATGTTCCACACCTCAGCGTTGACGAACTGCTCGGCATGCCTTGTAACAGGAGTGTACAAGGCTGTCTTGGACCTTGCGCAACCGTGCACCTGGACCAAGTTATACGAGATGTGGGCTACTGGCTGATAATACTATCTATCATCTGGCGTCCGCGTCCGACTCGGAGAGAGACCTGTCGCAGTACTCTGTCCCTGACTGGCTACGCAAGGACTTCGGGCTCTGGTCTGTAGACTCACGCGGATCGACGTGGAGCGTTGACGGCGCGCGCTGCTGCGCTGTATCGCAGTTGGCTCACTTATCACTGGCCGGAGTGAAAGGATCGCATGGCTGGGTGACACTGCTTTTATCCACTGGCGGCAACGTTCGCGAAACTGGCTATCTGTCTTGCACGCCGTCACTTACTCGGCCATTCATACCCGTGGGATAAGCTGCTACTTCACTTACTGTAATCATTTATACTGCCTTGTGCCGCGTGTATGATCCTTCTCGTCGCCTCCGGCCTATCTGCCGTGCTGGACTGCTCATCTGACCTTGGGAGCGCACTGGCAGCTCGTAGTTACGCTGTCTGTTCCAGCCTGCAGGCCAGACATCATGTCGATGTCCACGTCTATGCCACTGGCAAATATTGCTGTACTGACTTCATACGCAGCACCATGTTTATATGGCGGAAAGAGCGGGCTCCCGTCGGAAAACTAGAACAGGAGAGCACGGAGCTTCGCAGTGATCATGTCTGTGATCACCGGACACTTGCAGGCCTTCAAGTGGAGAACGCAGCACGGACGGCTGTCCAAAGAGAGGATGGAACGCGCTTCAGACCGCGGAAATTTGGAATTGCCGCCTCGTCAGGTCAGATTGCCTGACCGCCTCGCACTGCAAAGCCGCGCAGGCGGTTTGTGCTCCTTGTTACAGCGTCTGAGCGCGCCGATAGCCATCAAGGTGTAAGCTACAGTGTATTGGAGTGTCCTTCCTGCTGTGAAATATACTGGTCTGGACTCTCAGAGTCGGAGAGTCTGACTCAGATTTAGGAACTCAGTCGACCGAAGGGATCATGAGTTACGAGTGTCAAATTGGCGGCTGTGATTGGGCGCGAGGAGGCGCGGAGGACCAAGCGCCCGAGCAGGATGTGGCGTGTTGTCGGCCGATCGCGTCATCCGACCGCATCGTTGGCGTCGGTTGGGCAGCGAGTGGGACGACGGGCTCGCGAATTCAAAGATGCAGGATCAATTTTCGTCACCCCGACGCTCTCTCCCGCGCTCGCCCGCCTTTGGAGACCGCCAGCTGCAGGGCCAGATGCCGCTCAAGACGCCCCTCAGCCACGGCCTCCTCACGCCCGAGGAGAGCAAGTCGCCCGTGAGCGGCCGCAGGCCCTACAGCTTCGCCACCATATGCGCCACCGTCGACAACCCCGCCCAGAAGGACCAGCACGGCTCCAGCTCCGTGCCCATCTACCAGTCCGCCACCTTCAAGGGTATCGGCGGCCAGTATGACTACTCGCGCAGCGGCAACCCGACGCGCAGCCATCTCGGTGAGCTCTGCGCTGCCTGCCGCGTCGCTGAGCACTTACCGCCGTGCCAGTGCACCATCTCGCAAAAATGTACGCGGCCCGGCACGCGTTCGCCGTGTCCTCCGGCATGGCCGCGCTCGACGTGATCACCCGGCTGCTCAAGCCCGGCGACGAGGTCGTCACCGGCGACGACCTCTACGGCGGCACCAACAGGCTGCTCGTCTACATGCAAAAGCACGTCGGCATCGTCGTCCACCACGTCGACACGACCGTGTCCGAGTCCGTCATCCCTGTCCTCAACGAAAAGACCGCCATGGTCCTGCTCGAGACGCCCACCAACCCCATGCTCAAGATTGCAGACATTCTCACCATCGTCCTCAAAGTCCGCGAGGTCGCGCCCAACGCCATCGTGGTCGTCGACAACACCATGATGAGCCCGTACTTGCTGCGCCCCTTGGAGCTCGGCGCAGATATCGTTTACGACAGCGCCACCAAGTATCTCTCTGGCCACCATGATCTCATGGCCGGCATCATTGCGTGCAACAGGGACGACCTGGCCAAGGTCTGTCTAGCCCCTCTGTTTTCGTGACATTCCTCATTCTGCTGCAGGAACTGGGTTTCGTGATCAATGCGGTCGGGAACGCGCTCTCCCCATTCGACTCCTTCCTCCTGCTGCGCGGTACCAAGACGCTTGCGATCCGGATGGACCGCCAGCAGTCCACGGCCATGACCGTCGCGCACTATCTCTCGCGGCTCGGCTTCACCGTCTACTACCCCGGCCTGGTCGACCACCCGGGCCGGGCGCTGCACGAGTCCATGGCCTCGGGCCCGGGCGCCGTGCTGAGCTTCACGACGGGCGACAAGGCGCTGAGCGAGCGCATCGTCGGCGCGACGCGCCTGTGGGGCATCAGCGTGTCGTTCGGCGCGGTCAACTCGCTCATCAGCATGCCGTGCGCCATGTCGCACGCGTCCATCGACCCCAAGGTGCGCGCGCGCGCGGCCTGCCGGAGGACCTCATCCGTCTGTGCGTCGGCATCGAGGACGTGCAGGACCTCGTGGACGACCTCGAGCACGCGCTGCTCGAGGCCGGCGCCATCGAGATCGCGCCGCAGGATGCCGGCGCGCGCTATGTGCGCGTCTCCGAGGAGGCCAAGGCCAATCGCGTTCTGCACGGTCTCGGACTGCAGTCGCCCGTCAGGCTCGCGGTGGAGCCCCTCCCGCGCAAGAAGGAGTTGCGCGAGTGGTTTGTGTCCGCGCCGGAAAGGTCATCCTGTTCGGCGAGCATGCCGTTGTTCACGGTGTCACTGCTATTGCCGCCTCTGTTGACTTGCGCTGTTACGGCTTGACGTCGCCGCGGCATGATGGCAAGCTGTCCTTGAACTTGCCGGATGTCGGCGGATTCTACCATGAGTGGGACCTGGAGTCATTGCCGTGGGACGCGGTGACGCGCGTTCGCATCGGCGATGTGCACCCGTCGGCGCTCGACATTCGTCTCGTCGACGCGATCATGGCGCGCGGTCTGCCCCCCACCTCGCACAGCCGGAGAACAGGCGCATACGCGAGGCCGTCATCGCTTTCTTATATCTGTACATGTCGCTGCAGCACGGCGACGAGAAGTATGCTTGTTCATGCTCACTCGCAATTTCTTCTCTGACCATTGTGTTCATTACAGGCCTTCGTTCAATTTCTCCGCTCGCTCAGCACTTCCCATTGGCGCCGGCCTTGGCTCGTCAGCGTCTTACTCGACTTGCGTCGCGACTGCCCTGCTTTTGCTGCACCAGCGCATCACAATCCCGCCCCAGCCGTACAGCCGCGATCCCATCGAGGGCACGCCGGGCCACGTGCACATCTCGCACGGCGGCCGCCGCGCGATCCCCACGGAGGCCGCGGAGGAGGTCAACCGGTGGGCGTACGTCGCGGAGAAGGTGCTGCACGGCATGCCGAGCGGCGTGGACAACGCCGTTGCGGTCTACGGCGGTGCGCTGGCGTTCTCCAAGGGCGGGTACGGGCGCAAGGCCGGCATGGAGGGCATCCAGGGCTTCAAGTCGATGCAGTTCTTGCTCACGGACTCGCGCGTGCCGCGGGACACGAAGAGCCTCGTTGCGGGCGTGGTACGGAAGAAGGAGGCTGAGCCTGATGTTGTGGACAAGCTGCTTGGTGCGATACAGAATATCGCGGACGAGGCGCAGCGCGCGCTGGCTGATCCTGAGCTGCCGCGCGAAAAGCTGTTGTGGGTTCTTTCGGTGCGTTCGAGCGGTATCTTGTCTTCAGGCGCACAGTTGTATTCATATCTGCGCAGGAACTCATCAACGAGAACCACGCGCACTTGAAGGCGCTCGGCGTCTCGCATCCAGCGTTGGAGACCATCCGCGATCTGACGCAGAAAGAGCCGTTCTCGCTTGCGACGAAGCTCACGGGTGCCGGCGGCGGTGGATGCGCCGTCACGCTCATCCCGGATTGTATGTGGCCCTCATTCCTGCGTCGAATGGAATTCTCATTTTCATCTTCCGTAGCGTTCGCGCAGGACGCGCTCGAGCAACTGCGGAAGGCGCTGACCGCGGAGGGTTTCCAGCCATACGTGACAGCTGTGGGCGGCAGCGGCCTTGGCGTGCTCTCGCCGTACTACGAGGGCAACTACACGCCGCCCGACAGCGAGCACACGGGCGAGCTGCGCAAGATGTTCGAGACGACTGCGCAGGACGAGCTTGCGGGCTGGGCGGCCGGTAGAGGACGTTGGCTCTTCGTCTAAACTGAAATACAGCAACTGCGACTCCTCATTGGCATTAGGAACTTACATTTAGTTTTACTGTGGCTCCCGTTAGAGTGCCCGGAGCTTTGGATATGTACGAATATAGTTACTGGGTCAATGCGATTGGCATTGATATGTGGCGTAAAACCCGCTTGCTGCAGGCCGGCAGTCGGACTCGCTTCATCGCTTTCAATACCACTGAGCAACTTTGCATGGTCAGCCCTGCTCACGTCTTCTTGCTCCTCGCAGCGTCATCGTCCACAATGGCCCAACAGCTCAACATGGCCAAAGTCCTCATCTACTCGGCGACCGCTGGGTATGTTTGTGACGTCTTGACGCCGTCCGGCGCTTATTGACGCGCTCTCGAGTTATCGCCACGAGTCGATCCCAGCTGCAGTAGACGCGCTCACGCGACTGGGGCCGGCGTCCAACATCCAATTTGACGCGACAGAAGACAAGAGCAAGTTCACGGACGACGCGCTGAAGGTGTACGATGGGGTGCTGTTCATGATGAACACCCAGCAAGGTGCGTGCGCTACGCGTCTGCGACCGCTCACTGGGCTCATTACGGCGTGTGTATGCATAGTGCTCGATGACGACGGCGTTGCTGCGCTGCAGAGATACCTGAACGCCGGCGGCAACTTCGTCGCGGTCCACAGCGCGTCCGACTGCCTGCTCCAGGCCGATTTCTATCGCAGGGAAGTCGGTGCGTGTCTGTATTTGCTCTCGTGACGCGTCTGACGTCTGCCGAGCTCAGGCGCGTACTTTGACTACCATCCGGCGTTGCAGAACGCAGTGAGTGCGCCTCGCTGGCAGCGTTCAAGACATATTTCGTCATCACTCAATTCCAACCGCTTGGTAGACGGTGCTCGTCGTCGACAAGGACCACCCGAGCACGAGCATGCTCCCCGAACGCTGGAACGTGCACGACGAAATGTTCGTTCGCATGCTCAGCTGCTCTGCAGAGGCCTGCCGCTCATCGGCTTTTGCAGTTATAATTTCAAGTCGGACCCTCGCTCGGTCGGCGCAAAAGTTATCCTTTCTGTCGATGAATCGTCGTACACCGGTACTTTCTTACTGTACTTGCGCAGATATTGTATCTCTGACCTCTCTGCAGATGACGGCACGCGCAAATTCGACCAGGGAACACCTCACCCTATTGGTGCGTGCTCTCAGGTTAGCAGGAGCTCATAAGATTGAAGTCCTAGCACGCGCCTCCAGCTTGGTACCAGGAGAAGGGCGCAGGAGCTGACGAGGGCTCTAAGCTCGTCGGGAGAAGCTGGTACACCGCGCTAGGCCACGACGTCGACACATGGAAGGTCCGTGCCGCAGGTTCCCAAAGGAAGGCTTCCTGAACGCTCACCGCGTCCGCAGAACGAGACGTTCTTGTCCCATGTGATGGGCGGCGTAACATGGGCTCTTGCATCGGGTACTACGCGCGCCTTCAACGCAGATGCGTCTGTAGGCAATAGTGATAGCAGCGCGAAGCCGACGTCTCCGAGGTATGCATTATCGTCATTCTTTCTTCCTCGTACGCTTGCTGATGCGAACGTCAGTCCCACGACCGGGGCCTCTGGCGGTGACTCCCAGCAGACGGGAAGTACTCCAGCACCAACGGGCTCGAGTCCCCGACGCGCAGGGCTGTCGGCTCTTGGGGCAGCATCATCCATCGTGCTCGCTCTCTTCGGTCTGTGATCGAAAGCGGCAGGGAGGGAACGCTCGCCTGTTGTGATCCTGTTTCTGCTCTTGCTTTGCACATGTGTAACATCATTCGTCAATGGACACTTTCTGGACACTGCTGGGTGCGGAGAATGTCGGTCTGCCACGAAGTAACGGCGCCGGTATCCCACCACGTTGGCTTAAACTTGAAGTAGTGTTCGGTCTTGCCAATAGGCTTGCTGTCGTAGACGTGGCCAGGCGGGAAGGAGCTGATCTTGTCGCACTCTTCTGCCAGTGCGAGAGCTTTGAGTTTGACCCAAAGTAGACGCGCTCGTGCTCGGACGGCTTCCGGCCTTGGTGGTGATACCGATAGGATCGCGTGCAGCGATAATCCTAGTTGGTTGAATGGTTCGCCGCTCTCGTCATGAAGAACGAAAGAGTATATGCCATCCGCAGACGCCTGAGACGTGAGGCTCGTGGACGGCCTTGTCCTTGAGGTCGCGCCGCTCCGGGTCCACCAGAGCCCTCTCGAGCTTTTCTATCAGCCAGTCGTGTGAGAGTAGCCTTTCGTCGTTGACGGCGGACGCCTTGTCGGCATCCAGTCTCGCTTTCAGCGCGGCCATGACGTCCGTGAGAACATTGTGCAGCTGGGGGGTCCTGAATTGCATACAATCGACTGCATCGCCGGACTTGATGGCAATTTTCCTTCCCTACCTCGGTGTGCACCCTAGATATCAACACCATCGATCACCTTTGCTCGATCGTGGAATTTAGACTAGTCTCTTACGCTCGTCACGCCATTTAGTATCCCGGATTAGGAGCTCCATCGACGTCATGATTACGCCGGAATCCCAATGAATCCCGGGGGTAGGAAAACGCCCACTCGCAGGCGGGTCGCTGGTGGAGGACGCGTTCGGAGTCGGATTTGTCAGATCATGGTGATTTGTTTGGTCACGATTGAGCTAACGTTTGGCTGTGTTCGTGTCGGCTCCGTGAGCACCAGCATTACGCCGGGTCCACACCCTGGGTCTCGGACGGTGTGTCCACAGTGCTATGTGTTTCTCACTCGATACGGTTCTCCAACACTGTCTCAAGGAAACTACTGGACTTTTTGCTGTAGGCATTGCACTTCGGCCCACTGACACCAGCGTCGGCGCCGTGGACATTCAGCTGCATGATTGTATGCACCGAAGACGCCTCCAGCGCACGATCTACGTACATTCTACCATTTTTATGGGTCAGCATTGTGACCACCAAGCACACACAGGAGCGGTACATCGTGCTGGTCCGGATAGATGCTTCAGATCCTGGCCTCTCCTACGCTCATTCTTATCCGTGTGCCAGGTACCACCGCTCAACCTCCGTCGGCTCTCACACTCACACAGCCTGGCCCTGACGGGGGTCAGCTGGTCCAGTATATTCCACGCCGCGCGTTCTTGTGTGGGGTTTCCCGAGAGATAACCGTGGACGTGTTCAGGCCGTCACGATTGATCCCGGTCCTTCGCTTCTGAAGGAGACCACCGTGACGCGGTGCAGCTCAGTGAGAATGTCCATCGAATCTAAACCTGCTGGTGCACCCGAATTGCCCAAGGATGGTTGCGCTGTCGTGTCTTGGTCCCGGATGGGAACAAGCGCCGCGCATATACTTCGTGCTCATTTATGCCCTTTCACGCTTTCAGTGAAGATGCCCAGCGACACACTTAGGAAATTGTCCTCGTAATGGTCCTTGGGAATTCCCGCGTCGTGCTAACTCTGTTGGCTGTATCAGGACGGACTCGTCTATCGAATGCAGCGCCCACACTCTCGGACTGAAGGTCAAGCCTGATCCATGACACCGGGGTAAGAGCTGCGTAAAGCATATACTGCATTCGATCAAGAAGCGAACATTGTACACTCCAGACTCCCATTTGCAACGACCGCCTTGACATATCCCGCTCCTATAGACTGGCAAGGTCGATAAATATCTCAGGAGGTTAATGGAATACAAGGTCAGGGTGCACGTACAACGTCGCTAGTTCACGCTCATCCTTGGACGATCCAGCCACTTGGAGGCCCAGCATAGGGACGTTGAATGATTGAGGTGACCTGGTTGATGGGAACATCTGCTGTCGATGACACTCCCGTGAGAGGGTGGGTGTAACCAATGCTGCAGGTGGTTTCCACGACCCAAGCACCTTGATTGGGACCGTTCCACTGGTACTGGGTTTCGTAAACGCGAGGACTCAGAAATGAGCGACCTCGATGACCAAGATACAAGCGTCAAGCGGCGTACAGTGGTCTTATGGTTGATGGAGATGATCGTCCCTTGCAGCGCCGTCGTATTGTTCGACCCTGGGGCATTGTAGATGAAGAAGTTCACAAAGTCCTGAGGTAGGTACTTTGTCTGAGTGTGAATGACAAAGGTGGGTTGCGCGGACATGGTGCACTCTCGGGTGTGGTTCTCGGAGTGGGGAGCAGCGAGCTATCTGGCAGCAACGTCTTACTTGAGTCATTCTGAACAACAGCTACCGACCTTCCCACAGGTATTTCTGCCGGGAAAGGGCACGTGTGGCCCCGAGCTTCGCAGGTGAGAGTATTCGATGTTATGGCTGCTGACATCCTCATTTCCCCGACTTGTCAAGCATGCTGTTTGTGACTTGACACATGATCGGGCCTGCATCGACGCCGCAGGCTGCCCTGGCACTGCAGCGCCGTCCAGGCACCGCGTAAAGTAAGGCACGTGTAGAATCTCATATCATCCATCCTTGAAGGACTGCATACCCTCGCATGCTTCAAGCAAGGGCTAGCTTACGAAGGCTGAGCATTGTTTATCATCATAACTGGGCCCGATGCGTAGTACCGCACAGAGTCGCAAACTTCGAAACTGAGCTCCGTCAATGGTGCCAATGAGGACTGTCGAAAACAGCTAGCCGAAGGGACCAAGCCATGAGGCTGCAGGCATGTCAACTAGCCCACCACCAGTCAAAATGACCCATATTGCGTGCTCCAGAGCAGCCATATCACTCAGGAGTATTGGAAACTCTCGCACCGTGGGAGACCGAAGTACGTAGGAGGGACCAGTTGTTTGTTTCGGTTGTTTTCTTTGCAATAGAGTCCGGCGGCTTCTTCCGATCTTTGAACACTTCCTTCGACCATCGTTGACTCGACCTCGATATGCTGACGTTGCAAGTAGCGTACAGTGCCCCACCTACAGCATGGGATGAGATAACTGGCGAAACTAGCCGGGAAACCGTCCTACAACAATGGGCGCACTATAGCGCGCTCTTCGAAGAGCTGGGGTATCGCATGTTTCCGGAGCAGTGCGACGAGAACGGCGAATCGATCCCTCTACTCGGACCCGATCTCCCTCCTCCAATCGATTCCTTCCAACCTCAAGCTCATGAGAACTATGTTCATATTCCTGTGGCATACGTATGGAATCATCAACACATATATGTGCGCCATGCTGTTCGTCCTCCTGGCTGTGCTAACGGTGGATTCTCCTTCTTAGCAGGGAATTCAGGTTATGCTTGATGAGTCTAGGCGCGAAGTTGTGGCGAAGTTAATTCGTAAACCCTCCGAACGCGAGCTCATCGAGTACCTTGCCACTCAAAGGCGCGAGAATCCCGATCCCCGCAACCACACTATTCCATTTCTCCAGCTGATAGACGCCGGTCATTGCGCATTCTTGATTATGCCCTGCTGGAAAGTGGACTCGACGCCATTCTATGCAATGGGCGAGCCAGTGGAAATGCTGAAGCAGTGTCTCGAGGTACGAAGAGATCGCACCTTTATACCGCTTACGATTGACACTTTCCAGGGACTATCCTACCTCCATGAGCATCGGATAGCCCACCGCGTGAGCTCCCAGTCCTACCGAGACAAATTACTCATGATTGCCAGGATGTCTCAAAGAGCAACATTGTCATGAATTACCAGGGCGGCGATAGAGGGATAGGCGACAGAGTCAAGCCCTTCCGGTCCCTCTTCGACGCACGTTACGCGATCATCGATTTCAACTGCTCGACTAGGTTCCCAGGTGACGAACCCTTGGAGAGCATTCGCACCGTCGGCCGCATTTTCACGCCTCCGCACGAGGCTCCGGAGCTGTCTGATACTGTCCCCTACAATCCATTTCCGGTAGACGTAAGATGAGGATCGTCAAATAGCGAAACTCGTTCGTTCTCATGTGCTCGCGTTTAGATTTACGCCCTTGGACAAGTCATCAAAGATCGCGTTGTCTCCTCCACTGTGCGTGCCTACATCTCCCTGTGCAATCTCACTTTCCTCTTTATATACCTAGACCTTCCGTTCCCGCGTCACGGAATTGTTGGCCAAGCACATGCCGGAGTTCTTCGACCTGGTGAATAGCATGATGAACCCGAACCCCGAAGCCCGTCCGACGGCTGCGGCAGCGTACGAGAAGATATGTGCTTTGCAGTCGCAGACAGATCCAGGGATTCTCGCGCTGCATGGCCAACCCGAGGACGATGCCCCAGAATACGGTACTCCGGAGGCGATCGCGGCGGCCGCACAACCCCAGAAAGACCCGGTCGCGGATTTTCTCGAGCTAGGCGGGCACCCAGAGCACGACGTCCACAACAATAATATTGGTGCAGACGAGATTGGAAGTGTGCAGCCAGTGCCTGTTGATTCAAATGTAGTGTCTTGAATGTAGCTCGAGTCCACTCAATTTGATCAGTTGGCACTGTCGAATCGAGTAGCAGGTTCTTCGTCTCCTGGGCCACAGGCCCTGAGAATCCGATAAGGCGCGACGCACAGGGAACCCGAGAAGACTGGATAGTTAGTATAGCATCATCTCTGTGACAGAATGCAAAATACAGCGTTTCGTCGCCGAGAAGTCTGAGCGCAAGAAGTCGAGAGATGAGCTGGCGGCTTTTGGCCTTCGTCGAACAGAGGCTCTTGTCCGCGTTGAGGCAGTTTAAGGAGTACTTATAAGTATCAGCCCAGAAGACCTCAGAGCAGAATGGGAAGATTCTTTCACGGCTGTGACAAATTCCCACGTGGAGGCAAAGCTGTCCAGTGGTCGGACAACAGCGTCCATGGTAGGTGGATAGGTACTGAGGTAGGTAGCAAGTCTCACATGCTAGTGCGCGGCCCGGGACCATCCCCTGGACAAATACTCTCCAGTTCAGCACGTACCGTGTAATCCGAATCTCAAATGGCTTGCGTTAATCAAGCGCAGATTTCAAGTTGAGTTGAACGTCACGTGGAATCTCCGACTATAGTATATTTCAACTCTATCTCCTTGTTCGCGAGCGAACCTGCATGGCTAGTCTTATATCCGGCAGGTTACAGTGTTTCAAAAGCTCTTGCTTGGATTGTGAAGCGGACCGTGCCACCCAGCGGACCGTTGATTTCGCATGCAGCGTCAGTTGACCTCGCCGTGTTCCCACCATCGCGCGGTTCAGCATGGATTTCGGCACACCCTCGGACGCTGTCCGCGTCATTGCGCTGCTTCTTTTCTCCTGCCAACGCAGCGCTTTATATATTACTGCATCATGCACACCGCGTCGCCGCGCACAGAGACCTTGAGTCTTGACCAACAACTATGCGCGCTCTCGCTCTGGCTGCGCTGGCGGGCTCGGCGCTGGCGGTGTCCAACGGGCTGACGACGGACGTGACGTGGGACCCGAACTCGCTCTCGATTCTTGGCCAGCGCGTCTTTCTGCACTCGGGCGAGTTCCACCCCTGGCGGCTGCCCTCGCGCTCGCTCTGGCGCGACATCATGCAGAAGGCCGCCGCGGGCGGCCTAAACGGCATCTCGCTCTACGCCCACCTCGGCCTCATGAACCCCGCGCCGGGCGTCGTCGACTTCGACGGCCTGCGCAGCTTCGAGACTGCTATTGTCGAGGCGCAGAACGCCGGGCTGTGGGTGACCGCGCGCATTGTGCGTCTTTGACGGGTTGCTTTGCCTGCTAGTGATTCATTGAAGTGTTAATTTATTGCCGTGTCGGTGCATTCTAGGGTCCATATGTCAATGGCGAGACGACGGGCGGCGGACTCCCCGGCTGGATGATGAGCATAAACGCCAACGCAAGTCCATCTGGATCAGTCGCCTCACACGACGCTAATGCATTCCATGCAATCCACAGCTGCGCACAAACGACACAGTCTACACTCAGGCTTGGACGCCGTACTGGACCGCAATGGCCAAGATGCTGGCGAAGTACCAGATCACCAAGGGCGGCCCGGTCATCTTCGTTCAGGTTGAAAACGAATTCGATAACGTGCGTACATTCCCCGAACATATATATCATCGTGTTGAACAGCTGGCAGGGATCGACCCGCGCAGCATATATGGTCCTGCTAGAGCAGTCTCTGCGCGCCAACGGCATTGTGGTCCCCACGACGCACAACAACAAGGGCCTGCGCGACATCACGTATGCTTCTGGGACTGGCGCGGTTGATATCTGGGGTATCGACTCCTACCCCGGTAATGGATGCGCGAGCTCTTGGAGCGACGTCGTGACCAACGTGAGTGCACGGCGCACATCTGAGCCTGAATGTTGACTGACCGTTGATTACTTCAGTACAACGCGTTTAAGAATACGAGCGGAAACCCCAACCTGCCTCTATACTCGCCCGAGTTTGTCGGCGGCTGGTTTGATGCCTGGGGCTCGACTGGAAGCTACGCTGCTTGCCGGGTCCGTATTCAAACTCTGATACGCTCATGTTCGCGCGCTGACGATGATACCCACAGGCGAAGATCGGGCCTGAGTTCGAGCGCGTCTTCTACCAAGCGCTGTGGGCGCAAAATGCGCGGCTGATCAACTTCTACATGTACTACGGTGGCACAAACTGGGGCGGCCTGTAAGTCCTCCGAACGTTATCCTTTGAGCGTCGCTCACTCGTCGACAGTCCCGCGCCAGTTGTTTACACCAGGTGAGGCCGCAAGGTCCACCAACGAGATCTTCGGAGAGCTGACTGTGGGCCAGCTACGACTACGGCGCGGCCATTCCAGAGAACCGCATGATTGGCGATAAATATAACGAACTGAAGCTCATGGGCCTGTTCCTGCGAAGCGCACGCGACTTCCGCCAGACCGCCTTCGGTGCGCACTGCCCACGCCGTCCCTATCACCTGCCTTCGACTCACAGTGCTATTTGCAGCGCCTGAGGTCACCACCCTAACTTCCAGCAACCAAATCGCGACCGCCGAAATGCGCAACCAGCAGACCGGCGCCGGATTCTATCTCGTCAGGCATACGCCTGCGAGTTCAACGTATGCTCAGCCGCTCGGCTGCCTTTATTCTTCGGCTGACGACGTCTTCGAATGTTGCAGCGCAACTATCCCGTTCACTCTGAAGGTTTCCACCAGCGCCGGAGCCCTCACGATCCCGCAGACGAGCGGCGCACAGATCGTGCTTCTCGGCCACGACTCGCGTACCATCGTCACCGACTACAAGTTCGGCTCGTCGCGCGCGCTGTATTCGACGGCTGCTGTGGTTCTGAGCACGACCATCGACGGGGTGGATTGGCTTGTCGTCCACGGATACCCACAGGCTGATAGCACTTACGAAGTCGTCCTTGCTGGCGCTTCGGGCACTGCGACAAGCGCAGGTGACTTTACGGTTGCTACGCGTTCTACATCGGTGAGTTGCTTCACATATCATTGTGGTTTACAACTCACACCTCATAAAGGCTGGTGCTGGTTTGCTTGCCAGCTTCCGCATCGCTGCTGGGGGAAGGGCATTGCTCTCGGTGGGAACTACCCGTCTGCTTGTTCTCGACACGACTATCGCGAGGACGCTCTGGGCACCCGTCCTTCCTGGCGCAGGAACTTTCGCGCGTTTCGCAGAGGTCGGGAGCAACGCCACGGTTATGGTTGCAGGACCATCACTCGTGCGGACCGCCATGCTCTCAGGCTCCCAGCTCGCTCTGACCGGCGACACGAACCGTACCACGACGCTGCAGATTTACGGCCCGCGTTCGCTCACTGGCGTCACGTGGAATGGCGTGTCCGTCAGCGTCGCCCAGGACGCGCTCGGCGCGTGGTCCGGGACGCTCGATGGCCCGTCGTCTGCCGCGCTCTCTTTTACTCCTCCGAAACTCTCCGCATGGAAGTTCAAGGACTCGCTGCCCGAAGTGTCGGCGGGCTACGACGACTCGCGCTGGGTAGTGGCCAACAAGACGACCACGTTCCTCACGATGCAGGCCTTCCCGCGCGACACTGCCGCCCTGCTGGGCGAGCAGGATTACGGCTTCATGACGGGCAACGTCGTGTGGCGCGGCCATTTCACTGCGAAGGGCACGGAGACTGGCACCTTCCTGGGCATCAACGGCGCCCCGGCGTTCGCGGCGAGCGTGTATTTGAACGACGTGTACCTTGGTGCCGTCACATCGACGAGCAGCACCGATGCAGATACGAAGAACGTGACGCTCGCGTTTCCGCAGACGGCTTTGCGCACGGGAGACAATGTTGTCACGGTGCTGAAGGACAATATGGGCTTGAACGAGTGGAGCGGCACGGGCGGTATAAGCAGGCGAGGGGGATCATTGGGTACCAGCTTCAGGGCGGCGCGAAATTGTGGGCTCTTTGACGGCTTCGTGCTAACGCACGTAGACTGACTGGTGACTTATCGCAGCTCGACGTGGAAAGTACAGGGCAACCTTGGTGGCAACACTGCGTATCCGGACAAGGTCCGCGGTGCTCTGAACGAAGGCGGCTTGTTTGCAGAGGTGCGTGGCGTATTGGATACATCTATATCCATTCAGCGTGTCCTTACCCCACCTTACCCCACCTTTTTAGAGAGCCGGTTGGCATCTGCCTGGCTTCGACGACTCGAAGTGGGACGCACGCACGCCCTTCCAGGGCATCTCGAAACCCGGCGTTGGCTTCTTCCGCACGACGTTTGATTTGTCCGTCCCCGCCGGCCACGACGTCGCCCTGAGCTTTGTCTTCTCAGGCGGCGGGTCGACGCGCGTGCAGCTCTACGTCAACGGGTGGATGATGGGCAAATACGTCGCGAATCTCGGCCCGCAGACAGTCTTCCCGGTGCATGAGGGCATTCTCAATTACCGCGGGAGCAACACCGTCGCGGTGTCGTTGTGGGCGGTGGGCAACGCCACCGCGGACTTTTCGATCAAGGATCTTCAGTTGAAGGTCGACTCGGTCCTGCGCGGTGGCGTACCGGTCGAGGTGAACAATCCTGCGTGGTCTCCTCGTGATGCATTCTAAATATCAGGCTGTCGGATTTCCAAGACGCTGTCTGTATCAACTTAGGGCCTCACAGGTTGCCACAAATACACCCAGACGAATCGAAATCGAATCACAGATACCGTCCGCTGCAAATCACGCCTGCCCAAACCTCTGATGCCTTACAATCTTATGCTTGGGCCCAACGTATACACTTGATTCATAGGCAGGTTGGGGTTTGACATTGACTACGGCGTACGGGATGCATTACAAGTACTTCTTATGGTGGATGGTCAATACTGTACATCAGACGGAGGCGCTTTTACACTGATGAGAATGCGGGAAGAGACAGTATTTGTATTTTGTACAGGTGCAGGCGCGGATGCCACTGTGAGACGGAAAGTGAGACCGGATCAGGAACATCTACGGGTGGCAAACGCGAACGGGGACATGGAGACTTGATTCTATAGGTCGTGCTCAGTACCACTGCTTGATTGGGAGCGTCGACTGGCCCTGCGACCGCCGTCTGGCGAGAGTGCTGGCGTGATCGTGCGTGGCGGAGCCGGGTCTGGTGATGCGGTTGCGCTTGACGGCGAAGACATACTGGCGCTTCGCCTGCTTACGCCTGAGGTCTTCCTCCAGCTCCTTGAACAGCTGCAGGTTGCGCTCGCGTCGTTCCTCGGGTGTCAATTCTCGGCTGGTGGTCGACGCCGATGAGATGGAGGCCAGACTGCTCGTGCGCGACGGCCCCGGGGGAGACGGTGCGGGCCACTGCACCGGCGGAGGGAACGAGATGTACACCGTCTCGGGCTCTGCGCCGGGGATCCTGGGCTCTGAGGGGAGAGATGCCCGGCGCGCGCCCTCTGCTCTGCACTCGCGCTCGAAGCGCGCCAGATCCTCGATAAGCATGAGGTGCTGTTCGTGAGAAAGCAGCGGGAAAATCGATGAGGTCATCTTGGAGTGCGTGCTTCGTGGACTGGGGGAGTGGCGCGAGAGCTGGACGGACGATCGTGGGCTCTGAGTTGCACTTCCGACGGCGCCTGGTGTCCCTCTTTAAGGGCCTGGACGCCATCGATCGCGACAGGAGCTCAATTCCGCATACGCGGGATCGTGCTTCCGCCGCGGCGTTCCCGCCCAGAACAGGAGGTGCAGCTTGAAACCATCAACTTCGCACGGTCACGTGGGATCTGATTCACCAGCCACGAGGTTTTTGAACACTCGGAGAACAAGAAATGGATACACTGACATGAAGTGATTAATTTTACAGCGCATTCAGCGCGTTACTTGGACGAGCATTGCAGAAGGCCAGGTGTATACAGCCCAGAGACGAAGAACGCCGAGTGGGGCAGGTCGAGGACGCCAGTCGTCGATATTTGCCAGCCCGAGCCACTGCCGTCGCTCTGGTACAGCGTGCGCACGACGTGGTTCTTCGAGGGCTTTACGAGCTTCGTCACGGGCAACGGGGCGGCGTCATCGTCCCGAGCGGAATCCGCTTCCGCGTTCGTCCGCTCACGGATGCTGACGACCCAGCTGCCCACAGCGACGTCGCGACCGGCCGCGCGAGCCAGAAGCTGAGGGAACATCGGATGGCCGGCGGCGACGAGGGTCTGCCCGTCGAAGCCGACGTTGTCCGGGCCGAAGGGCAGCTGGATCTTGTCGGCATGTGTAAGCCTATTGGTCGCTGGATCGCGCGAGTATATGTGGACGCGTCCCGTACTGGACGACGCGACTGCTAAACGGGTGCCGGAGGAGTCGAGGGCGATGCCGTTGGCGAAAGGCACCCCACCGGCGCCGACCCAGGATACGTTGATCGGGCTGGACGTGTCGTGCGGGTCGAAGGAGACGTGGTTGACTTGGCCCATTGGCAAGCCGAACATCGTCTCGAGCATCGCTCCGATATTCCCGAGCGGCCAGAGCATGCGACGCGTGATGAAGTGGTCCTGCGAGAGGTAGAACGAGGAGGCCGAGGTCGGCGCGATGGCGTTGGGCGAACGGAAGCGCGGGTGCGCGAGGGTGCGCACATGTGTCGCGGTGAACGGCGCGCGAGCGGCGAGGTCGAACACTTCGACCGTCGACGCGTTGCGGCCGTGATTGACGACAAAGCCGTGTGCTTCCGCGGCTTCGCGGGATCAGATAGACGGCCACGCCCAGCGGGTGGAAGTCCAAGTGCGCTGGATAGCCAGCAAGCTGCAGCTTGTGCAGCCTGCCTACGGTATAGTCGTAGACCCAGAGAGCGCCGCGCGGGTTTGGGTCGCGCAAGGGGCCCATTACGGTGTTCCAGTTAAGCCTGTTCTGGTCGCACGAGAGCACCAGCTTGTTTCCGTCCCACAGCACGGCATCCTCACAGAATCCAAGCTCGTCGTTGGCCGTGTCCTTGACTACTTTGCATTTGGTCGCGGCGTCGCCATACGCAAAGTAATGGGACGGCAGACCCTGCTTCAAGGCTATGAGGGACAAGTAATGACCTTGTCGCCAAAGAAAGGCTGCCTGAGTGACTGGTCAGCCACGCACACGGTAGCATACGCGCCATAGAAGCTCACAAAAACGGCAACCAAAGTCGCGATAATGGTCGTTCTTGCCATGACCCTGAGCGCTGCTTGCTAAGGCCTACCAAGGCCCGAAAGTGCATCTGCCATGTCAAGAAGGTTCAACTGGGACCGACGGTCAGCCTGCTTTGCTTTGCGTTCTTGAAGAACTTCTTGAACCTGAGGAGCGTCGCCGTTCTTGAGGTGCTTAGCTCTGCGATTACAGTGAAAAGTTCAAACCCGTTTCGCCGCGGACATCGGCGACGACTCAGCGATTTGTTGTAGAACCTGACTTAGACTACAAAGCTCCGACACTCTCCTTCATGCCGCCGCGCACCGTGCCCGTTCATGGCAATTATCATGGGTACGCGTGCCGGGGATGCTCATATTCAGCTGGCTTGATAATGACGTCCGCCTTCGATACAGCTACTACACGAAGCGCATAACGGACCATGAAGGCGACGCCCGACTGCGCCTGCTCCCGCCCGCCTTCTTTCGCGGCAAGCGCGTGCTGGATATAGGCTGCAACGAGGGCCTGGTTACATGCGAAATAGGTCAGCCATACAGCTTGTTTAAGGTGGTAATTGATCCAATCCAGGCAGCACAGAGCCACGGCGCGCGTGAAGTCGTCGGGGTAGACATCGACGCTGACTTAGTCGCGCTCGCGTGGAAGCGACGGCGCCACCTCTGGAGCTGTATGGCGCCGCAGCCCGGCCCTGCGAAGCTGGACAAACCTGCGGCGCCGCAGCTGGATTACTTCCCCGTCGCGCTGCAGCACATGTTCGGCCCGCTGCTCGTCCCCAGCGCCAGCGACACCGCTGAACACGCGTCCGAGTTCCCGCACAACCTCGCCTTCGCGCACGCGGACTGGGTCGCAGACGGTACCGCATTTGACGCGAAACTGTACGATGTCGTCCTCGCGTGCGTTCCCAGTCTTCCATTGCGTTCTCGCGCTCACCGTTCACCGCCTGCTGCAATAGGTTGTCGATCACGAAGTGGATCCATCTGAACACCGGCGACGCGGGCATCCGCGCGTTCTTCCGGCGCGTGCACGATGCGCTACGCCCCGGCGGCGCGTTCGTGCTCGAGGTCCAGCCGTGGGAGTCGTACGCGAAGGCGCGCAGGATGCATCCTGTATGTTCAGAGCCGCCTTATCCCATTGCCAATCTCACCGGTGCACTCTCGCTCTCAGAGTTTGAAGGAGAACGCAGCGAAACTGCAGTTGCGCCCGGAGGATTTCGGCAGGCTGCTCCTCGAATTGGGCTTTGTGGACGAGGGGCTGCTAGGCGCGCCTGGAGACGGTGGTGAGTGTCTTCCGTTGTTCGAGTTATCCTTTTATAAGCTCAAAATGCTCACTGTGTCGCCAACTTTGTAGGTTTCTGCCGTCCTGTTCGCATATATAGAAGGACTACGTGACCGCTCGAGGCTTCATGATATTCGACACAGCGCTGAGCTGGCCGAGTGGAGTCGGATGTGAACTATCTGCGTCGATTCATCAAGGCGGGCCAAACGGGCTGGTAATGCACATATTCTGAGTCATGACCAAGTCATGACAGAGTGTATGAAACAGAAACCACAAGGCTGCATGCTGTCTCCTGTCAAGACTACTACACCACAACCTCACCAAGCCATGCGTCAATGTGGTGCTAGAGGATTCTCGCAAGATGGACGCCCTGGCGCAAGCGTGCCACGGTGTTCAACAGGCGTTCGTCCTCCGCCGAAAGCGTTGTCGCGCTCACCACTGGCTTCTCCGTCCAGAGCCTGCTCGTACTATGTTATTCCGTCTGCGTCGTCAAATGTGCCGTGGCCCTTTTTGTTCACACCTGCTGGCTCGGTGCGCTTCATTGAAGTTCGAAAGCAGCTCTGCATGGTCGGGAAATACGAGGTTTTCTCGCGACGCACATCGTCCTCGTTAGAAGAAGTAGCACACTCTGAATCGACCAGCCGTTAGCCGAGGCGCTTGGGGGGGGAAGGAAGACGGTTACGATAACGTCGTGCTCACGTTGAGCGGCTGGTACCCCAATTACCTGGCCACAACCGTTGAGGAAAAGACTCTGATGCTTATGATTCGTACTTGCTCCAGGCGATCACTGACAATGCTCAGAACTAGTGGCTCGCGGTACAGTAGACAGTGGAAACCGCTCTGTGCTCAGTGTCCTTCAAACTGAGTCAAGGAGACTCGGTAGACTCGTGTAGTTGACAGAGGTTCTGTCCCTTGGAATGGGATCGATTTAGGAGGATGTATTAGGTGCATTTACGACTTAAATAGCGCAGTCAGCGATGATTGTACTTAATTCTCTCAGTTGGCGACAAAGCTGGGCACGTGATGCGGGATTGTCCGCGCCTTTTGCATCCGCTACCACGGAAGCAAACGGGCACATAACGCGCGGCGCGGCAAAGGCCGGAGAGCAAGAGCTTTTGTCTTCCTGCCTTTGCCCACCGCACACCGCACACCCGCCACAACACCATGTTCACGCGCCTGACCGCCTATGTCGACAACGCGCGTCGGCGCCTGGCTGAACTCAACGCCCGCGCTGCCCTCGACGACGCGAACGACCTCGACCACCCATCGGTCACTTCAACCACCGGCGACGACGAAGACTATGGCAACGAATTCGAGTATTATTCCGACGAGACGACCGCTGCTGGCGATGTTCAACACGAGTACCATGCCGGCGAAGACAATAGAAACGGCGTTGAGGACAAGAACGACGCCGGCGACAAGACTGCAGATGCTGGGCATCCGTCCTCCGGCCAACACCCGACTTCTATCGGAGACCTGCTTGCTCAATGCGAACTCGAGCGCCGCCTCGCGGAGGAAAACGGTGGCAGCGACGGATCCAGGACCGAGATTGAGGACACCCCTGACGACGAGAGGCCTGGCGCAGAAGAGCGCCTGAGCCGTGCCGCCGAAAATATAGCCTGGGCATCCATGAGCGACGAGAGCCGCGCGGCTTCTCTGAGCGCGTGGGACGATATAGTGCGCATCGCTGCAGAGGACCGCCGCATTGCCGACGAGAAGGAGCGCAAGCGACGGGAGTTGGAATGCGGGCCCAACTGCGTCCACTGCACCCGTGACTGGGACTCGGACAGTGACGCGGACTCGATTGGCGAAGACTCTGACCCGGCGACTGTGCCTACGTCGTCGAACAAGCCTGACGATGCCCACGCCGCCGCTCCGCCACACCTCGCCCCCGCCCGCCGTTGAAGAGACTGCCGAGGAGGCCTGGCGACGGAGCCCGACGCCAGATGTTTATGCCGCGCCGTTTGCCAACGCCGAGCGCTTCGTCCCGGCCGCGCCTGTACTCAAGTCGCAAGACGTCGGCATGGCCGACGACGACCTTGCTGCTATCCACGATGCCGGTGACTGCTCCCCTTCGCTCGACGAGGGGACGAGCTCCCAGCTTTGGCAGCAGGTCCAGGTTCCTTCCACGCCCCTCTCGACCTCGCGCAAGCAAAAGCGCGCGCGCTCGGATGACGACCACGACGTAGACGCACTGTCGGGGAAGAGGCGTCGGGTGGACACCGAAGAGCAGCCGGGGTCGCCGCGTCCCCGCGCTGGCAGGCACCACAACCAGAACGGGCGGGCTCGTCCCCGCGGCGACCCGTGCCACGCTTCAAGCATACACCGCGACATCCACTGCCCCTCAACATGCGCTCGAGGGGGCAACCGTCGCGGTCATTCAACACGCTGCCGACCTGGTCTGATGAGGTACGTTCAGCGTCCTTTTCTTTTGCAAAGTCAGTGCTGACCGCGTCGTTCCAGACCCCGATGGCATCGACTTCGGCCGCCCCTGCCGCTGGTCCTTCCCAGGCGGCCGCAGTGACCCCAAAGCGCAACTCGCGGGCTCGCGCAAGCGCGACGCCGTCCGAGGGAAGTCGCCGGAGCACTCGCATCCGCGAGATTGCGAACATCCACGCCGCCGAGGCAGCGGCCGCTGCAGCAGAGGCGTCGCCGCACAAGGAGCGTGGGGCGCGCGGTGGGAAGGGCAAGGCCAAGGTCAAGGGCCTCGCGTGATGAAACGCGGGTCCTACACCCGGCGCCCTGCGCCTTTGAGGCCGTGGAGATTGGAGGTGGCACGCCGCTGCCTCCAGCCTCCACCGCCACGTCGCCGCCCTGCATAACCTAGCCCTGCAACTTTCTCCGCTGACATCGGAGAACGTACATAGCGTATAACTCGTCCGTTGCGTCTCGCTGTCCCCTCGTGGTCGACGGCTCGAGTGCGCGGATTGGGCTTGTAGATTCGGCCCTCCGTTGCCGTCGTCTTGCTCCATCCCCCTAATTCCTTTCTTCCCCCTCTCCTCTGTACACGACGTGTTGCTGTGCATACCTGTCTTCCACATCATCACGCCCCACTCACGACGCCCGTCTCGGTTTCCTGTCTCGGTTCTCGGCTTGCACTTCGGTTCCACATAGCTGTTTGTTTTGTCCGGTGTCTTGTTCCTTAGACTTGTTGCTCTTTCGCATGTCGTCTGCTCTTTTTGTCGGTTGTGGTTCGTGCCTTGGAATGAATCTCTTTGATGTGTGCTCAGGATGGTGTGTGGACGAGGGAGCCTGAGTGAGGGGATCCAGATGGAGAGAGATAGACTTGCATCGGACTCGGCCCGCGTGTGGCGCGCTAGATTTTCGCTCGTACTTAGTTCCTCATTATTTTACGCGACAAGTCCAAGAGCGCTACATTAAGGGCTTGGGAGGATTCGCGTAGAAGTAGCGACTGTGCGATTGACCTTCAGAAATGCTTCAAGTTCAATGGTCCGGTCCCAAGTGATTCAGAATGAATGGTGATTAGGACGTGGAGGCTCTATGTATGTCGTACAGTACGCATTAAGGTCTATAGCTCACCGGCAATGGCTGCAGCCAGGTCAGCGAGGCTGGCGGTCCCGGCTGCCGACCAGACATGGTGGTCAATGGCGATGGAGTCCACCGCGTCGTGAACGCTCCCAAGCTTGCCGCCGTCAGCGAGACCTGGTAGCCCCATGGCCCGAAGAGATATTCAATGGCGAGGAAGAAGGCTGCAGAATGTGAGCTCTGCCGAGGGCACGGTTCGTATTGAAGGTTGTTTATTTCCGTCGGTGGCCCAACTGCAGGGCTCTGGAGATTAGGTTTTACAACGATAGATTACGAGGGAGGGGCGGTTGATAGACGGAAAGCTGGGCGCTTGATCCGACAGAACATAATCGGGAGCATTAAGAGATACTCGACGCGAGAGGCGGGCGCAATGGATGGGCATTCGCAAGTTGAAAGAGTGAATGCGCGGAGTAACGGGAGTGTATGTCCGGCGTTCTTCTGCCCTGAACTTCGCGAGACGCCAGCCACGACTGGGATGCTTGGCAAGGCCGCGTTTGTGCTCGCGCTTGCCTTCAATTTTCTGCTCATCGCCCAGCACGGCTCGAACTCTGGCGTCGCCCATGTCGCCCAGCAGCGCATACGCGTGCGCTCGCTGCCGCATGCGCTGTTGACTGCTGCGCGCGCCCAGCCAGACGAGGTGCGTGCATGTCGCTTGCGGTCCCTAGCGCCGGCTGACCGCCTCCCAGTGCGCGCCATTGAGCGTGCCGGCGGGCGAGCAATGTCGATATGTGCACGAACGCTGCACGGCGCACCAGACGTCGCTCGACATCCCGTACCTGCGCACGTATTTCTGCGCGTCGACGGCGGCGCGGCCTGCGATCTTCGGGTTGCTCGTCGTCTGGCTCGTCTTCCTCTTCTCGTTCCTCGGCATCACCGCCTCCGACTTCTTCTGCCCCAACCTCGCCTCCATCGCCCATGTCCTCGGCCTCGACGAGACCGTCGCCGGCGTCACCTTCCTCGCCTTTGGCAACGGCAGCCCCGACCTCTTCTCCACCTTCTCCGCCATGAAGGCCGGCTCGGGCAGCCTGGCCATCGGCGAGCTCGTCGGCGCCGCGTCCTTCATCACCTCTGTCGTCGTGGGCTCGCTCTGCATCATCCGTCCGTTCCAGGTCCCGCGGGTATCCTTCCTGCGCGACGTCGGCTTCTTCACGACCGCCATCTCGCTGCTGCTGCTTTTCTGCATAGACGGCAGCATTCACCAGTGGGAGGCGGGTCTACTCGTGCTCCTCTACGTCACATATGTCGTCGTGGTCGTGTTTGGAACGTGGTGGGAGAAACGCCTCGAGCGCAAGCACCAGCGCGAGCAGCTCATGCGCGCCCAGTACCGCGACGACGACAGCGTCACAGACATCGAGCCCTACCACGACGATGTTCCGGAGCCCAGTGAGTAGTATCCCGCCCGCAGATTATCTGATTGCTGAAAGCACCCGCAGACACGCTAGCAGTCACGCCTACTAACAGACCGCGCGCGCAGTCCAACCCAGCGGCGATGCGACGCACGTCCTCGACCCAGAGCCTGTCGCGGCCCAACTTCCTGCACGCAGGCGCATCCATCCCCGCGCGCCTCTCTTCCTCCGAAATCCTCGAACCCAATCACCAGCCCTCGCAAAGCCAGCACCAGATGCCCTCGTTTTCCTTGCTGGGCGCGCTCGAGTTCCGCGACGTGATCACATCGCTGCGGGCGCAGTCGAACGTTGCGGCCCTCAATGTCTTCGAGGGCCCCGTGTCGCCATATGCGGGCGGACGATATGGGCGCTCGCGAGCGCTCAGCCGGAGTGGCGCGTCGTCGCTGACCACACCCTCACGGCATCACACGGGGGACTCCGCTGCGGTGGACCCATGGGATGCAAGCTTGGGCCTTCCATTGAGCGAGCGACGGTCGTTCGACAGCGACGCACCCTCGCCCTCTCAACGCCAGTCGCCCGTCCTGGCATTGGACCCCGCTGCGATACAGCCGTCGCCGAAGGTTCCGCCGGCGGTGCCGCACATAGCGATAACGGCCCCGCCCTCGCCGACGCTCGTGCAGCCGCAGCAGCTCGAGAACGGCGCGGGGAAGAGCGCGCGCCCTGCGCGCGGGGCGCGGTACATCGTGCAGCGCGTGTACCGCACGCTCTTCCCGTCGCTGCAGCACTTCTCCGCCAAGTCGTGGCTCGGCATGGTCGCGGCGGTGCTGAGCGTGCCCGCGCTGCTCGCGCTGACCGTCACGCTCCCCGTCGTCGTCACGCCCGACCCGCACGAGATCCCGAGGGAGATGGACATGGCGTCGCCGAGTGCTGATAGAGTTCTCGAGGGGCGCTTGGTCGACATCGAGGAGGCGTCGCATGAGGGGAGCGGGAGCGGCGGGGAGAATGAGGTCGGGATGATGGCGGACTCCGTGGCGCAAGGCCTGGCGGAGGGCTTCCAGGATATCTTGTATGCCGAGGAAGAAGTCGTCGAGGCGATGCATGGCGTGCAGTATAGTCGCTGGCTGATGGCCGCGCAGTGCATACTGGGGCCTATGCTTTGCTGGCTTGTCTTGCTCTGTGAGTTCTCCTCGAAAGGCTCGTTTCATTCTGATGATGCTGTCTCAGCGCGACGGCCACACGCGCTGCTCTACCTGCTCGCGACCACAGTGGCCTCGATAGCAATAGCTATCCTGGTCGTCATCTTCTCAGACAAGGGGAACGACCCGCCGCGCGCAATGCGCGGTGCTTCATGGGCTTCGCCATCGCGGTCGTGTGGATCATGGCGATCGCAGACGAGGTCGTCGCAGTCTTGCAGGTTGGTTTTCTTCTTCACACCCGCGCATCCTGCTGAGTGCTTGCCCTTCTTCTCGCACAGACGTTCGGCCACATCTTCGGCCTCTCGGATGCGATCATCGGGCTCACCATCTTCGCCGTGGGCAACAGCATGGGCGACTTCGTCGCGGACCTCTCGGTGGCGTCCTTCGCGCCGCTCATGGCGTTCGCCGCATGCTTCGGCGGGCCGATGCTCAACATCCTGCTCGGCGTCGGGCTGAGCGGGACGTACGTCATCGGGCTGCAGGAGGCCGGCGGGCCGTACCGCCTCGACTTCAGCACGACGCTGCTCGTCAGCACCGTCGGCCTGCTCTCGCTGCTCGTCGGCACGATGCTCTTCGTGCCGTGGAACGGGTACATGCTCACCAGACGGTGGGGGCTGTTCCTCATCGCGTGCTACGTCGTCATCATGACCATCAACATCGTCGTTGAGGTCAAGCACCTGTAGAGTCGGACTCTGCTTGCATGCTCGTTACAGTGACTTCGCTATCTTGTGTGTTTATTTTCTTTCCTCCCTCCCTCTGAGTCTCGCATGTAGCCCCATTCTTCCCGGACATTCGCACACACAGACGCAATCAGGACCGAGTACGAGAGCAGAGAGTTGTATTGGAAAAATGGAGTAATGGACCGAGATTGCATATAGGAATCCGATGTGCAGCAAGAGAAAGATGCAAAGATAGAAGGGGGCGCGGGGTCGTTACAGGTCATGAAAGAGGGCATTACCAGATAATTTCAACCAATAAAATCTGCAGGGGAAGACGGAACGAGCTCTAGGGGCCGGGTACCAAGCAAATTTTTACATGATAATGCAACTCGGCTTGTTCTTCTTCTTCTGCTTGGGCGAGGAGATCTCGCCCTCCGCGACGGTGGGCGTTGTAGCCTGCGTCTGCGGCGAGGGCGAGCTGATCCATGCGCCGGGGAGATGTCGTGATGTCGCGGACGTCGTCGAGGTGAGACGCGAGCGGGCCGTGAAAGTCGTGGCTGTTGGCGACTCGGGGTCGTGGTACTCGGAGGTACCGTCGTCCGACGTCAATGTCAGCTTGGGTCGTCTGCAGCCAGAAAGGTTCAGTACAACGCTAAGGGCTGGCAACGAGCAAGATACGCACGATGAAGATGCATCGAAGGACTGTCTGAGGGGCGCGACTTCGTCGTGCTGTTCCTCGGCCAGAACTTTGGCAGCTTCAGATGCAGTGAGAGGGGTGGAAATGTTGAAAACGTCGGCGGAGGGCGCAATCGAGGAGACTTTGCGGGAGAGGGCCACATCCTGCGTCGGCGTCTTGACTGGCGCGGGTTCAGGTTCAGGAGTTGGGACGCGCTCGACTGGTACGGGTGAAGGATCCGCTGGAGGCGCAGGTTCGGCAGCGGCAGTTTCCTGAGGAGCGACCTCTGCCTTGGGCTCGGCTTGCTGCTCGACAACGGGTTCCGGTTCCGGCGCCGCTTGGACAGCGACGGGTTCGACGTGTTCGTCCTCAACAGCCGCCTTGACATCCGGCTCAGAAGCGGGGATGGATTCTACAACGGGCTCAGGCTCGGCTTCGACCGCTGCTGGTGCTACGGGCTCGTCTTCGACAACAGGCTTGACGTCAGGTTCGGAGACGGGCTCAGGAGCAGCTTCAGGGATGGGCGTTGGTACGCGCTCCAACTCAGGTTCTGGCTCTGGTGCGGGGACGGCGGCAGCCTCGGGCTCAGCAGCCGGTGTTTCCTGCGGGGGTGCAGGCACTTCGACTGCTGGCTCTGCGACATGTTCCTCCGCAACGACAGATTCGTGAACGGGCTCGGGCTCGGGCTCGGGCTCAGCGACAGGTGCAGGCGCTGCATCAGCAGGAACGTCGCGATACTCGATCTGAAGAATGCGTCAGAATGCAAAAATCTCATCGAATCAAATACCGACCGGTGGGGAGGCGCCACCAGCTTCGGAAGGAATGTCTTCAACGTCGGCGGGAACAGGAAGATGTTCCACCGTGGGCTCGGAGGCGAGGTCGAGCACAGGAGCAGGTTCAGCTGCTTTGATCGAAGCCGTCTGTAAAAGATGAGATGCTGAGATCATAGCGACGCATATGGCATACCTCAACAACCTCGTCAACCTCACTCTCGCTTAAGACCTCAGATGTCTGTGGTACGACGGGAACTGGCTCGAGAACAGGTTCGGCGATGATCTGCACCGGTGGGGGAGGCAGAGACTGGGACGAGTTAGCATAGCTAGTGACGATAGTGAGGGCATTTTACCTCGACTTCGTCAAGTTGCCCACCAGCTTCGGATGGGATGTCACCAGCCTCAGAGAATGACGGAGCTTCAGTAACACCAGCTTCAGATGGGATGTAGCCAACATCAGACGCGGCCTTGCCCTCGTCCTCCTCGATAACGGCAAGATGATTACCAGACTCCAGCGAGGCAGCAGCATCTGAAGCAGCTTGATCTTCGATTTGCTCCTCAACAGTGATTCGGGGCTCCTCGGCCTGGGATAGTATGTGAGAACCAAGCGAATCAAGAGTGCGTAAAGACTCACATCATGCTCGTGAACGTGTTCCTCGGTCAAGGCCGGACGCTCTGGCTCATCTGGAATAGGTGTGACCTCGCGTGCGGCTTCATCGCTGACAGATGCAGCAGCGATAGAGCCTTCCGGTGCCTCCGCCTCCGAGGGAAGAGGAGACGGGGTGTTACGAGGAGAGTCCGAAACCTCGGGCACGACACTCGCTGCGGCAACGCTTGGGTCGGGCGTGAGGAAGCCTTCAGTAGGAACTGCCGACGACTCCGGAATCTCAGGCGTCGGGTCAAGACGAGGGCTGGACGGCACGAGAGGGATGTGCGAAGACGCGGAAACTTCAGACCGGGAGTCGAAGGGACTGAGAGCGCCGACTGCAGAACCTGAAAGCTACCATCAGTAAAACACAATGAGTGCAGGGTGGTCGGCGTACGAGGAGAATCCGGCACCTCCGGAACATCCGAGCGAATTGACAGGTCGAGCTCGTCGACGGCAGGAGGTAGAGATTCGCTTGCTTGGGAAGGGGTTACCGCGCCATCTGCGGCATCGCTGGCCAGGAGTTGTGGTGTTGTTTCCGGGTCGTGAGCCGCAACTGAAGGTTCCTCTGCAAGGATGGCTTCCTCAGCGACTGCTACTTCGGGCTCTGGAGCTGGAACGGTCGTGGATTCCTCGATGGCGGTCGGCGCGGCCTCAATCGCGCTCTCAGCTGCCTTCTCCTCCTCGGTGCTGGCGATGATTTGCTCCAACTCGTCAGCGGTAGAGTCAGCCGTGACCGTCTCCGACACTGCAGGCACCGACTCGGGTTCTGGTGTCTCGTCAACCAGCGCTACGATAGGCTCTGCGCTCGCCAGCGGCTCGGTGGCAGCCTCAGCTTCAGTCTCGGTCTCAACGGGCACAGCGGGCTCATCGGCATGCGATGGCACCGACGGCTCATCAGCGTTAGCAAACGCAGCGGTCTCAGTGGCTTCTTCGATGGGTGTCTCCGGCTTGACGTCTTCCTTGACAGCGTCAACATCCTGTGGCACGGCGGGCGCGGGCTCAGATTCCTCTGAAAATAGGTCAGATCAGGGTCACGCCCAGCGCGGAAGGAACGTGAACGCACCAGCAGGCTCGGTCGGAGCTGCATCGACGTCTTCAGACACTGCTGCAGGCTCAGCAGGTACCGCAGATTCGACAGCCGATTCTTGAGCAGCCGCCTCTTCAACAGCAGCGGGTCCCTCCTCAGCCGGAGCGGCGGTGGCATCCTCGACAGGTGCAACGGGGGCAGCTTCGTGAACAGCGGGGACGGCCTCTGGTTCTTCAGCGCCGGTAGCAGGGACGGTCTCCACGACGGCGACGGGTTCTTCGGTACCAGGAACCTCGGCCTCGGCTGGGACAATGATGGCGTCCACGGCCTTGTCCGTGAGCTCCTCGATGATCACGGCGGAAGACTCAGACTCAGCGGGAACCGCATCATCTGCGTGTTCAGCGCCATCCTCCGGCGTTGTCTCGGCCTCAGCAGGAACGGGCTCCTCCTCAGCGGACTCTGGCACAGTTGCCTCGGGTTCGACAGCAGGCGCTGCTTCCTCCTCTGCTGCAGGAGTCGGCTCGGGCTCGTCGTGTGCTGCAGCTGCAGGCACCTCCGTCTCAGCTGCAGGCTCGACGGGAGGAGCATCTTCGGCCTTGGGCTCCTCAGCTGCGACAGCAGGCTCTTCGATGGCGGCAGTCGTTTCTGCGACAGGTTCTTCCGCAGCTGGAACGTGTTCCTCAACCGCAGGCTCCTCGACGACCGGAGCTGGCACTTCAGCAGGTTCTTCGGCGACCGCGGCCGGGTTCTTCAACAGGCTCTTCAACAACTGGAGCCGACTCTGCCACAGGCTCCTCGACGCCGGCGTTGACTCTTCAGCGACAGATTCTTCGGCGATTGTAGTCGACTCCGCGGCAGGCTCGGTGGTCGCGGATTCCTCGACAGGGGCCGTAGTCGGGAGCGCCTCCTCAGGCTGAGTAGGGAGCAGCTCGACGATGGGCACGTCGAGCTTGGGCGCAGCGACCTCTGACTCCTGTGCATCCGCCGCCGTGGTCGCCTCCGGTACCGGGTCCGTGGCCTGCTCGGTTTCGGGGACCAACGGGACGAACGTCGGCGCTGCTTCCTCAACAGGCTAGAATCAGGTGTGATTAGAGAAAGCACGGCGAGGATAAGATGATAGAAATGAACAAACCTCGGACTCTTGAACGGGCTCTGCAGCAGGTGGTTCTGCAGCGGTTTCCTCGATCGGCAGATGCTTCAGTGTGGGTGGAAGACTCCTCGGCGGCGACAGCAGGCTCCTCAGGCGCAGTCTCTGGCGCCTTGACATCCTCTGCGGCAGGTTCCTCGGTAGCTGCAGGGTAGCAGCCACCTCGGGGTCAGGTACAGTGGCCTCCTCAACAGCGGCAGGCGCGTTATCCTTAGCTTCCTCGACCGGCGCAGATTCTTCAACTGGCTTGGTTTCCTCAACGTGCTCGGAAACTGGTGCAGCATCCTCAGGAACTTCAGGAACGCTCTCGACCGCTGGAGCAGTCGACTCCTCGACAGGTTCGACCGGGGCGGACTCCGTCGTGGCCTCAGCCTCCGCAGCATGTTCGTCAGCTGCCTCATGAACTGGCTCCTGCGTCGTAACGGGCTCGCTCTCTTGCGCAGCGACGGTCTCCGCCTCCTTGACAGGCTCGACGGCTGCCGCTTCGACTGGCTCGCTGGCATCTGCAACGGGCTCTGACGCCGGCTCGCTTGCCTCGGTGGCGGTAGCGGGAGCTGCCTCGTCCGCAGCAGCCTCCTCGGTCGCATGCTCGGGCTCTGTGGCTGCAGCAACATCATCGGTCGTATGCTCGGGCTCGGAAGGAGCTGGGAATGCTCGACAGCTGGCTCGCTCGGTTCAGTCGGCGCAGCAGCAGTCTCTTCGACGACAGGCGCGTGCTCTGGAGCAGTTTCCGTCGCAGGAGTTGTCTCCTCGACGGACGGAGCAGGCTCGCTGACTTCGGCCTTCTCATCGGCGGGTCTCCTCGGTGACGGCTTCAGGTTCTGCTGCATGAGCACTCGCCTCGTCGGCGCTGGCGGGTTCTTCGACCGCCTGGCCAGCCTCGGCAGCAGGCGCGTCGTCCGTCGCTGAAACGGGTTCGACGGGCGCTTCGACGGCTTCCTCTGCTTCGGGTGCAGTCGCGGGCTCCTCAGCCGCTGGCGCGGGTGTGGGCTCACTAACATCGACGAGAGGAGCAGGAGTGGAGTCTTCCACCTTATCTGCGGTGGATTCTGCGGCGGGCTCCTCAGCAGGAGTCACTTCAGCGGCAGGCGCTGTGGGTTCCTCGGGTGCAGCAGCCTCTTCCAGCTGGAGCTTCCTCTTTGACAGGCTCCTCTGTGTTACCGCCGCCTCCGGAGCAGCGGCGGCGACTTCCTCGACGGGGGGTGCAGCAGTCTCCTCGGTTGTAGAAGCGACTGGAGCGTCTTCCTGCTCGATCGGAGCAGACTCCACTGCGGGGGTGGATTCTTCTGGCACGGCTGCCGGAGACTCAGTGGGCTGAGCAGTCTCTGCGACAGCCTCGCTGCCCTCTTGGCAGGAAGGGACTCTGTAGTTGCCTCAGTCGTAGTCTGCATTGAATTCAATAAGATCGTATGCATTGGGAAATGAATGAATTGACGGACCTCGTCAGCCCCTTCGGCCTCCGTCAACACCTGCGCATCAACGTCGAGCTCCTTGGTAGTCTGATCATCATGAGCTTCCCCAGCGGCTGCATGTTCCTCGACCGCCGCCTCGCTCTCCTTGGAAGCGGTCTCTGCGTCCGCCGGCGCGAGATCCTCAGGGACGGGGGCGCCGCGGACTCGGGTTCAAGGGACGAGTCGTCTGCTGGTTTGACGGGAGCAGACTCCTGCAGACACAAAGGAAAAGGAAAAGAGAGCACAAAGGCAACCAATTTCAGAAACCGGTTGCAGACCGCTTGTGCGCGACGGAACTGACCTCTGATTGTGCGGCGGCGGCGGCATCGCCGGACGGAGCCGCATCAGTGGGCGAAAGGACCTCGTCGTCGTGCTCGCCGCTGCCGTTGGTGTACGCGCCGTTGGCCTTGCCATTCAGGACGGGCGCGTCGTCGTGTGCCGCTGACGCGTCGGGCGCCTCCAGGACGGCCTTTTTGAGCACGTCCACGTCGGCGGGCGCGGGCAGTTCCTGCTCGACGGCAGGGACGGGTTCGGACATGGCGAAGTGGTAGCAAGAACGAGCGTAGAAAGTGTAGAAAGGAGCTGTTCAGTGGGCGCGCGCGAGCGTTTCGGTTTGCTTTGTCGGTTTGGTCGGTGGGAACCAGAAAAAAATCGCGTGTCGGGTCTGGTCCTCTGCTTCGCGTCGCTTAGCCGTCGGCTAACGCGCCCGCGATCAACGCACCTCTGGCGTCAACTGGGCGGTCGTAAAGTGCGCTGTCGACGCTCTCGCTCTGTGACTGTCCACACACAACAAAGCGCGCAGTGTCAGTGGACGGTCCGGAACGAAGACAAGCTCGGAACCAAAAGCGCGATGGCGAATACGGGGGTCACGCGCTTCGGAAACACGAGGCGCGCGCATGGTCCATTCCAATCGCGGCAACAAACGCGTCTTTCCCCTATCTCCCTTGTCCCCTCAGTCCCTGAGTGCCGTTATCACAGCTCCGACAGCGACGTAGCCACCTAGAATCTCGAGTCAGCAAATGCCATGAAGATTCGCGGACCTACTTATAGCCACAGAAGATCGCACTTTCCAACCGCACAAAACGCGACGAAGAATCTACGCTATTGCAATTGGATAGCACTGTATGTCAGATATTCCTGCAGTCTGCGCACGGCACAAATCGACAAGTGTAGAGTAGAAACAAAAGTGAGCAAGACAGGTTAATCGTTCATAAGGCATGAAGAGTTCGTAAAGCCCATAACTGCCTAAACAATGGGCACACCAGGCGGTGGATGGTGCACATACGCTCCCGGAGGTGGCACTGGAGGCGGGCTCCCTCCTCCCGATGCGCTGGCCGGAGGGAACGCTGGCTGCGGCTGCGTCGTGAGGGGACTCCACGGCACCTGCGAAACCTGCTGTTGCGATAGCGGCTGGTACGATTGAGGCGGCGATGCAGGCTGCTGCGGAGTGAACGACTGAGGGAGCGGAGATGCGTCTGTCGAGGGAGAGCCAACAGTCGAGGGACCCGCTCCGGGCGCGTAATATTGCTGCTGCTGCCCGTATTGCATACCCGGATAGAATCCTCCAGCCATAGGTAAACCTACGGCGCGTGTGGGAAGGCCGGGAGGGGGTGCGCCGCCGTTGCGGTAGTATTCCGCCAGAGGCCCGTAGAATTTCTTGCGGTTGCTCTATTATTTATTGAAAATAGTGAGAACGCACTCCTTCCAGAGTCAAACACTTACCTGGCGCACAAAATGGACGATGAGTCCAATGATGAGACCTACGAACGGCACTCCGAGGAAAACTCCCTGTTGCAGTGCAACACGCATAATGATCAAGTACGTGATTCGACTGACAGCAGAACTCACCAAAACTGCGCCTACGATGGCCCACAGCTTATCCGTGTCGAAGTCTTCGTGGCAGTTAACGCAATCGTCCCCGCCCGACCACGGTCCATCATCCGCCCACGAGGTGTCGATGGCCCCGAGTCCAGTGGACGTCTTGGTTCCGCTGGGACGACCTCCAGCAGTTGCTGACGCGCTGAGATCCGCGACGTCTTCCGCGTCGGACGGGCTCCAGGCACTCCCTGCAAGCCAGCTCTTCAGTGACGATCGAGTACAGCCTGAGCATGTTCGGCCGCACCTGACACCTCGATCTCCGCCCACTTGGGAATGATGATGCCCTGCAGCTCAAGCTGCACGTTTGACGGAAGCCTGTTGTCGTTGTCGCTGTGTCAGAGCAGTGAAGACGCGATGAGAGAGCGTATGCGCGAACCCGAGTGAGTTGTAGTTGCTACAACCGGCGGCCCAGACATCCTCGTCTACCTGCGTACAAACGTTGAGCCGCGCTCGAATATGAATGAGACGGGTTCATGCATACCCAATCGTCTGTGTGGATACCTTTGAAGTTGAAGGGAGATCGTTAGTTGTCGCGGACCGTTGCAGATGATGTAGGAGGAGTCTGACCTTTCTGGCACCTGTGAAAAGCAAAACGCTGTCAATACAGAATTCAGAGCAAGCTAGCATCTCAATCGCTTACCAGCTACATCCAGCCTGCGGACATTCAGAAGGTGAACGAAGTGTGGTAGTGTAGAAGGCCAGATCGCACCATCAGATTGTACGCGACTGCGAGCGAATGCGTTAGCCACCATGGTTTACAGGTTGCAAACAAAAATGCGACGCACCGACGTTGCAGTTGCAGTCGTTCGCAGTCTTCCCAGTGGGCTACGGAAGGACCCATATCACATCAACGACTGCACTGGCATTGTGGCGATCAAAGGCAGCGCGCACCGGCGGGTACGGAGCAGTCCTACACGAGACGATGCCAAGACGGTGTCGTCAAAGGATACGCGTGACGGACGACAGCGATCGCAACGCACAGGTTCGTGATGCTGCCCACCTTGGTGCCTACACGCGATCCAGTCAGTCAGTGAGCGGTGAGCAGCGGCACGGGTGATGGGCGGCTCACCAGGGACGCAAACGTCTTGCAGCTGCGCCCAGACTTTACACGCGGTGTCGCCTTGGAAATTGAGCTCCCAGCTGTGATGCACGCGTCAACCGCTATGGAGCCAGCGGGGGGAATGGAGCGCGCACTCGGCGTAGGTGCACACGACGCTGGACGTCTGCGCGCGCGCCGACGCCGCGGCCAACGCGACGGCAGCAGCGAGTGCGGCGAGCATTACTTATGGGTGAGAAGTGAGAAAGGGGGGAGAGAGGGAAGGACAACCTTAGCGGGACACTTAATAGGCCAATAAAAGCGATGCTGCTGGCACTGGAATGATTCAATTGCAACGAAACGCGCGGGCGATCCGGCTGTTCCTGAGATCGGCGCGCTCTTTGGCTCTTGGCATTGCAATTGCAGCCGACGCGCCATCCGAACTCGCAAGTCCTTCGGTTTTCGACGCGTTCTGCGTTACTGTGATGCAGCGACGACAACGTGAGTGCACCTGATTATATATGCGCAGGAGCTGACGGGCGTTGCTACTGCTGCAGCCCAGCGCCAGGCGGCGGGCGGGTACATCGCGCTCACGCCCGACCTCATCGCAAAGCGCACGAAGCGGCATCTCGAAGAGCTCGAGGTGCGCAGCGTGCTCATACTGATCCCGCACCGCATTTAATGCCAATGGCCAGGCGTCCAACTACGCAGAGCCGTCGGGCTCGAAGGTGGCGCTGGAGGACAAGGACGCGTCGGCGGCCAAGTCGGGCGACCGCACGCGCACCTCGCTCTCCGCCCAGCGCGCAGCCGCCGCGGGTGTCGCGCGCAAGAAGTCGACGATGGCCGTGCGCACGGCGCTGCTGTACCGCAAGACGCTCGCCACGCTCATCGACGAGTCCGTGCGTACCGCGCACTATCCCCCACGCATACGTTTGCTCATGGCAACACCAACAGGGCGTGGCGAGCTATCCCGCACACGTGCCCACATATCTCACCAACGTCGCGCCCCCGCCCAAGCGCCCGCCGCGGCTCATCTGCTCGGTCTGCGGGTACCACGGGCGGTACAAGTGCCGCAAGTGCTGCCTTGCCTACTGCGACCTCCGCTGCGAGGCCACCCACAACGAAACGCGGTGCGAGCGACGTGTTATATAATATGCTACATCTAGTCGACACAATATTCAAGAGCAATAACGACAGCAATAAATCTACTCATGTACCCTTCATCTTGATATCACCATCCTTGTCTGCGCTATTTGCCAGGTCTGGTAGCCAAAATGCCTACGAGAGGTATCAAAACACTGTTAAAGCTACCTGAAAAGGGTGTACTCACCAGCTCTGCACCAGCGGTCGCAAGCATGGCATGGCGCGGGTTGAACTTGACGCATCGACTCGGCCCAATATGCCCATCCACCGCGGCGAGCGGCTGATGACGAACGGCAGCGGAGGACTCCGATTACTATTCGTCGCCTTGGCCTTGGACATCTCTGACGTGCGTTCCAGCAGTCGACTTCTCCACGCGTCGATATCCCACACGATGAGTTTGCCCGAATGCGACCCGCCGACGACAAACTTGCTGTCCGGCGTCCAGCACACTTCCTCCCCACTGATCCCGCGCACGGGCGCGACGCCAATGTTGTTGGCCGACGATTTGCCGCGCTCCAGGCCGACGTGGCCCATGAGCTTGGCGAGCAGGAAGCCCTCGAACGCGTCCATGATGTAGTGCGCGTCCGAGCTCGTGCCGACGAGCAGGAACTTCTGGTCCGAGGAGAAGTGCAGCGAGGTCATAATGAATGGCCGCGGCGGGAACGAGATGTCTTTGAGGGACGGGTCGAAGACGTTCATTGTCAAGAACGGTTCTTTATCGTATGTCGACGCGTCGTAGAGCAGGATCATCGCGTGCGCGTTGACGGCGACGGCGTAGATGACTCCGTTGGCGTCGTACGCGACTATAGGGTCGGGATTCGACGGGAGGTTCAGCTGCCCGCGCGCATGGGGAGTGCGCAAGTCCCATAATCGCACAGTGTACGGTCCAGCGAACCGCTAATGAAGCCGTCATCGACAGGCGACACTTCCAGCGAAATGACCCTGCGCAGCAAAGTCAGAGGGAGTGCATTGTGGCAATCAAGTCACGCGTGCTTACCGCTTCTTGTGTCCCTTGAAGTACATAATGTACTTGTTGTCGTGCAAGGAGTGGTACCGGATCGCATCGTCCTCCTTCGTGCTCGCGTGCACAATATTTGTCGCCTTATGAGTGAACCGTATCAAGTCCACGCCGTACTTCTTAGAAAGCAGCGTGTTTTTGAACCTGTGAGCGCGGATGAGCAAGCGCAGGACAGGCTCAGACACGCGGTGGCGCACTTGCCGGCCTTGCAGTTGTACAAGCGGAACGTCTCGTCCTCGGCGGCAGTGACGAGGAAATCACCGCGGTCGTCAAACGACATCGACGTGATATGCCGCGGGTACAGCGCCGCGCGCCCGGTGGCCGCGGGCGGCGCGGGCTCGACGGCCTGCTTGAAGATCTTGGCCGGCTTGAAGCGCGCCTGGCACGGGGCATCAGCGCTCGCTACGCGTCAATATGCAATCCGGGGTGCACTGACCATCTTTTCCGCGGTCAGCTGGATCGTGGGGCGGTCGCCGGAGCGGCGTTCACGTTCATCGTGGAAGACGTCCGAGTCGCGGCCGGGACATTCCGGCCGCGCACCTTTGCATCCTTTCCCATTCGCCCTCGCCTCGGACCGCAGCATGCATGATATCGGCCCTGGAGCCTGCCCGGAGTTCTATCTGCTGCTGCAAGGAACGCTGCGTAAGGGTCTGCCTGCTTTCAGCTGTCTGCCGGCGGTGCCGTTGCGTAAACTTCGGATTTGGCTCAAGACGTGGATGTTGTTGGCTCAGATGCTCTGGCGACTCGTTCCCAAGTTTACTGGCCAGCTGAGCCGCCAGCGCCCAACAGGCGCTGGCAGCTCAGATGGCTATAATACTGTCCCGACAACGAGGCTTCTGCACGCAACTTCTCCAGCTCGCTAAAAAATACTGGTCATCGGCTTATCCGGGCGATAAAATCACGTTCGCATCGTGATTCAGATTGAACAAAGGCTATTTACCTCTGCGAATCCACAAAATCACTCGGGGCCTCGTTCTCCAGTCGCACGTGCTGGCGCGCCATCGCATTTCTGCCATTCATCCCAAGGTATCGGGTCATGGAAGAGTGACGTGCATCTTTGGGGGGTGTTCATTTCCTGGCCTCTGTCTACCAGCAATCCGTCCATGCGACCCCGGCGTGTCGGGAGTCTCGGGATCCAGGCGTCTGTGCCTGTGTGTGTGCAGGGTTGCGTCGCTTTCGTGTCAATACTGCCAGCCACGGACTCCAAAAATCGCTCAAATCATTATCAAACTTGGAGGGGCTGGTATAGGGCATCACATTTCCTCTTAGCCAAGGGCTGCTCTTACGTCTGCCAGACTCGGCTGTTCGGCCAGTTTTCACCGCCATTTGTGGTCGTCTGACCAGTATTACTATTCTTCGTGCTGTGGGGTGCGGTGCGGTGCGCCGGACGCTGGGAGTGACGTCGCGAGCATCGACAGATCTGGTCGACAGCGTCAACCGACCATTCTAGGCCGCGTCTTCGTCTTCGGTGCCCAAACAGCAACGCCCTGTTTTTGCACTAGCCCTGAATCTTCAATTGCTCAACACGGCCGTTTGTTCCTGCGTGCAGCGACTTTCCAGGACAGGACGGATAGCCATTTCGACGCGTCCAATGCTCCTGACGCTGCTGCGGCGTGTTTCCAAATGGGATTAGCCATTCGCAAGGATCCTTTCCCTATCCCTACAATTGGACACGCCCACATATGCAATCCGTCGAATCAAAGCCTCTCACGCAGTGCCGGTTCCTGTTGCCCTTCATGAGGCCAGTTCTCGCGCGGCCGCAGTACTCGATACACTGGCGAGGGGCTGCCCGGACGCAATGAGGCAACGCCCACTCCCAGAAGTGTGTCAGAAGGCGAGGAGGCCAGTGGCAGCACCGACTCGGGCAGACGCGAGTCGGCACGCGTATCTGCGCGTACGTACGAAGCCTGTCCGATTGTATCGCGCCCCCTCCACTTGGGGCATGGGTTCCACTGCTATTCTGCCAACGCGGTCGTGTGGCCAGACCTCCCGGGGCGCGCTTCGGACGCGTGGTGCGAGATGAAGACGGGATTGCTGCATACCAGACTGGCACGCCCGCGACGCGATGACGAGGAGGATGACCCGGCACACAGAGCGAGCTTAGATGCGATGTTTGGGCTGTGCAGGGGCTCGCAGTTCTTATTCGAGCCGGGAGACGCGTCCCAACCACGCCTGTCTAAATAGGGTGTCGAAGCGCGCCTTCAGCGGCCAGTAGTGTATACACGTGTACGTTATCCAGCTAGGGACGCGTCCGTCCGAGACTCTGTGCGGGCACGGACCCGCAGTTCGGGCAAGGGTGAAGGGATGTCCCGCGCGCGGCGCTCCGATGGCCAAACAAGAACATGTCGCGAGCCGGCGCGCGAACGCGACTGACCCGCGCATCTCCGGGCCATCAGCTGCGTTTGCGCGCAGATGGCCGAGAAGATCGTCGCATTGAACCCCAAGGCTGCTTGAATAAGGCGCAACGCACCTTGAGCATGCCGGCCCGTCGGCCATCGCTTGCCTGGCTGCACGAGTATTAAAGGGCGATCGAATCCCGCTGAACGTCATACCCCATCGCAACCCCGCGCCGGCGTCGCAATGCGCCCGCGAGCTTCAGTGGACCTCCCGTCGTCACGGCCGCAACTGCGGCCTGACACCCAGCTTATCTGCCAGCCTTTGCCTTTACTCCCACACTGCAATGATGGTGTTTTAACCGCACCTCTTGCCACATCACCGCTGCAGGGCAGCGGTCTCAGGTTTGCCTCTTAACATTTGTTCGTGCTCCTCCAGATTAGCTCACTTGCTTTGGGCAGCCACACTAGATCTAATCACTTAAGGGAGGAAGCAGGATAAATGCCGACTCAATGGTGCATAGGAGCACCACCACAAACTGTTTTAACATGTGCAAAGTTTCAATTGATGTAGCCTGTAATTCGGGGATTCAACATCGTCATATTCGCCTTGCCTTGCTCTTTGCACCTATGAACTCGGCAGGTTTTGCTTCATGTATAGACTGTACTCGTAAATCTCAATGTTCACTTTGATTCATTCGCACGTCGTATCCCGCCTGAGCCAGATTCTAGTATGCAGAGACCAATTCCGATTGCTGTCGAGAACTATTCGTACAGCATACGACAAGCAAAATCTAGGTAGTGCGACGGTGCAGCAACTGCGCGGAGATAGATAACACACTTACTACTTCAGACAGTCCGTTGTAGAGACAGGATACGATAATAAACACGGTGAGTGAACTCGAGTTCAGAAGATGGCCCGAACGAGACCGCCACCGATCGCAGCACCTAACGAGAATCGTTGTCAGCGCGATCGCACAACAACACAGCAGCAATAGTGCCGATGGCGACGGACCTGCACCGAAGCCAACACCACCCGCGGCGCTGTGGGCCATCGTCTTTCCGTAGCCACCGAACTTGCTCTTCTTCTTCTCGTCGACCGTGGGCGCGGTGAGTCCGATGGCGTTAGTGGCGGGCGGACCCTGTGCATTAGGATCGACAGGGCCGGCCTTGTCGGACGGCGGCGGCGGGACGCGGTAGGAGTTCAGGTTGGACGCCTTGTATGTCGAACTGGCTGCTACGTGGTACGGGGCGCGCTGGTTGACGTGCTGAGACGTTGACGGGACCTTCTCCACATAGTTGCTCGGGAAGAGACCCGTGCGAGCGCCCATGCGGCCCGTCCACCAGTCAGCGTTCGTCTCCTCGACAAGCTCGATGAGATCGCCGGCCTTGAACGAGAGGTCATTACCGTCCTGAGATGACATTAGCAATGGTTAGCGTAGCAAGCCGGCCGCCGGCGCACGTCGTCGGTCCAGTCCCACACGGCCTTCAGCATCACGGGCTCTGGCTCGGTCGGCGCTGGGGAGGGCATTGCGGGGGGAGGAGGGGCGTTGTTGCGCCTGAGAGCGCCCACGAACGCCGGTGGCGACGCAGTTGTGGCTGGCGGTGTCGGCATGCCCGTCGATGCTGCGGACGGCAGCTGCGAAGTAATGGCCCTGGCGGCCGCTGGGGTGAGCTCGTTCTGAGCAACGAGGAAAGCGACGTCCGCCTCGATGCGTGAGACGATGTGGGCAACGTATGGGTCTTGGGCAGTCATGGCGGTGTGGGTGGTCAAAGCAGAGCAACGGATTCGGCCGGCCGGAGCGTGCCACATCTTGAGCCTCCGCGATCACCCCCGCGGCGACACAGAGCCTCATGGAGGTCGTGTCCAGCAACGTCAACCAGATCCAGGTCCCGCAGGCTGCGGGCCAACCCAGGCCGTTTGTTGCGGTCCCAGAAATTCAAGCTGAAGTAATCATATTTTGTCTGATTTTTTGACAATATATTGACCAGTGTTCAACCAGTTTCTTAGGCTGAAGCAACTCAATAAACACGCGCATTTACGCGTCTCGCCCTACCCGCTCGACAACAAGGCGTTTCAAGGGCCCGTAGCTCTCTTTGCGGTTTCTACATCCAAAGCCTGCTTTGCCTCTGTCATCCGGACTGCCGATGCGGCCACTACTCAACAATTTGGTCTGTATTTCATGGATTTACGCGTAATACACGCGTATCTGACTCTATTCCTTCAGCTATCGCGCTGGGTAGTCTAGCGAGTCTTCGTCAGGCACTCAGCACGGGCAAAGCGGAAGACAACCTCATTCCGTTTACGCCGCAGAAAACATTCGACTGTGGTGCCGAAAAGCCCGTCATCCTCAAGTTCGCAGCCAACGACGAGCGGCTTGTTGTGGGCTTTGAGCAGGGCCCTGTGCTCGTGTTCGACGTGAATGCCTTCGTCAACTCTAACGAGGTTCGTGTTCGACCAACGGTCCCGAATGACACTGACTCGTTTCCCCGTGTTCAGCGGCCAACGCCTATGATATTCCAATCTGACGCCTCGGGATATCCACGCTCTATCCACCCGAATCCTGGAGACCATCCCGAACTAGTCGCCGTACTTCGCGGCGTGTATGGACAGGATCGTGGACTATATGTCGAAATACTCGACGTGATGAACCACAAGATCGTAGGCGGGTGGTTCTCTTCGACGAGCCTCGATGCTATGCCCACCTCAGGTGAGTTCGGCATGCCTTTCCCTTACGCAGTTTCTCAAACATGTACAGTTTCTTGGTCTGCCAGAGGAAAGCAGATTGCCATCGGCACTCATAGTGGTGACATACTGCTGTACACTCCGCAAGACACGTCCATGCTCGCTCTCAAGGGCCACGTTCCGCGTCCTAGCGATCCAGCCCTGGCAGGCTGCTGCGCCTTCGCCATAACATGGCTTTCCAATACGGCGTTCCACGTCATTTACGCCAACCCTCGCGCTCTTGCCCGGTGGGATCCTGAAAGCGAGGACCATCCCGACTACCATCACCGCATCGTCGTACACGACAAGACCAACCCAGGAGAATTCGCGCTCAGCGATAATCCATGCACGCCGTTTGGCGCGAAGCGCTTCCTGGTCCCTTGAACGTCGTCCTGAAGAACTGGGGCACCCTTCAGTTCCTCATCTTCGCAGGTGACGGGCCTTCGTCGGATATCGGCGCCATAGGCTGCGTTGGCGATAAGTGGGGCACGCTCTCGCTCGACGAGACGGCACGCGCTACGCTCCCGCTGACTGGGGACATGGACGAGAGCGCGCTCTTCGGGCTCGAGCTGGACCTGACATCGCCTGAACCTGTCGATATCAGCGCCGAACAGGCCGACGACTCGCCGCCGCTTCCTCCGGCTCCCATTCTGCTCGCGTATACGAGCGAGGGATGGATAGACGGCTGGCACGTCATCGCGCAGAAGGAAGGACAGTACCCCGGCCTCCTTGCCGCGCCGGGCTCCAGCCAGATGAGCACGAAGCCCATTACGCCTCCCCCTGCGGCAGCAACTAGCGCGTTCGGCTCCGCCCAGCAGCCGTCGCCATTTGCGGCCGCGCAGCCTGCTGCTGCAGCGGCAAAGACGACTTCGCCATTCGGTGCTCCGCAGCCATCTGGCGCATTCGGAAGCGCAACCCCCACTCCGACGTTTGGCTCGACAGGCTTTGGCAGCGCTGCTGCGCCTACCTTCGGCTCGACGGGCTTTGGGAAAGCGCCGACTCCGGCCGCGCCAGCCTCTGCCTCAGCCTTCGGCAGTGGAGGTAGCGGCGGGGGCGCTTTTGCAGCATTCGCGAACAAGCCCTCGGCCTTCGGCGCGCCAGCAAGCACGACTCCCAGTCCCTTCGCCGCCGCTGCCGCCGCTGCGAAGTCGGGAGAAACAAAGCCAGTATCTGCATTCGCCCCCACTCCCGCTTCCGCAGCGCCCACATTTGGCAGCACAAGCGCTCCATCTGCTGGCCCGACTTTCGGCCAGTCCAGCTTCGGCTTCGGAAAACCGGCAACCCCTGCTTTCGGTCAGACGGGCTTTGGGTTCGGGCAGCCCACAGCCGCGGCTGCGGCGCCGTCTGCTTCAACTGCGCCTGCAAGCGGCGGCGGGTTCGGTGCGTTTGCCAACAAGACCCCGTCCTTCGGCGCAGGTTCAACTCCGGCTGCTGAGCCTTCGAAATCCGCGACGCCGGCGGTCCCGGCTGGTGCTGGTGGCGGATTCGCTGCGTTCGCGAGCAAGCCTCCCGCGTTTGGCTCCGGTTCTGGTTCTGCTGCGCCCCCTGCCACCGACGCAGCTGCGAAGTCGAGTGGACCCTTCAGTGCGTTCGCGAACAAGACACCGTCCTTTGGATCTGGATCGACTGCGCCTCCTGCGACCGACACTGCAAACTCGAGTGGTCCCTTCAGCGCGTTCACGAACAAGACGTCTGCCTTTGGCTCCGCCCCTCCTGCAACGGAGGCGCCGAAGTTTGGCGGCCTTGCTGCCCCGACGTTCGGTGCTACATCAGCGTTTGGTCAGCCTCAAACGAACGTCGCGCAACAGCCCAAGGCGCCGACACCCGTTCCCGCAGCAGCAGCAGCACCGAACGCGGAATCCCGAAAGCCACCTGCACTGCGTTCCGAATCGCCGCCATCGTCAGACGACGAACAACCAAAGCCCAAACCAGGCGCGGGCGCGACCTCCAGTCTGGCATCCTTTGTCAAACCCTCGTCAGCCTTCGGTGCGTTCGGCGCGAGCAAGGACGGCACGCCGTCGCCGTTTGCGCTGGCAGCGTCGGGCAGCACGGACAGGGCTACCGTTGCGACGTCTGGCTTCGGTCAGCCATCTGCGTTGGGAGGGGGGATAAAGGCCATGGCTGGAACGGCGTTTGGGCAGACTTCTGCGCTCGGGAGTTGGGGAAAGCCGCCCGCGCCAGCTGCTGCCCAGCCGAAGGCGGCTGAATCCGTGTCGGCGCCCGCTGCTGGAGGTGGCTTCTCGGCTTTCAGTGGCTCTGGCGGATTTTCTGCATTCGCTACTGGTGCAAAGACCGCGTTGTCTGGCGATGCGGCGAAAGGCTTGTCCGATAAGAAGAAGGACGAAGCGTCCGCCGTATTTGGAGACTCGTCCTCGTCCAAGTCTTCGACTTTGTTCCAGTGGTCCAATCGACGGCAGTCGCAGCCAAAGCCTGCTGAGGACCGCGACTCCGACTCAAAGAGGAATCCGACCTCGGTGGGTTTGGGGCGTTGAGGCTTGAACTGGGAGATGAGAAGGCAGAGTCCCCCAAAAGCGACGACGGAGCGGGCAAGTCCACTGCAGCGGTGCCTGCCTCCAAGTCTGCGCCTGCGCCTGCCACACCGGTCAAGGATCCATCTCCCGCACCGACGCAAGGGAGTTCAACACCGACGGCGACTCCATCGAAGGAAACTCCAGCGCCAGTGACTCCTGCAGCTTCCTCAGCTTTCGGTTCGTTTGCCAAGTCAACTTCGCCCTTCGGAGCGTTTGCGGCCAAGGACGGTGCTACTCCCATCGCATCAGCCTTTGCTCCGCAGGCCAGGCAACGACAACGCCCAAGAAGGATGACGAGGCGCAGAGCACGACTCCCTCGACAACGCCTGCGTCCGGGCCCGTCTTTGGAAAGAGTTTCTTCGGGGAGAGCAACGTGTTCGGCAAGTCCAGCACCCCGTCGCCTGCTCCGGGAAGCGCGTTTTCCGCATTCGCGACGCCTGGAAAGCCTTCTTTGTTTGGGCAGACACCGGCCAAAGATGATGGGTCTGGTGAGCAGGGTGCGGGAGGAGACTCTGCGAAGGAGAAGGATGCAGGAGCCTCCACTACACCTGCGAAGTCGCCATCCCTGCTTGATCATCTTGGGCCGGCATCGTCCAAGCCGCCGTCTCTGCTCGCGCGCATGGGACCTCCTCCGCCTGTGAGAATCGAACCGTTACCGCCGGATAGCGACGACAATGAAGAAGAGGGCGAGGAGGGCGAGGAGGGCGAACTTCCGGAGGGTGAAGAGGAGGAGGAATTCGACAGCGAGGAGGAATATGAACTCGAGGTATGTTTACTATCTCCTTGAGCGGTTATCTCCTCATTTAGCACCTTTTCAGGATGTCGAAGAGGAAGACGAGGAGGAGGAAGGCGAGGACAATGATGAAGAGCCTGCAGAATCGCCGACCAGGGTCAAGCAAAAGGCCAAATCTGAAGACCCCCCAGCACCAGGATCGATTTTCAAAATCCCTGAGATCAAGACGACGAAACCTGAACCTGCACGGGCCGCCAGTGAACCCGCGTCACCATTCAAGGTCCCGGCCCTGCCGACCGTGAGTACGCCTGCGAAACCTTCGCTATCCGGCCTCGGGCGTCCTGGTCTCGGCGGCGCACCCGCGCGCAGCTCGCCGCTCGCTTCCAATCCGCCAGTCACCGCTTCCGAGGGCAGCGCCGGCGCTGGTGTCGCTCAGCCAAAGCACCAGTTATTGATCTTTCCCATCCTCCCAAATCCGCAATCACGCCGTTCCCTGGATTCACGGATTCTGCGAAAAAGCCAGTCCCGACTTTCTCTGGATTCCCTGCAGCCCCCATGACGCCCGCTTCTGCCAATCCTCCAGCAGGCGGCAAGTTTACGCCTGCTCCTTTCCCTGCCAGTTCCAGTCCCATGCCTCCACTATTTGGCGATTCGAGTCGCAGTGCGGCACCGTCACCAGCAACATTCCCTGGTGCGGGGCCCAAGCCGGCATTTAGCTTGAGTCCAGCTACGTTCCCGGCCGTGTCGTCGCCGTCGCCGCCGCCTCACAGCCCGGCGTCTCAGTCTGTGGTACAACATCCTGTTCCCGATGAGACACCTCTCCAGCAACAGTTCGCAGAGATCTACCTCCAAATGACACGCGAACTGGAGCAGGTCTGTAACCCTTTAATTCTGCATGTCTTGATATACTGACTTGTATGATAGCTAGGAGCTGATGCGCGCAAATGGGCGCAGCAGCGTGTCGACCTTGCTCAGGCCCGTGGTGGGCGGACACCGGCAGACCTGAGAAATCCTGAGAAATGGGGTGTGGGCGATCTGGTTGCATTCCAACAGATTATCAAGAACTTCGAAAAGGAAGCTATGGGATTGAAAGACCATTCGCTTGAAATCTCAAAAATATTTGCGGAGTTGCAGAGTTTGCTGCTTCAGGGTATGGTTAATATCTCTCTCATACCGGCGTCCGGAAACTGATCTTTGACTATAGGTGAGGTCAAGAAGGAGGAGATGGTGCGATACGCTCGGGCGAACAAGGATCCGGAGTTCAAGCACATGATCAGCGTGCGAGGATTGGGTCCGGAGCAGGAGGAAAGCCAGGCCAAGTTGCGCAAACAGATACAGGTTCGGGATTTCTATCTACGGAACGGCGGCAATGTGCTAAACAATTGCATCCAGGCCGTTGGAGATCGCGTGCAGCAGCTCGAAGACGTTCTCTCCAGCCTTCAACGCAAGCTCGAGGCTCATAATTCTGGGCGATATCGCATCGAGTATGTTCATCACATATTCGGACTCAATTGGTTTTCTGACTCAATTCAAGGGCTCCAACGCTGGATACCATCAACCGCACGTGTAGAAACATCGACATCGCTCTCGAGCAACGTGCGATGGAGATCTCGCAGCTGGCCGATCGAGTTGCCAAACTTCCTCTCACCAACGCAGCCGCTCCCGCAAACGTAGTCTCGACGTCGAACGCGGAGAAGAAACACGCGCGAGCGGCAAGTATCGCGCATGCCAAGGCTGCGGATGCGGCTCTCGCTGCGGAGCACAGCGCCGAACGGCTGAAGAACATCCTCAACCGTGCGCGGACGGAGCCCATCCTCAGCGTCGTCTCCTCTGCGCCGCCGGTGCAGCACATTTCGCGCAGCAACCCCGCAGCGCGGCCGTCCACTTCGAAGACCCCTCCGCTATCGCAGGGCGGCTTTTTTGGGTTCAGTCCAGGCGCTACGCTCCCGAAGACGCCGCCGAAGTTCGAGTGGACGCCGCAGTCGCAGGCGGGCAGTCCGGCTGAGAGCGACGACGGAAGTCCGCTTGCGTCGAGGGGCGGTAGTGGGAGTAGAAGACAGCCGAGACATAGTGGGAGCGTGAAGTTTGAGAAGAGCAACGCTTCGAGTGGCTCCCAGGTTGTGCCTTTCGAATGGGGCCCGCTGCCTGACTTTTCCGCGGGCAAGAAGTAATCGCTGCGCCGTCGTTTGAATCTTGTAGATAATAGCTTGTATTCTGGCATACTGATGAGCAGTTCGTTGTCAATCTTGATTTTGAATGCGAAATACTTGGAACAGGACGATTTTCGAGTTCTGATGCTGTTTGGCCAGGTTATTTATTTGTTAATGCATCAGTGGTCAAACTACCAATTGCCCTCTGCCTTTCCACGTTGACCATACCGCTTCCCATCGTGTATTACATGGTATCCTGAAAATGAAAAGTCGACCATTTCGCAGACTACGGCAATACCTAAGCCGAGGCCGCTGGTCCACTATATGAAGGACATGCTCTAGATTACACGTGAATAGGGGTCATACACGATGTTGCGTCGTACTCTGAGATAGTGACATTTTGACGAGGTGAGATGCAGGTTCTGTAGTAACGGGCTGTTGGCCACTGGCTGAAGGGAGGGAATACCCGGGCTTCGGCCGGCGCTCTGCCACTCTGCTCCGGCCGCGTCGTGACGATGAGCAACAACAAAGGAAAGGGGCGGGCTACGGAGCGCACGCCGCTACTGGGCTCGCCGGCATCGTCCAGCTCGAGGACACCGATACGCGCCGTGCCTGCGAGGAGCGAGCTCGCCAGCGTCGGGGTGCCGCGGCGGGAGCGCGTGTGCTCGCACATACTGACGGGCTGCCTGGCCCTGCTCTCGCTCGTCTTCATACTGCTGCTCTTCGTGACGCTCATCACGCGACCCGTGGCACCGTCGCCGTCGCCCGAGCAGCTCTTCGACCGCAGCGTCCACTTTCGCGGGCCGTATAGCATCGACGTGATCAACATCACCGACCCGCTCACCACGCCCGACCATGTAGGCGGCATCTGGCTGCGCGTCGACGGCGATCTGTTCGTCGACTCCGACCTCGTGCTGCGCCAAATGGCGTCGACCGGCGTGCGCTGGTGGGCCAACCTGCGCTTGGGACTTGGTCGCTGGCTGGTGCGGACCATACACAATGCCACACTCGACCTCGGCACGCTCGACATTCACGACCCGCACGCAGAGCAGGGGTCTCCGCCGCTTGTGCGCGTGCGGCTCCCCAAGTTCATCGTACCATTAGAGCCGAACGAGACCTATGCTGGCGCACCGTTCTCCCCGTTCTCGTTGCCGGTCCTCATCTCCCCCACACGGGACGTCTCTGCCCTTGCTCGATTTGCGGCCGACTCGTGGAATGCGAGTGCTATTGTCGCCAGGGTCAAGACCAAACGCGCGAGTGTTTACGGTGGCGACATGACGGCGGGCCCCATCCTTGGCTCCGTCTTCACCTGGGGATGGAAGGGTCTTCTTAGTGTCTCTGTCGACAAGTTCAAGAAGACGATCCGTGTTCCCAGTGAGTAGCTGAACTGTCTGCTGTCACAGTTGGTGGAAACGTGCTAGAACTTGGAACCCGAAACAATAGGAACGGCGCAAGCAGTACCCATAATGGGCGCTTGTTGCGCGCGTTTCTGTTGTTTCGAGGAGGTTTCCCCACCGCGATAGCTCCCATTCGTCGTGGATATTCGCTGACAGCGTCTACCAGTACCGACAATACCCGGCCTGCCCGAACCGGGCACTCACTTACCAGAGCTTTCATCCCTCATCACACTGCTGTCGTACTCACTCGCATCGCATGGATCTGCTATCTCTATGTCTGCCAACGCTTCGCTATCCAACATCTTTCCTTTCCTCAATGTACCATCCACGTTCCGCCTCACCATCCCCAGCACACCCATTGTCGTCTCGCTTCCTGTCCCGTTGCCGTCATACTCGGCTGCCACTACGTTTTCTACCACCACCTCCGTTGGCGAGCCGCTGCCAACAGGTCCTCTTCACTGCTATGACCCGAATAACGCGACCCGCTCGCCGCTCGACTTTATCCCGAACCAGAAGTACCTTCCTCTGGGACGGCTCTCCATCCCTCCGCAGTCCATCCCGCCGCCCGGCGCGCCGAAGAATATTACTATCAGCGCGACGGGCGAGCTCATCCCTCTGCGGCCGTCGCTCACCTCGATGGAGGCCATCTCGCCCTTCCTCTCCGCCTACCTCGCCGGGAACCCGTACGACGTGCTCGTCACGATCGACCTTCCGATCGTGTCGAGCCCGGGCACGGGCACGGACCCCCTGATCGACCCGAGCAAGACGCTGTCGTTCCGCGCGCAGTTCCCTGGCGCGCGTCCGCGCCCGCGCATCCTCCAGGAGCTCACCATCCGCGACATGCATATCCGCTATGGCCACTCGCAGTCTGCTGCCGCTGCTGCTAGGCAGGGCAAGCTCGAGCTTGAGCCCATCGACGGCCCCATCTGGGAGAACGCGGGTGACTACACGGTGCTGGCGTCCGGCACCGTCTGGGCGCGCGTCGTGCTCCCGCGCCAGTTTGACGTCGAGGCGAACGTGACGCGCGTGTGGCCGGATATCATACTGTACGATGGTCCAGTGCCGGACGACGACGAGGATGATCGGCGGAGGAAGACCCTCCAGTGCACACGCCGCTCGCACGCCGACGGCGCCGTCGTGGCGGCTATTCAGTGGCGCGGACGGCAAGGAACGTGCGCTGGCTGCGGCGCGGGGGAAGGTGCGCTGTCCGGAGCCGCTGCCGCCGTTCGACCCCGTCGTGGAGCGCGCGTGCGTGCGGCGGCCGCCCAAGGAGGCGCCGCTGCCGGACCCGCTGCCCGAGGCGGCGTTCGCGCGCATCCGGACGGCGGAGTGGCTCGCGGCGGCGTCGGAGAGCACGGTGCTCGACGACGGGAGCCGGACCACCGTCGTGCAGGCCAAGTTCGAGGACGTGCCCGTGGCCGTGCTGCCCGGGCGCGAGGGGCGGATGCGCAACTTTGTCAGCAAGGTGGGTGTTTAGCGTCTTTCGTCCGTGGCTGACTGCTTTTGTTTTGCTGACTACCATACTTGGCGTGCAGGCTATCTTCTCGCCCAAGGGCGCGGAGGCCGGGCTGAGCGGCGTGACGGCGGTGGCGATCGTCGTGGACGGCCTGGTGGCGCCGCGCGAGGACGGCGGGGAGGGCGACCCCGCGCGCGAGGTCGAGCTCCATGGACTTCCGGTCGACGGGAGCGTGCGCGTGGGCGGCAAGCTCGCGACGTTCTGATTTCATTCATCGTGTTGTGTACATTTAGATCGCTCATGCATGCATGCACTCTCTGCGCTCCCACTCTGTATGTTTAATCACTGTAACGATCGTAATGAATAGCAGGTGCATAAGGATACTCGGCTACCACCGATGTATTGAGGGTAAGTAGGCGCTGCCCAACCGGCCCAGACAATCTTTATGCAAATTCTCGCGGGGATGATACAGCCCTTTGCATAAGATTCTGGACACCCAGAAAAAAATACAAAGTCGGATTCAGCCGACTCCGACCAGATCCGGGTGCACCGCGGAAGCGCCGAAGTCGCCGCCGCCGTGCCGTAGCCATGCCTCTCGTTCGTCCAGGGCCTGAGGCCGCCTTTTTTGGCACCCCTCGCTGCCCCCGGACGGCTGTTGCATTGGCGCATGGCCCAGGTGCCATACAACTTGAATACAGAAACGGTTTGCAGTTGGTTTGCCGGGAAATCGGTCGGAACGGCCAAATCCGATTTTGTATTTTTTTCTGGGGTCCAGAATCGACGAAAACAAATAATCTTACATTGAGCCGGGAAACATACAGGACGACGAACAAATAATAAGACATACAGAAGTGAAGGCAAACCGGGGGGCGGGGGGAGAGACAGCGATCGGATATTGACGAGGGAATATTGTGCAGCAGTGGGAAAACATTCGGAAGGCGCGAGCAACACCTTTTCTCTGGCTCTACTTAGTCGTCGCGGGGCCGCTTGCAGACTGCCCCTTCCGTCACTGACTCATCGGCTGACCGCTTGCGCCTGAGCACAGATTCGGGATAAACCCCTCGTCGTCCTGGCACTGCGGGACGTGGGCGCCGCCCAGGCTGTGGGCTCCATATCATCAGGATCACAGAAGTCGGCCGACTCCAGGACGATAACCAGTGGCGGACGTTGGAGGTTGGTTCCCAGCATCAAACGAGTCACGACAACTCGGGTTCGTCCTCATCATCATCGGAATCGCTCTCCTCGACGACGACCGTCGCATACGTGGCCGCCAGAGACAGGAGCGCAAGCGCCAACACCGCCAGAGTGTCTCGCGGGGCTTTGTCGTCCAGCTTGGGTTTCTTGGGCGACGACTCGGGGGCGATTCGTCGGCATCCTCGTCCGGCTCCCGACCGCCGTTGGCTCCTGACCGCCGTTGGCTGGCCGGCCGGGGTCGTTCCTGGGTTGCTGCTGCTGTCTTGTTCATCCCCCCCTCCGCGGGGTGCGTGGTCTGGGTTGCGCCGCTGCGCTGGGCGTTTGCAGCTCGTCACGGTGCGCCACAAAGAGCGCGTAGTCGCAGTCTTTCGGCATGCTGCTGGCAAAGCCATCGACAACAGCGCTGCTGAAGTTTTTGATCATGCGGGACGCGACGGTGTTGGCGAGCAGAAACGAAGGCGGGAAGCGGTGGTGGGCCGGGAACCAGTTTGGAGGCCGCGGCCACGGGCGCGCGGGGAGGTGCGGGGGGTCGACGTCCGAGTCCGGGTTGTGCCAGAGAGTGGTGACTCCGGAGAGACTATCCTCGCGAAATGTTTGCCGGCGCGCGTTCAGATGCGGACCGTACGGAACCAGAGTGCCAGACGACCAATTGAGAAATGCGACGGCTGGCAGAGCCCGCAGAGGCTCAGGCTCGTTCCAGAGGTCTAAGCCTTGATGCATGGCCGCGCAGAAGGCGTCATCGTCGTGGGGTTTGTCGAGGAGCTGGATGATTTACTTTAGCTGTCGTTTCGAAACAGAACAAGATGACTGGAAAACATACCACAAGGAATGCCCACTGATCAATGGGCTTGTTGAGCGATCCGGCGAGGAGGACCTGGTTGGTCTCCGTGTTGAGCTCGTTCCCGGACCAGTCGTGCTCATCCCACGGCTGGATGAGATCGCCATAACGACCCGTTCGCTTTGCGTCGTCGTGAAGCCCTTGCGCAATCAGCTGGAACAACTGTACTTTGGTTAAAGGTGCACACAACAACAACAGACTACGACGTACACTTGGGCTCATATGTTTATCAAGGATATGGGCGGCTTCACGGTCCTCCACGTAAGGGTTCAAGGTGATTGGACAGAATGGATCACGACTCCCAAGGAGGTCGCGACAGCTCGAGTTCGAGCTCTTGGCGATCTTCTGCAATCGCGACGAGTACAGGAAGCTGTGCAGAAAGAGTTCAGCAAGACCTGCATCGAACCCATCTGCGTCAAACCGTATTGTATGAGCAAATTACAGCAGGAAGAATCGCGCATACCGGGGATAGTTATGGTGTAGACCACCATGTTGTGGTCCTCTCCGTCGATGGTCAAGGAACCCAGGGGAAGCGCAAAGGGGCGGACGAAGAGGTCCGCGACATGAATCAGCAGCGCGTGCTTCACCAGAATGTCCGGGCGCGATGCGAATCGTTGGGGCCGATAATTGAGCAGCGGCTCGTCCAGTATGTCCTGTCGCCATGGTTTGTGCGCGGCGGCGTGGGGCACAACGACAAGGGGAAAGCTGAAGTCGTTGTCGTCCTGCTGAAGGCGGATGAAGAGGATGTAATGCTCGTCATTGACACACCCCGCTGCAAAATGGGCAGGCAAGGCTCTGGCTTGGCGCGGTAGTGGGCCCGCAGCGGCGATGATGGTTCGCAGCGAGTTGTTCGCCCAGTTGCAGAATGTCGCCAGGACAGCATCGTAGTTCGGCGGAGGCAAGGAGGCGGGCGAACTGGGAAGCGTATGCGAGGCGACCAATGCAGGCAGCGCGGGAGAGGAGGCGGAAGCCGTGGAAGGGGCAGCCTGTATACCAGTGGCTGGTGGCTGATCTCGCTTCCGCTTATGCGAGAATGCAGGCAGGGCTCTGAAGACCTCAGTGCGGACGGCAGCCAGGCTCTCGAAATCGATAGCGTTATGCATCGTGCAGCATCGGGGTAAGTGACGAGGGAAGCTACTTTTATAACGATCAAGAGCCTGAGACAGTCTGTCTCAGATCGCGGCCAAAATGTAGATCGCTCATGCATGTATCCAGTGCATAAGGATGTAATGTGTAATGGGATGCAATGCGCAATGGGCGACCCGTGTTGTCGGCGTGGTTATCCGGCAGATATGCGCGTGGCTGGAATGATGCCGTCGTGTTGCGCGGACGCCCGCTCCTTGCCCTCCTTCCGCCATGGCACTATATTCGGACGACGCTGCAGCCGGCGTCGTCGACGTCCACAGCGGGCCGTCGTCGCCCCGCGAGATCATAGAGTACGAATCGACCGGCCTCTTATCGCTGCCCGAAGACGACCGCGCGCCGTCCGAGAACACGCCATTGCTCGCGTCCGGCGACGACGATAAGAACGCGCGGCCTGCGAGCTGGCTGGCTCGTTTGCGGAAACCGTCGTCGGCATGGTGCGTGCGCTGCCGCTGCCGCTGCCGCTTGCGGGCTCGTGTGCTGACCTGGCTGGCACAGGGTCGCCATACTGGCCGTGTGCGGCTCGTTATCGGTGCGCATTCATTGGCGCTGCTGCTTCCCCTGGCTAATGTGCAGTACAATAGCGGTCGATGGTGCTCGCGCCGCGCGTGGAGGTCTACACGACGATTGCCTGTCGGGCGCTTGTGCCTGTGCACCACACAAACTCGGGCTTGGAAACCCCAACGCTGCCCGTCCCGCTGTCCTATCCCTTGCAATCGAAGGCCAGCGCGTTTGGCACCCTGCTTGGGCTGGCCGACCCGACGCTGCAACTGCAGCTGCCGCATGTGGCTGTCGCGTTCAACGCCACCGACGACGATGAGGACGACGAGCCCGTGACGACGCTGCCGGGCAAGGAGTGTCTCGAGAACCCTCGTGTGCTTGCTGGTGCTGCCAAGATACAAACTCGTGCGTGCATCCTCGCCTGGCGCTCGACTCGCTGTGAACTGACTCATCCATCGCCCGCCTCCTCCGTAACGTAACTCTGTGATGTCGTGTGACCGCCACCGCCCGCCACGGTGCGCCCCGCATGCAGTCATGACCATCACCATGGGCATTATGTCGTCCATTACCGGCGGCTCCTGGGGCCAGTTTGGCGACCGCCACGGCCGCCGCAAAGTCATCTTCTCTCGTCGTTTGGCCTGATGTTTGTGTGCGTACCGACTCCGCCGCCACCTAAATGGCTCCGCTCTCCATTGGCTGATATGTTTTGCGCAGTGATGTTGTCTTCGTCCTCGTGTCGCGCCCGCACTCCATATTCAGTGGACACGGGCACAAGTTCCTGCTCGTCGCGCCATTTGTCGAAGGTCTCTTGGGCGGATGGACGACCTTCCAGGCTGCCACTAACGCGTATGTGACCGCGTTCTGCAGTCACTAGCAATCGCTCACTCACTTCGGTGGTTATCAGATACATATCAGATTGCACTGACCATGGATCCAGGTGCGGCTTCGAACCCGTTTCTCTTCTCAAATGTAAAGCTAATTGCCAAACAGAGCGAGGATATTCTCGCGTGTGACGGGCATATTCTACATCGGCTTCGCACTTGGGCCTCTGCTGGGAAACCTCTACGTGAAGCTGCACCCGTCCCACACGACCGACCGCGTTTTCTACCTCTCCATCTGCCTCGCGCTCGTGAACCTGGCCATTCTTCTGCTTCTTGTCCCCGAGAGCGTCCCGCCGGAGGAGCGCGCGCGTAGGAAGGAACAGCGGCAGGCGGCCAAGGAGCAGGCGCGCGGCCAGGGATTCTTCAGGTCCCTGTGGAAGTCCATCGCGTCGTTCTTCAGCCCGCTCGGCTTGTTCGTGCCCAAAGCGCGCGGGGGCGAGGTGACGTGGAGCCATTACAAGGACTGGAACTTGACCTGTTTGGCGATCGCGTTGTTCTGCTATCTGTTGACTGTGGTATGTCGTGTTCACGGCCGGTTTGTGTCTGGTTTCCGTCGTTGACGCGTTGTTTTCTTGCCAGGCTCTGTTCCAACTCAAGTATATCTACGCGCAGAAGGTCTACAAGTGGGACGCGCAGCAGCTGAGCACGTACATCTCCATCATGGGTTCTGTGCGCGGCATCCACTTGCTGTTTATCCTTCCTGGTGCGTCAGCAGCCTGCGCCCGTATCGCACAGCTTAACTAAATTTTTCGAATGTAGCAATTTCGGGCTTCTTCAGGCGGAGGTCCCGGCGCAATGTCACTCTGAAGCAGCGCGCCGCCGCGCACACAGACGAGCAGCAGCAGGAATCGCCGGACGGCCTGCCGATGGACCCCGCGGCGCTCTCGCGCGAGATCCACTTCGATCTGCTCGTGGTCAAGTTCTCGCTCGCGCTGGACTTCACGTCGCACCTGCTCGTGAGCACGCTCGCGCCGTCCTCGGGCGTCGTCTTCACGGGCATCACGGCGCTCTCGAGCATGGGCGCGGGCTTCCTGCCCGCGACGCACTCGCTCGCGCTGTGCATCCTGCACGCGTCCGGCGAGGCCGCGGAGGTCGGCAAGCTGTTCGGCGCGCTCTCCGTGCTGCAGGCCACCGGCTCGACCATCCTCGGCCCGACGCTCTTCGGCGCGCTCTTCCTGCGCACGGCCGCCAGCTGGCCCGGCGCGATCTTCGCGCTCGCCGCCGCGCTCATCTTCGTCGCCGTGTGCGCCGTGTCGGCCGTGCGCTCGCGCCGGCTACGTCCCGGAGGGCACGCTCGCCGCCGTGCGCGCGCACCGCAGCCACTGGCTCGTCGAGGAGGAGGAGGGCAGGACGCCGCGCCGCCCGTCCCGTCGCGCCGGCTCGCCGTCCCCGCGCTGACGCAGGAGCAGCGCAGGCGGCAGCGCGAGCGGGGCGCTCGCGGCGGAACAAGGACCTCTCCGGCTCGTTCGCCGAGCGCTCGCAGCTCGCTGCGGAGCGCGAGCATCAGGCCACCGCGGATGCACACCACGTCTGAGGCGTTCGTTCGTGGAGAACTGAACTGCTGGGAATTGGGTTGGGTTACGGTAGAGTTGAACAGGAGAGAAGAGAAGAGACGCACAACAGGTTTTCGGTCCTACTATTAGTACAACATAGATCGCCATCGCCATCGCCATCGCCTCACCATTGCATATGCATGCGCCATCCGTGCTCACGTTTAACATTCATGCTGTCCTTTATCGCCCTGATATAATTTGTACTCTAACGAACTCGTGCATCTATGGATGAACTGTGCAGTATCTATCATAGTATCAATCACTGGGCAGCGACTCCTAGCATACATAAGCTGTACGAGCCAGTCTGGCATGCCTTGCTCGCGACCGACAAGACTTTCACGCAATTGACGTTGACGACCAGTACTCAGCTCGCAACAATTTCGCCGCGCGGATTCCGGATGGCTGGCAAGTACGAGAAGAATAAAACGAAAAAGAGGCGTCAAATTGCTAAAGCATATATGGGATGTATGAGGAAGAGGTCACGGAGCTCGATGGATGGAGGATTGACGGGAGCCTTGGCTGAAGGGAGGAAACAAATACAAGGACAACGCAGCACAGTCCCAAACACGCACATCATTCATCTTCATCCATGGCATCCATCACGTCCGACTCCTCCGGAACATCCGACTCAATGAAAGCATTCTCGACGGCCTCCTTGGCTGTGGGAGAGATAATCAATGCCATATAACTCGATGGCTTGCGACACATACCAGAGGAATCAATGTCGACGTAAAGTACCCAAAAAGTCAGGTCGGCGGGGGTCTTCACCTTAGGCTTGAAGGCGAATTGTCGACCCTTCGGGATGACAAAAATAAAGCGTTTGTTGACTGATTGGCGGCGGTTCATGAGCGATTTGAGAATGTTTAGGCCGGCCAGTTTGAGCGAGTGCGTTGCGGCCAGCGTCATCTGGAAGGCGCACACATCGTCGTCCAGACTACAGTACGCATCAAAGGTGGGGTGGTTGGCAGCCACCGGGATGTAGTAGGTGTTCACCTGGTCGATATCTTTGGCATGCCGAAATGTTGCAGACCGCAGAGTCGGGACAGTGACCGTCTCTGTGACATCCTGGGCAGGCCGAAGCACGCCGCTGCCCGATTTAATCATCCGATGCAGCGGGAAGGACTCAGCGGTGCACATCTTGGAATGACCCCAGGCCTCGTACAGCCAGCCGCCCGAAGAAGGCGTATGAGGGAGCCGCGAGAAGCGGCGGAGCATATCTGTGTCTCCCGGCTATCCAACTGAGACCATCTGCCGAAGAGGCATCGCATCACCGTCGGATTGGCGATCATATGAACAACTGGGTCGGTGCCGTATGCACCTGGCGCCATGGGTTTCGTACAAACTGACCTCACAAGTTGATGCGTTTGGTAGGTGGTGGTGATCGCACCCACGAGATTTTTGACATCACCCACGGCGAGCGCCTCGACAGCTGACTTTATAGTTTCCTCGGGGTCGGCAGGCGATACCAGGGCTTCCCAAACGGAGCGGATGCTGGGACCGAAGGCATTGTATGCCAAACGAATCTCTGTCTCCGACTTCAATCGGGCCATGGACTGGAGGCTGTCTCACAAAATCAGTAATTGCAGAGCGCGCCACGAAACTTGACCTACACAGTCACGATTTCATCCTCTGGGTGAGGATTCATAACAAAGACTGCTCTACCCAAGTGCTGCTTTGACCATTTGTAGTTGTCTGGCCACGGAGACGCCGCTTGTACCAGGAAAAAGTAAGAAGATCGTAAAACGACTTCGTTAGGCAGACTGGTAGCGGAGTCTATATCGAGCAGCAACGGGGTGTTGGCGGTGGCTTCGAACAGTGGTTGCACTTCCATGGGTAAGTCTGAAGCCTTCAGGACACCATTCGGGGTGACGGCGTAGTATTCGTGCCCGTCAAATAGGAAGAAAGGTGTGCGTTCGGTCATAAAGCGGGCAGCCAGGTACAGTATAAATACTGACTTCCCTGTCACGAGACGCTTAGACGAAACACAAAAGGGCAGAATGCTACTGCGCACCTATTCCAGGGTCCCCAGAATAACGACCGGCGCGTCTCGTACAGGATCCGAAGAAAGAGTACTGTCCATAGCGCGCAGGTCCTCCTCGTGGCGGCGATGAGCAATGATACGGTCGTAAACAAAGTTATATGCGGAGAATACGTGAAGACGACGCTTAGTCTTGAGGAGGCGGCTGGAACGGACCAGGTCTATCTTCTGCTCCAGTTTGCCCCAGTACCTCTCGTAATTCTGAACCCAGAGGTCGCTCGCAGAGGGCGATCTGAGGCCAGGCCACAAGCTCTTCAAACTGTCGTAATCGGCCATGGTGGTTCAGACGAAAGGTGGCGGTCGGCTTACTCCGAACCGGTCGACGCCGTAATTCTCCGCGTTCTCGGAGACTCGAAACCGCCACTGCTGGGAACCATGATTTTTCCGAGCTCATGGAATAGGTCAAATTTTGCAAGGCTTGGAAAACTCTGTTCAAGATTCCACATTTTGCGAAGCCACAACCATTTGGGCCCTTACTGATGGCAGAAGTTCAAATTTTCCGAAACTCGGAGAAGCCCGCGGGATTTTCCCGGCGACGGACATAACAGGATGTTTGTGTTCGCAAAATTCCGGCTCAGGCGGCTTTTACGGTTCGCAAAATTCAATGTTGTGCCTGATTCGGACAATCCGGGTCAATTCTCCGAGTTTCGGAAATTTTGAACTTTTGCCATCGGTAAGGGCCCAAATGGTTGTGGCTTCGCAAAATGTGGAATCTTGAACAGAGTTTTCCAAGCCTTGCAAAATTTGACCTATTCCATGAGCTCGGAAAAATCATGGTTCCCAGCAGTGCGCTGTTCGCCGAACGGCGAACGGCGAACACCTTACAGCCTTTGTCATATGATTCTGGACAGCCAGAAAAAAATACAAAGTCGGATTCGGCCGTGCCGACCAATGCCGACCAGTTCCGGATGCGCCAGGGCACCCCCGAATTGCGCTTTGACGATGTAGATTCTATTGTCAAAGTCAAGGAGAGCCAGAATGCCGCCTGAAGTCATGACTGGCGGCCTGGTCGAGTGGGAGGGGTGGCGACGGCGTGGACTGTGCGGCGGCGCCGCATCGGAACCGGTCGGCATCGGTCGGCACGGCCGAATCCGACTTTGTATTTTTTTCTGGCTGTCCAGAATCTTATGACAAGGGCTGTAAGGAGGTGAAGCTGAACGACTTAAGGTGTTATACCTCGACGGTTAAGGTGGTGCATCTCGACGGTTAAGGTGCAGGATGTGAGCGTCTGAAGGTGGTGCACTGCAGCACTTAACGCGCATGGGGAACTTGCATTGATTGTATCTACTGCCTTCAGGTTCTAGCGTAGTCAACTTGAGTTGGTCATAAGACCGACCTGTAGTTCACCCACAAATGGCATTAATGCCATGTAAATCTCACCTGAACATCCAAAAGTACCAGGCCAAATGATAAAACAATCCCGTCAACAGATGCGCTTTTTGTTTAAGTATTCCCATGAAGGAATACCAACCCGATATTCCATTACCATGCAATATCTCATGTGGAATGATTAATACACTGGCTACTTGCCAACAGCTTCAATCAAGATCCGGAGTTAAATTTTCTCTGTGATCAATGTTCTCACTGTTGATCAAACAACTAGAGCCATGTCGTTTACAGTCATTTCCATGGGCTGCGCCTGCTGAATTCAGCTGCATTTTTCGATCGGCCGACTGTTTAATCAAATCATATTTTATCAATTAGCATAAAACATGATACCTATAACCTGTCAAGACTGAGCTGTACAGGCAGGTATCAACGCTAGCAGCTGTTGAACTGCAACAGCTGCCACACTCTTTTGCGGCTGTCAAACCATTGACACTGTCGACAGTTGTCAGCTGCTGTCCAGGAATAGAATTGATGCACCTTCACATCAAGGATGAATCAAACAATCTCGGCTCTGATTGATCAAATGTACTCTGATCAAACAAATGAAAATGAAAATGCGTGTACAAAATGACCTTCGCAGGATGGAACCATTGCTCTCTATTTCTGTCGGTGGCATGAAGCGTGAGCAGTGGTAGACTGTCCATGAGCATTAACCACACCCCAGGCAGTCACCACGGAACTTAAAATACATCCGAAGGGGGGTTTCCCAGTATCAGAACAACCCCCCTTAAATTTGTCCGGCAGCCAGGCTGCGTCGGCTGCTGGCGACGTTGACCGGCGGTGCCGTCGTTTAAGCGGCCACCGCTGCACGCTCGTCGGCCGCCGCCCTCCGCTCATCAGCCATCACAGCCTGCTCACTGGCGGCCGCCCCCTGCTCAACGGCGGCCACCAGCGCTTCCGGCAACTCCCGGAGCTGGCGCTACTGGCCTCGGGACCGGTCGGAAAGATCCGAAAATTGATCGTCAGGCTGTCCAATGCTTCATCGGCCATCATGATCAGTGGTGGCGCGCGTCGGCCGACAGTGTCAGCTCCACCTGGACTGCCGACGCTCGACATGTCTGGCTCTGGCGGGGCTGACACCGTCTGACCGTGTCCGACACTTGCGTCATCCCGCGTAGCCTCCAGCTGTGCAATGGCGCATCAGAGGCGCAACCGAGAGGCAACCGACGTGCAAGAATGTCTTAGAATTTGCCCCAATATATGTGCCATCCCGAACCCCACTTTCTGTGTGTCTGCATCCACCATGTCGACTTCAGTACCGTCTGCAAACAAGAGCGATGTGTCTGTTCTATGGCAGCACTTCGAACGGAATGGAGAAAAAGCCAACAGTACACACTGGAAGGCTTGGTGCCGCCGCTGCATTCGGGCAGCAGTGGGTATGCTTCGCGCTCAGGATGAGGCGGCGGTCCAGGCGGGTATGCCTGATTAGACTGTTCGTTCTGACCAAACACTCAGGTCCATCGGTGCGCATCGCAGTCTATCTGCAATCTATTGTTTTAACCCTGTTACACAGCGCATGCGATGGTGCCGCACATCACGGGTCGGCTCACAAACATGCTGAACCACGTCAAACACTGTGCACACTATACCGCGGACGAACGGTCCTCACTCGAGCAGCAACGTGCCAGCGAGGAGCATCAGAATTTGGTCTCGCGCTCTCGTGTTGTTCTTGGCAATCTAACCAACGTTGTTCCGGCGGCGTCTACTTCTGGATCTCTTTAGCCAGTCTTGGCCTCTGCATCTGACTCTGCGCTGGTGAACTCTGTGGCTACGCATCCGCCGAAGCGACTCCGCACTGAGACTGGTGCTATTTCCGTGGTACTGCAGCGTACTGATACTGTACCGGACGCTTCCACTGGCCGTGGTATCCAGGAGGAGTTCAAACGGGATCTCTGTCGTCTATTTGTGGCGTGCAATTTTGCTTGGAAGGCCGTCGCCAACGCCGAATTCAAGGCATTTTTTCGAAAGTACCTGCCGCACCTTACGGTCCCGGATCGTCGCACACTGTCAGGCCCTGCATTAAGGGCTGAGATTCTGCAGGTCCAACAACGGATTCGCGCACGGGTCGAGAAGAGTCTGGCTATGTTTCAATGTGATGGCTGGCGAAACATTGCGCGCATGCCGGTCATCACGTCGATGACGACTGTTGCAAATAAGGTATGCACAATCACTTCGCATGGCATAATTGCTCTAACACTAAATTCAGGCGTATCTCGTTCGCTCGCACAATGTTTTTGGTCAACCCAAGACCGGCGCCAACTTACTCAGCATCATGCAACAGGATCTTGCGTATATGGAGGAGCTATATGGTGTCGAGTGCATTGGCGTCTGCACGGATGATGGACCAGACGGCAAGAAGGCTCGGTGACTCCTGTGTGCTGCTCGTCCTTGGCTGATCGTGACCGTCTGCTGGGCCCATCAGAACAACCTGATCTTTGGCGACCTCGTCCACAACAATCGATGGTTGAAGGATATCTTTGACCGCGCGCTTATGGTCATCAAGTGGTTTCTCAACCACAACGACGCTCTTTCCCTGCTTCACGAGGAACAGCGCTTGCTCCCTAGCTTTTAAACATGCCTTGATGCCGATTCTCCCCATTGTCACATGCTGGACGGGTCAATATGTTGCTGTTGCTCGTCTTTTGCGTCTCAAGGGCCCGCTGCGAACAGTTTGCACTCGGCATGAGGATCGCCTGCTTCAGTCCGAGAGCCGCAGCGAGACTGCAACACAGCCTGACCATGTGATCAACGAGGTGAATGACATGGCATTCTGGACAGAGCTTACAAAGTGAGTCATATTGTTGGATTTGGGTGTACGGCAGCTCTGACAACGTGACAGAGCCAAAGAAACAATCGAACCCTTTGCCATCGCCACCAATGTTCTACAGCAGGCAAACACAGGGCCCCATTGCGTCCTTCTCACGATCGGTAACCTGTACCGCATCTTTGCATCTGCTGAGCGCCAATCGGTCCGCACCGCTGTGCACCAGAGTCTCGAGCTTCGCTGGAAACGGGCAGACCAGGAGGTTTTTATCCTAGCTGTCTTCTTCAACCCATGGATCCGCGGCACTGCATTCCAGCAGCGCGTCCTCATGAAGAATGACCTGGCGCGCATGTGCCAGCGCATGTATACACGTCTGTTCCGCCGTGCTCCGTCCAACACCGCCGAGTTCTGGTCAGCTTGCCTCCGCTACTACGACGGGCGATCTACGAGCAGATTCTCGACTGAGCGCATGGGACTGGATGAGTACCGCAGCTTGGCCATGCAGAACGTGAGTTCAGTATCTTTGAGCTTCCTAATTTGTTCTAACCAAACTCAGGGCAAAGACGTCGATACTGTGCAGGTCTGGCAGGGCATCCAGTGTGATACCGTTGTTATGCCCGACGAGATCGCGGACCAGGAGGTCATCCAGCTGGCGATTCGGATCCACAGCGTAATTGCCAACTCAGCGGCATGCGAGCATGGGTTTAGCGTGTTTGGCATCACGCAGACCAAGGTTAGGAACAGTCTTGACGTGCAATCGACGCACGATATCGTGTACGTGCGGATGGATATCCAAGATCGACACGCTCAGCTCGCTGCCCGCCCCAATCGTCTCAAACGACACTTCGGTGATGACGGCTCATCCTCGAGCATAGCGTCCGCAACGTCGTCGTCGTCGATAGAGTCGGTCACTTCTGAAGAGGTGACACAGGCAGCGTCGCAGCTCCTTGACCGCAGCATGTCTGACCCAACGGATGACTGGATCGACCCTGAATGCGACGACGATGGCGACGAAGAGGACGACGATCCTGCTCCCGAGGCCCCTGGACGGTATCAGAAGATTCGCCTCACAGATCTGTTCATTTATCCGCCACCATCCCCTGTCTCCGCCACCCCTGAGGGGCAGCAGCCTGCTCATGCGCACCTGTTGGAGTTCTACTGGCATGGAGGCATCAGGCAAGTCGAATTGGACGCTGAAATACACGAGGCGGTGGCCGCAGGAGGGGTGTAGGTCCGCAGTAGGACGTCCGCCTTCATTGCCTGCGATCTTCACGGGCATGCTATCCCAGTACTAGAAAACACTCACATATTGGTTTTAATCATATCCACGTCATATCTGTGTAAAAATTCGGTCTTGTGCTAGATTTCTTCCTATCCCTCCATAATTTTCTTTTCAAACTCAATGCATATTCACTTGAACTGGCTTGCAGCCTTTTTTCAGTACACACTTTGGCTGAGGATTTGATAATGTGACATTATTATAGCTAAAGAATGCTATATTCCAGTGGAATGGCTGCTATGTTGCGAGATGCGGACAACAGCGCCACCTTGTGCCAAGCGGAGCCGCGCGACGGAAGCATTTCCGCGGTGGGAAGCGCACCAAGCTGTGGAGCCTGATGCTGACGCTGACACTCCGGACTCGCTGACCGTCCGGTCAGTCCGACAGTGTCCGACCCGTGTCAGCGCCACCACTGATCATGATCACCGGCGCTTAATTTATTGTTCGCCGGCCAGCCTGGGGACCGGCGCTTCCTCGGCTGGTCGGAAATGGCCGATACTGGTCGGCAAACACTTTCCTCGTTCGGTGGCGAACGTGCACACCAGCGCTTAATTTCTGTTCGTCGGCAGGATGGCCACCGGCACTTAATCAGCTTAGCCAGCAGCACCCCAGGCACCTGCCTCGGAAGCAAAAATTGGTTCCGTAGGGGGGTTTCTCCCATACAGAGAAAACCCCCTATGATATGGCCGATGGCCAGCTATGTCGGCCGCCGCCGTGTGCTCGTTGGCCGCTGCCGCGCGTTCGTCGGCCGCTGCTGCGCGCTCGTCAGCCGCCACCACCTGCTCATCGGCTGCCGCCCCCTGATCATCGGCGGCCACCGGCGCTTCCGGAAAATCCCAAAGGGGGCACTGGAGCCGTCAGGACCGGCCGGAAAGATCCGGAAATGAAGCATCGGGCTGCCCAATGCTTCGACGGCCGGTCTGCAGACCGGCGCTTAATTCGTCGGCCGGCCGTTGACTGGCTTTGCCAGCGGCCGGTTGGAAATGGCCAACGGCACTTCGGATCCTTCGTCAGCGGCCCTTCTGACCGGCGCTTAATTTCTGTTCGTCGGCCGGCTGTTGACCGGCACTTAATTGGCTTCGCCAGCAGCTGGTCGGAAACGGCCGATGGCGCTTTCAATTGTTCGTTGGCGGCCGTATCCTTCATCGGCAGCCATATCCTTTGTCAGCAGCCGTGCTGACCGGCGCTTAATTGCTGTTCGTCGGCGGGCTGTTGATTGGTGCCTAATTGGCTTCGCCAGCAGCTGGTTGGAAACGGCCGATGGCCATCTCAAGCCTTCGTCAGCCACCATGGCTGACCGGCGCTTAATAGGTTCTTTGTCGGCCAGCTGAGGACTGGCACTTAATCAGCTTCAACAGCAGATGGTCTTTGGCCACTGGCCAAGCAATGCTTGCCTGCCGACAAACCAATGCTTGCTCGCCGACGAACCAATGCTTGGCGGCCACCAAGGAACATACTCAGTAGCTTGGATCACTGTTTGTTGGCCAGCTGCCCAATGCCATAACAAAGACATTGAAATGTGTATCAGAGTAGGTTCAGTGGCAGGCAAACAAAATCTTGGCTGCTGGCCAGGGAAAGCTTGCCTGCCGACGAACAAACGGTCGGCCGCCACTGAACAACGGCTGCCGCCGAACGAATGGTCGGCCGCCGACAAAGGTTGTTCAGTGGCGGGTGGTGGCCAGATACTGCTGAAATGAATCTCCTTGAAACTTTTGCTGTGTGATCCCATAGATACTCATGGTGTCCCAGTGAATTATCAGACTCCCAAATGGTCTGGATAGAGTGCTATCCATGCTTCAAGTGAGGAAGCACAACAGGCCAACCACTGCTCCAATTGTCGAGCTCAAATGGTGAAAGTGTGCTGTTTGACATCTCTGAAGGCGTTCCAGGTTGCAAATTGTGAGTAGATGCATTGGTTGGCCTTCGGTGCAAATGGCCACTTTTTGCTCAACAATGATCAGTACATCCAGGGAGGGCTTGTTAATTATATCCATAGTAACTCTTGCTGTGGGTTGCAGGACACCATAGAAGATTTTCGAGATAGTATGCAGGTCTGTATATTTTGAAACGATGGTGGGGTGTGCGATTTATCGCTCCCAGCCTTCCCACCCTCCCAGAGCTCAGTACCCGAGCTTAGTACATACTCCAAGCGCGTGGAACTGTTGTATTGTATGCCTAGATAAGTCTCCTAAAGTATGAACACGATTGATTAAGAACTGATGGAGGAATGACATGCGCATGTGGTGGAACTGAGTTGCAGCCAAGTTCACCATGAACTGCACATGCAATCTACCCCACCTTCCAGGTCAAGTGTCTCAGTGCCCATAAAGTACATTATCTCAAGGATGGCATTGGGTACACTGGGATTATGAGGTCCTAGCCTCTGAGAAGCATGGACTGGAGGGTGGTATGACTTGCAGTGAGTTCACCAGGACATGTGGTTGCAACCTACTCCACACTCCGGTCCATGCTTCTCAGGGACTAAGACCTCATAGAACCAGTGCACCCAATGCTATATTTAAGATAACGTGTTATATGGGCACTGAGACACTTGACCTGGAAGGTGGGGTAGATTGCATGTGCAGTTCATGGTGAACTTGGCTGCAACTCAGTTCCACCACATGCGCATGTCATTCCTCCACCAGTTCTTAATCAATCGTGTTCATACTTTAGGAGGCTTATCTAGGCATACAATACAACAGTTCCACGCGCTTGGAGTATGTACTAAGCTCGGGTACTGAGCTCTGGGAGGGTGGGAAGGCTGGGAGCGATAAATCGCACACCCCACCATCGTTTCAAAATATACAGACCTGCATACTATCTCAAAAATCTTCTATGGTGTCCTGCAACCCACCGCGAGAGTTACTAAGGATATAATTAACAAGCCCCCCTGGGTGTACTGATCATTGTTGAGCAAAAAGTGGCCATTTGCACCGAAGGCCAACCAATGCATCTACTCACAATTTGCAACCTGGAACGCCTTCAGAGATGTCAAACAGCACACTTTCACCATTTGAGCTCAACAATTGGAGCAGTGGTTGGCCTGTTGTGCTTCCCTCAGCAGCTCGGTGCCATCCCTATGCGCCCGCGTGACGCCCTCCTTCTCGGTCCGTGTCCTCGGTGTGTATATTGTACCTCGGCGCCTTCGCCCCGCCTTGGGCCACGCTCTACTGGGGGTTTGGTGGGGAGTCGGCGCCATGGGTGGTGATGAGAGGTGTGTCCATTAGCTCTGGGATCACCCTGGGCCGGATCAGCGGCCCTTGGGGGATGGGTATATAGGTCGTGGGGTGTAGATGCGTGTACCCTAGGTTTGGTCTGGTCAATTGTACCGCTTGTCTGTTCTTCCTCGTCCCTCTCTCCTCCTTTGGGTGTCGGTCTCGGCGAGTGACGAGCGCTCTGCCGTGACACGTGCGCAGTTTTCAAAATGCGTGCACATGGTTTTCACTTGCGTGCACAGGGTCCAAAACTCTGAACGCACGCTTTTCCTCATGCGTGCGCAGGTCATGGGTGTGCGTGCGCAGGTCAGAAGTATGCGTGCGCAAGTCACAAGTATGTGTGCGCAAGTCTGAGGTTGCTAGTGTATTGTATTATTCTTGATGGATAACACGCATTCAAAGTCAGCGGTATACTAAAGCTTATTTTATATTTAGCATACACATTAGAAGCCGCAAGCGTAATGAACTAGAAACCACGTTACTGTCGAGGAAGTCATCAGCAGTGTGGATTACAGAGCTTGCAATGCATGTTAAAGTCATTAGTTGGAGATTACATTAGGCCCAAAGATTAATGCACACTAGATATCACAAGTGTAATGAATTAGAAGTTGTGTTACACTCGAACGTTAATGCACACTTGAAGTTGCAAATGTATTTGATTGCCAATTAACTTTCATCCATTCTTGCATGCCGCAACAAGATGACAGTAGCTGAAGCTTGGGATCAGTACCAAGTTCAGTATAAAGGTCACCCCAGGCACCTGCCTCGGAAGCAAAATTTGGTTCCGTAGGGGGGTTTCTCCCATACAGAGAGAACCCCCTATGATATGGCCGATGGCCAGCTTTGTCGGCCGCCGCCGTGTGCTCGTCGGCCCCTCAGCTGGCCGACAAAGAACCTATTAAGTGCCGGTCAGCCATGGTGGCCGACGAAGGCTTGAGATGGCCATTGGTCGTTTCCAACCAGCTGCTGGCGAAGCCAATTAGGCACCAATCAACAGCCCGCCGACGAACAGTAATTAAGCGCCGGTCAGCACGGCTGCTGACAAAGGATATGGCTGCCGATGAAGGATACAGCCGCCAACGAACAATTGAAAGTGCCATCGGCCGTTTCCGACCAGCTGCTGGCGAAGCCAATTAAGTGCCGGTCAACAGCCGGCCGACGAACAGAAATTAAGCGCCGGTCAGAAGGGCCGCTGACGAAGGATCCGAAGTGCCGTCGGCTATTTCCAACCGGCCGCTGGCAAAGCCAGTCAACGGCCGGCCGACGAATTAAGCGCCGGTCTGCAGACCGGCCGTCGAAGCATTGGGCAGCCCGATGCTTCATTTCCGGATCTTTCCGGCCGGTCCTGACGGCCCCAGCGCCCCCTTTGGGATTTTCCGGAAGCGCCGGTGGCCGCCGATGATCAGGGGGCGGCAGCCGATGAGCAGGTGGTAGCGGCCGACGAGCGCGCGGCAGCGGCCGACGAACGCGCGGCAGCGGATCAACGGCGGCCGACCAACATCATGAAATTGGGAAAAACATTGTATCGCAGTACCTGCAAATGTAACTGCTTGGCATATCCCGAATTGCATACAATTTCTCACATTGCATGTAAGCGAGATGGGCCCTTACTTTTAAATGTAAACTCAACTTTACGATACCAGAATCTCCACCCCAGGCAGTCACCACGGAACTTAAAATACATCCGAAGGGGGGTTTCCCAGTATCAGAACAACCCCCTTAAATTTGTCCGGCGGCCAGGCTGCATCGGCCGCTGGTGACATTGGCCGGCGGTGCCGTCGTTTAAGCGGCCACCGCTGCACGCTCGTCGGCCGCCGCCCTCTGCTCATCGGCCATCACAGCCTGCTCACTGGCGGCCGCCCCCTGCTCAACAGCGGCCACCAGCGCTTCTGGCAACTCCCAGAGCTGGCGCTACTGGCCTCGGGACTGGTCGGAAAGATCCGAAAATTGATCATCGGGCTGTCCAATGCTTCATCGGCCATCATGACCACCGGCGCTTAATTTATTGTTTGCCGGCCAGCCTGGGAACTGGCGCTTCCTTGGCTTTGCCGGCGGCTGGTCGGAAATGGCCGATACTGGTCGGTGAACATTTTCCTCGTTCGGTGGCGAATGTGCACACCGGCGCTTAATTTCTGTTCGTCGGCTGGCCTGGGGACCGGCGCTTCCTCGGCTTCGCCGGCGGCTGGTCGGAAATGGCCGATACTGGTCGGCGAACATTCTTCTCCTTCAATGGCAAGCGTGCACACCGGCGCTTAATTTCTGTTCGTCGGCAGGATGCTCACTGGCACTTAATCAGCTTAGCCAGCAGCTGGTCATTAATGGGCAATGGCCTCAATTCTTCAGCATTTGCTGTGCATATCAGTGTTTAATTTATTTTTGTTGGTGGAATGGTAATTGGCATTCAATCAGCTTCGCCAGCAGCCGCTCAGAAATGGCTGCTGATCTTTTCAAGCCATTGTCAGCACTCATGCAAACTCACCCTTAACGAATCAATCAATTCATGAAGCAGGAAATGGCACTTAAGGCAATACATGGCCACCAGCAAAAGAATGCTTGGCCGCTGGCGAAGTAGGCCGGCAAAAGAGTATTTGGCAGCTACACCACTTTTTCCAGCTGTCCAATGCAAAAGAAAAGCCCTCAAAGTGTCTATCAGCATCGCTTTCAGTGCCTGGCAAAGGAACGCTCAGCTGCTGGCGAAGAAAGGCTTGGCTGCCGGCAAACGAACTTTCTGCCGGCGAACGAACGTTCTGCCGCTGGCAAAGTGTTCAGTGGCAGAGGGAGGCCAGATGCTGCTGAAATGAATCTCTTTGAAACTTTGACTGTATGAATCCATATATATTCACATTGTCCCAGCGAATTATCAGCCTCCAAGATGGTCCTAATAGAGAGCTATTCATGCATGAAGTGAGGAATCAGAACATGCAAACCATTGCTCCAATTGTCAGGCTCAACTGATGAAATTGTGCTGTTTGAGATGCCTGAAGGTGTTCCAGGTTACGCATTGTCAGTAGGTACGTTGGTTGGTCTCTGGTGCGAATGGCCACTTTTTGCTCAACAATGATCAGTTCGCCCAGAGAGGGTTTGTTAATTATATCCTTAGCAAATCTTGCTGCGGGTTGAAGGACAACATAAAAGATTTTCGAGATATTGTGCAGGTCTGTATATTTTGAAATGATGGTGCAGTGCGCATTTTCGCCGGCTGGCCTTCCAAGGCCAATAGACCTCAGACTTTGAGGTCAGACATTGCTCCACGCATGTTGATCTATCTGAATGTGTCCATAACATTCAATTCTAGAGTTTGGCTGCAGGGGATGCGGAATTGGTGGAGGAATTGCATTGTTAAGCACGTGACCGAACCGACAAGGACGCCTCGGATCGACCGATAGACCGATGTCTAAGACGGGGAGCCAGGCGCGGATGGGGAACCTTGACGGGTGGCCCGACAGATGACCTATGGCCCCCAGAGCCCATAGTAGGCGAACGGGGGCGCTCGAGAGGTAATCGAGGTACTCGAGCGTCGATAGAAGGAAGAGTGAGCCGAAGGTGCCGATAGAAAGCGAGGCGAGCGAGGAGAGCAGCCGGATTGAGTGGCGCGGCTCTAGTGAGGTGGGACGAAGCTAACTCGTTGCTAGGTTGTTGCTAGGTCGGTTTTCGAACTAGAGTACATCAAAGCGAGGCCAGGATACAAATAGGAAAGCACAGAATCACATGGGAGACACTCGGGTAACTGCTAGACCGGTTGGATCAACAGTAGAAGTACGAAACACAGGAATGCGCAGTGATCGCAGTCAGAGTGATCCGATATCGAGAGGAGTGAGTCAGGATGATGACAGAGTGCTTAGGAAGCGAAAGGGAGTGACGGAAGATGATTAGAAGATACTAGAAGGTGATTAGGAGGTGATCCGGGTCGAGCGGAGCGATGCAAAGGCAAGGCGAGACCGATAGGATCGAAGGAGAGCGAGGCAAAAGGGAAGGGAAGCGAAGGAAAGTGAAGGGAAGCGAGTGAAAGCGAGTGAAGAATGGATATACTCGAACCGAAGGAAGGGCGAGGCGAGAGGACCGAAGGGTAGAGAAGGGTCAGACGAGCATGGGTCGTAACAGTATCCCCCCGTTAAGCGACGAGCCCGCGAGGAAGCTCAGAAGCCAGGGTAAGGGATAGGAAAGAAAGAGGAGGGCAAAGAGGACAAGAAGGAGCAGGGCCGGGCAGGAGAATGAAAAGAAGCGAATTAAAAGGAAAAAGTACGAAAGTGTTGCGGTCATCACGGCCGTCGCAAGCTCTGTCCGCTTGCCCGCGGGTTTTACGCCGCTTCGCCGAGCGTTCGGTCGCTGCTGCATACAGTCGGCGTACTGTTTACCCTCGGACGGAGACTCGGCCAGGGTTATACGCCTCGGGCTGTTCAACTCGGGATATGATCTGCACACCGCTCTCTACCTACCTAGGGGGTGAGACGACCTCGGTGCATACCCCAATTCGGCTCGGTGGAGGCTTCTCACCTTCGGACCAAGGTTCGGCAGCTCTCCCCCGCTGTATGCGTCGGATATGGGCATTGTGGTGCTCGGGGCAGGCTCCAGAACCCCCTTTGGACCTCGGGCGGGCTCGGTGGGTCACCCTGAGCAACCTCGGAGGGTCGGGAACGCCTCTATTGGACTTCTCGTTGGGACGGTACCCCTCGGATGGATAATAGGCCGGTTATCATCGCCTGGTACAAGCTCGGCTACATCCTCGGACCCTCGGCCCGTGGCCTCAACAGCTCGGCGCTCTCCCCGTGTACTCGGGAGGTGCCCTCCTTCTCGGTCCGTACCCTCGGTGGGTGTGTATGTGTGTGGCATATCTCGGCACCTTCGCTCTGTCTCGGACCCTGTTCGACTGGAGGTGTGGTAGAGTGCTAGCACCGTGGGAGACGAGGGTGGATGGACCCTTTAGCTCCGGGATCACCATGGACCGGATCAGCGGACCTTGGGGAGGGGTATATAGGTTGTGGGGTGTAGATGCGTGTACCCTAGGTTTGGTCTGGTCAATTGTACCGCTTGTCCGTTCTTCCTCGTCCCTCTCTCCTCTCTTGGGCGTTGGTCTCGGCGAGTGACGAGCGCTCTGCCGTGACAGAAAGGAGAAGGAGTGGAAACGTGAAAATGGAGAATAGAGTAGGATAGAAATGACTCGAAACGAGCCGGAGTGGATCGGATGCCTCGGAGATCGATCTAGGACCGATAGAAGCACTCGAAGAATCGAAAGAAATCGAAAGAGGCGAAGGCGAAAGCGAAAAAAGCGAGGGATGGGCGAGGGATGGCGAAGTGAAACGAAGGCCAAGGGAGTGTGGGGAGTGGAGGAGTGAAGGAGTGGGGACAAGACAAGACAAGACTGGACAAGATAGAGTGATCATTCCCCCGTTAGGGACCAGAAGCAAATCTGGGATTAGATCGGGACAAGAGAACCATCGGAGGCTTTGAGGGCGCAGACCGATGCACGCGTGTTGGGGCTGGACATGGGCTAATCAATACCGAACCTCGAAAAAGTGCGATCGGAGTCCTCGGATACATCCACAGGATGCGTAGTGAGGCCGAAAGGCGGACGAGCGTTGTCGAAAGATGTTACCGGACCAAATGGACAAGACGAGATGCGCGGAGATCGCGAACGACTGGAATCCGGACTCGAAAATGGATCGGCCGAAAGCGAGAGCTGTCGAGGGTGCCGAGAGGGTGTCGAAGACCTCGAGTGAGTGCGAGGAGTCGACCAAGCGCATGGGCGAGTGCGGCTGAAGAGCGCGCGCGCGACCGAGCGAGAGAAGACGCGCCGAAACGCGAGTGATGTGCCGAATGATCCGAAGCGGAGATCGGGACATCGAGGGAGTCGAACGAGGCCTAGGGCGAGGTCCGAGTGGCGAGAGAGTGCAACCGCCCAGAAAACATGCCGCAGATTGTCCACGGGTGCTCTGGCATACGGAAGCTGGACGCGAGTCAACCGACGTGACAAGATCCGAATGGCGAGGCCGATAGCCGATACCTGGGCAAGGATGTCGCAAAGCGAGGTTATCCGAGCACTGCAGGTGGTGGCAAGCCAACGCCGAAACACTCCGAAGAGCAGGAGAGTGGTCCGAAGACCGAGCAAACGCACTCGAATCGAAATCGAAAAATCGAAACGATCGAGGCGAGCTAGAGGGACCCGAAAGGATCCGAATGCCCGGGAGGGCGAGGCGAGATGAGAGGCGAGGGCGAGAGGTGTCCGGGACCGAAAGAAAGACCGGAAAAGGCGGATAGAAGACGAGGCGAAGAGGGAGAGAACAGGCGACGCGAGAGTCGAGCGGATGAACAAATGCAGACGAAAATCACACCCAGTCAAGGGGAGAAGTTTGAAAACACTGTTAAGCGCGTGACCGAACCGACAAGGACGCCTCGGATCGACCGATAGACCGATGTCTAAGACGGGGAGCCAGGCGCGGATGGGGAACCTTGACGGGTGGCCCGACAGATGACCTATGGCCCCCGGAGCCCGTAGTAGGCGAACGGGGGCGCTCGAGAGGTAATCGAGGTACTCGAGCGTCGATAGAAGGAAGAGTGAGCCGAAGGTGCCGATAGAAAGCGAGGCGAGCGAGGAGAGCAGCCGGATTGAGTGGCGCGGCTCTAGTGAGGTGGGACGAAGCTAACTCGTTGCTAGGTTGTTGCTAGGTCGGTTTTCGAACTAGAGTACATCAAAGCGAGGCCAGGATACAAATAGGAAAGCACAGAATCACATGGGAGACACTCGGGTAACTGCTAGACCGGTTGGATCAACAGTAGAAGTACGAAACACAGGAATGCGCAGTGATCGCAGTCAGAGTGATCCGATATCGAGAGGAGTGAGTCAGGATGATGACAGAGTGCTTAGGAAGCGAAAGGGAGTGACGGAAGATGATTAGAAGATACTAGAAGGTGATTAGGAGGTGATCCGGGTCGAGCGGAGCGATGCAAAGGCAAGGCGAGACCGATAGGATCGAAGGAGAGCGAGGCAAAAGGGAAGGGAAGCGAAGGAAAGTGAAGGGAAGCGAGTGAAAGCGAGTGAAGAATGGATATACTCGAACCGAAGGAAGGGCGAGGCGAGAGGACCGAAGGGTAGAGAAGGGTCAGACGAGCATGGGTCGTAACATGCATTCGCAAATCCGATCCTCAGTTTCTGTCCAGAAGTACCTTCACCCAGAGCGCATTTGTTAATTATATTCTTAGTAACTTAGGGTGCGTATGCCAGGACATCATACAAGATCTTGGAGATAGTTTTCAGGGCTGTATATTTTGAGGCCATGGTGGGGTGAGCGGTTTATCGCTCCCAGCCTTCCCACCCTCCCAGAGCTCAGTACCCGAGCTTAGTACATACTCCAAGCGCGTGGAACTGTTGTATTGTATGCCTACATAAACCTCCTAAAGTATGAACACGATTGATTAAGAACTGATGGAGGAATGACATGCGCATGTGGTGGAACTGAGTTGCAGCCAAGTTCACCATGAACTGCACATGCAACCTACCCCACCTTCCAGGTCAAGTGTCTCAGTGCCCATAAAGTACATGATCTCGAGGATGGCACTGGGTACATTGGTTTCATGAGGTCCTAGCTTCTGAGAACCATGGGCTGGAGGGTGGTATGACTTGCAGTGAGTTCACCAGGATATGTAGTTACAACCCACTCCACCCTCCAGCCCATGCTTCTCAGAAGCTAGGACCTCATGAAACCAATGTACCCAGTGCCATCCTCGAGATCATGTACTTTATGGGCACTGAGACACTTGACCTGGAAGGTGGGGTAGGTTGCATGTGCAGTTCATGGTGAACTTGGCTGCAACTCAGTTCCACCACATGCGCATGTCATTCCTCCATCAGTTCTTAATCAATCGTGTTCATACTTTAGGAGGTTTATGTAGGCATACAATACAACAGTTCCACGCGCTTGGAGTATGTACTAAGCTCGGGTACTGAGCTCTGGGAGGGTGGGAAGGCTGGGAGCGATAAACCGCTCACCCCACCATGGCCTCAAAATATACAGCCCTGAAAACTATCTCCAAGATCTTGTATGATGTCCTGGCATACGCACCCTAAGTTACTAAGAATATAATTAACAAATGCGCTCTGGGTGAAGGTACTTCTGGACAGAAACTGAGGATCGGATTTGCGAATGCAATTCCTCCACCAATTCCGCATCCCCTGCAGCCAAACTCTAGAATTGAATGTTATGGACACATTCAGATAGATCAACATGCGTGGAGCAATGTCTGACCTCAAAGTCTGAGGTCTATTGGCCTTGGAAGGCCGGCCGGCGAAAATGCGCACTGCACCATCGTTTCAAAATATACAGACCTGCATACTATCTCGAAAATCTTCTATGGTGTCCTGCAACCCACAGCGAGAGTTACTATGGATATAATTAACAAGCCCTCCCTGGATGTCCTGATCATTGTTGAGCAAAAAGTGGCCATTTGCACCGAAGGCCAACCAATGCATCTACTCACAATTTGCAACCTGGACCGCCTTCAGAGATGTCAAACAGCACACGTTCACCATTTGAGCTCGACAATTGGAGCAGTGGTTGGCCTGTTGTGCTTCCTCACTTGAAGCATGGATAGCACTCTATCCAGACCATCTGGGAGTCTAATAATTCACTGGAACGACATGAGTATATGTGGGATCACACAGCCAAAGTTTCAAGGAGATTCATTTCAGCAGTATCTGGCCACCACCCGCCACTGAACGGCCTTCGTCGGCAGCTGACCATTTGTTCAGCGGCGGCCGACCGTTTGTTTGTCGGCAGGCAAGCTTTCCCTGGCCAGCAGCCAAGATTTTGTTTGCCTGCCACTGAAACTACTCTGATACACATTTCAATGTCTTTGTTATGGCATTGGGCAGCTGGCCAACAAACAGTGATCCAAGCTACTGAGTATGTTCCTTGGTGGCTGCCGAGCGTTGGTTCGTCGGCGAGCAAGCATTGGTTCGTCGGCAGGCAAGCATTGCTTGGCCAGTGGCCAAGGACCATCTGCTGTTGAAGCTGATGAAGCGCCAGTCCTCAGCTGGCCGACGAAAAACCTATTAAGTGCCGGTCAGCCATGGTGGCCGATGAAGGCTTGAGATGGCCGTCGGCTGTTTCCAACTGTAAGTGACTATGCCCCCCAATTCCAGGTGGATTCCAGGTGGAAAAATGCAACTATGCAAAAAAAGTGTCAGAATGTCAAATCCATCATATTTTGATGGTATACCCCTCAGGTGGAATTTGGGTGGAATTCCACTGGACCATTGGATCGGATGGGCCAGAATGGCCGAATTCCGGTAGAATTCCACTGGAAACAATGTGGAAATTCATCAAAAACTGTGATTAAGTGTTAGGTTAGGTTAGGTTAGGTTAGGTTAGGAGTTAGGTTAGGTTAGGTTAGGTTAGGGGTTAGGTTAGGTTAGGTTAGGTTACTAGAACGTTTTCATGTTTCCTGACGCGGCTGTGCATCTCTGAACCTTATTTGTGATGTTTAACATAATTTTTCACCCCTTAGAAAATATTTGTCTGGAGCAGGTTTTCCACCGGAATTCCACCTGGAATCCTCCTGGAACCAGGGGGCAGTGTCAGGTTCTCGTTTCCAACCAGCTGCTGGCAAAGCCAATTAGGCACCAATCAACAGCCCGCCGACGAGCAGCAAGTAAGCGCCGGTCAGCACACCTGCTGATGAAGGATACAGCCGCCGACGAAGGATACGGCCGCCGACGAAGCATACGGCCGCCGACGAACAATTGAAAGCGCCATCGGCCGTTTCCGACCAGCTGCTGGCGAAGCCAATTAAGCGCCGGTCAACAGCCGGCTGACGGACAGAAATTAAGCGCCGGTCAAAAGGGCCGCTGACGAAGGATTAGAAGTGCCGTCGGCCATTTCCGACCGGCCGCTGGCGAAGCCGGTCAACGGCCGGCGGACGAATTAAGCGCGGGTCTGCAGACCGGCTGACGAAGCATTGGGCAGCCCGACACGTCATTTCCGGATCTTTCCGGCCGGTCCCGACGGCCCCAGCGCCCCCTTCGGGATTTGCCGGAAGCGCCGGTGGCCGCCGATGATCAGGGGGCGGCAGCCGATGAGCAGGGGGTGGCGGCCGACGAGCGCGTGGCAGCGGCCGACGAACGCGCGGCAGCGGCCGACGAGCACACGGCGGGGGCAGCCGAAGCTGGCCATCGGCCAGTTCATAGGGGGTTTTCTCTGTATGAGAGAAACCCCCCTACGGACCCAAATTTTGCTTCCGAGGCAAGTGCCTGGGGTGGAAACTGTACGAAAGGGATAATTTATGCAAGTATATTGTGCAATCATGAAGTCTACATGGCGCGGACACGGTATGCAGGATGGGGGGAATAACGACAACGCACGAGAGTGTGGTCACTGCCGCAGAAAATTGGATATAGAACGGGTCAGTATACGTATAGGATAAAGCGAGCCACAGCGAGAAAAATCAAGATTCAGAAAGAGTAGCCCCAGCTAGGAAACTGAAGCAAGACCAAGCCTAGAGCCAGCGCAAATGATGTCCCGGGTAGCACCAAACAAAGTAAACCCAATGCGAGCGAGCAGAGCAACAGCACTATCAAAGGAAACCTAGCAGCGGCAAAGTGGAGTGATGGAATGCAGAAGAGCAACAACGACGAGCAGGGTGATGAATGACGAGACGGGAGCCCACGGTTGCGTAGGCCAGTGCGTGGGCTTGACGGAGTGTCTTGAGCCGCTCGTTTGTCGACGCTTGACGAGTCGACGCTTGACGAGGCGACACTTGACGAGGCGACGCTTGACGAGTCATGGAGGGCGTGGATCTGGCCGGACTTGCTCGGAGCGATGCGACGAGGAAAAGAGTTGGAGTTTGTTTTGGACTCCGCGGTTTGTTGACTGAAATAGTTCCGCTGCATAAGGTTCCGCTCCGGCAGCAAACGGACGCGGATACATAACGGATGCAACCGCCCGAGGACACGGACAGCAAGGACCGGTGGCTGGATACAGCATCGGGGTCGGGTGCATAGACGAGAATTTATTTAAGCTAATTAAGACTTGAGAAATATTCAGAGATGCTTGTTATGAGGAGGTATATGCATCACAGCTCCCATAGTTAAATCTCTATGTATGTTTCCGCTCAATATGTTGTCAGTATGTCTCCCGGTTACACTTACCATAATATATTGTAATATCCTATTCAGTCATATGTTCGTTTGCACGTGCCTATCATTCAAAGTCCGCGGATGTAAGAGCCGACAATAGCACTGTCAGGCTGATTACGGGCTTAGATGATCATATAACAGACTGTAACAGAATGCAAAGGCCCACTTTCAATGTAATCCTATACATTAGCCTGCCATCTTTTTCCCCATTTCATGATGAACATGACTTTTTGCCAAGGGACTTACAACATGATGTTTCCATTTTGATGAACACTGGGTTACGAGATATTATGCAGGGAGGGCAGTCCTGGGTGTGAGAGAGAGGTCACTGACCTGGGCAAGGAGCCCAGACCAGGAGCTGTATGTCAGATTGACGTCCGTGGCACGTCCTGCGGACGCGATGATAAGGCACACAGTGACATTGATGCCGGATATACAAGAGCTCTTTCCCGAATATGAACTCAAGATGCCGCACTGCGCGGACATCATCTGGACATAGTGTTGATGTTTGGTGGACAACGCCGGGCAGGATCACTCGGAGCTTTCTGCCGGACATTCTGCCGTCAAATGATCCGTTTGGCGGTGTAAGGGTAAGGGTCAGAGATTTGTGACCCATGACCCTTTGACCCATGGGACAGTGAACCTTTTGATCCATCAGCACACTACACTCTGCCTGTAAGAATATGTTCTCATATATCTGGAGGCAAGGGGAATGCTTACAGGAGTGTACAATTAAGGATATGTGTCATGGGCACATGGCAGAACACACCCGGGTGTTAGCAGATCCGGTGCCAACAAGCACTGGTAAGGGGGGGGGGGGGTGCCCATGCTAACTCGCACCGTTTGACTGCTCTACATAGCTACCTATAGATCTCCAGCTATATCTCGATAGCCCTCGGCCGGAGAACAGTCCGGGGAGAACTGCCAAGAGTCAGGGACCGGATTGCTCGGTCAGCATGTTTGTCCGGCGCTTGCACGTGTCAGGAACGTGCTTGACAGCTGTCCGGCGCTGCTCGCTGCTGCCATCAGCCGTGCTCGTCGGCGGCGGCGACGAGCACAAGCATTGTCCCTTCCACTTGACCTTTTGCAATAAATTTTATACCGTTCGAATCGCACAAATGAGCTCTATCAAATCCGTCTATTCATATTAGGCAACAGCAATGGCGTGCGTGTACAAAAAATGACAGCTACGCGGCATTGCTACCTGCTGGCTGGAGGGCTCAGGCTCTGGCTGATCCTGCTCCTCCCGTGGCGCGCGCGTGGTGTTCTTGTCTGAGCGCTGCTTGCGCTGCTTCTCAAGCATGAGCTTGTGCTTGGCACCCCGGCACAGGATGTCCTCGCGGCGATCGGGCTGCTCATCTTCGGGCACCGCGCGCCACCCGCACGTCTTCGACTTGAGGCCGCTGATGAGTTTGATGAGCAGGCCCTCGGTGCTCATGTGGCCATGGTCGGGGAGCAGCTCGTCGTCCCAGCCAAAAAACTTGAGCCCCCTCTGCCCGCAAATCCGAGGTTTGCTTCGCATTTCATACGACCAACGGCTGCGCCAATCTGTGTTGTGACAATCGTATCCACGGCTGCTGCAACTGTCACAACCACGGCATGCAACCCGTTCCACTGCACTCTGCCTTGAGCCCGTTGTGCCCGTACTACCAGGCAAACGCGTTGCCTGCTGCTGCTCCCACTGCTTGCTGAAGGCAGGGCCGGGCGAGAGGTCTCCGTGTGCCAGCGGCCTCTTGCCACGGCCCTCTCAATTCTGGCGCTGGTTCTGTTCCAGTTTCATCGTCTACAGTCTCGTTAATGCCTTCAGATCCTCCTCAGCCCCTGCTTGTTCAGGCAGATCGTTTCCTGCCCGGCCAAGCTCCTCCTCCGCGACCCAATATGGACCTTCGAGCTAACCGCGTGCCTGCTGATACGAGCAACCTCCCGCATGTGGTATCCCCACTGCGTCGTGAGGCATGGGACTACTTCCTCCCTGATTACCCCGACCACGTGTTTGTCAACTCGATTCTCCACATAATAGATCACGGTTGCACTATCGGTTTTGTGGGCGAAGAGCTCTCACAGCGCAGCACAAATCTCCTCTCTGCTTTCGAAGCACCTGACTTTGTCTCCTCTGCTGTCCACAAACTTCGTGCGAGCGGTCATGCACATGGTCCCTTCGTGGTACTGCTGTTGCCGTCCTTCCGGAGTTCTCCTCTTGGGTCTGTGACGCGCAAACACTCCTCCAAGCGTCATCTGATCAACCATCTCTCCTGGCCTCAAGGCAACTCAGTCAACAGTGGTATCCCTGACTCAGAAGCCGTGATTGTCTATGAGCGCTTCCCCCTTGCGCTAGCTGACCTCCGGTGATTGGGTCGTGGCACTTTAATGGCGAAGTTGGACCTGAAGGAGGCCTTTCACCATATCCCGATTGCTCCCAGCGACTGGCATTACATGGGGTTCGAGTGGGAGAACAGACTTTGGTACGCAGTGGTCCTGATATTTGGCTTGCGCTCCGCGCCGTACATTTTCAACATGTTCGCGGAAGGGCTTCACTGGATTATCCAGCGCCATATCCCTGCTACCATCCGTCACTATCTCGACGATTTCCTTGCCCTCTTTCCCCCTGACACCAACCTTGGTGTTGCCAACGCTGCGGTTGAGTGGATCGAGTCGCTCTGTGCGCAGGTGGGCATCTCTGTGCAGTCTGAAAAGACCGTCCAGCCTACCACATCGCTCGATTTCCTTGGGCTCGTTTTGGACTCTGACGCGATCGAAGCGCGTCTGCCAGACGAGAAGCTTGCATATCTCGTTGAGCTGCTCGAGACCTGGGTGGTGAAGCGCTCGTGCACGCTGTTAGAGCTTGAAGAGCTCATCGGCTACATGCACTTTGCTGCCCAGGTCATCCCATGCGCGTGCACCTTCATTTGTCGTCTTATTGACTTCTCAGTGACATTTCGCGGGAACCGCTTTGCACGCTGGCATATGCCAGAGTGCACCCGCGCGGATATCCACTGGTGGTTGACGTATGCGCGTGACTGGAATGGCATCATGGCCATTGAGCCCTCTCGCGAGTCCGTGCATGTACACACCGATGCCAGCGGCCTTAAAGGCTTAGGCAGGGTGTACGGGGATCAGTGGTTTGCATCGCGCGTGTCGTGCCGCAGCCGCGAATTTCACATCCTGGTCAAGGAAATCCTTGCCGTACTGCATGCGCTGATGTGCTGGGGTGATTCCTGGCGCGGAAAGCACGTAGTGTTCCACGTGGATAACGAGCCAGTGGTGGGGGCGCTGGATAAGCGCACCACTACCTCGCCGCGCATGGCTCGCGTCCTGCGCAAAATTGTCATGCTAGCTGCGTACCTCAACATATCCTTCTCCTCCTCCTGGCTCCCGTCTTCTGCGAACGCTCTTGCTGACGCTGCTTCTCGTTTCGAATACGATCAGCTCTTCAAGCTTGCACCAGGCCTGCAGCGCAAACCGTGTTCGCCCAACCGCCAGCTTTGTGGTATGACAACCATCCTGACCTCTCACGCGAGGCTGCATTCTTCCTCTACCAAGGGCTCGCGGAGAGCACGCGGCGCTCCTACGGCGCCAGCTACAACAGCTACCTCGAGTTCATGCGCGATCGCCCAGGCCTCACTGCTGAATCCGGCGGCAAAGCCGTTCCAGCCACTGCGAAAACCCTCATCGAGTGGGCTACTTGGCTAGCGTCTCGCCTGCAGCCCAAGACAATCAAGGCTTATATCAACCACGTCAAAAACACCCACCTTGAGGAGGAGCTCCCAGTCGAGCAGTTCCAGTCTTTTCGTCTTCGTCCGCGGTATTCAGCGGGTAAAAGGCGACGCTCCGCGCAAGGAGCGCCTCCCGATTACTCTCGACATACTGCGTCTCTTTTTTTTTTTTTGTGGAGCGTCAAGAGGACTGTAATCACATAGTGGTTCAGGCACTCTATTTCTTGCCCTGACGGGTAAGGCTGGAGGTTGGCAACGGGGCCAAGACTTTTAAGAGGTTGGGACGCTTCCTCCCGGAGAAATGTCAGCGCACACACCAAGTTTTGGTAGTGTGGGGATAAGGTGCCTGTGATTAGCCTACGCCTTGCGCGATAAGCGCTGCACCTATACCCACTAAAACTCCGGGGCTCCGATATCGGGGCACGTCTTCTCCTTCCGCCATTCTGATGCTGCTGGCCCACGGGATGCACTCCATATAGTCCAGCATGTCCTTCCACGTTTCGTCAACTACCCACGGGCATAGGGCTCTCCGGCCATAACGTCTTTTGTTCGTTAGCGCCTTGTCTCTTTTGGCGCAGAGCTTCATCAGGTCCAGCCATCTTCGTCCAACCGCGGCATCCGACAGCCGCCATTCTGGATCTTCCTCGTGCTCTATACGCTTCTCACAGCGAATCTTCCAGATCAAAAAAGCCGATTCTGCAACTACAATTCGGAAAGCGCGCTCTCTGTTAGTGTCTCTGCCCCCCATCCAGCCCTTGACCTGGATCGACGCGCAGCCCCAGACCAGTCCGATCGACAACGCTGTCGGCATCAGCTTGTGTTGGAGGAACTGTTGCACCATGGGCCAGACCTGTTCTTGACCTGAGTCCTGGCATTCGAACAGGATATGCTCCATGCTTTCTACTACTCGGCACGACGGACAGAGTTCCTTATCCTTCCAGGGTGGAGGCATGCTGCTGAAATACTCACCCACTTTATGCGCGTCGTGTACACCTTTCCAGAGGAAATTCCGGACGCGTCGGCCTAGTCCTTCCTTTCCTAGGCTCCTCCAGATTTGCTGTGTCGAAGGCGATATACCGTATATATCCCGCACGTCCATTTTGATTCGCTGAATGTTTGCTGCTGTACGCCTGCGTTCGGGCACGTCCTTTTCTTTCGCCAACTTGATGGCTTTATGCGCATCCCTTTGCCGCAAAAGCCTGGCATTCAGACCGGGTCTGTCGAAGGGGCGCAAGTGTACTGTTTGCAGCTCGACCGCCAGAGCCGCGTCTGCTGCCACCTGTGCTCTATCTATCGTTTCCTTCACCTCAGGCCAGCTTGGGAGCGCCTTCCTCGAGACGTAATGAAGCGTCGTTTCTGCGCTCCGTCTTCTCATTGCCGCGACCGCCGCTCTTGCCTCGTACGCCGCCTCGTGGGTTCCCAGCCAGCCCTGGTCTTCGCCCGAACGTAGTCTCGTCGTCAGCGCTTCTACGGCCCATTTCCCCGTAGTCACAATGTGAAGGGCCTGGTCGATCGGGACTCGCTCCAAGGCAACACAGATCCCGAACAGTGTGCTTCTGGTGAAGGAGTGCCAGCTTCCGTCGCAGCCTGCCTCCATGTCCTTGCTCTCGTCGTCCGGGAAGTGCAGCGCGAAACCGCCGCGGGTCTCCCCGTCATCTGTCTTGGCGGTACCGCCGCACACCACCACATAGGCCGCGTCCCCGTGTTCCATTCCACGCGCTCTTACCCCGGCCTCGCGCGACATGATCTCCTCCACGGACGAGCACTGGAGCGCGTGTGAGCCTGCGAAGATCCTGTATAGGTCGTGCTGGTCGTAGTTATCCTCGTCACGCACATCGAAGACCAACGTCTCCCCGTCGCGTATCGCCGTTGAGGGCGGCTGGCCCGACGGGATGAGTCAGGGGGACTCGCAGCGGGAGGTGCACGATGGCGGGAGGCAACCAATGTATGACAGTGGGACCACCCTACGGTGGGAGCGGCCCGACTACTGCTCCCGAGCCGCTCACAGGTTCCCCCCCAAAAATGACACCCCTCCGGGCGTGTCAAAGGCCGCAAAATCATCCCAGCCCACGCACCCATGATGCCAGACCATACAGGTACTGGTCAAAGAAGAAATCAACGCGGCCTTGTTCCCACGCGCTGCTGTCTGGCACGAGGAACGAGTGCATGAGCTGCATCATGCGGCGGTCCGCATAAGAAAGGTGCAGAAAGTGCTCGCGGATGGCAATGCGCTCCGCCTTCTGCTCCTGCGCGCTGAGCTCCCTCGGAGTAGTAAGGAGGTCGGCAAGGTGGACACATGTGACAATCTCCCGGATGGTGGCGGCAGAGTCGGTGCGCACCGTTGGAAGGTAGACTGTGGGGGCACTGGCATCGGCGCGAGGTGTGGCGCATGGGGTGCCAGAGTGGGTGACGATGTTGATGTAGAGTGCGCCGAGGGCGTCCCAGACTGCCTCCCGAAGCTCCGCATCCTGCTGCTGAGCTGCGCTGTACTGCGCTGCGAGGTCGAATTGATGTTGCCCTGGTGCCGACGGCCTGCCATGTCGAGGTACGGCCCGGCGCTTGCGGCGGCCAATACTCCGCCAGGCGTAAGCACCTCTGACATGCAGGCAGCTGACGTCGCGTGCAGGAAAGTTGGGGAGCGCAAGCGCAACCTCGTCCGCCCAGGAAATACGCCCAGTGGCCTCCGCGCGCACTGCCAAAGCCGCTGGATGCACCGGAAAGAAAGTCTGAGCCTTGGAAGCGCTTTGCGGTGCAGACAACGGCGACGTGGAAGCGCGGGTCGGACAAACCATGCGGGCTGGGCAAGAAACGGCAGGGAGAAATGGAAAGTAAATGCGGGTAGGAGCTCCAAGAGATGAAATGGTATGCTGAAAGTGGAGCTGAGGAGTGTGGGTGGTGATAGAGGAGGTAGGAGAGGGGACAGTGTCGGGGCAGATGGTGGGCAGCTCCGAGTTAGGTGCGGCCTAAAAACGATGGGGACGGCAATCTGCAGTCACGGGATGAGGCTGGGGGCGCTTTTGGGTGTTGGGAAGATGCTGGGAAGTGTAGCTGCACGCGGAAGTCTTCCGGTGGCTGGTAGTGGGCGATGAGTTCCGGTGATGCACCGGAACAGGCAGGCAGGTCGTCGACGGCCTTGGAGACGGGGACTCGAGGCTATGAGTGCTCAAATCACATGGTGATCACCACGTGAGGGCGGCTGGCCCGACGGGATGAGTCAGGGGGACTCGCAGCGGGAGGTGCACGATGGCAGGAGGCAACCAATGTATGACAGCGGGACCAATACATGCTCTGTGTACCCTACGGTGGGAGCGGCCCGACTACTGCTCCCGAGCCGCTCACACCGTCTCACGTGACGCCTCAAGTGCGTCCCAAATAGGTCGTTTATAGTAGTACTGTACCGACGCCGTGTTCCATTTCTCTGGGACGGAGCACAGGATGTCATCCGCAAGCTCCTGGCATTTGTGCGGATGTCTGCAGCCCGCCAGCCTATCTGCCTCACAGTTCTCGCATGCACACGCATCATCGCACACATGCAGTAGGTCGTCTTTCTCTGCTATCTCCTCCAGGTCTTCAACCGTTCTGACCTCGTGGTGTACCTTTAGGCAGCGTAGCGCAGGTTTAGGGCCCGGGGCTACAACAGGGTGCTTGAGGGCGGGATGCGCCCACACCTCTGTCGATTCGCGGATACGCTGTGGAATAACTGGTGCGTCCACAACCAGTTGAAACTTCTTGGCGACCCTCATTATTTGTGCCAGAATCAGCGGGAGCTTTCTTTCATTTGGCTTCCAGCTCTGGCGGAAGGTATTGACCCGCTGGTCCCAGGGAACCCGCTTCTCATCCTCAATGATAATTCTTTTCCGGAAAATCTCGTCCGCCACGAATGCCCACATTGGCCTCTCGTTATCCGGAGCCAGATATGCACTCAACCACGCGACGTATTGCGCTTCGTTTCTTTCTTCGACGTGCAACAGGTTGACTCCACCGTGCTGTTTAGCCCGCCTCAACGTTTCCACGTTGATTGGGTGCCGGCCTCCACAGTCCTGCCAGAAAAAATCCATTACCATCCTATCTAGTTGCTTTTCCACTCTCCGTGGCATGCCCTGAGCCGAGGTCATGTATTGCGAGTGTCCGCCAATTACTGTTTGGATAATTAGGCTGCGACCGTTATACGTCGGGGCGGTGCGTTCCCATCTGTCCAGCTTGTCTCTTATCCTATCCACCATGCGTGACCACGCGGCCGCTACTTCTACCCCATTTCCAGGCCAGGCACCGAGAATCCGCGTAGTCTCACCGTCTCTGGCAATCCTGACACCGTCCGGAATTTTGCACCCGCCGGTCTGCAGTGCTCGTTCTTCCACCAGCCTATCCCTATAGGCCTGGATCCCCATAGGGATAATCTCGGTCTTTTTAACGTTGAATTTTGCACCAGCCGCTTCACACCAGGTTTGCAGGATACTCAACAACTCCTCGTAGGAGTCGTCCTCGCTCAGAAACACTGTCGTGTCGTCTGCGTACAGCGTCGCGATTAGCTTATCTTTCATTCCTTCGATTACGAAACCGTTCAGACTCGACCTTCTTAGCATTTCCGCGAGCGGCTCGATCGCGAGGTTGAATATCAGGCACGACAGGGGGTCTCCTTGGCGCACGCCGCGGACAACCTTGAAGGGTGAGCTCAAGTGTCCATTGATCATCACCGAGGTGTTCGCGTCTTCATATAGCGACCGCACGGTGCCCACAAATCGTTCCGGCAGGCCGAACTTTCTCAGCGCCTCGAGTAGGTAATCATGTTGGATCTTGTCGTATGCCTTTTCTTGATCTAACGCTACTATTACCCCATTCTGCTCAGTCGCCTCCGCAAAATCCAACATCAGCGTTACCATTTTGGTCTGGTCAGTGATACTCCTACCCTTGACAAAACCTGCTTGGGCTGGATGAATCAAAAGTGGTGCCAGGGTCGCGAGCTTTGTAGCCAGGATCTTCGTGAGGATCTTGTAGTCCGCATTCAGGAGGGTGATCGGGCGGTAATTAGCGATATCTGATCTGTCTCCTTTTTTATACAGCGGGCACATCCAACCCTCTGCAAATGCAAGTCCCGGCTCCACCCCGTGTTCCTCAATGTCTCTAAACACGACTGTCATAAGCCCCGCAATGTCAAACCACGGATTCCGTGTCCGCGACGTCGCGCAGTGCTTCCTGTGCAGAGCCTTCCAAAGCTCGTATATTAGGCCATCCAGGCCGGCAGCTTTCCCGTCCTGGGCCGCCGCGATCGAATCAACGACATCCTCCCTTGTTATCGGCGTACCTAGGCTGGCCGAATCGACCTGTGCTCTCTCGTGCCGGATTACATTCAAAACGGACTGGATCTCTGTGTCCCTGTCAGCTCCGGCCTCACGCTTATCCTTGTCCTGCAGACTTTCGTGGTAGTCCCGAGCCAGCTCTGCCATTTTCGGCGATGTAGACACGTATACCGGAGGCTCCGCCTCACCTCTACGCAGGGAAACCATCGTGTCTCTTGGGCGGTTTTCGCGCGCCCAGTTGAACCAAGACCTGGACATAGTCTCTGCCTCCTTCCATGCTCTCGTGGACCTGGACTCGAATCTGTGCTCTAGTACCCTGTTCCTTGCGTCCGTGATGCTCTCCTCTGCAGCGCGGAGAAAGTTACTTGCTTTATTCCTTTCAGCGCAGGAGGATGCCCTGCGTAGACTCTCCAGGGCTTCCAGTCGGACTCGTGTCATTTCAGCTTCTTTGGTGATCTGGGCTTGGCGCAGGGCGTGGGACCTCTCTTTTGCCGCCGCTATCAGACCTGACTTGAAAGACTTCCATACAGTCTGTGGATTCCTACTCGGGCTTCTTGCATCACCTGCCAAGCTTTCCACCTCGAGGGCGGCAGTTTTACCCAGCTCATTGACTTTCTCCATGAAGGAAGTATCCCTTGCCAGCTGGGGCCGCATCGTCCACCTGCCAGGGCCTACGTCTGGCATACTTAGGTTCGTCAGCTCAACTGACACCCGGCTATGGTTGTCTGCATTGATTGTTGACAGATCGATGTCCCATGCTCGACTCGCCAGCAGCAGAGGTGAAGTCACGTAGATTCTGTCGATCCGAGACATAGCCAACCTTCTCTTGTTACGCCAGGACCATTCTACAGAGTCTGGGTTCGTGCAACGCCAGCCGTCTTTTAACTTCAGGAACCCCTTGAGCGACGTAAAGCTTTCGGGCGCGTCGACCGATGAGAGCTTCGCTGGATATCTGTCAATCTCGTCTTCCACGAAATTGAAGTCACCGGTCAAGATATCCGGCTTTGGAAACTGGCTGCCAGGTACCCGTAAGTGTTTCTCAATCGTTGCCCATAAAGCGTGGTTGCGTGCTCTGTCGTTGGGCGCATACACTGCCAAAATCGTCAGCTGATCTCCCCGATGCCATTCAAAGTTGACCAGGATCGCACGGCCTGGGACTAGGACCCATGATTTAATATTTTGCGTATTGGTGAGTAGCTTGTTGAACACGAGAGCCACGCCTCCAGCCTTAGTTTCGTTCCCGGGTAGCGGCGAGCATACCACGTGCAAAGTGTCGTATAATCTGTGCACCTCCTCTACCAGTTGGTCCGAGAGGTGAGTCTCTTGTAACGCAATGATCCCCACCTTTTGCGCCCGCATTTCCTCAGCGAGCTTCTTCCACTTGAGGCTGCCTGCCACGCCTTGTGCTCCCCGCCCGCGCATGTTCTCGGAGGTGACTTTCAGGCATGCTCGAGTCTTTTTTTTGCTCGATTCTCGGTGCAGACTCCGAATGGGGGGAGCAGACTGCAGTGGGGGTAGCCCAGCTGGCTCAGAGGGGCCAATGCCCTCTTGATCTGGAGGCTCAGGGTGTGCCGGTACCCGCCATCCTGGAGGCGTCATAATTTCCGGTACTTGGGCCCGTCCACGTTCCGTTTGGCTATGTGTCTCAGGGGAATGGCAGAGAGTGTTGTGTGCTGCCATTGTCGTCTGCGGGGCATCGCCCGCAGATAGAGAGTGTATGACTCTTGGACTGTGCGTCCTGGGCATGGTGGCCCAAATCGGTGGATTGTCGAACACCAGTCCCGTCCCATTCCTGCTACCAGCAGCCGTCGTCCACGGAGGGGCAAAAGCCTCTCCGCTCGCGTCGGCCGCTAAAGGCAGAGGGGTACGGACAGGGCGCGGCGTCATTGACCCGTCGCCAGCGCCTACTACGACATCCTCGAACACGGGCATGACGGGCGAGATGACCGCGCCTCCGTCGTAGTCGGCCTCATAAGCCTGCCTGTCTGTCGTCACCGAGGAGATATTTGTGTAGTTCTGTGGGGTAGGTTGCGCTGCGTGTGGTCACGTGACTGGGCAGCGCCCCAGTCACGTCCAGTCGGCATTTTCCGGCCGACGCGGTGGGCGATGTTAGCGGGATTCCCGGGGCTGACCAGGGACCGAGAATCCCGAGAACTTGAGCGTCTCCGCGCGGTTAACCCGAGCCTAAATAGGCTACCGCTGAAAGGAAAAAAAGGGGGGGCAAGGAATAGGCTTTCCTGTGCCGCTTCTTGAGCGGCCAGTAAATGTGGGCCGTCCTTGGGGGAATCTTGTTGTGAATGGACGTGCGCCGCGCGCAGAGGTCACCTGCGTCGGAGCACGAAGACCGCCGGCGTGGCGGCCACTTCTTAGGCGATCATACGTCGAATGCATGCCTTGATCCCTGCAACAAAGTCCTTTTGCCATTAGTCACTAGTCTATGTACCGACGATTTGACTCCGATAGTTGATAATCTGTGCGCCAGTGAGGTGGTTCGATAGGCTGCTAGCCCATTAGTCAGTTTACGGGACCATGGTCGGCATCATCGCGTCAAAAACAGTAGTGCGGGGGCCCGCGGCCACCCTTTCACTACTAGTCATGTTCGTATTCCACAGCGAGGACTGTCTGAATTTTCTCTACGCCGCTGGTCTTATGACGGCAACAGGAACGCATAGCCAGTCCCTTTTACTGGCGGCCATTGTTCCAGGGGGCTTGGTAGCACTGAGCGGGTGGGTTCTTGTCGTCCGGTGGCGTGGTGACAGATATATGGACAGAAGGGGTAATATTTCGCATGTGAGCGAGGGTATACATCCGTCCGGGCAAGAAGGAGGGCGCTGCCGTTTCCTGGGGTACTCTGCGCGATGTGCGCCTCGACGTAGCTATCTAAAAACCGCGGCCCCTCCCGCGTTGACCGCCTCTTCCGCCGCGCCCCCCTCGACCGCCCCTGCCTCCTCGCACCCCCGAGGGGCCAGGGGCGGGCGGCGGGGCGCCCCCGGGCTGGTTAATGGCGGTTTGTTGCTGCGCGGGGTCCCAGCCTCTAACCGTGCGGGCCCTGCACAGGCCCCTTGGGTGATCACAGGCTGTGCAGGTCGAGCATTGCCAGCCTGAGTGGACCTTGACCACTCTGTCCATATCAGTACTGATGCGCGTAGCACACACCACCGCGCGCAGTTCCGAGTAGAAGTGCCCTGAGAGCCGGGGGACTGAGGCGTGGATATTGTACTCAACGATCTCCAGGTGGGTGCGGGGCGAGCGCATCTTGAGTGGTTCGAAAGTGAGCGTCTCCCGGAAGCGCTGTAGGTAATCGTTGGGGTGATCCGGATAATGTCTGGCCATGCTGTGGCAGGGCGTTAGCCTCGGGGAGCGAAGAGAGTCACGAACGTACTCGTCGAAGATTGCTATCAGCTTAGGGTTGCTGCAGAGGTCACCACCGACAACATTGAAGAGTTCGTCCTTGTCGAGCGTAGTGTCCTCGACCGTGCCGTAGAAGGTCGATGGGCCGTGCTTGTAATCAAAGGTGATCCCGCAGACGTCGCCCCAAGCCCAGAGAGTTCCGGAGCGGAGGGCGGCGGCCACGCCTTCTGGGAGGTTGCTGGCGAGCAGCGTTGGACGAGGTTCGCGGTCGGTCCGCCAAGCTACGAAGTCCGCCGGGGAGATCTTGACCTTCATGTCAGGGAGCGACGGGCTGAACATGTCGTGGATGGCGTCCAACGTCGACTTGGTGACTACCGAGGGGTTCATGCCCCGCGCGTCGACTCCTCCTATGCTCACAACGTAGATCCCGATCTTGTCGCCTGGCACATTGTCCCAGCGTAATTTCTGGGAGGCACGGATCCCGGTCCAGAAGCCGTCTTCGTTGACGCCAGCGATGAAGGAGTTATCCGTGCTGGTGTCGACCTTGATGAGCGTATGAGCGAGCAGGTGGTGAATCCGTCCTGCCCATGTTCAGTCGGCGTCCGACGCCGGGGCTCTGCCAAGAGCAGGGCCGTGGCCGCGGGGCGGGAGAACGGGCGCATGTGGTGCCGCAGGTGCTGGCGGGTGAGGTACCACTGGGGGGGCGGCCGACTCGTCGCGCATGGAGACGTCGCCCTCGATGACAGCCTCGGCAGCGTCCTCGATGCCAGTGAGATCGATGTGGACCGCACGGACTGGGGTGGGCGCGTGGATGTGCTGCGTGCTGTTGCTCGCGGCGGCAGAGCTCAGCCTCATTGCCGTGAGTGTGGCCGCAGCGACCGCACGTTGCGTAGTGGAAGAGCTGCTTGGCGGCACCGGGACGCCGAAAACGTCATCGTCGCCCGTTGAGACGGCGCGTGTATGTTGCAAGTTTACAGGGGAGCGGCGATGGCCGTCGTGTGCTTCATGGGGGTCGGACGCGTATTCGAGGTCTCCAGACGCATTTGTCTATACCCGACGTTAAATACAGGCTACACGTGCATAGGTCTTTTAGGTACGGACCCCGTTGTCGCTGCGGGCAGGCTCGCTGGCACCCTGCATTGGCGGCCTGGGTGCCGGCCAGTACGCGTCTTCCCTCGTCGTCCTGAAGCGCAACTCGTTGGGAGCGTCGCTGCCCGGCGGCATGATCGACGTGTGGGTATACGCGCGGCGGCGACCTCCACCTGCGGGGGCGGTAGTCGGGGGGTTGGGGGGCTCCGGTGCGCCCTTGCTGCTGGTGCTGGTTGTCTCCTCACTCGGACGTGCTCCGCGCGTGACGGCCGCACGACCCGGGGCCGTAGGCCCATCCGGAGCTGCAAGCTCGAGCTGCGCGATGCGCGCCTCGACGCCTGCCTGCAGGCGCCGCGCCTGCGCGGCCGTAATGGGCTACGAGCAGTGTTATCGGGGCTGGGAAGTTGGCGTGCAGCTGTTCGTGACTCACCAGCGACCTGCCAGAGAGTCCTCTAGCACCGATCACGTCGCCGCGCAGCCTTTTGAGCTGCTCGCGTCCGACTCAGTCCTCCTCGTCGTCTCTGGGGCTGGACTGGCACGGGCGAGTCGTCCCCTTACGCATCGGCGTGAGCATGCCAACCTGTGCCAAGCCGGCGGTGGGCGGCGGCGAGGGGGAGGTGAGGTCAATGGAGGCGCCTGTGGTTGCTAGCAGTGCCGGGATGGGCAGACCGGGCGGAAGTGCCGGCCAGTTTTCGTCCCCTCCGCCTTGGAGTAGCGGAGAGCGCGCGTCGAGCGTCACGGCATCCTCGCGGGCTCCGTGGAGGTCGGTCGGGGTGGTGAGCTGCTCGCCGGCGAGCGGCGCGAAGCGGTTGTCGGTGAGAGCGGACATGGTGTCTGAATACAACGGTGAGCTGGTGGGCTGATCGATGGGGGGTGTGGGACGAACCCATGGACCCCTTGGCTTTTATGTGGCAGCGATGGGGCCCCGGTGAGTCGACGTCGACAGGCGAGCGACCAATGAGACGTGGGGACGCGTGTAGGTCGAAACCTTCCTGGAACGGCAAGATTGGGATCGGCGCGTCAGAACGCGCTGGACGCGGTTTCCACGCTTACTGTTGTCGACCGCTGGCTTCCATCATTCGCGCCGGCGTGAATGACATCCTAGCCCCCTTCATCTACATTCAGTATAACGCAGCCATTCCAAACTTGGTGGCGTACTTTAATTTCCGTTAGGATAATGAGGCGCGCCGCAGTGATGCGCCCGCGGCGAGCTCCCACGCGTGTTCGTGAATCCGGTGGGGTAGGGAACGGCCTGATCGGCGACGTGCCCCAGCCAATGGCGCAGGCCAGCTAGGATCTTGGCTTGTTGAGTGTTAGGATATTGACCTGATCCAGGGCCAGCATAAACGCGTACCGTGTAGTTGCTCGGCCCCGGCCAGGAAAACTGTAGTTTGCGGACGGTGACACTGACAAAGTTGGCCCATCGATTCGTCGATGTGCATTGTGGTTGGGCTCGAGGCTGGTGACAGGGCGCGCCGATACTATGGCGCACCAGCGCCGGGGCCGTGGCACTGATTGCTGAGGAAGAGTGGTTCGGTTCGGCGCGAGCCGACCGGAGATTTCGGGCTTCTGGGGCGCTGGAAGCCGCCTCAATCGGGGGACTTGGCTAGAAAGGACCAGCTCCCATTATGGCATAGCGGGAGTAGGACTCCGGTGTAGACGACGAGGCTTAGTAGAAGAGACGGCGGCCTAGAGGATATATACGCGGTTGTTTCATTCGCGTGGTAGTGCGTACATATGGCACTTACGCCTCGCTCAAGTCTGTAGTTCTTGTATAAATTCAAAATTGCCCAGGGCGGCCTTGTGGACCCTTAGCCCGTCCCCCTGGCGTCCAGATCACAAAGTTGTCCTGGCCAAGTGAACGGGCGACACCTCCGCCCTCGCTTTTGGCCGCTTCCACTATCCTTTCGTGACGCAGCCTGCACGTCGGTTTCGTCGCCCAGTGCTTGCTACGACCCGAACTGCGTGCAAATGACTTGTTGCATCCGCCGAAGCACTGTTTTCTCTTGTTGGAGTCTTGAGGAAGGGTGCTTGGTGCGGGCTGGGATCGGGTATGTGACAGCGTCGCCGTGGGAAGAGAGCCTTGCGACGCGACCTCCTCACGGGCGCAAAAGGAGAGAACCTGATCCAGAAAGGTGACCTGGTCGAGCCGTACGGGGTTGTCATCTGCTAGAATTTAGCTATTGGCGGCTGCTGTGGCAGCAGTTTGCCTTTTAGCTGGTCCTCCTCCAGGGGCGGCTGGGGCACGGCGCGGTCGGCTGGGGGTTGGCCAGCTCCTTTTGAGACCTGTTTTCTTGGGAGGAGTGCCGGAGGGGGAAGGGTTTCCATGTGGCGGGGCGCACAGCGTTCGCGCTGGTAACAGGGGGGTTCGTCGCGTACGGGGGGGTAGGTGGCGCCACTGAAGCCCAGCCACGAGCTCGTGGGGAGCACCGTGGTCCTGTGGCGTAGGGGCTGGGTAGCGGCGTGGGTTGGGGGAGTGGCCAGGAGGGCGCCGGCGGCCTACTAGTCGCTGTAGGGCTGATTTGTAGAGGCAGATACAGAGCTCCACTGGCGTTCTAGGTTCCGCGCTCAGCTGTCTGGCGCCGTTTTTGTCTACTTAATTCTACTGGTTCGCATTTTACCGCCCTGGCGTCTATGTCGCGCTTCATTCATACTCCGCGAGCGCTAGCGGCAAGTACTGTCCCAGTGGTATTGCAATCTTGTCATGCTGCCGGCTGTGGCCCCTGGCACAACGCGTCCTTGGCGGGGTGGCATCCTTCCAATACCCCTGGGATGCTCCTTGTTGTCCGTCATTCGGAGCACTACCTGCACTTCCTCTGGGCATCCCAGGCGTCGGCGGCCTTGCGCGCAGGAACTCATGGTTACCCGAAGAGGGGGTATACAGGCAAGTCCTCGTCCCGCTATTATTTCCCCCCTCGCGCTTCGTACTTGTCGTGTGCGGGGCCCTGACATGCAGGGAACTGTTAGCAGATAAACAAAGTCAACTTGATTTGTCCCCGCGGTAGGCATTGTGAGGTGCTCACAGAATAGTAATAGAGTTGCCATCAGCTTGTCGGACTGTTGCGCGTGCGTGGCGGCAGTGGTTGCATGTGTTCCAGGAATCTGCGTGTGTCTGCGTTCGTTGGGCGGGCGAGAGGGCGAGGAGCACCATGTCATGTGAACCGAAGAGGAAAAAAGAAGGGGGGAGAGAGGTGCCGGGGTAGCCGACCGGCCCGATTAAAGGTGGTTCGATTGTACCAAATAGTGTCGTCTATGACCACGCAGGCGCCCCGTTCGTCGTCCCTGTAAAGACGCGCCAGCCGCTCAGCTCGGTTCTTGTGTGCTGGCCGCAGGGGCACTTTGATAGCCTTATATTGTCGTCTTTAGAATCGGACGTACGGACGCGCATATTCTAGCTGTGTTACTGGGTCCTGGCGTGTTCCCGCCTGCGATCTTACAAGGCGACCACCACGCCGCCGGCCCCTACAATACAGGCTGATGGTCCTTGAAGCTATCTGACGTTTGTTGGCCACCGGTGGTTCCTGTCTTGGTGGGTTAAATTTACGTGAAGTGTCCCCCGAGGGGGGTTTTCCAGGACGAAAGTCGGACGCTTATGTGCTTATATTTTATATCTTATTTGGGCGCAAAAAAAAGACAGTCAAGACGACGGGGCGGCGGTCGTATGCATGAAGGGCTCTGGTATTGTCTCGAGGGAGGGGTTTGGTGTGCTTCAGCCAGATGTGGCGAAACGGTACATGGTGGTACCGGAAGAAGCCCCCGACATACTGCGTCTCATTACCGGGTCGACGACCGCGTCTACTGGCAAGACTGCAGCGTGCTTTGACGCGGCGTGCAAACTCGCCTGGTCGGGTCTGTTGCGCTGTGGCGAGTTCACCGTCGACAGTGCCAAGTCTTATTCGCCGCTGCTGCACCTCTCTCGTCGCTCACTTCAATTCTTCCCGTCTGCAGATGCCCCCGATTACATCACGCTCACTATTCCTGCTTCGAAGACTGACCCCTTTCGCACCGGCGTGACGCTCTCGATTGCCGTGGTCCCAGGCTCGCAGACTTGCCCTGTCGCGGCGCTTGCGCACTACTTCAAACTGTGCCCCGCAGATCCTGATGCTCCGTTGTTCTCCTTTGGCTCTGGCACGCCGCTCACACGCTCCACTTTTCTCTCCAAGCTCAAGCGGTATCTTGACGCCGTGGGTATTGATAGCTCGAAGTATTCTGGCCATAGCTTCTGCCGCGGCGCCGCTACGGCCGCCGCGATTCTTGGCCTCCAGGACCGCGAGATCCAGATGCTAGGGCGCTGGCGCAGTGACGCATACAAGTTGTACATCAACACGCCGCTCGCGCAGGTGCTCCAGCTAACGGCCAGCTTGCACAGCACTGTTGTCTTGGGTGCTCGTCCTGCTCCTGCTCTAGTGTAGCCGGAGTCCGGTTCGCGAACCTCCGAACCTCTGAACCAAACCCGAACCGAACTGAGGTTCGGGCTGGTTCAGGTTCAGGTTCACTGCCAAGCCGAACCCCATCCGAACCGTGTTCAAACTGAACCGAACCTGCGAACCTCCACACATATAAAGGTCGCTGATCTCAGTTTTTTCATGGGTTGGGGGTTAAATTCGTCCCAGTCTTGCTTATGTAACATCTGCCTGGCCCTCCATCAAAGCTGCAGGGTCATTGACAGTGAGCTGCGAAGTAGATCAGATGACATAATCCATTCCCACAAGGTGATATGCAATCTTGCTGCATTGGAATCAGGCTCCCAAGGACTTTATAACATCAACAGACAGTCCTAATCATTGAATACAATCAAGAACTACCCCTATGAGCCTTCTATTAGCTTTCAAAGTATTTATTTCTTACTATACAGTGTGTTCGAGGTTCGAACCCCGAACCGAACCCGAACCGAACCTGAGGTTCGGGTTTGATGGTTCGGGAGCAGGTTCGGTTCGAGGTTCAGAAAAAAGGCCGCTGAACCGAACCGAACCGAACATCGGCTACACTATCCTGCTCCTGCACCTCCAGCGCTCCACTTCACCGCTCCTGTGGCTTGAGCTCGCCCCCAGAGCGAAAGAGCGCTTGGCGACGAAACACGAACGCTTTTTTGATCCCAAGAGCAGCCCACCAGAGCACATTGAGATTTCCGTGAAATCTCTGTGGCTCTGGCATAGGGATTTGCAAGGGTTGGGTGACCCTTCGTGGGTCGCTGACCCAACCCTTGTGGGTAAGGGTAAGGGTCAGAGATTTGTGACCCCTGACCCTTCGACCCATGGGACAGTGAACCTTTTGGTCCATCAGCACACTACACTCCACCTGTAAAAATATGTTCTCATATATCTGGAGGCAACGGGAATGCTTACACAAGTGTACAATTAAGGATATGTGCCATGGGCGCATGGCAGAACAAGATGACAGTCACTGGGAGTCCATTTCATATGATTACCCACCGTGGGTCACACCCAGGGGTGACCCTTGGGTGACCCATGCGTAGTAGTATCATGGGTCAGCAGTGTTGTTTCTTAAGGTTAAGGCCTTAATTAAGACTTGCCCTTAAATAAGGGCTTAACGTTAAGCCTTATTTATTTTTCTGAAAACCCAAGGTCTTAATAACCTTAACTTGCCCTTATTTTCCCGTGTCTAGATGGGAACAAAATGCCTATTGGTCTGGGGTATCAGCAACATTTGCATTGGCACAATCTTCTGCTCTCATTTTCTGTTCCATACATAGAGAACTAGGTTTGGCGGGGATGTTCTTTGCATGCAGCGACAAGCATAACATGGCATAACATCAGGCCTTGCACCTTGGCTACCTCAGTCAATCTAGTTGAACAGCAGGCAATTGATGAAAAATGTCGGACAGGTGGTGAGTAGGACATAGGTGTCTATATATTCATCCACTTACATTGATTTGTATTACAAAGTTACTACAATATGTATCCGAAAGTAAGCCCTTAAGTATATACCCTTATTAAGGGCTTATTAAGAAGTTAAGGCCTTAAGGTAAATGGCTGCCCTTAATAAGGTCTTCAGAAACAACACTGTGGGTCAGACCCACAAGGGTAAGGGTAAGGGTCAGCTTGAATTTACCCATGGGTGACCCTTGCAAAACCCTACTCTGGCAGCGAGCACGTGATCCCATCGTCCGTGCCTGAGCGCAGACAGTGCCACCCTGTTCCATTGTTTCGGATTGACTATACAGTGGGGAAACTTGAGAATGCCGGTCGATAAAATCGCATATACCACGGAATCTACTGAATGGAGGACTATGGTGTATATATGAGACTTGTAGCTTTCAAGGAGCTCTATCAGGTGGTATATGATTACTGGCCAAAGGGTGCAATCCGGGGGTGAGAGAGAGGATCCGATGAAGAGGTTGGAAATCACATCGCCAGAAACGCGTCCTCCAGATCATTTGAGGTTGGCCTCTTATTCTATATGTAATTCTGAGGTGGGTTTATTATTTGAGTCAAGGTGGTTGGATATCCCATTCTGGAGCAATTCCTCAATTAACCTGGATTCCATGATTTCTATATCCGGGAATTGAATGACCTTGATGGCCAACCAAGGGTCAGAAACTCCTTCTCACAGCCTAAAACTACATATAATGTACTCTAGAGCATGTCTTGGTTCAGGGAAATGCAGTTAGGTAGGCCATTGGCTGTTTGAGAGGTTGAGCAAGCAGAAATTGCAGGTGCACTAACTCCAGAATTGGATATCCAACCACTTTGACTCAAATGGTAAACCCACCTCAGAATTACGTATAGAATAAGAGGCCAACCTCAAATGATCTGGAGGACGCGTTTCTGGCGATGTGATTTCCAACCTCTTCATCGGATCCTCTCTCTCACCCCCGGATTGCACCCTTTGGCCAGTAATCATATACCACCTGATAGAGCTCCTCGAGAGCTACAAGTCTCATATATACACCATAGTCCTCCATTCAGTAGATTCCGTGGTATATGCGATTTTATCGACCGGCATTCTCAAGTTTCCCCACTGTATGACTGTCTGAGTTCATTCTCGTGTTCCCTGTCCTCGTCTCATTCATCTCACACGTACTGCTCGCTAGGTAATTAGTACCCGCTCGTCCTCGTCTCATTCATCTCACACGTACTGCTCGCTAGATAGCTCGCAGTTTCGTAGAGTCACCCTCCATCCCTCCCCTCATGTTGCCTCTTGCTTTTGTCTTTCTCTTTCTCTCTGTCTGCTCTCTTCTGCTTGTCTCTCTGTATTCGCCTGCGCTGGCTTGAGCTCGCCCCCAGAGCAAAAGAGCGCTTGGCGACGAAACACGAACGCTTTTTCGATCCCAAGAGCAGCCCGCCAGAGCCCCTGTTTTCGGTAGGCTCAACTAAGCCGCCGGCTCCGCCCGGCGCCCTCCTCCGGAGGGGCTTATGCGTTTGTGCTCCGAACGGGGGTGTCTGAATTTGAGCCCTACATCCTCATTCTCATCCTTCTCCCCTCATGTTATATATCTCACTAAAAAGTAAGGAACAAGTACTATTTTATGATGATTTATGCACGATTTTATAGCCGCTCTCCCGAGCAAACTGTGCTGGCTAAGTGGGGTATCAACTGCAGACAACCACCGACTTTTGGGTATTATCGAGCTCATGAAATCGTTATGACTTAACATACTGCATTATGGGACCCTGGAATCATGCGGCTCAGGCTAGATATAACAAGGGTTACTGCAGCAGAGACGTTGTGTGCTCGCCGGTGGCCGGCGAGCGTGCTATCGGCAAGGACCGAACGGGATCTGGGTTTCTCACGGTGTCCCTCGAGCACAAATGTGCCTCTAGGCAACCAACTCAAGCCCGATTGCTAAGAGACAACTTTTCTATGGGACATTATAAGCCTAAATATGTTATATCTCGGTCGATGTAAGCGGGGGAAAAGCTCTATGGTTTATTTGTGTGCTAGGACGAATTTCCGGTGCTGCCACTTGCCGCCTTCCTGGGACCACCCACCTGTGATATTCAAGTAAAATAATTATACGGATCGGTAGAGAAGCTTCTCCTAAACAATATTCCCCAGTATAGCGAAGGGAGAAATGTAGGGGATGGAGAGCAAAGTGGCAAATTCAGACCCCCTGTTTTCGAGCACTTTGTCACAAACCCCTCCGGAGGAGGGCGCCGGAACCGGCGCGGTTTGGTCCGAGCCTATCCGCAACACTGGATGGAGGAAGGGGCAAGCATCTCAGTAAAGCTCAATAAGTTACTCTGAGCAACCCCCCAGGGGAAAGAGATCATGCGTGTCTGAAGGAGCGAGGTGAGAGGCTTCACATATGGTAGTGGCAAGGAGTCCAATGGGAAATACGAAGCATGCGGGTATGGAGAGCGTGAGATATACGAGACGGGCATGAACAGACAATTACACGCGACATGAGCCAGCGTCGCGGCCGCGAAGCAGGAAAAAAAAAAGGACAGATATACGTATCATCATAGAGCAAAGAGTGACGGCGAGTGGGAGATCCAACAAGAGAGAGGGAGAGAGAAAGCGAAAAAGACGTAGGCTACAAGATGAGCGCATACGAGCCGATGACTGGGCGGTGGTCGCTCCGGCCCTCGAGGCGGCGCATCTGCCGGTCGTCCAGGCTCGTGTACTCGAGACACAACACGTCGCCTTTCCGATAAACAGGTTCGGGCGGTGGCAAGTCAGTCGTGATCGGCTGCGGCGACGACGGCTGCTCCTTCGAGAACCGCGCAAAGAGCCAGTTCCCTCGTCGCGGATGCGCAGGAGGAGATTCTAGTGGTGGAGGGACGATGAGCGGGAGGACGGGCGCGGTCGTCGAACGCCCTCGTCTTGACTGCGGGTCAGACTCTGAGCGCCGAGCAGGCACCATGTCCGGGGACAGTGCGGTCGTGGACGGTGGCGGAGCCGTCAAGGTTAACGGTATCGGCAGCGACATCTGTCGATTCCGACGCTCATGCGACGCCGACGCGGCGCGCGGGCGACCGACCTCGTTGCGTTTCTCTGTAGCGGCCGCATCCGCGGCATCTTCCAAACTCTGGGAAGCAGACAGCTGGCGAAGGCCGAGTGCCTGACGCTGCAGGAAGCGCGCAAAAGGGGTTTGTTGCGCAGACTGGGGAGGGGTCTGTGGCGGCGTTGTGGGTGGCTCGGACATTGGTTGTGGGCTAGACACTAGGTCCTCTTGCTTGGCGGGAACGTGTCGTACGTACGACTGATGCTGTGGTTGATGGTGGTGGTGCGAGTCGCTGCTGCCAGAAAGCGAGGCGAGCGAGTCCTTCCGCATGCGGCCCAGCTTATTGAAGAATTGCCCGACACGGTTCGCCGAGCGCTTGCCCACATCGTGCGGAGCCTCCTCGGGCTCTGGATCAGGCTGCACAGTCGACTTCCACAGTATACGATCGCACCTTAAACCTGTGAGCAACGCAGCTACGCACAGCACAGCGATTCCAGATACTCACCAGCTCGGCACGCGCTGCTTATGCGAAGAATCGTAGACCGCGCGGTCGCCTTCCTGGGCAGTCGGGATCGAGTCCTCACTCGAGCCCGAGCCTTTCCGCTGAGGCAGATCTGGCCGCGAGCCACCATGAGGAGCATCGTGAAATTTGGGGACCTGCAAGCTCTTGCTGCGGCCAACGGCTGTATCGCTCTTATTCGCCAGCACACCGCTGCCGCTCCCGCTACCAATGGCCTGCCCGTACACCTGCGCGCGCGCACGCTCGCGCTCGCGTTCCCGCCGGCCAAAGCGCTCGCGCATGCTCATCTTGGCGCGCATGGGCGACCCAGGCGCGGCGATCATGTCGACGACCTTGCGCTTGGCCTTGTGTGCGACCTTGTGCGCCGCCTGGACGACCAGCAGGCTCTGCACGGCTGCAGAGAGGCTCTCGTCGTTGTTGCGCTGCGAGCTCGCAGCCGAGAGCGGCGTCATCAACTCGTCGTCCGTGTCCGTTGGTAGGTTGCCAGACTGCTGCGTCCAGACCGAGCCCGCCTCTGTCTCCGCCTCAGTGTCGCTGCCGCCCTCCGTTTCCTCCGCGATGGGCTCGTCGGCTGCTCCTGCTCCAGCAAGACGCTTCGCATATCGCCGACTGGACTTGCGCTTCTTCTTGCTCTTCAATGTCTTCAGCACATCGTACTTGAACGTCGGCGGGAAATTGATTGGACCCTCTTGGAATCCTCTGAACGCGCTACTGTTCTCGGAGCCTGGTTCCATTTCCTTGCGCAGCTGATCGAATTTGAGAGCAGTAGCGTAATCTGAATACCATTCAGCAGGGTACGTGGAACGAGCGATGAATAGAGCGCACCCTTGTTGGCAATGAGCCAGTCGGCATGTAATCGTGAGATGTCTGCACAAGTTGGCGTCAGTCAATGAGCAGGGCAACGCGCTCTTGCGAACCTAGGCGGTAGTTCTACGCAGTGAAGTTAGTAATAATTACAGCCTGCAGCGGCATTGCTTACTAGATCACCGAACAAGAACGTATAGTCGAACCGGTCTGTGATATCTGATTTGGGTGAGCATCGAGGCGAGCATTCACGTTGGAATCACCTTCAGCAAGATTGCGGGGGTCATCTGGCTTTAAGAACGTCTCAACGTTGAGTTCGTTCTGCGCGAGGATCAGACCTGACACAGTCTGACCCAGAACTTGTCAACGTACCTTGATCTTCTGGAGGTTCGCAAGGCGTAGATGCGCTCTTTCGCCGTGTGCTGGTGCCATAGATGAAGCTGCGGTTCGAAAACAGACACTGCATACTCACCCGCCAGGTGCGCGTTGATGAACAGCAGTCGCGTGCCGTTGACGTCCATGCTCACGCCAACGCCGCCCTTGTTGCCAATGCGCCCGCCAATAAGGCCAGAAGTGACGCTGGATTTGGATACACCTACAGCTCCGTTCAGAAAACAGATGTAGTTGTATGGCAGCGCACGGACCTTTAACAAGTGGACGCACGTCGCGATGCACATAGACAGCAATGTATAATCCCATGAGCCGCTCCTTGGTAACGAGTTCGTATGGACCGCGCTCCTTGTGCCGCCTGACATGCTCGTTCGGCGTCACAGGCACTTCCCATGGGTTGACTTCGCGAGTGTTGCTGGGATAGTTTCCCGGTTCAAGAGGCATGGCAGGCGACGAGGCGCCAGCGAGTGCGATGTCCGAGTCGGAAAGTGAGAGTTTGGTGTTCGACAGCGCGCCAACGCCAGCACTGAGCCAGTCCTCAAGAATAGAGGTCCATCCTCCGGCGTGGTGGTGCGAGTCCTTGGAGTTGGAATGCGTAAGGCCGCCGCTCGCGGCGCTGCCCTCCTCCGCGTCCGACTCGTCGTCCGCGTCGGGTTTGGCGAGCTTGCGCTTCTCCTTCTCGCGCTCCTTGAGCTCGCGCTCCTTGTCCTGCAGCTTGAACGCGCCCAAGCCGCGCGGCATGCCCGACAGCGTTGGGCATTCCTGGCCGGCTCTGGTGCACCAGTCAGCTACATGGGCGGGACCGCGGTAAGATAGAAAACTTCGCACACAACGACAATATGGTACGGATGTCCCGCCTCGAGCTTGAGGTCAGGCAGCCGTACACGGTCCACGAGGTGGCCGTCCGACGGCTGGTAAAGCGGGACATGGCCGAGCAGCTCGCTCAAGTCGCCCTGGGCGCCGCTCAGCTCGGAAAATGTAGCAAATAAGACACGGGCGCACCTTAGGCAGCGACTCGTGCATGTTCCACGAGACAATGCGGACCTTGAGGAAGCGCGGCGCGGGGACGGCGGGCAGGTCGGGCGGGTCGACCGTGACGACCGGCGGCGACAGCAGCGTCGGCGACAGCGGCACATCAAGCGGCGGCAGCACGGGCGGCGACGAGAACAGCGCCTGCAGCCGTGTGCGCACGGGCGGCTGCTGCGTCGTCCGCGCCGGCTCAGGGCTGCGCGGCCGGTGACGCTTCAGGAAGCCCATTTTGAGCCGTGCGTGCAGGTTCAAAGCCGGCGCGTTGCTAGCCCCAGCCGGCTTGCTGCTCGACATCCACTGGCACCGCTCGGTGCTTGTTGCACTTGCAAACGCAATCTGAGAGCGTGCGAAAGATTCGCTGTTTGCCGGGAACGCAATCACGCATTAGAATGCACAGAAAAGTGCCTCCAAGACCAGATGTTTATGAGCTTCAATGCGAGACAAGCAATACTGAGTACAAAGCTAAAACAATCAACAAACACAGTTCAGTGCGACGGGAGAGAGATGCAAGCAGGGGACCAGATGAAGCAGCGTACAACACAGCTGGTGTGTGTATGTGGAGGGGCAGGAAAACGCACAGCGAGCATTAGCCGGCGGAACAGAGATTAGGATGCGCAACGGGGGGAGAGATGGAGAGCAGCGAGGAAAGAAAACGGGGAGAATGCGAGCGGGGACGCGTGCGGAAAGCAACAATCGACAACGACGACTCGGCACCATAAACACTCGGGAACACCGGGGTCACGGCAGATGAGAGAGGAGATGCAACAAGAAATGGGGAAACAGATAACGACGCCCAGGAACAAGCTCTAATGTGCTTCATGCCTGCGTGATAGCCCACGCCGACGGATCGTTCACGACCGGGTCGTCCCACTTGAGGAGCCCCGGTGTGTAGTACGCCGCCTCGGCCCCGGCGACAAGCTCGATGGCCTCCATCGACAAATAGCGGTCAAAACTCGACGCAGAATGGTCGCCATTCGACAGCTCCTGCACGACGACGGGCTCCTTGATCGTCCGGTTCGCATGGTTCGCCGCGTTGTGCGTGTCCCCATGGTCGCCGGGTTCGCTCTCAGGGCTCAGGTCTATCGCTGGATTTGTCGAAGGCTGCACCAGGTCGGGCGTGTTGGCCTTGCTGGCCGCCTCGTCCTCGTCGTACCGCGAAAAGTCGAACATCCAGTCCCCACTGTTGTTCGCCGCAGCGGTTTTAGGTGACTGTGGCCCGGCCGACGAACCGGGCTGCAGTCCATCAAAAGACGGCATCGCAAAGGAGTCCGCGGCGCTGGTGGCGGTAGCACACAGCTCCAGCAGCAAAGACAGATCCATTTGCTGAAGTGCGTCCCAGTCGGTGGCAGTCGCGCCGTCTTCTTGAGGTCGCGGTACGTGCGCTTGCTGGAACGCGTTGACGCTGTCTTGCATGAATTTGATCGCGTTCTCCTCGCTTTCGGCGGCCTTCTCAACCTCAGCCGCCTTCTTGGCGACGATGTCGACCGACCCATCGCTAGCCTCGACCTTCATGCGCTTGGGCGACTGCGCATTCCCTTGTCCGGACGAAGAGGAAGCCTCCTCCTCGCGCGCGCGCTTGCCAGGGCCCAGTTGGACAACCTCGGTCGGCGCAGCAGCAATCGGCGTGGCCGCCGGCGAAGACCCCGACGGAGTCTTACCGGCAGTAGACGATTTGCGGGCGCGAGCACCTCTGCCCTTAGTCGCGGCTGCAGGCTTCGTCTTGGGAGACTTAGCCTGTGGCTTGGGCGACGATCCTACGAGAGTAGCAGGCGTCGGCGCAGTGGTCGCAGGCGTCGAGGCACTAGGCGACGGCGACGAAGGCAGCACAGGTGTTGCACCAAGACGACCATTGTTGCTCGCGTTGCGAACACGCACAACCGCCGCAGGTTGCGGCTGGGGACGGTTCCCCATGGTCGGGGTCTGCGCCGGAGGACTCGACGCCGGAGGTTGCGCAGGTGAACCATAACCCACGGGCGGCGGCGGCGCCATTCCAGGCTGAGGCGCCATTGCAGGCTGTGGCCCACCAAGCGGCGGCGGCGGCACATTGGGCGGCGGCAGACCGGAACCAGCCTGCTGCTGTTGCTGTTGCTGTTGCTGCTGCTGCTGCTGCTGCTGAACAGCACGGAATCGCTGCATTTGAGTCAACAACCACGCCTTGGAGTGCGCTAGCTGCCGAGTATCGATGATGAAACGCGGCTGGGAATTGGCCGGCGTCATTTGCAAGATGCTCTGCTGTTCCTTGATCAAGAACCTCTGCACTCTCCATATTAGCAATGTCTCAAATCGCAAAATGCCAATGTGCTTACGATGTTCATGATCTGCCGCACTGCTTGCTCATCCGTAGTCGCCATGTAGAAAGGCATGATCCACCTTTCCGCATCCGCGATGAGCTGCACCATCTGAGGGAATAATGTCTTGAAGTCGGCCATCTCGCGCTCGGAGACTTGCACGGACGCTCCTACAAACTCGATGAGTATGAATCTCAGGGCAGCTAAGTGTCACGTACGTTGCTGGAGCATGTACTGTTGCTGCACGGAGTTGACAATGGCCTGAAACGCGGCCTGCGTACCCGGTTGAGGAGGGGCGCCACTGGGTGCCATAGATCCCGGCTGCGGGAATGGAGACTGCGAGGGAAGTGACCTGGCTGGCCAGAAGCGCCAGGCGTGGGCATCATCGGGCGCGGCTGTCCCAAAACAGCTCCCAAGCCCTGCTGCCGGATTTGCTCCATCTGCTGCAAGGCCTGGTTTCCCGGGGGCATGAATGATGGTCCGCCCGGCGCATTCATCAGCCCTGCCTGCGGTTGGCTGGGGCCAGCGACATTCATCGGGCGATTAGGATCGTGGGGAGGGAAGCTCGGGCCAGCAGCAGCATTGGCCTGCGCGTGCGCCATCGAGTTGCGGTTTGCGATGAACTTCAGGAGGAACTGGTGGTCAAATTCCCGCAGGAAGTGTTCGTACGCGGCCTTGACCGCCTGTGCGACCTGCATCGTACTCCGCGAGGGATCGGCTTGCGACGGAAATCCGAGCGAGGCTGCGATGACAGCCCAAGTTTCATCCGGCAGAATCTACTCGTTCCGTTAGCACAATGTCGTGCACACGAGTACGAGTGAACAAAAAATTACTGACCCTTCCGATACCCTGGTGCCGCAGATGTTGCGAATGCAGCTCAAATATGTCGATCGCGCGGCCTTCGACTATACGTTTCGACTCGTCGATCGGATGCGAGCTGCCGAATGCGCGATACTGATTTTCAAACTGAGGGCGACCGAAGCCTATACGAGACAGTTGAGCTTGCAGCGCCTGGTTGATCAATTGCGCCTGCTGAGGAGGAAACTGGCCGGGGAGCTGCGACGGGGGCGGTTGAAGGGCAAATGTTTGCCCTTGTGGCGGTTGAGATTGGCCATGCGGCGGCTGGGGTGACGTCGCGGGATGGAACGGCGGTGCGGGTGACCTTGCACTAGGGCCAGGCTGCGGCGAACGCTGCATCTGCTGCAATTGCTGCAATTGCTGCTGCCGCATCAGCTGAGCGTGCAGCGCGTTTTGCTGCTGCTGGTGCTGCTGTTGCGCCTGCTGTTGCGCCTGCTGTTGTTGCTGCTGTTGCTGCTGCTGCTGCTGTGCCTGTTGAAGCTGCTGCTGGGCTTGCTGTTGCTGCGCCTGCTGTTGCTGCGCCTGCTGCTGTTGTTGCGCCTGCTGCTGTTGCGCCTGCTGCTGCTGATGTAACTGCTGCTGCAGGATCATGTTCTGCATCGCCTGCTGTTGCGGGTTCAGGTTCGACGCCATGCCGCCGCCCATCTGCTGGCTATGGGCAGGTGTGCCGGGGAGCGGGTGACCCGGAGGCAGCTGAGGGATCGAGCCCATGCCATGCGGCCACGACCCACTTGGCTTCCCATCTTGAGCGGAGCTAGCGCCGAGCGACATCCTGAGCGAGGGTCAGCGAGTGAACGCCAGTGACGTCGCGCAACGCAGTGCTTACCCGGCGGAACTGGGAGGCCGCGGTCCTCCGGGCTGCTGACCCTGCGCGGCTCCGGTGGGGTCGACGATGAACATCTTCATCCTCTGCGCGATGTGATGGATCATGCGTATCTGGACGTGCGCCTTGAGCTGCAGATCGTGGAGCTGCTTGGGCGTGGTCGTGGTGAAGTTAGCCTGTTGCCACTGGCGCCACTGCGCCTCCAGACTCAGGATATCGGTCCTGACCGCCTGCGCCATGTTCATGCAGTTTTGGAAGGTGACGTTACCGTTCACAGTAGCCAGTAGCTTCGGCATCTGCGCGTTGAGGAAGACCTGGAATTGGTCGTCGGGCGGCGCGGGGATAGAGGTGCGCTGTTGCTGCAACTGAACCACAGCGCCCAGGAGAGCGCTCGGTGTCATCGAGAGCGGATGGTGTTGCTGCTGCTGCTGTTGCTGCTGCTGCTGCTGTTGTTGTTGTTGCTGCTGCTGCTGTTGCTGCTGTTGCTGTTGCTGCTGCTGCTGTTGCTGCTGCTGCTGCTGCTGCTGGTGCTGGTGGTGAAGCGCTGCAACGTGCTGCAGGCTCTCAGCAGAAAACCGAGGCTGCAAAGCAGAGCCCAGCGGCGGCGGAGCCTGGCTCTGCTGGAGGTTGAGCTGCGCCTGAGTTTGGGGCGCATGGGCGAGCAGGCTGGCTTGCTGCTGGGGCGTCATGTTACGGGCGAGCGCGGGGCTGTGCGTCGGGGCGACGCCCTGGTTGAGCCGGCCCAGCTGGCGGGCGATATCAGCATTGACGCCGACTGGAATTGTGGCTCCAGACGGGCCACCGATATGTCCGGGCATATGCGCGCCTGGGCCGGGCAGACCGTGGCCAGGCGGCAATTGGACCTGCTGACCCGGGGCGCCCACCGCCGGATTGGCATGCTGCAGCTGGGCGTGCTGGGCGAGGAAGTGGGCGGGCATGGCGCTCTGGTTCGGGGGCGCGCGCGCGAGCAGATTGGGCTGCTGCTGCTGCTGGCCCATGGGCATCCGGGGCTGACCGAGAAGATTCTGCATCTGGCCCGGCTGCATCGCCTGCTGCTGCTGCTGCGCGGGTTGGAGATGCGGGAAGGCCTGCTGCTGCTGTTGTTGTTGCTGCTGCTGCAAGAGGTGCTGCTGGTGCTGGTGTTGCTGCTGCTGCTGCTGCTGTTGGTGCTGCTGCTGAGCGGACATGCCGGACTTGAGGTAATCCATGATCTAAGCCCACGAGTCAGCACGGCTCAGAGTCTGGGGCAGCGGGGGAGGCGAGCGCGGGCGGGGCAAGGGGCGACAGGCAGCTGCCAGCGAGCGAGCTGGTGTGTGGCAGGACGGAAGAAGACAGTGCCCGCAGGCAATTGCCGGTCCAATCCGCACATCCCGAGGCGCGGCTGCGCGCGGCGGCCGGCCGTGCTCGCGCGCCTGGAGGACTCACTCACCTGGGGCTGCTGGGCGTCCGGCGGAGGCGGGCGGGGGGCGAGGATGCTGCCGCGGAATTGCTGGTTAAGCGCCTGCCAGTCCTGCTGACGCTCGCTGGGGATGCCGGGGACAGCGGTCCGGGACGCCGGCGGCGGGGGTGCGGGCGCGAGCAACGGGTGCGGCGGCGGCGGGTGCGGCGGCGGCGGGGCGAACGCGTCGGCGGGGCGCGGGAGGGCAAGAGGGAACGAAGCGGCGGCGGAGTTCAGCGGCAATTGATTGTACGCCATCTTGTGCTCCGCAACGTCCGTCTCTCTCTCTCAGCGGCGCTCCGGCGGGGCGGACGGCGGCGGCGGGGGCGGGGGCGGGCGGGGAGTGCGCTCAGTCTCCTGCGCCAGTGGCGGGTCAAGGGCCAAGTGTACAGGAGCGTTCCGACTCCGATCTCTGCCACCCAGGACCGGCTCGGTGCAAGTGTCTACCCGCGAATTGGCTGCATCCCACTCCCCACCCGCCGTCTCACCGTCCCATTTCTTTTTCCATTATCCCCGGTCCGTGCTCTCAATACGCCTGTGACTCCCCCTGTCGCGCCCACGCATCGCCCACCACGCCGGTAAACGCCAGGGCCTCCAGAACAACGACGCCCATCACGGGAGCGGTCTGCCTCTCTCACCAAGGATACGCTGCGCCCTCCCCGCCCCCGCTCTCAAAACGTTGTCATGTGAGCCGTAACAACAATGCCACCGTGCCTGGTCCAGCGGCGACGAACAACACGCCAATGAACGACGCGGCTTCCTTCCTCGGACCCCTCAAACCACTAGGAAATGAAAGAACACACATCCGCCTCAAACAGCATACACCCTCGAACCCGCATGGGACGCAACGAAAAGCACTAGGCTGTGACTCGGACTCCGCCCAGCGCGCTGTTGCAGCTGCTCGGGCGCCACTGTCATATGCATACAAGCGCCCCCAAAAGCGCTCTGCGGGAGTCCCAGTCGCTTCTGCTCCCTGCTCGAACGTGCCCGAATGCTGAATAGCGAACGCACTGGGGGGGCCGCTGTCGACGTGCGAAATTGACGTAGGTGCGGGCGGGTGCACACATCTAGCCTGGCGTCGAGGCTCCAGAAGGTCCAAATCCAAGTCCGGGCTTCGCTCGACGGCATCGATCCCGCCGGCCGCCCATCATCGTCCCCGCTCGCCTCGCCCGTTCTAGACGCGTCCGCGCCCGTCTTCGCCGCCGTATTCCAGCAGCACCGCGGGGGAAAGCAGGCGCTGAGATCCGGATCGGCACGCCGCAAAAGAGACTCGACGGATCCGCCAGGCACGCGATCGCTCAATGAGTTCCTCTCGGCATCTTCCAGACGACGCTCTCATGCCCGCTCTGAGAGTGCAGACCGCGGCGAACGGCCGCGGCAGAGATTCCGCTTCTCATGCAATCATTGTACCCGGGCACGCACACTCTGGCTGGCTGGCTCGCGGATGTTTGCGCGTGCATCCCACGTGCTCACCACGCACGCACGCACGCAAAACTAATTGTTCCCCCCTATTACCCCACATCCCATACTGTATTTTATTGTGCCGCAAAATGCAGTCGTATATCGCATCAATCTCATCTCATCTCTGCATATTGCTCGCAGCAGCAGCATTATGAGCTGCGGACGATGGGCTGATGGATCCCGACGATGGTGCAGCCTGAGCGGCGGAGTTGGCGACCGTGGCCGGTCCTGCAGTTGCGTTCAGTCTGCCGCCCGGGAATCGAACACCTGAAGTGAGGCGAGCTTGCGGAGGTTGAAGGCCTCACAGTCGAAGCTGCAAAGCGAAGAGATCGTCATACCTTTGAGCCCTCTCACACAGTGACGCCGGCGACTGAGTACTGATGACTGGCAACAGTGGTACCACCCGCTCCTTGTCAGTCCACTGGCCGGCGCTTCTCGGCCCCCTATTTCTAGTGGCAACGCATTTCGTCGTGACACGCCCCGCGGAATTCCTGTCAGTACAATCTAGACGGTCTGTCAAAGCCCTGCTCGCGGGATCTAATTTGGAATGCTTGCGCCTCGCGCACACGGCATGGTTCGACAGAAGAACTCTGGCCGGGAACGACCAGAGTGGCCATGCTTCTGGGTCCACCGTTGCGCCGCCGCATTCAAAGCGATTTGTAGACCTACAGCTAGTATGATCAGAAACTGCTCGGTGTTCAGAGCAAGCATAATAGTGAACTTCTGGTCCTTGTCTGGACCTTCTGTCAGTGCTTGTGCAATTTGTGCAAGAGTCCAAAAAGCGCGGATTATTTGAATGGCTGTTTTCTGCAAGACCATCACCCGAGTTCGCCCGACGTATCGTGCACGCCCGGGAGCCCGCAGACAGACAGACGCCCTGACGTTTCACGGACGTCAGTTTGGGTTCAGTTGCCGTTGGAAACTGTGCAGCTGCCAGACGCGTCAACGGTCAAGAACATGAAATCGTAGTCGGACTGACCAGGGACGCCAATGCGTGCCTGGCGACGCGCTGAGATATTCACAGTCTTGACTGACGGTGGCCCGCAATCTCCGTTACGCGGAGATGTGGCAGGCCATGACGTCTGTGGAATCCGAATGGTGAGTACGGCGACTGAGAGAGAATATGGACAGAGACGTTGAATAGCGGCAGAATTTCAGCAGCATATTGAGGGAGGTCACGAGGCTTAGATGACCGAGGGAGGGCCTGGCGGAAGGGGTGAGCGGACCGCCGTCGCCTAGATTTCACGATGTCGTCGGATGGTCCCGGAGTGCGCTTTCGCGACTTGAACTCCTCCCAACACCTCGTCCGACGATCTACCCTCTACCATGGGCCTCCTTGACATAGTTAAGGTGCAGTCTGCAGTCAAAGCGCCGGTCTGCAGCGTGCTGAGCTTGTGTGCCAGCCTGGCGTGCTCACCGGCGACGACGTCCGCAAGGTGTTCGAGTACGCCCGCGAGCATCAGGTGCGCAGAGCCGTCCCTTGCAATACCCACCGCTCATCCCATTCGTTCAGTTTGCCATCCCCGTACGCGATCCCCGATATATGCTTTCCCGCGCCCGCAGACTGACACGGTCCGCGACGCCACAAGGCCATCAACGTCACCTCGTCCTCCACCGCGAACGCGTGTCTCGAGGCCGCGCGGTAAGCCAGGCGATGGTACGATTCGGCGGCCGCTCACGCCATAAAAATTGCATTCAGCGACGTGAAGGCGCCTATTATCCTGCAGGTGTCGCAGGGCGGCGCGGCGTACTTTGCGGGCAAGGGCCTCAACAACGACCAGCAGCAGGCGTCCATCGCCGGCGCCACGGCCGCCGCGCACCACATCCGCACCGTCGCCAAGGCCTACGGCGTGTGCGTTGCCAGTGCATTATACTAGCGCGCGCCCGGGAGATCTGACGCGATCGCACCAGGCCCGTCATCCTGCACTCGGACCACTGCGCCAAGAAGCTGCTGCCGTGGTTCGACGGGATGCTGGACGCGGACGAGGCGCACTTCAAGCAGCACGGCGAGCCGCTCTTCTCCTCGCACATGCTCGACCTCTCCGAGGAGCCCAAGGACGAGAACATCGCCACCTGCGTCCGCTACTTCGAGCGCATGGCCAAGCTCAACCTCTGGCTCGAGATGGAGATCGGCATCACCGGCGGCGAAGAGGACGGCGTGGACAACACCGGGGTCGACAACTCCAAGCTCTACACCCAGCCCGAGGACATCTACGACGTCTTCGCCGCCCTCCGCAAGATCGGCCCCAACTTCAGCATCGCCGCCGCCTTCGGCAACGTCCACGGCGTGTACAAGCCCGGCAACGTCAAGCTGCACCCCGAGCTGCTCGGCAAGCACCAGGCGTATGCGAGCGAGAAGCTTGGCGGGAAGGACAAGAAGCCGCTGTACGCACCCACTCCTGCCACCACTTCCTCCTCGTCCTCATCCTTACACGGTATCATCGCAGCTTCCTCGTCTTCCACGGCGGCTCGGGCTCGACCAAGGACGAGATCAAGACGGCCGTGCAGAACGGCGTGGTCAAGATGAACGTCGACACCGGTTCGTCTCCATCCCTCCCTCCCTTTCCCCTCTCCCCCATATTCATACAGCCTATCTTATCCAATATCTAATCTCGCACAGACACCCAATTCGCGTACCTGTCCGGCATCCGCGACTTCATACAGAAGAAGGCCGGCTACCTGCAGACCCAAGTCGGCAACCCGGAGGGCGCGGACAAGCCCAACAAGAAGGTAATGTTGCATGTTGAATGTTGTGCCGCCGGCTGACCGGTCCCTGCAGTACTACGACCCGCGCGTGTGGGTGCGCGAGGGCGAGAAAACGCTCGCCGCGCGCGTCAAGGAGGCGTGCGCCGACCTCGGCAACACTGACCGCTTGTAGTCAATGAAGCTGCAAGTTGGAGGGCGGATACTACTTAGTACTGATAGCCGCCAGCATTTGGGGACGAAGTAGAGAGGCGAGATGTAAACTGTAGCAAGTAAATGTTCGAAATCAACGTATAAGCCTTCCAATTGTAATCTTGGTGCAAATCGCGATGGCCAGGACTCTTCATTTGTCAAAGTTGAACTGCCCTCGCACAACTCGCGCGTTTGCCTCGTAAGTCTGGGCGTATGATCGTAAAGATACAGTGTGGACATGGGATTTAATTGTACAGAGGCAGCCATTGGTCATGAAATACTGTTTAGTAGATAGATTATCACCTACGAAGGAAGGCGCATTCAGGCGTCATCCTTGCCTCTGTTGATTATGAAGCGCTGCAGCTGCTCGAGAAGAGCAGCAGCCTCTTCGTCGGAGAAATCGAGAGCCTCGACCTCGAGGCCGTCGCGCATATGCTCGGCGGACGTGGACCCGGCGAGCGGCACGACGTCTAAGCTCTGCGCGAGCTTGAAGACGACCTGCTGCGGCGTGCATCCCTTGAGTTGCGCCAGCTTTTCGACTGCGGGGTGGGCGAGAAGCGACGGCGAGGAATGAAGCGTCCAAAACGACCTGCGACGCGCGCAGAGTCAGCAATATGTAACGAATGGAAACACAGACGCACTGGAAGATGATGCCATGTTCCCTGCAATACTGCCACACCTCCGCGGACCACGCGTTGCCCTCGTACCATCTGTTCTGCACGATGTCGACCTTGGCGCCGCTTTCGTGCAGCGCGCGCAGCGTGGCGACGTCGTAGACGTTGCTCACGCCGACCAGGCGCGCCTGGCCGGCCGTGCGCAGCTCGGCGAGCGCGTGCCAGGCCTCGAGCGTCTGCGCGCGCGAGGGGTACGGCCCGTGCAGCAGGTACGCGTCGAAGACGCCCGTGTGCAGGTTGCGCGTCGACGCGGCGAAGGACTGCGCGACTTGGTGCGCGATCGAGGCGTCTTTGCTGTATGGGATCGGCTGCGAGAGGTCGTGCCCGCCCAGCGGTGTGAACCTGCAGGAGGAGGACGCGTTCAGTCTTGGAGTCGTCGGGACTGTCACTGTAGCTGGAGAAAGCTCACTTGGTCTGGATGTAGAAGTCCTCGCGCTTGAAGCCTTCCTTGTACAGCTGCTGCAGTGCCGTGCCGACCAAGTTCTCTTTGTAATGCTGCAAATACGTTATCAGAGCTCGGTGATAGAGCTCATCTGCTGGTAGCACGCACCTTGGGCTGGCCGGCGGTGTCGATGGCGCGGAATCCCTGCTTTACGGCGGTGACGACGAGGTCAGTAGTCTTGGCCTCCTTCCAGGCCGTGCCGTAGATGATCTTGGGATACGGAGAGGTCATGGCGGTAGACAAGGAACGCGCAAAGCGGACTCGAAGCATCCCAAGACCTTGTGCAGCCGCTTTATAACGTGACCCGTGGCGCGAATGTCTCAGTTTCCAGCTCTTGTTCGACTTGGCCGGGTGCGCCCGAGCAGCTCGAACACGCTCTCTCGCAGATGCACGCAGCCGAGCCTGGGTCGATGGTCGCACTTGGAAATGCGCGATTCTGTGAATTACGAGGACAAGCGACGTTCGGCGCGGTCCGAATTCGATCGCAACTTGACTCCCTACCCTCACCATGCAAGGCATGTCCGCGTCCACCTTCCACCTTGATTACGAACTGATTTGACGCGTCTGATGTAGGGTTCAACAAGTATTATCCGCCAGATTATGACGGCGAGAAGCATGGCAGCCTGAACTCGTACAGAGGTTCGTATCCGTCTCTGCGCCGCTGCCACAGGTCTCCATTGGCGATATATATGGCCATACTGCACTATCCTGCTGCTTGCGACGTCTGGCTCGTATATGGTTGGACTGGGCTGGAGGATCAGAAATGCAACATACTCGTTATGCCACATGTCTGATCCTGACCGCTGCACCACCCGTCGCTACCGGAACGGGCTGCTCTCTTGCTTCGAGACTCCTGCGCTTTTTTGCCTATGCTTCCGGCTTTGCTAGAGGTATTGACCACGCCGCTCTGTAGGCAAACATGCTCTGGGCGTTCGCGCACGCAAGATCGACCAGGGCATCCTCATCGTCCGGTTTGAGCTACCGTTCAACATTTGGGTACGCTCCTCTCTTCCTCTGTACTCGTCCATTCGCGCATGACTAACAACACCGATAGTGGTACGCCCATTGACAGACAACTCCTTGTGCCGTCACTAAAGCCTTGAATTCACACTCCCAGCGGACACTGCAACGCGCACATCGGCATGGGCGTGCGCTACAACGCCGAGAAGCGCAAGATCGGCGCGTACTACACAACGCCCATCTACGCGTTCCGCTGCAAATGCCACCTGTGCGACGGCTGGTTCGAGATCCAGACGGACCCGAAGAACACGCGCTACGTCGTCACCGAGGGCGCGCGCCAGAAGATGGAGGACTGGGACCCCGCGGAGAACGGCGGGTTTGCCGTGCACGGTGCGCTCGTTATCATCAAGTTATGCGCGACTCAAGCTTATCATGACGCGTGTGCAATTCAGAGAACGACCCCAGCAAAGCTGCGCCGGTAGACCCGCTCGCTGCGCTGGAGAAGACGGCCGAGGCGGCGGCGCATACGAAGGCCGTCGTCGCGCCGAGACTCGAGCAGCTGCAGGCGCACGCGGACCACATGCGCGCGGACCCGTATACGCATTCGCAGCGCGTGCGCAAGCAGTTCCGCGCGCAGAAGAAGGACGACTTGGAGCGCAAGCGGCAGGACGACGCGTTCAAGGCCAAGTACGGCCTGGCCGAGGAGTTGCAGCTGGAGCGGGACGACGACGCGTCGTTGAGGGAGGAGGCGCGGCTGGAGCTGCAAAGGGAACGAGAACGACGGCTGGCGGAGCCACCTACCCCTGGTTCTGCGCTGCGAAGACTGAAGGCAGCCTCTTCATCTTCGTCGTCGTCGGCTGTCTCTGGCGCGGCGGGGCTGAAGGCTTCGCTTCTGCGCAATACCTACGCGAAGTTGCCGGTACGGCCTAAACCTCCAGCAGCTTCGAAGCCATCCCTCGTCGTGCGCAAGTCGTGACTGCTGTACATCATTGAAGGCTTTCGTATCTTCAATACAGACGCGGTCTCGTGGATACCATAGGACAATTACTGACCGGCGAGCATGGAACAATCGGGCCCGACAACACGGCGCACGTGCCGACCGGCCGGCGCCGATGAACAACAACGACTCGGACAATGGCCACCACGGCGCATCGCTTTCTTCACGCGTCTCTCTTCCTCTTACCACCACCACCGCTATCCTTGTACGTGCTCTGGCACTTGTGCTCGCTGTTCGAGGCTCACTCCTGCTCGCAGATTTGCACCGTTCACGACCTCGACATCATGACTGCTCGACTCGCTCTCCTTACGCTCTTTTCCGCTTTTGCAGCGCTGGCGCTGGCACAAGACGATGCAGCTTCCCCAGCGTATACCGGTCCCAGTGCGTGCTGTCCTTTGTGTCGTGCACGCAGTTCATACGGTACTCATTTGGTGGCTGCCCAATACGTAGTACTCGATCGCTCTCTCATCCAGATGGGATCATTCTCAGATGGCAAACTGGGACCGTTGGATGGGAAGGCGAAGAGCAAGACCTCGTATAACAACTTGTGCGTGCGCTCCACACAATCCACTGACATCCTCGCTCACTTCCGATTCGGATTGCAGCATCAACTACTGCGGGACGCGAACCGACCTCCCACTGACTAACGGCATGCAGATCGAGTCCGGGTCGTGCAGCGCGACGCCTCAGGGCTTCCTGGCGCCCAAAGCGACGATGCCGCACGCCAAGTTCGTCTTCCCGTTCAACACGGCCGTCCTGCCCGTGAACACGACCTTCACCGTGCGCCTGGCGATCCGCAACCTCCAAACGGGCTCCTTCTCCAACCCGGACACCAACTTCCACGCCGCACCGCAGGACCTCACGCCCGGCGGTCTCGTCGTCGGCCACTCGCACTACGTCGTGCAGCGCATCCCGAGCATCGACAGCGTCGACCCGCTCGACCCGCAGGACTTCGTGCATTTCAAGGGGCTGAACTTCCCCGCCGATGAGAGCGGGGAGCTGACGGACGACGTGTCCGGCGGGCTGGATGTGGGCTTTTACCGCATCGCGAGCATCAATTCCGCGACGAACCACCAGCCGGTGCTCGTCAGCGTTGCGCAGAGGGGCGCGCTGGACGATATGGTGTACTTCGAGGTGCGGGAGGGCGTGCCGATGCCCACGCCTCCCGCTTCGCAAGCCGCGCCCGCGTCGCCTCAGCGCCGCCGCTGAATGAACCGGCTCAGGCTGCCGAGTAATTGCTCTAGCGCGGCGGTCAGAGGTGTTCTCTTGATCTTGGCGTCCGATGTACATGTCCCACTGTATTGCTAGCGTTCTGAGACCTGCATTCCTACTTGACATTTATCGTAATTCACTACTTGAACCCCATCCTCAGAGTCGATATGGCCCTTCTGCCTCTGCGCACCTGCCTCTTGCTTCCCTCCATCTGTCACAAACCGAAAATCTAGGCGAAGATCTGCTTGTGCTCAGTTTTACAGTAGATCTCGTCAGAGACTTCAATCGTAACGTCAACTCACAATTCCTACATAATACAGATCGGAGCGCTCTGCGGCCTTCGAAGGATCGCGCAGTCCACGCGTGCGTCCCTGTGGCAATCGAACTGGATCCCCAGCGATTCGATCCGAGGCACGTTCTTCAAGTTTTCTCATTGATCTTCATGTTCGAGTTGCAATGTCCAGGATCCGCATCGCAGTACTCCTCGGAGACGGGCCTAACATCGACTTGCTTCAATGTTTGAAGATCTTAATAAGGAAGTTAACGGTGAATCATTGGTGGTACCACTTTGAGCGTTTCTTACAGCAACACTGTTCAAGCAGCGCTCCGGTTGCGATACATACATCTAGTACGTCTAGTTGAACATGGGCAGGCATGGGGTGAGCGGATGGGGACGATGATGCAAAATGCGGGGGGTCTCGACGCTCTCGGTCATGGCAGGCGGGTCTCCGAGTGAAACTCAGTGCACGCCGTTCGTGTGGCCGTTCGTGAGCTTGCGCTCCAAGATGTGCTGCCGGCGCTGCTTGACGGCCTGGCGACGATGTCAGCCACACGATTCCCGGTTGAAATGAATACAAGCGGATGGACTCTCACCTCGTTCAACTTGTCGAGCATGACAACTGTCGTTCCCAGTCCACGCACGCGTCCGTGATGCTGACGCCGTACTTGAGGCCTTGTGGGCCTTCTGGCGGGACGTCCTGCCGGCCCGCGTTGATGTGCGACTCGATCATCACGCCAGTGAGCGTCGAATCGCCGGCGGCAAGCTGCTCGCAGATGCTGTCCAGAACCTTCGGCTGGTTCATGTAGTCCTTCGACGAGTTTCCATCTGGCGACGAGGCGGGAATGTGTGTTAGAATGCTTGATGCATCGCGGGGGGAGAAGGCACGAGCAACGCACGACTGCAGTCGACCATGATGGCCGGGTGCGATTTTGGCCGCGACTTCTTGACGGCGGCAGCGGCGGCCTGCACGTGCTCGGCCGCGTAGTTGGGCCCTTTGGACGAGCCGCGCAGGATGACATGCACATCCGGATTGCCGCGCGTCTTGACAATGGCTGCGAGGCCCTGCTCGGTGACACCCTACGATGCGATGCCGCCCAGGCGTCAGCCAGACTGAAATTCAGATGACCGCGCGAGACACGAACCATGAACGCGTGCGGGTTGGACGAGGAGCGCATCGCATCGACGGCGATTTGCACCGAGCCGTCAGTGCCATTCTTGAAGCCCACGGGGAAGGAGACACCCGACGCGAGCTCGCGATGCAGTTGCGATTCCGTCGTGCGCGCGCCAATGGCGCCCCAAGAAACCAAGTCCTAAAGACGCGCGCATGAGGTCAGTACCGCTCGTTGCAACGAGTGAAGACGCCTTGAAACATGGCACCACATACAGCGAGGTACTGCGGCGATATCGTGTCCAACAATTCCAGTGCCACAGGGACGCCCATGTCGGTCAAGTCACACAGCAGTTGTCGTGCCATACGCAGGCCCTTGTTTATCTTGAACGATCCGTCTAAATCCGGGTCGTTAATCAGGCCTTTCCCTGCACGTCATTCCTGTCAGACAATATCCGGACGGATGAAGGGGGCTGGTACTGACAGCCGACGTTGGTGCGGGGTTTCTTCAGCGGATGAACGCAGTGTCAGTTCTATTGGCTGTTGAAGCACATTTACAAGGACTGACTTCGAAGTAAGAACGCTGAAAACGATATTAGCATTTGGTGTGCATTTATCCGCCGGCCTTGCGGCTTCCCGGACAAGGCTGCACGTACCATGATGATGAGGAGGCCGTCCCACTTGGGCATGGCCTCCTTGAGCAGCTTCGCGTAGGTCATGGCCTGCTCGGTCGAGTGGATCGAGCAGGGCCCAACGATGACCACGAGCCGGTCGTCGTGGCCCGCGATTATGCGCGCGGCGGCATAGCGAGCGCGCGCGATGACCTGGCAGCTAACGTTCACCGACGGTCAGAACAACCAAGGCAAGCGATGCGCACCTCTTGCGCGTGCTTCGTCGAGACAACCTCGTGCTTGAGGAGCGCTGGCTGGACGAGCGGGTCGTACTGCGACGCGTCGGTCAATGCGCGCGTAACTTAGCCGACGACTTACACCCTGGACGCGACGGTCAGAGATGTAGCGAGCGAAGGCCTCAGCCTCCTCGGGCGGGGGAGTGGTGCCTGCAGAGTTCATGCTGTATGAGATGCGCCGGGGAAATGAACGAGCGGTGGGTCTCACTCATTGAATCTCCAATGAGCTTTTTGTAGTTGCAGGACAAGTGAGCACCGGCGCACGCCGGAGTTAATTCGTGACTCGGCTGCTGATGTCAAAGTGCCATTGCACGGCAACACCGTTACAAACGCTCGCGGTGACACGCTACTTGTCACGCCGCCCGGTGACAGATTTTCTGCGGCGTGGATTCTCACCACCGCGATGCTGTTCTCTGACCGATCCCCTCCGCCTGTCACTCTCCCCTGCCATTGTCGCTTTATGACGACTCCTGCGCTCAGCACTGGCACACTCTCATCGGTGCCTACCCGTCGTCTCGGTACCAGGTACACGTGTCCCGTGGGACTTGTAAGAGTTCAAGCGTTCCCCTTGTTCCCGAGCGAGGGAGTCTACCGACTAACACTCCCCGGTGCTTCCCTTCGTCTCTTGCACTTCGGCAGCAGATCTCAGACCCAGAAGCCGTTTAGCAGCCCACAATTCTCTCGGGAGGCTTGCAACATGAATTACTGGTCAAACGTGCGATTCCAGAAGCAGCGGTAGTCGGTCCGGCATCTGAGGAAACCACTGTCAGTCATTGAGACCGCCGGTTGCGTCAATGGAGACGAAGTTTGCATTTACGCAGCGCTGGTGAATCCGACATGCGAGGGCTGTCTATAGCGCGTATGGTGTGATTCTAGGCTGTTTTAGACGCTCGCATCAGTTTGACCTGTGTGATGAGCTGTCGCTGGGGGAAACTTGGAACTTGGAGAGCTGTCGACCGGCGGTGCATGACCAAGACGCCGGCATCTTTTTCTGTTTATTTTCTCACAAAGGAGTGGAAATCACGACGTCAGATGCATGATTACGGGATTATAAGGCCTCGACCGTATGCCACTGATCGACCGTTCGCGGGTTCAAATCTGACCCTACCCCTATCTCGATATGGTGTTTGCGCGTCAATCTCACCCATTGGTAGAGGAAACGTCTGCTGCGAGCGCAACTCCACGGCGGTCGGGAATACAGACAACTCGAAATCAACCCCTATATGATTATCTGTTGGTTATGGTACGATGCGAGAGGAGCGCGTCTCGCCGACGTTGATAGCGAGTCGGAGCGTAGGAACCTGGCTTCCAGATGAGGCCACCGCCCATGATTATTCAACAAACTTTTCAATAGAGCGCCTGCGGACAATCTTATCACAATATCCTGAGCTCGGAGCGCTCACAATCGCGCCCTGCCGGTCGTCAGTAGGAGGGCAGTGACAGATCACTTTGCGAGGTCAAACGTGCGCTGAGCTGACGCCTGGCAGCGCACAGCATAATCAGGATACATTGTGGCAATACCACAAGGCCATATCCCCATTGAGCCGGATTCTCGCATTGAGATCACTCTACTGTCTGTACCTGCGTCGGGGGGGAACCCAACATTTCCACTGTCCCACGAAGCCAAGCTTTGCTCGAAGTTAAACGCTTGCCTGCTGGTTGCCGTTGCCTGCATGCAACGCCACCAGCGCAAACAGACCTTACCGGTCCGTCGCATTGAATGCAGCGAGCTAACAATATTCAGTCAGTGTTAGCTGTTTGCCACGTTCTAGACATGCCTACTCAATGACGCAGCTTGTCGTGCTCTCAGAACCCGCACAGTAACCGTGAGTCTCGCAGTTTCAGCAGACTCGCACGAGCGGGAGGACGTGTACTGCGACCTGTATGACTCTTGTATTGCTTCGATAGAAAAATGGTAGCGCACTCGGGAAGTCGTTAGTCGCATGGGACCACGCTAGCTGCATGCGGAGCGCCGGCTGGCGCGATAGTCTGAGCGGGCATGAGTCTGCAAGTCACCGCAGCCCACTTCCGATAAGGATGCCAGGAGGGCGGGCAGCTACACGATAGGCTGTCATTCAGCAAGCACGCCAGGGAAGATAATCAGAACGCATAACGCTCAGTCACACCGCGGCGCTTCCCAATGCGCGCGATTCCGAACAGCCACAAATCCCACTCAGGAACGCCAACAAATCCTCAGCGACGACGACGCGGCCCACCAAGAGGCCGCATACCGGAGCATCCGTTATGTGGTCCACAATCCACAGCTCGGACGCCGCACAGTGTGCTGCCGGAGATATGGCCCAAGAATCCGGACAGAGCATCCCGAGGAGAGCAGCCAATTTCCGAGAGCCACATGGGGAAGCAGAATCAGAACCTGGAGCCTGCTGTTCTGACGCGCGCGCACTCAGACTCGTCCCGACCAGTGCGGGTCATTGCGTCGTGCGGAAGGGAGAAGGGGGCGGGAGCTCGTTCGGGACACCCACATGACGACCCTTGCCACTGCAACCTAAGCGCCTCAGTAACCGGCTACTGGTTGAGGCGAGCTGGTAGGGCTTGCCTGCAGTATGTCGACCGTCTGCTGTTTCATTGCTTGCCTTCCCTATCGCGTCTGCCGTCACTTGATAACCCGAGGTTTCAATAAAATTCATCCTAGGATCGCGTTTAGTCTCAGAGCAACTGAGCCGGGCACGTACCTGCGTTGCCACACATGTTCGATGCATGCCTGGGTCTTCGGATGCTCAGTGGATTTAGGGTTGGAGATGCGTTCGAAGCCTCTCCCCAGGTTGTACCCCACACAGACTTCCGCACGGACTCCCGACAGCTCCTTTTTACGCCCGACCATGACGTCCCCGCCGCATCCAAAGACTAAAATGACGAGATAATGACCGCTCCCCAAGTGCCAAGGCGGGGCCACAAGCATCAGTGGATACCTTCTCGAGGATAATGGTCGGGCTCTCTGCGGCGGTGCAGACTCGCACTCGCCCCAATTCGGCGCAGCTGGCACAAATTCCTCACGCAAGTTGGCGTGGACATGCACGGCACGCGTCCGGCTCTCCTGTGCACCCAATCCACCATTCGCGCGCGCACACCCGTGACTTTTTCGGGTCGTCGGGACAATCGCGTTTGTTGTCGTTCGCGCTTCGCGATTCGTGCCTGCCATCCCGCGGAGGGGCGTCCCATTGAGTCGGACCAGCTGCCACTGCACCCGCCAGCGTGCCGATCATACTGAGATGCCTCCCCCGCCGTGGCCACCGAGCACCTGCTTCACCGCGACGCGCCTGACGGACTCGACGTTCAAGATCATCCACGACGACGCATACGACGAGAACCCGTTCATCTACCTCAAGCTCTTCGCCGATGTGCCGCTCGCGCTCCTCATCGACACCGGCTGCGGCATTGACGGGGCGCGCGACAAGACCGTGACGATGAAGAGCCTGCGCGAGTTCATGGAGTGGTACCCCCAGCCCGACTTCGGCGACGCCCCGTTCAATCCCCAAGGCTACAGGAAGTACGTCGTCGTATGCTCGCATTGTCACTACGACCACATCTGTGCGTGAGCATGCCATGCCATGGCAAATCCGAGAATCGTGCGATACTGAAACTTCTTGCACGCGAAGGCGGGATCGAAGAGTTTGCTTCTAGCAGTAGCACTGATGCAGCCCTCGTGGCCTCAGCAAACGGACGGCAGTTCATCGAGTCCGACCTGCCCGCGCACTCGCTCTGCAAGTTCCTCGACATCTCCACGCCCAAATACACCATCACGCAATGGGCCCAGCACATGCAGCCACTCCGCGTGCGTAGACGGGGCAGCAGTCGGCGTTGGCGTTGCATGCACTAATAACATTTGTTTGATTTGCTTGATATGAATGAATGAATGAATGCAGGCACCAGATGGTACGACGCTGCCGATCCTGAGCCTGCACACGCCGGGGCACACGCCGGACTCGCTCGCGCTGTACGACGCGGGCGAGCGCATGCTCTACGTCGGCGACACGCTGTACGAGTGGGCGCCGACCATCTTCCCGCGCGAGGGCGACATCGTCGCCTGGCTGCGCAGCGTCGAGATGCTCGTCGAATTCGTCAAGGCGAAGTCGAAGGACCAGGAGCTTCAAGAGAACATGCGCTTCGACTCGCACCACCGCGGCGGCGACATACGGATTAGCTGCGGACACGTAACGGCCGCCGGCCCCGCGCTCGAGATCCTGGAGGAGTGTCTGGGCTTCATGCGCGACGTTCTGGCGGGGAAGGTGCGGGTCGCCAAGGAGATGGAGGTCCGTGGGTATAAGGTCGTAGTGTATGAGCAGCCCGGCACCGCGCGATTCGTCGTGCTGGCGCCGGTCAAGTTGATCGAGGACGCGAGAAGACGGTTGCGGTTATAGAAGATTGTACCGACAGCGATGGAGACGAACCAATGAAAGCAATGCCCAAGGTTCGATGAGAGGATAGTTCATCTTCGTTTGCGTAGCATCTCCTTCTCCAGGCTGGCAAGAAAGTTGTCTGCCTCGGACTTGGGCTTCGCCTGCTTGCTCTGATTCTCGAGCATCGCGAACGGGTCGGCAGGTAGCGCAGCAGCAAGAGCATCTGCCTTCGCCATCGTAGAAGAGGGGCCTGAAGCCGTCGACGAAGCATGCGCTGTCGTACCAGACGGCGTGGCAGAATCAGCAGATGTCGCCGGCGCGACTTTGCGCCTCTTCGCATCGAGCACCTTCCGCCGCTCCTCGATTTCGCGCTTGCGCTTCTCCATCGCGCGGCTAGGGGCGGCAGTGTCGTCCGTTGCATTGGCAGCGCCGGTTTCTTCTCGAGCCTTCTTGGTGTCGTCTCTTGATGCCTTCAGTTCCTCCATCTGCCGTTGTCGTTCCTCTAGGTCGGCCGAGAGGTTGTAATGGGCGGCACCCTTGTTGCGCATATCCTTCGAAGCATCGTAGTGCACGTTCAGGGGAGTCTGAATCAGTGACTCTTCTATCTGCGCTTTGCGTTCTTCGGTTTGTTGGTACGTTGGGAAGTAGTTGATTTCGCCGCGCAGGAGATATGGGCTATGACGGCGGGTGAGCCGCTGAAGGGAAAGGTATCTTTAAGAGGACTTACTCGTCATCTACAGGAGTCTCCTCTTCCTCTTTGTGGATGAGATGACGAGGCACCTCGCTGCGTCTGGCTGTGCGGGTTCGTCCGAATTCATCTTCGTATTCTACTATTGGAATGTCCTGAAGGTAGATTAGACGTGATCATTTCGAGTAGATTGGACGTACTTCAGTAGGCCGCATGGGAACTGTGCGGCTCTCGTCTTCATCGTCGCTGTGTGACGAGTATCCGTTCTCTTCTGCCTTGGAGTCGAACTGAACAAGAACACATAAGCACGGCATGAACGGCGCTATAGGAGTGCGCTCACGTCTACTAGTAGCGTTGCATACTGCGCCTCGTCCAGGCCGCCGCTCTTGCCTCGGCGTAATTGGTCGTAGAGCTTCGCCTTGCGCTCGAGCGCTTCCCGGGCAGAGTCGAGCGTAGGCTTGTTGACGGCCATTTCAGCGTCTCGTTGAGCGCGTGCGGCCACGCCCTTGTTCTGCCGCTGCCATACTGTGGGTTTCTATCATACGAGTTAGCATTGAGCAGGCAATTGCTGAGGCGGCTGCGGCGCACCTTGTCTGGGCGTTTAATACCGCCAACGACATAACCCTGGGCCTTGCCAGCCTCCTTTTCCTTGGAGAATTCGAGCTCCTTCTTCGCGAGCTCGGCCTTGAGGTCAAAGAAGGACGAGACGGAGATTCCTTTGCCCTTGGACATTGGTGGCAGAGGCAAGAGTCAAGGCGGCGGCTGCGCCCGGCGCGTCGGCCAGCCACTTGCCTTTGAGCGGCCAAGGCATGGACAAGGACAACAATTCCAAGGACTTTACATTCGCCAAGCTCAGCGACCTCAAGTTACCAGTCACATTCCGCATGTAAATTAACAAAATTTGAGCCTCTGCGCGGTGTCGAACTGACGCGCTGCCAGCTCGCAATTGGAAGGCACGCGCAAGCCACGCTCGTACACTGAGCTCCTCGAGCACCCCGAACTTCGCTTTGCCGGTGTCCAGCTTCCGTGCGTCGTCTGCAGCAACGCCCGCCGGCCGTCTGACCGAGAGACAGCACGCTTTCAGATCTCTATGTCACCGTCCAGCTCGTCGCAGACAACAAGCCGTTGACCATCCCATACCGCACCGCGTTCAAGGCGTTTAAGAACTCGTACACGTGCGTGTGCTACGAGCATTTAGTTGTGGAATACGCTGCTAAAGGGTCGCATGCACCACTGCAGCTGGAATGAATGGATAACGCTGCCCATCAAGTACTGCGACCTCCCGCTCAACTCCCAACTGGCAATTACAGTCTGGGATATCCAGGGCCCGCGTACCGCCGTCCCTGTGGGTGGTACGACCTTTCGCTTGTTTGGCAAGAAATGGTACGCTGCTGGCCGCGCACATCTACAACATTCGGCAGTTATATGGATGTCTCGCCTCGCAGGACATTGCGGCGCGGCAAACACAGGCTGCTGCTATGGGAAGATCAGGAGGCGGACGGTTCTGTCGACACGAAGACGCCGAGCAAACTCCAAGTTCGCGATGAGATGGGCAGGTTAGAGAAGGTGTGTCACTCGCCAGGCGCGCGGTCTCCTTGCACAGGCGCGTCGAACAATCTACGTACAGACCCCACGGCGGAGAGAGATAGAGCGCTCTTATTGGGACGCTGTTTCTGTCTTCTATCTCCAGCCTAGCCGCGTCTGAGGCTCTGCCGCCTGCATTTTGCGCGCCTGACTGTCTGCAGAGTGCTCGGCGTCAACGTCGTGCACTTGTCCCACGGGGTTTCTCCATACTGACATGGCGTTGCTTGCAGTTGATGAAGAAGTACGAGAAAGGCGATCTCCCAACTGTGGAGTGGCTCGATAAGCTGGCCTTCCGGCGCATGGAGGAGATACATGCCGTTCGTCCCCAATTTATGCAATTCCTAAATATCTCTGAACCAGAATATTTTTTCGTATAGGAGGAGACAGCAAAATCAGAGCATTTATTCCTCTACATTGACCTCCCGCGGTTCGACTTCCCCGTTGTCTTCACCGAGCCTGTGAGTACCACGTGCGTCCTAATGTGTGTGCAGTGCTAATGTTGTTTCGTTGCAGGAACCGACGCAATCAACGTCGACAACGCCGGCAGTATCGGTATCTGTCCCCGCAGCGGCTCGCAATGCAGCAGAAGCGCCGGCGGCGTCGATGCAGGCCATCTCGAGCGACACGGCGCTGTGGCAGATCATCGACCCCGAGATCGCGCGCGAGAACCCCGTGGAGGACAAGCACCGGCGCCTCGTGCGCTCGCATCGCAGCGGCCCGCTCGACCGCGAGCTCAAGCCCAACGCGAAGATTCGCGACGAGCTCGGCGTGCGTCTTCCTTTCCCCTCCCCACGCTGGCCCCGTAGCTGAGGTTGACCACCTGTCGTGTTGCAGGTTATTCTGGCGTACCCGCCAAGTCGCGTCCTGACGTCCGAGGAGAAGGACTTGATATGGAAGTTCCGGTTCTACCTCACGCGCGACCGCCGCGGGTTGACCAAGTTCCTCAAGTCGGTGTCGTGGCGCGACGCGAGCGAGGTCAAGCAGGCGGTCGAGGTGCTCTTGCCGATGTGGACTGAGATTGATATCGATGACGCGCTGGAGCTCCTGGGACCTGGTACCGTCGACTCGCGCGTGCGTGGGTATGCTGTTAAGCAGCTGCGGCGTGCGGACGATGAGGTACGCCTTGTCGCTGATTTGTATCTCTTGCTTTCCTTTTGCTGATGTGACGCTGTAGGAACTACTGCTCTACCTGCTCCAGCTCGTCCAGGCGCTCAAGTTTGAGAGTGCTGCGAGCGAGCATCGGTCGTCGAGAGCTGTGTCATATGATGACAGTGGCTTGGCGGACTTCCTGGTCGAGCGCGCTGTGAAGAACCATGTGCTTGGGAATCGCCTGCATTGGTACCTCATGGTTGAGATCGAGGACGACAAGGTCGGACAGGGTGCAGGGCATGGTCAGATGTATGCGAAGGTCGCGTACAAGTTCATGACCGAGTTGATGAAGGTGCGACTCTCATACAAACTACAAACCAAGCTCATCAATGCGTTTCGTACAGCTGGAAGAAGGCGCCGAGCGACGAACCATCTTGCGAAGACAGGGCGAGCTGCTCACCACGCTATCCACGCGGGCGAAAGAGTTGCGCGTCCTGAAAGACCCGCGACCCAAGAAGATCGAGAGGCTGCGCGCCTTCATCGCAGACCCGAAGAACGGCCTGGCGTCGATGGCGCCGCTGCCGCTGCCTTTGAACGCGAAGGTGACGATCACGGGCATCGTCGCGGAGAAGGCGAGCATCTTCAAGTCGAACATGCTGCCGCTGCTGCTGCACTTCACGTGCACGGACGGGTCGGAGTACCCGGTGATGTTCAAGAACGGCGACGACCTGCGGCAGGACCAGCTCGTCATCCAGCTCTTCACGCTCATGGACCGCCTGATGCGGCAGGAGAACCTCGACCTGAAGCTCACGCCGTACGACGTGCTCGCGACGGGCGTCGCGGAGGGCATGATGCAGTTCGTGCCCAGCAAGGCCATCGCGGCCATCGTCGCCGAGCACGGCACGCTGCTCAATTACCTGCGCGCGCACAATCCCGACGAGGGCAGTGTCGGCACGTACGGCGTCCAGCCGGGCGTCATCGACACCTTTGTGCGCAGTTGTGGTGCGTACCGCTCGGAGCTGCGCGGGTTTGCTTGCTTGGCTAACCTGGCGCGCGTCGTTCGGCAGCTGGGTATTGCGTCGTCACGTATCTCCTCGGTGTTGGAGATCGGCATCTGGATAACTTGCTGCTTACCCCCGACGGTATGCGCTTTGTCACACGTTTGCAGCTGAGAGCTCATTCCGTTTTGATACCAGGCCACTTCTTCCATGGTCGGTTTCCCCAAACCTCGGACCACAATGTGTACTGATGCGTTCCGTCCCGTGCAGTGGACTTTGGCTACATCCTCGGGCGCGACCCGAAGCCGTTCCCTCCGCAGGTCAAGGTGTGCAAAGAAATGGTCGAGGGGATGGGCGGCGCGCAGTCGTCGCACTACGCCCGCTTCCGCGCGCTATGCTTCACGGCCTTCTCCATCCTGCGCAAGAACGCGAACCTCATCCTGAACTTGGTCGCGCTCATGGCGGACGCGAACATCCCGGACCTGAAGCACCGCGACGTGCACGAGCAGCTGCAGGACAAATTCCGGCTCGACCTGACCGACGAGGAGGCTATCAAGCATTTCGAGGCGCTCCTCAACGAGACGTCGTACTTTACGGTGCTCGTGGACCGGATTCATGATGTTGTTCAGTATTGGAAGAGCTGAGGAGGATTTTCGAGGATATTTTGCAGGAGCTGTAGAGTAGCGACTCTGTATAGTAGGATGAATGAATGATGTCCGTGGAGACTCGCAGGAATTCCGTATTACAGTGCACGCTGCCGTGGGTGGGAGCGGCAGTGACGCATTGGCTGTGTGACGCGCGCCCGCAGTTCGCGTCCGGCCGCACCGCCAAGTCTCTTCCTCCTCTCCCGCCGCCCATAAACTCGCCGGCGCGCCGCAGTCGGCCGCAAGTGCTACGATGGCCCTCCTCGACCACATTACCGAGACCGTGAACCGATTCCTGCCGCAGAAGCGGGAAAAGATACCCCAGCCTATCAACACCGCAAGCGGCGGCATAGGCCATGGCGTCTACAGCCAGGGCGAGGACGTGAGTGGAGCGCAGTCATTGCAGGCTGCAGCGTGCTGACTGAATTCTTGTGCGCATACTCAGATGATTCTGTCGAAACCTGCGATTCTGTTCCATGCCCTCCAGATATTCTTCGTGTTCATCGCCATGTGCTGTTTTGCTGGCGTCGCCTCGTTCCAGGGCAAATGGATAGGCGCACCGTGTGAGTCGCTTGGAGCGCGTTCAACGTTCGGATGGCTGGCTGGCTGCTGACCGATGTCTACGCGTAGCTGGCCTGACGAGCTTCGTGCTGTTCGTGACGCTGCTGGGCCTCTTCCTCTCTATTTTCCTGGTGACCGTGCCGGTTGTGTACGACAAATACGACAAGGGCGTCCGGCTGGCGCGCGCCCTGCGCGAGGTCCGCGTGCAGTTCATCCTCACCAGCGTCGGCATGGCGCTCGTGCCGCTTGTAGCGTGCGTAATCCACCCCATTACCTGCACGCGCCCGAAGGCTCACAAGTGACGCTCATTTCCAGCATGATAACGACAATTTCTGGTGAGGCTATCAGCGCCGAGCCGGTGCCTTCGCGTGCAGCATTCTGACATTTGTCGTGCAGCCTGGACGCAGCCTGGCTGCAAAAACCCTGACAAGGACCCGCACGAGAAGCTGGGAGATGACTTCAAGAAAGGCCTTCCGGGCTGGTGCCGCACCAAGCAGGCAGGCGCCATTTTCCTCTGGCTGGCAGGAGGTCAGTCTGCATCGGCACGCTTGCTTCAAGCGTGCGCGCAATCATGGGACCCATGCTCAATTCTGCCGCAGCGGCGTACATCGCGTCCTTCGTGCTCGTGTTCTACAACTGGCGCCGCGGGAAGCACACGTACAACACCGCGCGCGACCCGCCGTTCACGCATCCGGAGGAGCCGTCGCACGACTACGACGAGGAGGGCGATCCCTACACCCACCCTACGCGCGTGACTGACGCGCCACCGCGCATCCCGGACGAAGTGACATCGCCATTCGACGACTCGAACCGCTACTCGGGATACAGCGCCCCCTCGCGACAGAGCATGGACCCCTATGGTGCCTTCAACGATGACGCGCCGACTGGCTACAGCGCACCGCCGCGACCCACCGTCGCGCCCGCGCCCGCCATCCCCGGCCCTGTCTCGCCCGGCGGCATGAGCCGCACGATGCAGTACGCAGACCCCTACGCCGCCGTGCGAGGGAGAATCGCCCAGGGCTCTTCACCCGCGCCGCAAATTCCGCAACCACCATCGTACGAATACCCGGGAGGCTACCGCTGAGATGTCAACTTATTCGTCACGAAACATTAAACTGACTGGGACGCTATTTTCCTCCTGCTCCGCCCTGCTCTGGAACGACTCATGCACGGTACATGTACGAACGTTATTTTTTTCCGTTTCTGTTCCATTCTGTTGTTTTCCCAGAATCTGAGAATGAACCTGTTTCTCACGTACCTTTTTTCGCCCCGAGTCGGCACGGTGCACTGGCTTCAGGGATAGCGCAAGACTCCTAGGATGAGAGCGCTGCCCCGCTCCGATGGTGCTGCTCTGAGCCATGAGAGAGCAGGATGTTGCCGCTTTAGGTGCGTACTGGTCAGCCAGCTGCACAACGCCCACTCCTCGTGCCTTTAATTTCACGATACGTACAAATGCAAAGCGAACGGAGCAGGAGCAGCACTCGTCTTGCCTTTCGACCACCACTTCACACAGTCTCAGCAGTACATACCGGGGATGTACTCCAACCCGCGATCGACCACGCCGGATAGCGCCGCGATGCTGGCCTCGTCGCTCCGCCACGTTCAGTTCTCAAGACAACAACAACTTGTGCGGCGGCCGTCGTTTGCGGATTTGGGCGATCAGGACGAGGACTACTGGGACGAGCAGGACGAGCAGCGCGAGGACGAGCCGTTCTACTACGAGTACCGCGACGACATGCGCCCTGGCAGGCAGGGTCAGCGCGGGCCGTCGCCAACCCCTCCGGCCGATAAGGACCATATGAACCGCTTCACCACGCGCCGCGCGCCGGAGCCGAAGCCCCAGCACTTCGTGCCCGTCGAAAGCCAGCACTCCGGCTCGCGCCCGGGCTCGGTGAAGGCCGCCGTGCGCAAGTTCCAGTACCGCGCGGACGCGAACGCGTCCTCGTCGAGCCTCATGCTCCCCAAGACGCACTCCACCGGCGGCTCGGCGCCCATCCCGATTCTCAGGCAGAATACCGGGCAGTATCCCTATCGCGGCGCGAGCTCTGGGAGCGTGCCGACGCGCATGGCGCTCTCAGCGCCGACAACGGGCGGCTCGGCGATGGCGATGGGGATGAACCCCGCGCTGAACGACTCGCGCGACTCGCTCCTCCGCACGAATCCGCATCTCAAGGTCGTCGACGGCGAGCTGCGCATGAGCGTCTTTCCCGAGCGCAAACGCAGCGTCGACGCCGGGATGCAGCTTGCGCACCGGCGACGGGGCTCGAGCTCGAGCCCCGACTCGACTGAGGCGGACATCACCGAGATGGCGGCGCGCGACAGAATGCGCATCGAGGAGCTCGAGCGGGAGCGCGATAGTCTGCGCGCGGAGGTGACCGGCGGTGGTGCGGCGAGAATGCGGGATGCTGACATTGCTTTCCAGCTTGCGAGACGTCCGCAATCGCCCGAGCCTGCGCCTGCGGCGCCGTCTGCTGAGAAGCGACCGCAGATGGTCCCGCGTCCGTCTGTGCCGTCGATGGCGCCGCCCAGCGTGACCAAGGTACGTTCTCACTTCGCATTTTGAACGATACCGTCACACGCTGACACTGTGCGTTTGACAGGCAGTATCTTCGACATTCAGACCGGCTCCAGAGCAGTCCTTCACTGCGAACGCCTCCGAGTCGAAAGCGCTGGTCAGCCCCAAGGCGCTCGTCGCGCGGAACTTCGTCGCGACCATCGTGAGCGAGCTCAAGTCCTCCGCCCAGCGCCAGAGCCGCCCGACTCCCCCGGCTCCCCCTCCCGCCGCCACAAAGCCAAAGCCTTCTTCGTCGAAATGGGCGCCGGTCGACACGAGCGCCGGGCTCAAGCGCAAGTGGCAGCCGGGGAGCCACGTCCCTAGCACGCTCCGCTCGTATGTCCACCTGCTCTCCGGCGGCCCGACGCCGCATGTGCTGGGACGCATGGGAAGCGCCAATTAAATGACCGACTCGACGCTTTCTCCGTTTATGCTCCATGAGATTTTTCAATTATTTATGGCCCAGATCGGATGCCTCAGTGCCGCCCTCCCGCAGTCTGACCTTCCACCGCACTTGCATAAAACTGGATACTTCTGTACACTCCGTTTACGATAAAATATGCCAAACACACATGCATTATGACCTTGTACTTGAATTTGACAATCGTTTGGGATTCGAGGCAAGACTTGGTGCAAGCTGAAACCAAAGTGCAGTATTGTCAACAGTACACACATTGACTGTGCAATCGCACGAGGGAAAGCCTAAAGAGGGGACAACGCGCGAGCACAACGCAGCCGGCGCCCACAGCACAACAAGAGTTCATGCAGGGCGCCGCCGGGCAGGGCCGCACAGATTACAGCTAAAGCGTCAAAGCACCGTAGATTGAATTGACGAATGTCAACTTTGCCATCCGTCGAGGGGAGAAGGATTGGAAGAACAGGCGCGCCCGACTGCCTCGTGTATGTGTGGCCGCGGCGGGGAGAGGAGCGAAACGTGGGGTCTGGTTTCGCGGCTTTTTAGACGGCGTCGATCAGGTTGTTGAGGATGCTGTCGTTCCTCTGCGATTGCGGGGCAGGTTAGCTGTTACGTCAAGGATAGCTAGGGGGGGAAGGGAAGCGTACCAGCGGGTCGCCGAGCTGCACCAAGACGAAGACGTTGCCTGTAGAGGTGCGATTTTAGGATCCTGAGTCTAGCTGAGGTTAAGGAGAAAGGACAGGTACGCACCGATAGTAACGTTCTTGATGCTGATGTCTCCCAGAGTGACGTTGATATTGCCGACTCTGCAAACACAATCGTTCAGACATCAAAGCGGAAGAGGGAACTATGGACATACGCGATGGTGATGTTACCGACGCTGGCGTCAACGGGACCCACACCGATTCCGATGGGGTCACCCGTCACGGTCGGGGCGGGGAAATCGCTCGTCGTGGTCGGGCTGTCGCCTGGGGTCGTTGTCTCCTCTTGCTATGGACATAAAGATGTGAGTGGGGGAAGCTTTGCCATTGAGGTAGTCGGTGCGCACACGACGGTTTATCGCATTGAAGAGGTCTGCGCCGGGCGTGGTTTCGGCTGAGATGGTCGAGGTCGTGGCCGTGCTGACCGTCGATCCGCCTGTGCTTGTCGAGGATGAGATGGACGTTGCCGAGCTCTGAGTCGCGCTTCATTATGTCTGAAATGTTTAGGTATTTTTGGGTTATACCGAGATGGTGGTTGCAGTAGCGGGGCCAGCATTGCCACCGTTGAACGCTACGGAAACACTGAAGACGAGTCAGCGTGTAGGTCATGGAATTGGACGACGGATGGTACGCACATTACGGTTACGTTGCCGATCGTGATGTTCTCCAGCCTTCAGAGGGAGTGAGAGAACGTACTGATCCCAGGGGACGAACGCACTCGATATTGCCAGCAGCGACGCTGACCTAAGCAAACATGGATGCTCGTCAGCACGTGTCCAGCACATGCGCCGCACGTGCGCAACACACATTTCCAATCGAAACGTTGACTGTGCAAGATCAGGCTACATTACCAGTGGAGTCGGGGAGCACGACGTACCATTACCGATACCAGCCTTGACGCCGCCAATAGAAGCATTCACGCCGGGAAGGCCGACGGTGGGGTCTCCGTCGGCGCGGGGGTAGAGGCGGAGGGGTGGGAAGGGCGAGATGGCCTCCTCGAGCGGCGTGCGCTTGCAAACAGCATGGTCGTCGGGCTGCTCGCGGGCCTCAGACTCGCCTTCCTTGACGGGGTTGCCGAACGGGCTCCGCAGATGGAACGCGGCCGCTGCCAGGCGCGCCGCCAAAAGAGCGTAGATGAACACTGCGAGCGAGCCGAACAGCATTCTGGGAGGCGGGAACTGAGAACTCGGAGGACTCGAACGGTTTGCTGCACGAATTCGGAACGCTTTTTATATGGTGCCCCAGGGATGCTGCCATCAGAAATTATATTGCTTGCGCACGCGCGTTGGATACGCCGTCGCGATGCGTCATCGTTCCCACGCGTCCTCAAGCACGCTTTCGCGGCAAAACAGGGGACCACCCAGCCCAAAACGACCAGAAAACGGTAGGTACAGTACTTGCAGCCATCTTGACGCGTACAGGCCTTTAGGTGCCATCGACGAGGACGTGGAGCGGGTGCACGGGCGGAGCGCCATGAACTCTGAAGCAGCGGAGAATGAACTTTGACACATCACTGATCCCGACGATCCCGCTTTGTGAGTCCTTGCACGCAGCACGACGCGCCTGGCAACACCGAGCGGTCGCAGGCTATCGCTCGCCAGGACGCGCTCAGACTTCGATATGTGTAGGCAATGGCGTTTGCTTGCTCGTCTGCTCGACCACGTGACGCGAAGGTGGTACTCTTTTGCCCGACATCGTACCTGGAAAAGCGGCCTCGAATGACGTCTTTCTTGGTTGCGCGGCCGCCGCACGCAGCATCAGACACCCAAGACTACGTCGTGACGCCGGCGTTGCAGCTGCTATTGGCGCACAGTCGAAGAGGCGTTCTTGAGCTCAGGTTCCGTCTTTCAGCTGCCACTGCCTGCTTTACCGTTACCCGTCCATACGCTGCGCCACAAGAACAATTGGACGAGCACAAAGACCTCACGGTGTGCTTGATGACGCGCTGGCCGTTCCCTGTGTCGGGCTTGACATCGTCGAGTATTTCTATACCAGAAGGCCTGGTATATCCTACTTCTCTTGCTCGAATTTTGCGTCGCTGGCCAAGTTGTCAGTGCCATGAACATCTAGCCACCCTCGAAGTGCCACTCTGGCTGCCCAGCTTGTGCAATATGATCCTACATTCTGTGCAGTCTGCTGCTCTCAGATTCACAGACTCACCTCACCGGTTGTGTACTCTTGCAGCAAGTGCGACGACCGACAACGTGAAATATCAGTTGCCAACCCTTTTGGTGGTCTGCTATCGTATACGCTCAGGACGGACTGCGATGCAGAACACTGCAAGGAGTTGAGCGCCCCGACTCTTCTGAGTGCTTCCGAAAAATCTCTCTGAAATGCTTCATACACGCCCCCAACCTTGTCAACGAACTTGAACAGATACGATCAGGCTCCAGGAGACTCGACGTTCCACGCCAAGGAGCTGGGCAAGAAACGTCGCGACTCGCGATCGTGCATCCGTCGAGTCTTCCCATTCAAATGGCTATCATTGAGTGAGGCCTTCGTGGCTTGTGCGGCACGACCTCAAACTTGCTTTCGCAGACTGTCAATAAGAAAGATATGTCCCTTCATGACGATTTCACCACTTCCCTGAGGACCCTGAGTGACCCGAAGGCTGTTCGAACAGTTGGTTGAGATCAATTCAGTGCGTTTTTCACATGCGCTGGATCCACTGCCGTCGATGGTCATGACAGGTGCATCGCCTCTCTCTCCGCTATCATCTTGATTTTCTGGGGCAGATGCGGATCCAACTTGAAGCACTCCGCTCATGTCTGCGCTCTCGGATGACGAAACTAAGCGTACAACTACAAGCTGCTGGAGGATACTCGGGCTCCAGGAATAGCAATTCAAATAGGAAGGCTGGCTGCTATTGCCCGCGAGGTTGCCAGCCACCGGCACTGCTGCGTGTGCGGCGACCAACAGCGAGATGTACGATGGCATCACATGGCCTGCGGGCCTCGCACCATTCCTCGACATCGCATCGCCCGGGACAAGGCACGGTCACCGGGCCATCTGACGACAATTATAAAAGCCCAGCTGGCAGCTCGTGCGAAGGCAGGCTAGCGTCCCGCGCCCGCGTTTCCCCCTTCCAATGCGTCTTCTTTCTGTCGCCCTTTGCGCCGCCGCCGCCGCGCGCGCGTTTGTCGCGCCCGAGGCCCATTTCAGCGTGGGCGCCGGCCACCTCGAGCGCCGCGCGGCCGTCGACGACTACGTTGCGCGCGAGGGCCCCATTGCGCTGCAGGGCGTGCTCGACAACATCGGCCCGTCCGGCGCCAAGTCGCAGGGCGCGAAGGCGGGCATCGTCGTTGCAAGCCCGTCCAAGACAGACCCCGTGCGTTCGAAAGCTGTCCAGTTTCACTCTTCTTATTCCTGACACTCTGCCACAGGATTACGTCTATGCATGGATCCGCGACAGCGCCCTCGTACGCCATTCCACACTCACTCCCCGCTGCTCCCGCCCGTCTCATGCTTGGACGGCTCGCTAGGTGTTCAAGGCGCTCATTGACCGCTTCGTGGACGGCCGCGACGCGTCGCGGCTCCCGCTCATTCTTCAATACGTCTCGTCCCAGGCTGCGCTCCAGAACATCGACAACCGCTCCGGCGCCGCGCGCGGTGCCGGCCTGGGCGAGCCCAAGTTCGAGATCAACCAGACGGCCTTCACTGGCGACTGGGGCAGACCCCAGGTGCGTCTCCCATGCAGCAGCAGCGACTGAAAGCCCCAGCTCACCGGGATCCACCTGTCTCGCAGCGCGACGGCCCCGCGCTCCGCGCGACAGCGCTGATTACGCTTTCGAACTATTTCCTGTCCAAGAACAACGCCACATTCGTTACGTCCACGCTCTGGCCGATGATCGTGCTCGACCTCAACTACGTCGCGACGTACTGGAACCAGCCCACGTTCGACCTCTGGGAGGAGGTCCAGGGCCAGAGCTTCTTCACCACCGCCGTGCAGCACCGCGCGCTGCGCGAGGGCATCGCGCTCGCGCAGACGCTCGGCAGCACGGGCGACGTTGCCACGTGGAGCACGCAGGCGACCAACGTTCTGTGCTATTTGCAGGTGCGCGGGAGCGCGAACGTGAGAGTCGGCAGGAAGATTGACGGATTGCTTTGAATAGTCGTACTGGACGCCTTCAGGAGCCTTCATCAACTCTAACACCAACGGAGGGCGTTCAGGGATCGACGTAAACTCCATCCTCACGTCCATCCACACCTTCTCGTCCAACGCCGGCTGCGATGCTGTCACCTTCCAGCCGTGCTCAGACAAGGCGCTTGCTGGTCACCTGGCTGTGGTGAACTCGTTCCGCGGCAGCCTGTACCCCATCAACTCGGGCATTCCTGCCGGCCAAGCTGTTGCCATCGGCCGCTACAAGGAAGACGTTTATTACAACGGCAACGTGAGTTCAGTCTCACTGACTCAGGGAGGACAGCATTAACGGTGCTCTCAGCCCTGGTACCTCGCAACGTTCGCGGCAGCCGAGCAGCTCTACCTGGCGCTCTACACCTGGAACGCGCAGAAGAGCATCACAGTCACAACCATCTCGCAGCCCTTCTTTGCGCAGTTCATCCCTAACATCGCCGCGGGCAACTACAGCGCGAGCAGCTCGCAGTATGCGACGCTCACGAGCAAAATCCGCGAGTACGCAGACGGGTTCATCGCGGTGAACCAGAAGTACACGCCGGCAAACGGCGCGCTGGCCGAGCAGTTCACACGCGCGAACGGCACTCCCATCAGCGCGGCGGACCTGACGTGGAGCTACGCGTCCGCGCTCACGGCGTTCGACCGCCGCGCGGGCATCGTGCCCGGCGCGTGGCCCGCGACGGGCCTCACCGTTGCGCCGACGTGCGCCACCGCCGGCCAGGGCAACAGCACCATCACGTTCGTCGTCAACGCGCAGACGACGTTCGGAGGTACGCGGGGTGGCTGCGGGAGCTTGTGCGACAGCTGACACATTGACACGCAGAGAACATCTACCTGACGGGCAGCATCAACGCGCTCAAGAACTGGTCGCCCGAGAACGCGTTGGGCCCGCTCGCGAATCCCAACTACCCGCTGTGGCAGATCACGGTGACCGTGCCCGCGAACGAGGGCATCCAGTACAAGTACATCCGCAAGGACGGCTCGGGCGCGGTTGTGTGGGAGAGCGACCCGAACCGCAGCATTGTGTCGCCGGCAGCGGGCGGGAGCGTGACGGTGAACGATGTTTGGAGATAGACGCCGGCTTGTACACACATATTCCCCATACTGTTGTATACCAATGTGCAAGCCTTGTCGCTGTCTCTGAGGTTGTTGCGTGCTGACTGAGGTGGTTGCTGCGCTTGTTGAGCTGAGCCTGCACTGCACGGTGTTGCCGAGTGCAGGGGGGACACGCCAGCGTCAGCCTAGGCACGGATACAGGAGCCAGAGGCCAGGCGATGGGATTGCGCGGTGCGGTGGGCGCGCACGGCGGGCAAGATGAGAGTCGAAGGGCAAGCTTGGGCTCGGGCATCGGACGTACATTGCAGCTCCGACCCCATCCTTCTCTCCCTCCCAAAGAGAGCATTGACAGGCTCAGTCTCTGAGTCTCACTCCGCGCGCGCCTCTCACCCCGCACCCGACGAGCGATATGCCAGTGGCCCGGGGACGGACCCAGAATATCCTTCTTGCCGCGGACGAGGTCAACTGCTTGATCTATGCCTACCTGCTCGACTCCGGTGCGTCCGCCGCCGCGCCCGCGCTCTCCGCTCACAGAGACCCCAGGCTTCGAACACGCTGCGTTTAACCTGCGCGCAGAGGCCCGTCTCGACGCGTCGCCGCACGCCAAAACCCACATCGCCCGCGGCACGCTCGTCGAGCTGCTCGCAAAGGCCCTGCTCTACACCGAGGTCGAGGCGCACTGGTGCGCACCCTCATATGCTCTACCATATGCCTACTGACAATCATACTCCGTGCGGCAGGAGAGAGGACGGCATGGTCGACAACTGCCGCGCCAGCTTCTCGCTCATGAGAAAACACGTCTGCGCCTTTGGAAAGCAGTCTCACGGCGCGCCCGCGGGCTTCCTCGACGGCCCTGTTCCAAACGGGGTCGCCTATGGCAATAAGCGCAAGGCGGGCGCCCTGGCGCGCAACGATCATGCCGGGAAACGCATGCGCACAATGGATCCAGACGTCATGGATATCGAGGGTGCGCCAGCTTCACTTGCACTCCTAACCGAACGAGCACTGACAGGAATACCTCTTATGTAGAGGAAGAGGTGATCTCACGCCCGTTTGGTCCTGTGCGAGTGTATCTCATCTCGGCACTATCTAGTTCTACGGGATTCGCGGGTTCATGAACGGCACCGGCCGCAAGGGCCGCTTTGGGCAAAAAGAGGCGTCTGGATGGGCTATCGAGCAGGATCCAGCGGTGAAGGTGCTCCCCGGGCTCAACTCTGAGGCAAGTCACACTGCTGAGAAAGCGGCATTAAACTCCGAGCTTTGCCACTCGCTGACAACATTTCCGGGACATCCAACACGAAACAGGTGTTCGTGTGCGCATGGAATAAAAGCGAGCCATTGACTCTCGCCACTGGCTCGAAGGATGCCTCCGTGCGGCTGTGGGACCTCACAAACACGCCGGATCCCGCGGACTTTGGCACGGCGCTCGTGCTGTGGGAGCCTCCGGCCGACGCGGGCGACGAGCAGCGCGACATCAACTGCATCGAATGGAACCCCGACGGATCGTTGCTTGCCACGGGCTCGATGGACATGAACCTCCGCGTGTGGAACAAGGACGGGACGGAGTACATGAATCTCAAGGCGCACGAGGTCAGTACCGCCGTTTCCCCCCTGCGTGTTCCCGCCAGCCCGCTGAGAGATGCGCTTCTCGCACGCTTATCTCACGCCCCCGCCGCCTTCTCTGCCCCCATTTGGTCTGTTATGCGGTACGCGACGCCAGGGCCCGATATTCAGCTGCAAGTTCTCGCCATCCGGCAACCGCATCCTGACTGCGTCCCTGGACGGGTCGACGCGCATCTGGGATGTGGCGGAGAAGAATCTCTTCAAGGACTTCCAGCTGCATAAAGGTCTGCCCCCTCACCGCTTTGCATCTCAGCAATTGCTCATCTCACATGCTGGGAAGGATGTGTGTTGGACGTGGACTGGCTGAACGACGACTCGTTCGCGTCGTGCGGGAGCGACGGGCTGGTGCTCATCGTCTCGCTGTTCGCATCCGTCCCGATCCGCACGTTCGTCGGGCACGCGGGCGAGGTGAACCAGCTGCGCTTCAACGTCTCGCGCGAGCTGCTCGCGAGCTGCTCGGACGACTGCAAGGCCGTCGTCTGGGACACGCGGTCCTTCACCGCGCTCAACGCGGCGAACCCGCTCCCCGTCGGGTTCAGCGACACGCCCGCGGCGAGCGAGGAGAACGGCGCGGGCGGGGGCGCCGGCGTGCCCGTGTGGAACGGGACGAGCAGCTGCGTCGCAGTCCTCCGCGGCCACGCGCAGCCCGTCTCGCACGTCGTCTGGTCGCCCGTCGATCTGGAGGGCGAGAAGAAGGTCATCGTCACGTAGGCTCGCCCGTCTCTCCCGTCCCATTCCTTTGAGAACTGATTTTGCGGGGTTCCCCGTTCCCGCAGCTGCTCGTTCGACTGCACGGCGCGGTTGTGGGACGCACTGACGGGCGCGTGCATGAACGTCATCGCGGGCCATCTCAGCAAGTGCTACTCGGCGTGCTTCAGCCCGGACGGCCGGTTCGTTGCGACGGCCGCGGGCGACGCGTCGTTGTTCATCACGTCGGTCTCGGTGCGTTATCTCCCTCCCGATTATGTCATCAATGTGCTTTTCACATGAGAGACTTGGACTAACGGAAGCCGCCAGACCGGCCAACGGGTGTGGGAATGGCGCGACGCGCGCCGCGGCGCGGTCTACGAGGTCGCGTGGCAGGCCGGCGGCGACCGCTCGCTCATCGCCATCTGCCTCAGCAGGCAGGTCGCGATCGTCGACACGACGCTGCTCCCGATGCTCGGGCCCAACGCGCCCCCGTCGCTGTAGACGTCCTTTTTTGGTTCCCAGGTATCAATCAGCCGGCCGCTCCTTCAAGTTGCCTTCCGTTTCCTTCCTTCCTTCCTTCCTGCCATCCACTCTGCCCTCCGGTGAAAGTATACTATGAGATCCAGACTCTGCACGTCGTCTGGCATGTACTCAGTACTGATCTTTCTGATCTTGCGCCGCGCTCATACCGAGCGTCTGTTGAATGCTTTGCAATGCTATTACGATGTCGAGTGACGAATAGGTATCATGATGGCCCGATAACATAAGTACTCTACGATAATCCCCAGGTTCGATGTTATGAGTGATTAGTAGCGGTTGGGACGGGAGATGGCGGGCTAGGTCGGGATGAGGTGCGTGATGTCACGAGGTTGCTCCCGCGCGTCGTGGGCCGGCTGGGCGTGATATTCGTTGACTATCGCGTCGATCATCTCTTCGAACGGTTTCTGCCGCGGCGCGAAGCGCTCGAAGGTCGGCGGGCGTTCGTAAGCGATTTGTGCGGTGAGGAGCTGGGGCGTGTGTAAGGGATTGATAAAAGACTCCCGAGGGCCGAGCTGCACGCACGAGAATATCGGCAGTAAGGCCCTTAATGGGACTGTGCGTCGTCCTATTTCCGTCGCGGTGAGATCATGGCAGAGATAAACTTGGCGCGGCCAATACCTGAAGCGATGCATGCGGTATTGCCAGCCGTAGAGCCACTCCGAGTCGCTCGTGTTGTACACCTCGTCGTCGTACGGCCAGTTGTGGCTGCCCTTGTCGGCGAGCTCGATGCCTGGCTGATTGGCGAGCCCGGGGTCGAGGACGGCCTCGAGCTGATGGTAGAAGAGCGCATCTACCTCGGAGACGGAGCGCTCGAGACCGGCAAGGAGGTTGTTGTCTGTGAGGAGCGCGACGACCGGCACGACGAGCAGCTTGTGCAGCGATGGGAATGGCGGGAGGCCGCAGAGAACGTAGACGATTGAGCCGAGCGTCGATGGCGGCAGGCCGACCTCCTCGTGTGCCTCGCGGAACTGCGCCTGGAGTGAGATAATGCACTTGGATGCAGCGAGATGGGTACGCACGGCGGTGAGGACGGGCGTCTCCTCGTCCTCCTCAGCCTTGCCGCCCGGGAGCGCGGTCTGGCCGGCGTGGGTGCGCATGCTGAGCGAGCGCGTGGTGAGCAGGACCTCGAGCTCGCCGCTGGCGCCCTCGAACAGCAGCACGAGCACGGCGGCCATCTTGCTGCGCGGGTAGTCGACGCTGCGTCGGTCGGTCAGCGGGCGCCGAGGCCATGCGAGCCGGACCGCGCGCACTCTGGCCAGGATATGGCATCGGGCCCGCCGTGCTTGAGGCCGTAGGCGAGCAGGCGCTGGACGCACTGGCGCGGGCGCGCAGAGAGGCTCTGGAGGGCGCTGCTCGGGATCGGGCTCGGCGACGGCATTATCGCACGGTGGCGCGGAGGAAAAAGGGACACTGACGCCGAGCGGAGATTGACCCGCGTCCGCCTTTTGCACCGTCCATCGCGCCCGCCATGCCGCTCGCCATCCTCAACGGCCCGCCGCCGTTCACGACGCCCGAGCAGCACGCACAGCTCACCGCGTCGACGCCAGAGAGCTTCGAGTCCATCCCGCCCGTCCTGCGCCATCTCGAGCAGGCCGTCGTGCTCTCGCTCGACCCGCCGCTCGACGGCGTGCAGTGCACAGACACGCCAGGAGCCTTATATGTCACGGAGCGGTCAGTCTACGCGTTTTTTATTGAACCGTGCTCATGCCTGTCCACAGTGTCGTCGCGTTCGTCCCTGCAGACGGCAGTCCTGGATTCAGCGTCGACTACCCAACATTAATACTGCACGCTATATCGCGCTCCGAAGATGGCCCGATGCTCTACTGCCAGCTGGACGAGAGCATAGGCGTCGAGGGCGCGAACGAGGACGACGACGTCGACACGACGCGCGAAGTCAAGATCGTCCCCGCGTCTCTCGAATCGCGTACGTCCCCTCTGCACCCAATATATCCCATCCCATCTCACCCAATGTCCATGCACACACAGTCGAGCCGATATTCGAGGCGATCTCGCTCTGCGCCTCGCTGAACGCCGATCCGGTCGACGAGGACGACGAGGACGAGGCGTTCCTCGACGCGGAGGAGGACCGGGAGGAGCTCTCCGAGATCGGCCGGGTGCGCAAAGCTCCTTCCACCGATAATCGTTTCCAGCCGTACTAGAGCGCGCTTCTCAGGCCGCGCTGGCGCACTTGGACAGCATCATCGACTGGGACCATCCCGCCAGCCAACCGCGCCCCGTCGCGACCAACGGCGTTTGGAAAAAGAACGAACAGACCAAGGACAAAGATGAAGCTGAAGAAGTCGAAGAAAAGACGGAGCAGGGCGCTGCGAGCTCCAACTAGAGCCGGCTATTCGAATATCTCATGAGGCTTGCGGTTGCTGCGTTTGGATTTATCGTGTACGCTCGTCATAAAGGCAAAATTCCACTGAGAGTTGGGCACGCAGATTCGTGCTCGAGCTCCCATCCGAATCGCTTCGCGTTCGCTCTCGTTGAGGGTCAAACGCCCTCGCCGCCGCATTTCCAGCAATTGCAAGCAACCGTCTCTCCCTCCACACTTGCTACCAGCACGGATCATGAGCTATAACGGGCGTACACGCACACGCCAACAGAGTTTAGTGTCGTACATCGATTGACTTCCTCAAACAACGCGAGTGTATTCAGCTGCCGCCTCTCTGAAATGTATCGCACGCCGCCGGAGGCGCAGGAAACCTACCCGCTCGACATGTTAGCTCTGGCGAGTGTTTGCCGCTCCTGTGTTCGTCCCTCTCGCCGCGACCGTCATGGTGGTCCTGCAGCCAGCCGCCAGCGTCGTCAAAATCGAGTTCGACGAGACTCCTTCGCTGGTCTCCGTATCTCCTCTCACCTCGCTCTACGGTGGTGATGATGACGACGAGAACCGCAGCATGTCTCCGGACGTTCTTGGACTCAAAAGGGTGCTTAGAGACCTTCAAGTTGGCCGCGGTTGTAAGTGCTGAACTCATCAACGTACGCTGGCAGGAACTCGACCACAACGCGAACGGCTCATACGACGATGATGCTGCACAGACTGAAGGCGACGCAGTGACCAGGTCTCCGAACGTTCTAGGACTGAAACTGGTGCGTCTATCCTTTGGCGTGTCGAGCTTCGGATGAACTGCCCGTAGGAGCCCGCGCCTGACGAGCTCGCGAACGACGGCACCGCGCTCAGCACCATCCTCTCGTCTCTCAACGACGTCTTCGCCACCATCCTGCATGCCAACGCCAGTACCGCTTTCTCTGAGAAAGCGGCTGGGTGGCGCCAGCGTCTGAAAATGTGAGTTTGCGTGCATCCGCGCGTCGCTATTTGACTCACCGTCCCAGCATCAAACAAAGTGCGGCTCAGACACCGAAGTTCTTGGTGGCAGTTCTCGGTGGTGCGTATGCGTACCTGGCCGCGGAGAGTATTTGTTTTGTGCGTGCTCATTCATTGCGTCTTCTCTTCAGCGTCGGGCGCGGGCAAGTCCTGGCTCATAAATGCGCTTCTCGGGGGTGCGTGCGTGAGCCGCGGTCTGTCTTGCTTCGAGCTCATCCCTGGCGCAGACCATATCGTCCCAACGTCCGGCGTAAAAGGCCGGTGCCTGCACTCACTCGTTGCCAAGAGGCCTTCTTCTGATGACGCTCAGCATGCACCTCGATGCCGATCGAGGTTAAACGGGCGAAATGAGATTGCACAGCTGTCGTCGGATTCGCCGGCTGAGAGGATACCCTTGGCACGGACAACACAATGGTCATTCCTCTCCGCGGAGTTGTTGGTGTGTCAGCTCTGGCTGGCCGCCGGGACTCCTAAGCACTCGAAGGATGCCATGCACGCCTGTGGGAGCTATACCCTCTCGCTCGAACTCTCAACCGATAATGGCCTTCGCACACTTTCTGTCCGCGCGTCTTCTCACCCCGGCGCCGGAATGCTGTCATACCCTGCGCCTACGTGCACGACGCACCTCCACTGCATTCAAGCGGCATGAAGTCGCATCGAGTTACGCAGCGCCACGAGCCTGGTAGACGGGAAGACATGTGAACGGCAGCGGTGTTGCAAATAGCAGGTATCCCAAGCAACCTTGTTTATCGTGGATGAAGATATCTTATGTATGATGTTGTTTGAGATCGAAGATACACGGACTACGTGGACCAGTTAAATCTGAAACCGCGGAATAGCGCGGGAAACAATTGAAGTGCATACGCGAATGTTTTTGGAAGAAGCGATCGCCGATCGAACATCCAGAGCCAGCGGTAGCTGAAGCTCGGACGGTAGAGCCACCACCACGGGAGCACGCGGAGTTGCCTCTCAATCCGGATCAGCGTCTCCCTTGCCGTCAGACGCAGAGCGGGGTCGTCGTGGGAGCATTCACGGCGGACGGCACGCATCCAGGGCGTCGTTCCCTCCTGCGCGGGCGGCGAGCGTTCTGTTAGACTATGCAGTGTCCGACCGTCGGTGGGGCAACGTACGGGGTCCATCAGCCCCCATATAAAGCCCAGGCCGTAGACATCGGCGCGAAACGGAGAGTACGGCTTTCCAGGCGCCACGTCAAGCTCGGGCGGGGGGAATTTCATGCCTTGAGAGAACATCGTAAAGGTGTCAACGTCCTCCGGCGCGATCCTGCGCGCGAGCTCGAAGTCGATGATGTAGACTTGAAACGGCGGGCCGCGGGGGGTCATAACAATATTTGAATAGTCCATGTCTCTGCGGTAGATCAGCTTGGCCTGCACTGGCAGTGAGCGTATTGCCATCATCGGGCGGCGTACCCGTGGTAGATGCCCAGGGAATGAATGAACGCGACAGACTGACGGAAGTCAGACTGGTGCAGCAGTAATGACAAGAACTTACGCTGAAAAGCCGGTGAATGACCTCCGCGCACGTCCCTTTCATCAGGAATCGCTCGAAATCGAGGTCAGCTAGGACAGGCATGACGATGAGATGCGCGAGGTAAGATCCGTCGGCGTCGAGCACGGTCTTGACGTTCGTGGACGGAGGCAGAGGGTTGTGCGGGTTGTCGACGTGCGGCGGACTCGTGAGCAGTTCGCATATGTCAATTTCGGGCGATCTCGCGGATTCCCCTCTGACGGATGCGATTTTCAACATCACCACAGAGCGTGTTGCAAGGCAGAACGCGGGCAGAACCCTCCAATGCCTAGGCTGCACATGAAAATCAGTGGTCAAAACGCGTGGCACGTGACGCACAAGGCGATGGCCGGCATCCGGCGCGCGGGCGTGTGCGGGATAGAGGGTATATTGCGCAGGAAGCACGTAGCCCATGGCGAGAAGACACGTTGAGAGCGCGACCCAGAGCATCTCGTTCACCCGTATGCGTCTTTGGCCGCCCCGGATGGACGCAAGGACATCGTCGAGCACGGATCGCGACTCGGAGAGCAGAAGGATGATGGCCAGGTCTAGATACGCAACTTGAGCCAGGGTCTGAGGATAGTCGCCGCCAAACGCGGCCAGAACGAGGCCCAAGTCGGCCACATCCACCTGCATGGTCAAGAGGAGCCCGGCCAACTCCGGCATGCGCACCGCGATTTTATGTATTTACCTCCGCTTCGTCTGTCAGGACTATCTACCTACCTACCTACCGATGCAGACTCTCAGCAGTACAGCTGGAACTCGATGTATAAGGGAAAATTGGACCAAGATACATCACTCAGGCCCTATAATGGCAGAAGAGGCACGATTCGATCCCTTACTTGGGCGCTGGTAAGAGTGTAATTTCGCTGACAATCCGCCTGAACCTCACTTGTGTGGCCTACATTGGAAGTTCTGAAGACCTCAGTCTCGGTCCCATTTAGATAGGACATCATGAGTTCAAATTTTCATTTCTCGGTCCCGTGCAGATGGGACAATGAGCCTCAGGAGGCCCGATTTTCGGTCGCGTATAGATGAGACCTAGTATATCGAGAATTCCCTGGGGACTCTGTGTAGCTGTACAGATAGGTATTCTCAAATCGATACACCAGTGACATCTTCGCCAAGCTCGCGCATTGCTAGAAATATTACAAGTTAAACCGTACTACTACACGATTGTTACATCCGACTGTCCATGAAAAAATCGTCCACGCGGGCACGCAGCATCTCCAACCCAATGCCATGCTTCACTAAAACATTCTTCAGCCGCAACTCCTTCAGCTTGGTCGTCTTGAATTCCACGGCCTGATCGAGCAGCTGCAAGACACTCTCCGCGGACACGTCCACCCTCTTTCTTGCACGTAAAGTCAACTTCCGTAAGCCAGGACAACGGAGGGGCTTCTTGGCATCGAGCACAGGCTTGAGCAGAGCGTTGAGATGCCAGAGCGCGGTATCAGGTGCCTCGTCCGGTATGTCGATCTTCAATATGCCGAGCGCAGGCGCCTCCTCGTCGAGCGTCTCGAGGAACGGCGCCCAACAGCGCGCGTCGACGGTGAGCTTGCGCACGTGCTGGAGCAGCAGGCCGCCGGGGTTGAGCGCGCCGCGCGGGAGCGCCGCGAGCGAGTCCTCGAACGCGACCTCGCGCCCGGCGTCCTCGCGGTCAAACGCGATCACGCGCCAGTAGCGCCGCGTCGGCTCCGAGTCGCGCGCGGACTGCCGCGTGGGCCACCCCTCGACGACCGCCTCCGTCACGGGCCCCAGCGTGCCGAGGATCTGCTGCAGCAGCCCCAGGTGGCTCACGTTCTTCGACGTCTGGCCCGACTTGATCTTGATGCACTCCAGCTCGGAGCAGTCCAGGTTGCGCAGGATGCTCTCGACATTGTCGGGCACGAGGTCAATGAAGACGATTTGCTGTAGGTTTTCAAAATGGATGAGCCCGCCCTCCGTGGCCATGCGCGATGCGTAGCCCTCCCAGCCATGCAAGGTAATGTCCTCCACCAGCGGGCACGCGACGGATATCCGGTGCAGCGTGTCCACGGTGATGCTACAGCGCAGCATCTCGAGCGTGCGCACGTTGGCGAACGCCTTGACGAGGTTGACGGGCGAGATGTGGGACAGCTCGAGCTCGACGAGCTTCGGCGCGACGCCGTTGAACAGGTTGCCCGGCAGCGGGTAGCGCGAGCTGTACGCCGTGCACGAGAGGCTGAGCGACGTGAGCACCGGCGCCGCCGTCTCGCACAACTTGCGGAACAGGTTCTTCCGGAGCTCGGCGCTGAAGCTGACGAGCAGCTTGCCCATGTGCGACATGTGCGAGACGAGACACGCGAGCGCGGCCGTCGCCTGCTCCTCCTTGCCCTTGATGTCGACCAGGTACAGCCGGAGGTCCACCGGCTGCGTCTTCGCGCGCGCGAGCAGCACGGGGAGTGCGGGGAGCGTGCGCGCGCTGATGATGGTGATGCTCGTCCAGAGGCGCGGGTCGTCGAGCGTGAGGTCGCGCCAGTGCGAGCACACATGCGACAGCAGCACGCTGGTGCGCGTGTCGGACTGGCCGGCGACAGTAGACAGGATGTGACAAAGCAGCTCTGGCGGGAGACGGTTGACGGGCGTCAGGCGGTTCACGCGCCGGCGGATTCGTAACATGACGCGTTGGAGCGTCTCGCTCGTGTGCTTTGTAGCAGCGAGCACGCCCTCGAAGATCTCAGCAGACTCGGCTGGGCGATTGTTGGAGTAGAGAATGTTGGTCTCGGCTTCATCCAGCAGCTGGTGGATGAGCGCCTCGAACGTGGTCAGCCCGTCGGTCAGTGACGAGAGGCAGCTCATGGAGGTACGGGTCCGTGGTAACTGGGAAAAATATGAGCAGCGGATTATGAAGCGCCACAAAGGCACGCACCGATACAGACAGAGCGATAGACGCAGCAGAATTAGCCAAGATAAGTAGTGAGATGAATGTGGAACGGGAAGAGAGAGCTGAAGTGCGGGTAATCCCGCTGCCCGGCGCCAACGGCTCATATCCCTGTCAACCAGGTCTAGACGGGCGATCGAGCTCATCGTTAGGCGCAGCGGCGTTGCCAACGTAGGCTGACGGGATCCCGAACGGAACACTCTCGAGGGGCAGTCAGGCTGAGAGTAAATTGCAGAATCGCAAATTACACCAAGACACCGGCCGCGAGACGGTTCCATGCAGGGCAAGAAGGAAAAGTACCCGTAATGGATTGCAAAGAGGACAGGTTGATATGCAAATTGCATGCAAGTGGTCGTTGGGCAAGTGGCATCTCGGCCGCGGCCGCTCCTCCTCATCGTCGGGAACGCTACATTCCGGCTCTTAGCACATCTTGCTAAGTAAGTGGTGCCTGGAAACTGCAGGGTTTTCATCTGGGCATGTCGCCCGCATATTCAAGCTCCAAGCAGTAGTAGTGGCGTATCTCCGCGTTCCAAGCTTGCAGGGCTGCCCTTTCAGTCGCTAGCCATTAGCGCGACTTCGTTGTAATATCCAAGTGACAGTTGCATGAAATATGTAGCTTGACGAATTCAGCTATGGCCGGCTACTCCTCTTCATGGACGTTGACTTTGTAATCCACGCTGCTTCACGCACGTGTTGGGCAGTGCGCTCACTTTCGCGGTCGTTGCGCGGTAGCACATATCGCTGGTCCATTGACGACTAACCATCTGAAAGTCCTGCAATATAGGCATAAGATTTCTTTGTACAGGCTGAAGCTAACGATGCCGAGCAAGCGAACGTCGTGGTCGTAGGCGAAAGCGCGTCTCGGCAGAGGCCGTTTCACTTTGTCCTGTAATTTCGCTGCTGCAGTCATGGACGGCGGCCCACAGATTCCCATCGCGCTGCACGTGCCTCTCGCGCAATTACAGCAGTACAAGCCCGCACAGGGCACCAGCGCTGTCCAGGCGGCAGTCCAGGACGCGCAGAGCCGCAAATACGACGTCGTATGCGTTCCACTGACCACCGACGCGTGGAAAACGCGCTGGCAGGAAATGTGTCTTGCCTCGACGACTGGCGATGAGAGCCCCACGGCGGTGCTCGGACAACGAGACGCGAAATTGGATGAGCGCGCCGAGAAATGGCGCGCCGGCGAGGGATTCAGACGCGAAGAGGTCACCATCACCAGGCTCGGTGCGCATTCATCTTCGTTTATTGCTGTTGGTACTCATAATGTATTATAGACGAAGCCGAGAATATTATTGCAATGGCATCTGATTGGATAGAGCTCGACTCGCCCGACGAAGGCCTCCGTTTCGACTCTGAAGTGGTCCGTACGATTATTGACTCGTATATCCAAGACTAAAGTACCATCGTACGAAAGGCTCTGCGCCAGGAAATAGCATATGCCGCGTATCTGAACGTACACACCTACATCCTGCCACCGCCGAGACACCGAGCGCACACCGCCGACTACGCGCGCGCGGTCAACGCAGCATTCGCGTCGTGCGGCGCGCACTCCTTTCTCCAAATATCCATCCGCATCCCCATCTTCGACGCCGCGGCCTTCCGCTCCTCGACGTCCAACGCGTCCTCCTTCGTGCACGTCTCGTCGCCGGGCCCGCCGACGACGCAGTCCGTGCATGGCACGCCCGCGGGCGACCTCAGCGCGACCTGGGAGATGTGGGACCTCATACGCACCGCGTGCTCGTACAGCACGCGATTATCCGTCAGTATGTCTACGGAGCGTTTCTGCCTTTCGTGCCTGTGCTGAAATTTTGCCTTTTGCGCTAGCTTTGGACCTCACGCCGCCGCTGCCCGCGACGCTCGGCGTGTTGCAGCGCTGGGCGGCGGAGCCCACACGACACATCTTCCTCCCGGCCTCGACCTTTATCCCTAACGCGAAGGGCTATCCCGTCCTGACGAAGGCGACGCAGTCGTTCCTGCGCGACATCATCAAAGTCAGTTTTTCTTGCCGTCCATCCGCGCGCCGCTTGCTGATCGAGCCTTCTAGTACCGCCCGACCATCATCCTGGCCAACACCTTGTCCGGTACGCACACAAACGGCGGCGAATCGGCCTACGCGCAGTATGTGCGCCATCTGGAGAAAACAAGCCCTGCGCTGCAGGCGATGGAGACGCCCGGCACGCTGGAGAACTTTGCAAAAGGCTACATGGATTATTTGCAGGCGCCGCTGCAGGTGCGACTTTCTGACATCTGCCACGATGCGGGATCTGACGTGAGCGCATAGCCGTTGTCGGACAATCTGCAGAGTCAAACGTATGAGGTGTTCGAGAAGGACCCTGTAAAGTACTACCAGTATGAGGAGGTAGGTGTCATCTTTTAGTCATCTGCCGCAGCTGACAGGTTGTATAGGCTGTATTTCGTGCCCTGTCGGATCGACGTCCGGACGTCAAGATGTACGTGCGAAGTGTTATGCTGCATGCACGCGCTGACGTGCTCGTGGCAGTGTGATCTGTGTAGCTGGCGCGGGACGGGGGCCGTTGGTGTCGCGGTGTCTCAGCGCCATCGAACGCTCGTCGCGGAATGCGGCCACAATTATTTACGCCGTTGAAAAGAATGTTAATGCATTCGTGACGTGCGTCCCGACATTCATTTGAGATGTGCCCCCTGAACGTTGTGCAGACTACAAGAAAAACGCGACACGGAGTGGGGAAACCACGTCACGTTGATATACGGTGACATGCGCCAGGTGTCGTTGCCTGAAAAGGTCGACATCCTTGTCACGGAGCTGCTGGGCAGCTTCGGCGACAACGAGCTGAGCCCAGAGTGTCTCGACGGCGCGATGCGATTCCTCAAACGTACGACCCTCTCCCGTCTCTGTTCAATCCTTGTTTCTGATACACGCACAAGCGGACGGGATCAGCATACCGGCGTCGTACACGGCGCACATCGCGCCGCTGAGCTCGTCCAAGCTGCACACGGAGGTGCACATGGCGTCCGACCAAAAGTTCGCGGAGACGCCGTACGTCGTGCTCTTCCAGGCGATCAACATCCTGAGCGGCGACGGCGGCGGCGTGCGCGGGTCCTGCGGCGCGCGTGTGCAGGAGTGCTGGGAGTTCGAGCACCCGAGACGCGACATCCCCATCGACCCCGCGTCGGGCCTGCCGTGGTCGAATGCGCACAATACGCGCTCGGCGGTGCTCAACTTCCACATACCCCATGCTGGCGTGCTGCACGGCTTCGCGGGCTACTTCGAGGCCGTGCTGTATGCGGACGTCGGGCTCAGCATACACCCCGACCGCAAGGACCACGTGTCGCCCAATATGCTGAGCTGGTTCCCACTGTTCATCCCGTTACGAGTGCGTACTTTTGTATCTGTGGCAGCATGCTGTAGCTGTATTTCTGACGCTGGCCGCAGGACCCGCTATACCTCCCGTCCAACTCGGAGCTGCAGGTGTCCCTCTGGCGACTGACGGACAAGCGGAAGGTGTGGTACGAGTGGTTCGCCGAGGCGTTCCTCCCGAAATCCGCCATCGCGTCCCCGCTGCCGCTCTCCTCTGCGGCAGGGCCCGGCGCTGGGGCTGGGATGTTAAACGGACTGGGGCTGATGTCGCCGACGCCGGTGTCCGCGTTCCCCGCGCCGTCGCCGCTGCTCGACGCGCCGCCGCACGGCCTGTGGAGCGGGAGCAGCATCGACCGCCCCGGGTCGACGTTCGCAGACCGCAGCTCGACCGCGACGCCTAGGCTCACTGTCGAGCCGACTTCCATCACCGACGTTGACGGCCGCATTAAGATTGGGCAGACGACGCTGCATAATCCGGCAGGCAGGAGCAGCTGGATTGGGTTATAGGTTGTATGTATGTGGTCGAGGAGTGTGGACTCGACGTTCGGCTCAGTATAAATTGCTGTACTCATGCGCTTCATGATGTTTTCTGCAGCGTATGCTGAGCTCGTTGAGCCCGGAGAGGACCAGTACATGTAGTGCTTGCGGGCAGGACCGGAGATTGGGCGCAGGCTGATGGATGCCAGGACGGAGCAATCCGACGCTCAGGCTCTTCACGTTCATCTTCTGCTTTGCACATGGCGCTCAACCACGAAGGCCCGTCGAAGTCGACTTATGATACCTCGTCGTTGAGCGCGAAGAAAAACACCGTCCTGATATCGCATGGCCGGCCGCCATGGTCGGTCTCAGGCTCGCATCGAGGCCGCGCCAACGCCTAACGGCTGTGCAGGTATGGCATCGACGGGCGCCCACTGTCGGACGCGTTCGTCATTGGCATTGGCGGCGGGTCGTCTTCTGGAAAGGTGCACATGCTATCGCCGTCGCGTGAGCCGGCCTTGACGCGCGAAGACCTATGTCGCACGAGCCATCCTCGAGGCCATGGGCAGCATCCCGTCGGTCGTTATCGTCTCCCAGGTACGCATACACTCTTCCCGCTTTCTCTGCGCATTCTGAGGGTCGGCTGCAGGACAGCTTCTACAAGCCACACGGCCCAGAGGAGCTCAAGCTCGCGTTTGAGAATAAATACGACTTTGACCACCCGGACTCGCTCGACCTCGCGCTCTTCGCCAAGGCATATACCCAGCACACCCGTATCTTCGCCCGCTGAGCCATCGCGCAGTGTCTGGGAGACCTCAAGGCGTGTCGGCAGACCAACATCCCCGTCTATTCCTTCGTCGAGCACCAGCGGCTGGACGAGACAAAATACATATATGGCGCGGCTATCATCATAGGTTTGCTGCCTCTTCACATGCGCGCCATGCAGCCGCTGATTCTCGCGTGCAGCCGAGGGGATTATGGCGCTACAGGACCCTGCCCTGCGCGCCGTGTACGACCTGAAGGTGCGCTATTTCCGCCATTCCCGCCGTCACGTGAGGAAGGTGCGACTGCTACCGCCCAGATCTTTGTGCAATGCGACTCGGACCTCATGCTCGCCCGGAGATTGCGGCGCGACGTCAAGGAGCGCGGACGCACTGTCGATGGCATCCTGGACCAGTATGTGTGCACGGCGTGCATTCAGATGCCTGGGATCTCTCACACTCCACCAGGTATCTCCGTTTCGTCAAACCTGCATACGATAACTTCGTGTTGCCCAGCTCGAAATACGCGGACATCGTGCGTGCGAAGCGAGTGCATACAACCTTCGCGCTTTGCTCACATGTTCACGCAGATCGTGCCGGGCGCAGACAACCATGTTGCAATTGACCTCATCGCGACGCATGTGAAGCGCAAGCTCGCGGAACGCAGTGCGCATTTCCGCGACCGGCTCGCCAAGCCAGAGGTCTTCCTGCCCAAGATCGAATGCGCGGATGAGTCCGTGGAGGAGTCGATTAAACGACTCAACCTCTGCGTGCTGGATGACACGCCCCAAACCCAGGTAAAAGTCACTCTTGCCGAGTCATTACACGTACTAATGGGCTATCGAAGGGCATATTTACGATATTACGAGACAAAACGACATCCAAGGAGGATTTCATCTTTTATGCAGATCGGCTCACTTCGTTGCTGGTCGAGCGCGGCTCCGCAGAGTTGCCCTTCAAGCCGGTGACCATCACGACACCAGTCGAGATTGCTGTGGAAGGCAAAGTGCTTGCAGCCCACGTTCGTCTTTCCGTGCCTTCTGCCCGTCTCACCCGATAACGAGACTTGCAGAGCGTATGCGGAGTCTCCCTCGTTCGTTCGTACGTTCTCTCTCTCCACATCCGCAGAGCTCATTCTGATGCACACGCCACACAGAGGTACGGTGTTGGAACGCGGTCTGCGTAGAGTCTGGCAAGACGCACCGCTGGGCACGCTTCTGATTCAGTCAGACCCGTCATCTGGCGAGCCGCTGCTGGTGCACACGATGCTCCCCGCATGCCTCCGCACTCGCTGCGAGGCCGAAAAATCGTGGGTGTTCTTGCTGGATGCGCAGGTAAGCTCACACCTTAACCCTCCTCCACCCTCCCCGTCCAACGTCCGCCGACCTTTGCGCTTTTGTAGATCGGCACGGCCGCAGCGGCCATCATGGCGATCCGCGTGCTGCTGGACCACGGCGTGCCGGAGAGCCACATCATCTTCCTCACCTTCATCGTCGCGCGCAAGGGCGGCATCCGCGTCCTGCGGCATGCGTTCCCGCAGGTGCATATCGTGTGCGGCGCGGTGGACGAGGGCCTGCGAGAGGGCCGCCTGCCGCCGTCCGAGGGCGAGAAGAAGGGGCGCAAGATATGGATGATCGAGCCCGGCATGGGGTCTATCGGTTCGTCTCCGCACACCTGCGTGTGGTTTGAGAATCGGTGCTCAGCGCTTTCGCAGGTGATCGATATTATTTGTGATTTGAGACTTGTGATTTCAGTGGGTCACAGATCAGGGAGATATGGCCAATTATTTCTATGCGAGTGGTGCTGGCTTCGGCTGGATTGTGGCTTGGGCGCCCGGACAATTTTGCTTTTCGAACATTTCTGTGCTTTGCCTTTCTCCCTAGAATCTCTCCGCCAGTGCCCTTCAATCCTAATTTTACTAAGGGTGCATACTGTTCACATCGCTGAGCCGATCCCGAATCAGTATGCGTTGCGGACGTGGTGTGCGCGGTGATAAAGATTTCGAACCCCTTCCCTTGACGGGCGAATCCTTCGCGGACTTGAGGTCGTCAATCCCGTTAAGGACTCGGAGGTGGTGGCGGCGATAGTAATGACATGTATATCCTGTGGCTACTATTTGCCCTTGTATCTGGTAATTTCCTGCGAGATTTGGTGCAATGTGTGGTGGATCGCGTTTGCCTGCTGTTCCTGCGACCCAATCTTCGCCATCTGGCCCTCCCAGAGCGGTGAAACCTGGGACTCGACCTTCAAGGTATCTCAGAATGACTGACACAAATTTCAGCGCTCATACTCTCACCATGCCAGCGATTTGTTCCAGTTTCACGGAATGCTCCTGCAGCGATGTTGATAGGCTGGTTTGCAACGCCCTTGAAGTTGAACCTAGGGTGGATGTGAATAGTTGGTTGGAGCATTTTGTCAGGCCGTCGCGCATGTGCTCCTTCGGAGTCGGTAAGCAAATTGAGTGCTGCCCAAGAAGCATTGCTTGCCATGGCTTTGGCCTTAGCGCCTCGGCCAGTCACACTCATGGCTTGACCGTACAGAGGCTGCAGTTGGTCCGCGATTTTGCGAGACATGATGCGCGATATATCTTGTTGATTCTTTTGGATCGAACGACGGCGCTGAAATAGCAGGTCAGAGAATCCAAGTTCGTTGCTCTGCGGAGGACAGCTACCTCTTGAATTGCGTCCCGCATGTGCGTCTTCGGAACCTGATCAGCCCTCATGAATAAAATGATATAAAATTCTACTGACTTGCGCAATTTGAATTGCTCTATCTTTGCACTCCATCACACGTGGCTTCAAGCAGTCTGGGGCCCCGTCTCGCAAATATACCAGAGCCGATGACAAGACTTGCTCGATCAATGCTGCGTCTGCTTGGAGACTCTGCGTGTTGAGGATGCGAGCCCAGCTGCGAGAACATCAGAGGGGCAAGACAAATGTTGACACATGGCCTCACGACGCGGCAATACGACGTTGAAACAGCTCGCCAGCGGCCGAGTTCCAGTCGTTCTGCTTCCAAACACCATTGCGACGAAATACTGAAAGCTGGTTTTCAATCCGACATATCAGCCAGTGAAGAAGTAAGCACGTACTAGCTTTGAGGGTTTGCCAGTAAGGGATTCTGCATCCGAGGCTATGTATATGGTCTGCTACTTCTCTGCCAGCCTGTTGACAGGGTGTAAGGGCTCGATCTGACTGGCGAGTGCGAAAAAAATGCATACGACTTTGGCTGCCTCCTGCATCTGTGGAATAAGAACACTGTTTAAGTCCCGTATCATCTTGTCTCTGGTATTCTCGCATATCCTCCGAAGTTGCTATGCAAGGAATGCCTCACGTTCATGATATGCCACGAGTAGTCAAAACAAGACACCTTACCGAGGAGATCCACTCTGTCATAGTGGTCAACCGAAGCATCCCCTACGCATTGTTGAGAAATAGGGTACATCTGACGCCTCGGTCTGGACGTACGTTCACGTTCACCGAGACACTGTTCCAGCGCGCTTGGAGAATTCCTCGTTCTAGTGGTGATTGCAAAGCCGAACGAGGAAACTGCAACTTGATGTCTTCAACTACGTGGGAAAGCTTCGCCGCCTGATTATCTCTCGTTTGCCGAATTCTGCGACTGCCGCGCTCTCGACAATATCGGGTGAGGTCAGGTATAGCTGTATCTTCAAGAGACTGGAATGTCGATGCTTTCCCGTCGGTGTGCGACTTCCCTGTTATCGATCATCAGCGCCAAAGCTCGATAGGCCTGTAGCATATCGGGTACCAATTAGCTTTAGGTAGTCCTGCGCGGACACCGCGAACACATTGATATCACCTATAAACTGTCAGCTTGCGTATTCCTCGTGCGTACATAAATTTGTCTGTGTCACAGACCTCGGACTTGCTGCGAGTTGACGTCCCCTGACACTTCACTGCACAGGTCATCTAAACCATTCTTGAAATCTCGTCTGATCTCGTTCCGCGACCACTGTTGGACGGCGTCAGCGTTGTATGCGCTGCAGCGCACCCGCTATGTCGGCAGCTATCCTACCTCAGCACGCTTTCGTGCACAGAAAACCTTCCGTTTCCGCTCTTGCTCCGACTTGGAGCCCTCAAGCCGAGCGCGTTCCGCTTGCATGCCCGAGATACGAAGGTCAAGCTGCATTATTGCCTAGAGTGCAATGAATGATCAGACATATAGTACTGGGGATAATTGATGCGCGGTTCAATCACCTCCGCTGTAGTCCCTGAGAGGTAGTTCATACGCCCTGACATCGCTCGTGCGACAAGCACTGATGGGCGTAGTTTAGTCGGCAAGAAAAAGGGAGATAAGAGTGTACCTTCCTGTTTTCTCATGTTCTAGAGCGGCGACCTCACGATTCAGTGTGGTGATCTTGTTTGTGATATCACGACGCTCTATCTCCATAGGTCCCCACTCGTCGTCCCACTCAAGTTCCAATTGGGAGATGATTTCCTTGCACGAAATGTCGTCGTTACAGGTTGCAATGAACGTCACGCCTTCGGTTGTGTACCTGAGGAATTATTTAACGCTGCACCCCTCATTGGCTTCCCGGACATACTTTTGATCTATGCGTTGCAGGGTGGGTCTCAGAGTCGGAAAAGGATACTGAGATAAATGATCGTACCCACTGCAAGGGAGAACAAACTCAATAACACCCATGATCAATATCAGAACACATACTCAGAAGTTGCGCCCTGAACGCCCGTCCGAGGAGCTCTGAGATTTATAGATGACAATCGAAATATCGACGATTCGCCTCTAGAAAATGTCCACCATACCTCGCGCAACATGATCGGTTGCAGCCCGCTTGATAGGTGCCATAATGAAGGCGTGATCGCACTTTTGGAGATATTGTTCGTAAATGGAAGCTCGAGCTTGGTTCGAGTCGAGAACGCCAGGAAGATCCACAAGGGTCAACCCATCCTTCAGCACCGGGGCGTTGCACCGCACGACCACGCGGGCAATCAGCGGCCAGAGCTCGACGTCCTTCCGATGGGTCCTCGTGAAACGTCTGAGCTCGCCTTCAAATGCAACGGACGACGAAGAGAACGCCATAGAGCTCCCAAGTTTTTTCGCGATGTAGGGGTCGCCATCGATGATGGCTTCCGCTGGTCGCTGCAGGTTATTCTCCGCCGTGAGGTTGGGATACACTACGCGTACCTGGGAAGAAAATTATATGGCTGGAGAGTCCGGAGCCGAATGTGAAGGCGACGAACCCTTTCCCATGCTTCCTGCCCATCTTCAACTAGGCGAGACGTTACGCCCTGGACGTCTTTGAGTGCCGAAAACAAACACGTGATCTCCTTGAGCCAACTCGCTCGCGAAATGAACTCAATTCGAGAATATACGAGCTCGTGAGGGTGGTAGGAAACCTCAATCGGCATAGATGTGCAAGCTGTACACCGTGAGAGGGTTACCAAAGGAGCAACGCAAATCTTACCTTCCATTCCCGAGGTCGGCACGATGTGGTCTGGGAAGGATAGACTTTAGCCTGGAACATGCTGGCTGCCGTTTCACACACCGCCCAGCAGGGCATTAAGGAGCCACGATTTACCTGCCCCAGAAGCTGGAGATATGCATGAGCCAGGACACGCAAAAGAGCGCCAGGCGGGAGCTCACCGCCGAGGACAGCGATCACGAAATCTTGCTTCTGCGCCGCGTTCTCCTTTATTCTGACCATAGTGGCGTGAATTATTGTATCCCATGCCACGCGGACATGGACACACGACTTCAGGCTCTGACGCCAGCCGGCCATTTTGGGAGCCAGGGCTGCGTTGGCGCGCAGGGCGGCCGTGGCGGCATCCTTGAGGGACGAAATGATCCTGCCGACCTCGGTCCCGTCATCGTCGAGCTCGTCGGCTGCCTGCAGTGTTCCACAGGATCAGTATCCGTAAGACGAAAAAATAGAAAACAAAAAAAAAAAACCTTTATGGGTTTGACCACTAGCAGTGACGCGCCGCCATGTGCATCGTGTTGGCCGTTGGGGACGGCGTATTCGTCGTCGGGCTCCAGTTTGACTGGGACCCTCCGAGTCGGCGGCACGTTCGCCATGGCGAGAAAAACGAGCAACGGGTGGAGTGGGGCAAATCAAGGCAAACAAAACAAAAAACATTTCGTGGGAGCCCAAGTCGTTTCTCGCGGCTGCCGCGAGCGACCGTTTGCTGGGAGGGACCGCCCGACGATGCTCATTGGCTCTAGTATCCAAACTTGACTCATGACGACTTGGCAGCGATAGATCGAGCACCGAGTAGCTTTCTTTCAAGTCATTGCCAACTGTAGATGTACTGTAGAATTGTGATAGCTGGCGGGCGGGGACAGTGAAGATGGTGGTGCGACAACTTTGCACCACAGTGGACCGGGACCCATCCGGTGACCAGCACGAGTTCTAAACATGGCGCGCAAGCCCAGGCACGAGAAAGACGCAGGAGTACAACGCATGCATTTCGGTAGGACATCGCGGTGGTGGGAGGATGAAGAACAACGGTGCGCATCTGCATCCGAACCGATCATCTCACCGCATACACCGACCAGTAAGCACATCGTCCTCACAGTAATTAGGACCAATAGAGACTCAAGTGATTCGTTCGCGAGCGCAGCATATAACAACACCAAAGAGATAGATCAGATTTGCAGCACGATTTTGAGAGTCGGTAGTAAAAAAGCAGGGTCTATATACGAGCACAATTGGGGGGAGGGTGGGTGGATGCGGGCGGGGTGGCGCAACGCTTGCAACAGCGTGAACGGCAGAGGGAGGGATGCGCGAAGTGGATGGTGGTTACTACATACAGCGCGCACCGCGCGCAGTCGGGCGCCGTCGATGCAACCGGACAGTGGGTGGAGGTGGTGGTGGTGGACAGGATGGGAGGGAAGCAGAGGGGGGCAGTGGGTAGTTGTGTACACGACGAAATCAAGGATGAGATGATGGATAGAGCAGCATACTCTCGCGCAAGAGAGGTCGAGAGAGGGGGTGTACATAGGCATAGGCAGGGCAGGCAGGCAAGTGCAAATGGGGAAGGGCGGAGAGAGATGGGTAGAGCGCTGACAGCAACAGCAAGCAATCGACAGCAAAGCGACAGGGGGGGGGAGGGATAGATCGATATCGAAGGGCAATGGAGGGGGGTGGGTGGCTCCGCATTATAGGTACGGGGAGTCCGCGCCGTCGCCCAGGTCGTATATGCAGCGTGGGGGGGATCGTGCGATCATGCGATCATTGCGCGCCCTCGCGGACGGCCCAGTCGCGCGCGAACAGGCTGGCCTTGAGGAAGCGCTTGTTGGCGTACTTCTTGTACACGTACTGCGTCTCGAACGCCGGCTCGGCGAGCTTCTCGACGATGTAGCGGTGGCCCTGCTCGAGCTGCTCGGCAGTGAAGCCCGAGTAGTACACGAACGAGTCGTTCCAGTCGCCGCCGAGCATGCGGCGCGAGCAGTACATCCCCACCGCCGCGACGAGCGACGGCTTCGCGCGCAGGAAGCGGTGGTCGAGCAGCGTGACCTCCATGATGAACTTGGACAGCGTGCGCGTCTGGATGTCGTAGTCGTCCGCCTTGGAGATCTTGCGCACCCAGCTGTAGGGCGAGCAGTAGGGCGAGATGCGGAATTCGAGCGTCTGCAGGATGATGCGCTCGCCCTTGAGGATCTCCTCGCGCGAGTAGCCCTTGTCGGTCATATACACGAATTCCTCAACGCTACAAATGCTCGTCAGCCCGAGCATGGCGAGACTGGGTGCAGGGAGACTGACCTCGGCGCGAGAACTTCTTCATACTTAGCAGCTATGAACATGGCAGTGACACCCACAAGCTGGAGCTTGATGAGCGAGACCACGCGCTTGGTGAGGAAGCGGTCGACGATGTTGACCGCGATCCAGAGCGTCTCGGGCAGCATGTGGTAGCGCATATGGACCTGGAGAAGCCAGTCGACCAGGGTCTGCCTCATATCCCACGTAATCTCGGATTGGCCCTGGATGTAGTCCGGGTTGGGCATCGTCTCGAGCTGCAGCCGATGAGTGAGCATGGCGACAGGGTAGGGAAGAACTAGTGCACCTCGATCTCTTCCATGTACTTGAAAATATCGTCGGCATACTCGGAGACCATCGCGGGGTCCTCCGTGTCGACCTGGTCGTCGAAGCCCTCGCGGACGTTGGCGATGTAGGCGTCATACTCGGCCTGGGTGGTCGGGTCGACCTCGGGCCACATGCTGGGCGCGAGCTCGTCTGCCTCGTCCTCGTTCTCCTCGTCCTCGTCGAGCAGGCGCTCGACGCCGATCATGGCGCGTTCCTCCTCGCCATCGAAGTCCGAGTCGGTGGCCGGGATGTCGTCAAGCTCCATGTCGATGTCTGCGCGCGCGGCGTCATGCTGGTCGAGGCGCACGTCGGGCGACGAGGTCTCCGGGGGCGCGAGGGGTGCGGGCGGCGGGGCGACATGGGCCTTGCGTTCTGCCTGGAGCGACGAGCGCGCGGGCTGGCGGGTTGCAGCGGGCTGCTGGGCGGCGACGGGCGCGGAGAAGCGCTGGGCGGGGCCGACGGGGACGCGCTGGGGGCCTGTGGCGACGGCGAGCGAGCCCGAGCGGCCGCGCTTGAGCGTGTTTTCGGCGGGCTTGGAGGACTTGTTCGCGTCCTGGGCGGGGATCACGCGTGAGCAGAAGGTTCCGTGACAGCGGAGTATGGTGTGTGACAGCGTGAAGACGTACCCGGCGTGCGTTCGAGGTGATGTCGCCCAGCGCGGTCCTGCTCGCCGCGGCTGCTGCGGCCGACGTCGAGGCCTTGCCGGCAAGCGGGACGCGCTGGGGGCCGGAGGGCGCTGCGCTGGCGGTGGCGGAGGACTTGGCGGTCACGCGGCCAGCATTCTCGTCGGCGGCGACCTTGACGCGTTGGGGGCCGCGTTTGGCGGGCACGTTCTGCGCGGGTTGGAGATGTCAGTGCCTGGATGGCATTTTCAAGGCTGCAGCAGACGCACCCTAGCAAAGGCCATGGTACAGACAGACAGACACGGTTACAGGGCGAGGACAGGGCAGGGCGCAAGAGGAAGACAGGAGGGCACCGCCGAGGAAAAGGGGCGCGCCGCGTGTCGCGACGGAGGACGGGGCGGGCGAGGGGGGGAAGGCGAAGAGCAAAGACTCTCATCAGCGGAGATTTTGTACTCAACCAGCCGCTTGCTTCCGCCCGCCGTGCTCCGCATATGCTCCAGTCACGTGACCGTAGTCAGCGCCCTCCACCACGCCCACCACTCTCGCCAATCTTTTCCCATCCCAACACACACCTCAATCGGACCACAGTCCAGCCAATACACGTGTTTCCTCTGTGTACGCCCTGCCGTTCTCGGTAATCCAGGAGCGGTCGCGTCAACAACCGTACACCCATCTCCCCGTCCAAGGCCCAGGATTGCGTCTCCCCAGCACCAAAAACGTATGAATCTGGTCAAGGCTATTACGGGTAATGAGAAGCTGGTCGAGCGTTCCTGGCTGCCCGTGGTTCGCGTTTCGGCAGAAGCTCCTCAGGAGGTCGTCGCCATCCTCAGCAGTCACACGCACCACCGTGCAAGCGCTTGCCACGGTTTCCCCTGACTGCCAGGAATTCTTCGCCACAAAAGACAAAACTCTCGCGGACGCATTCAATCCGAAGCCGCAGACTCCGGCGTCTCCGGCGGAGCACGCGGTATCGATGCGCCCCCTCTCCAAGTCCGTCTGCTTTCTGCAGCAGCGCATCGATCCCTTCCTCGCGCCCCTCGCCCGCCGCATCTCGCTCTCCGCGCCCGTCGCCGCCGGACAAGTCAAGCGCAGGATGCCGCCCAAGAAAGCCGTCCCCGAGAAAAAAGTTATCCTCGGCCGGCCCTCGAACAACCTCAAGGTCGGCGTCGTCGGTGCGCGCGCACAGAGAATATCCTACTGGAATGTATGCACTTGCTAACTCCGCGAACCCAATCGCAGGCCTCCCCAACGTCGGCAAGAGCTCGTTCTTCAACGTCCTCTCCAAAACAGGCGCGTCCTCCCTCGCGTAGATTATGCGCGCACGAACTGACTATCCCGCAAGATCTGGGCAAGGCCGCCAACTTCCCGTGCGCCCGCCCACCTGCTGCGCTGTATGCGCCCTCGCTGACCTTCCCACGCTCAGATATGCTACATTAGAGGTACGCTGCTCGCTGCTGCTTCACATGCCTTCGACATCGCTGACCCGTCGCGCCTGCAGCCGGAAGTACGCCACAGCTACTCGCAGCCCGCTACGTGTTGACGCCGCGCTCCTAGGTCGCGCGCGTGCTCGTCCCGGACCCGCGCTTCGACTGGCTCGTGCAGACCTACAAGCCCAAGTCCGAAGTGCCCGCCCATCTCACCATCACCGACATCGCAGGCCTGACCGCCGTACGCCCGCCAACCCACACGCGTGTTCGCCTGGCTTATTAACTTATACAGGGCGCGTCGACAGGCGCCGGGCTGGGCAACGCCTTCCTGTCGCACGTGCGCGCGGTGGACGGCATCTTCCAGGTCGTGCGCGCCTTCGACGACGCCGAGGTGACGCACGTCGAGGGCGACGTCGACCCCGTCCGCGACCTCGACATCATCGCCAACGAGCTGCGCCTCAAGGACATCGAGTGGATGGAGAAGGAGCTCGAGGCCCTCAACAAGCGCGGCCGCTCGCTCGGCAACTCCTCGCTCGCCGACAAGGCCCGCAAGGAGGAGATCGCGACCAAGGAGCGCATCTTGAAGCTTCTCAAGGAGGAGAAACGCGATGTGCGCAAGGGCGATTGGAATGCTAAGGAGGTCTGTGGTCCGTGATGCCTGGATGAGTGCTCATGCCGTGGCCGTGGATGTTCAGATCGAGATCGTCAACGAGCTCAACCTGCTCACCGCCAAGCCCGTCACGTATCTCGTCAACCTGAGCGAAAAGGACTACATCCGCAAAAAGAACAAATGGTGCGTTCAACACGCTTCACCGTCTCTCGCATCGCAGACTAAGGCTGCTTCCCAGGCTGCCAAAGATCAAGGCGTGGGTGGACGAGCACACGCCGGGCGACCTGATCATCCCCTTCTCTGTCGCGTTCGAGGAGCGGCTCTCGCAGATGGCGTCGGACGAGGAGCGCGCGGAGGAGGAGAAGAGGGTCGGCGCCACCAGCGCCCTCGGCAAGATCACGCACGCGGGCTACGCGTCTCTCGACGTGCGTCCTCCCGTCCCCATCCCCCATCCCCCATCCTATTCCTACCTTTCCCCCTCCCCCCTCCCCCATCCCATTCCACCATTCCCCCTCCCCCATCCCATTTCCTCCTCCTCTTCCCGTCGCTCGCTCACGCCAGCTAACACCCACCCCCCACTTCTAGTTAATCCGCTACTTCACCTGCGGCCCGGGCGAGGTGCGCGCGTGGACGATACGGCGCGGGACGAAGGCGCCGCAAGCCGCCGGCGTCATCCACTCCGACTTCGAGAACAAGTTCGTGTGCGGCGAGATCATGTCGTACGACGACCTCAGGGAGCACGGCTCCGAGGCGGCCGTCAAGGCGGTCAGTCTGCCGTGTCCCTCTTCCGTCCCTTACTTCCTTCCTGAGTGTGTTGCCGCAGGCGGGAAAGCTGCGCCAGCAGGGCAAGCCGTACGAAAGTGCGTGTTCTTCTTCTCTGCTCGGTTATACGCTTTGCGCTGACGGGGACGCAACTAGTGGTCGACGGCGACATCGCGTATTGGAAGTCGGGCGCATAGTCTTCGGAAGCCCGTGCTGTACGGCCCGGTCTACTGCTACTGCTACTGTACACTCCCCACCGCCCTGCCATCCTTCGTGCGTGCATTATAGATGTACAATTTTGCCGCGAGGCGCTATTCCTGCCCGTGCAAAGTTTACAGTGCAGTCGAACCGCGGTGTGATTGCGAAGCTTGTCAAAGTTGCTGAATGCTTTGTTTGTCAGAGTTCGACCTTCGAGAACGCAGCCTCCGCCATTGAATATTGAAGCCTCGTTTGAATTGGCCATGGCCCATTGCGGATCCTCGGCCTCCGGTATTCTGACTGCAAGACTGCGATTGAATGGGCTGTCGGTTCATTGCTTCGATGTAGGCGAATGGGTTGGACTGAGGAAGGTTCAGAGCTCGCGAGCCTTCTTCGCCTTTCTCCTCCCTGCTCTCTCGATGACTGCCGATGTTACAGCTACAGTTCAAGAACGTCTCACCTCCGACATGCTCACGGACGAGCCGTCCAAGGACGATGCAGATACCAAGGACCTCGAGAACGTTCAAGCTGTCGCGCCATCGCCCTCGCCCGTCGAGGCCATCATCAGCGATATCCGCAGCGCGATCGACCAACTGCAACCTATCGCGGGCGCTACACAGGCTGCTGGATGGCACGCCTCGCTGAGAACGTGAGTACATTGCGCGTTTGATCTTCGCCGACCTTGCACGTCGTTGCGGGGTTTGGGGCCGACTTGTGACTGAATGCTGCACGCAGCGTCCGCGACGAAGCGGCTCGCAAACCTGAAGTTCTTGTTGCCTTCGTCGGGGGTGCGCATAGACATGGGAGAAAGACGGGGCGAGACAACTGAACTTTCAATTGCGTTCTAGCGACCGGCGCGGGCAAGTCGTCGCTCATCAATGCCCTCTTGGGAGGTGAGTCGCCTGCCCGGGTGGAGGGCCTGTCCTCTCTGACTCTTGGTTCACAAATGCAGACCATATCGTCCCGACGTCGGGCGTCAAGTGTTAGTCGAGTAGAGTACGGACCATCGGCGGCATGTTGCTGATTAGGCGCTGCAGCCTGCACGTCCACTCCGATCCTCGTTTCGTACCACGATCATGACCAAGTTCGCGCGAAGATCGAGTTCGTGTCTACGGAAAGCTGGCGGGAGGAGGTCCGCCTCTTCCTCGAGGCGCTCGTCGAGGCGGGCGGTATGCCCGCAAAGCTCGCCGACGACGCCCAAGAGGCATGGCACAGGGTGCGCTCGTTCGACCGCCCCTCACTGCGCATCACCAACCGACGGTGCTCGTCATCGTATAGATTCGCGTTGTCTACCCCAAGCTCACGCCGCAAACACTGCACCGCATGACCGCCGAGCAAGTCCTCGCGAGCGACGCGAACACCGCGGCCAAGCTGGGCACGACGATAGCTTTCTCCTCCGCGCCGGCGTTCTTCAACCAGGAGCTGCAGCACTACACGCGCGCGCGCAACTCGAAGGACGACGGCGGAGACTTGTGGCCGCTCATCGCGCAGATTGCCATCAGCTGCAGGGCGCCGGTGCTCGCGTCCGGCATCGCGCTCGTCGACCTGCCCGGCGTGCTGGACTCCAACGCCGCCCGCGCGGCCGTCGCGGGCGAGTACATGAAGCGATGCCACAACGTTTTCGTGGTCGCCCCAATCAAGCGCGCGGCCACGGACCAGGTTGCCCGAGGTAACGTAGCCCGTCTTTGAGAATCATTGGTGAATATGTTAATGACGCGAGGGCTCGTAGACCTCATGGGAGACGCGTTTAAAACGCAGTTGATGAGTGAGTAGACGGTTGAGGGTTGGGCTCAGACTTGCTCATCGTCTCGCGCAGTGGGTGCGAGTGTGACAGATGATTTCTATCTTGACTAACCGCGAGCATTCCTTGAATGCAGATGGAAAGTGAGTGATGACTATGTCGCATGCTACCCCCGCCTGCTCAACTCGCTGCCCCAGGTATAGCGCAAATTCCGTCACCCTCATAGCTACCTGCAACGACGACATATTGTGCTCCGAAATCATCTCAGAGTTCTCTCTTGAGGCGGTCTCCGGATGGGCGCGTCTTCAAAACCAACTGAAGACCGTAGATGCTCAGATAAATGACGCCAGCACGGAGCTTGAGGATCTGCAGAACCAAAGTACGCCTTGCCACGGCATTTTAGCATAGCGTTAATCCGATTGATGCACCTCTAGTGCGGCATTTGAATCCGAGCGAAATGGCTTTGGACGACCCAGCACAGTCGCACTCTGGCACTAACAAGACCTTGAAGCGTTCTTCAGACGCGGTCGTGACAGGCCGATCGCCGACGAAGAAGCAAAAGATAGACGGCATCATCGTTGCAGCAGGTCCAATCGATCCTGCTTTGCTACAGGTCCAATGCACTGGGAATCCTCATGCGGACGTTACATTCTCAAACAAGATGCTCACGGTCACAACAAGAGCAAGCCTTGCCAGCGCGATAGCTGCGAAAGAGACCGAGGTATCAGCGCTCATTTGTACCAGCAACGACCTCAATCAGGACTGCACAAAATTTTGTGCAAAGACCAGAAGCGATGTCGGTTCAGCATAATTCACGCTTGCACGGTTTCTCACTGGGAGTTGCAGTGGACTCGCAACGAACTCCAAGAACAGTTTAGAGAGGGTCGGCTTGCCCTGTGTGGCGCAGACGATTCTTCAGAGCCCGCAGGTTCGTTTCAAGACGTTGAACAAATTTGTAACTTACTCACCTCATATTAGAAGATGAAGATTTTATCAATGTATTTCCCGTGTCCGCGCGCGATTACCTCAAGTTGTTAGGTATGTAACGCCCGCTCCTAGGCATTCCTTGGATCGTAACGTGGGACGTTCAAAGGCAAATCCCCACTGGATGGACATACACCGCTGACTTTCCAGACGGCCGAAGAGACTGGTATCCCCGCCGTCATCGAGTTCTGCCGCAATGTTGGGCAGAAAGGCTCGCGCATGGCGAAGCACCGTCAGGCGATGAAGCTTTCCGCCATGGTCATGCAGCTCCAATCCTATGTGTCCAAGAAGAGCTGCATAGCGTATGAAGAGCACTCACGTCCTGAAGATGCCCCGGACGACATAGCCTCACAGGGCCTGGTGCGTGGCACTTACGGATTTCTATGCAATGTCCTTACTGGCCTTTTGCATTATGACAGAAAAGCGTTACACCGCATCGTATAGCAGCTGTTTGTCGAGAGTCTTTCTCTCGTGCTACTTTGCGCACTGACTTCCGTTCAGAGCCTTCGTCACATCTCAGATACTACATCCTCAGAGATGATGCACAGGGTACTTTTCCCTCAGATGGTTGCCGCACCAGCAGAGGTGCATTGAAACTTCTTCTCTACGTGTGCTATCCGAGCTGACAAAAATATGCAGGCGGCGCCCACGGTTAGTGCCCACATAGAGAAGGCCGTGAAGGCCGTCAAACATTGGCGCACGCTCAAAGCTAGTATGCTGCTGGTTTTAATTTATTCTAGCACTGATCTTTATTGATGCTCGGTTTGATCAGTACTCCGAAGGGACGGCTCCTGGAAGGAACACAATTGGAATGGACAAGCCGTCGCAGCGATGACAGTGCACTTTGCTGAGAGGTGAGAGGTTATTAATCCGGACGAATGCGCTGAAGCTCGCGAATAGTTGGCGACGTGAGCTTGCATGTCGTTGTTTGAGAGACAACACTAGTGCTATCTTAAAATCCATCGACGCGCTCGATGCTTCCTCTCCACCAGACAGCCAATTTCGAATTGCTAAATACAAGGCTAATGTTCTTGCCCAAGCGAAGGCGAGCTTTTCCAGAGCGATGATGCGTACGAGTTAACTATTCGCTACAGTCCTGTTCCCAGCGTGCAACCGACAAGGTGAGGACAATCAACCGAATCTGTGTCACTCATTTCTAAGACGTGTGTACACAGTGCAGGACCATGATACGCTCCCGCCAGGCCGTAATCTCGCGTACGATGGATACGAAGTTTACCGCCCAGATGCGCGCCACTTATCAGCGCGCCTCCGCACTCACTGGCTTAGGAGTTATGGCGCAATCAATGGTATTTGGAGACACACTTATAAGACTGTGTCGATGGCTCATTTGTTTCAAAACCAGAGTCTGGTCTGTCAGGCCATGGATGATAAATGCCTGGAGATACTCACATCCATCGTCAACGAGAGTATCGATGCTCTACGCTCCGCGGCGCAAGAAGCGCTCTGTGAATATCACAACTCCTTGCAAGAGCTCGCAGAGTTGGTAGGTCGAGGCGATGAGACCTATCATTGGCAGAGCATGCGCGCTAACCGCTTCTCTTAGGTCGAATCGCTGTTGTTGCCCATCTTGGTCATGAAGGACGAGATGTCTGACGGCCCTCTTCAAGAAGACCTGGCCATGGTCATGGCTAAGTTGGAGGCAATTAACAAAGCTATCAAAAGCTACGAGGATGGTGAGCAACAGCTCTGAAGCGATCGACGCATGTATCCGACGTGTCAATGTATGGGTACCGGCAACGGCCTTCAAGTGATCGGCCGGCTTAGTCAGCGAGTTTCCGCCCATCCGGAGTAGTTGCTTTCCTGCAAGCCGTTGAATTTTTTCCCCGACATAAGGGCTATTTAATTACGTGTATAAGGTGTTATAGATACATTTTACAAAGTTTTGTTGCTCATGACCTGTAATGATGCAGCCAAAATCCTCACAGTCCAAGGATTGGACATTCCGTTTGCAATCCAAAGCACCCTTACGCAAGAAATACCATCCATTCGGCTCCCACTGGTCACATAATGCATTAAGAAGTTACTCTGCCGTAAATTACGACTTCAGAGCCTCGGGAAGCAGTAACATGGAGAGGAGGAGAGCCTACATGCCTGCTACCTCCTTGGATACCACTGGGATAAGAAGCAGCTTCTCCAGCACTAAGAGAAGGCATGTGTTGCAGTCATATAGCATACCCAGGCTTTCAGGCTGCGATTGAAGGGTTATCAACTTCATTCAGTGCCGAACACACCGAGTGGCGAGCAGAGTTGATTACGTAACATATGTATCGGCTTCAAATGGAGGCATTCTTAGGAAAATCCGTGCTAGAGAATGGCTCGAAGAAATTTCTCGAAACTCGAGTTTCAATGCCAGGAACGTTCCCTCTGAAAATTGTTCGGAGCAGAATTTGAATAACTGCAAGGGAATATATATATTTGTTGCGTAACTCACTTGTCCTTTTGATTAACCAAAATCCGCCCGAACAAAGTTCTTATATTTAATTATAATAATTATTTGGATAAGAATCAGAAGTTCAGAGGAAGGGTGGCCTGAAAGCGCTGTATCGGACAAGGACTCCATACGGAGTTAGCCGCTGATGGATAACTCCTTGACGGCGTTGCCGGTACCCACAATGTACTGCCGCACCGTGTCCCCGGCCATGCATGTGTCAGGAATAGAATGCAAATCCACGTCGCGCACGACCTGACTGAGATCCTGATAAAGCCCAAGAGTGTAATATTCTAGAAAATACAGTTTGTGTACATAGCAGACATGGGTCAATTTCTACAGTTCGTGGTGACGGACGGCAAAGCTGCTGCCGCAAGCGCAGTAGATGTGCACGAAGGCTGTTTGCGTCGGTGCGTAAAAGCAGGCAGGATGATGACAAGCCGCGGCGAGTAACTTGGTGTTCACCATTTGCGCTTCATCTACGCCGACATGTGAGCCAGAAGTGACGGGCGCGGTGGACGATACGCACCGCTGTTTGTACGCAGTCCTTGAACTTTGCAAACTCTGCCGAGCACATGTCCTTGCGCGCGTCCTGGTACGATGCGGCGACGCAGGCGCCATAGGCCTTTGCGGACGCTGCGCACGTTGTCGTGCTCGCGACGGCCATTCTGCGAAGAGGGCGCGTGATGCGCTCGGCGGCAGGGGCAGTGGCGAGGGCGGACATGGCTATGGCAGCTGGGTACGTGGGTGGCCGGGTGCACGATGCGTGCTGGCTTTATCAGGTTTATGTGGCGCGCGTTTGCTGGCCAGAACGCGGGGCTCGACCTCCGGCCGGAAAAGATGTCTCGCTCTCGAAGCCAGCAAACCTCTCTCTTCGCTGGGGCATGCAGTGCCCGGGAACGCTCTCGCTCTTTGGGGCTATGCTCGCGGTTGATGACGGTTTAGGCTTTCTGTGATTGGCCAGCATGATATGAAAGCTCCTACCTCCCCGAAATCCTTGCAAGACCTTGAATTTACGCGATTATATGCACTAGCTATGTATGATGTCTTTCCTGTTAGACTCGTGCCTACGTAGCTGACTTCAGTATTATTCCACCGCACACCGTCAGGTTCCTCGAAGATCGGTTCTGGGCTCACGCAATGCTAATGTCATGAGCGCGTCAATTTCCACATGGACTGTACACTGTGCTCTGCAGGACGAGCAGGACCGGTGCACGACGCAGCACGGCGCAAAACTTCCTACTTTCCTGCAAGTCATGGCCCGACCAAGGTTTCGATGGGTGCAACATCGGAAACGGTCCAGGGTCGACGACATAATCAACTTTCAGCATCGAAAACAAGGGGTGTGGCGCCGCGAATTCTGCGCTTCCACCCTGCGTAAAAGCTGGCTCCGGTCCCAGAGTATCTTCCCCTGGTTGATCTTCCCGACATTCTTGTAATCACCTCAAAGGTCAGAAGCATGACATCTGGGCAGCGCGCGACGACGTTGCAATTGGGGCCCCAACTCAGACCCCTTCGAAGCAGCAAGGCTGGTTCCAGTCGAGCGTGCGCAAATTCGGAGCGGTCAGACAGAGGCCGCGCAGTCATCCATGCAAGGTGTTAGACGTACAAATTCTGATATGGCTTTTCTACAGAACGCCGCGCAACCCTTCAGGCAGATCGGGAACGTGTATACCGCCAGGATAGGTGACCTAGGGTTGGTCCAAGGCTGCTGCTAGGCGCTGTAAGCCATTGCTCAGTAACGGACCGGACGACCCGATGTCGACGACTCGAAGCGTTAGAAGGAAGAAAGGTACCCGAAGTGGAGATCCAATGGAGTCGGTGGGTATCGGACTGGGATCCACAAATGTGACGAGGAGACGCGTCGTCGAGTGCAACAAGTCACGACAAACTGATTGACAGTCGAAGGGCTGCTCCAAGGCCTCAGTCTCTGAGCCAGAGAACAAATTGTTGAATATCGAGCTTCGACCAATCAAGGCTCAGGAGCACGTCCTCAAATCCACTCGTGTCCTTCTCCAGCACCGGTCTCAAGCTGCGCAGGATGGGACACAGATCCTTGTGGGGCAAAGTCACCCGCTTCCAGTCGGCCATCTGGCATCCTTTGCAGCAGTACTGCGTGAACTTGCACCCGGCGCACAGCGGCAGCGGCTTGCCGCCTTCGCTCTCGGTGATGCCGTTCGTACACAAGGGGCCGTAGCAGGTGCGGCGATAGTACCGACGATTGAGCAGGATCTTGATCGGCGCGAGCGTGGACGTGTTCACCCTGCGGAGCTTGAGCTGCCAGGCGCGGGCGTGCGCGTGCAGCTCGCCGTGCGGGTGCAGCTTGTGCGCGCGGACGGCGAGCCTGCAGAGCCCGTCGATCACCCACTCGTTCTCGGTCTTGTCGACCGCGGCGTCTTGTGCGATTACGTCCAGCGCGTGGCTCAGCGCGGGCAGGAGCACAGCGCCGAACCCGCCGCAGAGCGCGTCTATGTCGTCCAAGCTGGCGTCAGGCCCGTCGCAGATCGTCCTGATGAAGCCCGCGGCGAGCATGACGGAGCGCGACCCGCGCAGCCAGCGCGCCGGGCGCGCCGGGCGGACGTACGGCACGGTCGCGGGCCAGGTGAATGCGTCCCGCGCCAGGTCGGCGTTGAGCATCTGGACGAGAAGCCAGACGAGGCGCTCGCGCAGCGGTGACTGGAGGACGTGCGGAAACACCAGCGAGCGGCACCCGACGATCACCGTCTGCAGGTATGCGACCATATTCGGCGAGAAGAGCTGGCAGCACCAGTGCAGGTGCATTTCTGCGCTCTGGCGCGCGCCGAGCGGGACGAGGTCGTTGGGCTGGAGCGGCCATCGGCCGCTCTTCGTCCCGAACGTCTTCTTGGGCCCAGAGATGCTGAAGAGCGAGGAGCGCCGGCCCTCGCCTGGCGCGACACAGACCGCCAGACAGCAATACAACGCGTGGAAGAATCGATGCACAGGGTCTTCTATGTCCGCATCGTCAGCCTTGATGTTGTAGCGATGGAAATCCAGCCTGCGGGCGGGGCATTTCGCAGCATTTGTACGCAGAGTTCTCCGTAGGGCAGCGAGTTCTACGGCTGTGCGCGGCGTGGTGACCGCGACGATGCAAGCGTTCCAGAAATCGTGACACGCTGGCTGGCGAGCCCCATCTGCCACCGACTCGTCGGACAGGACTCTTGACAAGGTATAGAAACAGTCTGGGCAGCATTTGGAACAGGCGGGGTCCTCGAGCTCGTGCGCCTTCTGCTGCATGTAGGAAATGAGTTCAGGAAGCTTCTTTGTCAGTCGCTTTGCCATGGTGCAGTGCTGCAAACGGCCCTGGCGACGGCGTCAGACGCAATCGTGAAACAAGCACTCTGCGAGCAGGACCTTTTCAGAAGCGTAGACGTAAGCGCTATGCACAATTATAAAACCTGACGTCAAGGAGCAGACCAAGGCTTGTCACTGGCATCGGAGCAAGCCTGGGTAGGAACGTGACGGCGAAGTGCGGTAGAAGTTGAAACCTCGTTCACTGCCAGCCTGGCAGGTGACTTTGCCATTCCAGCAGCGTGCTCCATTTTTCGACAGCAGGTGCCATTGGCCGCAGCGCAAACAGCAGATGCTTCGTCCTCTCCGTTCACTCTCTCGACAGTCCTGGTCTCCTCGCTGCTTTCTACATTGATTCTTGATTCTTGCAAAACGGTGTTGGCAGGTCGCCCGAGTCCCGACGACATCGACACGTCTGAAAGCCATTGGATCTGCGATAGCCCGCGAATGCGCCAAGGCCATCAGCTCGATACGCTGCTTGTACACATCCTGCATTTGGCAGATACATGCTGGGGTGTTGCTAGCACATCGATCCCGCCCCTCCACAGCCCCCAAAGACTGTGGAATGTCAAACATGTCGCGAAGTTTGTGACCCGACGATGGTTGTCCTTGGTTTTCGTCCATTGTGCGTATCAGGCTTGCAACGCGCAGACGACTCGTTCGAATCGGTCAAGCCAACAAGAATTTCCCACTGGCTGGAACTTGAAGCTAATTCATGTGGCACCTGGGCATGTTTCACCCACGACAGCTCTGCTTTCAGTCGCGGCGCCGAGATTGCAACCTTCTGAACATGGAGCTCAGGGTCGCCCGACGATACGGAAGCTCACGAAAGGTCAATGACTTGGCTGATATCGTCGACGGTTGAACCTGTGCGATATCGTGTTCTGAACAGTGCGACTCTTGTTACACTGCTGTTCAAATGGGATCCGTGTTCCTGATTTGTCTGCCAGACACGATCTGCTGACAGTGCGAATCGATGAGGACCCAAGGCGGAATACATACACCTCTCGTTTCCGCTCGACCATGCTACGTCCAAATCAGAAGTGACGACGCACAAAGTGTAGCAGACGGGAGAAACCTGCCGAGAAATGTGCCATTGGACGAGTGTGAGGCCATTGCACGATATGCGACTATCCGAGAATTGCGAGTGCTGTGGCTAATCAGAGCTTCAGTCAGCCCCAGCTCAATAACCGACATTATGACTCACAATTTTCTACGCGACGAGATGCCCATCAAGCCTGACGCTTGTCTGTATTGCATGTGAGTGATGTTAGAATGCAGGCTGTATAGCTAACTGCCCATACCTCTGAGCTGCCGCAATAGACCTCTGCGGGCGGCCGAGTTCTCAAAGTCTGGCAAGCGGCGCATGGCCGTTGCGCAATATGCACTCCAGCCAGAATCTTGTAGCAGGCTCCCGAATTTCCTCGAGCATGCGCAGCGCTAGCTCCACATCGTTGAAAGGCGCGCTAAGGCTGGGGACTTCGACCTCGGGATCGGGTTGAAGACGGTACAGAACGAGATATTCCATGAAGATGCCGAGGTGCAACTTCAGCCCGAAATTCATTCAGCCTGATTTTGGGAACAGGCTGGCGTATAGGAGTTTCTCAAGAATGACGTGCCATCGAGGCACGCGGATGCGAGCGTACTCGGCGTCAAGAGGAGGCACAAGGACACGAAGTCTTCCGGGCTACTTTCGGCGTCGATAGAAAAATAAGACTGCGGGACGATAGAGACGAATTCGGCGATTCGAGAGTTGCCCTCGTGCTTCAGGCGAACGACTCGGACATCTGGCCAGGGATCCTCGCGGTCCTTGGATGGATCAAAGATATCATACTGCTGTAAGGTACGTCGGTACTGAAACTCGTCCTGCAGGAGCCTGACCGCGAAGGGAACGAGAGCGTCTGGAGCAGGGAGCTGCTGCGTGAACAGCTCGCTCGGGACGTTGTGTACGAATGCTAGAGCGTCTTCGCCCCAGAGAACACAGGGGATGCCGTGGTCTGTTAGGTATCGGGCAGTCGTGAGTCTTCGATGCTGGAACAGGACACTAGGAGGCGGGGTGTCGTACGTGATGCACATGATGACAGGGAAGGAAACGATAAACGCTGAGTTGGAAACTTTACCCTCTCTCTTCAACCATGATGAGTCAACCTATCAGGTGGTATTTATGATTGCGGTACTAAACCGTGACAGCAATGCAATGATTAGTATTAATGCGATCTATATGTTCCACTTTCGCAGGCATAAGTCCACCGAATTCTCCCGCTTTGGATAATTTAATGAAACCAAAGCACCTAGGCCTGCGGCGATGCAGCTTGAGTGGAGGCCTGAGGCAAATGTCAGGAAAGAGTCCATGAGAGGGAAGATGAGAACATACGCGGTAAAGTTGGACGCGATGGCCGGCACCACAGGTAACAGTGCTGTCGCCAGTGCACGCGAAGTTGCACTCGGTCTCCGGAACAGACGCAGGACGCGCACCCTTCAACCATCCCTTGCCGCACATGCACTCGTTGCCATATTCAACACCAGCAAGCGTGTACCCGTTGCTCTTGCACTTGTTCGTGCACGTCTGCGGCGTGTTGTTCTGCAGCTCGTACACCTTCGTGCTCTTCAGCAGCGACTCGCCCAGCGTCGGGTCGTTCACGCATTTGTACGCGACCTTCCACCCGCTCGCGAGCTTCGGCGTCCCGCTCTTCAGCGTCGGCTTCTGGCCTGCCATCTTGGCGTTCGTGTAGACCGCCGAGCGGTGGTCGCCGCCGCACGTCTGCTTGCCGGTCTTGTCGCCCGAGCAGTGCTGCTGGCACTCGCTCGAGGGGAGTTTGCGCAGCACCGGCTTGGACGAGCCGCAGAAGCACTCGGTGCCCAGACGGATCGCCGCGTAGCCGTAGCCGTTCTTGGTGCAGAGCGAGAGGCACTTGGCGTGCGTCATGTCGAGGAGAACGTTGCGCTGGAGTGCGAGCGGCGAGGTGTGCGTAAAGACGCGCTGGTCGCCCTCGTCCGTTACGCAGGCTGCCGTGAGCTTCCAACCGCTGGGAAGCGCAATGGCGGCGGTGTCGGTGCTGTTGTTGCCGGTGGTGGTGGTGCTGTTGTTGGCCGGGATGGTGGCGGCAGAGGTGACGAGCGCAGAGGCGATGGCGAGGAAAAGCTGAGTGGCGACCATGTCGTAGAATGCTGATGCTGCTGTTGATGCTTCTCTCTGCTGCAGGTAGCCGACATTTATACGTGCTTCTCGAGTAAGACATTTCGTTTCGGACGGCGGCGAGACTGCCAACCCGATCCTGAGACACGCGCAAGCCGTTCATCCGGAGTTTCGGTACAGTCCCGTGCTGATCCTGAAGCAGCGCCCTGTCTCTTAACAGCCATGCGAAGAGTCCTCGGAGTGTAGTCAAAGGATGACTGCTGAAGCCTGCATGCAAGGTGGAGCGCGCCTGGATCGGGCCTGATAAACCATCTCCCTGCATACTTCAGGAGAAGAAGAGGACAGACGCAGCAGTATGCAGACTCAGACAGCAGTCCGTTTCACCAATTGGTATGCAGTGAGGGACGTGTAACAGGGAGTTGGAGCGAATCCGTTGTTGTGGTCAGGTCGACTTTGCCTGTCGCGCCCTACATCTCCTATCCATGTAGGACAGCATGAACCGCGCGGTCGAGTTGCCAAAATACAGGCAGAACCGACGATGACCGCGTGGAAGAATTCAGCAGGACAAGAAAGGTTCGGCTGTTTGCGGCGGCGCGTTTCACTCTTCCAGACCGCGACCATGTCGAACCCCAGCGAGGAAGAGCTCGTCAGGCTATGGAAGGTGTCGCGCACAGTGCATGAGATGGTCAGGGATAGGGTACGGCTTTATCTATGCCTCCGTATTACTGCTCAAACGCGTTCCGTTGCAGGGATACCAAGTGTCTGAGGAAGAAACGAGCATGTCTCTCGAGCAGTTCCGCGCGCAGCATACGACGAACGGCACTGTCAAGTACGCGTGTCTCCGGTCTTTATCTGCTGTTGACTGACTGACTGACTGGCTTGCTCGACTACGACAGCCGGACTACGCTCACGTTCTACACGCACCACGCGAAGGACCCGAGTGACCAGCTGTTCGTTTATTTCTGCGAAGAAAAGAACGTCAGCATCAAGACCATGCGCAAGTACGTTCTATTTTATACAGCGTGTCCCGGATTTCGTTCCAATGCGCGATGTACCAGATTCTTGGATGTGTTACAGCAGAAAGGCATTCAACGCGGTATTATCGTCTTCAGCGGTACCATGACCCCATCTGCGCGCAAGGTTCGTTATGCCACTTCCTTTCTTTTTCGTTATAAACGATGTCTAAACGTTCGTCCCCGACGCAGGTCATAACGGGCATGTCGCAAGACTACAAGTTGGAAGAGTTTGCAGAGGCAGACCTGATAGTGAACATTACGCAACACATTCTCGTTCCCAAGCACGAGGTCATGACGCCCGAAGCGAAGAAAGCTCTGTTAGAACGATAGTTCGTTGACTGTCCTCTGCTCTGGTGCGATGTTGTGCTGACAGTCTGGCAGCCGCCTGAAGGAAACACAACTGCCGCGTATTCAGTTGGCGGACCCCGTCGCAAGATATTACGGCCTGAAGCGCGGGCAGGTCGTCAAAATTACGCGGCCGAGCGAGACGAGTGGCCGGTACGCAAGTTATCGCATTTGCTTCTAGACGCGCTGGCCACTGCTCGACTTGTATTACTGTATAGTACGCTCTCTTTTTACGCCTCTATCCATTGGCGCTCTTGACCGCGTTTGCAGATGTCGGTCGCTACACTTACATACTTTTTCTCGGTGCAAATCAACCAAAAGACCGGAAGTCTTAGCATATGTTGCCCGGTGTATATAGCTGTGGTGCCAGCAAAATTGAAAACGTCCAAGCCCATGTGCATTGTAACTGTAGATTTGCAGGAGGTTGGGCGGAGATGACGCCAACCGGGTGCATCAAACCCTGCAAAGTGCCCACGTCGACAATTTCCGCTTCAGCTTTCCGTCGCTCGTTTCCGTTTCATCCACCGACTCTGCAATCATGTTTGCCAACGTGCTCACACGAGCACTGGCCCTGGCCTGCCTCCTCGTCCCCGCTCTTACCGGCGCGTAGAGCTACCGCCCGCTGGCTGGCTATGTCGCTGATATTAGGACGTGCAGTCGCCGCGACCACCGCCCCGGATATCCAGGCTACTGCTGCGTTCCCCGAGAGCAACCCGTTCCACCGTACGCTACTTCCCAGCAGTCTACGCGGTGGGCTGAGCACCGCGCTGCAGATGTCGTGAACGGCGAGCGCAACGCCGTGTCGGTCAACGTCGAGAACCTGTCCGAGCACAACGTCACTGTGTCCTCCGTCGCTGGCTCTGTCCATTTCGCAGAGTCTGGCAAGCTTATCAAAAACGTGTGTTTGCAATTCGCGGCTCTGGCAGCTCAGTGCTCAATCATCCTGACATTGACTGCAGCTTACCGCGCTCTCGTACAACGTCCCGCTCGTCAAGAAGGCCAAGATCACGCTCCCCTACACGTTCTACAGCGAGTGAGTCTGATGCATTGTCCTCCATGCCAGTCACCCCTGACACGCGTTTGCAGGTTCCGCGTGCGTTGTGCAATACTCAAAATCATGGGGCGTGATTCCTGACCTATCTGCTACAGACTGGCGACCTTCAGCTTAAGCTCTGGGTGGAGTACACGACCACTGTGCGTCCACATTGAATACCCCGGTACTGCGCAGCTAACTAAAGTGCGTGCGCGTTGCAGGACGGCAAGCACCGCGTCCAGGCCTTCGAGTCCGTCGTTTCAGTCGTCGAGCCCCCGGCCTCATGGTTCGACTTCAAGATGTGCGCTCCGACTCCAAGCCGACTTCCTACACACACTGACTGCGCTGCAGGTTGCTGACCTACATCATCGTCGGCGGTGTCGTCGGCGGGCTGGGCTACGCCGCCTTCCAGACATACGGCCCCGGCGCGTCCAGCGGCAAGAAGGGCAAGGGCAGGAAGAAGGCTGCTACCGCCGAGCCCACCGTCACGGACGCCGTGCCCGTCAAGGGCTCGGGCGTGTACAGCGAGGACTGGATCCCCGAGCACCACCTCAAGTCGCGCCGCAAGAAGGCGGACGGCGCGCTCAGCTCCGGCGACGAGGGCGCAGCCAGCGGCACGGAACGCCGCAGGAGCACCCGCAGGAAGTGAGCGGGGAATGGCGATGGCTGCTGGCTAAAATACAGACTCGTTTTTACTTCGGACGGCGGCCGTCGAGCATCTAGCTGTAGCTCTTGTCAGGCACGAGTACGCTTCGCTGTATTTACGGGTCTGCAAAATCGGAGGGAGGCGTAATTGCTGAATTGAACTGAACTGCATCAAAAATCGTACTTCCATGAGTAGAATTGTTCGAATCTGAATACTGCGTGTCTGAATTCTGCGTGTCAGAGGGGCCGCGAATGTGTTTAAACGTCGCTGTGCTGCGAGCCTGCGACATGGTAGATTCTAGGGTTCCATTGCGAGCAACGAGGTCTAATTGCTGAGCTCCTTCGAGTCGACTATTCTCCAACCCTTAATCTAGGCGGCGGTCAGCACGTTCATCCTGGCGCCAGGTAGTATTACGCGCACCTTCGCGTCGGCCAGCATGCTCAGGTAGCGCTCGCTGAGCTCCTTGCAGTGGACGGGCGCATTGACGCCCTCGCCGCGTTGGCACTTGGTGAGCTCGTCGCGGACGAGGCGGACCTCCATCGCCTTCACCCATTGCTCGCGGATGTGGTGGTCGCGAGCGTCAAGCATAGCTGCGAAGCTGTCAGCCAGCTCGTGGCGCACGTATGTGTGATTGCAACGCACCCTTGAGCTCCTCACTGCTCTTGACGCTCATGGTGAATGAAGGTGCGGTTCGGAAGTGTGATGAACGCTCGCAACCTGCCGACCTGCTCCTTGGACTTGTCCGCTGTCGCAACTGTGCTACTGCTCTCCTGCTTTCGCGCCTGTCCGAAGACATCTTACTAGCGGCCTGCGCGCAACTGGAGTAGCGACTTGGGTTCTGCTTTCTGCTACGTGTCTAGGGCCGACTTTCTGACACGTCTTACGGAAATACCTCTGGCTTAACTCCTCCTCGCTCTCGAATGTGCATGCAATGTATTTCTCTTAGAATTGAATGCTCTGAGTGCTCACTTTGACCACATTGCGTCTGACTGTCTACGGCGCGCCTGCCGTCAACTCTGCACGCCGTGCAGTCTCGAGTTGTTGATCTGAACGTTCTGGATGGCATGGCTCACTGGCTCTCATGTTTTAGATTTACACCTGCAGCTGGCACCGCTGTCTCGGATTGAACTGAAAGCTCGGGATGAGCGGCTTACAGGTATCTCAGGATCGGTCGGTGGCCCTGCCGCCGTCCGAAACGAAATGTCTTACTCGAGAAGCACGTATAAAGGGCGTCTACCTGCTATCCAGGAATACATCAGCAGCAGCAGCACTCTACAACATGGTCGCCACTCAGCTTTTCCTCGCCGTCGCTTCTGCGCTCGTCATCTCTGCCGCCACCATCCCGGCCAACAACAGCACCACCACCAGCGGCAACAACAGCACCGACACCGCCGCCATTGCGCTTCCCAGCGGTTGGAAGCTCACGGCAGCCTGCGTAACGGACGAGGGCGACCAGCGCGTCTTCACGCACGCCTCGCCGCTCGCACTCCAGCGCAACGTCCTCCTTGACATGACGCATGCCAAGTGCCTCTCGCTCTGCACTAAGAACGGCTACGGCTACGCGGCGATCCGTCTGGGCACCGAGTGCTTCTGCGGCTCGTCCAAGCCGGTGCTGCGCAAGCTCTCCTCGACCGAGTGCCAGCAGCACTGCTCGGGCGACAAGACCGGCAAGCAGACGTGCGGTGGCGACCACCGCTCGGCGGTGTACACGAACGCCAAGATGGCGGGCAAGAAGCCGGCGCTGAAGAGCGGGACGCCGAAGCTTGCGAGCGGGTGGAAGGTCGCGTACAAATGCGTGAACGACCCGACGCTGGGCGAGTCGCTCCTGAAGAGCACGAAGGTGTACGAGCTGCAGAACAACACGCCGCAGACGTGCACGAACAAGTGCAAGAGTAACGGGTACACGCTTGCTGGTGTTGAATATGGCAACGAGTGCATGTGCGGCAAGGGATGGTTGAAGGGTGCGCGTCCTGCACCGAGTGCAACTTCGCGTGCACTGGCGACAGCACTGTTACCTGTGGTGCCAGCCATCGCGTCCAACTTTACCGCGTATGTTCTCATCTTCCCTCTCATGGATTCTTTCCTGACATTTGCATCAGGCCTCCACTCAAGCTGCATCTCCGCAAGCCTAGGTGGTCTAGTATCATTATTCAATATACCAGGCTGCTACAGCACTTGAGGAAGCGGGAGAATGAGATCTCTTGCTATACACCATGCTCTTTGCTGTCCACGATTAATTATTATCATGCCGCCAGCTCGTCGTGGTACCACAGCCAATAAGTATTAGAGATGTCGTGAGAATGCTGCAAGTGGAACCTGCAATTCGGCGCCTGTCAACACGGTTTCGGCGATTTCGCCGAAGGAGGCCGAAGGGCCAATCCGTCGCTTGCCATTTGCCGGCCATGATGCTCGCTCTGGCAGCGCTGCGTCTGGGTCGATGTCCACCTCGAGCAGTGCGCTCGCTGGCCACGGTCGCGACGACGAAGCCTCCGCAGACGCTCATAGAGAAAATTGTGCAGAAATATGCTGTCGACTGGGCGCCGGGCAGAGCAGTGCGCGCGGGCGACTATGTCATGCTGCGGCCGCACAAGGTCATGACGCACGACAACACGGCTGCCGTTCTCCAGAAGTGCGTGCATACAGCCAGACAATTTCTGTGTATATGCTGACTGGAGTTCAGGTTCAACGCGCTAGGCGTCAAGCGCATACACGACCCGCGCCAGGTCGTCTTCACGATCGACCACGACGTCCAGAACAAGTCCGAGAAGAACTTGGCCAAGTACGCGACCATCGAGCGCGTCGCCCGCGCGCATGACGTCGACTTTTACCCGTCCGGCCGCGGCATCGGGCACCAGGTGCTCATCGAGGAGGGCTACGCGTTCCCCAACACCCTCACCGTCGCCTCCGACTCGCACAGCAACATGTACGGCGGCGTCGGTTGCGTCGGCACCCCAATAGTCCGCACCGACGCGGCGGCCATCTGGGCAACAGGGCAGACATGGTGGCTTGTGCCCCGGATTGTCAATGTCGAGTTCAAGGGGCAACTCGCACCCGGCTGCTCTGGAAAGGACGTGATTGTTGCGCTGTGCGGCTACTTTAACCAGGACGACGTTCTCAACGCGGCCATAGAATTCACCGGCGAGGGAGTGCGTAGCTTGACTGTCGACGACAGGCTGACAATCGCGAACATGACGACGGAATGGGGCGCGCTCGCCGGCGTCTTCCCCGTGGACGATATGCTGCTGAACTGGTATGACGCTCTCGCCGCGAAGCTGCAGAAGAAATCCTTTGGCATACCGCACCCGCGAGTGAACGCGGACACCATAGCGCAGGTTCGACAAAATCCCGTCACTGCCGACCAAGGAGCCTTCTATTCCTCGCACCTCATCTTCGACCTGTCTACGCTCATTCCGCACGTCTCCGGGCCCAACTCTGTCAAAGTCGCGACGCCGCTGCCCGAGCTCGAGGCGCGCAAGATCGCGATCCAGAAGGCGTACCTCCTCTCCTGCACGAACGCGCGCGCGTCGGACATCGCGGCCGCAGCGGAGGTGCTCCGTGGGAAGCGCGTGGCGCCGGGCGTGGAGTTCTACGTCGCCGCGGCGAGCTCCGTGGTGCAGGCCGAGGCGGAGGAGGCGGGGCACTGGGCGGACCTGCTCGCTGCGGGCGCGCGGCCGCTCCCGCCGGGCTGCGGGCCATGCATCGGCCTGGGCACCGGCCTGCTCGAGGAGGGCGAGACGGGCATCAGCGCGACGAACCGCAACTACAAGGGCCGCATGGGCCACCCCGCCGCGCAGGCGTACCTCGGCAGCCCGGCCGTCGTCGCCGCCAGCGCGCTCAAGGGGTACATTTGCGCGCCGGACGGCGCCCCTTCTGCTTCTGCTTCTGCACCAGCCTTCCGGACACTTGACGCACCTCCCGCTGCTGCAACATCCGCTAGAGGTGCAGGAGCGGTGCAGGAGGAGCTGCTGGAGGGCTTCCCGCCCGTCTTCTCCGGCGAGCTGCTTTTTGCGCCACAGGACAACCTGAACACGGACGGCATCTATCCCGGCAAGTACACCTACCAGGACGACATCACGCGGGCGAAGCAGGCGGAGGTCGTCATGGAGAACTACGACCCGTCTTTCGCGCAGCTCGCCATCGCGCTGCGCGACGGCGGGAAGGGCTCGGTGCTCGTGGCCGGCCGCAACTTCGGCACGGGCTCGTCGCGCGAGCAGGCGGCGACGGCGCTCGCCGCCGCGGGCGTGCGCTGCGTGCTCGCGGCGTCGTTCGGCGACATCTTCCGCCGGAACGCCGTGAACAACGCGCTGGTGTGCGTCGAGGCGCCCGAACTTGTTGACCTGCTCACCGCGCGCTTCGCCAAGGACGGCAAGCGCGGCGCTGGCGGCAAGCAGGGCGAGTTGACTGTTAGGCCCGGGTGGAACGTCGAGGTGGACATGCGCAATGGCCGCGTCGCACTGCAGCCTGAGGGCCTGGAGTTCTGGGTTACCCCTGTTGGGAAGAGTGTGCAGGAGCTGTGGGTGTGTGGCGGGCTTGAGGGGTACATTCTCAAAAAGATTGGTGGCGCTGAAGGCGAGGTCGCTGCTGCTGCTGCATAAGGTGCAGCTGTACATACATTGGAATCTAGCATTTCGAGCATCGTTGCATTGCTGTCGTCGTGCAATATAGATCATCTACATTCATACTTTGTGGCCGTCGAGGGTACTCGATCATAAGCCCGGGATTTGATCGCGGGAATGCGACAGGCCTTAAGAATCGGAACAGGACCTTGAACCGTCTACTAGCAGCCAACTTCTCCCCCATATAACCAGCATGCTCGTGCCATTCGAATATCGCGAAGAAATGCGACTGCTGTGTCTCTCCTCGCTGAACTGGGACGCCAAGGCATGCCTAATGCTCGATGATGAGACCGATCCCTCGTATACACGTGTGGGTCGGTATTCAGAGGGCCGTCAAGCACTCTTTGGGCTTGCCTCCGCACGCGGCCCGTTCAACTATTGGTCGACCCAGCACGATGCATACATCTACGACATCGCTTGGTGGACCGAGGAACCGATGGCCGTGCGCTACACCAGGAGGCGCGCCGTCGGTGTCAGGGTAGTGCCCGACGTCCTCTTCTATACGGGCCCTGTGTTCACGACCGGCCACGACATGAGCCGCGAGACCGTCGGCGGCAAGCTGTGTCTCCACCGGCTCGGACGAAAGCATTATCCCTTCCAGGAGCGCCTGGAGCTCGAAGATTATCAGCTTGATATCCTCAAGCACCTGTACCCGAAAGCAACTATTCAGCGCGGTCCGAAGAACTACGACTTCTTCGACATTGACTACTTCGGGGGCGACGACGAGACGCAGCCGGTTGCCGTTGGGTTGGAGAGCCGCAGCATCAACATCGACGAGCCCGACCTTCCCGGGCAACCAGACGAAGACCTCGAGTTTGAGAGCGACACGGAGGACAACACGGACGCTGAGTCAGACGAAGACGACGACGATTGGCCATGCGACGAGATGCCCACGGAGGAAGATCTGGGATGGACGGGACCTTGGGTGGACAAGCTCGTCGCCGCCAAGGAACGAGGCGGACCAATGCCAACACGCAGAGAGGTCAAGTGGTACTACAGTGGGAGCGAAAAGCTGTGGGGCGCCGAAATGGTGTTGACGGTACGAGTGTCTTTATATCCGTGTCCCTCCAGCTCATTCAGTTCGCCCAGCCGATAAGCTTTGAGCTCTACAAACCCGAGAAGAAGCACCCCCACAAATCTCTCGAGGCATACACCGTAGTTGCCACAGTCAAGCGAGTATTCGTGACCAAGAAATGGTTCGAACTTGAGGCGGAAGTCACCGTTCCAGCCGCATAGAATCAACGGTCACAGAGTCATCGCGCGTAGTCTCGAGTTTAGTTTCGTGCCACATATGCAGTTATATCTAGTGTTGAAATTTGCAAGCAGTCGCCTTGGGAAGTTGCCAGTAGAGTACGAGGACAAGAGTCGACACGCCACCGGCGTCTTCCGTAAAATCTCTTCCTACCGCGTCCATGTCGTCCGAAGACGAGGCACCCGAGGCCGTTTCGCACGCAGCGTCGCGCTCGCAAGCTGCTGCTCAGCGCAAGCAAAAACGCGCTTTCGAAAATGCAGAACGCGAAAAGCGCCAGGCCAAGGGCAAAGCTCGTGCACAGCAGCAGCAAGAGCGTGAAGAGCAGAATAGCGCGGCCGCACGCATGGAACGCGCTATGCGTGAGGCACAAGAGGAAGACGACGATGATGAGGATGCGGATTCAATGGACAGCGATGAGGACGGCGGTCATGTTGACGGGGAAGCTATTCGGGACATGGGCGACGACGATGAAGACGAAGACGAAGACGCTTCCGAGGACGACGATGACGACTCCGAGGTTGGGCCGCGTCGCCTCGATGGAGAGGACATCCATCTCGATGAGGACCACGACGACGACGACGACAGTAGCATGGAAGAGGATCCCAAACCTTCCTACCTCCCAGACCACCTCTTCAAGGCCGCGCTCGCTACGGTCAAGCCTCCAAAGCCTCCACCAAAGGAGCTCAGCAACGCCGCCAAAAAGCGCTTGAAACGCAAGGAAAGGAAGAAGGCGCGGCACCAGGACACGAAGGATGTTTTGCTGGGGTACGTCTGTTGCCGCATAACGCCTGCTGCCCGTCATTAATACCCGTCTCAGTGACCGGACAGTACGCGTCCTGCCTTCAGAGGTGCAGTCTGCACGCACGGCTGCTCGACGAACCGTGCCGCCTGCGTCAATGAACAAGTTTGTTCGCAAAAGTTTGCTACTCACGAGCTCGGACCGTAAGAGGGACTGGGAACGTAGATCAGGTCACCAGGCTTTTTTCACGATAAGGACGGTTTCTGATACTGCTGCCTTTCAGCCGATATGATCATGAATCGCGCCCGCAGACGACCGGCAAAGAACTTCGTGCGAGAATGATTCCCCACGCTTGTAGTCTTGCTTGCAATCTAGGTCCAAGTACAGCTACTACCCAACGTGTTCCCATTCACGCGCGATTCGTGAATCAACGGAGAACCTCTAAATTTATTATGCCCAGAAACGACTATGATTAAAGAGTTGCTCGACCGAACCTCAGGCCTTGGGAGCGGTGCCTTCCGCGGCAGACGCGGGCAGGAAATCGATATATCCTTTGGGTGACTTCGGCGTGTAGAAGGTGGCGCGATCGTAAGGCGTCAGCGCGATGTTCCTCTGGATACGATGAGGGAGGTCCGGCTGTGAAGGCATCGGTCAGTTCATATTCACAGAGGAGTCGGAACGACTGACGTTGGAAGTGAAGTGACGACCAATGGCTATGAGAACCTGCTCTCCATTCTCTTCGGCCTGCTGCGCTGTCGCGATAGCATTCTCCGCGGCGTAGCCCGACGCCAGAATAATGGGCCGCGGCTTCCAGATTTCCCTAGCCCAGAGCAGATTGTCTGTGGGAAGGCCGCCGACGTCCACGCGGGACTCGATGAGGTGGACATAGGCCAGGTTTCGCTTCGTCAACTCCTTGAGGATCGCGGAGAACGTGGGGATGGGGTTCTCCTCGCGCATCCCCTGGTAGCGGCCCCATGGGTTCAGGCGGATTGCGGTGCGCTCGGGTCCGACGGCGTCCACGACAGCATCGACAGCGCGGAGGGGGAAGCGTATGCGGTTCTCTATGCTGCCTCCGTACTCGTCGGTCCGCTTATTGACAACGTCCTGGATGAACTGGTCGAGCAGATAACCTGAAATGCCTGTCATCGACTTCGAAGATACAGAGCTGCACTCGTTACATACCCTGGGCGGCATGAAGCTCAACCCCGTCAAACCCAGCACCTTCCACTGCATACTTGGCCGCCCGAGCGAACCACGAAACATAGTCGTCAATTTCTTTGACGGTCAGCGGTCGAGGGACAGCGTGAGCGTCATCAAGACGGACTGCGCTGGAGGAGACGACGTCGGCATCCGGTACTTCGGACTTCAGCTGCTTCTCGTTCGCAACGCGTCCGAGTGCCCAGAGCTGAAGATATATGAAGGAGCCCTTGGCATGCACGGCGTCAACGATCTGCATGAATGTGAGTCCACTTCTCGCATCATGGAACTTGGAATAAGAATAACCTTTTTCCAAGCTGCGACCTGGGCGTCATTCCAGATGCCTGAGACAGAAGACGGTCAGAAGCGCGTGCTTGGGTTCGACGTATGTGCATACCAGGAACATTCGCATAACCCCCTGCCCTGGGGTCAATCACAGTCGCCTCCGTGATGATTAGCGTCCCTGGTACCGAGGCGCGCTGGCTATAGTACTCTATCGCCATGTCCGACGGTACGTGGTCGTCGTGAGCACGATACCGCGTCATCGGGGCCATCACGACGCGATGCTTGAGCTGGGCGACGCCAACACGGATGGGCTTGAAGAGCGCTTGAGAAATCGACATCGTCGGTTAGGCAAAGTGGATGTGTGGGCTGGGACAACGCCACAAATGCTATTTATCGTGAGGCCATCGCGATTGAACGCCGGGGGATGACACTGTCGTCCGAATCGCGGCCTAAAGGATATGTCAGCGTGGCAATCGCAAGAGTCGACTAACGGCTATTCTAGTCTCCTTTGCAGACTTTACGAAGGAAGATAATCGTTCCAAATGTAAAGTCTGCATCAAAACGCGCCTGCCTGATCGCTGGTCGGCCTTCGGTCAAAACCGGTGATGGCGCAGATCTGACGGCTCAAGCCGGAAGCCGAAAAATAATTCAAAAATAATTTCTCCCAGCAATCTGAGCACTTTGAGTCCATATAGCGAGACAGTTGGTGTTTAAAATACCTTAACATTGTGATATAATAGGTCCAGGGGGCTCAATTGCCTTCCATCGACTCCCACGCTCAGCAGAGGGTTATCGGGCGCCTAACGGCACTTGTCGATCGAAATCGTTGAAACCGACCGCAACATCGTTCTACTCCCTTTCTCGACCCGAAATCGGTGAAAGAATGTCATATAATCAAGTTTAAGCATTATAGACGCCCCAGGAAGTGAAGAGGGCTTGCCAAACGCGTCGGCAATCGGTGTGCTGGGATCACGTGCCGCAGCGAAGGCCGACCAGCGGTGTCGGATGCTGAATTGATACAGACTACGGCTATTCAAGCTCCAGTAGCGTCGAGCATAGAGACAAGACGCCGGGATATCTTGGTCTCGAGGGTCTAGATTAGATAGGAATTATGTCAGCCGTTTCACAAACTTGATTACCGGACCGGCTATTTTGGTGCCAAGCTGTCAAGAGTCATCTGAAGTCCGAACTTCACCGGCCTCAATCCGGATTCAAAAAAGTCGAAGTTAAAGGAAAATATAGGCAAATATGAATCTGTCGGCTACTTTACTCGAGTTCTACAATTAATGATCGCCACAGCTTCCCTTGAAAAGATCACTGGCGAACAGTGCGGTACAACCGTAGTATAAAAACGTACTCCACGGCGACGAGCAGACGAATAAAGCCACCTGTGAAATGGCATCGCCCTCGAATAGCTTCTCACGTGATCACGGAAAAATATAAACTTCACTTGGTACAGGTACTACAGTACAAAATCAAATACGATGCTGCAAATGGCTTATTCATCGACATTCCAGACACAGTGCCACATGGCTGGTCATGAAACGTCCATGAAGAAACGGAGCGAAGCGCTGACGTCACAAGCTGATAGTGCAGTGGCAAGGACATCGTGCAAAGCGACCTGAGCAAGCCCAGAATCGCAGCGCGCGCGGGCAAAAATAAGATAACAACGAACAGACCCCATAGGGTCGTTATAGTTGTTAAACTATAAAGAACAGATACTACACTTGATCTAAGCCAAAAGGCCAGAGTGGTAAGGATTTCAAGACGCTCCGTTGAAGGTTTATATGGAGGGCGAAGCGGCGCACGGACCAGGTGCGCGGGATTGAAATGAACGGCTGCTGAAATGGGCCAAGGCCGGTTCGCACTCAGCGTGAGCGTCCATGTTTCCTTCCCTTACTATGGACATCACGTGCGACAATTTACATACCAGAGTCCCAGCACAGAACGCCTGCGGTCGCTCAAGCAGTCGACACTTGACGAAATCCGTAATCCTACGTTCTATGGGCCGAAGACGCTGTATCATAGTCTCGCAACGCACACTACCCTTCTGTTTCCACTTAGACTTCTCACTCCGAGCGTTCTCGTTCCGCTTGCGCAGCAATGGGGCGATAGCATCACCTTCAGTCCATGCAGGGATTGCAAAGATTCTGGCCGGATGTCGAGCAGGGGCAGCTCAGGAATCGCCTGATTCGTCTATTCAGCCGCCTGGCCCTCGAATTTCCGGCAACACTGGACATCTTGGCGGATTTCTGGCAATAATCGCTCAAGACAGCTCTGCTCCACGAATTGAACTGAAACTCGGGATGAACGGCTTGCAGGTGTCTCAGGATCGGGTTGGCAGTCTCGCCGCCGTCCGAAACGAAATGTCTTACTCGCGAAGCACGTATATAGTGCGTCTACCTGCTATCCAGGAATGCATCAACAGCAGCAGCAGCACTCTACAACATGGTCGCCACTCAGCTTTTCCTCGCCGTCGCTTCTGCGCTCGTCGCGTCCGCCGCGACCATCCGGGCCAGCAACAGCACCACCACCAACGGCAACAACAGCACCGACACCGCCGCCATTGCGCTTCCCAGCGGCTGGAAGCTCACTGCGGCCTGCGTGACGGACGAGGGCGACCAGCGCGTCTTCACGCACACCTCGCCGCTCGCACTCCAGCGCAACGTTCTTCTTGACATGACGCACGCCAAGTGCCTCTCGCTCTGCACCAAGAACGGCTACGGCTATGCGGCCATCCGTCTGGGCACCGAATGTTTCTGCGGCTCGTCCAAGCCCGTGCTGCGCAAACTCCCCTCGAGCGAGTGCCAGCAGCACTGCTCGGGCGACAAGACCGGCAAGCAGACGTGCGGCGGCGACCACCGCTCGGCGGTCTACACGAACGCCAAGATGGCGGGCAAGAAGCCGACGCTGAAGAGCGGGACGCCGAAGCTCGCGAGCGGATGGAAGGTCGCGTACAAATGCGTGAACGACCCGACGCTGGGCGAGTCGCTCCTGAAGAGCACGAAGGTGTACGAGCTGCAGAACAACACGCCGCAGACGTGCACGAACAAGTGCAAGAGCAACGGGTACACGCTTGCTGGTGTTGAATATGGCAACGAGTGCATGTGCGGCAAGGGATGGCTGAAGGGTGCGCGTCCTGCGTCTGTTCCTGAGACCGAGTGCAACTTCGCGTGCACTGGCGACAGCACTGTTACCTGTGGTGCCGGCCATCGCGTCCAGCTTTACCGCGTACGTTCTCATCTTCCCTCTCGTGGCTTTTGTTGACAGCTCCCTCAGGCCTCCACTCAAGCCGCATCGCCGCAGGCCTAGGTATTCTATCAGCACTATCCAAAACAGGCCGGGTTGATACGGTAGCTGAGAATGTGGAATATGTGCATTGCAGCTTACAAAAGATATTACCATCGGCACTGGTTCGCGTCGCAATTGCGAATGCTACTTAATATCTTGGCCGCGTTTCGAAGTCACAAATGCGACGGATGGTCTCAATTACAACACAGTCAGTTGATCTGACTCCTTAGGTCGCCCAGAACACCTCCACAGCGAACTGGCGAGTGAAGAGAATCGAGATCAGCCTTTGAGGATACCTAGATTCATCTCATACACGAAAAATACACGCGAACATACAGTACAATCGCAAGGGATACATGCTATACCAGATGACCCAATCTCACTTCTTCGAAAAATACCTCGCGATCCCCACAGGCTCCTTCTTCCTTTTCTTCACCGGTTTCTGAGGCTCAGATGCCTTCCGCTTCTTCGGCGGCGAAGCAAGCGGCGGGGACGACGACGGCGGCATACGCGCCAAGTCGCGCGCAAAATGCCAGTCCTCATGCTCCGCCCTCGCCGCCGCCCGCGCCTCCTCGTCCGGCGGCAACTGCGCAGCGGATGGCCGCATCACTGCGCCACACCTCGCGCACTTCTCCCATTGTGCCTCGTCCTCATCAGCGGTGGCAGTGGTGTCGGCGCTGAAGAAGCCCTCGATGCCCGCCTGGCCCGCGCCGAGAGTCGTGATGCCGCCAAAGCCGAGCATGAGGTGCGTGATCTTCATCCCCGCGGGCGCGCTCGCGTCCGTGCCCACCGCCTCGCGCCACAGCTTCTCGCCTGCGGCGAGCACGACGTCCGCGCTCAGGTTGCGCGCGAATGGGAATGCTGTCTGGCGCGATTTGCTCGTCTGCCATCCTGCGGGTGCGGGTGCCCATACTGTATCAGTCCAGTTGCATGACGCCGATTATATTCGGGAAGGCAGGCACCTTGCTTCGTGTGCAGCACGAGTGTCTTGGGCCACAGCCCAGGCGTGGTCTCGCGCGCTTCCTGCAATCGCAGCGCTAGCTCCGACGCGAGCACGCGCAGCCAGTGGATGCCCTCGGACGGTTTCGTCACCGGCCGCGGTAGGTTCTTCGAGGCGAGCATGCTCTTGTTCAACACGGGCTTCTCCTTGACTATGCAGACACATCTTTAGCCAGCTGCTCCTCACGACCTGCGCTGCGGACTACACACCTTCGCTGCGGTCTATTCCACGAAGCACTTCCCATACCCATAATGACTCTTCGCCGAATTTGCGCTGCATCTCGTCTAGAATAATATCGTGAGATACTACTAGTAGCTGACTTCGGCAGCGCAAGCGCACCCAATGATATGGTGCTATTTGGCGACCAACGTAACTCGTAAGCAGAGACGCAGACGAGATGAGTGCGAACAGCAACATACAGGAGATCACCTACAGTCGCGGCGTCGTATTCCTCCGCCAGCGCCTTGCCCAGCTTGCCACCCAGAAAGCGAATCTGAAGGCTGCATTAGACAGGCACTTGGGTTCGAATATAACAAATGCTGGGACCTTTTGAAATGGCATAGGACGGAGGTAAGCAGGTATTGCTGCGTTGCGCAACACGCTCTGCGGCGCAGTGTGAGCAAACAGCTAGCACAGTATCTTGAAGCGCGAACCTGGGAATTGGGTTTCTTGTATGAGGCGGAAAGCTTGGCCAGGAACTTGTTTCGCGCAATTCCCTATGGACACTCAACGTCAGCATTGGGATACAGTAGCGGCATGGGTGGCAGACGCACCGCAGACATGGTGTACCCCAGTCGGTCAAGCACTTCCTTGCGCACTTTCGCCATCATCTCCGCGCCGATGGACAGCGCGACGTCGTGCCATGTCGGCGCAGGCTCGGGTTCCGGCAACTTGCTCGTGCTGCTGCTGCCTTCTTCCTCCTTCTGGGCGTCCGTACTGGCATCTGCAGGATTGACGGGCACGACAGCACTATCCGCCCAGTTTATCGCATCGTCAGGTACAGGCGGCAGCGGCGTGTCGAGGTCTTCGGGTAGTTGTGCGAGCTGGGGGAAGCGCTCGAGGAGCGCGGCGCGCACGGGCGCGGAGAAGTCGACGAAGGCCTCGTCGATGGACGCCTTCTCGACCTCGGCGTCGGGCACAATCTCCTTGAAGACGCCAATAATCTTAGCGGACTCGCGGCGGTAGTGGTCCAGTGAGACCTTGTGGGTGAGCGTGTCCGGGTTCGGCCAATAGCCCGGCTCAGCGTCGCCCTCGCGGTACGTTGCGACGTGCACGACGACGAGGTTGGGGCAGCGTTGCTTGGCGTCGCGTATCTGCAGAGAGTATATACCGTGTTAAATCGGATTCAATGCTCGGTGCTGGAGTCTTGGACCGCACCTTGTCCATTCGACTTATACCAAACTTGCGCGCGGGATAGTTGACTGCTATCTGAAAGCATTATGGTCAGATTTAAGTTATATATTGTCGCTATCTGCACCTACCAGACTGTCCCACTGTTGAACAACCAGCGGGAGCTCGGGGTTGATCCCAAGACGAACGCGTTCGCAGGCGGCATAAAACGCGTCGCTATCACATAGTGCGACTAGAGAAGTATTTGAATACTGTGTGTACTAGGTAATGACGCGTCATTACCAACTCTGAACATATTCCTGGGCCCAGCATGAGCAACGGCAATCAGCAAGCTGCCACTGGGCTCACCTGACACCCGGATTCTTCGCGTGCAAATGGCGGAAGGTCAATGTGGGATTGACGTCCAGAAAGCCTTCGACCTCGGCGGTAGCGGCGCGCTCTTTGCCCTTGCGCGACGGCGAGAGTAGAGCCATTTGGCGGGTGTGGCGGGAGGAAGGTGAACGCGGTCGGATGCAGCCGATTGAACTTGACCACGAACATCTACCTCGTTATCTGGAAGTAGCTAATACCTAGCCTCAACGCGTCAACGACAGTATGGCTGCTCTGCTGGAGCGGCAAGGCATCTCCAATGTGATCTGGGGCGGCATGGCCAACAACCTATCTTAATGGTACACCCGGCCCTGCTCGCAGAGTCTGATCCTGTAGCTGCGACGGCCGTTCAGAACTGTGGCCTTGTCGGCGCGACAGAAGAATTCCATGCAGCAGTCCGCGCGCTGGAAGAGGCAGGCACGCCTGCCCGCCGTTGCACCAGCCTCACGCATCGTGCTTCTCCAGGGCTGGGTACAACGCTGCCCGTCCACTTTCCGAACCCTCGACAACCGCGTTGTTTCATCTGGATCACTCCTTCCGCCTCGTTGTCGTTGAAGGCAGACTCGATCAGGACTCCATAAATATGGTGACATAGTGGACTTCCGACCCCATTCCAACATCCTCTCTACCGGGGTCCTTTTGCATTTCAAGCCAGTCTATTCATCACGATCCCAAGCCGCGGTAGAACATGTGTTTCTGTCACTAGAGCGCAGAACTCGACCTCACTTTCGAACAAATCCGCCCTTGACCATCGGCCATCCGAGCTGTTCATAGGTCCAACCGACGGCTCCAGGCAGCTTCTCGTCATGGAACGTCAACAGGGAGCGATGAAGGCCTTCGCCCTTGTGGAAGTCGTTGATAGTGGCCATGTCATTGTCGTCGAGCGGGACCAGCTAATATCAATACCAGATGAGCCGAGGCCCAGGCGGTTTCGCGGGAATGGTACACACAGTGAGGTTGGCGCGCAGTCTGTCCTCATTCTCCGACTTGGGGATGACGTTGATGCCGCGTTGCACGGCCCAGCTGAGGAGCACCTGGCCGATGGTGCCGTGGTGCTTTTCAGCGATGGCCTTCAGGGTGGCGCTCGCGAAGAAGACGTCTGGAACAGGGGTCGCTGTCCAATGGATCAAAATCTGGATGATTTCGGGGAATATTTCGGGAGGTGGACGCACCGCCAGGCGTCAAAACGCCACCCGGCTGGCCGAAGGAGGAGTATGCGGTCACCAGCACGCCCTTCTGCTGGCAGAAATCGACGAGCTCAAACCAGGGCAGGCAAGGATGCAGCTCGATCTGGTTCGCCGCGGGAACGACAGTGCATTCGTCGATGAGCCGCTGGATCTTCTTCTCGTCGAAGTTGGAGACGCCGATGGCCTTGACTTTGCCTGCGAATAGGTGAGAACGACATTCGGTGCTGAGGAATCGTTCTTACCGGTCGCAAGAAGCTTTTCCATGTCCTTCCACGTGTCCACAATTGTCGGGTGCTCCTCGGGTTGGAGAATCTTCCCTGCGTTCAACCGAGATATCAATTCTCATGTCATCTGCATGGGAGACTCGCTCACGCACCATCAACGATTGCCTGAGGCCAGTGCATGAGGTACAGGTCGATGTAGTCGACGTCGAGCGCCTTCAGCGATTCTTCGAATCCTTCCTGTACAGCGTGATGTTTATCGGAGCTGTTGATGAGTTGAGAAGGTTATACTATCAAGTCAATGGGACGCCGTACGCAAGCTTGGTGGTAACGAAGATTTCGCTCCTCGGAATTCCAGAAGCCCGAATAGCACGTCCGACACCCGGTTCGCTGCCTGAAACGAAGGGTGAGCCATACAAGGCATATTACGACTGGGAAACAAGAACCATAAGCAGGAGCCTGGATAGCCCGATATCAGTAAGTGTCTACACTTCTCACTGCAGACTCACTGTATCAATTGCGCGATAGCCGAGCTGGGTGGATGAGTGTCAGCGACGCGTGACTCTATAACTGTCTGATCACGTGCACCTTTAGAGCTTTCGCGACCATTTTCTCGGCGCGGCGGCCGTCAACGTCAACCGTGCCCATCCATACTCTAGAACAGGCACAGACCTAGTCAGAGCCCAAGTAACTCAAGCATATACTCATACCCAAGGCCAACGGATGGGATTTTAGCGCCAGTGTTGAGAGTGAAATGCGGGATGTTGCTCATGTTCGCGATGGTCAAGATCGAAGAATTGTTGGATTTATACTGGACTGTCGAGTTCAATCCTGCTGAAGGCTTTATGGGAGCGGCTTTGGAATCGCTTCGTCAGGAACCTAGGCTCTCAAAATGGCTTCGTCAGTGGTGCGAAAGAAGCTTTGTCAGCTACGTCAGCTGACTTGTTCGGAGACCAGTGGTTAGTTGAAACTGCGCACTACGCTGCACACTGTAGCATTGCCGGCGCCACAAGGATATTCTCACTGTGTTGTACTTAGCATAAATTTCGAGAGCTTCTGGAGACTGCTTGCCAAGGACCCCCAAAATGACCGCCAATGTCTGAGCACGCAGTGACCCTTCCTTCAGTGAGCCGTTCTCTAAATAACAGCTTATACAGAGCCTAGTCACGATCAAATAAAGAATGAAAACGCCCGAATATTCATACAAGCTGTACCTTTTGTGTTCCCACCGTCACGTGATGGTTATCCTTTTACTTCCGATCTTGCATCGCCCGCTGTCCCCACACCCAAATCTTTCTGAATACCAGACTTAGGTAAAACCGTACCCTCTGACCATGGCATGTTGAGTTTCGTACGGCTCATATTGTTCCTGTGCCGCGGAGAGCTGAATTCTGATGCATGTCCCCGGAAATTATAGGTGAAGCTCCACGTATAAATCGAAGCTATGTCAGGAGTACAAGTTCAATAAGCTGGTCGTCGCTCTCTACTACTCTGAGTCAGGGACAATGCCACCCTTGACCAAGTTCCATCCCATCTGCTCGTACGTCCATCCGAAGACGCCAATAATGTCCTTGGTGGTATGATGGCCGAGCAGAGAGCGATGAAGGCCCTTGCCTTTGTGGAAGTTATCCAGCGTCGCCATGTCGTCCGCATCGAGCGTAATGAGCTGCGAAGCCAATATAAATCAGGACTCGCTGGCGTCTCGATTACCAGGTGGAACTGAATTGAACTAACCGTCAAATTGGTCCTCATCCTTTCTTCGTTCTCGGACTTCGGAATGACATTGAATCCCTTGGTGACGGCCCATGACAGCAGCACTTGGGCGATCGTTGCGTTATGTTTATCGGCGATGCCCTTGATCGTGTCACTCGTGAAGAAAACATCGGGAATCACGAGTTCTGTCGATCGGAGAGAGAGAGCAAGCATCCTCAACGGAACCGTTCGTAGCGAGCTACCAACTTTACCGTACCTGGGTTCCCGAATCCCTTGATGCCCGGCTGACCGAGAGACGAATATGCCGTTATCTACATACCACGGCGCACTTAGACTTTGGCGCAGCGCAGCGTTGCCGTGACTTGCCTGGATGCCCTTCGACTTGCAGAATTCGACAAGGTCAACTTGTGGCCAGCAGGGATGCATCTCGATTTGGTTCACGGCGGGCACTACGGTGCACTCGTCGATGATGCGTTGGATCTTGGTCTTATCGAAATTGGACACTCCGATAGCTTTGACTTTACCTGAAGGAGACGCATGAGACCTCCACCACAGGCCGGACTCGATGCAAAGCTGGAACACACCAGTATCGAGTAGCTTCTCCATCTCCCGCCAAGTATCCACTACAGTGGGGTGTTCGTCGGGTTGGAGCGTTCGACCTGTGTACGCATTTAAGAGCTTGAGCAGAGTCGGTGGCTCCAGGTGGAAGGTGATGTGTCTTACCGTTCACGACGGCCATGGGAAAGTGGATGAGATAAAGATCGACGTAGTCGAGCCCGAGCTCCTTGAGCGAATCATCCAGCGCCTCTTTGACCCTATGGTGCGAGTAATTGCTGCAAACGCGACGATCATATGAGCTCGGATGTAATGGGCTAGAAGTAAGGCGTCGTTCGCACTCAAGCTTGGTCGTGACGAATATCTCCTCCCGCGGGATACCAGACGCACGGATGGCGCGGCCCACCGCTGCTTCGTTCACTGGGTCGACCAAGTTACAATCATCGCTTAGAGCGGGTATGATTGGACGCACGATAACCCGCCGACTATGGCACGACGGCGCAAAAGACATTCCAGTCAACCTCGACACTCAGCGCACGCAGACAATCGGTGCATTACAGTGTCAAAGTGGCGATATCCAACCTGCAAAGCGCGTCAGTCGCTGTGCCATCGCCTCCGCAAAGGGCTATAGGAGCTTCCTTAAGCGCAGTCTTGCACATCTTCTCGCAACGCTCCTCGTTGCCCTGCGTCCCCATCCAAGCACTGCGTTGACAACAATTCAGCCAGATCATCCCCATCCTCTGCGAATGCGACGCACCCCATGCCGATGGCGGGAATCTTGGCGCCGGTGTTCAGCGTGAATGTGGGCACGGCCATGTTCAGATTGCAGTCAGCGAGTGTGGAGTTTTGGCGTGCATCGACGGCGCGATGTTTAATAGCAATAGCAAGCGGTGGGCTTGGTCAGCGTTGCGTCGATGGTTTGGACGTTTAGACAATCAGGCGCTGCGGCGGGTTGGAGAGGAAGACTGTCAACGACTTGTCAACGGCACCGGCGCGCCAATGGAAACACGAGCAGAAAGGCAGTCGGACCGATGTGCGATGCGCAACACGGCGACACGAACGAGCTCGTAGCAAGGATGCGGCGCCACTTTCTTCGATAACATGTCCCGTGGTTCCTGATGCTTCAGGTTGCAGTCTCCGGGATGGCCACACTGTGGCAAGTGATGGTTCCAATCCCGGAGATAACTGCGTTGCGGCAAAGAACTAGTAGAGCGCCTGGCACGTGAGTATTGTAACAGCCGCTGAGCAGGTCGCTCGAGTCAACAGACTGGCGCTTACGGATGCTCCACGAAGCCATAGGGATCGTGCATGGATTAGCAGCAGCAGGTGCATATTACAGATGCGCACGGACGGAATCCACGAAGAGCTCGCCCTCTTCCTGCGGCATCATGATCGCATACTTGTCCTGCGCGAGCTCTATGGCCTCCTTGTACATTTCCCGCTGTACTCCACATTAGCCACGCAATGGAAGCGCAGGGGGATGTGAGGAGCAGCATACCTTCGTCAACCCCCACACGCCGGTGCGGGCGTGCGGCGCCCAGTGCTTGCCCAGCTCGACAGCCCTCTCGAGCACCTTCTCCGTGCCCCCTTCCACCAGCTCGTCAACGTAGCCGTATTGGAGCAGCTCCTTTGGTACGAAGCGGTGGCCTTCCAGGAAGGTCTTGCGTAGGACTGCCGGGCTCGTGGTTTTCGCTTTGAACAGCGCGGCGAAGGAGCGCGGCATGGGCGCGCCAAAGTGGATCTCATTCATGGATGCCCACGCCTTGCCGGAGGTCATGACGCGGTAGTCACATGCCAGGGCGAGCATGAACCCCGCCGCGAAGGTGTGGCCGTTCAACGCGGCAATAACGGGAACTGCGAAACGACTCCAGATGAGCACGCATTTGCAGGATAGACATATCCTTGCTACGCACTAGGATAAGAAAGCAGGCGAATAATGACCGGGTTGAAGAAGCCTGAAGCACAAAGTCCGTGTCACTCCACTGACAGAGAATAAAGCGAGCAAGCTGACCGGTGATGTACCAGGATTTCTTTTGCAGGTCCTCGTACGGGAAGCCATTGGAGAAGAACTTGTCCTGGCCGCGCTTGCCAACGATGACGAGCGAACCAAAGCCGGCCTTGTCGTCCTTGGTCTTCCGAGCTTTCAGAGTGGACGAGCGCCAGTCCTGCTCGATAATGTCCAGCGCGGGCGAAAGGCCTTGGCGTAGCAGCCGCTCAGACAGCCTGTTATCCTCGCCGTTGTGGAGTTCAATGACCCATGATTCGGGCGACGCTGCGTCTGGCATGAGCAGGCTGCTTCCTGCTCCAGGGCTTGCTCACGGTGGGTAATAGTGAGAAGCGGGTCGGTCTTGGGCAGTTGGAGAGGGTAAGACATCGTGAAGACCAGTATGCTGGAGGCAAGGTTGCTGGGATAGCTATACAATGCGCAGTATCCTGGGGTAACTATCCGAGGACCAAGAACCCGGAGAGAGGGCAATCACATGGAGACGGACGACGCGCTTCCAACTCCGACCTCTCTCCTCTTCTTCCGCTCTTCGCGTGGTAATGAGTGCGCACTTGCAGCCCCATCTGTGTATTTTCTCGACGCATGTTCGCAACGACAACACGGAAGTCTTCTTGTGTCCGGACTTATCAGCGCGATGTCCGCTTCACGTGATTCAAATTCGCCGGCCTGACCCTTGGACGCCGGGTCGACGTTCTTCGTAAGGACAGCCTCGCTATAGGCGCTCAGCGTCGCGTCCTGCTCCCGCATCTCGACAGCTTGGAGCAGTATCATGGCGTACCCCGTCAAGCTCCCGAAGGACGACCCGCTGCTCACTATCACTCATCGTAAGTGCTCAGTAGCTGTTAGAAGACCTTGGTCTGACGCTCGCAAGCCTCGTCGGACTCCTGGATCATTGAACTTCACAATGGCCAAGACAGTCGCCTGACTGAGCGCCTGCTTCGTGAGGGCCTGATTCCAGCCCTGAACATCGTAGAGCGCGACTGGCGTGATGCCACGACCAAGGCCCGCAAGGCCAAGGATCCAAAGGCTGGCCAGGGCTCGCTGGTCATTGTAGGCAACCGCTCGCAGAATAAGTTCTTTTCCAACGGACTGGTCTACGAGGACATCAAAGACAACAAGATGTTTATTCATGGTACGCTCTCCAGGATTTATTTGCACGCAACGAGTACCAACTCGTGCTCCAGCCTTCTTCAATCCAATCTTTGTTCGCCTTCTCTCGTATCCCAGTACGTAGCAAGGGTTCGTTGCATCATGTCCCCGTCGCGTCACTAATAATTACATTTGCAGTCCCCACTGTTTGCGCCATGAACGGCCATTCCTTCGCCGGCGGATTCCTCATTGCCATGGCGTGCGACTATCGCGTCATGACCGCTGGCAGAGCCTGGGCAAGCATGAACGAGATCCACTTTGGCGCCCCCATTCCCCGTTCCATCGCGGGACTTCTCAGAGCAAAGGTTCCAAGCCCAGCAATTCTGCGCAAGATCTTGTTGGAGGGACATCGCTTTGTGCCCCAGGAAATGCTTGCACTGGGCCTCGTTGACGAGTTGGTTGAAGGCGATACGGAGAAGGTGTTGGAGAAGGCCGTCGAGCTCGGAACGCGATGGGCACCACACGCCAAAAGCGGCGTCTGGGGCTTGCACAAGGTATGTCAGAGTATATGTTGCGCGCGCGACCCTTCGCCGTCGCCGCCCTCCCTTTGCTTGGCTTTGGCTGAGTGCATCACATGACAGCGCGAAATTTACAAAGAGGCCATTGAGCTCGCACAGGAGCGCCACGCCACGGTGTTTCCAGACGAAGAGGCCGAGCTTTTTATGGACGCGATACGCGCGCATCTGTAACTGTAAGGCGCTGCGGCTGCCGATCCGTCGCGTCCGTGCGTGTACTACTATTCTTAGCTTTCGAATCGAGGGAACATTCCCACAGGCCTTGCGGTGTGATCGTCATCGCGACCAGTCCGTCTGACAGGGCGAGGCTCCGTATTGGCCATCGTGCACGCCTGTGCGGTTGATGTGGCAGCGGCAGCTGTGGCTATAAATGCACCGAGCCCGCGCTCCTTCTCGCCCTTGTTTCGCTCCACCCCGGTCTCCGTTTTATTCCTTTATTCTCTCTCTCTCAGTTTCTTCAGCCTCGCCAGCCCCCATTGCGCACCTTCTGTGAAGGTCATCCTAACGCACTCGCTCATTCTTTCTGGTTCATTCTGAACGCCACCACGCAAACATGCAACTTACAACCGGATTCTCCACGCTCCTGTCAGTTCCACCCTGCTGATGCTCGACCGTGTCGCTGGGTCGTAACAATTACTGACGTTGTGCATGCGCACAGGGTGAGCGTCCTCGCGGTGACCGGCGGTCTCAACGGCGTGGACGCCCGTCCCGCCATGCGCCGGAACGACGGCGTCGTGCACATGCCCCTGCGCGCGGTCCGGAACGAACAACGCGACGGCCTTCACCCGCACATCGTACGTCCTTCCAGTGCAAGATTAATCCTGCGCACGCAGTTTCTCACACCGCTCTCTAGTACTTCCAGCAACATGTGAACCGTGCCCTCCGCAAGCACGCCCGCCTCAACGGGCGCGAGGGCCCGTCGGACCAGGAGCTACAGGCGCGCATCCTGCGCCGCGCGGAGGCGCTCGAGAAGCGCGGCGAGGACCACGGCCTGCACCGCCGCTACTGGACCAAGGGCTGGGTGCAGGACAAGCTTGCGGGCCTGCGCAACGGACAGCAGCCGGCCGCCGCTGCAAGCGAGCTCAAAGCGGGCAAGGGCGGAAAAGCCCATGCCGCGGCTGAGCCCGTGGGGGACAATGATCTGAAGGGTATCCTGGGATCTATTTTCGGCGGTGGCGGCGCTGGTGCCAACGGCGCGGCTGCTGGTGCTGGTGCTGGCCAGAAGGCGAAGGGCAAGGGCCGCAAGGGCAAGCATGGCGGTGGTAACGGCGGCAACGCCGGTGCTGGGAACGCTGGTGGCAACGCTGGCAACGGGAATGCTGGTGCCGGCGGTGCTGACCAAGGCGGCGCCGGGTTCAGCGCAGTTGACCTTGACGCGGCTAACGCTGGCGGCCTTACTGCTGCCAACGACCCCCAGACGGACGACACACTTCCGCTGGACATTGAGGCGAACGATGTCGGCTGTGAGTTATTCTTCCTCATTACGATGGTCGGTGCTCATCAGACTCCATTGCAGACATTTCGCCCATCAACATCGGCACCCCTCCGCGCGAATTCAAGGTGCTCATGGACTCCGGCTCGTCCGACTTCTGGGTCGGCGGCGAGAACTGCCAGAGCGAGGACGGAGGCGGCTGCGGTGACCACACGTTCTTGGGCACACAGTCGAGCTCCACGTTCCAGGACTCGAACACCGTCTTCGCCGTCCAGTACGGCAGTGGCGCCGTGAACGGCACGATCGTCCAGGACAACATTGACCTCGGCGGGCTGAAGCTCAACGCGCACACCTTCGGCGTCGCCACGCAGGAGAGCGTCGACTTTTCCGACAACACCACGCCGTTCGACGGGCTCATGGGTCTTGCCCAGAGCATCCTCAGCCAGCAGGGCGTCCTCACGCCGCCCGAGGCGCTCGCCAAGCAGGGCCTCATTAACGACGCCATCGTCTCGTTCAAGATCTCCCGTCTGTCTGATGGGCTCAATGACGGTCAGGTGACCTTCGGCGGGCTGGACGACACCAAGTTCGACCCGCAGACGCTCGCCGTGGGCGACAATATCAACCAGGACGGCTTCTGGGAGCTGCCCGTCGACGGCATCTCCGTTGATGGAGGCGACCTCGGCCTCAACGGGCGCACTGCTATCCTCGACACCGGCACCGTACGTCGCAACCTAACTGCGCTTCCTCGAGCCCCCAAGATCAACCGCTGACGCACGTTGCTTTGCAGACCCTCATCATTGCTTCCCAGGACGTGCGTACCAAGCACTGCGCCCGACTGGCTCCTGACCTTAGCTAACATACCATTTCCATGTAGGACGTCGACGCTATCCACGCTGCCATCCCGGGATCGCAGAGCGACGGCCAGGGCGGATTCACCATCCCGTGCACGACGACCGCGAGCGTCGCGTTCGGCTTCAACGGCGCGACGTTCGAGATCAACCCGCAGGACCTGCTCTTCGTGCCCGTCGACCCGAACGACCTCACGGGCGACTGCATCTCCGGCATCATCGCGGGCGACATCGGCGGCCCGCCGACCCAGATGCTCCTCGGCGACGTCTTCCTCAAGAACGCGTACTTCTCGACCGATGTCACCAAGAATACCATCTCGCTGGCCAAGCTTGTTTAAGCTAATCGTACTCGGAGCGCCATCTATAACCGCAATCTATTGTAGTATATCATGTTTCTGGTGTGCTTTTCACTGGCTGCTGGAGGGCTGGAAGGAATACAACTGCATGGATGGAGCAACTGAATATCTTGTGCAGGCCAATTGACAGCAAGTGGTTTGCTTGTTTGTGGCGCGAGCACCGCAGTCCGAACGCAAGGGGCGGGCTCACTCAGTACTGCCGGGCAGGGGCATTCAATGTCAACGTTCTCAGTTTGTTGCAACGTCGCAGCCGTGCAACTAACCAAACATCGACAAGACTCTACATGCCGTGGGTTCGGAAACTCTTGCATGCGCACATATGGATATTATAGGCATGGGCATGTTACTTCCTGTCGACTGGGATTTCGTAGCTGAGGGGCAGTCGAGTCCGAGCAGCACAAACGGCATCGCCTGGGACGCACTGGTTACTGATTTGCAAAAAGTCTACGAAAGGAAGACAATAAGACAAAAGACCTCTCAAACATCGAGGTCGACGCGACGACCCTCCTTGACGCTCGTCAAGATGGCGTCCAAATGTTTGAAGTTCTTGACCGCGTCGTCAAAGGTAGGGTAGTTGCCCTCGTCCTTCTTAGCGAACGCCTCCCAGTTGCGCTGGACGTTGCCGAGGGCGGGGATATCTTCGATCTTGACCTCCTCGCCGTTGAGGAAGACCTTCTCCGGCGGCGAGATGTGCACGAAGCTCCCGTTGGGCGCGTAACTCTCCACGACAACCGAGCCTTTGTCGCCGTCGATGACGGCGACGAACGTCGGGCGATTCGGGACCAACACGCCGCCCGTGGTGAAGACGGCGGTGACCAACGCGCCTTTGTGGTTCTTGAGCGGGCCGCTGAAGGAGAACTGGTCCGGGAACGTGCTGGGCACGGTGCGCACTGTCTTGCCTTCGCCGTCGACCAGCTGGATCGTCTCGTACGACGTCGTCGCGGTGGCGCTCACCGACGCCAGGGGCCCGAGGATGCGCGTGATGGCGCTGAGTTCGTGGCCGATAATGGTATGCAGGAACTGGTTGCCTGGAAAAGGTATACGCAGGTATGAGCACGGCAATAATGTGCGGGAACTGCGGGTGCTGCTGACCGTTCGCGGGATCCAAGCCCCATGCAAGGCTTTCGCTATGAGTGGGAGACCAGAAGCCCATCTCCGCGGCCTTGTTGGCGTGCCAGGTGACGGAAAGGACGCGTCCGATTTTGCCTGTTGCAATCCAGTCGCGGACCTACATGCATAATGTCAGAGCTCTGCACACGGACGATAACTGAGTGCGCATACCTTGGTCACAAACGGGCTCTGCCACGCCTGCAAGCCCACAAGCGTGCGGACGCCCTTCGCCTTCGCCGCCTCCGCGAGCTCGACAGATTCGGCGAGATTCTTGCCAAGCGGCCACTCGACGAAAACGTCCTTGCCCGCTTCGATGGCCGGGCGAATGGCGTCTGCATGCGCAGGCGTCTTGACGGCCACGGCGATAAGGTCGACCTCGGGGTCGTTGGCAATCTGCTGGGGGTCGCCATGGTACGGCTTAACGGTGCTGCCTATGGTCTCCGAGTGCTTCTTCGCGGACTCGGCTGCCGAGCTGGGGCTCGTGGTCGATACAGCCGTCAGGGTATACGCCGACTTGAGCGGTTCCTGAAAGAGAGCGGGAGCGTGTACCATGGACGCCCATCCCGCGGCCGAGAGGCCCACGAAACCGATGCGAATGGGCCTGGAGGACGATGTCATTGCCGAATAGCTGGAGGTTTGCAAGTTGCAATATTGCGACCGCCTAGGTCGCATTTTATGTGTCCCTTATGTGCGATGAGCCGGATAACGCCATCCATCCCACGATAGGCCCAGTCGTGCGAGGACGGCTGTAGCTGACTGTCGCGCGATCTCGACGGCTCCGCCAGCGCACGGTGCAGGACCTCAGGCTGCTTTGTCATGAATCCACGCGCGGAGCTATTCGCCATTGATATCGCCCATCGAGGCCGCCTCGTCGGCGTAAAGAACTCTTGTCCAGCAACCATAGGTTGATGATGAACCAGGATGTGGTCGATAATCGAGATTCCTCTGGAGGGTTGGTCTGCTAGCCTCTTTGGCAATATCCAAGATAAAACGGTCAACGGAGCCCGAGCTTGCTGCTACATGTATTGTCTTAACGTGAGCCATCGAATGTACAGCGTACATGGAAGCATACTACATACCTTGGTCACCACGAACCGATCACAGTGCGCGCCCTTCGCCCTGGGAGGTTGATGAACTCCGAGGTTGACATTGTTACTGAGGACAAAGACGTCTTTATCTGCCTCGACGAGGAGCATAAAGGGCTTAGAACACGCTCTGGAGTCGAAAGGCAAGTTTCCATCCTATTTGGGCCGTCCATGCAAATTTAGAAAAGGAGAGAGCCCAGCAATTCCATTTTTATCGAGCCTGTGGAAACCGGTGCAGTTCAGCCCCACTGGCAAATAGTTCAAGTACGTGACTGAGTTTTCGCTGATAACTTGAATCGGGAATAGTTGTTGAAATCGCGAGCAATGGAACGAGGTGTCGCCGAGTTTCACAGTTCGCAATGCTCGAGCTGCTAAAGCGCTTGTTCGCGGTGAAAAGTCCCTTCCATGTACACAACCGTATCTGCCGCCCAATTTATGTGCTGTTATCTGGGCGTTGGCGGACAGATGCGAGACTGAATGGGAGAGACTTTGAGTTGGACGGAGACAAGTCGGGACAGGTTCTCGGGCCAAACACGACCAAATAGACCTCGTCGAACGCCCCCGCTGAGAACGCACCGCTGGCTGCGTCGACCGTGCCCACCGGCTATCTGCTGTGGCCCATGCAGGCGCTGTCCAATGCCGCGCTGTCGCTGCCGGTGCCAGTGTTCCAGAACCAGTTCCCGGTCAACCTGGCGCACCCTGGCGAACCCGGCACGCCGATATTGAACGATGTATCCATCGACCCTGCGCTGGGCGGTGCCCAGAGTGCTGCAATGCCAATTGTGAGTTGCCGTGCGCGACGCTGCGCTCAGTCGCGGGCTGCTTATGCTTCGGACTTGCGCGCCACAGGCACGATCCTCGCGCTCGTCCTCGCCCTACCAGCCTCTGCGCCAGAGCTCTGCTGTCGACCCCCACGCGTCCAACGGCGTCCACGACGCGCCCAGCGAGCAATGGGCCGCGTCGACCGAGCCATCACCGCCGCCAGCGCGTCCCAACCTCAAGCGCAAGCGTCGGTCAGGCAGGCCTCCGGCCCAGAACAAGCCTGAATGCTTCGAATGCCGCGAACGCGACAGCCCCGCGTCGCTCAGTGGACAGCCAGAGGCCTTGGTGGCCTGTGCGGCCTGCGGACGACACGGTACGGACATCCGAGGACGCCGCTTTAGCAGGCCTCGTCTTGCTCGTGCAGATTGTGCTGACGACTATTGTGCAGCCCATCCTTCTTGTCTGGACATCGACGCTGACGTCGTGTCCTCTTATGCCTGGAATTGTGTTGACTGCAAGGCGTGTGAAGTCTGCAAAACGAACGACGATGTGCGGTCCTCTTGCCTCCACTGAGCATTTATACTGACCCATGGCCACAGAAGGTCATCATCTGCGACCATTGTGACCGAGGCGCGCTTCTTCGTACTCATGTGTTGCCTACAGGCTCCTGACATTCATTGCAGCATGGCATCCTGCCTGCCTCAGCCCGCCGTTATTGGACAACCCGGAAGGCATCTGGCACTGTCCTCTCTGTCCTCCTGCCACAGAGGAGGCACCACGTGCATCTACGTCTCGGTTATCGCACGCAACTCAGGCTGACGAGGAAGGTCAAGATGTTGAGGCCGATGGCGAAATGGATGAGGATGCGCAGACGACTGAACAAGAGGACGAGGAGGTCAGCGAGGCCTTGATACCAGTCAAATCGCGCTCGCAAGCCCCGAAGAACTCCACCGCGAAGCGCAGAAATCGAACACGGACGTCACAAGCGACGTCCTCATCCTCCCGCAAGCGACCGAAATTGCGCCTAAATCCCTCAGCGCCGCCTGTTGTTCCGCCTCCTCCAGTCACGCCCACTGCGCCGAAGCTTACTCTCAAGTTAAGATTGACACAGCAGCAGCAACAGCAGAAAGACGAGCCGCCGCCGAAACCGTTCGAGGGCATCCTTCCGCCCGACGAGGCGGATACCTCGCGCACGGCCATCACGCCGGAGGACAAACAACGGTTCGAGAGGAGCAGGCTCGCGGCCGAGGCGAAGCTGCCGCCCCCGCAACCCGCTGGGCTCGCAACACCCTCCACGCCCGGCCCGTCGACACCGATGCTGGGCCCGCTCCTGAGCGCGCGTCCGCTCCGCTCGCAGTCGCTTCTTATGTTGAGCAGCACACCGACAATCGTTGTGCCACCCACACCCGCACCCGCAACACCCGCTGCCGGCGGCAGCTCGTTCTTCGGCCCCGCCGACGGTCTTCGTATCAAGGTCCTCCGGTTTGGCGACTTCGACATCGATACCTGGTATGACGCGCCGTTTCCCGAGGAATACTCGAATCTGCCCGACAGCCGGTTGTGGATGTGCGAGTTCTGCTTGAAGTACATGAAGAGCAAGTTTAGCGTTGGCAGACATCGGGTTTGTCTTTTCACTTCACTGTTGACGTGCGGCTGACAGGCCGCGCTCAGCTCAAGTGCAAGGCGCGACATCCGCCTGGCGACGAGATTTACCGCGACGGCCAGATATCTGTATTCGAAGTTGACGGCCGGAGAAATAAGGTCTGCCTTGCGCATGCGTTCAGTGGCCGTGACATGCTGACGAGTTCCGTAGATCTATTGCCAGAATTTGTGTATGCTTTCCAAGATGTTTCTGAGCCAGAAGAGTCTGTTCTACGACGTCGAGCCTTTCTTGTTCTATGTGATGACCGAGGTGGACGAGAAGGGCGGACATTTCGTGGGATACTTCAGCAAGGAGAAGTCCAGCCCGAAGGACTACAACCTCAGCTGTATCATGACCCTTCCCATCCGACAACGCAAGGGATGGGGCCAGTTCTTGATCGACTTCAGTAAGTCGTGGTGGACTTTGCTTTCCGGCTGTGCCGTTCTGATTGACGTTTTCTCCTCAGGTTATCTGCTGTCCAAGAAGGAAGGCCGGACGGGCACGCCGGAACGGCCGCTCTCGCAGCTGGGCGCTTTGAGTTACAAGAACTATTGGTCGCTGAGCATTATGCGGTATCTCCAGCACGCGGCGGATAATGTCACCCTCGAGGGTAAGCACCCGCGCCCTGCCCTGTCCATGTTTATCGTCGTTATTCACGCGGGGCATTGCCTTTACCGTAGATATCAGCAAGGCGACCAGTATCACGGTCGAGGATGTCTACGTGACACTGCGCGACCAGGGCATGATCCAGGACAAGCAGCTGGACTTGAAGGCGGCGTCCCCTGCGAAGCTGCCCCGCGGGCGCCGGAGCGGGCATGGGTCGCGGCGGATTGGGAGGCGACAGTCATCTAATGTGGCAACGACCAATGCGACGCCTGAGCCCGGCGAACCGCCGCCGGTCGTGATACCGAAACACTATGCCATCGTGTGGGACCGCGCGAAGGTGGACGCCGCCATGGCGAAGTGGTACGCGAAGGGCTACGTGCGCGTGAAACCCGAGCGGCTGGAGTGGAGTCCGTACCTTCTCTCGCGCGACGCGCGCGCGGCGGCGGAGCAGGACGTCGAGATCCCGACGCACTCGACGCATGCGCCCGCGGAGCGCCGGGAGGCGGCCTCGGCGTCCGGCGCGCTGGGCGACTTTGCGGACCTCGCGCTTGCGAAGCGCAGCCAGGAGAAGCAGATGGAGGAGGACCTTGCGCTTGCGACGAAGCTCGCGGCGAGCGAGGAGTCGCCCGGGCGGCTGCGGCGGACACGGAGCTCAGGGACGGCAGTCGTACCGGAGCCGCAGTCCCCGTCGCCCGTGCGGACGCGGTCGGCGCGGCAGCGTCCTGCGACGCGCGCGCGGACGTCTCGCCGGGATCTGGACGAGGATGACGAGGATGACGAGGCTGCTGCAGAGTTTGCCACCTCGACTCGGAGGCGGACGCTGCGTTCGCGCAGCAACGCTAATGCGGCCACCACCACTGTTGTGGCAGCCTCGCCGCCGCCTGATGGAGAGGAAGGCTCGTCGTCACCGCCGATCCGCCGCTCACGCCAAAGTTCTCCGCGGAAGCGCAGAAGGATCGAGAGCGACCCGCCGACGCCTTCCTCTGAATTGGAGCTAGAGCCCGAACGGGAGCCGATGAGCGCAAGCGCATCGACGAACGACGGCACGGGGACGCCACCGCTCGGGGCGGGCGTGCCTGTGCCTGTCGTCGACGTCGTCGAGGCGGAGCCGACGTACGGCGCCAAGGTGGTCGTGCAGTCGCCTTCTGCGGCTTCTGCTGTCGCCCCGGCCAGCAAGATGTCGCCGTTCTCGTTCAAGCCAGACTCTGGCGGGATTGGGCCGTTCTATAACGTCTCGGCCACGCGTCACGTGCGCGAGGACACGCCGACCGAGGCCGAGGACATCATCATGGACGAGGCCAAGGAGGGCATTGGCGATGCTGCGGCTGTCAATGGCGCTGCGGAGACCGAGTGGGACGACGAGGCGGATGCGGAGGGCGAGGAGGACCCCGATGCATAGCTCACGCGGCCGGAAAAGAGAGTTTGAATTTTTTTTTGCTATGTGTATATTGGTGCTGTGACACGTGTGTATGTATGCAATTGTAAGCCTGTGCGCGGACCAGTCAGGACAAAAGCGCAGGAGGGGCGCGCGGGAGCAAAAAGCGTGAGAGTACATAACGGAAAGGTCCGAGGGTCCGCATCCCAACTTGCCCTACTCCACGTCGGGGCCAGCAGCTGGATGCAGGCGCTCTCGCTGCAGCACTCGTTCAGCGGCCGGATGAGCACCATGAGCGCGATTACGAGCACAGCGACGCCGGCGACGACGAGCGGAGCTGGCTCGCGGAAGCGCAAGCGGCAGGTCGTGACCTACACCGAGATGAAGGAGCTCGACAGAGACACCGGCAAGCTCAGAGACGTCATCGTCATCGAGGACACGCCGCCGCCGACGACGACGACCGGCACCCCGTCGACGGCGGGCCCGCCCAGCACCTATGTCCCGCCGATCCGCACCCGTGCTCAGGCTGCTGCCGCCGCGGCTCTTTCCTCGTCCCACTCGGCCTCCATGGCCCAGCCGCCGCCGCTGAAAAAGCGCAAGCGCGACCCCCAGGACGACCCGGGCCCGTCGGCGACCGTGGCGAAGAAGGCGGTCACGGCTACCAACGGCCTCTCCAAGCACTGGCCCACCTCCAGCGTGGCCGCCACGGAGGACGTACGTTCGATTCCGCGTGAGGGCGCACATGCGTGTATTAAGCCACATTTCCACAGTCAGCTTCCTCCGTCGTCAAAGGACCACCACCGTACGATGACAAGGAAGGCCACTATATCGTCACGCCAGACGACATTATCGACAAGCGATGTAAGCACGCCCCCCATTGTTCCCGGCATCCTCCGGAGCTGCGACGCTCACCGCCTGACTCAGATCGGACCGTCAAGCTCCTCGGCCAGGGCACGTTTGGCAAGGTCGTCGAGGCGCTGGACATGAAGACCAACAACCGGGTCGCCATCAAGATTATCCGCGCAGTGCCCAAGTACCGAGACGCCAGCAAGATCGAAATCCGCGTTGTTCAGAAGCTCAAGGAGCGCGATCCAATGAACAAGCAGTACGTCGGCGCCTTCTCCGGAATTGTCCTGGTCGCTTTTGACTTGTCACTCACTTTGTCTACACAGCAAATGCGTCCATTTGCTAAACTGGTTCGACCACCGGAACCACATCTGCCTCGTGTTCGAGCTCCTGGGGATGTGTGTATACGACTTCCTCAAGGACAACGATTTCGCGCCGTTCCCGCGTGTCCAAATCCAGTCATTTGCGCGCCAGCTCCTGGACAGCGTGGCCTGTGAGTGATAGCCCTTTTCGCTCTCGGTCCTTCCATCCGCGAGCCACGGACTGATCCGCCGTGCAGTTGTGCACGATCTTCACCTCATTCACACCGACCTGAAGCCAGAGAACATTCTTCTAGTCAAGAATGACTACAAGACCGTCCCCATTGTGGGTGCGGTGAGTTTAGACCCCTTACACATCACATGAGCGCGTGCTGATCTCTCGGCCCGACCTCAGCGAGGTTCCCAGCCACGCACAAAGCGGGTTCTCCTCTCCACGGACATTCGCTTGATAGACTTCGGAAGCGCCACTTTCCAAGACGAATATCATTCGACTGTCGTCTGCACGCGGCATTACCGTGCGCCGGAGATCATATTGGGTGAGTTTTAGTCCGCTAAAACCCTCTTTAACTTAGTATCAACGCCTTGCAGGGTTGGGTTGGTCATACCCATGCGATGCTTTCTCTCTTGGCTGCATATTGGTCGAGTTTTACACTGGGGTCGCGCTATTCCAGACGCACGACAACTTGGAGCACCTGGCCATGATGGAACAAGTCATGGGCAAGATGCCGGACCGGTTCGCTCGCAGCGGCGCGAGGAGCAAACCCGAGTTCTTTAAGGACGGCGCGAAGTTGGATTGGCCAAAGCCGAAAGCCTCAAAGCAGAGCAAGAAGGAGGTGAAAGCAACGCGAAGTTTACAGGTTAGTTTTCCCGACAACGTTTCCCTTCTAATCGCCCTTATTAACGTGTGCACAGGATGTAATACCCGCGACGGACATGATCAATCGCCATTTCTTGGATCTGGTCAAGAAGCTGCTCACCTTCGACCCTGCGCAACGCATCACCGTGCGCGAGGCACTGGCCCACCCATACTTGTCGATGAACATCAACAGCGACATCTGACATCGACCTTGTATGTGCCTGCTTACGCCGGATGTCGACTTGTCATCCCGATATCTGTCGTACGCGGCCGCTGCCTACTCCCGGGACTGCGGTCATCATCTACGTATGATGGAGGTCCAGCCTCAACCTCGCGAGACCCTCGTACCGACTGCGCTGCCTCTGGCAGTTGTACATTCTCTGCGTTCCCTCGGCTCTCCATGCTGTCCATGCACCTACGGCTTTCCTGGTCCTCGTCGTCCGCCCTCCTGTCCAATCTGCTGTCGCTATATGTTGTAGGTGTATATGTGGCCCAGGCCGCGCTGAATTCCGTCGGAAATGGCTTGGTTACTGCCGTTGCTTTCAATAGTCCACCCATTCGCCCTTCTCCCTTTGACACATCATCGCCATCATAGAGCACCCGGACGATGGATCCTTTCGGTTCGGTTCGATGTCGACCATCGCTTTCAATATCTCCATTTCCTGTCCATTTATTGCGCTTCCTCCGCCCGTGTACCCATACGAAGAACGCGAACCCTCGTCCTCTATCTCTCGCTCTTGCCCGATGAATCGCACGCGGATGGGACCACCCGTCATCTGTGGCAAACACAGCACGATCGCGTGTGCTCGCCCATCGATCGCTCCTTGCGAAGCAAGCACCATCAGCTGTTTGGTCGCCGGAAGAGCGCATGCACCCGACGGAGAGGCTGGGCCGCTATTTGCGTCGCTCCTTGCCCCGCTGGGACGGACTTGCTCTTCGAAGTCTGCGGGCGGGAAGGACGTCGCCATCGGCCTACTTACGCGCGGCGCTCCGGCTTTCATTTCGCTTCGAGGCCGCGTGCTGGCGAGCGTCTGTGCGCTTGCCGCCTACGTGCGCAATCTCAGCTCCCTGGCATCCCCTTTGCCCAGTGGCAGCACCCAAACTTCTGCTTGCGGGCGTGGCGCGGTTGCAGAAGGGTCTCAATGGCCGCAGGCCCGCAGATAGTTGGTACGGATCGGGATGCGTCGCACGTCGTGGTGATGGTCGATCCTCTATCCTCGTGCGGTGGCCACCGGTGATGTACGTCGTGGGCGAGACCTTTCCTTCCGACTTCGTGGGCCTTGCGGTGGAGCGAACTGTAGCGTCAAAGATGTACATTGTATCAAGGTCTGTAGATGCCTGTGCTTCCCAAATCCCTAACCCCCAATCCCCGATCGAGGAATCTGAACAAGTCTGACTGACGCAGTTTTTCTCTGAATGTAGATCTCGATGTCGATTTGCGCCTGGGTAATGTTACTGTTGCTGTTACTGCTACTGTTACTGTACACGGTAACCTGAAGGTGGTGTAGCTATTCAATGCCTATGCCTAATGCTACAACTGTATCTCGCTCGGTCCAACGATGTCGATGTCGATGGCGACGCCGGTCAGCGCACACGCGAGCCGCCGTAGCCCGTGCTGCTCCGCATGACGCCCGAGGACGAGCCCTCGCCTCTATCGGTGTCGCGCCACACAGGCGCAGGCCGCGCGGTGTTCTCGTTTCCGCCGCCACCAAACCAGCTGCTGCTCGCGCGCTCGCTCGTCGTGGGCGGCGGCGGCGGCGCAGGGCGCGTGCGCGTGAAGATGGGCTGGTCCCAGTCCCAGTACCGCTGCTGGCGGTGCATGTACGGGTCGGCGCCGTGGCCGTAGGGCACGGCGGGCGACGGGCGGAAGTAGCGGCCCATGAGCCCGCCGAGGCCCAGCCCCGTGAAGAACCCCAGGCGCCAGCCCGCGCTGCTTGGGTTGGCGTTGGAGTCTTTGGTGTATGGCGGAGGCGGCGCGTGCTGGTCGGTGTTGTCTGTGTTTCCGCCGAACCAGCCGCCTCCCCCTCCTCCCCCTCCTGGTCTTGGACCTGCGCCTGCGGCTCTTGGGGCTGCTGGTCGTGGACCGCCGAGACACCCTTCGAGTATTTTGAATGCGAGGAATGCTGCGACCGCCGCGAAGAGGATGTAGAAGCCCCAGTCGAGTGCTTTGTTAACTACGAACGTTCTGAGTTAAGTTATGAGTCTCACGAAAGCTCCTGGACACGAACAGTAGTCTGTGGTGCTTGCGGTAGATTGTGCTGTATAATCTTCGCGGAAAGCTTTGGGAACCTCGAGCAGGTGGTATTCGAGGCCGCATGATCCTGTCGTCATGATTCGAAAAGCTTAATTTCATGCTGTGATTCTTGCTAACATCCCGCGCACCTTTGAGCACGTAGGGGTCGCCAGGCCTTGACCAGCCCTCGCACGACACCTCCACGCGTCCCAGCCGCAGACTGGAGGGCAGGTCCGTCTCGCACTGATCAAGTCAGCCTTCACACCGCCTGCTACACGCCGCGCGGCGAACGCACCTTCCAATCCACGTCGACGCCGCTTCCGCCGGTGTTGGTGCAGCGGACGACGTCCGGCTGAAACTTGCGGCACGGCTTTCCAATGCACTTGAGCTGGTCGATGGGCGCCGTGCGCCGCGCGAGCGTCTTTTCGCCCGCGTAGAACGTCAGCGTGTGCACATCGGACAGCTTGACCTTCGTGTGCGACGGCATATTCAGTATTAGCTGGGCAGTTCAGGACAGCAGCTCCAATTCAAAGGCAGCTGGGCGCAGATATAAACCTGGTCGGGCGCAACGCGCGAACACGTCGGGCTGACGTGGAGCTGCGAGCCGCACTCAGGGCGACGCGTCGGCAGAGACCGCTGTGAGACTCATGCATCTGTTTGCTTTTCTGCTTGCTCCGCCGGACTCGCATTCATGCTGCTGGCTCCTTCTTACTCCTCCCGCCGGACCCGTAGTCTGTCTAGATCTGGCTCTGGCGGTCTGAAGGCGCCCTGCCCGTCCTGAGCTTCCCGATGCACGTCGCCAGCGCTTCGAGTGCAGTCTCCCCGAAGAAGCCCGGGGCACTGAACCCCGCTGCAGCGTCATGTCTTGAGTCCAAGGCTGTGTGCGTGTGGGACGGCTTCTCTTCGCTGCTCGCCCGGAGGCAGGCGGCTCCGAACAATCTTGTGGGTCACTTGGACGTTCTGTACTCAATGCATATGGTTGGTGCCATTGTGCCAACCAACCGGAGACCGTTCACACGCACGGGCTGGAGCTGAGACACAAGAGCCGCTGTGGCAGACACCATCTTCCCCCTGATTCTCCTTCGGGAACAGTAACTGTCGGCTGCTTCGATGATGTGACCTCTTGGGCGTCCCCCTGCACACAAAGCAAACAGAGCACACTCTTACTTACGCCGCGCCACGTCCCCTCTCTCTCCCTCCCTCCCACCTCGCCTCACCTTTCGTTCGTGTCTCGTACACATCGCTGTTGCTTTCCCTTCAGTACATACTGTATTCCGCCTCTCGCCAACCAGTGCACACCGCTCGGGCCTGGCTTATCATCCCGAAGCCCAATTCTTCCCGCCGGCGCCGCCCCTGCAGATTTCTTAGATCACCGTCGCGTGCGTGTTCCCAGTTCTCTGTGCGATCGTCAGAAGGCTCAGTTTGCACAGGGACAATAGTCTATTCATGACCACATGGCCCGCACGAAGTCGGTTCTCGTCTGCGCCCTGCTGCTCGCCGCTTGTGCCAGCGCCCGTCCCGCGGCGCTGAGCGACACAGCACTCGACGCTCCGGCCGCCACGCACCCGGACGCGCGCGCCGACAGCGGATTTACAGCTGCATTACTCGGCCGCCATCTGTCGCCCGGCAACTTGAGCGTAAAGGTCGACGGCGCGGGTCAGTCCACTGTCCAGCCTCCAGGCACGACAGCTGCTTCAGGTGTCAATAACTGACTTCATGACGAAGGATCGTCGCTGCTCCGGAGAGCCGCAACGTCGAAGATCGTCGCGGGATCCGTCGTCGGCGGGGTCGCGCTGACGACGCTGCTGCTCGCGGCGCTGTTCCTCTGGCGCCGCGCGCACAGGCCCGCGCCCGCCGTCTCCGTCGCCGGCCGCAGCTCGGATGCGCTGGGCGCCGCGATGGACCTCCCGAAGCTCCCGCCGGGCGGGCTCGCGCTGAGCGTCGACACGCGCTCGCCGACCGTACACCGCCTCGCCGGCGCGATGATGACGCCGCTCCCGCGCCCGGAGTCGACGCTGCGGCCGGCGGGGAGCAGCCTGCGAAGCCCGGTCGATCTCGTCGCGAGGGCGAGACGTTGCTCAGGTGAGCCGTGCTCTGTTCTCCCCCGCACAATGCCCTGAGATTCCTGATCACTCGGTGCTTGTGCCAGATTGGTCGCACCTCCCGCCGCCGTCGTCGCCGGCGTCGCGGCCAGGCTCGCCATCCAGCCCCCGTAAGCTCTTCTCTTTCGCACGCGCGACCCGTGAATATATTCTGAACATTGGTATTATTATTCTTGCAGGTCTGAGGACAGTGGGAAGCAATGGGTCCCTGACGTTCGCACCCTCAGCATATCAATGTCAGCTTCTCTTCCCTCGCCCTTTGCAGCCTATCTGCAGTATATCTGATCCGTTCGTGCCTTTAGCTACGATCAGCCTCAGGCCTAAAGCATCCACATCATCCCTCCGCTCGCCCCCAGTCGTGCCCGCGCACGCCGCGCTGCAGCCGCTCATCATCCCGCCCATCGCCTCTGCGTCCAACCCGCCCAGCACAACGGCGCTGTCCGCAGGCGCCAGCACCAGCGCGACGTCGCTGAAGCGGCAGCGCAGCCTCGCGTCGATGCTCGACATCAAGGCCGGGCACGGCGGCGCGGACTCGCCGTCGGCGGAGACGCTGCGCGCGGAGACGCCGCGCGCTGTCGTGCGCTACGAGGCGGACGCGCTCATCTCGGGCTGCAACGGCGCGCGCACCGTGCGCTACGAGGTCGAGGAGGACGCGGGCACGTGGACCGAGGAGGTCGTGCGCCTCCCGCCGCGCTACAGCACCTTGCAAGAACGCCCGCTCGGACTCAGCGCTGCACTGGGACCTCCCGCTATGAATGCTGCCTCAGCCTCGTCACCTGGAAGTGTTCCCGCGTCTTCTCCGACGATGCAGATGAACGTCTAAGTAATTTCGCCGACCTGGACTATGCTCTTCGCTTTCGTTCCTAATTGAATTGTGATGCTAATTGGAGCGCAGAGCCTGGAGGGACACTGTAGCATGTCGGATGCCGGCCAACGTGCGCCGCGGGCACCTTGAGCGGGCCTTCTGTAATCTTGTATAATATCCACACTTCATGAATGACCGACCCGTGGATTCCCGTATACAGCAGCAGCAGCACGCAAGAAAAATCCAGTCAAATGAGCCCGGATGTCCGTTATCTCCGAAAATGCATCGGTGTTAACCGCTCCTTCTCGGCCTTACTCACAACATGCCCGTTGAAACCGACACTGCTTGGCCAGCGCACTTGATCCGTTGCATCGACAGGGCCCACACCAAAGACCCGCGCAACAAGAGCCGCTACAACGGCGCATACAGCACGCTCCTCTCGTACTGCTTCTCAGTCCTCGATTGGAAAGGCTACGTTGTGGCTCCAGACACGACAACGGAGGTGGCCCCCTCAACTTCCTTGTCCTACATGTTTCCTTCTCGGACCCGCAAGATCGACCGGTCATGATTGTGCAAGTGCAGGAAGACCAATGGCTCGAGCAGCCCGAAACGCGCCTGCGCGCGGACGAGCGGATACGCGACCGCTTCAAGGCTTTGTTCGCTGTTCGATTTCGATCCCCACGCTTTATGGGCTCAGCATCATGGGCACGAAGATGCATATCTACCGCGGCAACGTCGCCACTGGCGAAATTGCGCCCGCGCCCGCCCAAGTCCCGCGTCCTGCAGCTGACGCTCTGCCGGCCGACTTCCTCGCCGACTGGTGGGCCGTCGACATCAGGTCGCAGGACGCATTCGACATGCTGAAGCAGGTTGTGATGGATATTGCCAACGAGATTGCGAAGTTGTCGTAGTCCTGCCCGTGCAATGATCATGTAAGTACAGTAGCATTCGCTAAATTGCCAGTTTTCGTCATGCCGCAAGCCATACCAAGATGATCGCATGTTCCTCGTTCCTGATTGACTTGCTGAGGCGGCGGCGCTGCCTCGCGCTCGGGTTCCACATCAAGTTCGGGCACGGCGGCGCGACCAGGCTGCACGCCGGTCTGTAATGCGAACGCGAACGCCTTCACTAGGCGCGCTCCGTCAGCAGCGGTGTGTACACGGTGCGCTCCGAGGGGCGATGTCGTGCACCTCCAGCCTCGCTGCAACACGAACGACTAGCATTGATCGGTACTCAAACCTCATATCCACACTTCATGAGCGACCAGCCCGAGTCCTGTCCCGAAAGCACGCACGCCGAGAGCAAAAGAATCCAGGTAGATAGATACCGCAATAACCGTCGTAATTATCGTCACATGTCGTGAAGAGCGCCACAGACACTGGACAGACAGATCCCAATCCAAAGGGGGAGGAGGAAGAGCGCACGCGAAAGCCGAGCGCGAACGTGTGAAATGTCCCACCGGCAGCAGCTGGCCCTTACAGCCAGACGCCAGACAACGCGCGACCCGGCCTTTTACAGCCAGACGACGCGCAGCCCAAAGAGGACGCCCAGCACGCCAACGAGGGCCGTCGCGCCTAGGTGCAGCTCGGCGCCGCGCGACGCCGCGCCGGGCGGGGCGGTCGGGCTCGGGACGGTGATGGGCGTCTGGCCCTGCAGCTCGCTGTTCGACGCTGCTGGGTGGCCGAGCAGCACACTCGCGATCGCGCAGATTTGGCGGACGCCCTGGACGATCTTGGGCACGCCCTCCATGTTGACGCCTAGGAATTGTGTCTGCGGGGCAAGCGCGTTAGCTTAGATTTGCTGTAGCAGCGCCTTGGTGAATCGCACCTGATTTGTGTTCATGAAGCTAACAGGACACAGCAGCAGTGAGCATATAAGCGCCTTGGCCGGGGGAAACATATGCGTACCAGTCTGCGCATTGCGGGTAGGCCGACTGGAACGTGTCCGCGCACGCGCACTCGATGGTCGTGACGAACCGGCCGGGGTTGAGCATGATCTACAGTAAAATATAGCACAGAAAAAATCAATAAAATTTCACAGCATATAATAGCCAGGAAATATGCGCACGGTGGACACGTTCTGGAAGACGACGGCGGCGAGTGCGCAGCTGTTGATCTCGTAGTAGTGTGGCTGGCAGAGCCAGCACGACGGCGGGCTCTGCGGGAACGTCGGCTGCGCGGCCGCGGGCGTCTGATCCTCCGTGCGGCTCGCCAGCTGGTGCGGCGGCACTGCGCGCGACGCGAGCGGCAGGGCGAGCAGGGCAAGCGCAAAACGGACGAGCTGCATGCTGCGACGGTGACGGCTGAGGAAGGACGGCCAAGAAGACCGGCGCTCGCCGTCTGCCAGCTCTAATCGCAACCGCCAACATGTGCTCCCGACGACAGAATTGCCAGGACATGCTGCTGTTGTGCTCTTCAGAGCGGTCGATGTTGTAGAAAAAGTTCTCTCAGGTGATCGTACATGAATTACGCCGTTTAATTCGTACAGATAATAATGCTACATGTTACAGGATAAAGCGTATACCACAGGGCGAAGTAGTCCAGCACTCCCGCATGATTGATATTCGTGTACACCATTAGGCTCAAAAGTCTTCGTTCTGCGCGGCTCCTCGTAACCGCTGGCGACCGGTCAGCTTCCCGTCAGTTGATGGTCGCAGCCAACACGCACCTGCTTCCTCATCCCGAGAGTAAACGGCAAGGGCACAGTCCGCGGTTGCCTTGACGCAGGTGAGCCATAATCCCATCCGCAAAACGATACGGTACTCACTCGTCAGTCGTCAACACGGGGTCTCGCACAGTGCGCTCCATGATGGGCCAAGCGACCACCGACGACGAGAGGACGGCGAACGTTGCGAGTAATTGGAGGCACTTCATCGTGTAGTGTGGGAGTGCAAGCGTAAGTGTAGTTCTGGGGTGAAGAACAGCACTGACGACCTTCCAGCATGCTCTAGAGTAATAAAGCCGCGTCCAGTGGCGATCGTCCTTCGCCACTAGGGGGGCAGCCCTGCCTCATGACACCCGTTGGGCGCGGATAGAGCAGCGGGGTTACCAGCCAGCCGGCTCTGACGTGCGGTAGACACTGTTGCGGCGCCCGGGGTACAGGAGACAGCCTGAGGTGCCTGCGAATGGTCCGACCCGCGCGCGGCAGCCACCAGTGTGTCAATTTCGACTTGAATTGAAGTTGTCTCCGTTGTCGGTGCTGCGGCGTACTCTACGAGGCCACTCTCCAGCGAAGGTGCTGTATGTAGCTCTACATGCCGTGGCGAGTCGTACAGCTCACTCCGCGGACAGGCAACGGCGCCCGTCGTGCTGCACATCCGGCGCGGCCGCATGATCGCTATACTCTATCTGGTCATTCCTAACGTCTAATCTAGCCGCATACCGGGTGCCGTAGGTGAGCGGTCATTCGATCGCCTGTGCCCCTAGCATCCCTACCGCCGCAACGTTGAGGCTGCGACGTGAGTGCGAGTCGAGAGCGCGGCGGTCGCTAAGGTCTCGATAACCGTAGGGCTTTGTTCTCACGCTATGGCTTTCGAACGGTCTTTCGCAAGGAGCGAAAGAACGACTTGACATTCTGAGGAACGCAGGCCGCGTTGCCAAGCCTATGATTCGATCTGGCGTAAATCGAGAGGATGGCCGTAAGTATCAATCTTCTGCGTTCTTGAATCCTTTAACACTCATATACTGACTCTGTTTATGCGGTCGTAGACTGAGAGTCTGAACGGCGTGTCCACGGTGTCGCTGAACGGTCTGTTGAGTCCAGGCCTGACCGCAAGATCCCGCCGCTTCAATGACCCGCATGCGCGGTATAGTCATCCTCCTAAGCCTGCAATGTGTCGATCGCTCGTAAGCATCGTGAGGACAGGAACGCGTCGAGAACATATAAAGGGACGCGTCCGCCCACCGACTAGTAATTCAGCACAACAGCGCCCTCTCCAGTCGCCCAGCACTCCTCCTCCGCCTACTTCAGCACTCCCAGCCAAGCCATGCAGTTCTCCAATAGCCTCGCGATCCTCGTCCTCGCCGCCCTCTTCCAGGCTGCGTTCGCCGCACCCTGCGCGCGCGACTCGCGGGACGCTTCTACATCAGCGTGAGTCCCATAGAGCTGTCTCACTCTTGAGCTTCAAGGAGCTCACATTTCCTCTCAGTCTCTTTGCAGTGAAGCCCAGGGTCAGACCCGCTCCAATGCCCTTCTTCAGGCCCGGTTACACCAAGGTACGACTTCTCCCTCCCCCTTTGCGTTTATCAGATTCGTGTCTGACATTCTCCCACAGCTTGAGGCCGACGGGGAACGCATCTACGACTTCCAGAACGGCGACGCGGAGGTGGACGAGCCCCGCTTCGCCCAGGAGGTCCTGCGCGCGTCCGCGCCGCCGCCGCTGATGCGCATGGTCGCCGAGCGCCGTACCTCTCGGTACTGAAGCTTGCGATGACTCGTACTCAGGCTGTTCTTCAGTTGTTCTCTTGGGTTATTAGAGATCGGCACCCTCGACGGGCGGGATGGCAGCGCATCGAAGCCACAGGTCGGCTTCCACTCTGCAAAATGTATCGCCATAGGCTCCCTCAATTGTATTTCTAGCTTACCAAGAAAAATAAGCCGCTGTAATCACTTACTGAATGCCTTCTCAATGCAAATGCATGGGCTGGCCTGTGCTTGAAACGCGGTGTTCGCGTTCGGGGTACATCCACTGGCAGTGGAAGAAACAGCATTGCAATCTCTGTCCCGCACAGACATAGTCCTAAATCATTTCTCAGCGTTTCTGGCATCTTGGCCCGTATGATATTGAAGGGCTCATCCTTCAAATGAGGCTGTTGTCCTGCCAAATCGGGTGTCCGCGGCACACAGCATTTGAGCAGGCTCGGACAGATTCCGCGCTTCCGTCCTCCGTCAGCTCCTCCGCTGCCAAGCTCCTGCACGTCTGCACGACGGCAAGCTCTTTCGGGTCGCCTGGCGCCGCGCTGTGTTTCTCAGCGCTCAGGTCTCAGGGAGTGCCGAAGTGGGGCCTGCGATGGCCTGCCCACGCGTGCTGCGGCAGGCCAAGCTCCCGCCTATCCCTTGCCACCCGACCAGCTCCGTATCGCCCAGGTGTCCTGACCAAAACGGCCGTTCCGCGACTGCCACTCGATTGGACCAGGATAATGCACTGCCGGCGCGTTGCCAATTGTGCCACCAGTATTTGCTCGGCCTCGGGTCAAGTCGCGATGTCGCGGCACGCGTACATACCTTGGATGCCGCTGCGCTGCTCTCAACAACTCTACTATGCTAAGACCTGCGGCACGACAAGCTTGGGTGCATTAATCGGCTGCCCATAAATACCCCGCACTGTGGCCCAGGCTGTTCCTGCCACCGTGACTGTGTGCGCGTCGGAATGAGCAGCAACGGCACACACTACCAACTGCCGCGGCTGCGCGACTTCGCTCGCCGCCTGCACCTGGGCTCCGCGCGCCCGCGCTCGGCGTCGCCACTGGGCCTGCGGCTGGTGCGCACCAGGACACTCAACGGTAACGGCAACGGCGGTCACTACCGCGACCACATCATCCCGCTGCCGTCCTCGCCCTCGATATCGCCCGTCCCGTCGCGCCTGCAACCGCAAGCGCAGCTCGCGCCCGTCCCGCACGTCTGCGCGCAGCTCGCGCCCGTCCCGCACGTCTGCGCGCAGCTGCAGCCCGGGCCGCACACGCTGCGGCTCGACCTCTCCGCGCGCGTGCTGCCGCAACTCGACGCGCCCTCGACTTCAATGATGAACGCAGCCGCGACGTTTCCGGCGTGCGCGCGCCTGCGCATCGTGTGCGCGCACCTGCCGGGGCCGCTGCTCGTCGAGAGCACGCACCCCTACGGCCCCATCGCGGGCTCGCTGCTGCTCGCGCCGGTGCTGACGCCCGCGATGCTGCTCGGCGCGCTGCATCGCGCGCTGCACGACACGCGCGTGACGCCGCGCGAGTGGCTCTCCACGTCCGCGGACAAGCGCGCGCGCGTGCAAGCCGCGTGCGCGCGTCGGCTTGGCCACCCGGGCGGCCAAGTGGCTTGGATCGACTTCCTCGAGCATAACGTTATCTTTGCCGGCCTGACGCGCGATCCGGCCGTCCTGCGGCGCGTCAACCCTGCCGGCTGCTTGGAGCCCGAGGACGAGTATACTTGGGTGCTTCATGTTGAGCCCAGAGAGTATTATTGATCATGCCGGTTGGTCTACGAGTCCTGCCCGTTGTTTCCCAGCGTACATGTATTCGCGGAAACTGTCTACGGGAATCCCGCACCGCGCACATTCATCGTTTCGTTCGTCTGCTTACGTCTGCTCGGCTTATGTATTGGTGCTGTCCTCGTGGTCCTCTTGCTTTCGGTGTAGCGATCCGTGTAGTATATATTTATTAAATCTCCACATGCTTTCATGACTCAAGCACCGCAGATCCACTGCGCACTCGACATAGAATATTAGGCACCCTGCTGTGCACCACGATGCTCTATCGTGGCCCGCCGCAGAACTCAAAAGCCGGCGTAAGGATGTCGTATCGATCTCCGATGCTCTCACCCCCGCATGCTCAAGCTCAAGCTCCAGTCTACGTTCAGGACAGTTCCAAATCCACGACACTATATAATTCAACAAAGATCAAGGCAGGAGCGAATGGCGAGACAGGGAGACGTAGAAAACATGGAGAATATACAGTACAGGTCGTCACCAGCGAGCGCGACGGTCGCGTCACATCCACTTGAGGTCGTCGATATCCGGCTCATCCACGTCCAGATTCTCGTACATCCAGGAATCGTCGACCATGGCCTCGTCGAGCACGTGTGGAGCCTGCGCATCGCTCGTTAGAATGAAGGTGCGTGCGCTTGAGCGGTACGGGTACTCACCTCGTTCCGGCCGTCCAGCGCGTCGGACCCCGCCATGTGCACATCGGCAAGCATGGCGGATGCGCCAGCCGCAGCTGACGCAGTTTCAATATAATCGCATGTCGAGGTCGCCGCAATGGGCGACGTCGAGCAGTTTGTGCATGCGCGCCCCGGCGACATCGGCGGCGGTTGTGTTGGTACGGCGTCATCTGCCGGCGACGCCGCACGCTCGGACTCGACCTTGGTGTCGCGCAACTCGAGAAGGTATTCGAGGGCTTCCTCGGTGTCCCAGGGCACGTCGAACCAATCGTCCACTGACCGAACATGGACGGTCATGCCCTCGTCCTCGTCGACGTCCACGTCGTCGATGTCCATTATTTCGACGAGCACGTCGTCGTCGTCCAGGCCCGGCAGCGCGAGCACCATCGTCGCCTCGGGGGTCCAGCGGAACCGCCTGAAGTTCAGATCGCGGTCGACCAGCAGGCGCCGCGCGGCTTTGTAGAGCGCGAGGTCTGCGTCGAAGCGACGGCGGTCCCAAAGGAAGGCCCCGACAGCAGACCGCATGTCAATCGGGTACGCCTCGGCGGGCGGCGGCGGCGGCGGCGATGGAAGGCGCGCACGAACCCTCGTACAGGGCGTCGACCGGTAGCCCTCCTCGCGCAGCTCACGCAGGCGCACGAGGCCCCAGGCTATTGCCACAGGTACCTCGTAGTAGCACCCTCCATGGTAGACCGCGTACTGACAGGCCGCCTCGTCGTACGCGACCTCCTCCAGCTTGTCGACGACGACAAACTTGTCCAGGCCGGGCAGGAACACGACCGCGCGGTCCTCCATCACGCTCCATTGCAGGCCCTCGAAGTTCGTCACGTCGTCGCTCAGCCAGCCCGCCTCGTCCAGCTGCCCCGCGTACTCCTCGCCAAAGAGAGCCTCGAACTCCATGTAGGCCACGTCGCGTGGGTTGGCTATGGGCCATGACATTGCGGACGGAAGGGAAGAAGCGGCACGGTCACGAGTGGCGGTTGTGGTGGGATGGGAATGAAATGGACCACACCAGCGCTCTTTATATGATCATATCCCGCGCTCGCTCTTTGCCGCGGCTCCGACTCCGCTCTATTGTTCTCGTCACGTGACGTTGATACGTGGTGTGTGGGTTTGTCATAAACCGTTCGCTAAACCCTTCAGAAGCTCACGTTATTGGGCAGCTCACGATGCAAGCACTTCGTCAGCCGTGATACACGAGGCTGTAATATCGCCGCCCCACTGAAGGCAGAAAGCGCTGCTGCCTCGTGCATCAGGCCCTAGGTTCGCATCGACCTCGGGCAACTCCCGTGCTCAGGCCAGCCCAGTTCCACGACACGAAGCAATGCATTTCATATCAACACTGGCACGAATGGAGAGACAGGAGACACGGCAACAGCAAGAACATACGAGTCCGCGCCGACGGGCGCCACAACGACGAGGCTGACATTTGCACCATACAACGAGGGTAGACTATCGGTCCATCCAACTAGCCCATCCACCTAGACTCGCACCACCATCGTTCAAAGAGCACGATGCTCACGTGCGTTCGACAGCGTCGGCCTCCAAGTCGAAGTCGGAGGGATCGGAGACATCGAAGTCGTCCATGGGCTCGTCGTTTGTGTGGTGCTTTGTCGGAGACTGTGGATGATCTGTCAATATGAGGGTGCGCGCGGCCAGATAATGGGAGTACTGACGTCCTTCTCGCCGTTCAGAGCCTCGGAATCCACCATGGGCGCATCTGTGTGCATGGAGGATGCGCCAGCCGCAGCTGACGCAGTATCGTTATAATCTTTGCTCGAGATCGCCGCGATGGGCGACGGCCAGCTGGCGCGCCCCGGCGACCTCGGTAGCGGTTGTGGCGCTATGGCGCCGTCTGCTGGCGACGCTTTACCGGCAGCGACTGTACCACGGATGCCGCGGTTCCATTCCTCCTCTGCGTCTCGGAGCGTGAGGAGGTAGTCAAGCCCGATGTGTGTCTCCGCGGGCACCTTGACCCACTCGTCCGTCGGCAGGTAATGGACGAACATCGTGCCCGCAGCCTCGTCAAACTCGACGGCGCCCAAGTCGTTGAGGGGCACGAGAGCGCTGAGGTCCGGGAGGTCGACCTCGAGTTCACTGGTGTCCTTGTTCCACCAGAACGAAGCGTAGTCCCCCGAACACATGGCGGACTGGCGCTTGACGGCTGCACGCAGTGCGGCGTAGACGCCATAGGCGTTCCGCGTCTCGATAAACGCGGCGAGGTTGGGATCGCGGGCCAGTGCCCAGGGCATCTGCTCGAAGCCCTCCGCGCGCAACTCGTACAGCCGATCCAAAGACCAGGCCATCTCTTCGGGGATATCGTAGGCCGCACCGAGATATCGTACTCGGTATGCCTGTGTCTGGGCGTCAAATTCGATCTCCTCGAGATTGTCGACGACAACGGGGTGTGTGACGCCGGGCAGAAACACCACAGCGCGGTCTTTTACGCTGCTCCAGTACAACGCGTCAGAGTCGACCACGCCGTCGCTGAGCTTGCCGGCCTCGTCCAGTCGGCGCGCGTACGCCTCCCCGAACAACGCCTCGAACTCCATATACACGACGTCGTATGGGGTAGCCATGGCTTTGGTGAGAACGGGGAAGCGAGGTATAGGGGTGGTAGAGACGCAAGGTGGCTAGTCCACGGCGGTGCGTACCAGGCCTCTTTATAGGATTACCCAGGCCACGCCGTACTTTACCGACTCCGCTCTTTTGTTCACGTCACGTGCTATTGACACTCCGCGGCGTGGTTGCCGTTCAATCCCGTTAGCGGCATGTTTTTGCGCAGGATCCTGAGATTTTGTCAGCCATCGGGATTCACAATGCTGACGAGCCGCGCATGCACCGTGATGACTCACACGTCGTCGATATCTCGCAGCTCGAGAAGGTATTCGAGGGCTGCCTCTCTGTCCCAGGGCACGTCGAACCAGTCGTCCACTGATCGTCAATGGACGGTCATGCCCTCATCCTCGTCGATGTCTACGTCGTCAATGTCCATGATTTCGACGAGCACGTCGTCGTCACCCAGGCCCGGCAGCGCGACCGTCATCCTCGCCTCGGGGGTCCAGCGGAAGCGCGAGAAATCCAAAGTGCGGTCGACCAGCAGACGCCGCGCGGCTTTGTACAGCGCGATGTCTGCACCGAAGCGATGGCGGTCCCAAAGGAAGGCCCCGACAGCAGACCGCATGTCAATCGGGTACGCCTCGGCGAGCGGCGGCGGCGGCGGTGATGGAAGGTGCGCAGAGCCCTCGTGCAGTGTGTCGACTCGTAGCCCTGCTCTCTAAGCTCGCGCAGGCGCACGAGGCCCCACGCCATCGCCGCAGGAACTTCGTAGTACTGCCCGCTGAAAAAGACAGCATACCGGCAGGCCGCGTCGTCGTACCCGACCTCTTCCAGCTTGTCGACGACGACGAAATCGTCCAGGCCGGGCAAGAACGACCCGTAGCCCTCCTTGGGTCGTCCGAGTCGGACCCTCCGCCGTGTTCATCTTTACCGTTGTCGCGGTTGACTGGATACGAATGGTCGAACAAGGCTTCAAAGACGCCGAATGCGGTAGTTTCGAGGGGTGAGAACGGTCGTAGGGACGCGAGCTGCGGAGGTAGCATGGCTGCGGTCAGGTGTTGAGCGAAACGGCATACTCTGCTGGGGGTTTTATACTCTCCCCTTACCGCCACCCCAACGCCACTCCGAGTCGTTCGTTCCAAGGTCGTGCCACCTACTGTACATTCGGCCTGTGTGCCACTCATACTGTATCATTGGATCGCCACCTTGCGAGTGTCTTGTTCCTTTCCTTCGTCACGACGCTCAAGCATCTTGCTCCAATAACTAGAACGTGCATCGCACAATACCAACAGAAATGCAAGGCCAGCAGAGTCAACTTTGTATTGAACGGCCGAACAGAAACCTAGCTACGGGGTACATTCGACGACACAACTGCCAGCCACATCCGAGTCTGATCGAGTCAACAAGTCGACATGACGAAATCACAAATCTGAGTTCAGAGTCCGCGAGTATGTAGGCGCAGGGTAAGGGCAGGGGAGGGGTGGGGGGTCAGTCACGGTGGGTGATGAGGACGAGACGAGTGAGATATTGCTGTCATGCCGCACGATACAGTTAGGGGAGGGGGGCCGCGATAACAAAGATGAGAATGGAGAGGCCAACGACAAGACAACCAGGTGGGAGGGATGATGGAATGCATACATACTTTCGGATTCGGGATTCGGGGGGGAGGGCCGGGATGCTTTCAAGAAGACCGTGACGGACCATAACCAGAATAGAACGGGAAAACGGAGGCGAGGAAGGGAGGGATCGGTGTTGGGGGGTATGCGGGGGAAAAGCCACCAGGGCGTGAGGGGGAGCGCGCCCATATGTGCGCGTAAAACCGAGACGAGATGGAGATGATAGATAATTACGAGATACGGATCGGATGGGGGGATCGTGAATCCAAGAGCGTCAGCGTCAGCGTTCGTGGCATTCATTACGATCGTTCGGTTCAGTTCAGTTCAGTTCAGAGAGTTCTTGATGAGAGAGATATTTCGTTTCAAGTCAGTCGCAGTCGGAGAGATTCCGCCTTTCGCCAGCCGGGGCGGGCGGGTTCGTAGAGTGTCGGGAGATGGAAAAATGGATATCGTCTCGGACAAGCCGAGTGTGATCGTTCGTATGATCGTGGGGGGTGTCGTCAACGAAACCTCTACCAGCTGCAGGCAGCCTAGACGCGCCGCTTGCCCGCGCCGCCGCGCTTTGTGCCGCGCAACCGGCCCAGCACGGCGTTCATCGTGGGCAGGATGCCCGCGTTGGGGTTCGGCGCCTTCACACCCACATGCACGCTTGCTTCGAGCGTGACGACGGGCTTGGAGGACGCCGGCGCCGGCGCGGGCGGCGCGCTCAGCGCGATGGGCGCCACGCGGCCTGCGAGGTGCGGGTGCTTGTCTTTGACGTGCTGCAAGGGGCCGCAATGACAGTCAGATTGCGAGCCTTCAGAGAGAAAGAGAAAGAAGAGAATGAAAGAAATCGAGACGGAGACTGACCGCATCAAACGCCGCGCGCGAGTTGGCGATCTTGTTGCAGCGCGGGCACGGGTACTTGTGCGCGTCGCGCATATGCTGGTGTCGCATTAGCATGGTGCATCGTGCATCGTTCACGTGAAGCACGGAAAAGAACAGAAAAAAAAGCAGAGCGACGGGGGGTGATCGCGCGGCAGGCAAATGCGATAGCGCAATGCACGCGCGACAAATGAACAATGAATGGCCTTCAGACGAATAATGAAATAATGAAGCCCCACGTGTATCAGATCTGAGACGTCCACGATCGCGTGCGCTAGCCGAGGCGCACAATGACAATGCACGAGGCAGACGGGTGGCGGCGGCGCAGCTTCCATCACGCGTCGGCATCGGAAGTAGAAGGGGCGTGATGTGTGGCAAGAACGGTGAAATCGGAAGGCGTAGTGTGCAGTGTGCAAGAAAAAGAAAGAAAACGCACCTGGGCGAGATGGTGGTGTTTCGCGAACGCGCGGCCGCAGTCGGTGCACGGCACGTTGCGCCCGTGCACGGCGATGTTGTGGTCGTCGAGCTCGCGCTGCGTCGCGATGTCCGTGCGGCAGATCTGGCACGCGAACGGGTGCCGCAGCTTGTTGTGCTGTTGTAGACCGTCCACAATGAGCAAAAATAAAATGAAATAATCATAGTGATGCGCACCAACGAGATGCCCTCGTGCAGCTCCGTGTCGCAGAAGATGCACGTCTTGAACGTCGAGCTGTCCGCGCCGTTCGAGATGGTCGGCGACACGGGGGGCTCCATGCCCGCCGCGCACTGGCTCTGGCTCTGGGTCTGCGCGGCGTCGAGGGACGAGATGCTCCCCCGCGCCGAGTGCGAGTGGGCGTTGAAGATGTCGCCCATGCCGAGGCTGCCGTTCCCGACGACGCCGTTCAGGCTGAGCCGCCCGAACTCGTTGACGGGCGCGCGCATGTCGAGGCTCGGCCGCGCGCCCGTCGCGCGGCTGAAGCACTTGGCGTTCGCGCCGGACGACATCGCGCTGTGCAGCTCGAAGCTCATCCGCCCGTGCCCGTGCAGGCTGGAATTGGCGCTGCTGCTCGTCGTGTTGAACAGCCGGCCGCCGTGGCCGTGCAGGCTGGAGCTGGCGCTCCCGCCGCCGCCGCCGCCGCCGGAGAAGCGCATGGCGAACGGGCCGTCGAGGCTGCCGCGCAGGCTGCCGGCCGGGCTCGTCGACGGCGCGAGCGCCAGCGTGCTGAGGTTGGGCAGCGTGAACGCGAGCTCGGCGTCGCCCAGCATCGAGCCGACGGGGCTGGCGGGGCCGAGCGAGCTCGAGGGGCTCAGGGTCTGCAGGAAGGTCAGTCCAACAGTCCACAAGCACAATAGGGGCGGGGTATGCAGGGGCGGGGCGGGGCGGGGAATTACGCACGAGCGGCTGCCAGCCGACGCTCGAGCCACGCGACGAGGGCCGTTTGCGCTGCGGGGTCAGGGGGAGGTTCCATTTTCGGTCGCCGGTGCCGTTGACGAGCGGGAAGGGCAGCTCGGGGGCGCCGTTCGGGTTGGGCGGCAGGATGGGCAGGACGAGCTGGTCGAACGGGTCAGACGGCTGGCGGACGTGGACGGCGGCGTCGATCGACGGGCGGCGGCGGTGCTGCTGCCGTTCGGGGCTGTTGAACGAGAACGACGACGGCGGCGAGCTGGGCGGCGTCGTCATTGCCGGCATGGGCGGCCATGGGGGCGCTGGGCCGAGCGTTGGTTGCTGGTCGTCGTCGAGCAGGAACGAGTCGTTCGATGTGCGGCTGCTGGACCGGCTGTGCCGCCGCTGTAACGGGAATGGCACCGTTAGCGGTGAGAAAAAAAAATGATAAAAGTACGAACGTCTGAACGGGCGATGGCGTCTGTGTGCACGAGCCTAAGGATGGCCTCTGCGACGGGCGGGCAGCTCTCGCGCGTTGTAGGCATTGTGGTTGTGGTCGTTTGGGGGTCGTGAGAGTCGTTTGGGAGGATCGTTGTGCGCATTATGCGCATGCAGGCTGGCGACAGAGAAAGCGAAGACGGAAGAAGGTGACGCTGGCTTTTCAGGTGAGCAGGGCCCGGTCCTCGTGTTCGCCATGCGACCCACCGACAACACTCGACTTTTGCTCAGCACTCCATCCGCGACTGTTAATGCCGAACAACACTCAGACTCAGACTCAGAATAATGCAGCAGCAGCAGCAGCACGCACAGACGCCCAGACGCGGCCCGGACAGCACGACTCGAGCGAGGGGAGCGGAGCTGGAGAGCCAACTGAGCGCGTCGCCCAAACACCCAACACGTGTTGCGCATGCGGAGATCGCAGATCCTGCCAATATCCCCCCCTCGCCTCCGCGGACCACTCGGATCTCCCGTCCCGACCCCGAATCCCGAATCAGAACATCCCAGCCTGTCTGCCTCGCAGCACTCCAGCAGCAGCGCCAGCACGCGCGGGATCACAATTAATGCCTGGCAGCCCGTGCCTGATGCCGCATCGTGCAATCCATCCATGTCTCCTCACTCAAGCGCCGTGCAAGCTGTCAACCATGGCACTGGCAGCGGATCCCCCGCACCGAGCCAGAGTCGAGGTCGTACGGTAGGTACGTACACCCGCATTGCGCAGCTGACCCTCCGACACAAGATCCCTTACGTCCCGACGCCCCCAAAGATTCCACTCAAGAGTCAAAGAAACCCCTCATCGATGGTCGATTCGCCCATGGCCAGCTCGGAGGCGGTGCCACCGGCCGTGATTCCCGGAGTCCGCACGCTCCCACGCACGAGGCAGCCCTTCCCTTTCCTGCCCTGCTCAGTCACAGTCTTCCCTCGCCCGCGCGGACACACCGGTGACCCTCGTCTAATCGCCAAACGCGATCGAGATGCCTGGAGTGCTGCGATAAGCCCCGACCCATGATCAGTGCCAGTGCGTCGTCACAGTAAGTAAGGGGCACTCGACGCTGCGATTGAATAAGTAAGTGCTATAGCCAAAGTCAAAATTTACGCGTACGCGTCGTGCCCGCCTTGACCTGATATCGGCAGCGCTAGCGTCCGTGCGTCCGTTGGATTCGATGGCGACTTGAACCTCAGACGCCATCCGTGAGACTCGTGCGTCACGGACTACGTAGCGTGCCGACTCGACTCGCCTCGGTGCACGCGAGGGTCGAGGGTCGAAGCGCGCACCATGACGCCCTGGTGGCCGGAAACGCCCAGATTAACCGAATACAGCACCGAATGCAGCCCTCGCGCGCGGCCTTACCGCAAAAGACCATATGCGTCCGTCTCAGGGGGATCCTCCGAGTCGGCGCCTTACCATGCCCAGTACAGTGCAATGCGACGGTAACCATCGGTGCGCCAGGAGATGGCACGAGGCGAGCGTCACGGTGAAGTGCAGCCTGTGGTTGGTGCATTAGGACAACGCTCTCTAGCAGTGGCGATGCGCCACCCGAACAAGGCACACGGGATAGTGTAATAAGACAAGCCTGCCAATGCATTCAGAATCAGAGACAAGAGATAAAGCCGCGTGCCGTCGTGACAGAACGGGAGATTGTTGCAAAACGACCGAGACAGAGGCTGGCAGCAAGAGCGTTGTGAAAGGAAGAGCGAGCATTGTCCTACGAGTCCGAGTCGCGTGCACGATGCCGGTCCAGATTATAGGCAGGCACAGAGAAGTGAGAAGTGTTACTATTAGGCCGTCCAAACTCTAGTGCGAGGCTGAAACACACGCAGCCCTGACGAGTTTCGGAGTCTGCAGCCAGAGTCGACCCACGGGCAGGAACGCGAATGCGAACGCAGACATCACGGTACAGTGCGTGCGTAACTCAAGACAACGAGGGTGGGAGTCTGAGTGAAAGGGGCGCGCGCCCCGGCAAATTGCGAACTCGGATGGCGATGGCGAGTCACGGTGACAGTTCTGAGTACGCGTCTCCGCGGAGAAGTCCTGCAGCTGTCCGTGGAGCGTGGAGGCGAGCATCAGCATTGTCCCGCGGGTCCGACTCGTCGCGCGGCTAGCGCAGTCCAGATATATACTGTAAGTATCGATTCAAGTCGCAGGCGGCAAGCAGGGGGCGCAAACCGTATCGTCCGAAGCTGATTGAACACACTGCTTCCAACCAGTTTCAGATTCAGACTCTGCAGCCAGGACCGCGAACGCAGCGTGCACATGAACAGCAGCAGCGGGCTCGCTCGACGAGGTGGGGGTCGCGCGGCGGCAGATTTAGATATCGCGACGAGGTGACAGTTTCCGCGGAGAAGCCCTGTCAGAGACGTCAAAACGCGTTGACAGGAGAGTGAAGCATTGTCCGCGGTAAATGTCGAAACTGCAAAATAAACTGTTTTTGGGGGGTTCGAACGGGATGAATTTGAGCGGTTATCAACTCAGTCTGCGGCGGCACGGATTTATTGGCAAAGAACCAGGAGCTGTGATGAGCCAGCCGAGACGACCTTTCACAAAGTACTCAAGGCTTCAAGGAGAACAGGCAGTCGCGGCTTGTAAAGAAAACTCAGAAGGAGCGTCCAGTGAGCGCACGGTTTGCCACAGGCTTCGGGGCCGGGAACTGTTGCAAGTTGAAGCATTACAGATGCGCGCGGACCGCCGTGGCCAGATTAAATTCTTGAATGAAGCGAAGTCAGCCAGAGGACACGAGCGGGACGCAAACGGGATGCCCACCACGGTCGGAGAGGCCGGAAGAAAACGGACAAACAGCCGCACGTGACGCGAAGGACAAAAGAACGGGGTCGGAGCGAGAAACGCGGTTGCAACTGGCATCCCCACCACCACCACCAACCATCTCCACCTCGCCCGCACCTACGAAAATGGAGCCCGTCAAGGTCGTCCGCAAGGAACTCCGTCGTCTGTTCGGCGCATACGCATACCAGTTAGAGGAATCTGGCATTCTGGACGACGACCGGCTCCGCAACTTCTACGCGCTACGGTGGAACCGCGCAGAGCTGCGCGCCGAGGTCAACATGCTGCCGGACCCAGCGCCGCTCGTCGCGCTGGGCAAGGTTGAGTTCGACGAGGAGGACGGCGGGTACTACGTCCAGCACCACTGGCTGCAGGAGGCCGTGCCGATCTCGCTAGCGACGGCCATCGGCCTCGGCAAGCTGCAGCAGATACATGACTGTGCACGCAAAGAGCTGGGCGCGGGGGGTTGGAAGGCCGACGAGGCGGACGCGCGCATGCCGCAGCCCGGGTTCCCCCCCGAGGAAATCGCGGCGTTTAACGAGGTGGAGGACGAGTCCGGCATCGAGGCCGCGCTGGCGCTCGCCATCGAGGACTATTCCGCCAACCTCAATGCCGACACCTTCGCGTGGAACGACGCGACGAACAAGCTGGACGTCTGGCTTCTCACCCGCCGCGGCCGCCCCGTCCGCCTGCCGGTCACCGAGCTGACCGCGATCCACCGCATCCCCGGCACGCTGTTCGGCCGCGCCTGGCACACCGCGCAGCAAAGGCACTTCGTGGTGCCGGACCTCCAGACACTCATGGCGCTGCGTTACCTGGACGAGCTGCGACGCGAGGCGGCCGAGGTGCGGTTCTGGATAGCGTGGGGGTATACGGAGCCGTACCATCCACCGTCGCCAGCAGAGAGCGCCGTATCACAAGATTCGGCGCCGGGGTCGCCGGAGGACGACTCTGCCTCTTCATCGACGTCGTCCACCGCGGCGACCTCGACAACAGAATCTAATGAAACTGCGTCAGCTGCGGCTGGCCCAAGCACAATGTACATGGTCGATGTTGTCGATCATCCAATATTCTCGTTCACTGAGAACAACTCGGATGTGAGTAGTCCCGATGCCCGGCGACACGCACCTTCGTTGCTGACGGTTCATGCACAGCACCTCCAGTGGTCAACGGAAGACGGGTCCTACGAGAATCTGATGGCGCTCATCGACGAGTACGAGCTTGAAATGTCGCTGCGCCCCGACGAGGACCATAGCGCGTGAGCATGGAGCGAGCTGCCGCCTGACGTGGACGTACCCGTACTGCGATGCCATGGACGCTGTGGACGGAATGTTTTGTCTGTTAGAGAACGCCGATTTCCTCTGCTCGCTGTGGTGGCCGCCGGTGTCGATTCTTATGTATGTGACGTTGTCTATGTTGCCCATTTTGCCATTTGTCTGTGCCTTGGTCGGTGAATAGAGCTATATCGTGTCTTGCAAGGGCAACTGGCAGCTCGGTGCTCGAGAAGTATTGCGGAGGATATGGTCTGTGCGGCTGGATGAGAGCGTGCTAGCATCGTGGCTGCTCTTTTTAACTTGAGCGGACTCAGCGGAGGCCGGAACATTTCACCCGCCGGAAGGTGGTGACATACACGTGGGAAATGGTTATGATACCCAAGATTCTGAAGACAATTATATTACGCAATGGTTCATTTGAGCGTGGTAAGAGTCGATTTAATAATCATATAATTTCTGTCCATGATGGCACGTGTCTCCTGGCATCTTTAGTAATCGTCCTCAGGCGACGCAGCTTGAGATGAAGCCTGCGGAAGTGGTCAGCGTCACAGGACATAAAATTAATGAAGTGGACGTACGCGATAGAGCTGGACGCAATGGCCAGAGCCTCAGGTGACACCGCTGTCGCCAGTGCACGCGAAATCGAAGTTGCACTCCTTCTCGGGGACAGACGCCGGCCCCGCGCGCCCTTCAGCCAGCCCTTGCCGCACACTAGCGTGTACGCATTGCTCTTACAGTTGTTGGTGCACGTCTGGGGCGTGTTGTTCTGCATCTCGTACACCTTCGTGCTCTTCAGGAGCGACTCGCCCAGCGTCGGGTCATTGACGCATTTGTACGCGACCTTCCACCCGCTCGCCAGCTTCGGCGTCCCGCTCTTCAGCGCGGGCTTCTGGCCCGCCATCTTCGCGTTCGTGTAGACCGCCGAGCGGTGGTCGCCACCGCACGTCTGCTTGCCGGTCTTTCGCCCGAGCAGTGCCAGCAGCACTCGCTCGACGGACGCTTGCGCAGGATGGCCTTGGACGAGCCGCAGAAGCACTCGGTGCCCAGGCAAATGGCTGCGTAGCAGTAGCCGTTCTTGGAGCAGAGCGAGAGGCATTTGGTCGCTGGCGCGCGTCATTTAGAGGACGTTGCGCTGGAGCGAGGTGTGCGTGAAGACGCGCTGGTTGCCCTCGTCGCTCGCGCAGGCTGCCGTGAGCTTCCAGCCGCTGGAGAGTGCAATTGCAGCGGTATCGGTGGAGTTGCTGTTGCTACCAAAAACGGCGGCGGCAGACGCGGCGAGTGCAAAGGCGATGGCGACGACGAGCTAATAAGCGACCATGCTGGATCAAATGGAAATGAGGCTGCCAGTGCTGCTGTTGATAAATTTTCGCTTGGGGAGGCTGCATATTTTATGTGCGCCGCAGAGAGGAGCTGGGTTTTGCACCGAGGAAGCCGTGCTTGCCGTCGGCGATCGTAGCGTTTCAGCTCAGCCTGCCAGTACAGCGTATCGTCGAGGAGTAGCAAAAAAATTCGTTGGATCGATCACATCCAAACCTATGCTGCCTTGTCAGACTGTAGGGGGTACGAGTACAAGCCGTCCGAAACCAGGTAAGCCGTGAGCGCGGCAACCGCATTGACCTTATTGAAGTGTTCCTTCCTCATTCCAGAGGGCAGTTATGCGGCGGAGGATGGACAAGCAGATTTGAGCGCACCTGAATGTGGGACCGGAGTGAGGAACGTGGAAACTCCGCCTTTGCCATCCTTTGCAGCTCACATCTCGCAACCCGATCAAATTACCTACCTTTGTGCCTCCCGCGCACCTGCTATCTTATTATTTCTTGCTGAAATCATCCGCCGTCAGTTACTAGCCATGCGTGTCCCGGTATACTACCCTAATATCTGATAACTATAGCGTATGCTCCGAATCCTCCCATAGGATAGAACAAGCCATGGCCGCGCTTGTGGGTCGTTGTGCTCGCTCTCAACGCCCGCTCGTTGCGACCGGCGCCTTCCGGCTCCTAGCTCCGGGTTGCCTGGCGCCGCGTCGTCGCTCGCATGTTCCTTCTCGATTTGCCTGAGGATGTCTTCAACCATATCCTGGGATACCTCATTTTTACTCCACGATGCCTCTGTTTCCTTGCGCGTACCTGCAAGGCGTTGCAGGAGGCGGCAGAACGTACACTCTATCGCTCTGTCGCTTTGCAGACTCCACTACGTTTCATTCTCGGCGCTCGCTCTATTGTCGCGTACAACAAGGGGCGCCATGTTCGGCGGCTGGAAATACAACTGCCTGTGAGCAACATGGAGCTACTTGCCAGGCACCATGTCCAGACGTTGCATGCCCTGCTCAACTGCGTGCCGAACTTGCACACTCTCGTCCTGAATGGCTTCCAACCGCCGCAAATATCATTCTTGCATCCTGACCTGCCATTCAGGCTTCAATCATTATCAACAACTCTGCCGTTCGACTCCAATCTGACAGCATTCCTCGAGCAGCAACAATCGTTGCACACCTTACACCTGGCCCCATCGCGCTCATCCTCCGCACCGAGATTACCCATACCAGCCCTCCGCGATCTCCGCACGCTCAGCGTACCCGACTTCCTCGTGGCGCTCTTATGCTGCGCGCGGCCCGTCCGGAGGCTGCACGTGAGCGGCAGAGTGTACGACGGTCTCCTGCGCTCGCTGGCGCTCGGCGCGTCGCTGACGTGCGACGGCAAGCTGCAGTCGCTCTCGCTCGAGGTCGTGCCCAGCGCGCGCAACCTCGCGATCCTCGCCGCGACGCTGCCCAGCGTGCAGCACCTGGCGGTGCGCATCCCGCGATTCGTGCGTCCCGCGCCCGTGCTCGCGCGTTCTGCCGTTTTGCTCAACTTGCTCTCGGCCTTTGCGCAGGAAACGCTCGACCCGCTGCTCGACCCCGCCGTCGGCCCCGCGCTGGCTGGATTCGCGCGTCTGGAGAGCTTGGAGGTCACGCCGCCGCCGCTTACGCGTGTTCATGCTGGATCGGAGGAGTGGGACCCGACGGTTGAGACGTGGATGAGCTCGTGCCCGTCTTTGCGCCGAGTGAGCCTCCCAGGACGATCTTGGGGGAGATGAACAGAATGATTGGAATGCCCCACACTGTGTTCGGATTGCAATGTAGTTTTATAGCATCACTTTTCCTGCGATAAAGCGCCAGCTTTTTACAGTTAAAGCACCGCAGCCGCGCCTTGCTCTCTGCCGTCGCGCCTTCTGCACAATTCTACTGCACCATGTCAGACTCGGAAACGAGGGCTATATCGATCACCGTCCTCTACTTTGCTGGCGCGCAAGCTGCGACAGGCATACAGCAGGAGCGAGTCGAACTGCCATCCTCGTCCGAACGAGGCTTTGCTCTCTCAGAACTGGCCGCTTTGCTTGCCGCCAGTCACCAGAAAGGCGGGCTGGAAGAGGTCCTTCGCACGAGCCAATGGAGCGTCGACGAAGAGCTCATTCCGAGCGAGGATGTCGCAACTACACGTCTTACCGGCGGAGAGCAGGTGGCTGTCATCCCGCCCGTCAGCGGCGGGTAGATGTAGGCTAGCAGTGTGTAGCCACCTGCAGCTTAGTTCAGCTTGTATCATACATACATAATGACAGGCATGGTTCGAGTCTTGACTCTAGCTGAAATCTAGATTGCTCACTGCACTCCCTGTCCGCGATCCCTGCTACTCCTCATCTTGTCGACTCTCACGCGCAGAGTGTACAGATTATAAAATGAGATTCTTGAGATGTAATTTGGTCAACGTCGAGCCGTGGAGGCTTGTGTAGGCTTGTGCTGCCAGTAGCAGTTGAGCGAGGCCTTGTGATATCCAAACAGCTTGTGGACTGTGCTTCTCGTCGCTAACCCAATATTCTGAACATATCTGCTCTTGTGAGACGCTGGATGAAATGGAGAAAATGCGGGGACAGATAAAAGCTGGCGGGGTTGGCGGAGTTCGCTCACAACTCTACCCGACTCCAACTCCATCAAACCAGTCGAACCAGACAGCCAGCATGGGAGACGACGGTACGTCGGCACCGCCGTCAGCCTCGACAGCCAGCCTTTCGCCTTGCGCCGCAGCAGCACTTTGTCGGCAGTCGCCCATGTACCAGTCCCAGTACCAGTACCAGTAGTCAGCTGCTGCACCTGCGCTCCGCTTTCTCTCTGGCTCCTCTCTTCCGACCCCGACAGCCCGCTCACTCTCCGACCCGTCTTTTTTTCCTCAGCATGGTCCAGACCGCCCGACAACGGCGCCCCCATGGCGGTGGATAACCCCGGCCCCGGCGGAGACAACGACGGCTGGGGCAACGGCGCCGGCTCTCCTCGCGGCGGCGGCCGCAGCCCCCCGCCGCCGCGGCGCTCGAGCAGGAGCAGGAGCCCCGGCGCACGCGGTCGCGGCCAGGCGCCTCCCGGAGGGTGCGTTGCGCTGGCTCGTTTGAGCTTTTTATAGTCCTGACTCGTTAACAGCGGAGGCGGCGATGGCGGGACTAACCCCGGCAACAACCTCCACGTCTCCGGCCTCAGCTCGCGCGTCGAAAACCGCTCGCTCGAGGAGCTCTTCGCCAAGTACGGTCGCGTACGTTTCTTCCCATTTCCTCTGTTTTTTGGTTCCCCATGCTCCGCGTGAATTGCTGGTGTCGGGACTAAACGTCTGTGCGCGGACAGGTGCAAAAGGCCGCAGTCATGCTCGACCCCCACACGCGCGAGTCGCGCGGTTTCGGGTTCGTCACCATGGAGTCTCCTGAGGACGCTGACGCGGCCATCGCCGGCCTGTCTGGCACCGAATTCATGGGCAAGACCCTGTCCATCGAGAAGGTCGGTTCCGGTCTGTGTCTCCAAGCGACTACGAAGGCTGACGCTATTGGCAGGCCCGCCGTGGCCGTGCACGCACCCCAACCCCGGGGAGATACTACGGCCCTCCGAAGCGCGACCAATGTGCGTAACTGCTTCCAGAACAGCCTTGACCCATATTTCTCAGTGGGTAATGCAGACGAGCGCCCTTACGACCCGCGCCCGTACGATTCCCGCTACGCGGGCGAGCGCCGTGGAGGACCAGGCGGTTATGGTGGCCCAGACCGTGGAGGCTACGGAGGAGGACGGTACGACGACCGTGACCGTGGCCGGTACGATGACCGCGGCCGCTATGATGACCGCGACCGTGGAGGCCGCCACGACGACCGCGGCGGAAGGTATGATGACCGCGGTGGAAGATACGACGACCGTGGCCCGAGATACGATGATCGCCCGCCTCGGTATGTCCATCTTTCCTGCTGGACAGTGCGTGATGCTGAACTCTCCTTTCAGCCCGCGCTATGATGACCGGGACAGGCGGTACGATGACCGTCGCTATTGAGCGGTTTGCGCTCACACTCTCAATTTCTTTGTCTCTTTCAAGCGGACCGTCGAGCGCTCCTCCCGTCGCCGACAAGCCGGCAAAATTCTAGGAGTAGAAGAGGGCTTTTGCTTGAAGAAGAGATGGCTGCCGCTCGAACAGAATGTAGTTGCTCCGGTTGTACAGATCGCTCGCTGCGCCCCGTTTGTTTACCTCTGCATAAAAATATACATGCTCGCTCTCTGAAACTTGTATGTGTGGTCGTTTCTTTGAACAACCTTGTGACCTGGCTCAGCGCGGAGTTTGCACGCTCCTTGCTCTCCTTGTTCTCCAGTCTGCCTGCACACTTGCCGCCAGGTTTTCCTCTAACAATCCACAGTGCGTACGTACCCGACTGCGCACGATATGCACGACGCTGGGCAACCTCTGGTCAGCTGCGTCAACGGTACTCACAGGTTGGCGTGCCCGGGTTGCTGTCCCAAGTCTTCAAAGAGGACCATGTAGTCGCTGCTGTATTTTCGCGCGCTCTTCCAAGGACACACCGCATTGGATCGTGATCCTCTCCGCGGCGATGCTTTGTACGAGACTGAACGCGGAACTGGGATGCGGAGCGGTTGCAGCTGCTGGAGCACTCCCCATCCTCCGCAATGTTTCTCGAACATGTCCCAGCCAGTTCTTCTTTCAAGACATGATATAGCTCGATCCAGACTACAGTCTACCAAGGCATAGATAATCGGTACATAAAGCAAGAAACCTACGAAATGTCACATGAATATGACTCGTACAGCGAGCAGTGGACGTTGGCGTTCTCAGATAGTAGACCAAGGTTCCGTCCTCAGCGTCCAGGGCATTGCAGTACGCGTACGTCCGCGTCGTGGCGGCGGCTGCCTCCGTGCTCACGCGCTATCCTCTTCGTCAGGCCGGGGCGCAGCAGCATTCCACGTCCGTCCTCGTCGACGAGCGTTACATTCTTCGACTCGTCTGCCGTCGTCCCCGCGAGGTACTGTGCAAATACCGTCAGCAATGAAGGTGCGTGTGTCTGGGCATCGGTGTGCTCACGTCGTCCTCGTCAGACGCGTATATAGGATCATCGACGATTCGGTCGTCGATGTTCATTGCAGTTGCGCCAGCCGCAGCTGACGCAGTGTCGTAATCTTCAGATGTCGAGGTCGCCGCAGTGGACGATGTTGAGAAAGTGGCACCCGCGCCGACTCAATCTTTTGCCACGGTGCTCTCTGCAGGCGACGGCGGGCAGTACGGCTCCAAACAGTCTCGCGCTATCCAGTCCCGCACCTTGGCCGCCCAGGTGGGTGAATCAATTCGTATAGAAATAAAAACGACGCCGGGTGAACGTGTGGATGATGGCCTGTTGCTCGGGCTAGTGGTGGACTCGCATAAATAACGCGCGAAGACGTGCAGAAGGGAGACGGTACGAACGTTTGCAGCAGCTTCATCAACACTGGACGGGGTTTGCGGTTCGGAGGGCATTGCGGTGACTGGTGTTGCGCGCAGGAGTGCGACTGGCGGTGCGGGCGGCGTGAATGCGAAGGCGAGCGTCAGACGTTGCGACCCCAGTGCGTCGAAGTTGGAGATGATCTCGTCGTTGAACACCTCGTCCATCAACAGGTCGGTGGCGTAGTCCACGTCGAACAGGCGGCGGATCTCGTGGAGGGCAATTCCCTAGCTCTGCATCGCGGGCACAGGTACTACCTCCTGGCGGTTAGAGGACGCGATGGAGTACTCGTGGAGATGAAGGGCAGCCAACCGCAAAGTCTGGCGTGGGGCGCATATAGCATGTCGCGACGCGGGCTGTGAGTTACGGGAGTGAGACGCATGCTCGCGGGGATGGAAAAACAAAGAGGTGTCAGACGCACGAGCTCGAGGAACCCAGCACACCATACTTCATACTAGGCGGGCACGACGCGCCTGCATACTTCCTTGCTGCTGCAGTAAGTGCCACCTCCCTTCACAATTCGCACTTCCCGCACGTCACATGTCGCGCAATGCCCATATTAAGCATGCCCAATAGAATGAATAAGATTGAGCAGCACAGACTCTACACTGCTATCGGAGCTGACTCCTGAACAAAGCTAATCATTCGAACAACAAAGACGCGTCTACATAGGCCCATAGTTCCTGTACCTACCTCCCTACCTACCAAAGGGATCCATTGAATCTGATGAGAGCACGAGTACAGGGACATAACTGACTTTTATGGCCTCCAAATGACCACGATAGCCTACTTTTCCATAATGGCGATGGGAAGCAGGTCTAATCTAGAATAATGTATATACCTGGAGATACTGAAACCGTTCCACGGACAAGAGCAGTCTTCTTCGCAAACTTTGACGTTCGAAGATAATCGTTCGAAGTAAAGGACAAGAGTACCCATATTGAACGTTTATGCAAGACATCTATAGCACTGTTCTTCACAACGGTAAACAACTGGGTGCCACTCACTCAGCACCTGACTGGCGGAGGTCGGGTTCAGATGGCTCGACCTCGGCAGTCACAAGCGAGATGTGGGGATACAGGAGGCCCACCGCGGTCGGACAAACCGGAAGTAAAAGGACACAGAACCACACGTGATGCGTGACGGCGGGGACAAAAGAGCGCGGTCGGAGCTGGGAACGTGGTAGGCTGCCTTTCATCTCCAGCACTTCGATTCAGCACCAGTAGCACTCCATCTCGTTCTGTAGCTGCTAGTTCTACCTGCGCCCGCGATGAAGACCTGGGAAATTGCCCTTCATGAGATGCGCCGCCTGTTCGGCGCGGACTACGCCACCGACCTCCTCATGGACGAGGCGTTCGACGACGAGATCATCTACAGCTTCGACGCACTGGGTTGGAACGAGGAGACGGGGCGCGCCGAGGTATGGCTGCCAGAGATGGGATTGGTGCCCTTCGCGCCGCTGGGCCACACGCGCCGCTGCCCCGCACTTCCCGACGTGTTCGAAGTGTGGTACGAGTACTGCGGAGACTACGTCAAGGTCCCGGCGGAGACCTACTGGGGAATCAAGGCCCTAGCACAGATGCACGATGACGCCTGCGTGGTGTTGCAGGTGCTGGGTTGGGCAGCGGATGACGAAGGTCCTGACGAGTACGACGAGTTCAGCGACGACAACAACAGCAGCGACGACGGCGATGAGACCGGCAATAGTAGCAACGGAAGCGATGGCTACGGCGACGATGGTAGCAACAACGACGACAGCGGCGACGTTGACGAAGATATCGGTTATAGCAACTGCGATGAATGTTCCGACGTGAGCAGCTGCGATGACTGCAGCTGCAGCGCCTGCGAGGATAACATCGACTGCAACGAAGACAACAGCCAGAACGCCGTTGATCCAGCTGTCGCTGCCTACAGACTCGCGCGGATTGAGCACGGCACTGGATACGCGATCCAGATGGCTATCGAGGAGCTGCCGGATGCCGCTCATGGCTACTTCACAGGCTTCACCTGGAACAATATAACGCAGCAACCCGAGGTGAAGATGCTCTACAGCGACGGCAGCACACTTCGTGTCCCGGTCATCCATTTGGGAGCTGTTTACGTGGACCCGCACACTCTGCGAACGGTGGCTTTGCGGACGACGGACAACATCGAGCTTGTCGTACCGGACGAGCAGACGGCCAGGGGCATGGAGTACCTCCTCGACCTCGAGCGGGCTGCACAGGCTGCACAAAACGGCATACCCATTTGCGATCTTGGAAGCAACTCGGCCTCGCCACGAGATGGCGCCGTGTCAAAAGACTCAGCGTCGAGGTCGCCGGGCCGCGCCTCCACCACTGGCTCGGCGTCGCCTGCTGCGGCGACCTCAATCACAGAATCCCTTGACACTGCGCCAGCTGCGGCTAGCGCGGATACGATGGACGTCGACGACCCTATCGACGTTTCTCAACCTACGCCCAACGCGAACGACGTGAGTATCCTCGACTTTCAGACGCGCGCACCACAATCATTCCTAAAACTTTCCGCGAAGGAGTTGCCGAGGACCATCACAGCCGAGTACTGGGTGAAGGTGGAGCCAGCCGACAACGACGCCGAGCTGCTGCACGGCGATGACGCCGATACCGTATGAACGACGCGCAACGCACCGACGAGGGCACGCGCCTACCGCGATGCCAAATTATCAGGAGGAGGAACCAGTTTTACTTTTTGTTTCTAGTTACCGATGTCTACTTGCGGTCGCAGTCGATGTCGCCGGCTATGGTTCGTATGTCCATAATACGTCCCGTCTTGACAGAAGTATAGTTGCTTTGCATCGAAATTCATCGGGAGTGGAATGTACGCGGACACCGCTGGACAGAAGTCCGAGTTGTTGAGCGGATGGTGACTGAATGAGGGCAAGGCGCTTTTGAACCTCAGCCCAGGGCTACTATATCATGCAGCCCGTGGTGCTTTAAGTGGAACATGATGCGCTATGAAGATTTTTGAACGTCGAGCTTCTTGGCTCCGACCACGACATAGGCACAATTGCCACGTGGTAGTGTTGGGCATGCAGGACGTTCTACGCCCTGCTCGTCGACTGGAACGACAGCCTTTGGACCGGAATATGGTCACAACACGCGCAGCGGGCTCGCAACGACTCGCAGCGCCGGGCAACGGTGCGCAAAGTGCCACCTTGCGTTTCCAAAAACCAGACCTACGCTCAGCGCGCGGGCTGGAGACTCAGACGAGCGTACGAAATACACACGGGTTATACGCAAGTCGAGAACGGAGCGCAGGCATCGCCGCGCTGCGTCGTGGCGAAATATGGACAGAAATCGCAATTGCTGAGCGCACTGCGCCTCAGCCATGCCAAAAGCCTCGTCTAACCGCGGCCATGGCCCAAAAGCGAACGCGAATGGTCTCTTTCGACGGGAAACGACCCAGAAGTCGAGCTGCTCGGCGAGCGTGCCCTTTCTTTGAATCGGGTGGCGCCGACACCACCGCTATCCTTCAACCGCCACGACAATGCAGCCCCTTGTCCCCTTTCATACATAAACCAACGCCGCCCTTGTGGCACCCAAGAACACTTTCTTTCCCTCCCTCTACCTCTGCATGGGCGACGTGGACATGGACCCGAAAGACAAAGGCGACTCGCCCGAAGGTCCGCGCCCTCTCGCTGGCTCGAAGCGTCGTCGCTCTGACAAAGACGCGAACCAAGCCGAGGCCAAGCGTCTGCGCGCTCTCACGCTTCGCAGCGACGACGCACACCGGGCCATCGAGACCTATTACAACGACAAAGCGACCAGCACGAGCACCACCGTCTCCGCCGTGCACCTGGCCACCAGATGCCTGCAGCCAATCCCCGGTTTCACCGTCGCCCCCATTCCCCGCTTCGAATTCAAACCTCGCGCTATGCTGGTCTCGTGGCTCCTGGCCTACAACAGTGCGCGCGCAGCGTGGAATTTCGCGGCTAGCCAGGCCGAGAGCAAGGCCGACGCCGCCAAGTGCCTGCTCGCCATCCCGCTGGGCTGGACATACAAAAAGGACGAGCTGGCGGACATGGCGAGCCTCCTCATGCGAGCCACCAGCACCATCCTCCAAGTCAAGGGCTTCTCGGTCATCCCGCCGCAGGCTGCAACCGACGTCGCGAGCATCTACCCGAGGCTGCACGGCCCGCCACATGCTTTCCTTCTCAAGGGGCTCTCCGTCGAGAGCGTCCGTGATGCTGTCGCGGGCTACGCGTACTGCCTGCGCGCCGATAATGGCGAGACTTTCGGTGTCAGCTACCACGAGTACAACCCGTCGCCCAAATCGCATCTGCGCACGCTCAAGGGCATGGAGACGCTCGCTGATGCTTCCGCCGAACGCGTGGAGGAGCTCCAGGTTCTGCTCACGCACCATGTGGCCGGCCGCCGCACGCAGATTACCTACGTCGCGACTGCTTTTGCCGCTCACCACTGGGGCTCGGAGCTGCCCAAGAACTGGTTCGAGATCCTGCTGGCGTCGCTCCACGTCGACATCCTCATCGACGAGGCCGACGGGAAGCGGAAGCGCGCGGTCCACGTCAATGTCTATGCGCTCGGACTCTTCACCGACCATGACGCGTGCGAGAAGTGGAGCGAGGCCGTCCTCGGCGACGCCGTCGACTTTGGCGTCTACGGCTTCGGCACCCCGCTCAAGAAGCCATTCTCCTGCGCGTACTGCCATGAGGCGGACCACCACCTCAGGCTCTGCCGTCTCCGCAACCACCCGCTCTGGTTCCACCACCCCGACGTCAAGGTCGAGCCCGCCGACGACGACGACGGCGGAGAGTGGAAGAAACCCAAGTCCAAGTCCAAGCCGGCCGTCAAGGGCGGGATCGGGAAGGGGAAGAGCAAGTCCCGCAAATGATGCTGCGCACGATGATGTCCATGTAGAGCAACCTAATACGTCTGACGCTGTAATGCAACCCTCTGCCGCGTTTTCGCAACCTAGTGATGATCGCGGGCCTGGGACCGATCCGCCGAGAATGACGGTGCGCAATGGCAAACGCGTAAGAAAGAAAAAGCAAAACACGCATGCCTCTTTGTTCAACCTACCGAAAGCCAAGTCCAGGAAGCCCATGAAGACAAAAGCCCATCTTCTCATTGGCTCGCAGAACATGCAAGGACGGGGAACGGACCCTATCCAGAACAGTGAGAAGTGGCGCGACCTGAACAGCCACATGTACCTCAAACGTATAGGGGTATTGGCTCTTCAGGAAACTCACATGACGGCTCAGCATGTGCGCATGGTGGAAGAGAAATGGAAAGATCTCAAGGTTTTTGTCTCCCCTGTCCCGGGAAACGAGACAGGGGCGGGAGGTGTTGGCATCGTACTGAACAAGAAACTGGTCTGTACGGACGCGGCGAAGAGTTGGGTTATAATCCCAGGTCGTGCACTGGTTGTGAGCTTTGATTGGCACCGGAATAGTAGGCTGACCGTTCTGGCTGTCTACGCGCCGAACGCCCCACGCGAGAACAAGGATTTTTGGCAAAAGATCATGACTACCTTACGCGAGAGGACGAATATCCCGCGCCCAAAAATCGTACTGGGTGACTGCAACGCTACAGAGGCAGAGATTGACCGCTTTCCGCCGCATCTTAATGAATCTGATATGTCAGTGGAGATGCTGGAACTGCAAGCGTTCCTAGGAATCCAGGACGGCTGGCGAAAATGCAATCCGGGGCGCGTAGGCTTCACGTGGCGACGTAAAGACCGCACCAAACACTCACGAATTGACCGCATCTTTGTGAACCGAGAGCTTGCAGCGGGCTGTAGAAACTGGAAGATATGGGACGGGGCGTTCTGCCCGAACACAGATCACAGTGCAGTTACGGTTGAGATCGTTGACCTGAACATGCCGTACGTCGGCGAAGGTCGTGCGACAATGCGGCCAGCCCACGCTGAGATGAAGAGCTTCATGCAGGACGTTGTGAAGCGGGGTGTTCGCCTGGTGCAGGACATTGCAGAGCTCGAGAAAGTCGAACGCGACCCCGCCGATAACATTCAGACTCGTTGGGCGCTCTTCAAGGCTGAGAATATGCGGAAAGCCTCAGCATTCGCACGAGAAGTGGGTCAACAGGAGATGCGAATGCTCGCCGCTTTGGCAAAGGAGAAGGAATCACTCATGCAACGAGCGTCCGACAAAGAGATCAGCGAAGAAGACGTGCCGTTCAACCTGCTTCAGCTCGATGACCGTATAGAAGGCATCACGAAACGCCAGCGCAAGCGACGGAGACAGAACGCCCACGCCAAAGCGAGGCTGCTAAAAGAGACCAATTGCGCATGGTGGTTCAACCAGGGACGAGAGGCCAAGGCGAGGGAGCTCATTCCCGAGCTGCAGAAGTCGCCACTAGAAGGTGAAGCGCAGTTCACGAGCCGCACGGACGAGATGGCCGAGGAAGCCAGGGAATACCACGACTCGCTTCAGCTGAAAGATATCCACCCGAACGCAGCGGAGCGCGAGACGGCCGTCAAACGCGCCCTTAGCCATGTCTCTAAAGTCCCAGATGGTGTCGATACACAAGAGCTTGCCAGTCTCATCTCCGAGGAGGCCGTGCGGTGGGCTCTGGAGGAATCCGCTCTGGGGAAAGCAGCCGGCACGGATGGCCACATATACGAATTCTGGCGTAATCTAGACACAATGCATACAGCTGCAACGGCAGGAAGTCAGCTAAGCTTTGACATCGTCCGCATCCTTACCAAGCTATTCCAAGACATCCAACAGTACGGTCTGGTGCAGGATTCGTCCTTCGCCGAAGGATGGATGTGCCCCTTCTACAAGAAGGGCGACCGCCGCTTGATTGCCAACTATCGCCCGATAACCCTTCTCAACACGGATTATAAGCTATTCACGAAGGCCCTGACTAAGAGGCTCGGCGAAATCGCACCTCATATCATCCACACGTCGCAGTCGGGCTTCGTTCCAGGAAGACAGATCACGGATACCACGAAACTTGCCAGGCTCATGGTTAGCTATGCCGATAGAACAGGCCAGAATGGTGTCATCTACGCACTGGATCAGGAGAAAGCGTACGACAAGGTGATGCACGATTACTTGTCCAGAGTCTTGCGGCAGATGAATATCCCCGAAATGTTCGTGCGGACGGTCGAAACGCTGTACAGCTCAGCTTACACACAAGTCATGATCAATGGAGTACTGAGCGAACCTTTCCGAGTCACGCGGGGTGTACGCCAAGGCGATCCACTGAGCTGTCTCCTCTTTGACCTCGCAATAGAGCCTCTATCCGCCATGCTGCGCGCGTCGGAACTGGAAGGATACCGCATTCCGGGGGTCAAAGACAAGCTGATCGCCACCCTCTTTGCCGACGACACTACGGTGTACATGTCAGCTAACGATAAGTACGAAGTGCTCACCGAAATCCTGGACGCCTGGTGCATGGCCTCTGGAGCAAAATTCAACGTCGGAAAGACCGAGTGCATCCCCATAGGATCGGACGCCTTCCGGGAGAAGTTCCTGACCACGCGCAAGCCGAGATCGGACCACAATCCAGTACCCGCGAGCGTTCGTATCACGACGGACAGAAAGGCCGTACGAGTGCTGGGCGTCTTCACCGGCAACGATGTTGACGACGACGAGCCATGGCTTAGGATACTGAAGTCAGTCAGTGATAAACTGGTGAGGTGGGACAGCACGCACCCGACGTTGGAGGGCAGAAGGAGCCTCATCCAGGCTTTCGTTGGTGGTGGTACCCAGTACCTTACGGCTGCGCAAGGCATGCCGCCGGAGATCCTCAAGCGCTTTCAGAAGCTGGCGTCAGACTTCTTCTGGGGATTTCAGACATCGCATACGATCAACGATGACACGACGCACCTGTCACGGTGCCAAGGAGGCATGAACGTCCTTGATCTTGAGGCACGAAACGACGCGATATACCTCGTATGGGCGGAAAAGTACCTGGCGGAGCCTGCTCAGCGACCACTATGGGCCTTTGTTGCCGACGAGATCTTCAAACGTACCGTGAACCTAGAATGGCAGCAGCGTTTCAAAGACGACTCTGACGCCATGTGCAACCATTTCTTCCAAGACTGGTGGCCAAAGGCAAACGACCTGCCGCTGGAACTGAAACTGCTCATTAAATCAGCTACCAAGCATGGGGTCAAGCTTGAGAGCACGCACATCTCGGAGGAGGTCAGAGGCCAGATGCCGATATGGTACCATCCAGATCGTTTGAAGGAAGGCAGAGAGCGGCATACGTCCGACGTGATCAAATGCCTGCGCCGAGTCCATGGCGTTCTCTCAGTCAACGACGCTGTCATCTGCGGACACAATGAGCATACCGGGGCGACGAGGCGACCGCATCACCGACGCACCAATTGTGGATGCGACAGGTGCCGCGCTGATCGTGCTATCGGGTGCCCACACCCGTATAGGTGCCAGGAGTACGCGTACGACCTGTCGGCGTCGATCGGCGCAAAGTGGACCCCATACGCTGACACCCCCGACCTGAGTGGCAACCTGTCAGAGCAAGAGGTGAGCGCGAACGAGAGCGCGTTCGCGATTCACGAACCTGTGCTGTTCGATCCTTCTGTGGACATGACGTCGTCGCTCCCAGAGACCATCCGAGTCTTCACAAAATCCCTCTGCATTGAGCCCGATTCAGATAGCCCGCGTAAGCCAGGCGTGCACGCTGTGTTCTCCAAAGAGGGCCCTGAGATGACTGTCACCGCGAGCGGCTTTGCAATTCACGCAAACACAGCGAGGGCCAAGAGCGGTTTCGCCGTAGAATCCCGTGCGTTGCGGATCGAGAAGAGTGGAACCCACGAAGGGCCGCAGTCAAAAGTTCGAGCTGCGACGGTCGCCATCCTAGAAGCTGTACGAGCGATGCCAAAGGACGTTCCCCTGCTGATTAAAACCAACTCGCGACGGGCAGTGCAAAGGCTCACCGTAGCGCGCCAAAAGCTGGAGGCCAGGGGCTGGTCTGAATGCCTAGATGACGCCGATGTCATCCGGACGACGGTGGCCGCATTGCGGGCTCGCAGCGCTCGTACCAGAATCCACGCTCTGGATGCTGAACTGGACTTGGACACGTCAATCAAGAGAACGGTTCGGGCAGCAAGAATAGCTGCAAAATCGGGTGCTCACGCGATGAAGGACCTTCGGGGACCAGCTGATTTTGATGTGGCCGGCATCCCGCTCAAAGGCCTGAACCAGAAGCAAGCGATGCGGCATATCCGCGCTGCCAAGGCCGCGAAGGTTCCTCAGAGACGTGCTGCTTTTGTAAACCTGGACAGGATCCGAGAGTCAGTAGCGGAAACTCGAGCAAAAAAGCCAACGGACACGGCGATATGGCAATCGACTCAACGCAGCGAGTTCACACGCGAAGTCCGGGTTTTCTTGTGGAAGTCCGTCCATGAAGGGCACAAAATCGGCGAATACTGGATACGGATGCAGAACGAGGCGTATCAGAACCGTGGATACTGCACGATATGCGGGAACGACGTACCGGAGACCCTAGAACATATCCTGATGGAGTGTGCAGACCCCGCGAGGGAGCACGTCTGGCGTCTAGCAGAGGACCTCTGGCGCCTCAAGCATCCGAAATGGCACCCTATTTCGTACGGGCTCATCCTGGGGTGCGGCGCGGTGACGGTGCGTGAGCAAGGAACGTACAAAAAGCTCCCGGGCGCCACGAGACTGTATCGGATGCTGTTATCGGAATCGGCGTACCTGATCTGGAAATTCCGGTGCATCCGACGGATCGACCATTCCGAGGATCCCGATTGGCGCCCTCAAGCTGCCCTCGTGGAAAGCGAGTGGTTCCGTGTGATGACGGAAAGGCTCCAAGTGGACTGTCTGGCAACCAACAGTTCCAAGTACGGCAGACGAGCCCTGCCCCGCGGCCTTGTCCTCGCGACATGGTCCACGGTCCTGGAGACGAAACACGATCTCCCAGAGCATATGCTCACAAACCCCGGTTTTTTAGTGGGTAACCCACAGCGGAAAAACCTCCAGCCAGGTCATTGAGCTACGAGGAATCGCCGTTGTGCCCGAGCCCCACACTACCCGAAAGGGTGTGCGTAACTGCATTTTTCCGGGCGGTGCACAGCATCAATGTGGCTTTCAGCTGCAACTGCGCTTTGAACTTGGGTTCACGAGTTCGCCTCTGATAGACTGCAAATTTGATTTGTCTGGTCTAGCAGGTGGATAGCACCAAAAAAAAAAAAAAAAAAAAGATTTTTGAACGTCACTTGATGATTATTTGATGCAAAATCTCCTCATCCTGGTGAGCAGGCAGCAATAATTTTTTCTCATTCGTCTCTAAGTACTCGCAATAAAGATAACGCCCCAAGGGCCCTTTCAGGGCAAATCCCGCTACCTTAAAAGTAATGGTGATGATAATTGAGAAAATGGACACTAGGAAAGACAGCTTTTTGAGAAAATGTCGACCTGTTGGCAGATGCGCTAGCGGCGCTATGCGAGGTAGGAATCACCTCGTCATTCGCGCCGCTACCTTTTTAGATGGATGCCCATTTGACGATTGGAGGACTCAGATGCCAGTCGTGGCGAGAGAGAAATCATATTTGACAGGCTTTGCGCTGACCCTCGCCACATCTGGACGAGCATTGAGCTTAGTCAGTAGTAAATGACCCTTCCTCAGTCAGGTGCAGAGAGAGATTTCGTGAGGTCCTGTGTGATAAATAGCGGAGATGGCAGTGTCGTGGGTGGCCCGGGTGATTCAGCATGTTATTGAACACCGGTAAAATGCTCCGCGGGCCTCGGAAGGGCGTTACTGCTTGTATTAGATCAAGTATATAGACTACATTGTGAGTTTCCGTCCAGGGTCCGTGCGCGATGAGGGGAATCAAATTGAAACATACCATGGGTGATTCAGAGACCTGATCATGTTGATTCCTAGATGAGGACGGCGTAGCACAATACGTGTGCAGCGGCCCGGGCTCGTGTTCCGTCGACCGCACTCCTCTCAGCCCTGCAGTCGCCTGCACGAGCGCTTGTCAACCAACCACACTCCGTCTCGCGCCCTTCTCACCGACCGACATCGTCTCAACGCCGCCTCTCTCCTGGTCTCATTGGAACGACCCGCCTGGACCTCGACGAAGGGTACACCGCGCGTATAACTCTACAGCAACTCCCCGCCACGTCTGCCGCACGTGTACCCGTGCCCCATGCGCGCACAGTGATGCTTTCCCTCTCCGGAACAGGCTTCCTCGACGTACCCCGCAAAGCCGCCCCTTCCAGTGGCACTACGGTCCCATGTACTCTGGTAATGTGATTATTGAGATCTTCTTCCCATAACAAAGAGTGATGCTTTACACACAGGGTCTTTAACCTACCTCAAGCGTACTGTCCGTGTAGAGGATCGATGTGCGAGCGCTTCTCCAGTGTGGGAATTCGACAGTGCTCCGGACGTCGTCTCCAGGCTCCAAGACAGAGCCCGCAGCCTGATCCCTCTGCGGACACCCGCTGCCAAGACGGCTTGGGCGACTTCTCTCGTCGGCTGTGAGCCACGGGTCGTCGACTCCCCGTGGTTTGGCGTGCTTATGCCGATGGCCGCAATAGCCCGTCTTCCGCACTCCGTACAACTGAAAGGGTCGAAGCGCCTGCCGAACGTCAGCATAGTGAGCTCGGGCGGCGCAAGCTGGCCGATCAAGAGCTCTTGATTGAGTACTCATGTCCGTTGCCCTGAAAAACGTTGCAACGGTGGCACTAAGCATTGGGCTCGAACGCGCGGTACTCCAGAAGCAAATCAACTCAGTTCTCGATGACCACTGCCAGGAGACTTGAACTGTATGAAAGAGGTGGACGGTTTGGGGACACTGTCGGCAGGCGGGAGCAGGAGAACCAGTACCGATGAAGTCGGCGGGGCTGCACATGTGCGTGATCTTATCGCTGATGCACGAGGTCGGGATCCGGCGAGGAAGTGCACATAATCTGTGAGAAACTCGAGCTGATGTAGTTGCGCGTGTCCGCGCCGTGGGATCGCCTGTGCGCGGATCGGACACGACAAGGATATACTGGAAGACGAGGCTGGCATTCGGAGTGTGAAAGCGTGATGCCAAGGAAGAAGGCGGCTGATGCGCAGCATTCAAGCCGAAAGTCTCCGGCGGATGTTACCATAAAAGGGGAAGTTCATCAAAAGTGGCGGTTTACTATCAATAATTAAATAGTGCGGATTCGCTGGTGTTGCAGGGCTAAGACCCACTACCAAGGTAGCGGGAATATGACGGTGGTAGCCTGTCGTGAACATTCAAGCCTCGGGTGACGCGGCTTGAGACGAAGCCTGTTACAGGCGTTAGCACTGGGGCGACGAAGTGAGTGAGAAAACGCACGCGATAGAGCTGTACACGATGACCAGCGCCGCAAGTGACGCCGCTGTCGCCTGTGCATGCGAAATTGCACTCCTTCTCGGGGACAGACGCCGGGCGCGCGCCCTTCAGCCAGCCCTTGCCGCACATGCACTCGTTGCCGTACTCGACGCCAGCAAGTGTGTACCCGTTGCTCTTGCACTTGTTGGTGCACGTCTGGGGCGTGTTATTCTGCATCTCGTACACCTTCGTGCTCTTCAGGAGCGACTCGCCCAGCGTCGGGTCATTGACGCATTTGTACGCGACCTTCCACCCGCTCGCCAGCTTCGGCGTCCCGCTCTTCAGCGCGGGCTTCTGGCCCGCCATCTTGGAGTTTGTGTAGACCGCCGAGCGGTGGTCGCCACCGCACGTCTGCTTGCCGGTCTTGTCACCTGAGCAGTGCTGCTGGCACTCGCTCGACGGACGCTTGCGCAGCACGGGCTTGGACGAGCCGCAGAAGCATTCCGTGCCCAGGCGGATGGCCGCGTAGCCGTAGCCGTTCTTGGTGCAGAGCGAGAGGCATTTGGCGTGCGTCATGTCGAGTAGGACGTTGCGCTGGAGTGCGAGTGGCGAGGTGTGCGTGAAGACGCGCTGGTCACCCTCGTCGGTCACGCAGGCTGCCGTGAGCTTCCACCCGCTGGGAAGAGCGATGGCGGCGGTATCGGTGGAGTTGCTCGAACTGGTGCTGTTGCCGCCAGAAACGGCGGCAGCAGACGCGGCAAGCACAGAGGCAATGGCGACGAAAAGCTGAGTGGCGACCATATTGTAGATGACTGAAGCTTTTGAGGCTGCTGTTGATAATTCCCTTTAACCAGGAGACCGCATATCTTATACGAGCACTGGGGAGGAGGGTTTGAGTTTGCACCGAGGAGCCGCGCTTTCCGTTGACGATCGTCCCGTTTCAGTTCAGCCCGCGTGTACAGCGCATTGTCGAGGGGCAACAGCGGAACGATCTCATCCCATGCTGTGTTTCCTTGGCGGATCATAGGAAGTTATGAGCACGAATTATTGAGTGCCCACATCGAACACGGTGGGTAGGCACGTCAGTGTGCTCGTTATATAGGACCGGTTGCGAAACCCCGTCGCGTAGTCGCAGCGTCCAGGTCCGCGTCCTAACGTTGGCCCACCACATTGGAACGCTGAACAACAGCTTCGGGATGCCGTCCGTATATTCCGGGTTTGCCAAGTGGGGCTTCATAACGTAGGCCGATGTGAGGGTGGCTGGCAGCAGACACGGAGCGATGTGTGCGAATTTCTATTGATGTCAAGTAGCTCTATAGCTAGGCAAATAGTAGATATGCCATACCAATTTATATTCCCTAAAAATCTCCCGAGACACGCCCCGCATCGTGCCTCGAAGCCTATGATGATGTTGGCGGGACGGACGGTCCAGAGGTCGACGCTTTGTTCTCTGACTCCACACCATAGAGTCTGAGAATCTTGCGTTCAATTTCACGCAGGCGGTCGGGTAACGACGTCAGCGTGGACATGAAGTACGCGACGTTCCCCAGCGTGCGGAAGTGGACGCTGAAGCCGCCCGAATAATCGCGCCGAATGGGGTCGAAGAACGCGTCGGCCGCGTCAGACGTGTAACCTTCGAATTCACGGTTATAAAGGAATGATAGCAAGTCGCGGTGTGGCCTGCTCACCTTCTACAGCCCCATCCTTGAGCCGGATGGCCAGCACTGTCCCAAGGGCCATGACCTCGTCCACATTTGCGAATGTGGACACGCGCTTCACAAACGCAGGTTGCCAGACGCTGAAAGTTTTCTTACTCTGCCCTTCCGTCTCCCACATTGCGCGCGCCTCCTGAATGACCGTGCTATGCTCCAGCATCACGCTGATCATGTCCATCGCAGTACCCGCAACGCGGCATGCAACAGGGTTAGCGGTATAGCTGTGCCCATGATTCAGCGCGTCCTGCTTCCCCTCGCCAAGGAACGCGTTGAAGACTTCTTCTGTTGTCAGAGTCGCCGCGAGGGGAACCAGCCCGCCCGTGAGCATCTTTGCGTACACTGCGATGTCCGGGTCTACCCCCAAGTCGGCGCGCACGTTGCCCAGACGGCCGAGGCCAGTGAAGACCTCGTCAAAGATGACCGGAATCGTCAGTTTTTGACGCGGCTCCGAGGCCGGCGGGAGGAGCAGCTCCGAGAGCCCGCGCGCGGTGACGACGAGCAGCTGCTGGAAGAGCGGGTCGACGAAGCGCATGCCGCCCGCGCCGAGCAGGAAGGGTTCGATTACGACGGCGCCGAACGTCTGCCCCGCGAGCGCGCGCTCGCGCAACAGGCCCTCAATATGGTGCTTGTACGCGCGCGCGAGGTCCGATTTCGCACGCGCCTTGAGATCGTATACGTCGTCGAGCGCTGCGAAGGCCTGCAGGACGGTGCCGTCCGACGCGCGCACGACCAGCGCGCCGTCGACGAAGCCGACCGTGGGCGGGTCGAACCAGAAGCCCTTCTCGACATGCCACTCGCACGTGAAGGGCCCCTTCTGCGTCGCGTTCATCGCGCCGATCGTGTCGCCGTGGTACGAGCCGCTCAGGCCGATCACGCCCCAGTTGTGCTCCTCACCGTTGACGGGCACTCCCGTCCCCGCGACGCGCATCGCCATCTTGAGCGCGACCTCCATTCCCGTCGAGCCGTTGTCCGAGAAAAACACGCGGCGTGCCCATGGGCTCCCAACGCGCTGGAGCAGCCTATCGGCGAGATTGACCGCAGGCAGGTGTGCGACCTTTGGGAAGAGAACGTGGCCGTAGCGGCCGGCCGCGTTGGCAGCTGACAGCGCCAGTTCGTGAAGCCCGTGCCCAGCTGCCTGCGTCCACCAGCTGGCCGAGGCATCAAACATGGGTCGAACCCTGGGATACGGGGCGTCCTTGTAAACGGCGAGGATGTCGCCATATGCCCCGTCGATGACCGTGACGTCCTTCTCCTTGACGTGAGCATGCTGCACGAACGGCCACCAGAGCGTCTTTCGGGCGCGTGCTTGCAGAGAGTCCGTGTTATGTACCATTTGATGATGGTGCGCCATCAATTCGAACACCGTTTCAGCCAGTCCTGAACCAACGGGAAGACGTTCGTACCAGGCCTGCATAGCCGCCTCATCGGAGGCAGCATCGGAGACGCGTGCAGGAGGTGGCTCAATGGCATTAAACACAGGGACCATTCCCTCGAAATGTTCTTGAAGAAATTCATGGTTGCGTAATGTCGCGTCGCGCAGCATCATAACAGCCACGACCTCGTATCCGCGTACCAGGAGCGACTCGAACGCAGATAAAGTGTTCGAGATTCCGCCAAGACGATGGTCACCGACGAGGATAGCGGGAAGTCGCAAGCCTCGGTAGAACGTTGCCTGCGGCGTGCCGTCTACCAGAGGACTGAGCACACCTACAAACCGGCATGTCAACTCCAAGCGATACGAGTCTCAAAGACGGTTCATACCGCCCGCGGTTTCAACAAACGCCGTTCCTATTTCCGCGTTTTCCCTGCTATCCTCGCACAGATGCTGGAGAGTCTTATCCAGGGCACGAAAAATATCGGATTCAGAGGGGGCTTCCTATGTAGAAAAAAAATGACTGTCAGATTTGTAGTGCTATTGGAATCATTCAGGAGCGATGAACTGACGCCGCGCGCGAGGGCCTTTGCGAGGTGGGGGCTTAAAGGCTCGTCCAGTCTAAATAAGCATTTTGCGCGCTCCGGCGCGTCCTTCAACGCGTACTTTCTGACATGCCTAGAAGAAGTATTGAGTTAATGGGTTAATGAGTGGATAGGCTGCTTTCAACGGTACTCACAATTCGTCTGAGTGCTCCGCTGGGCCTGTGCCGAGCGGTTTTATATAATGCGTCCGCACGCCGCCTGCATCTGAAACGCGGACGAGCGCTGAGGTGATCAGTGTCTTGCCCACATCGGTGCCGGCGCCGAAGACTTGAAAAGCGCGGAGGGGGGCCCGCAAGAAAGACATTCGCTCATCTGGCGGCCAAGATCAACTTGAAGTGCGGAGTTAGCCGCATGCAACTCTCACGTGCACGACGATGTCTACCAAACTTGACCTCGCCGCCGCGCACATCAAGCGGGTCCTTGCGCATGCCTCCCGCAGGCCGTTATTTGTCGGTCTCCAAGGCCCCCAGGGGTCTGGAAAGTCCTACCTAGCTGCGCGTCTGCCCGGCGCACTCGCTCCTCTGCGCACCGCGGTGCTGTCGATCGACGACTTGTACCTTCCGCACGCTGAGCTCAGGCGCGTGGCTCAGGAGAATCCCCAGAACAAGCTGCTAGCTGGCCGCGGGCAGCCAGGCACACACGACATTGCGCTGGGCGTGCGGACGTTCGAGGCTTTGCGAGGTCAAAATGCGGAGGCGCAGCTGCCGCGTTTTGAGAAGAGTCTACATGGCGGAGAGGGCGACCGTGTCGACCCAGTGTCTGTAGCTCTACCGCTGGACGTGGTCATCGTTGAGGGCTGGTGTATGGGCTTCTACCCGCTCTCTGAAGCAGAGCTGGACGCGAGGAATGCCCCGGCGGAAGTGCGCGAAATCAACGCGTTCCTGCGCGATTACGCGCGACAGTGGTACCCATTCTTTGACGCATTCGTACAGGTATCAACCTTCATTTCTCTGCATCCTCGAAAGCCATTGAATACAGCACAGATATCGCCCGATCCACCTGGCCAGTACGACCTGGTGTACAAGTGGCGTCTGGAACAGGAACACGACATGAAGTCTCGTAACGGCGGTCTAGGCATGTCCGACGAGCAGGTCACTAGCTTTGTGGACCGGTATATACCAGGCTACGTGTACTTTGGAGAGGGCGTGCACAAGGGCGGCGATGGGGTGAGTCTGTATGCTTTGCGGCCCGCGGCCCGGCGTCATCCGTCATTTAATCTAATCTCTCGAGATGACGCCGCCTTGGCTGGGAAACGGGCTGCAGCTTGTGGTCGACGAGAACCGCGATGTTGTCCAGTCCTCGAGTTTCTGAAGGCGCGTGGATCAATTGCTGTATCGTTAATGTTCACCATAGTTCTGGCTTGAAGACTTGTCCGCCTCAGCCAAGTTGTTTGTGGGCATATTCACTCTCCCGGCTCGAGTCTTCAAGCGGATTGCAGGTATCAAAAGGTCCGGATTCAAGAAAGGCCCCGTGACATAAATACAAGAAAGAATGTAAATAAGTCAGGATGAAGTGGGTCAGCAGCAAGGTTCTGACAGACTCTACGCAAAGTTGACCTGTGCCCACGCAATGTAGTAGGCATCCTGATTCGGGCCTTGCTGCGTCCACGACAGCGCAACCGACTTCCCCGACGCATCGTAGTTGGGATACGCATGCAGGGCGTACGAGAAGCTGCCAGCGCTCGGAATCTGCCAGATGGGGACTGGCTGAGACCAGCCAGACTCGAGCTTGTCGCTGAACGACACGTATACTGTTCGTTAGGTCAGCCTGGTGACAGACATAGCATAAATCTCGGCCGGAGCGTACCATGCGAGTCGCACACCGGAGCGGACGACGCGAAGACGAGCAGCCAGGCGCCGTAGTAGTTGGACCAGATCACGTCGCCGCTGACGAGGCCGTACGACTCGCCGAAGCAGTCCACATTGAATTTGAGCACGGCGCTATTGGTGTCGTCAATGGCTGGAATCTGGCTGCTCCAGCTACTGCCATCCCAGTACTGGTACGAGGAGCGCTTGGACCAGTCGCCCCAGGGCACGCGCGCGAGCTTGAGACCGTTCGCGGCATCCTTGCCCTTGCGCTCGGAGATGCCGGCGAAGGTGTACAGGTAGCCGTCGATGCCGACGACGGCGCCGAACGTGCCGTACATAGGCTCGCCGCGGTTGAAGAGCGCCTTCGTCGGCCGGTTGACGAACGGCACGCCGTCGCCGCCGATGGTGATCTCGAGGCCGGTGTTGTAGACCCCCCGCGCGCCGGACGAGGTGCGCTCGACGACAATGGGGAAGTTGATGCCGCAGTTGCCATCGCAGAGCGTCGCGATGTTCGAGTTGGGCCAGATGCCCGTGCCCGAGTCGCTCTCGCCCTCGGCGTACTTGAACGGCGCGGACTGGATGGGGCCCTTCTTGTCGTCGCCCCAGTCCTTGAAGTCCTGCGGGCCCTTGCCATTTGCGTTCGAGAGCACGATCGAGTTGCTCGTGAAGTTGGCCCAGTTCTTGCCTAACACGGGCGTGTTGCCATCCGTCGTGTAGATGCCGTCCGAGAAGATGGCATACTGCTTGCCGGAGATGGTTCCGCCGCCGCCGCCGTCGCGGTAGATGTTGGGGAGGTTCGAGGTCGAGTTGCCCAGGACATCAATCGAGGCGACCACCGGCGGCAATGACGCGAACCGCTTCACGCACGGCTTTGCGAGGGCCGCGGTGCTGAGGGCGCCCATGACAAGAATAGAAAGCATGGCGCCGACTGCGAAAAAGCAAGGAATAAAAGTTAAATGAAAGAAAGTGAAAGGACGGAGGAAGAGAGACAAAGACTTGTGCCGTTGCTGGATCTGATTTCTAGGATCCCGAAGTGCTGCGCACGGCAGGGCTCACGCCTAATCGAAATCACCAGCTCAGTCACAGATCATCTGCTTCTTTCTGTTCTCGTCCACATGAGCTGTCAGTGTCACTTTTAGAGCGCGCAAATTCAGTCAACGGTATGACCGTACAGTACAGAGATGTTCGGAGTTCGTTCTGCAATCATTCTGTCACCCAAGCTGACCACTGAATTTTGTGCTCTTCCATGGAATTTATCACTTTGATACTACTGCTAGCTGATGACAAGCAGACCCCGGGCCGGAGTCCCGCTGAGCGCTTCAGATGATCATGAAGTGTGACGGGACCATCCGTTCCTCGTCCTCCTCGACTTCATAGCTTCAGAGCTTCAGCAACCAGCAGCATTGCCATGAGCAACATACCGTATTTCACGCTTAACACTGGCGCCAAGGTTCCATCTGTCGGTCTAGGGTGATGCGATCTGCTGCAGTCAGCGTATGGTCTCGGGGGTTGCTGACTCGGGCCTCCAGGTTGTGGATGGGCTCCTTTGGCCACGAGGATAGGGCAGAGGCGATGTGCAAGAAAGCCCTTAAGGTGGATGCTTAGCCCATCGGTTCTATGTCACTGACAACGGTCCCCACAATGGCCAAATAGGCCGGATATCGCGCAATCGATACGGTGAGCTCACCGCCTTGCATGAGGTCACGTGCGCTAAATCTAGATGATAGGCTGCAGGATATGGTTCGTGCTGCTTTGCGATGGTACACATCGCACACAGAAAGCTGAGAATCTGCTGCTAGGCAATGAGGCTGCGGTCGGACGCGCGATTCGGGAGTCCGGCATCCCGAGGAGCGAGATTTTCGTGACCACCAAGCTGGGGTACTTCTGCGCGCTCCGCATCTATACATGACGGGCTAAGACTCTACAGAAATAGCTTCCATCACAAGGTCAAGGAAGGATTCGAGGCTTCTCTGAAAGCCCTCGACATCGACTACATCGACCTCTATCTCATCCACTGGCCTCAAGCGATTGTGGACGGTAAGTCTTCGGGCATAATCTTCGCATATGAGAAATAACGCCTTCTCCAAATTTAGGGAAGACTCTTCAACCAGAGGAACATCCCACGATCGTGGACACATGGAAAGACATGGAGAAGCTCCTAGAGACCGGTAGGAAGCCTTCTCCTCGTTTCCCGAGGTGTTCTCACCGATCTCAGGCAAGGTCAAGGCCATCGGCGTCTCGAATTTCAGCATCGGAAAGCTGCAGACGCTCATAGACGAGTGCACCGTCGTGCCCGCCGCCAACCAGGTCGAGCTGCACCCCTCCCTTCCCCAGTTTGAGCTTGTTGAGTTCTGCAAGAAGCACAACATCCTGGTGACGGCGTACTCGTCGCTAGGGCAGCCCGGTACGTGAATGCGTGCGAGCTTCCGCGACTGGCTGACCTTTTTCCCCTCAGCGGCGAACGGCGCACCGAACGTGCTGTTCTCCAGCGAGATCCTCAATGCCGTCGCCAAGAAACACAACGCCAATATCGCGCAGGTTCTCCTTAGCTGGGCCGTCCAGCGCGGTATCAACGTTATCCCCAAGACAGAGAACGAGGAACGTATGCGTACGAACATCACTGTGAGTGGTTTCTATCACCGCTTCGGGCGCTGTAACTCATATTCTGGCTGGAATTCAGCTGATCCCGCTAGACGAAGACGACATGACCATAGTCAACAACTTCCACAAGGGAGAAGGTCTGCACCGGTCGCTGCTAGGGTACCATGATGAGGAACTGGGCGGCGTGTTCGGATATACCTATGAGCAGCTTGGGTGGCCCATGGTGAAAGGTGGATTCGTTCGTCAACCGTGATCACCGGGAGTGGGAACTACACGTTTGATGCGCTAGACGCTCCGTACAAGGAATAATCTACGATTCGTCGCGTCTCGAAGCATGAGAGTTCTCTGGAAAAGCACAAGAACTCAGGGCTAGACAAGAAGGAACGCGTGGCTAGATGCCAGATGGTTTATGGCCTCCTGGAAGTGCCCCGGCTCGCACAGCTCTTGAATAAGTACAATGTACGGTCATCCCAGATGAGGCGAGTCAATGTCATTATATTCGGCGTTGCAAGACTAGTTAAGGGTTACATGGGGGGTAAGAAGGTACATGCGATCGTTGTTGGGTTGTCAGTCGTTCAGTCACCATTCGTCCGGCGAATAAAATCGTGATGATGAGGGAGAGTTGAAGGAACGATAGTTGAGGGATTGTGCACCGTGGCACTCAGTGCGAAACCAGAAAGAGAATATTGTCCGTCTCCCGCAGCCAGCGTTGCGGCGGGTATCACAACGCAGGCGTGGAACCAGATGGCAGTTGAATCAAGGTGGTCGATTTCCTCAGACTGGCCAGGACGCGGACGACCTTCTCAGTGTGGGCGTGATGGTTGCTCGGTAGACGACATCCCCGCACGTCGACGATATCCCCACACGTCGTATCCCCTGGACAATATCCTCGCACGTCGACCTTCATGGGTGGAACCTTTGCGCCATTGACAGGCGCCAATGGGTACAGGACCTTGCGACTTGGGGAGCGTGTCGGGCCTTCCAGGCGATCAAACCTCTTCCAAATCCGCTCGTAGTCTTCGTTCCATTTGCGAACTGTGTCGATGCTGAAGTTCCGGCGGGGTGGAACTTCGGGGCGAGTAGAGCAGATGTCCTGGTCGGTGGCGGCTCTCACACCGCGCTCGATGTACATGCTGTCGTGCGCGGACATCTGGAGCTAGTAGGTCAGGACCAGATTCTCGCCGCTGATGCTAGTGAGCCGCCAGGTTCAACGCACCATGAAGAGCAATTTCTCAGACTCGGAGTCGTCCTTGAGCGTCTCGTGGATGTGTTTGGGTCCGGTCATTACTGCGCGTTCGTGGTGGCGGCTAAATACTTTCCACACCTGAACCCACGGACTTGCGTCATCCCCAACCAGGTCGGAAGGTTCTAGACGGTTTCTGATCTCGTTGGCTAGCATGGATGCATCAGCCTGCGTCGAGGTACTGTACCATAATTACGTACGCTCTACTTCTGCGACGCGTTCGAACACGCGCTTCACGATGTCGACAAAAGGTGAAAATCCGAGGGTAAGCGCAAAGTGCTTCTGAGCAGCCGCTGACTTTCCCGTGGCGCCGGTGACCCCGGGTCGCTCGTCCGCAATGAATCCGATCGCTCTGGCGGCAGCGCTTTCGCCGTTGGCAACAACAGCAATGTCCGTCGCATGGATAAACTGCATGGTCTCGATGTCGGCAAGCACAACGCCAAGATCTTTCGCCCGCGTAATCAAGTGAGGATGCCAGGTCGCCTCTGTTGCGCCCAAGTGGGTTTCGAAGGCCCGGAGATGCTTGTTGTACAATTCGATGAGGCCATGCGCGACCTCCGGCGTGCTGCCCCAGAACGATCGCCAATCTTGGTCGCCCAGGAAGTAGTGCTTGTGTGGTGGGAAGTTGAAGTGTGCTACAGCCAGGCCCGCCATATCACCAGCTGTCAACGACCGTCGCAGCTGAGAGTCCCGTCAGAATGTGAGGACCCATCGATAAATACAGCCCGCGCACCTGAATACGACATCCATTCATGAACCATAAAAGACGGCCAAGATCGATGACTTTCCCGCCTACCGTGCGTTCCGTCTCCGATGGTAACATAAGGCCATTCGCCTGCAGATATTCACAATATTTATCATTGAGAAATTGCGTGTAGAAAGCCTGCAGCGAAATCCGAGGCGCAACGCTTGCCGCATGATCTGGCTCCGCCGCGGCCGAGACAGCAATCGGAGAAATAGAAATATCAGTTTCAGCAGGTCCGACGAGAGCAGCGGCGGGTTTCGCTGACTGAGCAGGAATCTCGTTGTTTGCCGCGGCTGCTGCGGTGGCCTGCATCTGCTCGGGTCGATGCACGAAGCGGCGATACTGATCAGGGTTCTGTTGCAAATGGTCGCGAAAAGGCTGAAGATGCGTCTGGTAGATGTCATGGACGGCTGTGGCAATTTCGAGGCTGGTCTTGGGCGCGTTTCTATAGCTGCCAAGGAAAGGAGCCAGAGGAACAACGCGAAACGCCACGACGGCCCAATGACTGAGCTTGAGATGTTCATTCGGTTTCAGCTGCAGACAGGTCGTTAGCAAGGCTTCCGCAAGCACATAGTCACGCACCATCCCGGGAATCTTGATACAGCTTTCCAGGCCAATCAATATGTTCACCAACCGCAGGACAGAGCCATGCACAGTCCGTTGGGCGGCAGTGGGGAATGGCTTTCGCGTTAGTATCAGATACCGAGAATATGTGTATGAAAAAACCTCTTCAATTCGACGGATAATCCTGCTGTCAAGAGATGGCGCTGAACGCTGAGCTGCAGAATTCCCAGGCGTGGCTGCATGGGAGCTAGCGCTGGGGATGGGCACCATCGCATGAGCATTTGCGGCCCCGGTCGACGAAGAGGATGCTGCAAAGTTCGTCGATGTCTGCGCAATTGTGGGGTGACTCTGGTCGCTCAAAGTGCTGCTTTTAGGTGAGACGACAGTATGCCATATTGGAGGAAAACGATGACCTACAGTGGACGAGGAAGTACCACCTTGTTCGAAGCTTGAAGGTGTTGCTCATAAGAATGCGTCTCCTGCGAAGTGCCAGATGTCGAATCAGCGACCAGGCTACGCCGCCCTGTTGCAGCCCTTTCGTCAAGTGAAACAGAATGTGCGAATGATTTCGCCAGCCCATGTGCAATCCCGCTCCCTGAAGCGAGCACATTGTGCTCCGATTCTGAGCCCGTCGGACTAACTGGCCCATCTTCATACACAGCAAGAAACCTTTTCCTATGAGATATCATAGGGTCAATGTACCTATCGAAAATGTCTCTGACGCCAGTGGCAATGTCGTCGTCGGTCTTCCACGCTCCTCGTGAGTGCCCGCTGCACGGAGCACAGGGGAAGACGCGATAGGCAACAATCGCCCATTCGTCTAGGGTAAACTGCACTTGCGTCTTCGGCTGGAAAGAAATGAGCGGCAGTCCCTCGCACGCATACAGAGCAACGCACCATTCCAGAATACCCTGCGACAGCCTGGAGGCCAACCATTATATCAGCCAAGTCCAGGACCGCGCCACGAAACGTCCGCTGGGCAGCGGTAGGATAGCTCTTGCCGGTTACTTCCAGATATATCTGATATGTGCGCTCAAAGTTCTCCCGTTGTGCTATCTCAAAGCTTGGGGGCACGGCTTCGGTGAAGGCATCCGAGTTGGAGCCGGCACCAGCGATGGCAAATTTTAACGGACGCGAGAGCCTGAGCCACAAGGAGGATGCAGCACTCGTTATCTCCGGCGACATGGCGCGAGCCGGTTCGTGCAGCATACTGAGACGCGGGTTAGATAATGATAAACTGTGAAGTTGGCAAGCACTCACATAGGACGAAGAGGAAACGCCTCTCTTACGACGGGCGGCAACGTAGCTTCGGCTTCGTGGACAGTATCCGGTCCCGGAGGATATGTGTCAACATCCATAGCAGCAAGAGCAGGATCGACCAGCGGCGGCTCGAACGGCGTGCGAGAAACGGGCATGAAGGGCGCGCGCTACGGTGCAAACAGCGGAAGCCCTCAGCCGCTGAGATTTTATCCCCTGCCGAAATCTGAACGGGTCGCCATTGTGTCATTGTAGCGCGCGAAGCTACATTTTGCCCGCGCGTAGCGCATTCCAGGTGCGGTGCGCCTTATTGTGTCGAGGGCCTATCGTGCAACCGATAGATTCCTAGAATTAGTCGCCCGTCATCCGAAGCCAGGCGTCACAATTGCATGCACGAGTGGTTGATACCGGAAGATATCTCGTTGCCCCCTACGTTGGCAAGACGCACAGGCCTGTTGTTCAGGCGCTCGCTCATGTGACCGAGGAGGCGACTGCCAAAGGCGATGCTGGTTCATATTCCTCATGTTCAGACCTTCCGAGAGTGGATCTCGGTCCGTTGTTTCTTTGGTGCCGCGCAATTGAGTCCGAGCTGCATAGTAAAAGCCAGAAGAGGCCTTCATGGTGCCGCAGCGGAATGATGAACTAGGAGCGTTGTCCATGCGCGTTGCGGAAGAGTAGTGGAGGGTGGAACAAGGCCAGGTTGCGGATTTCGCCGCTGCGGTCGTCTCGCACTCACCTCGTAACTTACGCTATCATGCACTGCATTTACTGGCATATAATCCGATTGCAACTTTCAATGGCCCGCCTGTCACGGTCAATCACAGTGGGTCCGTGCAGCACCATGGCCAGCTGAACGTCGCATCGCTTGGCTACTTGCAGTTGATTCTGTGACCGCCTGTATCTTCGCGGGACAGGGCATCTACATCGACTCCTGAACTCGTAGCTTGATGCTCCCACTGATTTGGGCTCCTGGACGACTCAATCAGGCTGGGCTACTGTATCAGACTCGTTGCTGTGCCGAATTCGCGTTGCCTGCCTTGGATGATTCAAATTTCACAGGGCCACCGACATAGCATCTGTCTTTCCTACCACTGCGCTTGCGCTGCCTTCTCCCCAAGCACTGTGGTCCATCATCGCCTTATAAACAAGTTTCTCTCCAATCAAATGCTCTGCCAAACCCAAGCCTGAGACGCGTCTCGCGGCTCTTGACTTGTCTACGACGTCGACGCCCCCTCCAAGTTATTTGTTACTACCAGCGGCCGTCTCGGCTGCAGCAATTCACCTGGAAATTGGCTCAAGACAGCCCAGACGACGCTCAGGCGAATACAGCAACCAAGCATCGAAGCACCTAAACGCAACGTCGAAATGCCTGCGCGAGTACCCAAGCGCACTCAACACTTGGCAGCGCCATCCTGAAGACTCCTTCAAACCGAGGATGATAATAGAGTAGTAGAGGAACTTAAGTGGCATTTGCAAACGTAGGTAGCTAGCTGTTTCGGTACTTTCGCAGGCATGCAATCGGGGGGCCCTCGCAGAGGTCGCGCGGCCCGGGCATGTCAAAGAATAAAATCATACAGCGTACAGTCTTGGTCGGGATGGCGGGGGCGGGCAACGGAAACAGAGATAGAGATAGAGAAAAAAAAAGGGAACGGAAAGAAAAGAAAAAGGCGAGGGGAAGGAGGAATTGAGTGAATGATACTGTAATGCTACCGAGTAAAAAAAAAAGAGTAAAAAAGAGGAATAAGAAAAGGATGCACGGCATGTGATGAGGAAAGTGGATGGCGTGGGTGGGGGTGACTTAGCGTTTTACAGGGGGGAGAGCGTATTGTACTAGGAATGCGTCTGTAGAATACTTTGGTGACCTGCAGGAGAGAGAGAGAGAGAGGATGAGCGAGAGTTCGGACGAGGGGAGCACACACGCTGGACCGAGAGAGAGAGGGAGAGCGAAATAGAGGATGGGACACGGAAAGCGAAGCCATAAAGGAGGTAATACAGAATTTGTCGAGCAGGCAGCGATAACGGATAACGGATAAGCGATCCACGCTAGAGGATGGTTGGTGAGGAGGCAAGGGGCGGAACCGAAGGGGGCAAGGCGGCGCAGCACTTTTGGGGGCGGGGGTTCGTCGGCGCACGCATCTATGACGGGGTGAGACTGGAGGAGAGGACGGAACGCACGAGGGGAGAGCGAGGAGGCGAGGGGGCGAGGAGTCTATTGGGCATACACGCCGTCCGCAGCGCGCTCCTGCTCCGCGCCGACAGGGACAGGGAGCTTGTCCGCCCCGGGGCCCTGCTGCAGCTCCTGCGCGCGCTCAAACGACGCGGAGCTCAACAAGCCAAGGTGCCCCTGGCCTCCCTGCTGCCCCTGCAAGAAGCGCTGCTGTTGCTGCTGCTGCTGCTCGTACATGGCCTGCGCCTGCTGGTAGTACGCCGCGCCGGCGGCTGTCGGCGACGGCGGCGACGGGCTGGGCGTGCCCTTCTGCGCCTGCTGCTGCTGCTGCTGCTGCATGAGCATGTCGGCGTACTGCGCGATCGCGCCGACGTTGTACCCCGCGGCGAGCTGCGCGGCCGCGTCCATCCACTGCTCGCTCTTCAGCGGCATCGCGACGCCCACGGGCGTCGCCGTGCGCGCCGGCGAGCCCTTCTTCGAGCGCGACGGGCCCGCGCTCCCCTCGCCCTTTTCCTTCTTGCGCCGCTGCACGGGGTGGCCCTCGCGCTTCGCCCTGCTGCGCGCGTATCGCAGCCCACACCTGCACGTCACACGGCGTCAGCAAAACACAAAACACGAAACACAAAACACGGAGAAGCGAAGCGTGATGCCGGGGGGCGGCGCGGGGAGTGGGAGCGGGAAACAAGGGTGTAGGGTCAAGGGGGGGAGACGCACGCGTTACACAGATCCTTCTTGCCGCTCGGGCCCTTCCTCCACTCGGGGCTCGTCTTTATCTTACAATTCGAGCACTTGGTGACGCCCGCGGGCGGGTTGCCGCTCGACCGGCTCGCGCGCCCGCCGCCGCCGCCGCCGCCGTTCGCGCCTTCGTCCTTGTTCGAGCTCGTCCGCTGCCGCTGCGCGGGCGGCGGCGGCACGTCGTGCATCAGGCTGCCGGAGCTGGCGTTGCTATGCGTCGGGCTCGCCTCGTGCGCATCGTCGTCCTGCTGCTGCTGCACCGGGAACGGCAAGTGCTGCGTCGGCAGCGGCTGCTGTGCCCACCCCTGCTGTTGCTGCTGTGCGATATACGCACCGATATTGCCGACCGCTGCCGCCGCGGACCACGGGTCGACAGCGAACGCGCCGTTGCCCTGGGCATACCCGCTCGGCGGCTGGTCGTAGTAGACCTGCTGCTGCTGTTGCGGGAACGTGGCATACTGCATCGGCTGGTTGGGTCGGCGGGACGAGACAGTCTTGTGGCAAGCGAATATAATACAGCCTGCGAGTGATGAGTTTATATATATAAACAGATAGGCTGCAGGCGCTTACCATAGGGAATAAATATGCTTTCGATCTCGCGCTCGACACCGTCCTGGAAGACGAGCCACTGCTGGGCTTTGTACCGTCTCGTGCAGCTGGTCTTGGCGTCCGCCGTGGCATTGTGCGGCTGTGGGTGGGACTGGAGGTGCGGGGCGGGCTGGTTGAACTGCATCTGGATGTCGGCGGCCAGGCGGCCGTAGTCGTCCTGGTTGCATTCTGGCGGCCAGGAAAATACGACGCCGCGGTCTGGGGTGTTTTCGAGCAGCTGGAAGACGCGCGTGTACGGGTCTGTATCCGGTGGCGGCCGCGGGACGACGGACTCGAGCTGGAGACGGAGGAATGCCGCGAGCTGTGTGCATTGCAAATGAAGGCATGAGCCAGTGCAAGCGAGACCAACTCAGGGGGGAAAGAAGGGCACCTCTGGAGTGAGCCCGCCTGTGGGGGTGCCGCACCAGTTTGTCCAGGGCGTGCGTTTGTGCTCGTCGTTGTCTTCGGGCGCGATGTCTGAGCGGTGTGAGATGGCAGCAACGCCGGGCGGTGTATGCAGGGCAGCGACGGACCAATGACAGCGTGTATGAAACACAGGACGAGGCCGTCGGAGGCGAGGTTGATGACGAGGTCGCAGGCCATGTAGGAGGCGTCGAAGAAGACGGGCTCCATGACGGGCGGGACGGCGGCGACGCCCTGGAAGCCGAGGAGCTTGCGGATTTTGCTCAGGCGGCAGTAGCGCACGCTGGCGGCGGCGTCAAGGGCCGAGACATCGAGGAGCAGGACGGGACTGACCGGGTGACGCTCCCGTGCAGGGTGCGGCTCTCGAGCACGCCGGCGAGGTCGTTCTCGGCCGAGGCCTGCTCGTCGGGGTGGACGAACTCGAGCAGGCTGCGGCCGAGCAGCGGGTCGCGCTGGGGGCCGAGGTGGTGGGCGAGGACGGGGTCGAGGAACAGGAAGCGCAGGTCGGACGAAAGGAGCGCCCAGTCTGCGTGATCGTCCGTCAGCCACACTCGCCGTCGCCGATCGAGACGACGAACAGCACCGGGTTTCGCCCACTCTGGGCAGCGCCCCCGCCTGGCTGCTCACCGGCTGCGGCCGCAGGTGCGCGGGCGCGGCATGCGTGAACGGCGGCGGCGCGTGCGCGAACGGCGGCGGCGGCGGCGGGTGTTGCGGGGGGTAGCTCATCGTGGCGGGCAGCGTCGAGGAGGGCGAAGCTTGCGGGCGAGGGAAAGAGCGGGCGCAGGCTGCAAGGGACCCCCCTTCGAGTCTTGAGGCCCGCGGCGAAAAGCAAACCTTGTCAGACTCAGACTCCATCCGCCCGGCCTGCTTTCAGTTCAGACCACCACCGCCCATGCCGCCCGCCGCCTCCGAAAACATCTGGATCGCAGCCAGCGACGGCGATCTGTCCGCGGTTACGGTGAGCACGGGATACTGCGTGCACGACGCGACGCTAACGACCCAGACAGAACTTCGTCGACGCCCAGGGCGTGTCGCCGAACGCGCACGACCCAAACAGCTATACGCCCATGTCAGTAGCTCTTCCCGCGCCAATTCACGCGCTAATCACGGCCTCTGCAGGCATGCAGCCGCCTCGTACGGTCATATCGACGTGCTCGAATATTTGATTTCTAAAGGCACGTGCATGCACCGTGCCCCCACTTTGAACAATCGCAACACAATACAGAGCCTGGCGCATCCGATTTACTGTACTGGCGTGATCGGGACTTCATCCTGCTCGAATGTAACACATTGAGACTGGGAATTCACCAGTCCAACACGGCGGGAGGTGCGTGACCATCCAGTAATGTTTTTCACAGCAATAGGATCGCTTATGGGCCTTCAGACGCTCAGTCAGTAGCTGCAAAATAATTGGCTGCCCCGCCCTGCTGCCCAGAGTGACTAAGGGAACCTCGGGATGTAGGCCGTATCCGTGCAAACCGTGTAGACTGGACGGACGGGACGCGTTCCAGCCCGTCCCGTCCAAGCCGTTCGTCAGCCAGGACGGAGACGGGTAACGGGACGAGCGCAAGCCGTCCAGCCCGTCCCTCGGACGGTCGGGAGACGGGTTGACGGGCTGTTCCGTGTCAAGACACTCCATTGACGATGTGAAACATTTTTTGTGAGTCTACATAGCCTGGGACGACATGCAATAGACTAACAGGCACCGGGCGGCAAGAAATAGTCGTCGTCGTCGATGTGGACGGATGCAGGCCGGGACCTGTTATAGTCCAGTCCTCCTCCGTGAGTGACAATGGCCTGTCGAATAGACCTCTGACTTACTTGTGACACTCTCTAACACATTCAAGGTCGTCATTGCTCACTTGGACTATGAGAAGGCCTTGCATCCGCTCTAGCCCGCCTCGCCCGTGTAAACCCGCGAGACGGCCGTCGATGGGCCCGTCCCGTCCTCTGTGCATCGCGCTGCGTGTGAGACGGCCGTCCGTAGGACGGCCCGTACCCGTCTCCGCCCGTCTCGAGACGGCTTACATCCTACCGAGCTTGACAAGCGCCGGTGAGTAAATCTGTTCAGTTCGCATCGACGACCGTGACCAACTACTATTACAGCGTAATATGTATCTCTTTGTGTCATGCCAGTACAGTACGATTCGGAGACGTGCCAGGCTCTGCCCTGTGCTCGTGTTTATTTAAATCCGGGATGTGCACGTTGCATGTTATCAAAATGCTAATCTGACAGCGCCCTGCACAGGCGGCGACGTCAACATCACCGACGACGACGGCGACACGCCGCTCTTCACCGTCGAGTCCGAGGACCTCGCGCGCTGGCTCGTCCAGCACGGCGCCGACTTCCGCCACCGGAACGCCGCCGGCCTGCGCGTGCGTCGCGCCGCGTCGATCGGCCTGCACTGAACGCCTGCAGCCGGCAGACCACCTCGCAGAAGACTTTCCCGCGGTGGCCAACTACCTGCTCTCGCTCGAAGGGCCCGACGCACCACCTCTCACCACCACCGCCGCCGCTTCGGAAAACTCTGAGCCGACGCAGCACTTTGCCGGGCAGCTCTCGGAGGAGCTGACGCGCACGCTGATTGAGCGCGCGCAGGCGCTGCGCGACGCGCACCCTGGGCTGGACGACGAGGCGATCGAGCGCGAGCTCGTGCAGCTCGTCGGGCGCACCGTGCTCGAGGGCGTCACCGAGGGGGCCGCCTGGGCCGTCGATCGCGACGACGCCGACGACGCGCCGGGCCACCCCGCGCCCAACGGCACCCACGACACCGAGGAGCCGGACAAGCGCCGCCGGCTCGAGTAGGTCCGTGCCCCACGTGTGTGAGTTATTTCATTTTCATGCGCCCGTCGCACTAGTGTTCATCCTGTTCGGGTTAGTTTGTAGGTATACAGCTGTCTAACAATGGAGTACCGGCCAACAAACCTCGTCAGTCCTCAATCGACAAATGTTTCCAATGCTGCTGGGGCAGATTCAAGCGCTTGAAGGCCCTGAGCCAACTGTGTTCGTATCCCTCTATCACAAGCAACGCGCTCTAGCGCCGCGCCTCGCGAAAAATCTTCTCGACGTTTCGCCGGGTTCACACGAGGATTGGATTCGAGAACGAACAACGAACCGGATGAACACTAGCGCCCCAGGCTTGCAGCGTCAAGAGTGCGTCATTCCTGCAAATCTGTTAGGCGCTTCGAATTGAGGTGGTGAATCCCCCACGGGCAAACAGTTTCAACATCCCCGCAATCCAATTACTTTTGGTACAGTAGACTGTCATACAAATACAGCGACGCAATGAAGTCAGGACTCGACGTTCAATTCGTGACAGGGATCTCCTTGATTCGGATATCGGAATCCTCGGCGGACGGCGGGTGCGCGGGCGTCTTGGGGAACGTCAGCACCAGGAGTCCGTTCTGCATCTTTGCGTGTACGTCCGCGGCCTGCATGATAACGTCAGCTATGGAATGCTTTATATGAGGTGGAAAACGCACATGCAGACCGCGGGGCACAGGCACGGCGCGGCGGAAGGCGCCGGTGCGGCGCTCGCGCAGGACGTACTCGCCGTCCTCCCACGCGGGCACGTCGCCTGCGACGACGAGCTTGTGGCCCTCGAGGCACACGAAGACCGCCTCGCGCGCAACGCCGGGCAGCTCGATCGTCACTGTCTCCATGAGCTCCGAGTGGTGCTTCGCGTCGCAGATGTCCATCCTATTCCCTCATCGTGTGAGTATGTGGGTGAGAATAAAACGCGGGACAGTGCGCACCTTGGTGCGAAGCCATCATCCGAGGACGAGTCGGACGCGCGGCGCGCAGAGCGCGGGACGGTGGGCAGTGGGATCGCGCCGCACTGGAACGTGTCCATCATCAGCCGCTCGAAGTCGCTGAGCTCAGGCTGCACGGTCGGCTTCATGTGCAAGCTTGCAGACATGGTATGTAGAGTGTGTGAGATGTGTGGTAAAATGGTTGGCGGTGACGAGCGCGGCTCTAGATATATGCGCTGCGCGTCGAGCGCTTACATAAGCGCCGCGGCCCTTCGAGAGCCTCGGGCAAATGACCCGGCCGCGCCTCGATGCAATGCCTCGCCTCGACTTTTCCCGCAGCGGCACAGAGCCCCGCGGCCAAGAATGGCTCCCGATTATGTGGCTGGATTGACAAACGGCCGATGGGTGTCGCCAATGTCCTCGGAATTGGCGGGCGGGTATGTATCCGGAGCCTGTACTACTCTCCAAGCCTCCGTGAATCCGCAACTTCCAGGTACATGACTCTACTAAGACAGTTCGCGCAAGCAAACCTCGTCTATGCTAACAAGAGATTTTAGCAACGTAATGAAATCATCTGGTTTGCGACCGTTGGGATACCAAGGTTCCTGCTGCAGCCAGCCGTCATAGGCATAATGTCCGGATTTTTTCTTGCAGATTACAGTCAATGTCGGAAAAGTGTGAATGGCAGCGTACCGTAAGACGCGGCAAGATGGATGTTCGCGAGATGCCCGCGGCGAAATCCGCAACCTCAGCATGCTCTTGACTCTTTATCGCTCCACGTTGACACGACACTCAAACCGCCACATGCGCCTTTTGCACCCTTAAAGCCTCATATTGCTTCCGTGCAGTCAGCGCCCACTCAAGGCGGGATAGGGCCACTGCATGGCCTACCGGAAGACAAAACCACCAGCGGATAACGTCCCGGCGCTTTCGCAACAGCTTGAATGGCGCTGCAAAGCTCTTCCGGCGTCGCCTTGAACGGCCGCCACATCTGTCACATAAACTTGCGCGAACAGCTGGCCTGTGCAGTTGTCAACGCAGAGGGCAACGAGAGAGCTTCGGCATCACCCACTGACGCTCGTGCAATTGTGCCGCCAGGCTTCGTTTGACGGGCGACTGCTTCTGAATCTGTCGGTCAAGAGAAGAGCCCCGACACAATAACGCGCATCCAACGCGCTACACTTGGGCCAGACGCAACTTGGCGCGTTACAATGGTACAATAGAGCGCACGGCTGTTCAGATTCGGCGCGACGGCGAGGTATATAGCCTCAGTGGATGAGCTTCCAGGAGTTTCCGCCTGTGCGCGCGGCTCTCATGGCCGATACTCGCAGGCAGTTTGAGCCCTCGCTGGTCGACCCTGTTCTTGCTGCCATGGACGTTGACACCTCCCCTCCAGGACACGATGCCATTCATGAAGCCGAAGTTGCGTTGCCGCCCAACCGACAAGGCGTTGCGCTCAATGTGGTTCCTCCTCGTCCCATGTACGTCTCCGTCGGCCTCCCTACGGCTTGTCATTGTCTAACGCGCATCTCAGTGTGCTTCCTGAGCAGAATCACGCGGGAAATATGCCGACGTTGACGGCCGATGCATCATCGTCGGCTAGGATCGCGCACGCGGCGGCGGCGGTTACTCCCCGCACCAGCTCTCTCTTTCCAACTACTTCTTGGGCTGCAGGAGGAGATAATCCTGTGGCCCGCTGGTCGCAGAGCCAACGCGAACTCTTTCGTCAGGCATATCCTCGGTATCTCCGCATGACTGGACAGTCCTGGCCTACGGATGCTCAGTTGACAGTTAATGGCCGGGTCATATCCCTGGAAAACATATTAGTTAGGCTCGGTGTCTGGATCGGTGAGATAAAGCGGGTAAGTCTTCAACCGATCCTCGAGAATCCTTGCTAATCATGTATATCTAGCTGAACCCCAGATTACAGCTCACGTCTGCGCAATTGATAGGAGACGGTCTCGCGCCTGGGGATTGGCAAGTCATTGCGCGTGGTGTCGTCCCAGGCGCGCCTCGGTGTGGGCTCTTCAGAGGCTCATCCAAAACCACCAAACCGATTGGCAAAGCCGTCTGTGACATCTTTCACCGACACCTGCTAGGGTATCGCGTCAATCGTCTTGTCGTAGAGGTTACCGATAATATGCCCGCACATCACACGGTGCGTCGTCCCGTTGCACAGGCTGCAGCAAGCGTCCTCATGCTTTCCCAGTCGACGACGTCCAACACCACTTCCGAGTCCGCCAGGCCAGCGGCGAGCGCTGTTCCAGCCCGTTTGAACGCTCTCTCCCCAGCACCGGAGCCCATTAGCCGAGTTTCTAACATCGCCGTGCCCATGTCGTTGCAGGCTTTGCATACGCAATTATGGGAGCAGGCATTCGGTGAATATCTCCACTCTAATGATTTGGCGACACCAACAGAGGCCGAGCGCACGGTGGGCGGGAAGGTCATCGACCTTCCGCAACTCTTGTGGTTTATCAATGGCTGCGGTTATCAGGTGCGCGCTGCACTTGATGTCATGTCTCAAGATCTGACTGAGACGGCCAGCTGGGGCGTTTTTTGACAGCTGGCGATCTAGCAGGCCTGGCTGTAGCACACTTCAACTTCCCACCGCACAAGCGCTACTTCCTGGGCGAGCACGATTGGCGGTCCTTCTGGGGCAGCACACCGGAAGTCGCGGATGGGCTCATCGACCTGTACAACAAGCATCTTCGGCCTTTCCACGAGCATCTCGTTGCAACCAAGGCGAACTGGCAACCTGCTTTGATCGCACGAGCGAAAGAGATTGGTTTTGCGCCTGCCGGAACTGAGTCTATGCAGTTCATCCAGGCTACGGACATTGCCATGGACGTCAAAGGCGAGAGTCCCGCCGCCAGAGCGATCGGAATCATCGCGGACGAGCGACCTGGTGTCACCGGCGCTATGGACAAGTCCTTGAGTGCTCAGAAGCACTTTGCACTCACCCTTGGATTTTCACCTTTCGTCGACATCATGAAGCGGGTGTTCAAACGCATCGCGGAAGTAAAGCGTGCGTATTTCTGGTACGATTCTTCGATGCAAGCTGATGTATTCATGCTAGCCAACGAAATCGGCGGCGAGCGTTTTAAGGCACTTGATCTTCTTGGGACCGAGGCAACGAAGTGGGTTGAGGAGTGGGAAGTGTTCAGTCGCCACCACGAACGCGCATTGATCATCGGAGCCAAACACATCCACGAGACGCTCAAGAACGACTTTGACTCCGAGAAGCTGCTTTTCATGGTGTGTCATTGCTGGCAACGGCCTCCCGCTTTTCTTGAGCTCAACCCTGTCTTCGTTCCAGATGGCGGCGTACGACAGCATGCACCTCGCGGGCGGCCTGAGTGCACCGACCGCGCAGGACATCTACGCTACTCGCCTCGGTTTTCCACCCCGTCCGAACGTTAACGTCGGCACACTCCTCGCGTGGAATGCCGACTACGGGCACATTTGGGCGAAGTTCGACCGCGTCGCAGGCCCGCGCTCTTGGAAGGTCCTGTATCCGCTGGCGCCCACCAATGGTGCAAAGGTTCCTCCAATGATGGTTGATGTGCGGGAACATCGCCCAAAGAGCAACCACAAGCTCCACGCTGAGAAGGTCGTCCGCGGCCTGACCAGTCTGAGGAAGTCGAGCACCTGGATTCAGTCGCCAGCTGGTTTTAAGCCGGTAGTGTGATCCCCGTCTATCTCGCCTCAACACTGGCTGTGGGAGATGGACAATTTTCTTTTCTCTGGTTACGAAAGTGCCATGGTGCACAATCCCTCAACTATCGTTCCTTCAACTCTCCCGCATCATCACGATTTCATTCGCCGGACGAATGGTGACTGAACGACTGACACGCCCAACAACGATCGCATGTACCTTCTCACCCCCCATGTAACCCTTAGCTAGTCTTGCGACGCCGAATATAATGACAATGATTCGCTCGACCGCATGACCGCACATAACTTGTTACTGCAAAACGCGCCCCGCGGCCGTGCGTCCCGAGTGACACCCTGCCCGCAGTTGTAGAAACAGCTGGCCATGAGCTTCCGAACATTACTTCACAAATGCATAAAATTTGTTTATACGCATGCAGCCTTCTTGACCACAATACATCGTCAGACGCGTGAAACGCAGTCTCTCCGGCCAATTACAGCTCAAGGCCTCACATAAGTTACCTGCGCCAGTCAGCTCACATTCACTCGCATCGCGCAAGAGACTCACGTAGCATCGATCTGCTTGGCCTGCGGCAGCGCGAGGATGACTGTGCGCTTGTAGTTGGCCATATCGCCCGTCTGCGCGGGGTTGCCCTCCAAGTTCTCTAGCACACGAATCCGGTCCGCGCCGACGTCCAGCGTGCGCAGCTTCAGCGGGACAAAGCGTCAGACTCAGAAATCTGATGAGACGACGATAGCGCACGTTGTTCGTCAGCCCCTCGAGCCGCTCCAAGCCGTTTTGGCTAATGTAGAACTCCTCGAGATCGGTCAGGTGTTCGAGCCCTTCGAGCTTCCGTGATGCGGTTGCTCTGGATGGAGAGGACGCGCAGCCGCGGGACCGCAGCGGCGTTCCGAGAATACGCGACGAGGCTCGAGTTGCTATATTCAATATACGTGCATTATTGTTCTGCACGAAATAGATAGAGCGGAGAGTGGTCTGAGCAGGGAGAGAGGATGAAATGGCATGGAGGAGCTTGAACGATGGACGGAGAGATCTGCGGGCGCTCTGTTAGTCGACATTCGAAATTTTGAAGCAGACATACTCAGGGAGTTTGGTGACATTCTTCAGCGCGTCACCGAGCGCTTTCAGTTGGTTATCGAAGAGATCCAGCTCTTCGAGATCGTAAAGTACCTCGCAGTCTCCGGGGTCGAGGAAGGAGATGGGGCTCTGACGCAGACAGAGCTGTTTGAGGCAAAGCCCGAATCGGGACAGGTGAAGTGTGGCGCAGGACGAAAGACGACAGTGCACAAGCTCGAGCTCCTGCAAGCGATGAGAATACCAAACGCATCAAGGGAATGCGCACGCACCGGCGTGTCTTCTGGGAGTTCCGCGAGAATGTCGCCGTGGTCAGCGTCGCCGCTCTCGCTGACGGGCGGCGAGTCATCCAAGTCGTCGTTGATGGCCTGGTTCACCACAACGACCGCTTCTTTTGCGGCTGGCCAATGTTGAGGTTGATGTTGAGGTTGACCTTGGCCTTGGCCTTGACGTTCGCCTTGACCTTGACGCTTGACATCGTGCTCGACCGCCGCGCGTTCGGTCGCCGCTTGTCCTTCTGGCTGCTGCTGGAGCTGGTGCCCGTCCCCTTGCGTTGCGTTGGAGGCTTCGCTGGCGTCTGCGAGGCCTTGTCCGCCGCGTCGCTGATGACCATGCCGACCACTGTCTTCACGACCTCCGTTACGAGCCCAGCTACTATTATCCCCGGCATCGTCGATTTGTACAGCAGCTATGGTGTCTGGGGTGGGCGGGGGTATAATATCGGAGCCTGTGCGCCCATCAGCCTGAGTTGTGCGCTGCGTGGCTTGTTGCTAACCTGGATGGTGCACCGCTCGACCCAGTTCGCGCAGCCATTTCGAGTCCGTACGGCTTGGGCTTATATAGTCAAGCGGCAGGTGCGTGCAGGCGGACGTGCTATGACAGTCGCGGCCTGGTCAGATGCGTGCTGGAGGCACGAGGGGGGTTGTGACGGTGCAAATACGGGATGACGGTCGATCCCGTGTCGGAGTCATCTTCCCCTATCTTATCCCTGACCAACGCATTCATTTTCTCTCCCAATATCAGTGTCAGTCTCTGCTATACTGGTATGTTGAAACGGGCTCACGACCTATTCGCTTTTCAGAGCTTCATTGAGCACACGCGACTCGGAGCGTTACCCGTGAAGTAGCACCCTGCACGCCCAGGACACTGATCATCGAGGGAAGGGCTGAAGTGCGCCATGAAGTGTTGCATCGAACGCTCCAGGCATCAATAAAACCAGTTCAGGGTCAGGTGAATGTCGGTGAATGCGCAGGGCGCGACTGCAGACGCAGGCGTGCAAACCGCCGCGCCACATAGCCGGGGAGTTGGCAGCACGGTTGAGTAGCGGAGCAGCGCAGTTGCATAGCTAAGCATGCACGAATCTGCTCCAAGGGCCGAGTTACGCATGCACCTGATCTAGATCTAGCACCAGCAAGTCGGTCGTAGAGAACAAGCAGGCACACAGAGACACATATTCTATTTCAAGCCCCACAACTCATGCGACGAAGCCGAACGATCCCCTCGTAGACGCATTGTTCAGCGGCGGGGAGAGCGGAGAACCGGTGTGCTGGGATTACTCCATCCACCACGTTGGCCATACCAGCTCCACAGCTTTATGCACGAGCACGAGACTTATGGCGTGTGATAGTCTGATGCAGGTAGCAGTAAGCCCCTTGTGCGTGGCACGCTGGCACGCAGGAGCAGGGTCGCGGTTCGTCATACAGTCCCTCGAACGGCCATGGAGTCGCCCCGGTCACCCTTGGGCCTGACAGCCCTGGCGTCGTGGGAGAAGAATGCAGCTGCTCAAGGGCAGGTGCACATCATAGTGGCTGCGATGGAATTCGTAGTGAAAAAACGGAGGACAGATTGCGGATTTCGCCGAAGGTAGGCCGAACTCTCCGTCGCATGGTCGGACGCAGACAGTCACAGCGACCTCTTTGGCGGTGTAGATGGCGGTGTAGATGCATTTCGCCCTGGCCCGTTCATTTTTTCTGTGGTTCATCCAGGTCTGTTCTACTTGAGCCCTTTTTGAATGAGAGCGAGCATCACTGTCGCCGGTGAGCTTCGGGGAACAGGAGCGACAAGTGCTGGCAGGCGGCAGGCCTCATGAAAACCGGCGACTAGGTCTAGCCCAAGAGAAAGTAGTTGAACCGAGTGAAGAAGATAAATATATGTACGTGCCCACGACGCCTCGAGTCACGAAGACAACGCACCCTAGCATTCTCACCATTGTGATTCTGACCATCGGGGGATGCGTTCGATCTGGATCCGGACGATTCTGTCGTATACCGACCAATCAGATCTTGACCATTCCATACACCCGAGCTCGAGAGCCACGCCCGCGTCGTACAGTTCAAGGATTGCGGGGTTGCCTGTCCGTACTACGGGCTGGCATGATAATATGATGTCGGGGGATACTCCGGAGAATATCAGGTATGAGAGGCGCGGGGCGTCGAACTGGATGGCTTTGCGCAGCTGGCGCGCAAAGTCGAAAACTTTGAGAAGCGTGCGGTGGTCCGAAGTGCCGAAGGTGAAATACTGTAAGCACGGTGCGCGCAGCCCCCCGAGCGCATCCAGGTCCAGCGCGAGGAGGCGATGGATGCAGGAGCCGTACCAGCCCGTACCCATGTCCGAGCTCTCCAGATCGATCCGCATATGCGTCACTGCAGGCAAAGTGACCGTACCGTTCACCAGCATGTCCTCGAAGAGGTAGCCTGGGATGTGCAGGAAGTTCAGGTTCGAAAGGCGATGGGCGCCGTCGGTGAAGATGTCCAAGAGCATCTCGTTCGTCGCTTCGCCGTGTACTTCAAAATGGACCGGGGTGTCGTCGCAGATTCTGATGGAAATTCCCCTCTCCATAAAGTAGTCGCTTCCGTCTATGACCATCTTCTTTGGGTCGGAGAAAATGGACGAGAAAAGCGCGACGGCGGCACCTGGCTGGTCGCCGGAGCCAATGAGCTTGATGGACCGTAGGCCTTGATGGCCCACCCAGGCCTTGAGGAAGGGGGTCGTCTTGATCATATAATTGTATTCGCTATCGAGCTTGAACTTCTGAAGGGACGCCGGCGGGCAGCCCTGCGGCAGCATCTTGACGTTGATGCGCCCAGATACCGGAGATATGGCGAACTTCCTAAGGTTCGGACAGAGTTGAAATATCCGTCGCCCATCCGTGTTCAGCGCAAAGATGCAGGAGAGTTCCTGCAGATGCGGCATCGGGTGGAACAGTCCCTCGAAGGACTCCGTGATATGCAAGGATCGCAGGCAGGGGAAGAGGTTGCTCAGGCTCTTCTCGGGGTCGCTCCAGTGGTCGTCATCCGACAGTTCGAGCGTCTCGAGGCGTGGGAGCGGGGCTTGGGGCGGGGGAAGCAGCGCATCCAGCAAGTGGCTTCCGCACGAGTCTTTGATCACCAGCGATTTTACGCGGTGGATATTCTGCCTGAGCTGGTCGAGCGTCGTTGGGTCGTCCGCAATGTCCGCAAACAGCGTGAGCGAAAGGGGCGCGGAAGCCGAGCGACGCAGCATCGTCTGCACCAGCGTCGTGTCCAGCTTGGGAGTGCCCGTGGAGTGGATTGTGCTCCAAAGGGACGGAATGGAGAGCGCGTTCTTACGCCACAGGCGGGAGGTGTGGGTGACCGCGATCCTGTCTGTCATCTCGAGGTGTCTGAAGCATTCGGCGTACAGCTCGGTGGGGAGCCTGCGCCATACGTCATCCGTCCTCGCGTTCCACTTCGACACGGACTCGGCCACTGCGCGGTGGACTGTGGATAGGAGGGTATCGACGGCAACCTCGAGCTCCTGGGCACTATGATTCGCGACAACGGTGATCATGAGTGCTGTAGCCAGAACCGTTGCAAAGCTCGCTCAGACGCACCTCGATGTGTTCGTGCCCGTCGAATGCAGGTAGGATATGATCGCTTCGTGAATGGCGGTAAGCGCTGGGTGGTCGGCCATGGTATAGATGATGTTTGTTAGGAAAGAAGATGTGTGGCGGAGTCCGCGGAGTCCGCGGTGCTCTGACAGGCCACGTGGTGCCCAGCAAGTCTATAATTGAGCAGCCTGGGGCATTCTCTTCGAAAAATCAATATTCTTTGCAACCAAACCGTGTTTGATCTTGCGATAATTGAATCTACAAGAGATCCGAATGCATACTTGACTGTACGTGAGCAATCTCTGTATCTTGAGACTTGACAGACTTGTACAATCGTCTGAGTGTGTTGGTAAGTATTCATGTCCGTGAGCACTGCAGCGTGATGGATTCATTTCTTGCCCGGATTTTGGACTCGTGAAAGTTGGGATCTGAGGAAGCCGGTTGCACGTGAAATCGCTTCTAACCGTCGCGTCATAAGGTCCGCTGCGTCCGACCCTTTCCCCGCAACTCGCGCAACCCCTCCCCCGCCCCCATACTCCATGTCGCTCTCGTTCAAGGGTCACACCGTCGTCGTCACCGGTGCCGGCGGCGGCCTCGGACGCGCGTAAGTCCGTCCAACAGAGCCTGGGAGCCGCTGCTGATACACGGGCTGCAGCTATGCGCTCGCCTACGCCTCGCGCGGCGCCAACATCGTCGTAAACGATGTCAGCAAGGAGGCGGCTGAGAAGGTCGTCGCAGAGATCACCAAGGGTAAGCCCGACACGCTGCCCTGGCGCTGGGCGGCTCGCTGAAGGGCTCGCAGCCGGCGGTAAGGCCGTGATCAACACCTCGTCCGTCGCAGACGGCGCAGCGGTCATCCAGACCGCCCTGGACGCATTTGGCAGCGTCACCATCCTCATCAATAATGCTGGTATCCTCAGGTGCGCGTCGGGAAGCTGTAGTAGCTCTGAACAGTCTCTGATACCAGCACAGGGACAAGAGGTTCGTTTACAGGGCCATAGTTCAGCGAAACAAATTCTAAATGAATTTCTGCAGCCTGAAGAACATGACGGACCAGGAGTGGGACATCATCCAGCTCGTCCACCTCAAGGGCGCCTACTCCTGCACCAAGGCCGCCTGGCCCATCTTCCGCAAGCAGAAGTTTGGTCGTATAATCAACACCTCCAGCGCGGCTGGTCTTTACGGTCAGTATCTACTGTCCGTCAGTGAAGATGGGATATTGAGCTGCTGTGTGCAGGCAATGTTGGCCAGGCCAACTATAGCGCAGCCAAGATGGGTCTCGTCGCATTCACGAAGACACTCGCGCGCGAGGGTGCAAAGTACAACATCAAGGCCAATGCCATCGCCCCCGTACGTCTATCCAGGTGTACATGCTCCAGTCGAGCTGACCGTCCCGTTCAGATTGCTGCCTCGCCGATGACAGCGACCGTCATGCCGCCGGACATGCTCAAGGCCCTCGGAGTGAGCAACCTCATAAGCTTATGAACCACTCTCTGAATTCTCGCGCAGCCCGAGTTCATTGCGCCTCTCGTGCTCGCGCTTACTCATCCGGACGGCCCGGATTCGACTGGACGCGTCTATGAGCTCGGTGGGGGTTACATTGCGGAAATCCGCTGGGAGCGCAGCAAGGGACAGCTGTTCCGCACGGACAACACCTTCACGCCCTCTGCCGTACGTCCGCTTCCTCGAATGCGCGTAGACAGTCCGACTGATATTCAATGGATATGCAGGTCAAGGCCAAGTGGGACAAGATCACCGACTTCGAGGGTGCCGAGCACCCCAACGAGGCCGCCAATATGCTCGTATGTTCATGTCATGTCTTGTTTTGACTTACTGCCAAACTCACGGATATACGCTCTGTAGACCCTCCTCGAGAGGGCGCAGAACCTGCCGCCGAACGAGGCTGCTAAGCCCGAGGTGCGCTACGATGGCAAGACGGTCATCGTCACTGGTGCCGGTGCCGGGCTCGGACGTGCCTACTCGCACATGTTCGCGCGCCTCGGCGCCAACGTCGTTGTAAACGATGTGAGCGAGAAGGGCGCGAAGGCTGTTGTCGAGGAGATCACCAAGGGTGCGTCAAGCTGATTCAACTATCATTATTTTGTTCGTGCTGATGCACGTCCAGCTGGTGGCAAGGCCGTCGCGGCCATCGCGTCTGCTGAGGACGGCGATGCGATCGTCAAGACCGCTCTGGATGCGTTCGGCGGAGTGCACGTCGTTATTGCCAACGCGGGCATCCTGCGCGACAAGGCGTTTTCGAACATGACCGAGAAGGAGTGGGACGACGTTATTGCCGTCCATCTCCGGTGGGTGACTCTCGCGTTCTATGTGGATTATTCTTGACCTTCGTTCGACAGTGGCACGTACAAGTGTGTGAAGGCTTGCTGGCCCATCTTCCAGAAGCAGAAGTACGGACGCATCGTCACGACGTGCTCCATCGTCGGTATCTGTGAGTGGTATTCTACAAACCTATATTCAGATATGGGAGATGCTGAATGAAGTGTCTCTGAAGATGGCAACTTCGGGCAGGCCAACGTATGTCCCACAACATCGCACCCTCTTTGCTATCGTCTTACAGTTCGCCTAGTACTCGACGGCAAAGGCTGCCATCCTGGGCTTCACGCGCGCGGTGTCGCATGAGGGCAAGCGCTACAACATCCTGGCCAACGTTATCGCGCCCAACGCCGGTACTGCTATGACGGCCACCGTCTGGCCGCCGGAGCTCGTGGAGAAGGTCAAGCCGGATTTCGTCGCGCCTGTTGTCGGATACCTTGCGAGCGAAGGTGTGTTTTTTCAACCTTCTGCTAATAGCCTCTGACCGGAACGCGTTGCAGATAACAGCGAGACGACTGGCGCGCTGTTCGAGGTTGGCGCTGGCTGGGCGGCGCAGACGCGCTGGCAGCGGGCTGGTGGCTATGGGTTCCGCCATGATGCGGAGCTTACGCCTGAGGCCGTCATTAGCAAGTGGAAGATCATCACTGACTTCGGTATGGGCTTTTCCTAGTCTGACTTCCACCGTTACGCTTACGACTTGTCTAGACGATGGTCGCGCGACGCACCCCACGACGTCCGCTGAGTCGTTGCAGCAGGTCAGTTAGGGCTTGTAGACTCTTGTGCTTCCTTGTCTAACATCCCACGAAGATCGTAGAAAACTTCAACAACGAGGGCGGTTCTTCTGGTAGCGACGGTGAGGAGTCGTCCTACGCCGACCCGGAGGACCCCAAGGAGGTCGCGGAGGCCAAGAAGAACCCGCCGGAGCCGGTCGAGTTCGAGTGGACGGAGAAGGACGTGATCCTGTACAACCTCGGCATCGGCGCGACGGAGCAGGAGCTGCAGTGGACATACGAGGGCCACGACAACTTCCAGGCGCTGCCGACCTTTGGAGTTATCCCGCCGTTCGCGGCCAGCTCGTCCCTGTCTTATGACTTCTTGCCCAACTTCAACCCGGTGCGGCAAGAGCGACAGTAGTATTGCATACGTTTGCTTACCGCTCGTACAGGCGAAGCTGCTTCACGGCGAGCAGTACCTGAAGCTGAATGGGCCGATTCCGACTAGCGCTTCTACTGTTACGCAAGCACGGTACGTCTTGTTCTGCGGTCTGCACGGTTCAGCTCGGGCCCTGACATGTACTGTGCTTGTTCAGGCTTGTTGAGGTCCTGGATAAGGGCAAGGCGGCCGCTGTCACGGTCGTTGTGGACTGCAAGGACAAGGCATCTGGCAAGGTGTTGTTCGAGAACCAGATGACGACCTTCATCCGCGGCTCCGGCGGCTTCGGCGGGAAGAAGACGGGCAAAGGTGCGCGGTGCCGTCCTGACTTTGGACTTCAGTTGGCTGAAACAACTGGCACTGTGTGATAGACCGTGGCGCAGCGACTGCTGCCAACGAGCCGCCGAAGCGCAAGCCGGATGCGGTCGTGACGGAGAAGACGCTGCCTCAGCAGGCCGCGCTGTACCGGTACGTGCGCCTGGATCTCTATGCAGCTTGCCCTGACCCATCTTGTGCCACGCAGGTTGAGCGGCGACTTGAACCCGCTGCATGTGCGTTTCCTGCGCTTGCCTTTGCAAGCTTTGTACCTTCTGCTGACATGGGCGCCACAGATCCTTCCCGAGTTCGCTGCCGTCGGCGGATTCGAGAAGCCCATTCTGCATGGTACGTTCACTATGATGCTGTGAATGGCTGTATTTCTCAATGCCGATCTGCTTTGCCAGGCTTATGCTTTTTCGGTATCTCGGGAAAGCACATCGTGAAGACGTTTGGCGAGTTCAGCGACATCAAAGCCCGGTGCGCATCTTTCTAGTGCGACAAGGGGCTGTTTGTTCATGCTGACGACTGTCCAGCTTCGCGGGCGTCGTCTACCCTGGCGAGACGCTCGTAACGGAGATGTGGAAAGAAGGCAACAAGGTCATTTTCGGTCAGTTCTCCGGTTATAGCGCGGGTGTCTGTCTTCTGAACATCGCCACAGTCACGAAGGTCGCGGAGCGCAAGACGACCGTCCTGTCGGCGGCGGCAGCAACGCTCGTCGCGTCCGACGCCAAGGCGAAGCTGTAATACTGCATAGCACCAAGGAGCTGTACACCATAAGTATTTTCAAGTTCTGGGATTCCGCATGTGTATATACGAACGAACATGATTTTCCGTAAAATTCGTACAGGTACCAACGTGGGCCGGGAAAAAAAACAAAGCGGATAGCTGACAGTAGGTAGGGAAAAGAGCGCCAAGGAGCAGTAACCAAGCAAATGAGCAAGAAAAGAACGTGGGGCGGACAGAGGGCAGGACCGATGCAAAGTAGTGTACAGCGTGAAGTATCGAAGGGCTGAATGAGTGTCTCTTAACTCCAATGGTCCTACCAGCTGTGAGCTCCCCACTCGTGCCCCCACTCTCTCGCACCAGGCACACGACACGGCATACATCCAGTTTGACGTGTATGAATGAGAGCGAGCATGCGATGCACGGTCGTGGGCCCAGAGTGAGACAGGAGGGCGGAGAAAAATATGCTCTATGATTCGGTGACGCCGCCGCATGTGAGGTGGAGCGCCGCCTGTAGCGCGGTGTCTAGGGTCGGACATAAGACGACGGTCGGGGCTTCGCGAGGACAAGGCGATGCTTACTGGGCTTGTAAAAGAAAAAGACGGTACCGACTATAACGGCAGCGTTAGACAGCGCAGGAAGCGCGCAGGAGCGGACGGCTCACCAATCACGTATAGACACATGAGGATCATGCCCTCCAGCCAATTCGACTTGCCGTCCGCGACGGTGTAGTTCACGGTGATGACGGCCAAGAAGAGCGCTATCGATTCGAACGGGTCGAAAAGCAGCGACAGGGGCTAGAGGTGCGTGTCAGATTGGTTCAGTCTGTTACTCAGGCATGCAACTGACCTTGTCCATGATCCACGCAATTACGACGAGCAGACTGGGCGGAGGGGAACGTTAGCATCCACAGATTCCTCGCGCACGCAGCTCGCGAACTCACGGGATGACAAACAGCGCAATTTGCTGCAGTGCGGTGAGGCGAGTGTGAGTTATGCAAAGGGACGACAATTGCAGCAGCGCAACTCACGATACTGGACCCAACGGCGACACCAAGACTGAGCGTAAGCTTGTCCTTGACGGAGACGGTGACAGCCGTGACATGCTCCGCGGCGTTGCCGACGATGGGCAGGAGGATGAGGCCGACCCACTCGGGCGAGATGCCGGACGACTCCGTCACGCCGCTGATGCTGTCCACGAGGAACTCGGCGGTGAACGCGACGAGCACGGTGACGACGATGAGCAGGACGATCGCCGAGCCGACGTTGATCACCGGCGTCTCCTCCTCCTCCTCGTCCTTGCTGCCGGCCTCCAGGTCCGCGGGCGTCGGCGTGCCCGCCGTCGTGGGCTCCACGTCGTGGTGTTCGCGGTCGCCCTCGGGGGTGCTGCGGGCTTCGCCGTTGGAAGTGGCTGCTCCCGTTGCCGTTGCCGTTCCTGTGGGAGCAGACGCAGCGGCGGCGGCGTCGCCGTGCGCAGAGCTGCTGGTCGATCCGAACATCCTCTGCTTAAGAGATGACGAGCCGGGCTCCTTGAGCGGGTACTTCTGCGACTTGAAGTCGATCGCGGTGTCGCCTCCGTAAAGGTGCGCATGCGACCATAGCTGGAAGACCAAGTACGACCCATAAACTTTTGGAGAGTCGATCAGCAAAACGCGCGAAGAGTGAACTTTACGACGGGAGCGACTCACTGAACAAGAGGATAAGCGACACGCCGCGGCTCATCTTGAGGATGGCCGCGCCTTCCTCCGGGTTGGTCAGGACATCCTGGTCGGCTTGGACGTCTGCGCTGGGGGTGACTGCAAAATGGAAGGCAGCTACAAGGAAAAGAGTCCACGAAATTCAGTCCTCGCTATCTTTGCCACAGCCGCTTGACAGGCTGACAAGCCCTGACATACCGGGGAACAACACAGCGACGACACTAAGAGTAAGCAGCGAGCTGTTCAGCTGTGCAGCAGCTAAGCGCGTATGTCAGTCAGTCTCAGTTGTCGCGACAGTTCCAATGCGTCCGCGTAAGCGGGATTGCAAAGGATCTAAAGAACGCACAAGCAAGGAAACCCTGTTCGGAAAAGCGAGTGCCGCCCGCGAAGAAGCACATGCCCAATACAAGGACTGCAAGGGAAGCAGACGTGGTGAATTCCCCGGCTGAGACGTTTGAAAGGGCCGCCATTGCTCACGAAGGTTACTCAAAATGGAGCCGACGACTGCACCCGAAAACAGTCGGTTAGACAGTTGCCCGTTTCACAAACGTGGTCCGAGGACGTACGCGACGATTGCACAATGGTCAGTTCGCATTTTGTCAATGCGATGACCTGCAGAGCATGAGTTTTAGTCCAGGAGCCGAGCACGGGCCCGCTCATTGCTTACAGCTACGATAAGTTCGACACTGGCGGATCCGACGGGCGTTATTTCTGCAGCGCAGCAAGTTGTGATTAGGAGGGACGTACGCATTTCCCTATTGACAGATTGAGGACAAAGAGGAAAACGGGGGGGAAGGACTGTCAGAGACATTCGCCATAGATGGCTCGGACAAAACGCACGAGTGTGGCATTGAGCAGGCCGCCAATGGTCTGGCCGACACGCAGGGCAAGCTCCTCAGTGGCGAAACCTAGGAGTTTGGCCTAATCACCGCCATGCGACGATGCGGTCAGGCTCGAGGCGCCACATCACAGACGCATAGTCGTGTGTACGAACCAGGGGGATGATTGCAAGAAAAGCCACTGCGAGGGTTGGAACACATGAGGCGTTGTACAATAACGGCTCGACGCCGAACTCACGGACGAAGATGACGGTCTCCTGCGTTTGCGTCGGATCCTTCCATACATAATGCAGGGCCCACTGCGCGGGAGGGGTAAGCGCCGCAATGACGATGCTGGTGGCTAGCCACTGCACGCACGGAGATCGGGATGAATACGAGCAAAAGGTTGAGCCCTATGAGATGGCGCCACCGGGGCGGTCGGCGCAGCAGCGGCGCGACAACGGCGAGGCAGGACGGGCAGCAGGCGCATGCAGCGGTTCGCGGGGTCAAATGGGCGCTCTTGTCAGCGGCAGAGCGCAAACGCCAAGCTGGAGTGACGCACAACTGGCCCGAACGATGGCGCTGAACGACGATGCCCAGGTCGGCTCGGCGCCGAGCTTGTGCTCAGGCTTGACCATTTGGCTCAGGTGCGTGCTCATGCGCCGCAGTATCCCAACGTTCGGCTGCGTCGCCGTATGCTCCAGACTGTGTCCATTGCCGTTGGCGACCTCGTCTTTCGGTTTGCGATTGCGCGACCGGAGCTGATTCAACTTGAAACCTAGGGACGCGATCATGTGAGCGAAAGCGTTTCACTCGAGGGCTCTGAGCTGCCTACTTATACCCTTTTCACTCATTACAACGTTGCGGTATTCCGGTTGTGACGAGGGACAGGGCTTGAATATATTTAGTCTCCGACGCGTGCACCAAACAAAGTTGCACTGCCTCGCGAAACCAGCTAGCTCAGTGGCAGTGACCCCCATTTCCAGTGCGCTCAGCATCGAAGAAGATCGTACAAATCTGCAACAAACTACTGGCCACCGGCGCCTGAAACTCACATATGAGTCCAGTATCCAAATTCACTACCGAAAACGCGCCGGAAGCATTGACAAGTGGGGTAGACGCATCGATCCATGACGCGGGTGCGTCATGCTCCTCATCAATGCCGCGGAGCAGCGCGACAAAGGAAGCAAACATGGGAGGTATATGTACAACTCTCGAAACGCAAGTCATATGACAGCCCTGGAGTCCTGGGACGATTTGTGTTTCCAGATGGTCCAATTGCGGCTTCTTGGAGACGACCTCCGATTACCTTGCGACAATTGCGGCCAGGCCATTCAGTGCATGGCCTATGTTGACCCGGATGCCGGAGGTCCCACAAGGTCCTCGTACACGAGGCTCCGCGTCCGCATTCGACCGGGAAGGTGACACGACCTCCCACCAATGCGAACGTGCCAGGACTCATTTTCTGATAGTATTTCCCAACGGAAAAACATACGAAGCACGGTATTACAGCTGCCATCCTGAGTCTGATAGTATTAACGTTGTGACGATCAGTGGGACTACCGGACCTGCCTGTGCCTGTGCTGGCAGGCAGGGGCCAGTACTGCTCTCTTGTGGGCCGCCGAATACTTAGTCACACGGCTGTGCAGCATCTCGTATCGCCGGCCAGAGGTGAGGAAATCATATACACTCAGCACGGGACCCCGATCCGTGTGCTTGCTAGCCGGGAAAGCAGCGGGAGACGGAGCGCTACCACCGCGGGAATCCGAACCTTTGCTTTCTTCGATGTCGTCGCATCGACTGGTTCCCGTTACTGGCACCTTCGCAAGAGCTTGGCTTATTAGAACATGGTTTAGTGCATGTGCAACGAGACCTTACGCAAGGAGAGAGGGTATCAACGACGGACCATGAGATTCATCCCCCCCCAGCGTCGTTCTGGCAGTCTGTGGCCATGATTCTGAGTCGTCTGTCCCAGTGCTTAGTTGGCGTAGCGCTTCTCCACTGCATGTGTTATGAGCCGGAAAATGTGAGACGCATAGGGAGAGCGCCTGGAAAAGTTCGCCATCTCATCTCCGAATGGGCTGTGATTTCCGAGCCGCTCGCTGACTCTCAGGCTGCCGGTGGCTTCGAGTCACAGTCTGGAGAGAGAGAGGTTCAAGAGAACCATCGTATGAATCAAAGGCCTCCCTGTCCCAGAGACTGAGGAACCGCTCCGAACTGAGGTAGACTGCGGCAGCAAGCAACGGTCGGGCGGTATACCGGAAAGCGCCCATCCCTGGCAGTCGGCGCGTTGAGTAACGGACAAGGCTTGCAAACCTAGTATTGGCCAATTCGTCCGTGCGGATGCACTGGCAAATATTAGAGACGCGTCTATACTAGCATAAGTAACAAAGCAGCAGCGAGTCCACGAATCCGTAGGGATGCGAGCGCGATCGGCCCAGATTTTGAAAGGGCTATGCATTGAGTGTAGCACTCCGCGATAACGCTCGAGCCTCAATGCCGGCCGCGTGGCAAGCATCCCTCCAGCGTGTCCCCGTTCGCAAATACCTCGACGAGATGATTCAGTCACGCGTTCACGACGTGGCGAACACGCTGCTCGGGCTGTGTGATAGGGACGAGCAGGATCGCGGCAACCAGAACCACCAGTTCCCGGTACGAAGGCAATGGGCTAGGTAAGGCGGCCTTCGGGTTACCGGCTGCAATTCACCGCAAATGGAAGTGCCAGGCGGTGTCCAGGAAATGTTAAGGCGATGCATGCAGGACACTCATTATTCCTATTAGGCAACGATTGCCTGGAAGTCTACTTACTGGCATGCGTGGACGGGAATGAGGATGTTCCTGCGCACAGCCTGTCTGCCATTGACACGCAGACTGGCAGGACGAGCAACATAAATACTTGGGCTATCGATCTGCAGCGCTGTGAGGCGATCGATGAAAGCAAATCCCGGGAAATGCATAGAAGGGAAAGGCTAGGATGCTCTGAAAAGGAGACACCACTAGCAGAGCGCGCTCCCATACGACCCCCAAAACTGCTGTACTACTGCTGCGGTCCTCGGCCAGGATTCACTTGAGATTACCGTTTCTGGCCTGCATTCAGTGCACGGTCGACTCTATCCAATGGTGCCTGCTAGTCATCATCATCGTGAGGTTTCCCAGGCATGACGAATCCAGACTCGAATGACTGGCCTGAGTACCGGTCCAGAAGGCCGTTCAATCGCAGTCGGACACCGCAGCCGGACCTTGCGGCTATCGTGCCAAGAAATGCCCTGCAGAACCCGAACGGCGGAATCGCAAAGCGTGATAAGCCCGCCGTGACAGAAACACAGAGTACCTTTCCAGTAGCTTCGCAGGCTTCCATAGGCGGCGAGCGCGCTATATGCATGCTCGCCATGGCCTATGGGAGAGCCAAGTCTCTGCCGTAAAGGCATTGCAACATCGGCCGAACGTGCGAAAGTAGTGCATTTGACACAGGAAGGAACTTGGAATTTTCCGAAGCTTTGCAGTCTGACCAAACTTGCAAGCTCAGGAAAATCTGTAGGAAGAGTTGAGAACTTGCATTTTGGTCAGAATACTAGTTTCTCCTGTGTCAAAGAGACCATATTTTGCATGAGGGTGAGGATTCGGACTCTTTCGGGTCCCAAAAGCCACCGTTCTGCGGTTTCGGTAGCATTTTGCCTTCTCCGGTTCGGAAAAGTCGAAGTTTTGCACCCGACGGAGATATCGGCCGTTTTCGGCCACAGGGACAATATGACGTGGTTGCAGTGTCGCAGAATTCAGAATATGTCTCTAGATTCTGTATTTTTCCATTATTATTCCAAAATTTCCCAGCATATTTCGAATTTTGCAACACTACAACCATCTCATATTGTGCCCGTGGCCGAAAACGGCCGATATCTCCGTCGGGTGCAAAACTTCGACTTTTCCGAACCGGAGAAGGCAAAATGCTACCGAAACCGCAGAACGGTGGCTTTTGGGACCCGAAAGAGTCCGAATCCTCACCCTCATGCAAAATATGGTCTCTTTGACACAGGAGAAACTAGTATTCTGACCAAAATGCAAGTTCTCAACTCTTCCTACAGATTTTCCTGAGCTTGCAAGTTTGGTCAGATTGCAAAGCTTAGGAAAATTCCAAGTTCCTTCCTGTGTGAGTCAACCGCTGGAAACGGTCCAGCTTCGTGGTTTTTCTATTCCAAAGATATCACCTAGTTAAGTGCCCCAGTGCGCGATGGTAGTGTACAGGTCTGTTTTTGCTGCGAGTTGCGACGAATATTGATGGGATAGCGAGATGGATGGTCATGGCGGAGAGGTGGTTGTGGTGGATGGACGTGAATGTTAGGTTATGGAAACAGCGCGACGCAACGCGGGTCAAGCCTAAGTCCCAAAGGATATTGCACATAAAGCTTCCGAAGATTCCCTGCAAATACGAACGAAGATGGCGCAACGAGGTGCTCATCCTTGGTAGGCGAAGGACACCGCGCCATACAGGCCGTCTTCGCGGCCGAGCATGCCCACGCCCTGCAAGATCTGAGAATGAAGCGTCAGGAACGGGCAGCTCTGAAATGAGTGGGAACAAAATTAACATACCTCCATCTTGCGCGCGTGCCAACCGACGCCGCTTCCCACGTTGCCGTTTGCGTCCGCGAGACGCTCGACCTCCCGGCGGAGGGGATGCGCCTCGGAGAGGTTCCGACGAAGCTCACCGTCTACCCATCCCGCGGCACCGTCGACGTACCATGCACGGCCGCCCTTGGACCGGACGACGCGCCATGCTTCGAAGACGCCTCCTGCGAGGGCAGAAAGGGTGCCCGTACCAAGCTCGACGACGCGCAAGTTGCACGACGGCGGCTTGGGGATGGTTGGCTCCGAGCCCCAGGAGATGGTGAACGGCGGCATGCAAAGCGGCTGAATGAGCTTGCAGTGCAGGCTCATGTTGATGTCGCGCTTGCTCGCGGACGGGCCGGCCAGCTCAGGCGTCGAATTGACCAGGCAGAGGATCTCCACTTTCGGCGCGCGTGTCTCGAGGAATTCGGCGACCGCACGCAGAGGAAGATTGAGCATGTGCGAAAGACCGAGAGAACGCAGCGCCGGCTGGGACTGTATCCGGGAGAGCACGTCCGACGTGAGAGGAGTGCTGGAGATGTCGAGGTATTCGAGCTTGCCGGAGAGAAAGCAGGGAGCCTCCGTGACGATGCGCAGCAGGTCGGCCTCCTCGAGCGGAGAGGGGAACGTCGCGTCGCCGTACAGCGACAGCTGCGTGAGCGATGCATTTGAGCGGCCTTCGACGAGGAATTCGACGATGGAGGCGGAGGTGAGGCGAACACAACGACCTAACGCCACTGCGCTTAGCCGCATCGACGGTGCCTCGCCAAGCGCGCGCAAAAGCTCAGGTCCACAGCGGGTCCCGGACAGGTCGAGATGTGTAAGGTTAGGGCAGGCGAGCACAAGCGAACTTAATGTGCGCGAGGGAATCGAGGCCAGCCCCCGCAAGCCAAGGCGCTGCAGACCAGGGATGCTCGTGACCTTCCGGCCATCGCCGTCCGCGTCGGGAGTCATGGTTGTGCGGACCAGCTCGTCAAGGGCGTTGACAAACACGGCAGAGACACACCCGCACAAGTCCAGCGCCTCAATCGGCTTGCACTCGCTGCGGCGCTCCACGTCGTCGGCATCTGGATCGGGCTCCGCATCGCGGCGGCAAGAGCGTCCGCGGGCCTCCTCTTCATCAATTACGAAACCCCTGAAGAAAAGTTCTTGCAGAACGGGCAGGGTCAGCGCGCCGTCCATGTACTCCGTAGCACCGAATGCTATGAGGTTGGGCATCTCCTACAGAATGGTGTGAGTGCTAGGACTCGTAGCATATGGCGCAATGATCGCGCACCTTGAGCAATCGCAAGAGGCGGTCGGCTGTGACGAAGCGGCCAGACACACCCTCGCCTATTGAACGGCGCATACCGATGGTGCGGAAGTGGGTGAAGTCGAGGTGGCGGATGTGCATGCCTGGGTGGGTGTCGCGAGGTAATGGGACTGCATATAAGAATTTAGTGACTGCAGTTTGGGCAGGAAGAAGGACAACGGACCGTATATGCCAGGCTCCGCACGGTTGACAATTTTTTGGACAGCGTCGGTGACGGTGCGCAAGAGACGCCATCTCCCGGGGCTCTTCGCACGCACAGTGAGTCTTGCTGGGCTTGGCTCGCGAGATGCAGGCGGGGAGAGCAGCTCCGGTGGCACAGAGCCGTCGGGGAGCTCGGCGGCGGCAAGCGACGCGAGCAGCTGGAGCTCCTTGTCTTCGTGGTAGACGGGAAGCGTGGCGCGTATGGTCTGGTCAATCAACCGCGGGGCGGCGTCCTCGTCCTCGTCGACCTCTTGCTCGCCTGCAATCTGGTCGACGAGCGCCATCCAGGCGTGTGGCAGCGTAACCTCCACACGCCGCCAGAGCCATGGTCTCGCCGCCTCATACCAGGCTTTGGAGACGAGACACAGGCTGGCGAGCGTCTTGCGGGATGTGTGGGCCTTCCAGGCTGCTGGAGGATGCGCCGAGGGCAGTGCGGCGGGCGCAGGGCCGTCTGCGACATAGAGCGGGTCGAGCGACGGAGACGGCGGCGGAAGCGCTGAGTCGTGCACGGCCGCGCAGATGGCGTATAGCAGCTCAGGCGGGTAGTCGTTCGCGGGCATACTTTGTGATCAAATGGGGGAGGGGACCGGGCAAGGCCATGCACCACGACGCTATTTGAACCCATCGGAGGTCACGGGGCGAGACAGGCAAGGTCCGAACGATGTCCGAGAGGACTGCCCGTTACGTAACCGCGAGTCACACTCCGACCGACCAAACGCGAGCGGACAAGCCCTCGTCATCTTCGCGCGGGATGGCACAACGGCAGTTCTATAGGGTATTGAATACACATCTTCCTACGATCTCAGTCAACCCCATCGCCGCCTTCCAACACCGCTGGCAGTGTCTCGGCAGACTGCCGAGCGAAGCCATCCACCAGCCGTCGCCTCTTTCGCGCGTTCTCGCGAGTGCAAGATGCGACAGCGGGCATCGTCACGCACAAGGAAAGGCGTCATGTGTGCCAGAAAAAGGCTCTACTTTGTATGGCCTGTGCCATGCCGTAAGGCGTGTAAGTCAGCTTGTTCCAGGTCATTCGTCGAGCGGCTCGATCGAAGTGATGCGTCCATCTTCGACCCCCCGCCGATGGGGGCGCTGGGGCCCCGCGTGCAACGTGCGTCGCCCAAAGGACCGCACCAGCCTGCCCGTGTCTGCGCAAATTCGCACGTTCACCTGTGCATAAGTCCGGCCTCCGGTACGTTACGGCAAGTCAGCTGCGAGCACGACTGTCCATGGCCGCGCGCCTGCGGCTGCACGTGCGCATCAAGGTCATGATCACTTTCGAGCTTGAATACAAACTCACCAACACAGCTCTTCCATGTGACCATACGCCCCGCGTTCGCAATAGATTTATCTTGTCATGACCTCCTCGCCAACTCGAACAGCTCAGTCATCGTGCTCGCGAGTAGGAGCTGTTTGTGACTACCGAGTAGACCCCATGGGGTTCGCCAGAGGGTAGTGCTTCCCCACAAAAAGATTTCCCCACGCCAAGGACCGAAGGAGCAGCCAGGTACCTAGCCCCACAGTCAAAATGCACACTCCAAACCACTCCACGGCTGCCAGTGCAGTGCGCGTCTGTACAGTCATAGGTGTTAGACAACGTCAAGACAGTGCAAGGCGCGGGAAACGCCCGAGTCCGAAACTCGGAGGCAACCCGGAGCATCCGAACGGCGGCGTCACGCAAAGGCGACGAGCGGTTGCGTCAGGCAAGGCGTCATACGGCGCCCTGTTCGAGAAACAGCAAGAACGCAGCCATCCATGCAACGGGTGTCGCGTGTCGCCGAGATCGCGGGTCCCGTGACACAGACGCGATGCAGCCGTGCAAAACGGAGACGACAACAAAACTGGTCGCAAGGGAGCACTACAAGCGTCAAGCCGAACGGACGCGCGGGTCAGACTTGGATGCTCTTGGCGTTCCCACTGCCAGGGGCAGGACATAAGTATCCCTGTCCGACTCAGGAAGCCAACACCCCTGGCATCCAGTCAACCGGCAGAACTGTCCCAAAACGGCCCAGGAGACGCGTGCAGACAGAGCTCGTGCAGTCGCAGCGGCTGCGGTAGAACTGTCACAGTAACGAAGAAACCTGTGATCGACGATGGCATCTCCGAGGCTTCGCTCAAACCTTTACGGCCAACAGGCCGTGGGTACACCGGACAAGGGCGAAAGTGGAAATTTCATCGTGGCAGACGGCACGGCCACGTCGTGCTCCAAGCTTGGAGAAGCCCGAAGTCTTCAGCAGCAGGAGCCAGTAGCACGTCCAAGCCCTCAGATAGGCAGCTAAATTTGTAGCAACGCTGCATGAGTTCATGTTGCTGTTCGATGGCGATAGGTTGCGGATCAAGACCAGTGGCAGGAAGGCAGGATGCCCCTCTGGCAACAGATTGCGCGCTACGCAGCTCAATTCGCGCGAGCGGAAATATAGAACGGCGGAGAAGGGATAGAAACGGAAGCCTGCACGCGCGGCAGGGAAGCACTGAAGCCAGGACACAACTCCAGATTGCGCCACGATTTGGACGGGTTTGACGCGAGCCGGAGGGTCCGAGGTGTACAGAGCCCCAAAATAAACGCTGCCAGCCATGGCGGGGATCCTCCGGCTTGGTTTGCAAGGCTGAAGTCGTACGAGTAGATAGATTCTACAATACGACAAGCCGGCCAGTGGCTATGAACGCATGCCTCGATATTAGAATCGGTTTACTGGCAAGGAACGCTGCAACAGGCCTGGCAAGTAGTCGGTAGCCGTGGGCCACATCTCCGCCAACAGCAACACAACTCTGCAGAACATGCATGAGCGCTTGGGCAATGCCTCCGCTGCACGCGACCGCAGCCAGGAAGACGCTCTGACTAATCTGTGGTCCGGAAGAAAATAGAGCGCCGGCGTTGACGAGGTGGCAGCCAGTGTCCCAATGCTGGTGCGAGCTGCGGCTAGTGTGCCAAGAGCGTTGCCGTAGGCCTAGATATGTTGTTTTGCAAAGTCGTCAGGCAGTACAGATGGCAGCGACGAGCCCAAAGCCGATAGAGCAATACAAGACCCAGAGCAAGCAGGACCAGACAAACCATCGAGGTGCACGTACGATAGCGTGTATTCGGGTGCGGTGCGTCGAATTGAGCAAGTGTTTTTGCGCCTGTGCGTCCTGGCAGCTTATCTCTGCACGACTTTCACCGGTGGATAACGACAGCAAGACAGCCCTTCACATCCAGCGCCAGGACGACCGCGAGCCATCATAAGCAGGAGCATAGGTCACTTAGCCGGGTGCGCGCGTCGAGCAAGGTTGAGGGAGTTCGGGGTCGCTGAGCGAGCGTTGAGGGCAGAGATAAGAGATAGGGAGCAAGTGGTGGCTGTGTCGCGTTTTGTCCCGAACACGGATATATATATTCTTATTTCCGTACCTTATCGTGCATGAACCCTTAACAGCACAGTTCACAGATTGAGATGGAGTTCTTGAAATTGAGTTATTATATCCTTGTGATGCAAAATATAGAGTATATGAAGCTTCCCGTTGCAGAGTTTAATCGTTGATCATATCGGCCACTTGCGTAGATTCTCTCGCCCCGGGCGAAGCACGTTTTATGATTGTAGTTTACCGAGATATCCGTACGAGCCGACCGCAGGGCCCGGCAGCACCACAGAGTCGGAATCCTTCGAACTTATCAGAGACAATGCAAAGTGCTATGGTCGGACCGCTCACAAAAATCGCTCCTGGGGTACGTCCAGCGGTAATGACTCTTGTCAAAGCGTCGGCGGTAACCAAGCCTTGTTTCACAGCTTCTTCCAAGACAGAAATGAGCCAATTCTGGCAATTCCATGCGCCGTTGGGAACGTAAACGGGTGTCGTGGACGCGATATGTTCGAGCTGAGCCCGCTGCTCGTGCGTCATGGTGCATATGACAACCTGAGCGACGGGAGGGCTTTGTGACGCGAGATCGAGCGTCTTGGTCAGTGGGCCCCAGTTTGTGTAATGCTGGAAACCACGCTCTTGCACAATTTGTAGCTCGCGCCAAACGGTGTGTATGCCATCTTTGAGTTGACCGACTTGCCAGCCAATCATCCAGTGACGGCAGTCCAGTTCGGAGTGATTGTTGAAGACTAGCAGGGCGACGTCCAAGTCTGCTGGGGGGTCGGGATAGAGGTGATCGATGTTGCCGGGCGGCGGGCGACCTTTAGATCGATGGACGTGAGCGCAGCTTTTAATTATACTATACACTCGTATGCACATACCTGGAGGACGCCCCATGTTTTCCATGATGACCATAGGCTCTTCTTGAGTCATAGTATTGGGGGCTGAGAACAAGGACAAAGTCGCTTTCTAGCTCCGATCCCGAGAATCTGAGCTCCAACGGAATTGCTCTACTGCCATACTACAGCGGCTTGGACATGTGGGCTGACATGACATCCTGGTCGCTAATAATCTCTCTTTCGGTCAATCATGAGTTGGCACACAATAAGATAGACTGTATCCTGTAACAATAGTGTACACATAGAAAAGGGAGCTAGCCGGCATGGCCTCGAAGTCCGCGCGACGGTTCATTACCGAAACCGTCTGGTAGTCCTTACTCGTGGACTGGAATATTTGACCATAACGTCCGTCAAATTCGACCCCTTCAGGACGGCATTGACTCCTCCCGCCACGCCCGTCACATCCCGCGGGGCCGGCGGCCTGAAGCCGCTGCGTTCAAGAACCAGGTCCTTGAACAGTAGCTCATAAAACACCCATGCCGACCAGAGGAATTGTTTGCGAGCTGGCGGCGCGGCGGGGACGCACGCCTCGAAGCTCGCGAGCCGTTCGGCGCCGATGAACGCCCTCCCCTTTCCACCACTCCGGCAGGCCACTTCCTTGCGCAGATGCACAGCATCTGACTCCAGCAGGTCCGGGAACGTCACGTCAACGATGCTCGGCCGGTCCCGTACGAACGCGACGAGGCGCTTCGCCATCCTGCGTTTGCGCTCTGCGATATCCTCGGCCGTGGGCGGCGGCGCGGCGGGCGCGGGCGGCAGCTCTGTCCATACACGGAGGAACTCGGGGTTCTCCACCCTGAAGACCTCGAGATGCGGTAGGATGTGCGGGTCGTCAAGCCAGGTCGTGCTGACGAGGTGCGCGGCGGGGTTGGTCGCGGAGCCCAGATCGCAGCGCACGCCCATGGCAAGGACGCGCAACGATGGCGAGTGCCGCGTAAGGAAGTCCGCAAGCGCGGCAGAGTCGAGGCTGCGTAGCGCCATCTTGTAGACCTCAAAGTTCCGCAGAGCAGGGAACGTGATACGTTCCGGAGGCGGTGGCGGTGGCAAACTAGGGTCGTTCGGAGGCGGTGGCGAATAGCCGATAAGGGCCGCGAACCCGAGCACTCTGACAAGACAGAGATTCTGCAGCGTCTGAGAGCAAGCTGCGAGCAGAGGCGTCCACGGCGTGGCATCCTGCCCGTTCCAGCGGGCAGTTACACGGCAGTCGAGGTCGTAAAGGTTGAGCGTTGTCAGGTTCCTAACCAAAGACCCGTCCGGCACCTTGGCCGAAGAGATGCAACACAAGAACATTTCGCGCAGACGGCCTTTATCGCCCAGAAGCAGCGTCCAGAGATCCAATGGCTGACTATCTTCAAGCGGCGGTTTGTAGTCCTCTGCGAAGTCCTCTTGCTCTGGGCTACCGTTCCTCAGACGAAAGGGCACCGTTACAATCTTATTGAACGCAGACCAGCGTCCCTTCTGCGACTTAGTCGGAGAAGGCACCGGTGCATCCAATAAGAACCACGACACATGCCGCCGGAGAAAGACAGCAAAAATATTGGGCAGCTGTGGGATCAAAACCTGCAACAGCTGGTGGATTTTGTGCGGGTGTGGCGCTCCTGTATTTGGTAGCTCGTTGTCAACGTAGCGGTTGCTAGCAACGGACTCAAAGTCGTGGAGAGTGGGTATGGTGGGCTCGAGCGGCTTGACGACATCGTCAAGAACGACGCGTGTAACAGCGGCGCGCAGGTGGCCCGATGCTGGGCGAAGCAGACATTCCAGCCATGAGACGAGCCTGTCCTGCTCGTCGGGGATGAACGGGACAACAAGGGTCCGCGCGAGTGCTGTGTACGCGCACTGGGAGAAAGCGCGCGAGGCCAGCGCAACTGCAGGAAGGTCGTACGGCCATTCAAGATCGGCAAAGATTTGGAGGAGCAGTTCGGGTGGAAGCATCGCAGTTTGGACGAAAGATAACAGCGGATGTCGGAGTTTGCGGACACACTCTATCTGCTATTCCAACGGCATCCTCGACAGCCCGGCCCCGGTCACTGAGCGTGCGCACTATAAGATCCGTGCAAGCGGCAAAGCGTAGCCCGAGCGCACCGTGCTGCATTGCCTACTTGCGCAATTCTGTCCTGTGGCCATGGCTTCAACTTCGCCGATTGCGACGTCGCGGCTCGTCGCGGCTTCGCTCAACTCCGCCGTTCATCCCCGTGTCTCCATCACAATTCAGCGGAACAATTTCAGCCCATAGACGGCATTGAGCAAGTTATCCCCGATGAAGCGAAACGGAGTGTACAGGGAGAAAACAGTCTGTCAAGGCCAAGAGATTGCTCAGTACAGTACGCATCCAGATCCATTATCGCAACACGGTTTGTGTGCAGAGGATATCCATTTTATGACGAGAATGCTCCAGGCTGCTCAGCTATATACTTGCAGGGCACGGCATTGCCGGCCAGCCACGCACTCTGCCACACATCTTCTTTACGGCCAGCCACCCAGCGTTTACCGCCATTCACGAAGCGACCATATCCTACCTGCATTCGACGGGCACGAACACTTCGAGGTGCGTTCGAGCGAGCTTTGCAACGGTTCCGGCTGCACTCATGATCGCCGTTGTCGCGAATCATAGTGCCCTGCGTCGACACCCTCCTTTCCACAGTCCACCGCGCAATGGCCGAGTCCGTGTCGAAGTGGAACGCGAGGACAGACGATATATGGCGCAGGCTCCCCACCGAGCCGTGCGCCGAATGCTTACCTTGAGATGAAAGACAGGATCGCGGCCACCCACAACTCCCGCCTGTGGTGCATGAACGCGCTCTCCATTCCGTCCCTTTGGAGCACAATCCACTCCACGGGCTCTCCCGAGCTGGACACGACGCTGGTGCAGACGATGCTGCGTCGCTCGGCTTGCGCGGGCCTTTCGCTCACGCTGGTTTCTCCTGAAGCCTGCCAGCGCATGTCGCCCGGGCCCTTATTTCGCGACGCTCACCGACCAAAATGACTCGGAGATTTCGAGCGGGTACCTATAGCTCCGCGTGACTATTTGTGCCCTTCACAATCCCCCGTCTCAGGGCTCTGTCCGGCATACTAAACCTCTCCTTGATCGACTCACTCGCGAGGCGAATTCCAGGACTGGTTTTTGTGACATATGCCATTGGGCATATGTAACCACATGTTGACGTTCTTGCATTGATTGCGGCTGCGAGTCGACAAGTTTTGGTCGAGGACAAGGAAGTTCACCCTCTGCCCCGCCCCTTCCACCGGAGGGGGGCACTACAACGGGCAAGTCTAAGGGGTTGTAATTCTTCTCCGGTATGATTTCCCCGGACATCACGCGGGGATAAGGGATCATTGTGTTTTCTCTTGTCCTGGTTCGGCCTCCATTGTTCTTTCTTGTCAGGCAGGTAGGTGCACGTGGGCACTTTTGTATTTGACAGGAATACGAAGCCGCCCTCTCAATGTTCAGTCTGCGACTGTACCACATTTCCGGGTCTTCCATGTGATACGGGATTTCTGCGGATGGATTTCTACGACGCCGTGACACACAATCGTGGTAAATCAGCGTGTAATCCTGAGGACCGTGAGTGACAGTTCGTCCGTCCCGGACGAATTTGCGGCATCTTCCACTCCACCGGTGGCTCTTGAGCGCCTCGTGCCCTAGTTCATAAGAGTATCAGAGGCGCAGCGGGCTTCACCAGAACTTATTCACCAAGTATCTTGAACGTAGATGACTACACCCGTCCATTACCTACCTGACATGGGGAAGCCACCGGGTAAGCCCCACCATGGCCATAATCGAGCTTGGAGTCTTGCTCATCGTACTTTCTCATTCCAGGTAAACCTCGGCCTGGCAGCATCGGCCACCTCGTCGGAGAACCCAGCGGCCCCTGTGAGATCCTACTCATTGAGTGGATGCAGACCGACGCATACGGTCGACTGCTTCCAAAGGCGGACCGTCATCTTGCCATCGGATGGATCGTTGGAGAAAGGTCATCCACCCCAGTTTGGATGCTGCTTCATGTCCTCCAGGAGCGCGGCTTCCAGCACCTGACGAATTGGGGCCCGATGACCAAGTTCGAGACAGATGGCACTCGCACGGCCGTCAAGCGCAGTCTCGGCTCTCACACCCTCCAGACTCGTAATCTCCTCAAAGATATTGCTCGTAATATGCCCGTCCAGGTCCCTGACGGCCATTATAACTGCCAACACTGGGTTTGGCAGGTTCTCAGCACCGCTGTTGCTCAGGGTTTACTTACCCAGGCGACCGTGAACACTGCTTGGAATGCGTTCGTGCACGGACGATGATACCAGGTGTGTACCGCTGGAAGTAGGAGCACGGAGCGCGCGTATTGACTTCCTCGTAGTGCTTGAACGAAGGGTTCCCGAAACGAGATCAGACACATACAAGTCAACGATAGTCATATTCCTTGAGAATTAACACTACGATAAACCACAGACACCCGCTAACATTCGTGAGATGATCATGAATGCGCAAGTCACCGAGTTTTCGCGTGAAGGTCACCGATACAAAGAGGTGACGCCGAGGATGGAAGAGGGCGATGTTACAGTGTCTCATGCCGAGGAGCAAAGAAATCCATAAGATATGACCATCGATCCAGGCTGAGCGGTAGAGTCAGAACCCTTGAGCGTAGTCAGACGGAATGCATGCCGATAAGGGATCGGTGCTCACGAAAATGGCTCCTGGGGTCCTTGCAGCTGACATACATCTTGCAAAGTCGTCCGCCTTGACCAAACCATCGCTCACAACGTGGTTGAAGACGGACATAATCCAGTCTTGGCAATTCCATGAGCCATTGGGGACATACGCAGGCGTCGTAGACGCGGTTTGCTCGAGCTGGGTCCGCGGTTTGCGTGTCATGGTGCTGCAATGGAAGGGCTTTGCGACGCAATATTAAGTGTCTTGGTGAGTGGGCCAGGTTCGTGTACTGCTGGAAAACACGCTCCTGTAGGATCTGAAGCTCGCGCCATACAGTGTGGATGTAATCCTTCAGACGACCAACTTGCCAGCCAATCAACGAATGACGACCATCTAGTTCAGGGTGGTTATTAAAAACGATCAAGGAAACCTCTAGGTTCCCTGGGGGGTCGGGATAAAGGTGATCGATGTTATCCGGTGGCGGCCGGCCTTTCAAGCCATCCGACATTAGCAAAATCTCGTAGCCTGAACATGCTACTAGGCGCACCTGGAGGGAGAACCATATTTTCCATTGTGACAAGAGGTTGGGCCATGTTGCAAGCTTAGACGGCGTGTGATGAAGCTTACTTGGAGGGCAACTACCGAGTCCTTCTCAACTCCGCCATTCATCCCCCATGTCTCCACCACAGTTGGCGGAACAATTTCAGCCCATAGACGACATTGAGCATCTTATCCCCGATGAAGCAAAAGGGACATCTCGAGAAGCCGGATGGCGCGAACAGCTTTACTTGCTCTAGTTTGTCTGCATGCATCCAGCTCAGAAGGCAATACCAATCACACGTAGTGATGTCCCACAGTTTGACAAGCTTTTTTTACAACTTGGATGTATGTGGTATCGGCTATAATTGATCTGCTCACTGATTTTGGTAGTGTGCCACTTAGAGCTCGAGAACGGCATCGTTCGGGACAGCATGCGCGTAGACATAGCTGTCCCTCGCCAGCCAGTTCTCTCGTCCGGCGTCGTGCACCCTTCGCACCCCATTGATGAGAGATTCCACTTGTAAGATTGCATAACCCAATAGCCATCCCTGACACACCTACAGTGCTGCCGTCCGAACTGGTATGAGTATCACCTTTGAAGTCGTTGTCATGGACGGAGAGCTCCACCGTGTTGTTTGCGCTGGATCATGGATCGCGCAGGAGTCTTTGAAAGGTACCTTATCTTGATAGCCCCATGACAGAGGTATCTGACTATGATAGTCCAAGAATTTCTCGTCGACCTATTGCCAGAGGGGACAACTTCGCCTTGTGGTACCCTCCGCATCACGAGTCTCGCCTACAAAGCACGCGATTTCAGACTATACTGTGACGACGGCCTGTTTCCTGCATCTCGTTGGCTAGGATCAGCGTCCCCGGCGATCCTGGACATTTACAGCACGGTCTGCACGCCTGCTCCCGAGGTGGTTACCGATATCTTGCGCCGTCTTTCCAGTGCCGCCAAGGTCGACGCCGATGGTCGTGTCTTCGACATTGGTTCTGGTCAGCTCGTGAAACGCGCAGGCCGCCTCCTCGCGCGAGAGGCAGTAGCCACGGAGTACGTTCGTCGGCACACGTCCATCCCCGTCCCACGCATCTACGCGTTTTTCGAGCACGAAGGTCTTGGGCACATGGTGATGGACCATATGCGCGGCACGCCTCTTGTCGAAACGATTGTTTCGCTGTCCCCCGGAGACCGCAACGAAATTTGCGAGCAGCTATGCAGGATCGTGGCCGAGTTGCGCACCCTCCCGGCGCAGAACTCTCTGGGCGGTTGGCCATGTGGCCCGTACAACAATATCGACTTTCGAGAACCCGAGCCATCTATGCCATTCCCTTCCATCGAGGAATTCTGGCACTGGTGGCTGCGAAAGCGGCGTATGGACCTGTCGCCTCCTCCCCCGGCACTTGCTGGCAATTCACGATTCGTGCTTGCTCATGGGGATATTGTGCCCAAGAACATCCTCGTCGAGGGGAGCACCGTCGTTGCTATTCTTGACTGGGAAACTCTGGGCACGTACCCTGATTGTTGGGAGGCGATGGTCATCGCCAGTCAGTTACATCCCAGGGCTGAAAATATGGAGGAGCTCCCAGGGTGGCCTGAGAGTGATGGCTGGCAACTGGCGGCAAAGATAGGTTCGCTACTGTACCCTTTACCTTTCTAGAACAGCGTCAGAATGCGGGAGCCCAAGCAAACAGCAACCGATCTTGAGGCAGGCAGCACTGGTAATGCAACTTGAACGGAGCAAGGGGTGCAACATGCAAGTACAGTGGCTAGTTGAAGAGTGACCTGTAACGTACGCAAGTCATGACAATAAGGCTGCTCGAATTTTCGCGAAGTCAAGATAGGCATGCAGGTAGCGCGTGGAACAATTCTCGACAGGTTTTAAAGGACAGAACGTGCGTTACTATTTAGGCACAACGATTACATGAAATGTGAGCAATAAAGAAGGTTGATCGATTTTCTGGAAATATATATGTCTACAGTAATGAAGTCATGAACCGATAATTGATGTCATTTTAAGCCTCGGGCGACGCGGCCTGAGTGGACGCCTGGAATGAAAATGAGTAATGTATCAAAACGAGGCATATTGAGACGTACGCGATAAAGCTGGACGCGATGGCCAGCGCCGCAAGTGACGCGGCTGTCGCCAGTGCAGGCGAAGTTGCACTCCTTCTCGGCAACGGTCGCAGGGCGCGCGCCCTTCAACCAGCCCTTGCCGCACATGCACTCGTTGCCGTACTCAACGCCGGCAAGGGAGTAGCCGGCGCTTTTACACTTGTTGGTGCACGCGAGCGGCGAGTTGTTCTGCATCTCGTACACCTTGGTGTTCTTCAAGAGCGACTCGCCGAGCGTCGGGTCGTTGACACACTTGTACGTGACCTTCCACCCGCTCGCAATCTTCGGCGTGCCGCTCTTCAATGTAGGCTTCTTGCCCGCGAGCTTCGAGTTGGTGTAGACCGCCGAGCGGTGGTCGCCGCCGCACGTCTGCTTGCCGGTCTTGTCGCCCGAGCAGTGCTGCTGGCACTCGCTCGACGGCCGCTTGCGCAGGACGGGCTTGGTCGAGCCGCAGAAGCACTCGGTGCCCAGGCGGATGGCCGCGTAGCCGTAGCCGTTGCCGGAGCAGAGCGAGAGGCATTTGGCGTGTGTCATGTCGAGCAGGACGTTGCGCTGCAGCGCGAGCGGCGACTTGTGCGTGAAGACGCGCTGGTCGCCCTGGTCCGTAACGCACGCGGCGGTGAGCTTCCACCCGCTGGGAAGCGCGATGGCCGCGGTGTCGGTCGTGTTGCTGGTATCGACGGATGCGGCGGAGACGGCGAGCGCGGAGACGACAGCGAGGAGAAGCTGAGCGGCGACCATCTTGTATATGTGTGAAGCTGATGAAGCCGCTGGGAGATGCTATTCGTCGTTGCAGACAACATGGTTTATATGTGCTCGACGAGGCTGCGCCAAGAATTGCAGAGCGGGGGAGCCGCGACGCTGTCCGCTGGCCGATCATCGTCGATGCAGTCCGTTCCGAGCTCCAGCAGTGGAGAGCAATTCCGGTGATCATGATCAGAGGTAGCGTCGTCCCGGCATGGTTTGGCAAAAAAGCAGAGCAAGACTGTAAGCACGAATGTGGTCTATGGTAAGGCAGCCTTGGCAGACAGCTGGTTACAGGAGGCATGGAACGGGGTCATCCGCCAGTCCAGGACACGCGCAGCGGTAAAAACCCATGCTCACTGCCCGATACGCGCCAGGCATCAAGCGGTGAGCTCTTGGTAGCAGCGGGTTTCGGAAGACTGAGTAAACACGCTCCGAACTCCGACTCAGCGAGCTCACACCAAAAGTTTGTCGTGATCGTCCCAGTCGCTATTAGTTTACAACATCTAGAAGAAATAAGCATACATCGTGTGCCGCCATTCAGTGGCGTACTTAGGTCTAGTACAGATAATAGAAGAAAGCTATCATGTACAGGCTCACCGCGAGCACGATTGTGCGCCAATGGAGGAACTCTGTCCGCTCATCGGGTTCTGCAACGAGATTCATCGGCGCAAAGGCTTTGGCACTGATCGCCTCGCGATAACAGTCAACCATATTCTCCATTGCGCCAGTCCACGTCCGGCCGGTCGCGCTATTGACCGCCGCAGCGGCCATCTGCCACCGCCTACCAGAGTCCTTGACCAACTCGCCCAGCATCGCAGCATATTGCAACGCAGTCCCCTGCACGGGCATCAGGAGGCCGTTGCGCCCATGCGCGATGAGGTCGCGCGTGCCCTCCGCATCGAGCGCGGCAACGGGGAGCCCGGACGCCAGCGCCTCGCAGACGACCTGGCCGAACGTCTCCGTAAAGGACGGGAACGCGAAGACGTCCGCGCTCGCGTACCAAGCCGCGAGCTCCGCCTGGTCCGCTATCTGCCCGGCGAATGTCGTGAGGTGCGCGATGGGTTGCTGGCGCGCGGACGCCTCGAGCGCGGCGCGGTGCGGGCCGTCGCCGACGAGCACGAGGCGCAGCGGGCACGTGCTTGCGCTTGGGTGGCGCGCGACGAGATGCGCGAAGGCGTCCAGGACCAGCTGAAGGTTCTTCTCGTATGATCTGCAAATTTGCCGCCTATCAGCGCACGTGCGCTGCTCAAGGATTTGGGTTGGTGCTCACATTCTTCCCACATACAGGATGACAAAGAGATCATCCGCCGCAGGACACAGGGTTGGTGACGGTGGCGGCGTGAGAGGGAACGCGATGCGGTCCGAGCATAGAGCCTTGGCAGGTGAGGCCGGAAGGCGGAACACGGCGTCTCCTAGCGTGTGCGTCGCCCAGCTGCAGGTTGATTCTGCCCGTGACGCCTTCGCACCGAGCTGTTCGCGGATGCGCGCTGAGCGTCTGGCGGGGGTGAACACGGACAGGTCGACGCCGCGCGGCCATATCCGCAAGTTGGTCATTCCGTGCGCGGTCGCCAGTGCGTCTGCAGTGGAGGGCGAAGGACAAGCTGTCAAGTCGCATCTGGCACGCGGCGTCGGTATATGAAATATGACGCGGGGCTGGCGGGACTAAGGGGCGTACTTAGCGTGTAAATTTCGCAGCCAGCTCCACATTATCTGCAAACACGCACGAGGGTTGGGACTGCGTTGCCCGTTGGATGCCGTGTTTATGACTCACTGGTTCCAGCCACCCGGCCCCAAAGAGGGTAGCGTACCTGGAACGGGAGATGTCAGACGTCAGTGAAGATACGCCGGTACGATTTGGATGTCACGCACGTTGCAAGATTGGTATGATAGCTCGCGACGACAGGCCGGCGATTGGGTCCAGTCCACGCTGGGCCGCACCAGCCTGCCTGCAGCGCATAGAGAAACTGGGCGCCCAGCCAGACAGGGTCGACGATGTGAATCACATCTGGATCCTACAGCTTGCGGTGAGCCGGGCAGGGTTGTAAGCCCCGCAAATCACATACAAAGGCTACGATGGTGCTGAGGAACTTGGGCCGCAGGAAGTTGAGCTTGAGTCCAGGGTAAAGAACGAGCGGTACGCCGGCGGTTCCGATTAATGGGAAGGTTGCATAGTAGCCCATCCCGCTTTCAGGCCCGAGCACCACGCATTCGTGCCCTTGCTCGCGTAAATGGGTGAGAAGACGGGCCAGGGTCCGCGTTACGCCGTCGACCTGGCGCGGCGAGTCAGACTTTGTACAGAAACCCGAACGGGGTGTTTGCCTTTGGCATGAGGTTCTCTGCGCATAAATATGTGAGATCTTCCCAGACAATAACAAAGAGTCGCCAACCTGTCACGATTGCAATTCGCAGCCTCCTCTCGGGCGCCATGGCTGGGCGAGATGGAGAGAAGGGGATATGGATCGTTAACCATTTTGTGCGTGATTATAAGGCCATGGGCGTCCGATAGGCGTCTGTCTGCCGAAGACAAAGCACCAACGATCCTCGATGGTGGCAAACGAGGGTGCGTGCGCGAACCCATGAACGCTTGCTTGACCAATGAGAGCGCGATAAACGTGCACGCGCTCGAATTTCTTTCGCACGTTGCATTTTCGCAGAGCCTTGGTCCGCCGGTCTGAAAATCACAGCAGGAGGTCGATCGGCATTACATGCCATTTGGTACAACATATAGGTACAGCAGGTACTGTCACAGCTCTATGAGTTTTGTTAGTTCTAAGTCACTGTCAAATTGCGGGACTTGCAGTACTGACCGGAAAGCAAGGAATCACGCCTCCTCGGAGTCTTCGTCCTCGTCCTCATCTTCATTATCGCCTTTACTCTTGGGCTCCTTAGCGCTCTCTGCAGCAGCAGTAGCATCGCGCCACCGCGTCAGCTCATCCCCAGCCTTCGCCTGGGCCTCTCGAATCGCGGCGGATAGCGCAGCGTAATACACCGCTGCACTGGCACTCTTCGGGTCTTCGCTCAGAGGGAAGGCATGCTTTGCGTTGGGAGAAAGCCCTTCTGGATGCGTCACGTTCGACGGTATCTGCAGAGCAACCTCGATTTCGAGTGATGCGGCCATGAGACGAAGGAGCGTGTCAACTCCGCCAAACAACCTTTGCTTCTGAACTTGGCACTACAGCCGCTGCTCGAGTGCACATTTGACCACACATGCGCTCAACCTACAGAAAAAAGGGTTAAAATATGAATTTAAGAAAACCGGTGCGGGACTGGATTGTAATCCTGGATGCCTTGACTCTGCCTTCCATACGGACTTCAATAACGACGTCGACGACGATGGCGGCTCTCGAGTTACGACGCGTCGCAGGGACTCCGTGTATGCTTGGCTCACCTGCTGCTGCAGCTACACTCTTATGCACTTTCAGATTCTTGTAGCTACTCATTTGCTAGTGACTCCTGCCGCCAAGCCCGTCCCGGCTGGGAGCAGTATCCAGGCAGCCGGCATACACTTCCCGCAGTCTTCGCAAGATGGTGGTCCAGAAACAGAGGAAGCTGTGACGCAGCATTGGTCAACAAAGCTCATTCTTTGAATTGATCGACGCGCGGATTGTGAAGGCGAGCTGTCTCCTGAAGATTCTGCACAAGTGCAAACACAGTACTTATCGTCGCGTCCTGCAAGCAGAGCTCACGTACGTCGGGTTCGGACGATACGGAGAGCCGGATGGGATTCGCGAACCGGCCCAAGAAGGACTTGCACGTTTGAATCAGCCACAGGAAAGCGTTCCCACAACGCTGTTTCAGTTGCCGGCGAGACAGCTCACGCTCCCGCCATAGGAAGTATGTGCGGGGCTCCTGCTCTCAACGGGGACGTCGCAGCGTCCATCGCGCAATGGCTGCCCAGCGACGACCTCGCGCGGTTCTGCGCGGCGTCGCAGATGGTGTACGCCGCGGCGCTCCCCGTGCTCTACAGAAACGTCTACATCGTCACCTCTCACGCGTGGAAGGTGCACGCGTTTGCGTCCTTCTACGCGACGATATCGCGCAGGCCGGTCCTGGGGCGCTTCGTCAGGAGCCTGTTTATCAGCTACCACGGCCCGACGTCCAACATCCTCCGCCTCCTCGCCTTGCTCCCGCGTCTGCAGTCTCTCCACAGCGCGCACACCTTCCGCACAAATTCCAGCGCGCTGCCGTTGCAGCGCTCGCCGTTCGCGTCCCTCTCCTCGCTGTCGTGCGAATGGACGCCGTGGCTGGACGAGCTCATGGGCCGCATGCAGCCCGTCCGCCGGCTGCACATCGACGTCCCTCACATACGACGCAACTCCCCAGAGCTCTCTGGTCTGGAGCGGCTTCTGATGGCATCTCTCAGCACGCTGGAGGAATTATCGATCACCGACCTACGCGTGTTGCTGATATTCAGGGAGCACCAGCATCTCGCCTGGCCGCGCGTCCGACGGGTAGACCTACACGTCTCCACGACCTTCAGCGACGTCGGACAACTCCTGACGAGCGTGTTCCCCCATTTGCGGCAACTGCATGGCCGGGGGTCGGTGGACCTGCTGTCCAGCCCCGCGGTCCTGCCCGCGCTCGACTACGCGCAGATATTCGTCCCGGATGATGCGGCCATGAGGATGCAGTCTTCTTCGTCCACCATGAGACGCTCCATTCGTCATCTGATGCTGGAGGGCACGGGTATGCGGGAAAGCGACATCAACGCGAATATCGAGCTCACGCTCTCCGCCGTACAAGCTGAGAAATTACATAGTCTGAGCGTAAGACTGGGCAGGGATCTTATACCAGCGCTATGCGGCATGCTCGCCAGCTGCTTCAACCTGTCGTATCTTTTCGTGTGCTGCAGACCAGATACAGTACGTCAGCCCTAATTCCCTACAGATACCGGAGACTGACTGTTGCAATCATCTTCCATTAATCCAGGTCGTGGAACTTTGCCAGGCATTGACGCGACTGCGCCCTCAGACAGCCGCCCAACGCCTGCGGTGCATCGGATTCAACATATCCCCCGCGCACTACGCCGACCCCATCCTAGTCGAGAAACTTGCACTGAAAATCGACGCACTCAAAAAGCAGTTCCCGCTGCTCAGACTGGTGGAGCTCCGGACGTTCACCCGCACAAAATTGCTGGGCGCCATGTCCATCGTCAACGTCCACTGGCGAATATCCCGCGACACCGGAGAGACGCGGCGCGTTCAGAGCGATATAAGAGTGTGGGATGTTGCGTGGTGCGAAGGGCCCGAGCATCTCGACCGCTTGCATATTTTACAGTGATTGAGATTGTGGGTCCAGTATGTACGAGCCATCTTGTTGTATTCGACAACGGCAACGTCTACACTGGGTCGAAATCTGTCAAGAGCTTGTAATCTGCGATGCGCTCGGGCGCGGAAGGGCTATCAGGTTTCCTTCGCCTGTTCACGGCTGGATGAGTAACCGGTCAATGAGCAGTGGAGACTATGCGTACTTTTCGCCTGCGGCAAGCGAAGGGAAAGACCCAAACAGATCCTTATGTTTAGGCATCGGTGCTTCCCTGCAAGAAATCTGAACGATGCAAACCAGAGATGCTAAGGAAGGTCATACGTGAAATATGGGTGTTGCAGGGCTTCTTCTGCACTGATTCGCTTTGCTGGGTCGTATTCCATGAGGGACGAAATCAGGTCGATGCCAGCAGCGGTCAAGTACGGAAAGCGTTGGCGGAAGGCAGGCGGCGTGTAGTGGGGAAGTGATATTGTCTTGGATAGCGGTAAGGTGTTGTAGTCTGGCCAGTTGACCTTTGTCGGTGGCCCCAGTAGTTTGAAAATCTACGAAATATTAGGCGCAGTTACACACCTATGAATGTTTGCGAACCATGCTAATGAGCTCGAGCTCTCCTTTGGCTTGGAAGAGCGGCTCGTTGAGGATGAGTTCTGCGAAGATGCAGCCCACCGACCACATGTCAACGGCTGTTGAGTATTCGGTGGCGCCGAGGAGGATCTCTGGCGCGCTGCAATGTTACTCAGGATCATTGTCATGAAGAAGAAAGGCGGTACGTACCGATACCAAAGCGTCACGACGAGTTGCGTAAGGCCCCCGACTCCCACTGGTTCGCCATATCGACGCGCGAGCCCGAAGTCTGCAACTTTGATGGTACCGCGGTTGTTCATGAGCAAATTGCTCGTCTTGAGGTCACGGTGCAATATCCAGTTGGAATGACAATGCGCGACCGCGCTGAGCAGTTGCAGCATCAGCGTCTTGATTTCAGATTGCAAGAATGGTGTCGGCATGACGGTCAAGAGCGATTTGAGGTCGTGCTCGATGAAGTCCATGACAATATACACTCTGCGATGCAGGCGCTGTAGCAAGATTCGCAGAGCGCCGTCCAGCAGAAACGCACTGACTGGGTGAGCGTGTCGCCGACGACGACCTCGCGGATGTTGACGACGTTTTCGTGTCGGCAAGCCATGAGCGCGTTGATTTCGCGTAGAGCAGTTATGGGGAAGCCGTGTTTCTCCTCTTCAAGCTTCAGCTTCTTGAGCGCCACGATGTCCCCAGCTTGGAACCGTGTTAGAAGATATTATATCTCATTAGAAAAGGCTGGAGCTTACTCTGCTTGTCCCGCGCTCGAAACACGACGCCGTACGAGCCCTCTTCGATCTGGTTCAGGCGCTCATACGAGTAGACAGAGCGCGACGATGCCAGGCCAGGATGGGCAGTCCGTGGAGGGACGTATATACTGCGTGTGCGTGTGCTACTCTGAGCGGGAGCGCGAGCTGGTGGGGGAGATGGTGGTCGTTCAGACAGCCTTTTCGGGCGTTTCTTGGGTGTAACGGAGCGCTCTTCGTCTTGCGACGGTGCATCCTCGTCTCCCAAGTCCCAGCGTGATCGTTTAGTCGCCATCGTCACGTGCAGGAAAGTAGGGAGCTGCTGCGTTGAAAGTCCGCCACCGTTTCTTGTCAAGCCGCCGCCAACAGCTGCTCTCGGGCACTCTGCCAGTGCCATCTCCGCTACATCTGAATGCCGCAACTATCGCATGTATGCAACAATATCTGGGGCCCCACGTCGGCCTGTGTCGATATGTCGCAGACCAGGAGACCAAGACCAGGCTGATTTCGAATCCAACCAGGAGAGTCAGCTCCGGGCTCGGGGAGTCTGGGCTGGTCACGATCCCAACCCGCGCGTGGGCCGCCTACCGCTTCAGACTGAAACCTTCTGATCGGTGACGGGAAATACGAGTACATAAGGCCCTGCCATTCTACAGGAAAAATCATCACAAGCACACTCACAGCACTCACACACATCGCCTCAAATGCGCTTCTTCTCCGCCGTCATCCTCGCCCTCGCCCTTGCTTCGACCGAGCTGGGTGTCCATGCCTCTCCAGTCCGCTCGCCCGCGCCAGGAAAATACAAGCAGTTCAACGACGAGCCTACGAGTGCCAGTCCGAGCGCAACGCACTCGGTCTCAAAAACGACACACCGTGAAAGCAGCACCCCGTCGCCGACCCATCACAGCACGGGCACGTCTTTCGCCGCCAAGTCAAAGACAACGCATCGCAGTGCGAGCACGTCTCCGACCAAGTCGTCGAGTGACACCATGACCACCGAATCGTCCACCTTCAAGCATCGGTTCGTGCGACCCGGGTCTACGTCGACGACCGAGTCCTCAACGTCCATGACCACCGAGTCCTCAACCTTCAAGCATCGTTTTGTGCGGCCCGGATCCACGTCGACGACCAAGTCTAAAACGTCCGAGTCGTCCCTCCCGACCGGTACGGCCATCCTCGGCACCGAAACGTGGTCCGGCGCCAGCTCTACGGAGACGCCTTCCGACGAGGATATGGGCAACAACGACGATTTTGATAACTCATACGATGAGTACGATGGCGGTGAATCCGGCCCAGATGATGGTGAATTCGAAGGCTACGACGAGAGCGCCGAATCCGGCGACGATGCACCCAACGATGAGGACTTTGACTTCAACGACGACGACCAGAATTCGGACAGCGCGGACGACAACGGGTCTTATGATTACAATGCCCCTCAGAATGGTGATGAAGCTGCGCCGGAGAAGGAGCCGGGCATGTATTACGCCAACGTTCGCCGGGGCCGCTTTGCAGTTTAATACTCTAAATTATGTGGTCCCTGAATACTGGATTGTCGACTGTGCTGGCACGTCGAATGTCAGATAAATTATTGAATATGATAAGATATATGATGATTAACTCGGAGCAAAAGCTGAATGTTTGACACCGCTGCCTCGTGCCTTTTCATGAGTGTTATGCAAATAAATATCGTCTCCTCACCCGCGTGCCTCGCCCTGGCACAAAAATACAAACGACTAAGACAAATTCAGTCTGCGCAATTAAGGGGGTGCTTCTTGCAGTGCTCCGATCTTTCCTGACAGAATATCGAAGGTTACGACCCTCGATTCTGGTGTATGAACCCAGAGCTCTGGTGAGGTGTTTATATGCACAACCCCTGCTCGAAGCGTGCGCGCGCGACCATGGGATCCTGACTCCCAAGCCTGTGCATCGTTTCCTCGGAAACCTCTGAGTCATGAAGTGAGCGAGTTCTGTGATCGGGAAGCCTGCGAATCCTTCTCTAATACCTTGCAATGCCCTCACAAAGATACTTAAGATATCCTTGTTATCCTACAATTCGCGACAAACGGCTTTTGTATTCGTCCGAGGCAATGCAAGTCTCGAAACGACCCCTAAGGAATGGTACAGCAAAGGCAACACGACGGACCCCAGGGTCAGGTTACCAGTACTAGGGTTCTGTGTACAATGCCACGTTTTAAACACGGGTTAAAAAACAGTGTTTAAAACATTGTTTTAAAACAGACGTCCGAAAATTGGCTGTTTAAAAACAAAATACAGTTCAGTTGCAGGACCTCTGAGACAAGGGGACCCAGCCGGCAAAATCCGGAGCATCAGGTTAGGATGGATGGGTCCGCTGACCTTGGGCTGCAGAGGTTGAGGACCTGGGTCAAATTGGCTCCGGAGAGTCCCCCAAAGGCTCAATCCTGCTCTGAAATAGATTAACAAACATAGTCGGAGCACTTTAAGTCCTTCTCAGTTTTTTATGTTGCTGTAGGGGCATTATTCCCGGATTTATCGGATGCATATTGCGTGCTGACATAATGCATCACTGTTCCGAGTTGGGACTTCCGGGCAAGCTGCTAGGACGTCTGGACAAGCTGCTGGATGGGTACATGTCCTGGGAGCAGTAATATACATTTCTAGTGCAGAAACCCTTTTGGCTATCCTAGAGCAAGGCCAACTGCGGATCTCCGGAGGCAAATCGGAGGTATATCCGCGGAAATAGGATGGATGGGTCTTGCCTCATTGGCTTGCAGCGGTTACCAACCCGGTGCCGTCAGTTTGCTTCCGGTGTCCCCTTGCTCTGAGACATGTGTTGGAGGCACGGATTTTGTCTTTGTGCCATTTCCCACTATATCCTAGCAGCCTCCATTGCTGGTAGCATATGAGTTTAGGGTTTTGCAAGGGTCACCCATGGGTAAATTCGAGCTGACCCTTACCCTTACCCTTGTGGGTCTGACCCATGATACTACTACCCATGGGTCACCCAAGGGTCACCCCTGGGTGTGACCCACGGTGGGTAATCATATGAAATGGACTCCCAGTGACTGTCATCTTGTTCTGCCATGTGCCCATGACACATATCCTTAATTGTACACTTGTGTAAGCATTCCCGTTGCCTCCAGATATATGAGAACATATTCTTACAGGTGGAGTGTAGTGTGCTGATGGACCAAAAGGTTCACTGTCCCATGGGTCGAAGGGTCAGGGGTCACAAATCTCTGACCCTTACCCTTACCCACAAGGGTTGGGTCAGCGACCCATGAAGGGTCACCCAACCCTTGCAAATCCCTATATGAGTTAGCTGCATCTCGCATCTCACACAGGTGATCAGTGAAAGATCCGTTCAACTGCAGGAGCTGTCTCAGTGCTGTAAGTAACTAATTGGCAAGATCTCACAAGAGAACAGCATTCTTCCAGTGCCCAGACCTGAGAGTGTTGTTAAACATCTAGTATAGAAAGTGGCTCATTCTGACCTATATTCTCACAGGTAGAAGTTTACAACATTACATCGAGCATTGAAGTTTCAAGTACCATGCATTGCCAATCATACCGGCAGGTATCTGTGATATCCTAGGGTATGAGGAGGTATGCCTGGGCAAATTTGACTGGAAGGTTGCTTTTTCTAAGCTTGTCTCGATGTTTCTAATGCATTACATAAGCTGTGTTTTAAACACTGTTTTAAACACCTGTTAAATAACGGGTTGGTTAAAAAACATGTTGAGAATAGCTCGGGCATTTTACACAGAACCCTAACCAGTACTGCCCTGTCTACACAGTGAGGGCTACACGTAGATACTACAGTGAGAGAGATTGGATAGAGTGTTCATCAGAGCCCGGCGAGGAGGCTTCAACCCGATTTGCAACCACAAAGAGAAAATGTCCATGGTCATGAGATCCGCTGCCAGAGTGAGCGCTTTAGAGGCCGAGGATGGACGGCGGGAGGACGGCGAGCTGCGCGGCGGACCAGGCGGACTGCGCGCGCGCGGGCGAGAGGGTCGCGTCCCAGTTCGAGTTGACGAACTGGAGGTGCGAGCCGATGGACGCGCCCGAGAAGCCGAGGTTGACGTGGTTCCCGCCGATCGAGCCCAGCACAGACTGCAGCTGCGCGGCAATGACGGCGTCGAAGCCGATGTTGCGGCCGGAGATGCGGCGAATGTCCTCGATGAAGACGTTCCAGCGCGAGCCGAACTGGCTGGCGAGGCTGAGCGAAGATGAAAAGGGTTCAAATCAGTCATGGTGAGCTAGTCTGCGAGCTGTGGCGAAAGCTGCTCACATAATCTGCGCCTCGACTTCGCAGACCTGCGTGAGCAGAATCTGCTTCATCGACTCGATCAGGATGGCGATGTTCTGCTGCACGATCTGGACGTCGACGATGGAGCACTGCAGGACCTGCACCTGCTGCACTTGGATGACCTCAACGGACTGCTGGACGACCGTGATGTGCTGCAGCTGGTTGAAGCGGCCATCAAAGTTGCCGACGCCGAAGAAGTTGTCGAAGGTGCTGAGAGACGAGACGCCACCCCAGTTGTTGAATGCGAACGGCGGGATCGCGTTGTTCGTGAGCGAGATCACCTGCGAAGATGTCTCGAAAGCGTGCAGCTGGCTCCAGATGGACGGGAGCGAGCTGATGTCAGTCCGTTTGGACTTCTCAGCTACAATGACCGGGGTAAGAAGGTATATCGAAGCCTCAGGAGAGAAAACACGCACAGGTGGGAGCCGCGAGGGCGACATGGGACGAGGCAAGAGCGACGATAGCGGCGGGCAGGAAAAACATCGTGAAGTGGTTGAGACTGCGAGGAACGAGGTTGAATGCGTGCGAGCGAGTGATGCGTGTCGTGTGCAATGCTACAGACCAGCCGGGGTCGAGTTGAAAGACGAAGGAAGGAATACAAAAGCGAGAGGTTGTCGCGAACGAAGGGAGGCTACCAGGCCCGCTGAGACAAGGGGTCGTGGAAGGACGAGGGGGTGAGGACCTGTCCGTCCCAATTCAGCCAGAATTTATACTTCCCAGCGCGTCTCCTCCGGCGGCCATCGCGGGCTCTTTGGGAAGCCAGTCGCTGCGCTTGGCGTGCGAATAACGAGAATCTGATGCGCGAAGAGCACGCAACTCCAGTCCACTGGCTCGCTGCACCGGTGCATTGAAATTCGGGCAGGGCGGCGTCCGAATCTGTGGGCGGTCGCGATGCCACTTGCACTTGCAGTTGCCTAATCGGGGTGATGCACCATCAGACAACGGACCAGTCCTGCCGCCTGACCACCGCTGCCTCGCCTGCACGGGCCCGGCACGGCGGCCTGGAAACGCGTCGCAGGATATCTCGGGGAACTCGAGCTCGCCGACGCAACGGATTCGAGGCACCATCGGGATTTTGCTGCATAATCCTCCAGTACTGTCAGCCGCCCACGAAAATAAATGTGGCTTCCAAAGCGCACACACAATGAACCAATCTTCGTCCGTCTTCTGAAGGCGAATATTGCAGGGATTAAGAAACACGCATGTTGATCAACTTCCTCAGAGAATTTCAAGGCGTCACTACGCGGGCATCCTCCCAGCAGGGAGCAACGAACTGCAGAACCAGATGCGCTGAATAATAGATACGCAACCCTAAGATACATCTACAACTCATCCTTGGCATGCGTATGGATGAACGCGTCAGCCAGCCCTGCCCGAGAGGAGAAAGTAAGCCATCAAGGTTCAAGGTCGAGGGGTAGGGTGCAGCTTACGGCGCTTCAGGTCTGGCGACAGACTTGTCGGCAGGACGACGTTGTACTCGACGTACAGATCACCATGACCGCTGCCTTGGTGTACCGGCATGCCCTCGCCGGCAATCGTTTGCACGAATCCTGCCAGTGCAAAGTGGTTAGTCTTCGATCAGCGCGCGTTGTGATTAGCTATCGAAAACGTGGTCGCCGCCCAAGGACATGCCTTGGTCGTGATCCACCAAGACGGGATGGGACGGGATCGCGGAAGCCTCACCGGGTTGTGTTACGCCAGAGCGCTTCAGCTGGACTATGTGTCCATCGAGATGCGTCAGGTTGCGCTCGAAGCCCAGCAACGCCTGCACATTGCAGCCGCGTTAGCATCAACAGACTGGCGCTGCATGTTTGCGTACCTCCTGGATGCCGATGGTCTCCCGCCAATAAAGGCTCGTTTCTTTGCGCCGCCAGCCACCGCGAACCTTGGACGCGCGCACGCGCAGGACGACATCGCCCGGCTCCCAGTCCGGCGACTCATCGCCCTCGCCTTCAAAGACGACTTCGTGGCCTTCCGGCATGCCGGGCGTGACCTCGAGCGTGTAGTGCGCAGTGTGGTCCACGACCTTCTCGCCGTTGCAGTGCGGGCATTTGTGCACGATAACCGTACCGCGTCCGCCACATTCGTTGCAACTGTAGAAATAGGCAGCACAAACACAGATCCAAGTGCACAGTGGAGCGCGTCAACGAGAGGATATCGCAAGTCAGGGGCCGCAGGCAACGCAGAAAGATAGAGAGCGCACGTTGTTTGGGTCTGTGCAAACATGCCAGGGAAGACTTGCTGGCGGACGAGCTTGACGCCCATGCCGTCGCAGCCTGTGCACTTTTTGATATCGCCGTCGGACGCGGCTCCGGTGCCTCTGCAGTGGTCGCAAAGAATACGCTTCTTGATCATAAACTATGGTTGCTTGCTGTCAGCCGCTAGCTGAAAGATATAAAGAGAGCTTGTGCGCACGTCCACATCCTTTCCAGTGTACCTGCAATAAATCAGCATAGGTTCATATGGGAATAGCGAACTACACACATATCCGCAAGCGAAACCTCTATTTCGGACATCATCGTAGGCCCGCGTCGAGTCTGCTCATGACGGGCACCGCCGCCAAAGAAGTTCGAAAACATGTCGAATGGATTGGCGTAGTGCTGGCCGCCTTCTGCTTGCCGTAGGCCCTCCTGCTCATGCTTGTCAGACTAATGCTTTGGAACATGTGTTCCGCTCGTACCTCGCCATGGCGGTCGTAGATTGTCCGTTTCTAGCAGACGATAAGCAAACCGCGTAAGCAATTCTAGCTATTCCCAATGTCAGCGAAATCCGCAGGTGTGCGCCCGTGCTCGTGGATCCTGCAATAGACTTGGAGTGCAAATCCACGAGCCAGTAGGCGCGTACACCTGAGGATTTCTCTGGCATTCGAAACAGCCGCCAATGGTGCGTACTTCAGAGTCAGACAAGACTTCGTAGGCTGCGCGACAGTGAGCAAAGTCCGTAAGCGCTCGAGCAGCTTATCCGCGTACCGTGAGCGATTTCGATGAATTTCTTCTCAGCATCAGGCTCCTTGTTCTTGTCTGGATGGTATTTCCTGCTTAGCCGTTTGTATGCTTTCCGGATATCCGTATCGGACGCGGAGCGGGACACTGTGCGCGGATTTAGTTGCTAAAGCGCACAGGCAATTCCAAGCCTACCTCCCAGGACCTTATAAAGGTCAGCGGCTGCGACAACCCATGCCCAGCAGGCAAGCGCAACCAGCAGAAACGAGCGCATCTAAGGTATGAAGGACGAGGATAGGGAATGGAGTTAGACGCGCAACGACGCGCCACGTCAGTTGAAAGCCACAGCGGAGTTTGGAAACGTTCCTTGCTCTTCTCCCGTCATCGCCGGACCGTCCATCAACTACTTCAATGTGCACATCCTTCGTGCTACCAAGCCTCTACGCTAGGGTCTCGATCCAGACTTTTCTACTGGGGGCGCTCGGTGCATAATTTCAGCGAATCTCGCTCTCACTCTGCGTGACGGTCTTCCGAAGCTCCATGCTTGTGGGCTGACGACTCTGAATGGCCCTGCCAAAGCATGATCGCCGGGTGGTCGTACGTTGGACCGAGCAGTGCGCCCGTCCGCGCAATAACGTCCGCAATGACGGCCTCGCGCTCCTGCGATGGGAGCCCCGTGAAGAGCATCAGTGCGCGCTGTAGCCCAGCGATCTTGGACGGCATCGAGAACGTGGGTATGGCAGCGTTGTACGTATTGGTTAGGACTGGTGTCAGGTGGATCTGCCCCTTGGTTGCCTCTTGGATGCTTTCGCGCGGTAGCGGTAATGTTGGCGCCAAGATGTCCATGAGCAATAATAACTCTCTGTGCTCGGGCGGAAGATGTTTACGTCCAAGTCCTCAGCGCATACTCAGTAGTGGATGCTCGGCCCGTCAGTCAGGTTGTAGTAAATGAGTGGAATAGATATTGACATGGTAAGTATAAAGGATAGATACATGCGCAATAACCTATGAATGAGTGAGCCGTACAGCGAGTGGGTATGGTGAATGAGGGTATAAGCGAGACATCTAGAGAAACAGACGGGGAGAGGGCGTATCAAGTCGTCAAAAGTCCAGGCATCGAGATGTCCGTTCAGAGTCTAACCAGGAGATGCGAGGAGGAAGAATGATACAGTATTGGAGAGTCCGAGCCCAGATTCAGAAGGGATGAGTGGGGGCAAAAGATTTCAGGAAGGCCTGCACCTCGTCTTCCTCGTTGTCCCAGGCATTGGCATCCGGGGTGGCGGGGATGCCCAGCTCCCGCAGTTCCGCGTCAGAGAGGTTCCTGCCGGTGTCGACTGGCGCTTCGTCCTCCTGTAGCGGAGGGAGCGGAAGGACAGGGCTCGGGGCTCGCTGGATGATACCAGCCTCGGCGACCTGAGGCTGAGGAACTGCCAGAGGAAGGTCCAGAGGTTCGAGATATGCGGGACCCACGTCGTTCTCGTAAAGCCTGATTGGACCAAATTCCGGGGGAGGCGGGATTCCAGGGAGCGAAAGTCCGGGAAGTCCCAAGAATGCCCCAGGGTTCGGAGCCTGTCCCCAGAATGGTGGGACCGTAGAATCCAGCGAGTGAGAACGAGGGAGATTCATGCCGATGTTGGGCGCGATACCCAGCTCTGGCATCGAGTGGCGCTCCAGAGGAAGAGGGTATCCGAGAGGCTGGTGCGAGAGATGCGGATGGGGCTCGCCGTAAGGAGGGAGGGAGTTGGGGGTAGAGTAGCTGCGCTGCAGCGGGAGAGGAGGCGTGTCGCTTCCGCTTGGCAGCGGAAGGCTCCCGTTTGCGACCTGCAAAAAGTAATCGTAGTCCGGGGTCGCAGGCGTCACTGGAGGGCTCGCCGCTCTCGACGAGGACGAGGAGGATGCGGACGATTCGTCCGAGGCGATCTCGACCAGTTGCAGGACGATTGGGTCCTCGTCAAGTCCATGACACGATCTCATGTGGCGGCGGCAATTACCCTCTTGAGTGCTGGTATATTTGCAACCATCCTTCGTGCATTTCCATTTCCTGCAATACCATATGAGTCAGACGGCGTTTTGGAAGGAGCCTGACATGCGTACCGAACGCAGTTGTGAACGTCGTTCATGTGTCTGTCCTTGTCGGCCTTCCGTCCAAATACTTTATCGCACTTCTTGCAAGTTTTCTCAGAGATGTCTAGCACTTTCTGCAACGACGGAAACATGCCGTCAGTAGGGTTCTGAGACATAGAGGTGGGCACACTCACCGGCATGGCTGCTTGGTGGTCTCAGGAGTCGTCGCGGGAGGAGGATACGATGTTGAGGGAGCGCCGGCACCTGAGACGAGGGACGGCACTCGCAGCATGGCCTCGAATTTATAGGACGCGGCCATCGTCGAGGCCAATCACTCTGTCGCAAGACCTCAAGCGACGGAGTACACGGACCACAGAGACAAAGCTTCGCGATCCTTGCAGCTCCCATCGGCAGGAGTTGGAGAGCTTGGACCCCCCGATCGTCCAAGCAGCACAGGTCCAAGACAAGTCAGTTTTGAGCCCGAGAGACATACCCAGAGCCATTACCAAACAGCTGAGACGCATTTTCATGGCTCTTATATAACGCGAGAGCGTAGAATTACCAGAACAGACGCAAACTAAGATCCCTTGAGAGGTTCTGCACTTCCAAGAGGCATCTGCAGCATTGCCGGTCCCTGCCAGAGCTTGGACCATTGCACAGCAGTGCTCACAAGGAACCACGCCGGGAGAAAGAGACGGTGGTATCTACGGGACCAGAGTTGTGGCCGCCTCCTCCGAGTCGCTCAGCAACGCGGGCATAGAACTGTTCCAAGCAGCAAGGGACCTGTGCTACGTCCGCCAGGTCGCTTGAACGCGAGCACCCAGCAACGTATCACGAGAGAAGGCACAGCAGGGAAGTGGTCCTCATCATGCCTCCAGTCACGAGACGGACACAGGGAAAAGGCGCAATGCTGAGTTCCAACCTGTTCTGTGTTCAGTCCTCTCACGCCAACCGCTACTTTCTAAACCTATACGGAACTTTCATGCTTCTCTGAATCGGCGGACACGGGGCTCAGACTGTATATATCTAGATAGTGGCGCGCGGTTACGAAGTTGAAGGAGCTTGTCATATGTCTGCGATTACTTACCAATGCTCGAGCTCCTCCGGCTCCCAGACACGAAATGGGAGACGCCACGGTCTCGCTCAGCTTGCAATTTTATGTAATTGACGCTTGCACTGTGTAACTTTAGAGGGCTGCTTTCGCTCTACGTTGCCCAGGTGCAGGAGCACAGTTACAACCAACTTGTTCGAACGGCTTACTGAGCGGCCAAGATATGTCAACAAACCAATTAATTCTCTGATAATCAAGCATGAACAAACTTGAGACTGATATACACGAACGACTGGTTCGGATTCAATGCATTTTATTTTGTTGCAGCGCATCTCCCGAGAGGCGCTTCGAAGTTGGTATGCGGGGTACAAACAGATTCAGGCTCGGCGTTACAAACTCCCCAAACTCTCAGTCATCTGAATCATGCAGGGACAACTGGCGCCTCGTATCACTGCCAGTCTAAACAGCGACGGGCCAGATGCTCTGGACGTAATCGGCAGCAAGGCCGGCCCAAACAATCCCACCAAGCTTCGCGTTGCTCGCAAACATGTCTGCACAGTGCAAATATCCCGGTAAGCAAGGCCTGTCCGAAGCTCGCGGGAATGAATAGGCTTACTCCAGCAGCTCGACGGCTTGTCGAGATCGACGGTGGTGATCTGCCAGGTGATGTGCAACGCGGCTCCGGCGACGCCGATGGCGTAGTACAGCGGGCCGGCGTTGACAAGGACACCCGCGGCGACTAGGCATGCGACGAAGAGGCCAGAGAGGAACGTCAGCGCCGGGCGGATGTAGTCGCCTAGCACGAGCGCGGTGGACTTGACGCCTGCCGCCTTGTCGTCCTTCATGTCCTGGCAAGCGTAGATAGTGTCTACCCCACGGCGCTCGTGTCAGAATGCCCCTCCCATATCGTGAGCGCACGGAAAAGCGCTCACCGTAGACCATGGTCCAGCTGCGTTTGAACAATCGCATATTCCGTCAACGTCGGCAGAGTGTGCGGTGCCGGAGACTCACCACCAGGCGCCGAGAAGCATGCTGCTGAGGAGCGGAACATTGACTTCACCCGTGTATGCCGCCCACGCGACCGGAAGCCCAAAGTTCATCGCGAGACCGAGCCATGCTTGGGGCCAGTACGTCCAGCTGCCAACAAAGCAAATCATCCATGAGACAGAAATATCCGTGGCATTTGGGGTCCGGCATTACCGTTTGAAGAGCGGATACGTGCAATGCCTTTATTATCAGATTTGTTAGAACCTGCGTGTTTATTTGCGCGAGTTAATGTCCGGAGACTCACAGCGGGAACAAGCCGATAAGGCCCAGCAAGGTGCTGCATAGGGCATTTTTGGGTTAACAAAATGGCGCAATAAAAATGTATGGAAGGGTGTACGCACGCAGCCTGGTTCATGCGGCGGAGCGCCGCGACGCACATGCCGAGCTGAACCATGAAGAAGACAACGGCACTCGGAATGGAGACGCGCCCGCTGGGGAGTGGCCGCGTCTTGCAGCGTTCTGTTATTTCGGGAACAGCGTCAGCGTTATTGTATGGGTAGGAATGCATTGCGGGATCTACTGACCGACTTTGCGGTCGAAGTCCACGTCGCAGATGTCGTTGAGTGTGCAGACGCAGCTCCGCAGGATGAATGCTCCGGCGAAGCAGTAGAACAGGTCGCGGGCGTAGGTGGACAGGTCTGTGCCGACGTTGCGTGCCGCCAGAGTAAGGCCCCACGCTGCGGCGAAGGTCAGAATCATTGATGATCGAATGGATGGGGCGGTCGGGGACGGGGGAAGATGATTGCGCAAGCTGAGCTCACCGAACGGCCAGAAGATGAGCCATGTGCCCGTCGGCTGCGCGAAGAGAAAGAAGCATGAGACGGCAAAGGCCAACGCGCAACGCTGGAGACATGCCTTGCCGACGCGCATGAGGTCGAGGTACGGTTGAACGAAGGACATGCTGATTGCGTCTTCCAGGTCGTGTAGGGATGGCGAAGCTCTCGTCGGTGAGGAAGGAGGGCTGGGCTGGGGAGCTGGTGACAACGCGACCTCCACTCTTATAGCTGCAGGCACTCTGCGGTCGGAGCCATGCTACCTGTGAATCGCAACCGTCTCCGACTTCGGAAATCTGCCAATAATGATGAGACCCGAGTTCTGAAATAGCAACAACATCATCGCTCGATGCGATATGCATCCTTCAGCGTACTTAGACGCGTAGGAAGTACTTCGTTGCGCCTTCGCGCGAGCCAAATAGACGCGGCTCACCTAACGCACCGCAGTGGTAAGTATGGACAATCGGACACTCCGGGAAGAAGGCGCTCAAAGACCAAGGGCAGCATGAAAGTTTGTGTACGTACGAATCTTCAGACTGCTCCTGTTATCGCAGCCCCGTCCGGCGAATTGACCATTCCACATTTGTTCCGCACGTGAAGAACACCCGCATGTCTATCACACCTTGCTCCTAATTGGTCGTTGACGGTACCGAGTTTCTAACTCACTTTTGGCAGTTCCGACGCAGCCTGCCTTCTTCAGCGTACGACGAGACGGCCGTATGGTGCAGCAAGAAGCCTGGGAGAGAAGGAGCTCGCCGCATTCTGTCGTACGACGTACGACACGTCCTGAATGGGCGAGACTGACTGCCGCGCGCGTGGTATGTTAGGTGTGGTTGTGGTGTGCAGGACGGAAAAAGTCTAGCGCCACCCATTCAGCCAGACTCCGTAGGCGACCAGGATGAACCTTGGGGCGTTGACGGCGATAACAAGGATAGGGACAGTTGACACTTCCCAGTGATCCTGGATGATCCAGATACCTGTTATTCGCTACTGTGCTTGTCGCGATAGTGGATCAGCGCCAGCACAATGCGAGATTTCGCGAGTGGTGCCATTGGCCTTGGGCGACACAGAGCACCACACAGCTAAACCGGTAGATTATCTACCCTAGATGACAGTCCGTTTGGAAGTCCCGAGCTAAGGAGCCAACATGCATCACGATATCCCCTTCGGGACATCATCATTGGAATGCAAAAGAGAAGAGAAGCACTGTGGCAGAGCGATACGCGCAACATCGAACTGGGAATGGCGTGATAGTTGCTGCCGTTTGCTAGCATTGCGCACATAAGAGGACTGGCGCTCCTTGCAGTTCGGCGCTCCGATTGGCAGAGCTCCGCCGACGGTGAGCGAGCAAGGTCTAGAGTCAGAGGTATCCAGCAGCCCCTGAAGGAGAGCAATAACAGTTTGAGACGGCAGGGTATGCTGGTGTTGAGGTATAATATGAGTCCCTGCAGAGCATCTCAGGCCAGTCCCCAGCGGAGGTTGCCATGCGCAGCGGAGACGGGATGCGGAAGCCGGTGCAGGCGCTGAGATTGGAGTCAAGCAGTGCGAGGATTCTTTTTGGCGACATTTCAAGGCAAAACGTTCAATCGTGCTGAGCACCAGAGTCCGGGGAAATTGCGAGTCCATCAGGATGCGAAGGGCGCGGAAAAGAAGGTTGCGGGTAGCGCATCGATCTTGTGCCTCCCCCGGACGTCTTCCAGCCATGCAGTGCGTCGAGGCTGGCCGACCCTGCAGTGCAGGTCGAGAAGCACGGTGTTGGGCAGGGAGCGAGGAGCGGTGCCGTAGAAGGTGCCGCGGCCTGCGGGACTTGAATCCAATCATCCCGCTCACCCCCTTCCACCCCGTGCGCACCGTCCACCGCCGGCCCCCCGACGCCGGCCGACAACCCAGGCGCCAGGGCGCATACACCACGCCCACTACCCACTAACCCGCTGCTCGCCGCTTCCCTCGTCCCCGCCCGCCCCGTGCTCGCTGCTCCGCCCTCTCACCATGTCGTCGATCGAGCGGGATGCGTCCAACAGGCGCTCGAACCGCAATACAAACCGATACTCGGTTAACCACCTGTTCTCTATGCGCGCAGAGCAGGATGTAGAAATTGAAGACGATTTGGCAAGAGGCAAGTAATAATTTATTTACTTCCCTTACTTACTTTCCTTTACTTATTGACTCTTGTGCACCCAGCTCAAAAGCGTCTACGAGAGCTCAAGGCGCGTATAAGCGCCCAATCCAAGAAGAATTTCGTCTTCGAGCGCGACGTCCGCTATCTGGACTCCCGCATCGCGCTGCTCATCCAGAACAGAATGGCCCTTGACGAGGTGAGCCCCGTTCTCAGTTGAATTCCGCAGGAAGCCCTGCGTTCGATCCCCCGCCATCCTCCTCGTGCCGCTTTAATTTGTCACTGCACCACTGTTTACGGCCCCGGCGCTGTCGACTTGTCGATCAGCTCCTCTGCCGCTCGTGCGCGCCCCCTAGGAACCGGTGGCCACAGAGCACTGCACTCGCCACTGTCATTGCTCTTGTCAATTGCGCGCGCGTGCAAGTGGCTGTTTTACCGCAGCCAGCTCCATTACGACCCGCTCCGAGAACGATCTTGGGCGCACGAGCGGGCGCTGTCTTCCTGCGCTAGACTCTCGCTTCTAACTGCTCTCAACACTGGCCCCGGCGCCGCACAGCAACGGCATCTATATTTGACGCACTGCTCGTTGCTCGCGCCGCCTTGATCAACATGATTGTCAAGGTGGCTGGCCTCCGCGCGGGTTATTTGAATTTGGTACAGCCCGCGACTCAGGCATTGAGGACTCGACTACTTGTCTATCCTCCGGCACTGTTCGCCCATATGTGCGCCCGCTGCGAATTTACCACTCTTGCATTCGCTATCCTACCGCGGCGCTCCTCCTGCAGCTATGCGCACGCGCCAGTCACAACTTGTGCAGGGAGATGACGGGCCCACCCTACCGCACCGTTCGCCCAGTTATTCGGATATAGAAATGTTGGCTACCGTCGTGTCGTGTGCATCTGGCGCGGCGCCGCTGCGGCAGCTGTGCGCACGCGCCCGAGCGCAATCTTCGCACTTCCCCGGCGCTTCCCTTCCTTTCTGTGCTATTCCCTTGCTTCTTACTGCCCCAATTCCCTAATGCTTTTCGCAAATGAGGCTGACGTTCTATACAGCAACAGGAAGTCGAGCGGCACCTAGAAGAAGTCGACCCGCACGAAGGGCATTATCCTGACGACAGGAAACTGCAGGTGCGCGCATCCACGGACCTGGAATCTATGAAGTCCGTGTCTCTGACAGTTTCTACCGTAGCAATACGGCAACCTGTTCTTCCTGCTGCAAAGCGAGCCACGACACATCGCTGCGCTATGTCGCCTCGTATCGCTCTCGGAAATCGACACGCTGCTCCAAACGGTCATGTTCACGTTGTACGGCAACCAGTACGAAAGCCGCGAGGAGCATCTGCTCCTCACCATGTTCCAGTCCGTGCTGTCTGCGCAGTTCGAGACCGCTACGGAGTTCGGCTCGCTGCTGCGCGCCAACACGCCCGTGTCGCGCATGATGACGACCTACACTCGCCGCGGGCCCGGTCAGAGTTACCTGAAGAGCGTTCTCGCGGACAGGATCAACTCGCTCATCGAGCACAAGGATCTCAACCTCGAGATTAATCCCGTCAAGGTTCGTTTCTCCGTGTTGTTCTGTCGGTCTAAGGTCTGACCCGCTCTCGATAGGTATACGAACAGATGGTCAACCAAATCGAGGAGGACACCGGCTCTCTGCCGCCCAACCTGCCGCGCGGTGTGCCGCCCGAAGTCGCCAGCGCCAACCCGGACGTCCAGGCCATCATAGCGCCGCGGCTGACGATGCTCATGGAAATCGCAAACTCGTTCTTGGTCACCATCATAGACAGTCTCGAGAGCGTGCCGTATGGTATCCGGTGGATATGCAAGCAGATTCGTAGTTTGACTAGAGTGCGTTATGTTCTGTTGGAGACATTTATTCATACTGACGGCACGCAGAGAAAATACCCCGATGCGACGGATTATGCCATCTGCTCGCTCATCGGCGGTTTCTTCTTCCTGCGGTTCATCAACCCCGCTATTGTCACGCCGCAGGCGTACATGCTCGTTGACGGTGTTCCCGCCAAGCACCCAAGGCGGACATTGACCTTGGTAAGTTAATCTGCACGCAGTCGCGGCCGTATGCTAACATTGCCTAGATTGCGAAGATGCTGCAGAACCTGGCCAACAAGCCGTCGTACTCGAAGGAGGCGTACATGATCACGCTGAATCCGTTCGTCGAGAACAACAAGGCGCGGATCAACCAGTTCCTCAACAACCTGTGCGAGGTCGGCGACTTTTACGAGACGCTCGAGATGGACCAGTACATGGCGCTGTCGAAGCGCGACCTGCAGATCAGCATCACGCTGAACGAGCTGTACAACACGCACGCGCTGCTCGTGCAGCACATCGACGCGCTCTCGCCGCACGAGAAGCAGCACCTGCGCATACTGACGGACGAGCTGGGCGGCGCGCCAGCGCAGGTGCCACGCAAGGAGAACCGGACGATCGACCTGAACCTGTACAGCCGCTGGGAGACGCCGATCCAGGACTACACGACGTCGCTGATGGACAACGTGACGCAGAGCGACCTGCTGTACATGGAGACCAAGTCGATATTCGTGCAGATCATCCGCTCCATCCCGCACGCGGCGGACAAGCGGCCTATCAACCTGTCGGCGATTGCGGAGCGCGCGGCGACGACGAAGGACGCGACGCTGGTGCGGAAGGGCATCAAGGTCAAGGAGATGCTGCGCGAGCTCGAGGAGCTCAAGGTCGTCGACTCGCGCGACGGGTACCGGCTCATGCAGGAGGAGGTCGCGGCCGAGCTCGCGCACCTCGGCAACCTGCGCGAGAAGGTCATCGCGGAGACGAAGAGCCTCGAGGGCGTGTACAAGACCATCTGCGACCACAACAACTACCTGCGCAGCCAGCTCGAGCAGTACAAGGCCTACCTGCAGAACGTGCGGATGACGGCGAGCAAGGACAAGGGCTCGAGCACCGCCGTGGGCGTCGTGACTGTCGGCGGGAAGGAGAAGAAGCAGCCCAAGGCGACGGTGCTGGGCCCGTACCGCTTCACGCATCAGCAGCTCGAGAAGGAGGGCATCATCGTCGAGAGCAACGTCCCCGACAACCGGCGGCCGAACATCTACTTTAACATCACGTCGCCCACGCCCGGCACATTCATCATCGCGCTGCACTACAAGGGCCGCGAGAAGGCCATCCTGGAGATGGACCTTAAGATCGACGACCTGCTCGAGAAGGTGTGTTTCGCGTCGAGTATGAGTTTGATTCCTGACGCGCCATGCAGCAAAAAGAGAACAAGCACCTGCTCGACCTCGAATATGTGCAGCTGAACGTGCCCAAGGTGCTGCAGCTGCTCAACAAGGTGTTTGCGAAGCGAAAGGCATAGGCCTTGCTCCCTCCTCCCTCTCACGTCCCTCACGCGTCACGCTCGCACGACTCGTCCCACCCCGCCGCTCATTCCCGCCTGCCTGTTTATCTCTGTCCTCTCTCGCTCGCTTTCTCCTGCTGTTGTGACTCTTTATATGGGATGGTGCGGCGCGGCGCGCGCGTGTACTATGGTTATGGTCGCTGGTGTAGGCTCGCCCGTACTCGTTTTCTTACGTCTCCGTCCGTTCGACTTCCAGTCCTTCATTCCTTTTGATTGATTCCCGCTGCCCTGCCCCCAGATTATATATATGTTCACGACTCTGAATCTGACTTGTTGGATGTGTGCGCATATGCGGCATTGATGTGCGAGAAAGTGTTCTGCTATATACATGTGGCCTTCGGCTTTGGGCTGACCCTGATCAGACAGTTCAGCATGCTCAATATAGGGAGCATATGTCAGACGAACTTGTTATAAGTAATCACTGAGAGACAGTGAACGTTAAAAGACGCAGCAGCCAGAGCTGATTATGCAAGTATCTGGCAAGTCACTTTGACCCAAGCGCTACAGAATATTATCCTAATGCAAGGCGTCCGAGGAGGACTGCGTGTTTGCACTCCGCACTGGACCTCTTTTAATTCCTGTTTCCCACTCGTGACTGAAGAGCCTTCTGGCACCGGCAAGGGCCACCTCTCTGCTGTGCCTTCTCTTGTGCTACGTGGCTGGGTGCTCGCGTTGAAGGGCTACGGCGGAAGTAGCACAGGTCCCTTGCTGCTTGGAAAAGTTCTATGTCCGCGTCGCTGAGCGAGGGGGCGGCCACAACTCTGGCCCCGTAGATACCACCGTCTCTTTCTCCAGGCGTGGTTCCCTGTGAGCACGGCTGTGCAATGGTCCAAGCTCTGGCAGGGACCGGCAATGCTGCAGATGCCTCTTGGAAGTGCAGAACCACTCAAGGGATCGTATTTTGCGTCTATTCTGGTAATTCTACGCTCTCGTGTTATATCTGAGCCATGAAAATGCGTCTCAGCTGTTGGTACTAGCTTTGGGTATGCCTCTCGGGCTCAAAACCGAATTGTCTTGGACCTGTGCTGCTTGGACGATCGGGGGGTCCAAGCTCTTCAGTTCCTGCCGATGGGAGCTGCAAGGATCGCGAAGCTTTGTCTCTGTGGTCCGTGTACTCTGTCGCTTGAGGTCTTGCGACAGAGTGATTGGCCTCGACGATGGCCGCGTCCTATAAATTCGAGGCCATGCAGCGAGCACCGTCCCTCGTCTCAGGCGCCGGCGCTCCCTCAACATCGTATCCTCCTCCCGCGACGACTCCTGAGACCACCAAGCAGCCATGCCGGTGAGTGTGCCCGCCTCTATGTCTTAGAACCCTTCTGACGGCATGTTTCCGTCGTTGCAGAAAGTGCTAGACATCTCTGAGAAAACTTGCAAGAAGTGCGATAAAGTATTTGGACGGAAGGCCGACAAGGACAGACACATGAACGACGTTCACAACTGCATTCGGTACGCATGTCAGGCTCCTTCCAAAACGCCGTCTGACTCATATGGTATTGCAGGAAATGGAAATGCACGAAGGATGGTTGCAAATATACCAGCACTCAAGAGGGTAATTGCCGCCGCCACATGAGATCGTGTCATGGACTTGACGAGGACCCAATCGTCCTGCAACTGGTCGAGATCGCCTCGGACGAATCGTCCGCATCCTCCTCGTCCTCTTCGAGAGTGGCGAGTCCTGCGGTGACGCCTGCGACTCCGGACTACGATTACTTTATGCAGGTCGCAAATGGGAGCCTTCCGCTGCCAAGCGGAAGCGACACGCCTCCTCTCCCGCTGCAGCGCAGCTACTCTACCCCCAACTCCCTCCCTCCTTACGGCGAGCCCCATCCGTATCTCTCGCACCAGCCTCTCGGATACCCTCTTCCTCTGGAGCGCCAATCTATGCCAGAGCTGGGTATCGCGCCCAACATCGGCATGAATCTCCCTCGTTCTCACTCGCTGGATTCTGCGGTCCCACCATTTTGGGGGGAGGCACAGAACCCTGGGGCATTCTTGGGACATCCCGGACTTTCGCTCCCTGGAATCCCGGCTCCCCCGGAGTTTGGTCCAATCAGGCTTTACGAGAACGACGTGGGTCCCGCGTATCTCGAACCTCTGGACCTTCCTCTGCCAGTTCCTCAGCCTCAGCTCGCCGAGGCTGTGTCCATCCAGCGTGCCCCGAGCCCTGTCCTTCCGCTCCTCCCGCCACAGGAGGACGAAGCGCCAGTCGACACCGGCAGGAACCTCTCTGACGCGGAACTGCGGGAGTTGGGCATCCCCGCCATCCCGGATGCCAATGCCTGGGACAACGAGGAAGACGAGGTGCAGGCCTTCCTGAAATCTTTTGCCCCCAATCATCCCTTCTGAATCTGGGCTCGGACTCTCCAAGACTGTATCATTCTTCCTCCTCGCAACTGCTTGTTGGACTCTGAACGGACATCTCGATGACTGGACTTTTGACGACTTGATACGCCCTCCCCCCCTCTGTTTCTCTAGATGTCTCACTTATACCCTCATTCACCATACCCACTCGCTGTACGGCTCACTCATTCATAGCTTATTGCGCATGTATCTATCCTTTATCCTTACCATGTCAATATCTATTCCACTCATTTTCTACAACCTGATTGGCCGGGCCGAGGATCCGATACTGACTTGCCCCTATCATAGTATTCGTTGAGGACTTGGACTTGAACCGCATCCTACGCCCGAGTACAGAGTGACTGTGTTGTTATTGCTCATGGACATCCTGGAGTCAACGTTACCGCTAACGCGCGAAAGCGTCCAAGAGGCCCACGAGCTGATCAAACCGCACATCCATCTGACGCCCGTCATGACCAACAGCACCCTGTCCGCCCTTGCGTCCCTCTCTCAATCACCCGATGCGCTGAAAGGGACTGCATGGGAGGGACGCGCGCCCGCAAAGCCCGTGCTAAGGTTCTGGTTCAAATGCGAGAACTTGCAGCGGATCGGCGCGTTCAAGGTGCGCGGCGCGTTCCACGCACTGGAGCGGCTCCGGCGCGATGTGCCCGACGCGTATGCGAAGCTCAAGGATACGGGGGTTGTCACGCATAGCAGCGGTGGGTAGTTAACTCTGCACTCGCCGGCCATTTGCATCGCCCTCTGAACCCCACTTTCCCGCATACCTCTCTCTCGCAGGAAACCACGCGCAGGCGCTCGCGCTCGCCGCCCGCACGCACGGAATACCCGCGCACATCGTCATGCCCACAATCTCCACGCCGTCCAAGATCGCCGCGACGCAGGGCTACGGCGCGCACGTGCTCTTCTCGGGGCCGACCTCGCAGGAGCGCGAGGCCGTCGTCGCGGACGTGATCGCGCGGACGGGCGCGCAGCTCGTCCCGCCGTACGACCACCCGGCCATCATGCTCGGCCAGGGCACGCTGGGCCTCGAGCTGCAGCACCAGGTGCAAGCGAGCGGCGCGACGCTGGACGCCATCATCGCGCCGTGCGGCGGCGGCGGCATGCTCTCGGGCGTCGCGCTCTCGTGCCTGGGCACGGGCATCCGCGTCTTCGGCGCCGAGCCGTCGTTCGAGGGCGCGGACGACGCGCGGCGCGGGGTGCTCGCCGGCGCGCGCATAACCGCCGTGAAGACGCTGACCATCGCCGACGGGCTGCGCACGCCGCTCGGCGTGCACACCTGGCGCGTCATCTCGGACCCCACGAAAGTCGCGGGTGTCTATGCGGTGACCGAGGAGCAGATCAAGGCTGCAATGCGCCTCGTGCTGGAGCGCATGAAGCTCGTCGTGGAGCCCAGCGCTGTCGTCGGGCTTGCTGTGGCGTTGTTCAACGAGGAGTTCCGGAGCATCGTGGAGAAGGAGGCGGGGGAGGCGGGATGGGATTTGGGCGTCGTATTCAGTGGAGGGAACACGACGGTGGAGGCGATTGGGAAGCTCTTCAGTTAGCGCAGTCATAGCAAAAAGGACGCGACCTGTTGTCCTGTCAGCGATAGGCATTGTTAAACGTTGATCTCCTGATAGTGACAATCCGCTCTGGATTTTTTCGAATCGAACTTGCTCCGCTTTCCATGACAAGAGGAAGACGTGTGATTCCAGCACAGAGCGCGCGGCGAACCTGGGATGTCGTCGCCCGCGCAAGGCCCCAAAGTTCGCGTGCATGTCTCTCCAGTGGCCGACATGGTCACCGATGGAGCAATGGCAGTCAGCAGGAAGTACAATTTGCAGCGGTTCTGTGTTGCTGATTCGCCGGTGACGGTGCTCGGGCCACCGCGTGTACGTCCGCAGGCCTGCGATGCGCGAGAAGCTCGAGAACACGATGGACGAGTGGCTGAGGGCCGCCAGCGAGGACGAGGGCACGTCGTTCGTCTTCGTGAAGGCGATGCGGGTCTTGAATGGCCGCATTTCGTCCTCGGTAAACGCAGTTGGCGTCCAGCTTTGACGCTTGAGCCAGCCGCCAATCTGGCAGTCGTCGCGTTCGTCAACGGCAGCGCGTGGGAGGGCGGCCAGAAGCTGGAGATGATCCTCGAGCTTGGTGCGCTCGCGTGTAACTTCCTCCGCTATTCGCTATTCGATTCGTTTGCCGCACGAGCTATGTATTGTACATCCTGCAGAGTTGGTCATTTCATGAACACGGCCGTACGAAGAGATGAACGCACTACACGCAAGTCCGTTATTTCCTCCCTCCCATCCCCATCGCTTCCTTCCTCCTCACGCCTCCCTGTTGACACGCATCCACGTCGCAGGCCGCGACACCGCCTACGGACAGAGGCGCGGTGTATGACGTCCATGCCTCCAGGGCGGCGACAGCAGTGGACTTCCTCGCGCGACTGGATGCCGCCCAGGAGAAGGGCATCGGCCTCGCAAAAACATGGACGTCGTTCCTCTCAGCGCGGGGAGCAAAGACGAATACTGTTTCAACTGCCGCGGGCCGCAGCGCAGCCTGGCCGTCAATGCGTCCTGGACAACTCCGATCCCGCTACCGATGCGTCCGCCGGCGAGCTGTGCGCACGTGGGGACGAGCGAGGATACACTGCCGGACAAATAGATGGACTGGGGATGATGCTGAGCGATGCACTGGCACATCTGATCAGGATGCGCTGAGTGTATCATCCGCATAAGCCGCGCCGAAGAAAACCCGGGAGCAACACAGCGCATCGGCACGCGATGCACTTGGGATAAGCTGTGATTACCTTTCGTGCAGACTGTGGATGGCTCTGGGATGGCTGCCTGCTCACGCCTCCGGGCCCAGGATCGCTGACACGCGCTGCATGGACTGATGGATTTGCAATATGGACCGCTCGTGCAGAATGATTAAATGGTGAATTAAATATTATATTATAACGGTACTACATCGGGAAGCGATATGGAGCACAGAGAACAGGCATACCTGTACAGCTACCTATTGCTAATAGCCAGCGCACTCCGGGTTGTCCAGGTCACGACCCGCGCCGTCGCAATTGCCGCGGCACTGCTCGATGCCCAGCATGCGGATGACCTCGCGGCGGACGGCGGGCGCACCCTCCTGGTCGAGGATGCGGCCCAGCGCGGGGAGCAGCCAGGGATGCTCGACGAGCGGGTCGACGACATGGCCCGTGTTGGCGTACACGAGGCCCATAGTGCGCAGCGCCGGCGCCGGCGCCGTGGCGAGCTGGTCGAGCACGGCGCGCACGATCTGCGACGCGTGCGGCCGGAAGTCGGGCCTGGCGAGCGCAGCGAGGCACTCCAGCACCACGGTGCCCACGCCCGGCCCGCTAACACGCGGGAGCAGCATGCTGTGCAGCCGCAGCGCGAGCGCGGTGAGCAGCCGTGAAGCCTCCTTGCGCGCCACGCTCGGTTGTGCTGCCCCACGCGCCCGACGAGCGCGATCCCGTCGGAATAGACAGCCTGTCGAGTGTATGGGCGAGCGCTTCGCACGCTCCTGTCAGGAATGTCTGGACGTACCGCTATCCGCCATTCCACGCGACCGCATCCCAGTGAAAAGTGCGGCGGGCACACTAGCACTGCATGAGTCCAGGAATATTAGCACCGGTTCTGCAGGCCAAGAGAATACGTACCAAATTGAGCAGGATCGGGGTGATAGAGGCACCTGGACGGCAAACTGTCAGCTGGTGAATGTTGCAAGTAGAAAACTTCATACTGAACAAGTTGTGGCTTTGCGGTCCGACTGAACAGCGATTCTGCGGGCATTGGAAGACGGTGTGAGCTCAGAGTGATAAGGAAGTGTGACGATGCACTGACCCGTGTACATGGTCGGCTGGTTCACGAGCTAAGAGCACACGCACGGGCTTCAGTAAGCATGGGAATCTTAAGATTGCAAACTGCGTACCAAATGGGCAGGAAACTGCAGAAAACTCGTCGGGCTTGGGGCCTGCGTGATCTGCGACGATAAGGTACGTTAGCACAGGCCCGACACACGTAGTACAAAGACCACTTGAACCTAGTACCAAAGGAAATGTTGAACACCAGAGGCTGCTGGTCTGCGTGTAGGGTAGGACAACGTCAACCTGGAGGAACGCAGCGTGCGCCTAAGGGGCTGCTCGCGCGCTCGCGTCCATGTCAAAGCCGCCCACCCTGCGTTGCGGTATTGGCCAATGGTTGCAGGTCTGGGTGTTGTGGTCGCCCACCGAGAATATAAAGGCCTGTATGAGCCCATAGCGACCTTGCAGGGGCCAATGCAACCAATCCGACGTACCATCGTGCAATGCATGCCCGACGTTCCGTCGACTTTTGCGGCGATAAGCTTGACCGTGCTGTCATGGGCATGGTGGAAGACGTCTCTGTCGCCTCGCCGAATGGGTAGCAGTGTGCAACGAGCACGCATCGTCGCTGAAGGTCGAAGCGCGGTTGAGAAGGACCGACAAACACGACCAAATCCAACCGTCCGAGCATGGACCTCCACTCGACGAAAAAGTGCGATAAATAATTTCATTCACAGGAGACAAATAATCGACACATGTATGAGAATTTTAGCTCATGAAAGAAAACTCATAATATCTTCAAGTGGGTTCAAGATCGTTGTGTTGAGCGCCGCGGCGCTGGCCGAGACCGAAGTAAATGTGTTCGATTCTTCGACGTGCTCTTCATCAAGCAGTGAGGTGTTGGCGCTGCTTTTGAAGAGGTTCTTGTCGGACTTGATGATGCCTTTAACGTAGCTACTTGACCATCAGCAAGTTGACCACGACGAGCACTGGCGGAACTCACCTGTCCCAGGCGGGCGCTTCCATGTCACTGGTGTTGAAGCGCTTGCGAAGCTCTGCAAGGTGCTGCTCCACCTTGCTCCAGAAGTCCTGGCCTTTCTTGACGCGTCCCTTTCCGCCCTTCTTACGCTTCTGGCCCTGGGGCTGCTGAGTCGCGCTGTCCTCTTCGTCTTCTTCGACAGCGATCAGTGCCGGGTTGGCCAGAGCAAATGCGCGCTATAAAGTCCGTCAATGCTGAGTGAGTGGCAGATATGCCTATCTAGTCACCAAAACAGCGAGCTTGATCGTCAGCACCGAGCGCGTATCCAGCGCGATGTCGGAGGCAGCCCCTTCCGGCTTGTATTTGCCAGCAATGCGGTTGGAGAATGGGACCAGCGCTATGGCGCCTTCGAGCTTGCTGTCGCCGAGGCCTACACTGTCACGCAGCTATTATTGCAGTGTCAGTGTGTGGCTCAGGGATGAATGATGGGAGCACGAACATCGGTACGGAGGCCGTTGCGCACGCTTGAACAGATGCGCTTGGTGGCAGAAAGAACGACCGCACGCCGCGCGGGGTTCTGGAAGGTGTTGGTAAGGTTGTACGCCTTCGCCTTCAATTGACAACGATTCTACGAGACCGTAAACATTTGTGACGAGGGATGGACCGTACAGACTCACGAAGACGGCTTCATACAAGTTGAGGAATTCCGTGCGCGTTGGATCGGTAATCAAGGAAAGAGCTACGAGGCGAACATTTTTCTGGATTTCATCAGCATAAGCAAGCAAGCCACGAGTGGACGAACGTACCTGCTGTTCCGCGGTGAGCTTAAAAGTCTCCTCGAGACGCGTCTCGAGGTCTTGCAAAAGAACGGCCATCTCTTTGAACTTGAAGGCCGTAGACTCGAACTGTTCAAGCTGGTAGTACACCAGTGCCTGACCCATGCAGCGATGGAGGATGTCGACGCGCTCCAGAACACCGACAGGCACCTGTTGACAATGAGCAACGATACAATCCCATGTAGAATAAAGTACACGTACCTGTGCGTATTGGTGCAGCTCGCGACGATGCGCTGCGGACAACTTGTAGCCGTTGGCCAGCATGTCGACGAACTGCGCCAGCTTCTGGCGCGTCTCGCGGATGGCGGGGTCCTCGCGGATACCGGCACCTGGCACGGGTGGGGCCTGTGGCTGCTGCTGGTGAATGGATGGCGCCTGGGGCTGCCGCGCTTGCTCATGAGTGTGGAATGTGGTCCGGGCGGGAGTCTGCGGTGGTCCAAATAGACCGCCGCTGCCGCCGCCCCCGCCAAACTCGGTCGCAGAGTTGGATTGCTGACCTGCGGCTCCAGGACTCGCATAGCCAGCAGGGGAAGAACCTGCATAGCTCTGCGTGACCATGGTTCCATTGGTCTGCCCGTCGTGGACGGGGTCGTAATGCCCGCTGCGGCCAAGGCTCGAGACTGCAGGAGGGCTTGCTCCAGTGCTTGTCGCACCGTGAGCAGTGGAAAGGGTTGTATGCGAAGCCGAGTGCGAGAACATGCGGGTACAGCCTTTACAGACGTGTTGGGGATCCACGACGCGCGTATGGCGAGCCTTTATACCTCTCTCGCGGATAGCCGAGTACTGGTACTGCACGTGAGGTGTTTATTGAGCAAAACAGAGAGCAAACAGGCGCGTTTTGAGACCCAGACACGCGTTGGCTGACGGCGAGTGCCGCAGAGGGCGGACGCTGCCGGAAGGACGCGCACTGCGGAACCGCGGGGCACGAAAGCGCGTTTCCGGCCCAGATTATCGTTGTTGCAAGACACAGACAGCATATAAAGGTCTCTTGTAGGCCTTACCTCGGTCCGTAAACGCTGCCAATTGCCATCCGTCCCACAAACGAACGCAAAGTGTGCTGCCGATGGGAAAACAAGCACACGGCGTCAACCCAGAGAGTATGTAGCAGCACAGAAAACAAGGACCATATTCCTGTCGTTTAAACGAGACAGCAGGGCATTTAATGGTTGGTTGCAGTGGTTATGCCCGGACAGCACTCGTGATGGTGCGAAGTGAAGGGAACCACACAATCAAGTTGCCGAAAGAACCCAGAAGAGCCCAAACAGGAGCAGACAAGTCCAACTGCAATAGTTTTGCTGCAGAGAAGAGCGGCAGACCGTGATCAGACTGGCCATCGCAGCTGGTGGTTGAGAAAGAGAGCATCGCGGGATCAAAATCATCCGTGCCGATGCTCCGCAACTTTGTTTCTCGAGTAAATACCGTCCAGGGCACGTTATGGTAAGCTATGGCACTCTGGAGGTATGAAACAACAATTGAACCAATACATCCTGAACATATGTGAGGCCTCGTGCATTCTCCCTTTGTGCTCTATGTGTCCGTCGGCTCGGGACCCCAGGTCTCGCTTCTCCCTAGCGACGACCGACCGCTGATAGAATAATAAAGTGAGTCGGAGGAGACTAGATTTGAGTAATTCCGAAACATACCGTGCAATCGAAGGTATTCCCCCTTGGCTATGAGTGTTCTCGTCGAGTGGATTACCTGCGGGCGCATTGGAAGGCACTGTCTGAAAGGGGGGATAGATTATGCCAGGCCGTCGAAGAGCAGAAGAGCTCCCAGAAGCAGAATACCGGGACGGTGGTTGCTGGTGTGAAGGTCCCGGAATTGCAGCATGAGAACCAGCAGATGCGAGCTGCGCATCGTCTGCGTCTGGAGCGCGGACCCGGCGTTTCTTACGCGCGTTGATAACCTCTGCAACTCCCTTGTAAATCGCGTCGTCCAAGTCGAGTACTTCTGGCTGTACCGCAAGTGCGCGAACGTGCAGTGCATCTCGCATCTGGCCAGTGTTGATAATCCAGTCCTCATGCGCCGTATGAGCAATCGTCGGCATTGTCCTTTCGGTAACCATTCTCTCCTGTCGAATGACACGCGTCCCAGTAGCGGCACAGCCATGATTTGCACAATCGTGCTGCACATTGACCGTACACACCAGTCCCTAGCCCGGTGTGATGATCATGTAATGGTCGGATGACATGTAGCGCACCTGAGCGGCAATAGCTCTCCACTCTCGTAGGGGTGGGACTTTCGGCATGTTGTACGGCTTAGACAACTCCGATACAGGCACAATCGGGGTGTTGAGAAGAACCGATTCATGCGCTTCGACAGTGGTTGTATCCGGAATGTGAAGGATCTCCTTAATGCGACCGAGGGAGTAAGTCGAGGGGTCCCTCCGGAAGATCACCCACTGGGAAGGAGAGGCCTTGTCGCCGTTTTCGAGCCATATGTTGCGGCACTGCCGTACGGTCGTCTCAGGTGCCACGTCATTGGTAAAGCCGGCAGTGGAGTGCGCGGAGGCGCTATATGCCAAAGGATCACCCGCAATGTGTGCTTTGACGCATGAGCAAGCTCTTAAGACGTTATCGGAGTTTCTTACCCGATGTACCAGTTGTGACAACGTCCTCTGTCGGCAAACCAAGGTGTGTACGAATGATAGGGTTCAGTGTTGCCAGGGAGCGAGCCGCAGCGCCGGCTCTCAGTGGCCGTTGACCGTTTGGAAGTGCTGGTTTATCAGCGATGTACGTACGCGGTCGCGAAGAAACTGGTTGGCGCATGTCAATAGCGCCCCTCAGACGCAAAGTTCCCGCTGGCATGGGCGCGGCGATCCGTCGGAAGAAATAGCCACCGCTGAGTAAATGGCGCACACAATCGCCCTGAGCCAACGCCAATGCAATGTCACGAGAGGGTGCTTGGCGGTTCGAGTGAATGCTCTTGATGCGTATGACCGCGTTGAAGGCCTCGAACCCCTCCGTCGCAAAGAGAATGGCTGGTCCAAAGCGCCGGATGTGTGCAGGAAGGTGTAGCAGGAGATGAAATTTCGGCTTGTTGAACCAAGATGGTGTCCACTTCGCGGTCGCGGCCAGGAAGTTACGGATCGAAGTCTCAAGTTGTTCCTAGAAATGTGAATACGGTGCAACATGCGGCACGGAAATTCACGTACCAGGTAAAGATCCAGATTCTCAATTCGGGGCTGCCAGATGAGAGGCACCATATTCGCCAGACACGTCCAAGTGTTATAGCAGTCAGAGGAAACAAGATTCTGGAGCACGAATGGCGCCGCCTGGACCAAAAAACGAAAGTCGCGTCCAACGAGAGAGCCAGCATAATCGACCAGTGTCTCGCCCTTCAACGGTGAGATTCCCAGGCCCGAGACATCGAGCGAGTCGAGGCGCGCAATTAATTCTGCTCGCGCCTTGTCAGATTTGCACTGGTTCTGCACAACGTCGCGCCAGAAGTATTTGATAATTCCGAGTAGAACCACGTGGAGAATTTCGACCGGCGTGTCACAATGTGGATCGAGCTCTACGCAATCATGGATGAGATGAAAACTGGAACATGGTACGCGTACCGTCAAGCCGCCAGATCGGACTTGATAGAGTTGGAGGAAATCGCGCTTTACAGTCGGCTGCAGCCTTGCGACGCGCTTCTGCGCCTCGTTTGCCCTTCATGGCCGCAAAGAGACGCTCTGCAAAGTGTTCAAAGAACGTATCCTTTACACCGAACTGCGTTTTCGCCTTCTTGAAGTCTGTCTGAGCATTTGCGGACTGAAAGGCGGCGGATTGGATGGTAGAAAGGTTTTTCAGGGTCTCCCGCTTCGTCCGCGGCTCTCCAAGCTGCAGGAAGCGGTGAGAAATCATGTAAAGCTGATGGATAACATGCCTTCGTAAATCTTCGGACACGATCAGCCATCTCTGCCATCGTCTCCACAATCTTCTTTCGGCGGGAGGGCTTGGTCTGAGAAGCACCTGAGATTCCAGACGCAATGCTCGCAGCGGAAGAGCTCTCGCTGCTACCTCCGCTGTTGCCATCGTGCGTATCATCGTTTGGATCGGGTCTTGTATTCGCTTTTCGACGTTTGCCTTCCACCCAGCACGCGCGGCAGAAGAAGCGACCCCGCAAGCCGATGTGACAGCAGAACTCGCTCTGCATCGGGTTGTCACCGAGCATGGCGAATACAGAAGGGATAAGAAGGACAAGCTCGTGGTCCTGGCAGTCGTACGCCCAGATTCCAGATTCCTGGCCCTCTCTATACACATAATTAAGTTAGTATTCACGTACATGGCACAAAGAAGACATACTCGAACTGAGATACAACCGCATCCATCATTTCCGTGGTGGCGGCGATGTTGGATGTTGTGAGAAAGTGGATGTTGTACTCCTGTTGCGCCTGCGCACGCGGTAGACCGGCGAGAGTGAAAAGAAAGCTATTATGCTTGTTCCACTTCTTCGACTGGTTTCCCGATGTATCATCGGCGTATACCCAGCAAGGAGCTGCTTTGACGCGACAGTTCCGCGCCAAAGCCCGCCAACGATTGCCTTTCGTTGGATCGGTGCGCGTCCATGGTGTTACGGATCCCTCGGCACGATCAGCGGCGGTTAAGTATGTACCTGGTATTCTCAGCTATTATCCGAACAGAAATCTGTGAAATAGGCGCACCGAGAACCTCATTTGGGCTGGGAAGGCCATACAGCTGGTGTTGATCGGCGAGGAGCGGGAGCGGTAGAAGAAGCTCGGCGACAGAAATCTCGACCGTCTCGTACTCATGGACATACCATCCCTCGTCGATAGATCCGTCCACACGCTGTCTCGAAACCGTTGTCATCGGCCATGTCTTGGCGAATACCGTGCCTCCGCGCGTGAGCAAGCGGTAGAGCATGCAAACGCGGCCGGAGCGCAGCAGGGCCGGTTCGAAGACAAAATAATCGAGACTGGCAACACGAACCATTGGAGTGGCAAGGTGATCCGGTATATCCTGCATCCAACGCTCAGTCTGCCATGCCTCTTGTACTGTCTGTCCTGCGTCCTCCGGGAGATCGTGCAAGTGCGGGCGGACACTAGGATTTGCCCATTCCTGACACGAGATGAGTAATCAAAACAGGTTGAATGTGAATTCATACCTGAGCAAGCATATCTGCGAGTGAATTAACAGAAAAGCGGTTGCCCATCGCCCCAATGTAATCGATGGTCCTAATGCCACAGAGATCCTGTAGAAGCTTCTCCAAGTCACGCATCTGGTGCTCAGAAGGCATCTCATCGGCTCCGTTGAAGGTTGCCAGCCATGAGACGAGCTCGAGTTGATTGCGGGAGAAAGCAGCACGTCGCAGATGCCTGAGTGCCCCAGCAGAACAAACCTGGCGATGTTGAGTCTCTGAGCCAGAATGCGAAAAAGCGACGACATTACCTGCTTAGAGGTCCAGGGAAACCACGGATTTGATATATCGGCTTCTAGGGCATCTGCGCGTCGCTTCAGGCTCTGCCGTGGAGCCATGCTCGCCGTTCGCGGCATCGTGGAATCCTGCGCAGATAAATACCACGGAGAATTTTTTTCCCAGCAATTACAGACCTCTGCAGTATCTTCTTCGTCATCCGATTGGATCTGAGATGGCGGACGTTCACATTCTTCGTCGTCGGAACTGAAAGCCACATCTGGGTCGTCTCGATGGTCACGGCGGAACAAGTCCTTTGCCAGCCGGTCAGCCGCATCTTGCTCTGCAGCAGATCGGTAGTCATAATTTGTCGAAGCCTGGTCCAGAGACAGGAATTCATCTTCGCCAAAATCAACTGGTCCAGTGCCGCTAGACTGCTGTTCAGATGAAGCTTCATGTCTGTCCACGAGCATATCCAAAATATCGCCAGTTCCTGCCGATAATAAAGCAGCCTTTTGCGCCCAGATTGCTGCCATAGAGTGTGGCGCGTCCACGAGAGGCGACGGAACCGCGGGCAAGGGTGCCGAAGTGCTGGCACTGCTTGAGCTGGGCTGCGCAAGTGAGCGGGCTTCGTGGGCCCGTGCGCGGGCAGTCTGGTGCTTTTCGCGCTTCTCGTGTTTCAGAGCATCTGACAGACGGCAGGACACTGCGCCCGTGCAAACGAGGCAGAGCCATTGCTGCCCATCCTGGCGCCAATCTGTTGCCAAAAGTGAACAAGCGCTGGCGCAAACATGGCATGGTTCGTACCGTTTCGATCCTCAAAGTCATCTGTGGTCTGTGTTCGGCGACTAGGACGAAGGTACGACATTCTTTGACTGGCAGGACTGGATGGCGACTGTGCTGTGCACAAGGACTCTCCGGATCACTCGGTATCATGCACTGCTGCTGTATTCCAGTACAAAATATAGGATGTAATCCACTGATAGACCTCAAGTAAATCAAAGTAAGACACGATACATAATGACTCGTTGTCATAAATCTATCAACCGGATACACTCAGTCTATCCTGAGGTGATACCGGATCTGCGCGTCTCGGAATGGATTTGTCACATGCTGCGGTTATACGGAGCTCAAGTTCGGTTACTAATCCAGAGCCAACGACCCGCGGTCAAGCATCACGCATCGATTCGTCCGGCAGTGTAGGTATAGCAGTTGTGGTGCATCTGGGCCTCCGCTGGTCTGGGTGAACGGCGCGGTGTGGTGGGTGCAGATGCGAGGATGTCGAGGGGGTAGGCGACGCGCATGATGTTGGCAAGAAGTACCAGAGCCTGCAGAACGCCAAGGCCGAGTACTTATGACCCCGTCGACATCTCCCGCCAGTGGTTCGCCATCTGACCCAAGGCCCGATCATAGATTGGGCGGCCAGGATGCCTCGAAGTATTGGCACCAAATCGTTTCCTAAAACAACCAGCGTCAGCTTCACTCTTTTAAATCAGGCGTGGGGGTAGTTGTAAGAGTGGTATCAGAAAAGAAAAAGGCAATATATGGTTTTCCGCAGCATGAGCTCGGCACAGGTCTGAATGTTTTGCATCCTGGAAACGGGGACAAGAAAATTGGAACAGACTAACTGCTTACTGCGGAAGTCCTATCGACGGAAATCCTGCCCTCTTTGTCGACCTGGTAACACTTCAGCTCGTAGAAACGCGTCTAGAAGAAACTTCCAACATACGCATATGAATGTCAAACTCCATACGACCAAGCGAGACGCCCGCGGTGCTCTCGGCCATGTGCACAACCTGGGCCAGGCCATCCCAAGCGCGGCCCTCGACCTCCGACTCGAGCGCCCTGTTGCGCAGGTGCTTCGGGCTGGGCATGTGCTGCTCGCGCTGAGCGTCCGAGCGCTGGGGGTCCCAGATGCCCGCGGTGCGGAAGATGTGGGTGTTGCGCATGTCGTAGTACGAGTGCATGAGATGCGAGAGGTTGCGCGTGATGTGGTCGGGCACACCGCGCGCCTTTGCGGACGCGAGCAGCAGTTTGAGCGTGCCGTCGACTGAGCAACAGTTAGCTCAAATGCTTGCAAAAGCCGAATTATATAAAATTACCACGCGTATTCCAAAGCTGCAGCCACAGTTCGAGCTCTTGGCGCTCTGCAGGCGGCAGCGTCGGGCTTTGCAGCTTGCTGGCGACGACAGCGCCGGCGCGGAAGGTCGGCTTGTAGAGCCTGCGCAGCAAGTGGACCGAGCGCGACGAGTGCAGCACAGAGGCCGATATGGCCCTCAGCGCGAGCCTGTACACGCTGCGGACGCCGGCAGGGTCCATGGGCAACGCGGCGGGAAGCAAGAAGAGGAAAACGGTTGCAACTCCGCTCGTCGTCGCCAGCTGCCACCGCGTGGATGTCGTTCGCCAAATACCCTGGCGCGGTGCCGCTGTACCCGCCGGGCAAGGAGCCGCTGCCGTCGTGGGTGCCCGAGGACAGCCGGGACGCGTTCCTGCAGCAGCAGAAATTCGAGAAAATCGCCGCGAACGCCCAGGAGAGCTGTCTCTTCAAGTCCGGCATCAGCGGCGCCATGGGCACGTTATATGCCGCCTGGCGTCTCTAATATCAATATTCACGCTCGCCGCAGGCTTCGGCGTCGGCGCGTTCTTCTCGATGATGTCGGCGTCGTTCGCGTACGAGGACCCGGTGCTGCGCGCCCAGCGCGAGTCCGGCATGAATACCGCCCAGAAGACCAGCGCGCTCTTCAAGGAGATGGGCCAGGGCATGTGGCGCTCGGGCAAGAGCTTCGGCCGCATTGGCGGCATATACGCCCTCGTCGAGTGCATCATCGAGTCCTACCGCGCAAAAAACGATATGGTCAACCCCGTCGCTGCGGGCTTTGTCACTGGCGGCATCATCTCCCGCAACAGCGGCCCCCGCTCCGCCTTCATGGGCGGGCTCGCCTTCGCTGCGTTCTCCGGTGCCATTGACCTGTTCATGCGACGAGAAACGCCAGAGTCTGTCCTTGCACAACTACTCGCGTCCTCGGTCACTTATTCGACGTTCTACAGCGAGGATTGAAATGCATCTTAGACGTAACTTATACACTGTATCCCTGCGTGCGTTATATTCCTTCGTCCCGCATCGGCATGGCTCACCATCTTATCGCAGTCATCTCAGCAAGCATTCACACATCGCGTTATGCATTAGGCCAGCGAGATAGGAAGACACTAATGAACACACCCACCCTTTGGGCCATACAATATTTCCAAGTCCCAAAAATACTGCAGTCGACGCCATTTTCGCAGCGGAACCGAGACCGCGCCGCCGCCTGTGCAGTCTTTGAGCAATTCCCGATGGTCAAATGCGCAAAACTTGGTCAGTCCGCGCGCTGTGCTACTGACAGACGTGATGTCTGACCATGGACAACGGGAACTGACAGCACGCCGTCCGACGGTTTTGAAAAGTCATGGCTGGCTGGACTCGACCTGGGCAACACCTCGACATTTTGTTCACACGGGCCGCTTTATTCATGCCAGCCTCGTCATACCTGAGGGGCAACAGATGGATCTCAAGAACTTTAGAAGGAACATAGCATCCCATATTCGGACTGGAGCGCCGCCCGGGGCACCGCCCGCCACTGTCTTGCCCAGCGTGCCATGCATTTTGGCAGGCATGCAACTGACTGTCGCTGTCAATCCTTCGCCGCCCAGATGAGCGCAGCACTGGATGGCGCATTCCGGGATGCTGCATTTGCTCCGTTCGGGTCTGTACTGCAACACGCAAGGACTAATTCGCCCTGCTGGTCCTCGCATTTCCAAATACCACATCGCGGGGTTCATCTCGGGCTCCTGAGTACCTTTGGGCTAAATGTGGAGCGGAGCATTGGTCACTTGCACTTGATTTTCTACGACCGCCTTCTCGCCCGTGCCTCTGCGCCCGCCCATGAAACGCGGACGACACGACATGGGTGCTACTAGTACATCTGATCTGCTAAATGCTCGCGCTCGCCGTCCCACCGATGATCTGGTTTCTTTCCGACTGCACAGGCTGTTGCCACGAGCGGCCTCCGACATCGGTTCTGTTAATCGTGCTCGATCGGGGCAGCAAAGAACGGTACTGAGCCCGCCACGCTTCGATCCAAGAGATTATCACTTGGACGGTCTATTCCAGGCCCATACTCAACGTCTGCGGGTCCGAAATCAGCACGAAGCGCAGATTCACTTGCCCGAATTACACTGCCTGCTCAGCAAACTACATACGGGGAATGATGCGCCGACCTCTCAGGAGGGCGGATTGAAGTGCATGATTGTCAGTTCGACTCGGGCGGGCTGTTTGCTATTCTTGGAGGTGTTGCCATCACGTCTGCTTCAGCTGCCGTTCGTCGCGTATAAAGGGGGGGTCCATTCCTTACTCCTATTCTTTGCGCTTGCAGCCCTCTTCGTTCTTCTTACTCGCCACCTTTCGTCTTTGGGCCGAGCCCTTTTCGACACCAAAACCAACCTCGATCCTTATTTCAGGTAAGACCGTCGTCGGTGGCGTACATGACATGCGCTGCCGTGCTCATCGTGTACCACTATGCTTAGGCTTGCCTGTCAACTTCGTTCACGTACAGTCCAGAAGCGCATTCAGAGAATCGCCATGTTCAAGCACTCCGTTCTTTCTGCATCCCTCCTCGCGCTTTCCTCCAGTGTCGTGGGCAAGCCCATCGGTGCGTCCATCCTGATCGAATGCGCTCGTCTGAATCCGGCTCTCAGCGCGTCGTGGCGGTATCTCCCTGGGCGACATCACGCCGATCATCTCGATCGACGGCCAGTCGTTCGACGTCTCCGCGGTCTCCGTCAAGGAGTTCAGCCGGACGCACTCGTTCGACAGCTTCGGCGGGCTCGCGTCGCTCAGCGGCTTCGACCAGTTCTTCGGCGAGGGCAACTTCTGCAGCGCATCGACCGTCCAGGTCTTCTCCAAGGAGGAGATCGTGACGTGCCAGTCCGTCGACATCACCGTCATCCAGCAGCAGCTGTCCATCGTAGCGGAGTACGTCAAGCGCGTCGTCCTCACGCAGTCCTGCGAGACCGAGACGCAGGTCATGTGAGTTCTACCTTCCTGCTCCCTACATGCGCCGCGACTGACGCGCATTGGCACTGGCAGTGCGTTCTCGCAGTGGCTCGCGGGCATGGTCTCCTTCGGCGAGGACCTGCGCCGCGTGTCCGAGCGGCACGTCAGCTTCGACTCGTCCATCGCGAGCCACATCTCGTCCGTCGTCGACGCGCACGGCAACATCAACGTCGGCGACTTCGGCTTCTCGGGCTCGGAGATCGGGAGCCACTCCGTCACCATCATCGGCGGCAACTGGAACGACCAGACCTCGCCGGCGTCCGTCGGCCTCGCGTGGGACTCGTGCGTCGCCGCGGCTGGTGTAAGTCACTCACCACGCTCTCTCATATGTTCACTGTCTCATCCGTGTCAAATTATCAGAGCATCCCCCTCGGCGTGTCGTGCGAAGTCTGCTCCAGCAGCAGCAGCACCGTCAGCTTGCCGCCGGTCATCTCCTCAGGCGGCTGCTCGGGCTCTGACTGCGGCTCGTCCATATCCCTCCCGCCGCCCGTCGTCTCGAGCTGCCCACCGGGCATCGACTGCACGCTGCCGCCCGTCGAGTCGTCCGGCGGCTGTTCCGGCGCGGACTGCGGCACCGTGAGCCTTCCGCCCGTCTCTGGCTGCCCGTCGGGCGACTGCGGCGTCTCGTCCGGCTGCCCGTCTGGTGAGTGCGGTTCCATGCCGCCCGTCGTTTCGTCCGGCTGCTCGGGATCGGACTGCGGCGCCGGCACTGTCAGCCTCCCGCCCGTCTCTGGATGCCCGTCCGGCGACTGCGGTTCCATGCCGTCTGGCTGCTCGGGAATGGACTGCGGCGTCGGCACTGTCAGTCTCCCGCCGGTCTCTGGCTGCCCGTCGGGCGACTGCGGTAGTGGCGAGGCCTCCGTTCCCCCCGTCGTCTCTGGATGCCCGTCTGGCGACTGCAGCAACGCCCCGGCGCTCCCGCCCGTCGATGGCTCAGTCCCGTCTGAAGGCGCGCCTGCTGCGACTCTTCCTGGCGCGCCCGTTGAGACTCTCCCCGGCACACCGCTTGCGACGCTCCCCGGGGCACCGCTCGAGACTGTTCCCGGCGCACCTCAGGAGACCATCCCCAGCACGCCGCTCGCGACTGGCGCCCCAGCTGAGGCTACAGCCGCCGCGGCACCGACGGATGCCATCAGCGTCGCCCTTGCCGATCCCTCTGCCACCGCTGCTGCCGGCGATGCATCTGCTGCGACCCCCCTCCCGACGCTTCCCACGATCCCTGCGGGTGCGTCTTCCGATGTCACCGCCGCTCCCGCTCGTCGTCGTGGGGTCTTCTCTGGCAAGCGTCGTCTCAGCGCATAAAGCTGCACGCGCCGGGAACTGGGATGTGATGCCGTAGACTTTTTGCTTGCTTTGTAGCGATCATGGACTGTTCTCTCCTACTTCATTTACCGTGGCCGAGTAGACACGATATAATAGAACGAATAGCCTTGCGTGCTCACTGCTGCCCGGAAAATAAAAACACAGCTTAGGTCCTGGCCCTTGTGTGAGCTGCCGTTATGGGTGACTGAAGATTCTGTCAGGAAAGCCGTGGCAAAGACCATACTGTACAAGATGCACTATCGACAGGCGGGCAATTCAAAACATGCTCGAATATGACTAGTAGTCCGACTGATGAGCCAGGCTGGATTTCGCCATGTGAGAAGGCGCCGCATCGGGCGCACGATTCGACGCACATCGACGTGACTATGGGCCTTGCTGATCTCAGCCGGAGCAAAACAAGTGTGTAATGTCGATATCCAAGTCGGATCTCCAACGCGACTGTACATAACACTGATACACTATTGTACTACCTCATGTAAGACATAGATATCGTATCTCACACCAGCATAACCTGTCCCTATGGAACAATCCGGACAAAGTCCAGCGACCGCAAGTAACCCACCTCCTTGGATACCTCTCTGTCGACTAATCTTTGAAGACCGGGTGCGAGGTCCGTCAGTCCGCGCCACGAAAATGCTCCGGAGAATACGACGCGGTCGAGCCGCGCGGCGTCGAACTTGATCGTCCTGCGCAGGGTGCCGGCGAAGGCGACTGCCTCAGAGAGGTTGCAGTCATCGGTGAGCAAGGAGACGTTCTGCAGGCGAGGTACGCGAAGGACTCTTGTCTGCGGGACGGATGTCCAGTCGGTCGTGAGCGCCCGCGTATTGTCGGCCTCGATGCCCGAGCGATGGTGCTCCGTCGATATCCGGAGACTCTTAACGGCGCGCAAGATCACGTCGCTAAGACAGAGCCGCTCAAGCATGCAGACCGGCAGCTCGAGCAGCTCCAGCCAATCAAGATGTGGGACGCACGCGAGCAGCGCGTCCGCGGCGGCGCCGACGTCAGTCGTGGCTAGAGAGACCGCGAAGGAGGGCTTGAATCCCCCCACGGGGGCCATGAAGACGCTGGGCCATCCGTTCAGGCGAGCCCCCTTGATGCGCATCATCCACGGCCCCGCGTACAGAGACGTGAAGAGCGCTACGGACGACGCGAGCTCGCACACGCCGAAGAGACTGAGAGATTTGAGGCCACTGTGGCCTGTCCATGGTGCGAGGAAGGATGTGAGGTCCAGTACGCCAGGGCCGCTGTAGATCTCCGTGTCAGTGAGCACGAACTCACGCAATGATGCTGGTGGGCGGGCGCTCGGCAACATCGAGGCGTAGATATGGCCGCATATGTCAAGTCGCTCCAGGTTGGGGCAGTGGTCGAATATCTGCCGGCTGTCTGTCGCCTCCGAGGAAGAAAATTGCAAAGACCGCAGATGCGGCATCGGGTGAAAAATGCCGGGGAAGTTTCCGCTGATATGCAGGGAGCGTACTCGGGGCAGAAGGCCGCTCAGGTCCTTTGGGACGTTGCGCCAGGGCGTAGATCCAGAAAGATGCAATGTCTCCATGCGTGCTAGGGGGGATTGGGCCGGTGGTAACAATGCGTTCATGAGCCTCGTAGCGTCGCCGAAGCCCGTGACGGCGAGCGACTTTATGCGGTGGGCGTGCTTCTGCAGCAGAGCCATGTCTTCCTCGTTTTCCGCAGCCCGTGGCGAGAGCGTGAGCGATAGCGACGCGTTGCCCGATCGCTGCAATAGCGCCTGCACGCGCCCCGTCTGCCGCGGCGAGCCGTCCGCGCACTCAATCGTCGTCCACAACGCTGGAGTATCGAGCGCGCTCTTTCGCCAAAGATGGGAAGTGTGCGAAAGTGCGACCTTGTCCCCCAGATCCAAGTGCCGAAAGCACTCCGCGCGCAGCTCGACGGGGAGCCGCCGCCAGACGCGGTCCGTTCGCGCGTTCCACGCCGACTTAATCTGTGCAGCCGCCAGCTGGACAGTGTCTATAAGGCTAGCAACTGCCGCCTCGACCTCTTGCGCGCTGAGAACTCAAGTCAGTGCCCGAGCCCTCAAATCGATCGTGGCGACGACCAACACACCTCGTCGCATTTGCGCTCATCGGGCGCAGGAACGCCAGCGACGCTTGGTGCACGGCGGAGAGAAGCGGGGTGCTCTGCATCGCTGAGAACGGGCGGTTGTGGCAAGTCGAGAGGCGAGAGAGTGGTGGAGCGGAGTTCCAGGCTGCTTCCGGGATCATGAAAGCAGCATGCACAAGCAGGGCCAAACAACTTGACGCGGCACGTGACGCGCTGAATTCAGAATTGGCGCAAGTTCCTCCGAGTCGAGCGCGCACCCACATCCATATTTTCCCAGCACGCCCCCCACGCCCCCCGCGCACTGCCCTTGGGGGAGCAGTCTCCAGACTCGATAAAAAGTAGCAGCACTGGCGGGATCGCGGGCGCCGGTCGGCCATATCGATCACGATGTCCACGCTCGGGCGTCGCGCGGTGAAATCGTAGGAGCGCATCATCGCAGCAGCCTGAGAGCGTTCGTGGCGTGGGGTGCATATAGCAAGGACGGTCGTAATGTAAAGGGCGGGTGGACAGTCATCTACTAAGTGAGAGCGAGTGTTCGAATGCAACTCATACAATGAGGGAGCCTTCTTATACTAATACCCACTCCTTCATCCCTCCTATCCCTTCAAGGTTTTCGTCCGGGTTCGGGGTACACACAAAGACACAGTGGGAATTCATTGCCAGACAGAAAGGTGCCACCTGCATTGAACGGAGGTGGCACGCACCGCGGCGACCTCCTTGTGCTCACGCACTGCTCAGACTCTGGTCCAAAGCCCTTAGTTCTTGAAAGAGATCACACAAGATCAGACAGCACAAAGAGACGAGGAGCAACAGCAAGCCCGACAAGCTATATTGCCACTCTTGCAGCCCCCAGAAAAGGTAGGTACTGTGGGTAGGCAGCGAACGAAACCGAGAACGAAACCGAGAACGAAACCGAGAACAGAAAAGCGGGTGTTAAAAGTCTACCGTTACATACGATACAAATGGAGCAGACGCAGCGGGTCGTGAGCGGGGAACGATGAGCAATGGGCAGAGCGAGATCGAAATCGAGACGATAAGATGAGAGACGAGACGAGGCGAGTCGAGTCGAGGCGAGATAGACGAGATAAGATGAGAGACCAGACGGGAGGAGATGGGAAGGCCGAAGACCATCCTCAACGCCAGGGGCAAAACTAACGCACGTAAGCACCATCCCCCTTTCCCCTCCCCCCCACCCTCCACTACGTCCACTGCCAAGGCGACGCCTGCCCCTGCCCCTGCACCTGCACCTGCACCTGCGCCGGCTGCTTCTCAGCAGAAGCGACAGCAACGGCCTTATCGAAGCTCCACGTCCGGTCGAGCGTGCCGGGCGCGACGCCCGGGAAGCCGTGGCTGCCGAACACGGGCAGCGGCGCGCGCTCGTGCGGCGCGACGCTTTCGTATGCTGCCGGTGCCGGTGCGGAGGTGGAGGTGGATGTGGGTTGTTGCGGGGTTGAGGTTGAGGTTGAGGTGGAGGTGGAGGTGGAAGTGGAGGTGGGTTGTTGCTGGGTGGGGGCGGAGGAGGGATTGGCGGTGGTGTAGGAGGATGAGGTGGAAGGCGGCGCCGGGTTGTACGAGGACGAGGCGGCCGCGGGCGCCGTGTACGACGACGACGACGGCGACGAATTCTGCGCCGCATACGAGGGCGCTGAGGGGGCTGCGTACGACGACGACGACGAAGTCTGCGGCGCGTACGAGGACGAGGCAGTGGCCGACGCGGAAGCCGGGGCCGGAGCCGCTGTACCGCTGTTGCTGTAAGTTGCCGACGATGACGCGCCAGAGTACAGCGCATTGCTATTAGTATACGAAGACGAGGGCGCCGCATACGAACTCGCAGCGCCACTGTACGTTGTTGCTGCAGAAGAAGGCGGGTTGGCGTACGACGGCGCCGGACTCGGTGCGGGGGCGCCATTATAGGAGGAGGACGAGGGCCCTGGTGCCGGCGCAGATGCACCGCTATTGCTGTACGTAGATGCAGCGCTGGAAGCATACGACGGCTGTGGTGCGGGCGCGGGTGTCTGAGTATAAGACGTCGACGGCGGGAGCGCGACGGGCTGCGGGAGCGGCGACACGCGCTGCTGGGGCGGCGACGGGCGCGGCGTGACGTACGCGTGCTCGGGTCTGCGCTGCTGGAGTTGCGGTGTCTCCGCCTGGTTCTGCGTCCGGTTCTGCGGCGACGGTGTGCGGGCGCCCTGGGTCTGGCTCTGCGGCGGCGACGGCAGCGGCGGGGCGTACGGCTGGGTGGGCGGGTAGTGCGGTTGCTGGGGCGCCGGATAGTACGTCGTCTGGGGCTCGGCGTAGAACTGGTGCTCCGCGTACTGCGGTGGGCCGGGGAGGCTGGTGTCGATCTCGACGGGCGGCGGCGACGCGGGGTAGTCCGCGCCGGCGTACACGGGCGTCGGGTACGGCGCGACGGGCGGGCTCTTCCGGCGGCTGCGGCTGCGCACGGGCCCCGCCTGGCTCGGCACCGCGGTCACGCCCGGCGGCGCGCGCGCGCGGTCCTCCAGCCGGATGTACCGGAACGGGCGCTCGCGCGCGGACACGGGGTACCGCACGTCCTCGGGCGGCGGCGGCGGCGGCGGGTGCATGGGCGGGGCGTACGAGGCGGGGGCGGGGGCTGGGGCATGGACGGGACGGGGACGGGGTCGGGGTCAGGGTCTGCGAGTGCGGAGTCGGGGTTCGACTCGTCCGCCTGCCCCCGCCGGCGCCGGGCGCCGCGGCCGCCAGCGCCAGTCCTGGCACGCGGGCGCGGGCGGCTGCCAGACGAGCTCATCGCGTACTCGGCCCCGGGCTTGATCGTCCAGTCTGCGCAGCACAAAGAGGTCAGCATCGGGGACGGGGAGCACCGGGCCGGGGGGGGGGGGCCAGCAGCACGCAGTGCGCACGAGGCACAATGAGGGGAGGGAGCACTCACAGCATCCCTTGCCCGGGTCAGTGATGGGCCGCGGCTCCTTGACGAACATGGCGTTCAGCGACAGGTTGTGCCGCACCGAGTTCTGGATAGGGGGTGGCGCGTCAGCCATAATCCCAGTCATAATCCGACAACAACGACGTACGCGGTAAGGCTTGTAGGTCTTGTAGAACGGGAACCGCTCCTCGATCGCCCTGTACATCTCCTCCAGCGTCAGCCGGCCCCGCGCTGACCCCTTGAGCGCGCACAGGATCTGCCGGGTCCCGATCAGCCACGACGCAGAGAGCGAGAACAGGATAAGTACGAGCGTCGGGTACGGGTACGGCGGCTTCTCGTCCGGCGGGCCGTCTTGGAGAGACCAGAGGCTCAGGCTGGGCGCCGCGGACGACGACGACGAGGCGGCCGGCTGCTGGTAGCGCTGGTGCGGCTGGTGCACGAACTGGTATTGTTGCTGCCCGGGCTGGGGTTGCGGATCGGGCTGAGGCTGAGGGTAATGCTGCTGCTGCTGTGGGATCGGTGCCCACTGCTGGTGGTGGTGGTAGTCCATAGCAGGAGGCTGAGGCTGGCTATGACCGGCTTGTTGGAATCCGACCGTTCCGTCCATCGCAAGTACGTGGGCACAAACAAGACGAAGGCGGACGACGAGCTGGTGCAGTAACACGCAACGATGGGGGAAAACCGCACCCAACACGCCAAAACCACGTCTGCTTTTTCAACCCTCGCCCAACCGTTTGCTTCCGCCCGCCGTGAGTGGTATTGTCGTCTGTGTATTGTTTGTCCCTGCCGATCGGCCCTTCCCACGCCCATCATCTGTCACTTGCCGTCGCGACGTCGCCGATTGGGTATTTGTAACTCGCTGCTTTTCGTTTTTGACGCTGTTACCTGCCGATGCCTTGCACGACCCGCCATGGCGCCCGTCCTGCCGGATATTTACTCTACAATCATTGCCGTTTGAGCTTTTACAATAACATTAACAACGTTCGGAATCCCGTCGGGCGGTAAAGTGGTCCAGGTCTGGCCGCGCTCATACTGACTGTGCCAAATCCTCTGCTGACAGCGACCCCTTTGACCCAGCATGCGTGGCCGCAGATGCATGTGCAGGCGCGCGCCAAACGAACTATCCCAAGCACGCTGATTCATTCAACGAGACTGTTACAAGGCGGGCACGCTCCATGCTTACTATTGGCAGAGTATGCATATGCGCTTACAATACAAGATGCATGCGTCTGATAGTGATACTGTACTCAAGCTTTCGCCGTGCCAATGATTGGCAACTGCCAGGACGCACTGTACGCCCTCTGCGCTGGGATGTGCAGTGAGTGGTCGTAAGTTATGTAGAAACCGTCGCCAGGTGTTCGACGGAGTCGCGCCCCTGTCGAAATAGCCTGTTTTCCTGCAGTCAAAGAGCTCGGAGTCACTGGCAGTCCCAATTCACAACTCTGAGGCTCGGCGAACGATAACGCGTAACGGCCCGCCCGCGCAATTCAGAAGCGACATCATCATATCCTCACGCCGCGAACTGGAGCTGATCGGGCGATGGCAAGCAAGCGTGTCCCGCTGTAGCTACCGACGAGCTTCAAGTTGCCCTCCGCTCTGCCCCGCCCGTCGCAATTGCCGCCTCTTGACTCCCCTGTCCGCCATATATCAGAGCATCTTCGACGCGTCCTTCGGCCGACTGACAATTGCAATTAATCGTATGGGTAGACTTCGTCAACGGTCAACCACACTGGCTGCCAGTACTAGTGGAGTCACAGTTCGCGTGCTACTCACAGAGGCTACGGCGTACCCAGACTCGGCAGCGCCAGCCATAGTCGCCCCCCCCCCCCCCCTTTTCCGCAACCCGTCGCACTCCCACCGTGACGCCGCATGCAACGCGGGTTCCCCAAACTCCTACTTATAACAGCGCACCCCCTGCGCGTGTCCGCGTCCGCTTACAACCACTGCGCGCACATATATAATCGGCTTGTCGTGCGCACTGGCAGTCTGCGATTTGTGTGCGTGCGTCACGTGCAGCTTACGGAGGGGGTTATTTGGCCGTGCTTGTGGTGCATGCGAAGCTCGGAAGCAGCCTGGAACTCCGCTCCACCACCCTCGCGACTCTCTACCACGACTCTCATCGTGACAACCCGAATGGCACACCACCCTGCGCTCGCGGCCGTCTTTGACGCGTCGCTGGCGTACCTGCAGCCGGCAAGTGCCCAGGCGACGAGGTGCGTTCCGGCAGCGACGATCGGTTTGCGTGCTGACTCGAGTACGCAGCGCCAATGAGCTCGAAGCTGCTATTAAAGGTCTTCTGGGTACGGTGCAGCGTGCGGCCGCCCAGGTTGCGGCGGCGTGGAACGCGCGGACGGACCGCGTATGGCGCCGGCTGCCTGTCGAGCTGCGCGCCGAGTGTTTCCAGCATCTCCCGCTGGGCGACAAGGTGGCGCTATCACACACTTCAACACTCTGGCGTCGGAACGCGCTGGACATCCCGGGTTTATGGACGACTATCCGCTGCACGGACGCCTCGCCGCGGCAGACGGGGCGGGCGCTCGAGCTGTTATGGCGATCGGGCGCGTCGTCGCTCGCGCTCACTTTATCCCCGGGTGTTGTGCACGTCGAGGACCTCATGGCTGAGCTAAAGAAAAACGCCCACCGCGTGCGGTCGTTGGTGGTCACAGGCTCAGGCGACGCAACCACACTGCTGTCCACGCTCCTCCCACCCAACCAAACCAAAGCCCCCTTACACCGCCTAGAAATTCTGCACCTCGCCGAAGAAACGCACTGGACCAACATCCCCGCAAACCTCAGCGCTCTCCTCCCGCACCTGCGCTCGCTGCACCTCCCCAGAACCGGCACCGGGGCGTTCCCCGGCATATTCCACCCCATGCGGCATCTGCGCTCGCTCCGCTTCGCCTCCTCCGAGTCCACCGACAGCCGCCCGCTGTTCGCACACTGCCCGAACCTCGAGCAGCTGGAAATAACGGGCCACATCTACGCCTCGCTGCTCCCACACGGCCGCCCGCCGCCCTCCCTCCGCACAGTATCGCTCACCGACGAAGTGTACGGCGGCGCGGGCGTGCTAGACCTCAGCGCCTTCCTCGCGCCCGGCCAGTGGCGAAACGGAAAGCTCGAAACCCTCAGGCTGGTCGGCGTGCGCGAGCTCGCGTCCGCCGTCGCGCTCTTCAGCGCGTTGTCCGTCGCGGTGGGACCGTGGATGATGCGCGTGCGCGGCTCGCAGCTGGGCGCGGGCTGGCTCAACGTCGTCATGGCCGCCGTCGGGGAACACAGCCCTTATTTCGAGGTCTCGCTCGCGGCGGCGGACATCAGCGCCGCGGTGGACGCTGTGCTTGCGTGCCTCCCGCATCTGGACAATTTGGACTTGCTCGAGATGCCCGTGTGCATCTTCGAGCGCCTCTGGCGTAATGAGAACGTCGATGTGGTGTTTCCGGCCGTGACGAGTCTGCGGATATCGACGGAGCGGGGCCGCGCGGGCGTCGAGGGCGACAACGCGCGGGCGCTCATGAGCATCCGCACGACCGTCCCGCCGCCAAGATCGATTCGCGCACCGCGTCTGCAGAGCGTCACGCTGCTCACGGACGACGACGGCCTCGCCGACGCCATCGCCTTCGCCGGCACCCTGCGCCACGGTCGGACGCTCCAGTTCGACGCTGCGCAGCTCGACCGCGTCGTCTTCTCTGGCGCTTTCTCGCGATACGAGCTGATGGATCTCGCGCCCTGTCTCCAGAGATTGGTTGACGGCGAGGTTGCGAAGGAGGTGGGATATTTGCGGTCGTTGGACTTTGTGAGGATTGTTCCATAGGAACATATGATATGTATGTTATATCCAATGTACTTACGAGTGAGAGAGGTGCAATAGTGTAAAAGCATCACAGCCGTTGGTACCCATAAGGAAGTCTTTATCGACGTTCGAAAGAAGGAATACTCTTTCGAACGTCGACATAGTCCGCGGGATGTACAGGATTCGGGATAGCCGCTGGCGACTTTGTATCCTAGAAAACGGCGAGGGAACGCGAGAATTCAGACGTAATTCGACGTCAACGCGTAGCCCAAGGACAAAGGAAGCCAGGAATCAATTAGTTCGCGTTGAACTTGTCTCTCATTGTCCGTTGACGAAAAATCAGGGCTCCCGGGTAAATTTGCGAGCGCGAGTCAGGCAGTCCGCATTTATTAGTATTGTAACGAGCGGATAAAAGGACAGGAAGTACTGTAGAAGTGAGATACGCTGCCTTGGGGTGACCGGGGTGATGCGCTGAAAGTCGCTAGTAATCAAGAAAGGCCAAGCCAGCAGAGAGTTATGTGTCAGGGGCAGTGGTAGCAGTCATACGAAGGTCAACGGGCCAACAAGCCAGTCCTCCTGTATCCTGCGCAAGCTGAGCAATACCGAGCACGAGGTCGCCCGTGAGGAACAGATTGCCGTACTCGCACAAGACAACGTAGGCCCGGGCGGAGCTGCCGTTCGGATTCGTCCAGTACGCGCTCAATGCGCCAGTGCGCGGCTCGACGACCCAAACGCTCGTCGAGAGGTAGGATGTGCTCCGGACGGCGGGCGTGCCGGGCGGGCCCCCGGATTCGGCGGAGTCGAGGAAGGTGAGCCAGTTGGAGTCGCCCGGGCCTATCGTCGGCTCTTTCTCCATGAAGGCGGCGAGGAAGTGCTCGACGCCGAGCCAGTCGCCGCCCGGCTGCTCGTACGGCCCCGGCGCGGGGAATCGCACCTCGCGCGGCGTCGTCCAGCCCTCGGCGGTGCTCGCCCGCGCGACTTCGTAGACGCCCGGGGTGTCTTCGCTGAGGGTGTCGCGGTTCAGGTAACCGGTCTGGAGGCCGGTCACGCCGTCCAGGACGGTGATTGTGACCCATTCTGTCGACGAAGGGCTCGACGAGGGTAGTTGGCGTGGTGCGCTGCCTGTGCGCGTGCCCTTGCCGTACAGATGGCGCGGTCGTAGGGGCGGAAGCCCTGCCGCCAGACGTTGCGCGTTTGTCTCGCGCCGGCCGATTGCTGGTCTCACCGCAGCAGATAGGCTAAGGAGCGCACTGAGGAGGACGAGCGACGCGAGCATTGGACAAGGCGAAAGGGAGAGGCGCGAGGTGCTATAACTTAAAGACCATGTTTAACTACTGGGAAATTTGTCGCGGTCGAGGTGTAGGTTTGGACCGAGCGCGATACCCGAATTGGCCAGGCGAAATTCTAGCTTCGTCTTGTGTATGATGGAGCGACCAACTTGCAACGCCGAAAGAGGTGGGTAACGGCATATGGGCGATAAGATCTTGACCATTGAACAGGTTAGAGGACAGGACAAGTCCGACGAGTCCGCGGTATTCGGTTCAAGCCGGTAGTTCGTTGTTCTTTCTCTTGCTCAATATCGTCTAAAAAACGAAAGGCAGAACAGGATAAATAATCCATATGTTTCCTTACTTGGCATAATTAATTCACCGCCTACCCGGTAACTTCACGTATAATTTTTCACGCAGATTAAAGTCCGCGCACATCGTGCGGCAGCAGGACTAAATTCAACTCCGCAAAACCCCTTCTCCTCGGACCACCAGCATCTTCGGTCATGACAAGCCATCCTGCGCTCGCCTCCATTTTTGAAGCATCCATGTCGTACCTATGGTCGACTGGCACGGACACAACCAGGTGCGCGGTCTGCAACTGTTGCTACTGTACCATTCCGTAGGACTCAAGTATCATCGCTGGTAGCGCGCAAGAGCTTGAAGCCGCCATCTGCATCCTCATGAACGTCTTTCACCGCGCAGTGGCCGAGACTGCGCTCAAATGCAACGCGAAAACGGACCGTGTATGGCGCATGCTCCCGGCCGAGTTGCGCGCCGAATGCTTTCAAGTTCTGGACATCAGAAGCAAGCTGGCGCTCTCGCACACCTCGCATCTGTGGCGCCAGAATGCGCTCGCCGATACGACGCTCTGGTCTACGATTTTATGCACTGATATCCGGCTGCGAAACCAGATTCAGGTGCAGACGCTGTTGGAACGCTCGGGCTCGTCCCTCTGTCGCTCACTTTGCATCCACGGGTCACGGACAACAAGGAGATACTCGAGCCGCTCGCGCGCAATATTACCCGCGTAAAATCGCTGGCTGTCGTCGGCTTTTGCGATCCAGCTCCACTCATGAACGCGCTTCTACCCCAGGACCTATCGCCACTACCTCTTATAGAGACTTTTCTCTTATCTGAGGCCAATCCGTCATTTTGGCGTGAGGTTCCCAAGGGCTTAAGCGGCATGCTTCCCGGGCTCCGCTCGCTACATATTTCGACGAGCTTTCCGGGGATATTTCATCCCATGCCGCATCTCCGAGAACTCCGCTGCGTCTACTGGCGGGAAACGGACGGACGGCAGATATTCGAATTGTGTCCAAAGCTCAACACGCTGACCATATCCGGACGGATCGGAAGTGTCGCCGTGCTGCCTCAGGGTCGTCCACCAGTGTCCCTTCGGTCGTTTGAGCTCGTCGACACGATCCAGTGGCAGACTCCGGATGTGCTGGATATGGGCCATCTCTTGGGCCCGTGGATCGGGCACACAGGGCTCGAGACTGTCAAGCTGACCGGCATAAGAGATCTTTCTATGCCTACTGCGCTGTTCACATCAATCTGCGCCGGCCCGTGGAAGATGAGCCTGAGTTGCATTGACAACTGGGAATGGATGCATGTCACCTTGGACGGCCCGATTCCAGCTGGCAACAAGACTCAACGTTTCCAGGTCTACCTTCCCATGAGGCATATCTCCATCGCGGATGTGGTCCTCAAATGCGTCTCGCATTTTGCGGACTTGGACACGCTCGAAATTCCCATCCTGGTGCTGGAGTACCTCGTCTCTCTTCCTGCGGTCACCGATATCAGGATATTGACATCGCCTCCACCACTTTATCATGGCGACGGCAGATCCCATGTTCGCATTACCGATTTGGCGACAGGCCCGGAGGCGAGGCGTCTGCGCGCCCCACGGCTGCGATTAGTTTCATTCTCCAGCAATGGGCATCCTGCCCATGACGACATCTTGCTTGCAAAAACTCTACACAAAGTTATCGAGTTCGAAGCGGCCGACCTCGACCGTGTTGTATTCTCTCAACTCCCTAACGACTGTGTTTCACAGTTTATGCCATTACTCAGGGAAGTGCGTGCCACAGAGGTCGGACATGTGAACACGAGGACTGGGGTGTTCGAAAAAATAGTCTTTCAGGATATCGGACAGTAGTAGTGCCCCAGAAACGCCACCGATGTATACTATCTCTCTCCCAGCGTGCTATGTAAAATTGTAGTGGTTCGCATCGCGAGTCTCGTGGTCTCAAGACTCAAGAGGTCGCTTCTAACATATACACGGCCGCTCTCATTGACGGTCTCTGAAGGATCTCATGCGCCCAGCACAGCTGCACGGTAGCCCACATCCGCTCTGAAAAGTCTCCCCTCGTGATCTCGCCCCGTTGGGGGCGCCTCCCGGCCAGCAGCGCCGCGGCCACCTGAATGGCGCCGGGATAGCGTTCCACCATGGGCTCGGCGTCGCAGTACGCGGCAAACGCAAGCATCCCGAACGAATAGACGTCACACGAGGCCAACATCCGCGCGCCAAGGTGGCTCTCCGGCGCACGATGCAGCGCCTTCTCGCGTGCGAAAGCAGGGCGCATCGATGTAGTGCCGTCGTCCGGGATGAGGTCGCTTAGCCCGAAGTCCGAGAGCAGTGCTTTGCCCGATTTTGTGATGAGTACGTTGCGCTGTGAGATGAAGATGCATCAGTGATGAGTTATTACCCCATGCATGTGAACAAAGTGACTCACCGAGTGAAGGTTGCCGTGTACGATTCCTGCGTCGTGGAGATAAGCGAGGCCGCAAGCGACCTGGGACAACTGTTGCCCATCTCAATCGCCCATAATCCTCAAGCGTAGGAAAGGGACATACAATTCCCTGCCTGTCACAGTCTTGATGGGTTTGGAGGTACTGTTTGAGATCGCCGCCGTCCACAAATGGCGAGACGATGCATACGCTGCCCTCGAACGTGCAAACGCCAAGATATTCGAGGACGTTCTCGTGCTGAACACGAGCCAGGCGGCGGCAAGCAGTCCGGACGCTGTCGTCCTGTCGTTCGTTTGTTCTCAGTAAATGCAAGCAGTGGAGTCTCGATGATGCATCGCACGCACCAAGTTCGTTTCTTCGTCGTCTTGAAAGCGAATGCGTCGCACTACGACGGTCCCGAAATACTTGTGCTCCTGTTTGTAGAGGTCCGAGCACGGGCTGATAGTGAACGGACGAGCGCGTCGGAATGTGATCAGGTGCGTGATATCGAGAGCGTCGCCTTCTCCAGGGCCGGGAAGAATGCGCAGCCATTTGAAGACGGCGGACAAAGGAGAACCTAGACGGTGATCAAGTCAGACCAGCTGATGGATGAACGAACAGCCAGTGTCTTCCCACCTGGAGAGTAGTTGCGAAGCAAGCCCAGGACCGAGGCCCCGCAAGCCAAGCTGGTGGTATTATCTGCCTCGGCGTCCTGATATCTCGTGTCAGTCGGAAGGGATATGCTGCTGGAAGTACTGCCAGCAGCTCACAAATTCCTCGTCCACAAAATGCTTCTCAGCATCAGCGAGGAGAGGTTTGCGTTCGATGTCCATTGGGAGTGATGCTTCGAAGGTAGTGAGTATTGTCTAGCGGGGCGGGGTCCTTAAGTAAGTAGCTGCGAACAATATTAGTGTTGCCCGCAGCCTTAGAGTTTAGATAACGGGTCGTAAACGCGAGCAGTCAAAGGCAAACCTCATTTCAGTTGAGGTCGACTGTCAGCCAAAGAACAATGGAAGCTCAGGGAAGCTGGGAATGAATTCGCGTCGCGCTTATCCTCAGCTGGACATTTTCCGTGGGCGCTACACCAGGGTGGCGGCGTAATTTCCGGGCGCGAGTGAGGCAGTCCGGCATCGATTGGCGGCAAAATGGGACGATAGAAGGATAGGGAACTAGTTGAAGATGCGCCATAGGTTGCCTTGAGATGATCGGGGTGGTGCGCCAAAAACAATATAAATAAGAAGCGACGTGAAGCGCAAGTCGGCCAGGGTTAACCAAGTAAGAACAAGCCAAATGGGAGTTACGAGTCGGAGGCGGTGGTAGCAGTCATACGAAGGTCAACGGGCCACAAGTCAGTCCTCCTGTATCTTCCGCAGACTGTGGAATACCAAGCAGGAGGTCGCCGGTGAGGAACAGGCTGTCGTACTCGTACCGCGCGTGACGTACGCCCGGGCAGAGCTGCCGTCGTACGCGCGGCGCGCGCAACGCGCCGCTGCTGGGCTCGACGACCCAGAGGCACGTTTCGGTGAACGCGGTGCTCGAGGTTAACTGCGTGCCGACTCGCTGGTGCCCCAATGATGAGCCAGTTGGCGTCGCCCGGGCCGATCGTCGCGTCGGCGCCCCCGAAGGCGACCTGGAAATGCTCGATGCCGAGCCAGTTGCCGCCCACGCGCCGTCAGTCGGGATCCACACCTCGCGCGGCGTCGTCCAGCCGTCTGCGGTGGGTTGCGTCGTGGTTCATGTAACCGACTTGCAGGTCCGTCATGCCGTCCAGGGTCGCGAATGTGCCCCATTCTGTGAATCGAGGGCTCGAAAACGGGAGTTGACGCGGCGCCGTGCTAGTGTGCGAGCCCTTGTCATATAGATGGCGCGGTCGTAAGTGCGGGAGCCCCGCCGCCAGTCGTTGCGCATTTGTCTCGCGCTAGTCAATTGGCGGTGCCGCCGCAGTATAAAGGCTAACGAATGCACTGAGGAGAACGAGCGACGCGAGCATACGACGGGGCATAAGGCGTGTGCGAGCGGGCAAAGAGCATTTTTAACTACTGCGAAATTTGTCGTGGGCGAGGTGTAGGTTTAAACCGAGCGCGATACACGAATATGCCTCGTGAAAGTGTATCTTCGTCTTTGGCAATGGTATCGATGATGAAGTGAGCAGTCCATGGCATTTCGGCAATGAGATCATGGTCATGAAGCAGGTCAGAGAGCAGGCCGAATCCGCGGAATCCGGTCTGTGCCGGGAGTTCGTTGTTCCTTTCTCTTGCTCGATATCGTGCTGACCTCCTCTGCAAGAAAAAAGGAAGGCATAACAGAGAGGAACCAAAAAAACCAGTTGCACTTGATTTGGCATCTTCACTGACTACTCGAGAAGTTGACATTTAACGTTTCTCACGAGTATTGGAGCCACATCGCCGCTGTCCTTACGATTGAAAACACACTGGTATCGTTGAAACAGATGCTCGGTACACGGAGGACCTGCTCGAGTAGCTTCCAATTCGCGCCCAGGGCCCGGGCTTTATGGGGTTAAGTCCGTCAAATGCTGCGACTCGCACCAAACTCGCACTGCCAAGTAATCCTATGCCTACGCGGAATGTAAGACCTCTTCAAAGCGTCCTCGTCTAACAAAAATGTGAGGCTTCCGAACTCCTGAGGTGGCGCGGTCGCGCTCGAGCTGATGGTCGATCACCGCTCACTGCGCTCAGCGCTCACACGTCGAGATCTTGGATACCCTTTGCGCTGTACCGACGGCGTTTCAGCTCAACTCCGTGCCGTGTTGCCGTATTTCAGCGAGCGTCAAGCAGCAGGCCAAGAGTAGGACGTCATTTTGATGGAAATGCTGAGATTACTGAGATATTCAGTTTCGCTGACGTGCTCACTGCCTCCAGACAGCATCGAAAGCGCAATACAGGCTTATTCTGCATGTGAGACAGCGCAGTCTGCTGCGGGAGCGTGTGCGGGATCGGTAGCAGTTCGAGTCCCGATTGGGCAGTGCCGGATAGTGGGGAAACGGACGTCTTCCTGGCCAACCCATGACTGCGCCCGTCCACTGTCGTAACTGTTTGCTCGCACGCTGGTCCTGAATCCGACGCTCGTTCCTTCGCTTCTTCCACCGCCGCCATGGCCGCCTCCTGGGCTCTCGTCCTGGCGCTGGTCGTCGCCGCCGACGGCGCCCTCCACGCAGGCAGGACGCCGGCCTTCCCTTACTCGTACGCCCCGCGCTCGCTCAGCCTGCGCAGCGGCTCGAGCGCAGCCCTGCGGCGACGCGGCCTCGCGAGTATCCAAGAGCTGCAATTCGGCCAGCAGTGCGTGAAATCCCTGTTGTTCTTCCATTGGAATTTACAACGATTATTCCAGGTCGTATAATCTCATCGTCAAAGTCGGCGAGGTCAACCTGCGACTGGCCATAGACACGGGTAGCTCAGATACCTGGGTCGTGGCCTCCTCCAGCAAGGAGGCCCAGGCGGCCAAGCTGCCGACTTATCCGCTGGACCTGCATAGCTCGTCATTCGTCCCAGTGGAAGGTAATGCCACCGAGTTCTCATTCAGCTTTGCAGACAGTACAGGTACGTTACACAATCCAGGATAACTTGTGAACACTTCCAGCTGATACGCTTCTACAGGCGGAAAGGGATTCATCGCTCGAGAAACATTCCAACTCGAAAACTTCACCGTCCCAGAGCAAGCATTCGGCCTCATAGAAAGCACCGACCTAGAACTCGGCAAGGGGCAGGACGGCGTGAGCGGGATCTTGGGCTTTGGTTTCCCACGACTATCCACGATCGCACAGGCGACGGGGGACGAACGTGCGCACCCATTCGGTTGCGCCTGTCACACGAGCTAACATGCTTCACCTGCGCAGCGGCCCCTCCGATAATGGAGCGCCTTGCACAGGAAGGACAGCTTGAATATCCCCTGTTTGGGCTCAGTGTCACGGCCGATGGAGGCACATTATCGCTAGGTACGTTGCGTACCTTGCAATTCTGGTGTTGGGCCACCAAGACCATCTGCGACCGCGCCAGTCATTCAGACCGGTCATGGATCGGCTCGAATGGCAATGCACCAAAACCCCAAAACCTGCTTGTGCCGCTTAGCACTGCTCACACGTTTCCAGGCGCTATTGACATAGGTGTCGTGGATGATGCGTCTGCACTGGAGTGGCACGACTTAGTACCGTTTGCGCCGTTTGCGAAGGAAGCTACGGATGCATCGATATATTTGCATTGGACTGTGCATCTTGCGAGCGTTCAGGTAATCTTTCTCTTCTCTACTCTCGATTACGGTCCTAGCTCACAGTTTCGATAAGATTGACGAGAAGACAGTGGACATCGTGCCCACTTATGCCAAAATTGTTGGACGCCAACCATTGGCGCTCATTGATGTGTAGGCTCCATACCTTCTGGTTTTGCGACATTGCTCACATGCAGCGCAGAGGAACCAGTGGCATTTTCGGACCGTATCCCGCTGTTGCGCAGATTTTCGATGGCATAGAGACAAGCCGGATGGTGTCGGACGGCGTCTGGGCCATCCCATGCGAAACAGAGGCCTTGATGCACTTCAACTTCGGGTTTGTCGCAAGCCAAAGCGTCATCTTCGTTATCTGACACATTTTTCAGCGGAAAGCGGTTCACGCTTGAGCCGAAGGATTATATCATCGGCGAGGCGACTGGCAACCCCGGGACGTGTCTGTCGTGGCCCGTTGCGCTGCCTCCCAGCTCGGACGGCATAGACTGGCAGTTCGGCGCGCCGTTCCTGCGCACGGTGTACACGGTGTTCAGCTACGGCATCGACGCGCACGAGCCGCCGCTCATCGGCCTCTTCTCCCTGGCAGACGCCGCCGCGCGCGCCGTTGCACTGGGCACGACGACCTCGACGACGGCCACATCTTCGTCCACGCCGGCCGTCGCGCGGCTGTCCGACAACGACGAGCCGACGACGTCGACGGGCGCGTTCCCCAGCATCGCGACGACGCTCCCGAACTCGCTGCTCGACACGCCCACGCTCACCACCGCGCCGTACATCTTCGCAACGACGGCGCCGCAGCCGACGCCCGGCGGCAGCTCGGGCTTCGGCACCAGCACGTATGCGCCGGTGCTCCGCCCGCTCAATCTGACGGGCATACCGTCCATCCATCTGCCCGTCAGCACGATCACTACGACCAATACCGAGGGTCAGACGTTCACCACCACCGTGCCCATCCCCCTGCCCAGCCTCGTCCTCGGGCGCCCGGGCGGCGCTGCTGCGCGACATCCGCTGTCTGTGTGGTTGTTGGCTGTGGGGTTGCTGTTGTCGTGCGCGCTGAGATAGCCTGGTGATTTGGAGCGCTTTCTTGCCTGTTTGCTTTGCGGAGACCTGCTGGATTGGGTGGGGACTTCACTGGACATTTACTTTTCTTCCGTTCCTTTCACTCTTTCGTTCACGTAGTATCTGCTTGGCCTGCTGCTATCCACATCCCGTTTTACTGTCTCTGCGTGCTTGCATTCTCGGTAGGACTGGAGAGCATGCTATAGTATCTATGTATTATTGACCCTTTGCCCTCTCCTCTGGCGTCCCACTCCTTCGCATATACAGAAGTAGCGCGGCGTTGCACGTGCTCCTCTCTCTCGGCCGTACGATGCTGCAGTTGCGTTGCATGATGACCGTCGAAGCTCTAGCTTCGCCGACCTATATCGCGAGCACGCTGCACTTGGTGATCGTCCTGCAGTCCTGGGCATTCCCCGCCTGGCTCCTCGTTGCGCGCATCCCGAGTGATAGGGGCAGTAACACCACCTGCGCGGCTTGAGTCTGCGTCCCGACGGCCTGCCCGGCCGCATGGGGGAGCTGCACCATCTCCATCTCGTCCTTGAGGATCGGCGCGCCGGGGACCGGGAAGAACACGTCGTAGTCGTGCGAGGTGTACTCGGTCCGCGCGGTGTCCTGCCACTGCATCGCGGCGATGACGAGCCCCGCAGCGCGCGCGATGAGGTTCGGGAAGAGCTCCTCCGGGGAGAAGTTGCCTGGCGGGAGGAGCGTGCGCAGGAGATCTGCCAGGAGGGCGAAGAATTGCGTCGTCATGTGCGCCGCGAGCGCCTCGTTGTTCCGGTCTGAGGCGGCCGCTTTGTAGGTGATTGCGCGCCAGCGCGCGGCCTTCTCTTGCGATTCTGTGGCATTGGAAGCAGGTGAGAAACCGTCCTGGAGGAGGGAATAAAGGTGCTGATGCGTACCTTGCGAGTAGATCCTGTCTTTCAGGTTGTAGAAAAACTCGTTCTGCGCGCCGACGAGGCCTGGGAAGAACGGCCAGAAGATGAACTCGGCGAGAAAGGAGTGCACGATGCATTGGCAGAGCGGGACTATGACATCCTGGATTGCTACGCCCGCTGCGGCGCTGCGCGCGAGCATCGTCCGCAGGAAGACGTGTGCCTTGACGTTGCGTCGGAGAAAGGTCTCCACGCTCGCTGGGTGCAGCTGAACTGTGAGGTCTTCTGGATGAAGGCCGCGAGCAACCTGGAGAGCGAGTTCATGGACTCCAGCGTTGAGACTCTGAAAGGCAATGATGAGACCTTTATAAATGCATGAGACGCGCGACCCTTTATATCCACAGGAAACAAAGCACATACGTCCACTGTCTGGTTCGGAATCCGAGGTGGAGAAGGCTCTCAAGGCTTGAATCCCATCGAGTTCAGCACGGAGGCGGCCTCTATCCTCGGAGACCTCATTAAACTCCTTTTCCTTCTTGATTGCCACCCGATGCTCAATCTCTAGCGCCTCCTGGGTCTCAGCGAGCGTCGTCTCAAGCTCCCCGACGCGGCGCCGCAAGTGTGCCGCAGTTTCGAATGTGGGAGACAATGGACTGTGCCTTTCCGGGACTGAAGTGCGGTACCGCGGAGATGTCTGAAGATGTGCCGGGCGATGCTGCTTGAACTTGTGGTCCCCGAAATCCTTTGAAGATCGCCTCGGAGGACCACGCGCTTCGCCATGTTCGGCTAGCGATCGCGAGCGACGATGGGAACTCCCAAAGGAATCTTGTCTGAGATGATCGTCTGTGGCACCTAATGCATTTCTATTAGAAAGTGAGTACTAATGCATCGTCAAAGGACATACCGAGTGCGAGAGTTTGCCCGCTGTCGACAGACAATGGACGTGTCAACTTGGGGCCCGTTTCATCTATCATTGTGTGCGTATAAGAGCAGGGGTGTGCTGAAGTGTTGCAGATGATCTGACTCTATATACGCTTTTGAGCTGTTGCATTATCTGCCTTTGATCTGCCTACCGGCTGTTCGGCGCCTCATGGCCGATCTGGAGCCTTCACCCTCCGGCAAAGTCCGCCGCCTCGTCGTCCAAACACCATCCCAGGTACTGCCCGCCATGGAGGAGGGCGGTTCAGATGCCCTGCCAAAGTCTCCTTGCCTCTGGAAGGACTGTGAGGCGAGATTCGCTACGAAAGAAGAGCTATACTTGCACCTTTGCACGCGCCACGCTGGACAGGACGCCGCCAGCGGCGACAAACAAGCGCGACTGACATGCTGTTGGGAGGGCTGCAGTGACGAGCTGACGTGCTCGGGAGGCATCACATGCCCAATCGTGGAGCATTTCATCGGTGCGTGAAGCTAGGACTCGGTGTGGCTCTCGTCTTGTCATTGACGCCCATGCGCGCGCTTAGGGCATTCCAAGCTCTTCCCATTCGTCTGCGGCATCTTTAGCTGCAGGCTCTCGTTCAAGTCGCACTCTGCGATCATGGATCACATGAACGTGGCCCACGGCGTACAACTCGCCGTCGTACACAGGCCGCAGGTTACACCGGGAGCCGCACAGCGCCGGGTAGTCGAGATGCGATGGGGCGTGCCCCTCTCAGGTAGACCTACAAGTGAGAAACTCATTTGCAGGTGGACATCTTGCGGGCGGGTATTCAATACTGCATCAGAGCTGCAACTGCACTTTGATACTCACCACCGCCCGCCGCGCCTACCCGAGGTGGTTGCCACCCGCACTTTACGTGTCCCGGAAATTCCACAAGTCATCGAAATGCATGGGGATCACCTGAAATGCCCGGTTAGTATAATATCCTTTCGAGACCGCGAGGCGACCCTCACCGAGCATCACGATAGTTCTGCGCCAAAAAGTGTTGCCAACTTTTTTTCGCTGGGCACATGAAAAAACAACACGGCTACACAGTAACATTACCCAGTGCCTGTGATAGCCGTAAGCCCGTACCAAAACGCAAGCTCGGCACTCCGGAAAGGCAAGACCGAGAGAAACTCCGTGCGGCCAAGAAGCCACGGCGCGAGGAACTACCCGGCCACGACGTTGTGGAAAAAGGTATCCATTTCCTCGCGCATTCAAAGACGGATCATAGTCATGAGAGTTCCCGCAGAAATCTCTTCAGATTCAGATACACCTCTGATCAGGAGAAAAGGAGCGCGTAAGCAATTCGAGCCCGACGTGGCAGCCAAACGTAAAGGTAGCCATTTTCTCCTTGGCGAATAGCACTGACTGATTTGCGCGCAGAAGGGGATTCGGATTCGGAGGAGGTCCTCGACCCAGAGCTGTTCGCATCGTGCGCGGGGATGCTGCCAGAGGCTCGCGTTGCGGCGACCCCCGAAACAGACGACGTGGATGACTGCCTCGACCCCAAATTATTCGAGGATTCAAGCGCGAGCATGCAGGTCAGCTGTTCCCAGTCGTTGAGTATCTGCATCCCTGACGATGTGAGGAGAAGGTGAATTCACGAGACGTGACGGTCGACTCTGTCCATGATTTGCGACCGTATAACGGAGAGCCGGAAGAGGATTGGTCGCTGAGATAATTATCTGCGCTGTGAATGACAAAGTAGTACTGTGTAAGCAATAGATCCATGACGAGATGGGCAAATGGTCTTGATACAAAGGTTGCCTAGGCATCTTCAGGCCAGGCGCAGCTGGTGTCGAGGGCGTAAGGGCGACAATGCAGGCTCGGACACGTCGTCGCCACAGTCGTCAGAAGAGTTCCCGTCGCTGGAATCGTCCTCCTCGGCATGAGGGTCAAAGTCACCATCGTCCTCATCACTGTCACCTTCAGACGGCAGCCAGCCCAGCTCGGGTACGAGTTCACGCAAAGCCGCTGCGTGTTTCGGTACCAACTTCTCGCACCAGATGAGGTCCAAGGCGCGCAGCGCGCACACCTGCACATCAGCTAGTCGGGCTCGGAGCATCTGCTCAACGCCCCCCGAAGAAATCCGGGGTTCAGAGCGTAGATCCAGACGACGCAATCGGGGTAACGCTGACAGCGCGAGCACTTGCGCGTCGGTCATGTGCGTGCCTTCCAGCGAGAGGGTCTCGAGCTCCGGAAACGCAACCCAGTCGAGGGGCGGAGCAGGATCTGCTGAAGTGCTCTTCCGCTTGCGCCTTTTGGGGGCACATACGACGTATGGGGCGGCGGGCGGTTTAGTCAAGCAGAGCCTGAGGTGAGTTATAGTCGTGGACTGAGGCAGAGCGGCCAGAACGAGCAGCAGGCCGTCGTGTTCCCCATTCAAATGGAGGTCTAGCTCCCGCAACGAAGGCATAAGGAGCGAGCCCAATACGCGCCGCGCTGCTTCCGTGGTCATCTTGCGCAGCGTGACCGCACGCAAATGTCGAAGCTCCACAGGGACGGGCTGGGGCCCGGACAGTCTGGGGCCAGAACAGTCGAGCACCAGCTCACGTAAGTTGGGTGAAAGCGTGAGGAAGTCGACGAGCTGGAAGAGGCCGGGTGTCAAGTCCGGGTCGCGCCAGTGCATGGGGCAGGCGTCTTCCGATTGGCCGCACTGCTGCGACGGCGCCAGGCTATGGAGCTCGAGACGCTCGAGCGCGGGCGTGAAGTATTCGCGCTCCCAGGCCGGCACCGCGTCCAAGATCAGCGATCTAGTGGAGAACGGCGCGCACCTCAGCTGCCGATAGTTCGGTTGCGAGTCGCGGAATTCGTGTGCGAGATTTGCGTTCACGCGCAAGGCGACAGAGTCTAGCACCCGCATGGACCCGGGATAGTGCCCGAGCTTCAATAGGAAATGTTGTGCACATATATCCGTCACGTGCATGAGCGCCTCGGTGAGCAGCGTGTCAGTTGTGAATCTGGCCCAGCGGGCCGAATGTGCGAATGCGACGTCCAGGAACCGGTCGACGACCCGGTTCAATAGCAAGATAGAGTCGGTTCCAACACCCCGATGTATCACGCGTACGTCCAGGGGTAGATGCCCAGAGCGAGCAGCGTACTCGCGCGCGCCATCCGCCCCCATTCGAGAATCCAGCACGGTCCAGAGGCCAGGAGTGATCAACGCCAGCCGGCGCCATCGTCTGTCAACATGCGACATAGATCTTGCATCGCGCGCGTCCGCCCCCGCGGCGTTTTCGAGGACGAGGAGAAGCAGTTCCTGCGGCAGGTGACGCGGAAGAGACATTGAGGCGGAGTCTGAAGCGTGTCCGGATCGTCAATCTACCTCATTCCGGCCATGAAACCCGCGTCTTCGCCGCCTTTCGGCAAGAAAGCCAAGGCAACTTGATCGTTTGACGTGGCAGAGGCATTGTATGTCAGTATGCAAATGGGTATGCTGATCTCCCTCTCTAATCCTTGACAACCGGAGTGCACTGACAGCCTTGCGCAGGCCCCGGTGATCTGACTGCCCTGAAGATCCGGGGAATGAGTGCAGAGATCTTTCGCCACGACCCTGAGGCCAGGACATGGGTAGTGACCGACACCCTGACATGCATTTGCTGCATTGTTTGCGCCGCCTGTCGCGCCTAAAGGGTATAATGCAATCTCAGATGACAAGATACCTCCTTTCATTGGATTCCATTGCTAGTCTAAAGGGCTCTGCCTCTCTATGCTAGAAGAAAAAGTACAAGCCTGACGCAAATATTCTAAGTAGAGTGATACAAGTCTAGCGGGTCGCCGCGCAGGAAATATAGCGTAATAAAAACTCAAAGGCGAGACCCAATACCCGTTTATAAGAAATACCCCTGGGTTGAGAGAGAGAAGCAGCAGGGCAGGGCCCGCCGAATCACGGCTGCCAGCCCTTGGGCATGAAGTTCCACGTGGCGGTGCTGGACGGAGCGAAGGTGTCAGCGGGTGCCCGTGAGCGAGAAGGGAAGGAAGAGACGTACAAGACACCCTTGTCAATGGTAGCGAACTTCTTGAAGGCTGCCTCGCTGAGGTCGATAGCGTCTACAGCGCATCCCATGCACTCGTCGCGCGTGAGAGCGTAGGCAGTCTTGCCGTTGGCGGTGATCTTCATCCACTGGAGTAAAGGTCAGCAAACATGGGGCGGACATGAGACAACTCGGGTACGTAAGCCGAACGTACCTGGTCGCAGTTATTGCCGCCACTCCAGCGGAGGTGGCTGATGGCCACGATCATGTCGCTGCCGGTATTGTGCTTGCCGCAAGCACCAAGGCCGGCTTGAAACCATGTGGCCTGTAGACAAGAGTCAGTAATGACAGAAAACGACGGGAATGGAACGTACGCGGCCCGTATGGGTGATACGCTTGTCGAGCTCGACGGACGCGTCGTGCGTCGAGTTCGAGAGCGTTTCGGGGAGGACCAACGCGGTAGCTGAGACGAACAGCGCAAAGAGAGTGACAAAGAGAGTGTAGGGCGACATGGCTGGCAAGGAGTGAGCGTTTGCTAGCAGCGGTGGCGGCGCGGTGGTGTCGACGGGTGTCGGGATTCTCCAGTCAAGTGGACGAGGCTTTTATAGCCCTCTGGGGAACCGTGGAAACGCGGCATGCGGTCTGTCGGAGGCGTCACGTCAAGGGTGCTGAGAAAATTTCTAGTGGCCGCCCTGTGGGAACACGGAAGGCAAACGCGCTTTGCACAGCCGCTCCGGACACGCGACTACCGCTAATTAGCGCGTTTCGTACACAACCAACAACAATGTACTCATGAAGTTAATCCGGACCAACAACAGGTCAGCCGGTCGCGAACTGAACGTTCTGCGCGCACGTCGGGCAAGGAGACGGCGCGTCTCACTTGCTGAGAGCATGAAGCCGCCCCGACCCTTGCCGATGGGTCCTGACCGCCCTGGCCGCCACCCAATGACGTCGCTGCTCGCGTCGCCATCGCATCCCTCGGAGCCTGGGATAAAGATAAACATATGCAAGATCGATCGGTTGCACCGGCGTTGCGGGCGCTCGTAAGCAGCAGGAAATGTGCTTAGAAAGAGGCCAAATTTCAGTGCGCAAGAGCTTGACGACGGCCGCATGTCGCCCACGCGTTCACCAACCATTGTCCCCCCACCCGCTACCAATAATGTAAGATGAAAAGAAATCGTGTTGCAGCTGTTCCTGTATGAGTCAGATCGATGGAAAAAAAGTGTAAATCCACGCTGCCGTGATGCACGCGGCTGAGCTTCGGGCATCCCACCTTCGTGCTTCCGTCGGAGAGATGTTGAACGTGAACTCGTTCCCATTGGTTCCCGTCGCTGCTGCGGAGAACGAGGCTCCAATGTGTTGCACGCGCTGCAAATCTAATCCACGACGGAGACGCCCTGCTCCGGCGTACAACGCGTGCTGTTTACCTGCTTTGTTGGTGCAAAAAAATCACGCCCGGCGGGCGTGTATGAACATAGGGTAATCGTTCGCCGCGCGTCGGGGCGCGAGTAATGACTGGGACGAAGCCGGCATTCGGACGGGTCAAGACACGCGTTGACGCGTGGCAATATTATTCGCGCGTCGCCGTGTTGCCGGGTCGATGTTCGGATCCGATGCGCCGAACGTGTGAACGCCGGTGCATGCGCAAGTACCTGTCTGTCTCTCACTCGTCCGGAACATCATGCATCATGGTGTTGCTTCACCAGCGCCCGCGCAGACGTACGATTTATGCGCGTCCAAACCGCTGTCACTGTTGCCCCCACCTGGTAGTGTGGATGCTTGGTGGGCTTCATGTTCAGCTTGTCAAAGCAACGCCACGTTGCGTCTATCGAGGATCATAGTAACGAGTTAGTGCCGCTATGTTACACCACAGTCGCTTTGCCCTGACCGAGCGGGTTACATGGGCTTAGGGCTACCTATGAGTGACGGAATAGCTGCGCTCTAGCGCATTTGCATCGTTCTGCGCATTCTGTCTCCCTCACAATCACTGCAATACACCTCGGTCATATAGTACTGGCAGCTGGTGAGCTGAAGGTTCAGGGATCACCAAGTCTCCGGCATTCTCGATGAGGCTGTAAACTCAGAGCGGTCGCCGGTAAGAATTGAGTTCAACTCGCAACCAAGGTATGATACTCGGAGTGTGACGGCGCCGAAGTACGAAGCAGAAGTGAGAAAAATCTCCGGAGCATATGCGGCTTCTCTTTGCCGTGTTCATGTGCTCGTTGGGGTTTCTAAGGATCTCGGCCCCTCGGCCCCCCTCGAAGAACAGCATCATTGAAGCTCCGACCTCAACTTGAGCTTGCACCGCACCCAACTGGTCCGGCATGTTTCGCTTCCAGCGGTTCCCAGACGAGCTCCTGTTCCTGACCTTTGAGTCGTTGTCCCGCGATGCGCCGGTGTGGAAATTATACGCTCTCACTTGGGGGCCTGTGAGAGAATACGAGACTCAGTACAGTGCGGCGTAACGCAAAAGACTATGCATTGTAGTACCTGTGAGAGAATACGAGACTACATGCAGCATGAGTACAGGCAGGACATGAATGAGACACAGAGGCATACCTCAGTACAGTGCGGCGTAACGCAAAAGACTGAGGCACTAGTCGTCAACGGGCCGAGACTATGAGATCGTGAGAAAAGAAACTAATCCTAATCCGTCGTGATCATACGAGTCATCATCAGGGAACAGAGAGAGAAACCAAGCCTGGGAACCTCATAATCCAACATCCTCCCCTCAAGCCGAAGCGTCGTAAAGCCCGAGGCGCGACGCGAAGTGCTTGACCTTAATCGAAGGAAGCGGCTTCGTCATTATATCGGCCAGCATGTCAGCCGTCTTGCAGTAGACGAGGTGAATCGCGCCGGACTCGACGAGGTAGCGTATGAAGTGATACCGAATGTCGATATGCTTCGTCCGTGCGTGGAACTGGTAGCCGCGAGTCAGCTTGATAGCGCCGTCGTTGTCGGCGTAGATCGTCGTAGGGTCAGGCAGCTTGTCGAGCACCTCGCCGACCAGGGTCCGCAACCACATGGCCTGCTTCGCCGCGTGCGTCTGCGCGACATACTCGGCCTCCGTCGTTGAAAGCGCGACCAGCTCCTGCTTCTTTGTGGACCACGCGATGGTCCCGCCGTTCCAGCGGAAGACGTACCCGGAAATGGCGCGGCGGTGCCATTGGGTCATGCCGTCGGCGTCGGTGAAGCCGACGAGGCCATCGTTCTCGCCGGTCTCGCCGAGCAGCAGCCGCATGTCGCGTGTCGAGCGAATGTATCCGTATGCGCGACGGAGCGCGGCGACATGAGCAGGACCCGGCGTCTCCAGGAACTGCGATAGAAGGCTGACAGTCAGCGCGAGGTCGGGACGCGTCCACCGCACGAGGTAATTCAGGGCGCCGACCATCTCCCGGTATGGAAACCCGCGCATCTGCGCGTGTTCCTCGCCCGTCTTGGGCGCGTCGTCGGGGGTGAGACGGACGTTGACGTCCATGGGAGTCGAGTACGGACGGCAGTCATCCATGCCGTAGCGCCGCATGATGGTGTCCACATATGCGCGCTGGCTCAGCGCCGCGGTGCGCTTCGCCCTGTCGCGGATAATCTCGACGCCCAGCAACCATCGCGCGTCGCCCAGGTCCTTGATCTCGTAGCAGGAGCCGATCTCCTCCTTGAAGATCTCGATGACCTCGATATTGGGCGAACCGCAGAGACAATCATCGGTGCTGACGGCGACGAGCAGGAGCGTGTTCTGCAACTTCAAAATGAACAGTCCCATGTCAGCCTCGGAGCGCTTGAACCCCAGCTCGAGCATCGCAGCCACGAGCGTGAGGTACCATATCCTCCCCGCGTCTTTCAGGCCATATAGCGCCTTCAGCAATAGCCAGCAGAAGAGGCGGACGGGGTGCAGTGGGTCGTCGTCGTAACCAGGCGGCGGCTCGAGAAAGACCTCCTTATCGAGCTTGCCATTGAGGAACGCGGTGTCGAAATCAATCTGCTGTAGCTCCCAGTCAAACAGCGCGGCGAGAGAGATCATAAAACGTAGCGTCTCCAGCGTCACGACCGGCGACGTCGTGTCGGTAAAGTCAACGCCTGGGATAGTAGAGAATCCTTGCGCGACAAGCCTGGCTTTGTAGCGTACGAGACGGCCGGCGGCGTCGCGTTTCGCGTGGTAGACCCATTTACTGCCGACGGGCTTGCGTCCCTTCGCCGCGACGTCCTCTCGCTTCACCCACGAGTACACGCCCTTCGCCTCGAGCGACGCACGCTCGGCCTGCTCGGCCTCCAGCCAACGGTCCGCGTCGGGGCGTGATAGAGCTTCAGCGTGTGATGTCGGTTCCAGGAGCTCTGGGTCCGCGTGCTGCGCGACGAACGCGGTAGCGAAATCCTCGTGGCCAAATAGTTGTTGGGCGTTGGCGAATGCGACACGGTCTGCGTCAGGCTGTGCGGGCGGCGCTTGAAGGCCTCGCGGGAGCACTGGCTGACCGGGACGGCCGTCTGCCGTGCCGGTGCCGCTCAGCACGTCACGTACGTACTGAGATGGCTTGCGTATGCGCGGCCCTTCAACCACGTTGCGTTCGTCGACGTCAGCCAGCCTCTGCGCAAAGCGTTCTACGGGCACGCGCGGTCGCTGTGGCGCATCAGGGACGGGAGCCGGCGCCTGGGCGCGCTCCGGTGTGCGCGGCGCCGGAAGGCCACGATTGGGACCGCCGGGTGCAGATCCATCAGCGGGATCGGCATCCACATCCTCCCCGGGATCTGCAGCTTGCCGGTCAACGTCGTCCCAGAACAAGTCGCCCACGTCGGTGACGAACACCTCTTCCTCACGGTCGGGCTCGACGCGGAGGAATTTTACGGCTGGCTCGACGCGCACCTTGTGCCCTTTCTTCGAGTACAAGCGGTGACCCTTCGTCGGCGTCTGCGCGTCAAATCCCAGCCAATAAACGCGCTCCGCGTTCGGCTCGAGCTTTCCCGTATCCAAGTCGAACACGTAGCAGGGCGCTCCCCACTCCGGCACGCCTGAAATATCGCGAGGCCGCCCGAAACGCATCTCGAACGGCGACTTCCCGTCTGGATTTGACCGCGTGCCGAGCGAGTTCAGCAGCCAAACCTGGTGGTGAGCGCACTCGCCCCACAGGTTCTTCGGTAGCCCTGACCAGTGCAGCGCCGACTGCACGCGCTCGAATAGCGTACGGTTGAAACGTTCGGCGATGCCGATTTGCTGGTGAGTGTCGTGCGTCGTCTGGAGGTGCACTATCCCGCGCTTACGGAGATGCTCCTGGACCTTCCCAGCGTTGTACTCGCCAGCCTGGTCCGTACACCAGCGCTTGAGCCGAACGCCGAACTGCGTCTCGAGCCACACATCGAAGTTGATGATGGTGTCCTCCGCCTCGTCCTTTGTGCGGTAGAGGAAGAGCTCATGCCAGTGAGTAGCGTCATCCGTATAGATGTCCGCATAGCGCTTACGACCTGCCGTCTCGACTTGAGCAGGCCCCCATATGTCGGAATACCACCATTCGCCGAACACCGTGGAACGCGGGCCCTCGCGCTCCTTCGGTATTTGGGCAGCACGAAGCTTGCCCATGACGCAGGACTCGCAGTCGTATAGCTCGGACTGCTCGTCCACGACGACGCCCTTCAGCCCGCCTCTCAGGTACTGCGCCTTCGCCGCCGCTGGCGAGACGTGTCCCAACACCCGATGCAGCTCCATCCAGGTGAGCGGCCGTTTCGCAGACGCGTACGCAAAATGTGCGCGTGCCCCTTTGTCCGATTCGCGCTGAATCTGGTACAGACCGCCTGTCTGCGGCACTACACCCACGACACGACGTCTCACGTCGTAGATCTTGCACGCGCCACCGCCAAAGCGCACCTCGCAACCGGCTTTGTCAATGCCGGACACGGAGACAAGGGTTCCCTGCAGCGCGCGCGCATACAGGGTATCCTTGAGGACGGTTTCGCGGTACGTCCCATCTGCCTGCGGCAACTGCAGGCAGTAATCTCCGCGCGCTGTGGCGTGGAACTTGACGCCCTCCGCAGCGACGATCGGGTGCGGCGGAGTGGGCTGCAGCGAAACGAACCTGCTGCCCAACGACGACATGTGGCGACTGGCGCCCGAGTCGATGATCTCGGCATTCGATCCACCGGCGCTGTCTTCTCCGACAGCGAGAGCCCTCAAAGGTACGCCCGTTACGTCTGGGCATTTGTCGCTGACTTCGCCGTCCCACAGGCCGTCAAGCCAGGTCGTCGGGTCATCGCCATCTGCGATGTTGCTCTGTTCCGGGGTGGACAGGCACTGCGTCACGCCCGCCCGCGCCGCAAACGCGAGCACCGGCGACTTGGCGCGCGCCGCGTTGGCGGACTCCTTCTCGGAACTGGCCGCAGTGTTCGCCGCCGCTGCCTTGGGCGGCTTCGACGCCTCGTAAGCAGCCTTTTTCGCGGGGTCGCACTTCTTGTCCTTCGCAAAGTGACCTCGATCCCCGCAGCCGTAGCATTTGACTTTGGAGATGTCGAACTTGCCGCGCTTCTTCGAATCGGACTTCTTCTCGCCCTTATCGTTCGCAGCGAGCGCAAGGTCATCGGCGCCCTTCTTCGATTTCGTCGGGTTCTCGACCTGCAAACGGTCGTACTCGACACGGACCGCCCGCAGCAGCGCGTCTGCCAGGGGTGGGGAGAGGCTGAGCGCGGTGGCGTTCGCGCGGATCTGCGCAACGAACTTCCGGTAGTACTCGGGCAGCGACGCCAGGACCGTCCTCGTGTAGTCACTGTCAAGCATCGCGTCCGCCGCCGCCGCGTCATACTGCATTCGCAGTTCCTCCATCTCCTCGAGGTGAGCACGCAAATCACCGTTCGCGGCGCACTTCTTGGAGTCGAACTGACGACGCACTTCTTGCGCGAAGGCGTCGCCCTTGGCCTCAAACTCGCGGATGAGCCAGGCCCATGTCGCAGACACAGTCTTCTTGCGCATGGCCTGGCCGCCAAGGCTGTCCGGGAGTCCCGACACGATGTGGAGGAGGGCGCTCGAGTTCTCCGCCTGGTACTTCAGATAGACGGCTTCCTCAGCGCGGTACTGGGTCAACCTCTGCTTGTCGGCTTTGATTGCGTCCCAGTCGAAGTCGGTCGCGTTCTCGGGGTCAGGGGGCATGGTGAACGTCGACCGCAGATGTTGGCCGAGGTTGCGACGATGCAACTGAAGCTCAATACGGTCTCTCCATGAGAACCAGTTGCCGCCGTTCGCCTGAAGCATGGGCGCCTTCATGCCCGGCTCAATCGACGCCATCGCCGGCGTGCTCGTCGTCGACGTCGACATAGCAACCGGTTGTCGAGAGGTGTACAGTAGGAACGGCGTTCAATAGAAGCGCACTTCTTGCGCAGCGAGTCTTATCTGCAATGAGGATGTCTCTCACAGGCGAGCTGCGGGGCTCATAACCTGTGGAAATTATACGCTCTCACTTGGGGGCCTGTGAGAGAATACGAGACTCAGTACAGTGCGGCGTAACGCAAAAGACTATGCATTGTAGTACCTGTGAGAGAATACGAGACTACATGCAGCATGAGTACAGGCAGGACATGAATGAGACACAGAGGCATACCTCAGTACAGTGCGGCGTAACGCAAAAGACTGAGGCACTAGTCGTCAACGGGCCGAGACTATGAGATCGTGAGAAAAGAAACTAATCCTAATCCGTCGTGATCATACGAGTCATCATCAGGGAACAGAGAGAGAAACCAAGCCTGGGAACCTCATAATCCAACAGCCGGATGCGCTTGCGATCTCCCACGTCGACAGGCGCTGGCGCGAGTTGTCGTTGAAGATACCTGGTCTTTGGACATCGCTCGATTTGCGCCTAGGCTCAGGATCCGTACATGCTTTCGCGCGTCGTTCTAGGGATTTGCAGCTGCATATTCAAGTGTTCCACCGAAGCACAGACTATGTTGGGGCGGAAGCCAGCGCCATTCACGCATTCATGGATGCGGCTACGGCGTATTTCGCGCGCTGGACAACGTTGACGATTGACGCGATCTCCGCGCATGTTGTGGAAATGGTCCTTGATCGTTGTAGAGGCATTCCGGAGGTCTCTGCTTGCCGCGAGAATCAACTGCCCTTGCCCCTCATGACTCAAGTCGTTCTTCGTGTGCACAAAGAATTCGCGGCGGACGGAGATGGCTATCCTCGTGGACGCGTAGCGCCGTTTCACCCGCGAGACCTCGTGCTCGATGGCGTAGCAGCCTGGGAAATGGGATTCTGTTCGCATGTACTTGAACGTTTAGAGCTGCACAACCTCTCGTGGGACACTGGGGATATACGGACCGCGACTCCACGGCTAGATTTCCTGACCGAAGTGCTACGGGCGTGCCCCAACCTACAGGAGTTGGTACTCGATGATGCGGGTCCGATTTCGCCGCTTGGGAACCCGCAGGCGGCAGAGCTGCTGCACCTCCAAGCGCTGACGATCCGTAAGGTGCTCCCCGAAATGGCCTCAAAGCTTCTGGCGCTTCTGAGCGTGCCCAACCTGCAATCGCTCCAGATCCACATCGCAGGTACCGGGACCTTGACAGATTTGTCCCGATGTCTGGCTACCTTTCAAGACAAGACTACGATTAGGCATATACATCTCGCCTACGTCGCCCATCGAACCTCCCCCGCTCAGGTGGGAACAGCCCCTCGCGACGACGACTTGACTGGTACCGGTCTGTTGGACGCTTCCGATTCACCTCTGGCCTGGGATAATTTCCCAGAGCTCAGCAAGCTGGTCCTGGAAGGCACAGGCATCGGAGAGCATGCGGTGGCGGCCCTCTCAGCACTTCCTAAACTGCAACACCTCGCTCTTCGCTACGAAAATTCGGTATCGGTTGCAGCGATCGAGTCCCTCCTCCTCGCACGGCTCAGAGACGAAAGTGCTTCCGCTCTACACAAGCTCGACATTTACCTGTGCAAGTTTTTTTCGACGGAAGCTGCGGCTAAACTCTGCTCTCTCGTCGCGGAATTGGGATTTGTGGCTGATGGCCAGGGCGACTGTGACAGTGATCAGGACGAGGATTATGAACCCAGTGAAGTTAGCGGCGACAGTGACTCTGTATTCACTTACAGTGACTGGTAGAAACAAGCAATCTTCGAATACATCTCGTGCGTGAGCTATCAGCCAGGGGCGGTCCCGGGCGTTTGCGTAGATGGTTACATAGACACATGTGTTAGAGCTATACAATAGAGCGAGCCTGAGTGCGTATTGATGGAGAGTGCAGTGAGAAGAGCGCTTTATCATGATATATGTCAAAGCCGGAAGTATATTTATCGGGCAATTGGCACAGTGGTAGCGCGCTTGCTTCGCAGTCGTGTGTTCTTCACATGATGAAGCTGCATGAGGTCTTGGGTTCAATCCCCAAATTGTCCATCTTTTGGCCTGTTCCAGAGAATCGGGACGATTTAAACATATACTCTATGGTCTTTTGTGTTTTGCACTGTTCTCGATCGAATCGGGGTTATCTCCACGTGCTATTTTGTGCCAGTATAGCGACTGCCGGCACCAGCCGCAAACATAATGAGATCGAGCACCTCAGTTTCGAATGTAGGCCAAAAAATGGACAATTTGGGGATTGAACCCAAGACCTCATGCAGCTTCATCATGTGAAGAACACACGACTGCGAAGCAAGCGCGCTACCACTGTGCCAATTGCCCGATAAATATACTTCCGGCTTTGACATATATCATGATAAAGCGCTCTTCTCACTGCACTCTCCATCAATACGCACTCAGGCTCGCTCTATTGTATAGCTCTAACACATGTGTCTATGTAACCATCTACGCGAACGCCCGGGACCGCCCCTGGTTGCGGCCCCCGCCGCCGCCACCGCCACGCCCAGGCTGATCGCCGCGCCCAGGCAGCTCGTGCACGAGGTTGAGGCCAGGCTGCATAAGCAAGCCAAGTCAGCGCGCTGTCTGGCGAGAGACCAAGTGGAACTTACCACTCCGCGCAATCCCATCTTGCCAGCCGTCGACTTCTTGACGGGCGGAGGGGTCTCCTCGGGCCAGCGCAAGACATCGCGCGCGTAGCCGTTCGCCATTTGCTACCAAATCGTCAGTTGTCAGCCCGTCGTTGGTAAAGCTAGGGGAAAAAAGGCGACATACGACGACCGCGGTGCTCGAGAGCTTCGAGAATCTGTTGCCCGACGCGTACAAGCCGAGCATGGCGGCGTACGCCTTGGACCGGACGGATTCGTCGACGTTGGCGGCCATCGCGTCGTCGACGATGCTGCGCAGCTTGCGCGCAGCGTTGACGACCTGGTCTTGGTCTGGCAGCGGCTTGAGCGGCATCTTGTCCATGCCCTTGACGCGCAGGAAGCCTTCGTCGAAGGGGGCGAGGACGAGGATGCCGTAGCCGCTGGCACCCGCGCGAGCCGTGCGACCCAGACGATGACTGTAATGCTGTCAGAGCGGCCAGTAATCCTAATTGCGATAAAACGTACACATAGTCATCGCCGGTGGCAGGAGGGCCCATCTGGATGACCTAGTTCCGTGGTTGAGAAGACGTGGAGGTTGAGTGTGTAATTACTCACAAGCGTCACGTTGGGGAAGTCCATGCCGCGTCCGCTGACATCGCTTGTGGCCATGATACCACTCTCCGCGACTTTGAAGCCGTCGGCCGACTTCATGCGAGCGCTCTGCGATAGCCTCGAGTGTTGCTCGAAGACCTTCAGAGGCGCGCCGAACGCCGAGGCGTGATTCAGGCCATTGAGCAGGTCGGACGCAATCTCCGCGCCGCGCGCGGTGGGGTAGAACGCCATGATCTTGCTCTTGCTCCCGTGCTTCTTGATGTCCTCGCGGATGAAGTGCAGGAGCAGCGGGAAGTGCGCGTCGAGCGGCGCGGTGATGAAGTGCTGCTCGACGTGCAGGTGCGCATTGGCCTCCTCAGGGTCGATCGTTGAGACGTGCGCGTGGTTCGGGAGCAGCACCATCTCCTTGATCTTCACGACGTTCTCAGGCATCGTCGCGGAGTACAGCATGCACTGCCGCGGGTTGTCGACGCGTTCGGGCAGGTACGAGATGATGGTGCGGATGTCGGGCGAGAAGCCCATGTCGAGCAGACGATCGGCCTCGTCCAGGACGAAGGCCTGGATGTAGATAAGGCGTTGGCCCAGCCGCATGTTTTGAAGATGGTCTTTGACACGCCCGGGCGTGCCTACCAGGATATCGCATCCGGCTTCGAGGTTTTTGAGGTCGGTGTTGATGCTGAGGTGTGCGTTAGTAGTGCTGGACTTCGTCCTTCTCCACGGGGCACTCACTTTGTCCCACCAACGAGGGTCCGAACGGTAAGCTTGCTACCCTTGACGAGAGGGAGGGCCTCCTTTGCTATCTATTGCGGCGTCAGACAAGGGTCAGACGGTGAATGGAAATTCATACCTGTATGGCCAGTTCCCTAGTCGGGGACAGGATGAGAGCTCCAACCGAACCATGTGGAACGGGCTTTTGCAGCAGCTTTTGCACAATCGGGAGCAAGAACGCAACCGTTTTGCCAGTGCCTTTTCACGACTTTGTGAGCTGCGCACTACGAACAAAGGTCGATCGCTTCATACCAGTTTTCGCCTGGCCGAGGATATCCTGCCCTTGCAGACCAATCTAGAAATACATCTGAAATTAGAGTCAGCCCCAGAGTCCGTACCATATGTACGTACATCCACGGTCTTGGCCTGAATTTCCGACATGAATTCCCAAGGAATATTTTTCTTCAGAAGAGGGTGCAGCTCGACGTCGGCGAAACGACGGGTCGACTGGTACCCTTGTGCAAGCCCGCTCGTCGTCGAGAAATTTTGAGCCCTCGCAAGACCAGATGAGAGCGCGTCCGGGATACGCTCCGTGGCGGCCATGACGAGGCCATTGTTCGGTGCGCTGCCGCCGCGTCCGCGACCACGGCCTGGTCGCGACCGCCCGCGACGCTGGGCACCAGACTGAGGCTGGCGAGCAGGTAGTGGGAGTTCAGAAGACATTACAGGGGCAAGGAGGCCGGCGGGGCCGGAAGACGCGAAAATTCCGCGTAAAGGCGCAAGGCTAGGTAGTCGCGACAGACGACTTGTCAATGCCAACATACAAGTCCGCTGGGTACGCGTTAGACGGTCAGGTTGTACGTTGTCGCCGGCTCTCACCTGGCGAATGTCCTTGCTGGTACGGACCAAGTGAAAATGCGGAAACCGCCGTTGGCAACCTTGGACGTTGACAATTTTCTTACTTTGCTTCGACAGTGAAATTTCAAGAACGCAGGAAATTGGACTCTATTTAATACCCAAAACAATTGAGAGAGGGCAGGGAAACTGCCAAACCGATAGAGTTTTTCCAGGCACGCCTCCGGCCAGGGCCAACCGGGCCAAGAATGCGCGCTGCACGGTGATAGACGGCGATGCATCTTGTCCTCATAACCCTCACTGCTGCTCTTGCAGGCTGGCCATGCGCTCTAGCAGGTGCGTCTCAACGCGTGGTGCTCGCTGTTTGGTGCGCGCCTGATAACAGCAACTCGGCAAGACCTTCTCGTCGATCCCGAGAGCTTCGCGGGCGCAATTTATGACTTTGTTGTGGTCGGTGGAGGCACGGCTGGCTTAGCATTGGCATCCCGGCACGTATCTCTGGAAATACCACCGCTTTGTGAGAGCTCACTGGCGGACAGGCTTGCAGAACAAACCGAGTTCACTGTGGGCGTTCTCGAGGCAGGGGAGTACAGACCGAACGACACCATCATTGACGTACCCAGTGAGCACTCTCGTGCTTGTCACAGGGGGCCATATTGATGACTGGCACAGAAAACTTTGGAGTTGCTGCAGGGAACGCAAACTACGACTGGATTTACGCGACAGGTAGTTATCGAGGACCTCTCTGAGTCTCTCTCTCTCATCCCGAGAAGCTAACGCACAGCTGAAGTTCCCCAAGAACATGTCCAAGGGCGTTCAATCCGCCATCCACGGTTCGTCTTGTCGTCTTTCATTCCTTCCACACTAAACGAGCAAGCAGAGGGAAAGTCCTAGGAGGCTCGTCCGCAATCAACTTCGAGATGTTTAATCGACCAGCAAGCCGCGAGTTTACTGCATGGTCATCGCTGAATCATGGGCGTGGCCAGTGGGACTGGGACGGCCTCCTCCCGTATTTCAAAAAGTCAGAGACGTACAAGCCTCCGCGACCCGAAGACGTGTTCCCAGCGGCCAACCTCAGTGCGTTACGTAGAGAGGACGCGTTCCATGGCTTCAGTGGACCTGTCAAAGCCTCGCATAACGAGTGGTACTCTGACGCCGCCGCGCCTTTCATCCAAACGATCAACTCGTTGGGAGTAGCCACCAACCGGGAACCCGTGCGTTTCTCATTGCTTTACCTTCCCCGCGTTATCGTTGCTGACTTGCTCTCAGGACTCTGGGAACAATATCGGCATCTACAACTGTCCCAGCTCAGTCGACCGCGCCGCGGGCGTCCGTTCCTACGCAGCCCCAGCCTACTTCGCTCCGAACGCCAACAAACACAACTTTGCCATCATAACCGGCGCATACTCAACGAAAGTCAACTTCGCCACAGCCACCAAGCGCGGCGAGAAAGCGGTAGCGACGTCCGTCACATTTTCCCACGGCGGGACATCCGCGTTGTACACCGTCCGCGCGCGGAAGGAGATCGTCCTCTCAGGTGGTGTGTTCAACACGCCCCAGCTGCTTGAGCTGTCTGGAATCGGGAACAGCTCGCGACTTGGCGCGCTGGGAATTCCGACTGTTGTGGACCTTCCGGGCGTGGGCGAAAATTTGCAGGATCACGTTATGGTGCCCATGTCGTTTACTCTCTCTGAAGGGCACCACACCTGGGGTATGCCACAGTCCGAATATCATACGCGCAGTAATTGCTGACTTGTTCTCAGATGAGCTCCGGAATAACGCGACGTTCGCAGCTGCCGCAGCAGCCCAGTAGTGCGTACCACAGGAGAAGAGCTTAGATGCAACTGATCTCTCCAAAGCGCTGCGACGAAAGACGGGATCCTCGCATCGACGATCGGTGCGCTTGCCTTCTTCCCGTTGCAGACCATCCTGAACGCCTCCGCCATCGAGTCTCTGACCACACAACTGAGCTCTCCCACGACGCAGCATGGTTCCAAACTCGAAGCGAAGCAACACGCCATCCAGCTATCCTGGCTCCAGGATAAGCGAATCCCCCAGATTGAGATCGTCATGATTCCCGGCTTCCTGCCTACGGGCAATGTAGTCGCGCCTGCGCCCGGCGTGAGCTATCTCACCGTTTCGCCGGTGTTGCAGCATCCGTTTAGTCGTGGATCGGTGGTAAGCTGAGTCGATCTGAATACCGATTTGTCTCAAATTGATACACTTACTACAGCACATAACCTCGACGGACCCTACAGTGAAGCCAGCGATAGATCCTCAATACCTCTCAGTGAACTTCGGTGTGCCTCTACCCCCTCCCCATAATCCGCGCCTCCATAATCTTACTGACACCTAGCCAGACAAACAGGTCCTCCTCGAGGGAATGAACTTCGTACACAACCTCGCCTCAACCTCGCCCCTCGCCGCGCACATCGCAGCCTTCAACGACCCACCCACCCTTGAGACGCTCTTCAAGGGGCTCGAGTCGCTCAAGCATCCCGTGGGGACGGCCGCGATGGCCCCGCGCGCCCTCGGCGGCGTCGTGTCTGAGACACTCGTCGTTCACGGCACGGCGAACCTGCGCATCGTCGACGCGAGCGTGTTCCCGCTGCATGTGTCGGCGCATGCACAGAGCACTACTTATGCGATTGCTGAGAAGGTTCGCGTCCAACAGTTCTCGTAGTCTCGTAGTCTTCCATGCGTCTTCTCGGTGCTGACTTCGCGTTCCACCTCTTTCAGGCTGCTGATTTTATAAAATCGCAATATACACAGTAGACAGCTATCAGTGACGGTGGGTGAATGGGTCGAGCCGGCTTGTATATGCGAGGTTATAATACAATTGGGTTTTTGAGCAAAGCGGCTGCGTGTCGGTAGCGCGTTTAATATGAGGTATTCGGCGTTCAGTGATGCTCGATGCCTTTGGCAGCAGCGTCAATTCCCTCGAGATACTTGAGCTTGATAGTTTCGAGTTTCGCCTGCTGCCAGTCTTGCGCTCCAATCAATTCTTCGATGCGAGCAATGACCGAGTCCATTTCCTCTGGATGTGGTCAGATTCACTCTCTGGAGTCAAGATGGCTCCTAGCTAACCTTTATTTTCTGCTGCAACATCAGCACGAGCGTCGTCTGTCTCGCATTCTTCCAGCCGTTCCCTCATATCCATGACCTTCATGACGAGTTCCGGATCATCGAGCGAGTCATGCTCCTCCATACTCTGTCCATGCTGCGCCAGAATATATTCTGCCCGTTGTCTCGGGCTGGCGAGGCCATTGTACGCCTTGTTGACCAATGCCGAGTGTTCACTGGCAATAGCTTGTGCAACGGGTCCCTGCGCGCCCCAAGAGTCCGGATGGCACACCTGCTGTGCGCGCAGAAAGGCGTTACGCAGAGCTCTGGGGTCTATTCGAAATGGATTGGCAGATATTGGCTGGTCGAGGAGCTCGTGCCAGGACGTTTCCGGTGGGATTGGAGTGATGTGACGACAGGCTGGGCAGGCCGGAAGAGCCGTGGGCAGCGGCGCGCCGCATTTCGGGCACGTCCTTGAGCGCGTGGATAGCCATCTGCGCGCAGTGGGCGCTGGACGAGATGGTGTCGGTAGACGAAGATGGTAGATGCGGCGCAACATTTGAACGCGTGCGCGGCAGGTGCCGCGGCACGCGTTTCATGGTCCCGCGGCAGAATCCGCAGCTTCGACCCAAACTACAACATGGATCGGGAAAGCGGCCTCACCAGTGAGACCATGCCTCTGGTAAGTCCGAACTTGAACTCGAAACACAACATGGAAGGCACCGACAAACATAAACTCAGCCTTTTTGTAAGCAAACTGCGTGCTTATATATTATATCTGATTTATTCTCAGGAATGGCCCCAAATCTGCATGCATGGAGGCTCTATCCAGTTGCTGAAACGCGTGAAACTGAATACAATTGCCACTTCTGGCTCTCGATGTCCCCCTCGTTTGCTTCGCAAGGGGTCGAGCTATACAAGCCCGACTTTACTGTTCCCGTACCTTTTGCTCGTTCACCACCGAATCCGGGTTACCGTGGGCTACCTCGCGGGGCACACGAAACTGAACCGGGAACCTATTGGGGGCGGCGCAGAATGCAGCAACAGGTCAGCATGTTCCTGTAAACCTCATATCCTAAATAATTCGTCAGTCTGCATCGGTATACCCCGCAATACTATCGGACGGGAGCGATGTCATCGTACGGGTCGTGTCCCAAGGTTCTCCGCCCTCCTCGCAGCTTCGGATTCTCCGATACCTTTCTCAAGAGACGCAACGCTCGAATCGACGTAATCACACAATTCCGATTCTCCAAGAACTGGTTTTCAACGATTGGGTCTTCATTGCAATGCCGAGGTTCAGTCAGACGCCTGCCATCGGTATGGATCACGGAGTTTGGTTCAACACAGTATCGGAGATTCTCGAGTTCGTAATCCAGATCTTGGAGGTCAGCTCGCCAGCAACCCCATAACGCGTGACTGACGCTGCGATCCAGGCTTTTGCGTTTCTCCATGGGAACTTGATCGCGCACCAGGTTTGTCCCGTTAACTTTTCCCTCGCATTGTCTCGTCTGAGGCAGTCAGGATGTTGCGGCGTCAAACATTGTGGTGGACCACGTCGGCGATGTAACACGTGGTTATCTGAGCCGCTTTCCTTGCCGATACTATCTCATTGACTTCGAGCTCGCCGTCCAATTCGCGCCAAACTCGGATCCCGCCAATCGCGTCGTCGTTGGACCACCTATAGAAGATTTTAATCCGGCCCGGCGCGCCCCAGAGATAGGGCCAGATGCGCACTGTCCCTTTCGCGCAGACGTGTGGCAGCTTGGAATGCTTTTGTTCGAGGCATTTCAGGTGCGTTTCTCCGCTCTAAGCGCGACATGCCTGAATCAACATTCCTATAGACCCAGGTCGAGCCGGTTGCGAATCTTGCCAGGGCGATGCTCACTAGGCATCCGGAAGCTCGGCCTTCCATGCATGACGGTCATGACACGATATACGACGCTCGTAAGACGATGTCGGGCGAGGCGCTATCTTCGACGGTTGAACGCAACGATTTCCTTGATTCGGTGGAAAAGGAGGACTTCCCGCGGTATCTAGACGCGTTTCTCAGGGGAGAAGCCATCAGGTTCGAAAACTACGATTGACTACGCCAAGGGCCTTAGCATATGTGCGGTGGCATGGACTGGTAAGACCAGTGCGCCGACGATCTCGGGCGAGCTTGACTGCTGGAGACGGCAACATCTGGTGGCCAAGGCCACAGTGACACTGCATGCGTGTTGCGTCGTTCAGGATGTTGCAGCACACTAACATCAGGGGATATCATATACACGCGCAAGCGCGCACCGAGCACAATAATAAGATACAACGACAAAAGCACGCACGATTAGCGGTCGAATTCCGAGTAGGACGGAGGCGCGGGACCGCTCGTGCCGTGACCTACGTATGTGCTGCTGAACTCTTGCGACGAAACACGCCGAGCGTGTGCGCGCGAGAACATATCGGTGCCCTTGCGAGTCGGCCTGTTCATCTCCACGGCACTCGGCAAGTTTGACTCTGCTTGGAAGTACGAGTTGCCCGTCGGTGCGTAGACGGAGACGGGGGTGATGCGTTCCTCCATGGGGAGCTCTCGAGGCTTCAGCGCCAATACGGCGCGTCGTCGTATGAAGATGATCGAGCAAGTGGCAAGGAGCAGAACGCCCAGCACTACGGGGAGCGCAATGACGAGCGCATTGTTATGGGACGGCGTTCCTGTCGCCGCCGAACCGCTGGAAGGTGAGGGTCCGATCGCTGAACCTAATGATGCACCTTGTGACGATGTCGATGGTTCCTTGGAAGCTACACGTGCATCGTCAGAGGGCTTGTACTAGCACTGTCGGAAAAGAGTAATTACCAGACTGTGCAGGTGTGGCGGAAGAGTCTGTAGCGCAGTGCAGTTGAGTTAGAGACCGTTCAATGATGAATGCGGTGGGGATGTACGCACTAGAACTCGAAGCGAGGTCAAAGTTGATGCGGAAATACTGTCCTATCTCCTTCGTCCTACGCGTGTTGGCGCGTACAGTGCACATGCCCTGCTTTGCGTCCCCAACGCAGAACAACTCGTACTCGCCGCTGTTGCAGGGGTTGATATCATCATCGACGAGCTCGCCAAGATGACAGGGCCCGTTGTCGGCACTGCAACAAAGTACGACCGAATCATCGAGGCCCAGCCGAGGCCAGTTGGCGGTCACGATATCATCGAGGTCGAAATTCAGCCCGTCAGAGCCGACAGGAGAGACGCCGTACGGCCCTGCAGTGCCCTTGTACGCGGCGCAGGGCGCGCCACTGCTGACGGTGTCCGTAATCCCACAGGCGGCAGAGCCAGCGGCTGAGATGCACGACGCGAAGTCGGGAAAGGTTCCCACGCAGTCGTCATCGCTCAAGACGCAGTTCGCGCGCGAGATTTGGCAGCATGGGTAGTTGAGCCCCGAAAGACTGCTCGTAATCGTGTCAAGAGCCGCGTGCACGGAGTCGGCGCAAGTTGTCGCAGCGTAGGTCGAGGTGGTAAGGTAGATGAGAGTAACGACAGTGAGTGCTGCGCTTCTGCTTTGGGATAGCGACATGGCGCTCGAGAGCTGTTTCAAAGTTCAGGACTCAGGATTGCTCAGAAAATGCTTTTGAAGTGCGTACCGTGCAGTTAGAGTGCAAGAAACCGATTTTCGTCCAAGTAAACGTCAGAAGCGGCGTCTTCCAGAGCACAAAGCTCAGAATGGACCGCAGGACGAGACAGAAGGCGGTTGAGACGCAATCCTGCCGATGATTCACCCGTGGCGCATGTGCGCTAATTTCCAAATTGGATGCACCCGTTGACAACCGGATGATCCGGACGTTATTTCCGTCGATCGAATCTTTGAATCAAAGCCAGAACCCTCCAATTTTGAGGTTTCAGGCACACCGTGATAAGTACTGTTGAGAAAATAAGAGCCTGTATATGATTAGGGTATCGGGCGAAGATATACTAAAACAAACAGAGGTCATTGTACTGACAGTGACTTGTCAAAGAATAAATGCCTTGGATGGTGGTGGGGTTTCCCCAATTGACTGTTGAGAATCACCGAAGCTCATCAGGAAGGATGACCTCTGACCTCTGAATAAAATCCCACTGTTTTGACAGCTGCTCCCGACGTCGCGTCGATCGTGACGACGTTCACAGTCCGCCCATCGGCGTTGACGTTGTTGACTCGAACCATGGCCGTCCCACCAGTCCTCCTCACCATTGCACGCATTCCAGCTCTAGCCGTCGGTCTCCCTATCATTGGCGGCTGGCTCAGCGGTGCGCGCACGCACAACGTCGTCCGCGGACAGTGGCACCAGGTTAGCACTTCCACTTTGACCTAATTCCCTCAACTGAAAAAGCGTTTAGAACCTCATCTTGCCTGCTTTTTACCCCCCTCGCCAGGTCTTCCCATTCGTCTGGGCTGGCCTGTATGTCGGTATGGGCTGGGCGTCGTATATCGCTGGCCGCGCCGTGGACGCTGGAAGGTTGGTCTTTTTTCACCTCGCTTTTTTCAGTGACAATATGCTACGTCACTTAGACCTGGAGCCGACCTTGGATTGGCCCTCTACTACGTTCAACTCGGACTAAACCTCGCCTGGACGCCGCTTTTCTTCGGTCAGAAGAAGGTGAGATACCCACTGTTCGCGGTTTTTCCGCTTCTCAACGTTGTTCGCTTGAAGGTTGGAACAGCTTTGATTGACCTGTTGGCCTTGACGGGAACGACATTCTACATGACCGTGAGAGATCTCCTTCTTGACTAGAGAACCGCCCAGCCAAAACCTCACACAGAGCGTGCTTCACAAGGCGACGGACGGTTTGACTAGCTACGCGCTCGTACCGTACTGCGCATGGCTCAGCTTTGCAACCTACCTCAACGGGAGCATTTGGTGGTACAACCGCGGCAGGCGCATCCCGAAGTACGATTGAGATTGTTGCTTTAGTATGCATGCAATCACAGTCGTTTCAGCTCTAGAATAGATGAGCTATTGTGAAAGCCATTGATCTCAGCATTGGCTGACTGAGACAATGAGTTCGCAGGCTGTTTAACCGGTTTGTTTGTCGAAGATTGATCAACAAGTGCATCGTCCAACTTGCTATTTGATCATCATGATCAACCAAGGACGCTTAACACGGTATTATGAGACCAACGCTAGTAATTATAATGGTCTCTCGTGATCGCTAAATGAACACTTGTTTGCAGAGTGCATTGAATGAGGCGACGGACGAGAGTTTCTTACTGATGTTTGTGCTACACGAGCTGTCTCAAATGTAGCATCTCGAGGAACAACCGAACCAGATTCCGAAGGACGAGTGAGGCTCAATCATAGCGGCTCAGACTCCAGAGCGTGTTGATTTATGCAGCACTTGCGGCCCTCCTAATGAGGTCCACGGCCGCAGGAGAGCGAGGCGTGAAGTGCGGTCGCACTGGCTCAGGGTAACTGGGAACATCATGTTATTGGGAGCTTTCGCCATGCAGAATCATAGGCAAACCCACCTGACTGCGTCCGATCCTGACCATGTTATCTCCAACTGGACTTCTTTCCCGTTCTCGTCCACCGGTGGGGAAACCCAGAATGTTGCCAGGAGTTGCGTTATCATCAGGAAGACCATGTCTTCGGCGACCGATAGTCCAGGGCATACTCTGCGAAATTTTCAGTCCCACAAGCTGGGTTATGGACCTCAGATACTCACCGTCTCCCAAATCCGAAGACGTACTGCGAAGGATTCAGCGGGCGCGGTGACGCATCCGGCAAGAATCGCTCGGGCAAAAAGATCTCTGGATCATTCAGCGGGCTGCCGTCTTCAGCATGAAGACTCAGGTTCCTGCGGCACTTCAGTGTGCTATCACAAAAAGCTAATGACTTCACTCACCAGGCGTTGAAGATGACCGTTGCATCTTTGGGAATGAAGTAGCCTGCGTCGTATGGTGAGGCGCACAACTGACTACGAGCGGCGACAGCTCTGTACCTTTGTAGATGTCGTCCTTTGTCATGCGATGCGGGATGCCAGTAGCCACGCCGACATGCCACCGCATCGTCTCCATTATCAGCGCGTTTACGTACGTGAGATGTTGCCGATCGGCAATGGTAGGAAGACGTTCCGACCCGACGATACGACCAATCTCTTCCTGGGCTTTGCGCTGCACCTCCGGATACAGTTGCATAGCCGTCAGAAACTTGCACACAGTTTGGTCGGTCTGACAAAAGTCTCAGTGTACTGCTGCTGATGGGAGAACACTTGTGACGCACTGTATGGATCCCCGCTGCAGACTGAGAGTAGGTATGAAGACTACCGATTGAACAGCGCATGACGCACCTAGGTACATCGTCGCTGCTGCCCATTTAAGGGCGTCTTCTTCAGCTGCTTGAGATCCCAATGACGACTTGACGTCTCCCGCTCCGAGAGCCTCCAAACAGTTCGAGACAAAGGACGGCGGGGCAGAACCCGCAGCCTGTAAATTGTCAGCACATGCCATAGAACTGAGTGTAGAAAACTGATTTACCAGTTCCTTCTTGACCAATTCGTAGTACACCGCTGCGTGGCGCTCCAAGATATCGCGCACTTCGATGACATGGCGCTTGAAGCCTGCTCCAGGAAACCACGAAGGAACGTAGCGCACTGCGGATTTACATTTAGCACGCGCAGACGGATCGATAATCATCACCGTACGGATTGGAAGCAGCTCGACGAAATATCGCCCGGGAACTAGTGACTCCAGAAAGGAGCTGAGAAGAATATTGCTCATGCGTATGTACTGTCCACGGTTATGTGAAAATGAGACAACAGTAACAAATTGGAAATGGCACGCGCACCTCTTCCAAATGAACCTCGGTCGATAGCCCGTATGTTACCGCGAAGATAATTTTACCGATCGCCCTACCGCGGGTTAATATCAGCCGCTGAGGACAGGCCAGGCATGCGTACAATCTCAGTTCGGTGCCGCAATCCGACTCGTTCTCGAGCATCTTCTTGAGGAACAGGGCGGTATGTGCCTCGTAGATACCGTGATATTGGCTTGCGACTTGCGGCCCGAATGCGGTGCGTGTCAGCTTGCGCATATACCGGAATCGGGGTGTCTCCTGTGAGGGCGTTATCCACTATGTTCGTCGTCAGTACTCATAGCAAAAGGATGTGCTGCCAGCAAAACGCAGACCTGATCACTGCCAATCATCTTTATCATCATAACGTTGGGCCGCCCAGACGCCGTTGCCCCGCGTCTGTCGAGCAGCTCCTTGCACGCCTCAAGAGTATTCAGGATGATTACTGGGTTTCCCAGGACGCTGACATAGGTAATTTCTCCTGTGGGTTATGTTCGGAGTCACAGAGTCGGAAAGGCGGTCGGCAGCGAGGCGTACCATACTTTGCGCCCCATTCGCTGAAGCGAAACCAAGACGAGGAGGTGGGCATGTCCAACAGGTTGCCTATCAGCCACTTTGGGGCAGGCCCCGGCGGGTACGGAAGCCCGTGGCGCCGCCTACGCGACGCGACGAGGAACATGAGCCCAAGACCGGCGAGAATTCCCGCGACTGCTAGATAGGCCATAGTTCTCTGCGTGGTGTAGAGGAGAGGTGGGTTCAACATTTCGTCCAATGGGTGAAGCTAGAGTGGCCGCTTTTGGCCCCCATAAATCTCGGTATCATTTGAGACCGGCTTCGATGTTAGCACTAGCAGCAACACGGAACGTGTGGGGCGCTCGTTTCTGGATAGTAAAATGATTGCCCACTCGTGACGGAATTTCGAGAAATATTCAGGTTCGTAGACTTCCGTTCGCAGGTGGTCGATGAAAGCAAGGATCGGATAGCACTCGTCGAGATGTTCATCTCACGATGTTGTATGCTAGAGCGGCGCGCGGGGGTCTGGGGTGATGCTTAGAAATCTCCGGGATGAATGAAAACTTGACAGCACGGGACCGAGAACCCTGGGGGCGAAAGCAGCGCGCGGCGTGCGCGCAACACTTTGCAGCTTCTCGAACCAAACAGCTCCTCGCGGCGCGGATGTATTGCGGGACATGCAGGCCGAAAGCCAAGCGCACGGCCCGCTCGTGTGAAGAAGTCTGGAAGAGGTCTTGGAGTCCAAGTCCGAGTAAACAAATACAAACTGCCCAACAAACCATTTATCTCAGCGAACATGGTAATCGCATGGTCGATTCCTCTTGAAAACCAAGCCAGGTAATGATGGAGCATCATTCTTAATTTCTTGTCCTTTCTGTTTACGGGGGTACGGTACTGTAGCAAATGATGAAGTTACAGTAACAGGACAAGAGAAACTTGGTCATCTTGGTGTTACAACTTGAACCTAGTTTCGCCTGAGATCGCGCGCGGAGAGCGAGTTACTTCACATCGGACTCTCGAGTAGAGCCGGCTTCGCATGCGGCCTGAATCAACTCGACAGCCTTCGCCGACCGTGGTTTGAGCACTGGATGGAACGGCTCGGGATAGCTGCCAGCAAAATCCCTTGTCAATGACAACCCGTGCCAACAGATCATCGCGCGGCAGACCTGAAAGCATTTTCGCCCGTCCACCTGAACGTCAGCGGAGCGTCCCCCCTATCCTCGCAGACAGGGCTTGAAATCCATGCGGTGGCTAAAATGCTGGATATCGTGAGGAAGAGAATGTTCTCGGCTATGTGGCGGCCCGGGCACATCCTGCTCGAATAAACTGTGTCATTGAAACGCAGCCTCAGGTGTGCAGTGATCAAGGAGGCTCGCTTGCCTTCTTCCGAACCCGAACACGTATTCCCTCGGGTCCGAAGGACGCATCGACGCGTCTGCACCTGGGAGAAACCGCTCAGGTATGAAGTCGTCTGGACGGTCCAGCGGTCCGCCGTCCTCTGCGAAGAGGCTCAAATTCCTGTATGTGACGAGAGTGGTGATCAACCTCGTCAAAGCCGCATTGAGGCTGCACTAGCACGAACCATTGATTGCAGATAATGTTGGTATCTTTGGCAATGAAGTAGCCTGGCTCATTTTTGTTAGCCACTCGTAAACTATCGACGGGATTTTGAAACCTTGGTACTCCTCGTCCTTGGTGACCCGATGGGGCAGCCCTACAGCGAGCGCCGGATGCCATCTGTGCGACTCGGTAATGACAGCGTTGACGTACGGAAGCGCCGCGCGGTCCTCAATAGATGGGAGACGGTCGGCGCCGACGACACGCGCGATCTCCTCCTGCGCCTTGCGCTGGACTTCGGGGTGTATTTCCATCGCCGCAATGAACTTGACAATCGTATGCACAGTCTAATGATAGCGTAAGCCTCAAAACGCGCTCCGAGTCAACTGAGGGAGAACTCGGAACGCACGGTGTGTATCGCAGCTGTCCGAGGCGACATTTAAAGCCCATGTTCATCAATGGGGGTCCCGGGTCTGACGCACCGCGGTAGATCTCAGACGCGACATACTTCAGTGCAAGCTGCTCGTCGACTTCGGATGCAGACGCCGCGGCGGGGCGCAGCTCGCCGGCCGCCTGTGCCTCGAGGCAGTGCGAGAGGAAGGACGGCGGCGCTGTGCCCGTTGCCTGTTCGCAGTGAATTCTGAGCTCTCCCTTACCTAACATGACCACTGGCAGCGGTGTCGACTCACAATTTCCGCTTTCCCCGCTGCGAGAAACGCCGACGCGTATCCCTCGTAGATCTCGCCCACGCGCTGCGCGTGACGCTTGAACCCCGCGCCGGGGAACCAGGATGGTATGTAGCGCACTATCATTGGGATGAGTTCAGTCGACGTTGAAACTTCAGCGGGAATAGCTCAGGCGAGACGGATGTACGCACGTATGGGAATGGACTCGACGAGGTATTTACCGGGGACCTGTGCCCCGAGGAAGGCTGCGCTCACAATATTGTTGAGGCGGATGAACTGCCAGTGTCCCAGATCGAGTCAATTCAGCACCTACAGATCAAGCCGAGCACACGTTGCCACGGGACGCACCTCGTCAAAGTGCCCCTGCATCGGCAAGCCATACGCCACCGAGAAGATGCCCTTTCCCAACGCACTACAGGTAGAGCAAAGCTCCGTTAGCACCGAGTACATTGTGCAGATAGAGGGGGAGTACGGCGCTCCGACTCACTCTCTAAGCTCCTCCTCACAATCCGCCTTCTCATCCTCATCTTCAAACATGCGCTTCAAGAAGACCGCCGCATAGAACTTCTGGACGCCGCAGTACGCGTTGATGGCGAGCGGCCCGAGCGCGGTCTGCATGAGCTTGCGCTGGTAGCGCCACATTGGGGTGTCTTGCGCGACCGACATGTCCTGCAGGTCCAACGTCAAGATAGTGTTTGACAATTCGGACTGAGTCGGGGCCTGAGAAAGGACAAGTATAGTACCTGCGACATGCCCATCAAGTCGTGCATAATGCAGAACGGCCGCCCCACGGCACGCGCCATGAGCTTCTTGCCCGCGTCGAGCGTGTTGAGGATGACGACAGGCTGACCCAGGACGGTCGTGTAGGTGATTGCGCCTGCCATCACGCATCCAAATCAAGCGCAGGGCAAGGAAAGAGGGAGAGTAAGAGCGATTGCAAAACGTCGTCCGGTGAGCAAATGACGGTAACATAGCGCGTGAGACAGCGTACGCACCGAAAGTTTTGCCCCACTCGCTGAACCGCAGCCAGGGGAACGACGCGGGGATGTCGAACAGGTTGCCAATAATCCATTTTCCGCGAGGGCCTGGTGGGTTGAGCCTGCGGCGTTCGGAGAGCCGGCTGCTGCTGCTGTGGACGATCTGGATGAGCCCCGCGGCGCCGAGGCACAAGACCACGCCGCTGAGCCAGATGGATTGGTCCATGATGCGAAGGTGACGAGAGTGAGAGGCGGTTAACAGGCCAAGGGAAACACTGAGAGGATCCAGCCAAGTGCCTATGATCGCTGTAATAAAAGGCTGCTGGCAGGCGCGGGTGCATATGACAGTAGCGGGCGGGGCGCTCGCGAACCGCAGAAGCTCGCAAACACCTGGAGGGCATGCCAAAAGCGTATCCGGCCTTTCGTCCAAACGAGCAGTACCCCATAAAGCACGCAGTAACAGTCCAGGTATAGCCAGTGGTGCTTGGTGGCGCTCGCGTCTCCATGCACCAAGCTGAAGCAAGGAAGCCTGGAGCGGCCACACCGACCACCGAAAGGGTGATGATAAGTCGACGTGGTAGATTATAAGTTTGACACAATACCAGTAATTCATACATCATAGAGCTACACAACCATGTCAAGGCGCCGGGCGGGCTGTGTGCGAAGGACTTGCCAGCCTGAGGCAAATGGCGAATATTAAGCATCCGTACACACAGATGGACAACGGTATGGGGACGTACCCAGAGGTGCACCGCTCATATGCCGCCTTGTACATTCGGCCTTGAGCAGGACAAGCCGCTCGACGAGGTCGCTGTAGAACTGCACCAAACGACTTGTTAGCAACCGGAAGTGCACACCTTGAGTCCCTCCCCTCGTCAAGGTCGCCATTTTCCTTCACTTAGAGCACATGCGCATGCTGGAGCTCTGGAACGTCGCGTCGGTCGCCTAGCCATCCACTGGCAGTCAGCAAAAATGCAGCGCAATGCAGAATGCACCTTGACGCGCTCGACCAAGTCCCGCAGCTTCCCCCGCCGTCATTGGCAGCGAGCGTCGCCTCATACCGTCCGCCCTCGTCGATCGCGTCCCCGAACAGCGGCGACGTCGACTCCGCGGCGTTTCTGGCGCCGCCGAACGTTTCAAACCCCGCACATCCCTCTCTCGCCCGTCCACTTCCGATGAGCAACCCAGTTGCGACTGCAAGTGCCGCGCCTGCGGCCGGCCACATTCTACCAGCTGCCCCCAATATCGTCCTCGTTTCCGGTGCGCAACTGCGCCCTCCGCTCGCCGATGTGGCAAACGGCATTGTCACTGAAAACGACATCGTGGAAGCCCACCAGTGGCGTTCTTCTGTATCTCAACATGCCAGTAAGCTTGGTGTGCCTGTTTCTGTGACATTGCTCATGGATCGCATAGGCCTTGGGCATATCGTCGATGACTTCAAGGCCGTTGCGCTTGCCGAGACATATGTCACTCAGCTTGAGTGCCTGTATGAAAAGCCCGTCGTCAGCCTTGCAGACGTCATGGCTGCCATCGATAACCTGACTACCATCGTAACAAACAATGCGTCAAGTGATAAAAACAATCTCGCTAGGCTCACCGACAACGTTGCGAGCCTCATCAACAATGTTGCCAACCTCACCAACAATGTTGCCAACCTCACCAGCAATATTTCCGACCTCACCAACAACGTTGCCAGCATTTCACGAAAAGTCTCGCAATACGGACGCCTTTCGGCGATCGTGCGTTTCTCGTCGGACTTGGCTAGCTGTGCCTGCCTCCTCACCGTATGCATGCAGACTTTCAACGCTTCATGCGGCGATGGCGACCTTCGCGAATACGTCGTTGTGCCAAACCTTGCGGGCGAGGACCCCACAGATCGGGTATGTGGATACATCCTGCTATTGTCCACGAGTATTCTGATCTCCGATGCCAGCTGCCTCTCCCCAACCTTCCGCACATCAGACGTCTATCCGACATCATAGCGTTGTCCCATGTCCAGCTGATGGGGTACTGCAACTTTTATGGCGTGGATCCGAACGGAACACCGGCCAGCATCTTGCGAGGCATCGCAGCGGCCATCGGTGTTGCGTCCTCAATGCGGGTGTAGGGTTCGCACTCTCGTGTTGTGTTGCTTTTGCTGCTTTGCCTCCTGCTGCCACTGGTGGTCTGAATGTCGTGATTTGTTTTAGTTAGTTTTGTTAGTTTTGCTGTGATGAATCGAGCTCTTTCGCCTGTGCTTTGACTTGCAACTTACGTCTCTACCAGTCTGCTCCTCAAGCTATCAAGGCTCGACCTGTTCCGAGTCCATGCACAGCAGAGCAGCAGTGCCCCGTTGCCCCGCGAGGACACGATGACACAACAATCGGTACAACATAGCATATACAGCATTCGCGCACGCGTAGAGCTACACAACGTCAACCATTCTGGGGCCCACCGGCAGCACCGGACAGTCAGTCAGCGCTTGCCGCTCACTTTGAGCTTTCCAAAATCCTCCCATTCGTCCGAGTCGGGCGGCGGCAGGAACGCTCCTGCAGCCGCGGCCGCGGCCGCCTTCTTCTGCTTCTTCGGCGTCGGGTCGGGAGGCGGTGGTGGGGGATTGTGCGCGGAGGACCTGGCCGACGCGCGTCGTCAGCATTCAACGCGGCTGGTACTGTAGGCAACGGAGGACGTACCCTGCCGTGCGCCGCTCATACGCCCAGCTCGTGCACTCGGCCTTGAGCCGGACGAGCCGCTCGGCGAGGTCGTTGTAGAACTACACCAAAAAAGTCTTGTTAGCGACGCGGGAACTGACGACTGACGAAGGAATGCACACCTTGAGCCCCTCGTCGAGGTTGCCGTTCACCTCGACATAGAGCGCGTGCGCGTTCTCCAGCTCGCGCAGCTTCTGCTCGCGCGCGCGCACCGCGGCGCTGCCCTTGCGCGCGCTCTTGAACGTCTCGTCCGCAGCCTACACGGTACACAGTCTCTCAGAAACAACGCATAGAAAGAACGAAACGAGAAAAAAAGGCACGAGACGCACCTTAACGCGCTCGACCAACTCGCGCAGCTCCTCCCGGCCCTCCTCCACACTCGCCAGCATCGCCTCATATCTTGCGACGCCCTCGTCAATGGCGTCCCCGAACAGCGCGGGCGCGACGCGCTTCCAGCGCTCCATCCCGCGCACCAGGCGCTCCACGCGCCCCGTGATGTCGTCGCTCTCGGCCGTGCTGCGCGCGTTGGTGGCAATGTGCGCGACGCGCGCGCGCGCGTCGTCCAGCTCGTCGAGCGCCGCGCGCAGGGCGCGCGACTCGGCGCTCGTTGCTGTGGGGCCGGTGCTGGAGGGGACGGCCTTCTCCAGGTCCTCCTGTGCGAGAGCAACGCGAAGGATAAGGGTGAGTGAGCGAGTGAATGGGGGCAACCGGAAGATCGGGGGGAGAGAGAGAAGAGGCAGCGCACCTCCTCCCACGCAAGGACCTCGACGAGCGTCTCGGCCTGCTCCCACTTGTCCCGCACGAGCGCGTCGCTGGTCCCCGCGGCGTCCAGGTGGCCGAGGTACGCGCGCGCGCGGTCCACGAGCTCGCGCGGCGGGTCGTCCTCCGCGTCCAGGATGTCAAATGCCTTTCCGAAACCCCTCCATTAGCAATGTGGGGTTTCATACTGGAAACCTGCAGACGCACTTCATCTAACGCAGCGACGTCCGCCCGCCGCACGGCGTCGAGCGCCTCTTGCTTGCGGCGCACGCGCGCCGGGCCGTCCTCCAGGCGCACCTGCTGCGCCTTTCCCAGCAAGCTCGGCGGCAGGCCAACGGGGCGCTCCAGAGCCTCCAACGCTGCCGGAAGTCCGAGCGCGCGCAATGCCCTGGCCATCTATGAGTATGCTGGACCGAAAAAGGGAGGAGAGTAACTGGTAGCATACGCAGCGACTTCGGCCTCGGCCTCCGCGACGGCACTCTCCACCTCGCGCACGGCCGTCTCTTTGCGCTCTTTGAAGACGTCTGCGATTTTGTTATCAAATCAGCGCCATCCCAGCTTATATTGCAAAGGGAAGGACGCACCGATAGCAACACGCGCGCCCCACGGCACCAAGCCAGCAAACAAGCCGTCCGCGTCGCCCAGCAGCGCCGCCGGGTCGCGCATCGGCGCCGGCTGTGCGAGTCGCGCGCCGCGCAGGGCAGGCAGCGCGCCGAACGGCGGGACGGTCGCGTGGTAGATGAGGTCGTTGTCGCGTTCGGCGCGTGCGAGCGCCGCGTCCAGTTTGGAAAGTAACGTCTGTGGGGGAGCGTCAGCGTGGATGTGATGGGCACAGGATATGGATGGGAGTTTGAAGGCAAGGTTTGGACTCGCCTTGATGTCGTCTAGCACGGCGGGCGCGACGCGTTTTGCGGCCGCGACGCCGCGCTGGGCGTCTGCTTTCGCCTTTGTCAGACGTGCAATTTCCTCGCCGAATCTGAGAACTGGTTGAGTGAACGTGGGTATGGGGCGGTAATAACTTTGCACACCTCCGCTTGTCGAGGTCGTCCATGCTGGCTCGGTATTGGGCAGCAGCCGCGAAGTGTAGTGTCTTGGTTTGTACATGCGATGCCCAGGCCTGCCAAACGGTCAGTTTGAGATGAAAATCGTCGATGACCACGGCGGCACAAGTCTCCAATCGTCCGCGACGCGAGAAAAGAAGCTTCTCAGCTCGCGTCGAGGACGGCAACGGAGTGCCAGTGTTCTCACGCGGCAGTCTTTCACCTGCCGCAATGATCTTTCGCGAGCCATAATACCAAATCTATGCTTACCGAAGGCGGAGACGTTGCCGAAGCGTACAGCGCGGAAACCTTTATTCCAAGGTGTTCAGTGAAAGGAAAGTCTGAAAGGACAAGTCGACGTGCATACCTCTTGCGAGATCTTGGCGATCGTCCCATCCGATGTATGGTCTATCTCGCGTTCAGTGCACCCGTCTCCTGCGCACAATCAAACTCACTGAGAATGGCGAGCTGCCACGCGCACTCCTGGGCCTGAGCGAGCAAGACGGCGCGCACGCTGCGCACAATATCGTCCTCCAAGTCCTCATCGCGCAGCCCGTCGTCGTCCGTAATGCTGAGCAGATAGTCGAGCACGCCGGCAGCACTGGCGTACCCCGCTGCGGCCTTTCGGATGCCGTCGACGCTGGACCGGTCCGCACCGCTCGCGAGTTGGACGTACAATGCCGCCGCGTTCCACAGCACCGCGCGCCGCTCGTAGTCCAGGCTGGCGTGCGTCGTCGGTGTCCCACGCGGGTTGAAGGCCGGCGCGTAGGCGACGTCCAGGCCGATCTACAGGGCGCATTGTGCGTCAGGCGGCATACAAACGAGTTGCTCGCAGGCGCCACGCACGTCCGACGGCAGCTTGGTGAGCGCGTACGCCAGCTGGGCATGATATCTACGCATAGCGTACTCAGTATCTCAACAATTTCGTAGCTGCAGGACGCACTGCAGCGCGGCCTCGGGCGATTGCAAGGCGGCGGCGCGCAGCGACTCCCAGCGTGCAATGTCGGGCTTGAACGCGTCCGGGTGGGTGTATGGGTGGTGCTGGCGTATATGCGCCTTGAGCGCGTTGGACAGGTCCCAGTTCAGTGGCTGCTTCAGCGGCAGCGTGAGCAGGTTGGGCATGTGGCGCGCCGCAAAGGAGATCGAGAGCGGAGATTGCGCGCAGACTCCGACTCTTGTCCTCGGTGATCATCCAGTGATCATCCCAAGTCGGCAAAAATGGAGAAGGGTACAAGGTCCAGGTATCTAGGATGGCTCAGGATGTTCAGCTGCCTGGAAACGCGCTCGATCGCTCCAGAATGCCCCAACGGCCTCGAGTTCCTCATCGCGCAGTCGCCGTGTTCCAGTTCGCTGTTGGCTTCGAGGGCGTCATGGTGCTCAGTTCAGTTTCTTCTTTCAGTTTCTTCTCAGATACAGGAACAGAAGCCTATATATCCCGCCGTCAAACTCCCTACTAGTCAACATGGGCCCTGTTCCGGTGTATCGTTCTCCTCAGCTGCTCCCCGCGTCGCTAGTTCCGCCGTTCCCGAACAGGCGCACGTCACAAGTGAACCCTCAGCCATAATTGGAGCTTGGAGTCTCTGAATACGCTGCCTGTGTGGGGTACTTGCTGCTCTTTTTGTCGAAATGCCGGATACGCCTTTGGTAACAGCCCTGTTCACAACGATTCTGTCCGCTACCTTCTGGGATTCTTGAGCGCCTCGCCCAGAACCCACTGCGAATGCTTTATGCACCCTTCCCGGGGAAGCGGACTTCATCCTTGACTTGTTGCCTTCAATGATGGACTGACAAGCCGCCTGTAGCTCCATGGACAAATCCACCCAATGGCTGACTGGAGTAGCCTTATGCCTCTCCGTCGCAGCTCTCCTGCATATAGTCCAAATCGCTCTCAGTAACAGCAAAAGTAGCAGAAAGTTGCACCCGCCAGGCCCGCGCGGCAAATGGCTCATCGGCAACCTGCTCGAAATCCGTCCTGCCCCTGGTTCCGGTTTAGCGAGTGGGGTAGAAACCATGGTGAGTTCAACGCCGTCACATGTCCCGTTTCGCTGCAGGACGCTTACTCTCTTTCTTTCTTCCACTCTTATTCTTGCCACACGCATGATGAATCGACGACAGGCGCAATCACCTACGCGACCGTCCTAGGCCAGCCGATCGTCATTCTCAACGCGCTCGACGCGGCCAAGAAGCTCATGGCACGCGCCGCGGGGCGGCCGTTCTGCGTCATGCACGACTTGATGGGCATGTCGAAGGTAAGTCTTACTATATGTAATTTTCCCTCTCTTGTCATATTATTCCGAGACTCGAATCCTCAATATCACTTCCTCAGAGTCAACGCTGACACGCTGCCTGCGATGCAAGACATGTCGGTCTCACAAGACACCTCGACGTGGCGCTACCAGCGCAAGCTCACGCAGACCGCGCTCGGGCCGCACGCCGTCAAGGCGTACTGCAGCGTCCAGAGGTTCTATGCGGCGGTCTTCCTGAAGCGCATGTTTGAGGATGAGAAAGCGGATTGCGAGGAGGAGCTCAGAGAGTGAGCCTCCCCTCCTCCGCGGTCTGCGCGACGTAGTGACGGAACTTTGATCCATAGTGCGTTGGGCAAGAGCATCTTCTCAGTGACATACTTACGGCCTGCCGACTCAGGGACATTTCGACGAGGTTCGTCCACGGTCGAACTGAACGGAGAGTCGCGGTGGCAACGCCCATAAGTACTGATGCGTTTGCTTTGGACATTCGCAGTTCATCCGCCTCAATAGCATCGTCAGTGCGGGCTTCCTCTCCGCGCAGGTCCCGGGCAAGTATCTCGTCGAGTCCTTTCCCTTGCGTGAGTACTTCCGCCGTGATTTGATCGCTGCACTTGAAATTCATTGGCAGTCCGCTACATTCCCTCCTGGTTCCCGGGTGCGGGCTTCAAGCGCCAAACGCAGCGCGTGAGCGCGATCCACGGGGGGGGGTACGCCTCTGCGTTCTGCTCCGCGGCGAAAGCGGAGATCGTGAGTCCATGCGGACGGGCGAGTTGACTATAATTAGGCCAAGGGCACAGCACCGCCGTCCTTCGTCTCCGCCTGCCTCGCAGCGCAGGCAGCCGGCGAGCTGCGCCCCGCCGCCGCCGAAGTAGACGAGCAGCTCGCGCTCAGGCATATTGCGGCTGAGATGTACCGCGGTGCGTTCTATGTGGGCGTCCCTGAGTCTCCGACGCTCAAATGGAATGGCAGCGGCGATCCACACCGTACGTCCGATTCCCGCATCCGACCTCCGACTCAATACTGCAGCTCTCGCCAGACGGCGCACACGGTCGTCAAGTTTGTCGCGGCGATGCAGATATACCCCGACGTCCAGGGCAAAGCACAAGAGGAGATCGCGCGCGTCGTCGGCGCCGACCGCCTCCCCGCCCCCGAGGACCGCGCGGCGCTGCCCTACGTCAATGCGGTCATCACCGAGTCGCACCGATGGCATTCGGGGCTCGCCATCGGGCTTCCCCACCGCATGACGAAGGACGAGGAGTACAAAGGTAGCATTCCAACAAGTCACCCTGGGACGTTGGCCGCTGATGAATCGATGAATTGCAGGCTATCTCATTGCAAAAGATACGAACGTTATCTGCAATCTCTGGTCCGTATGCGCGATTCTCCGAGCCGATCGAGCACTGGCAGATTATTCACGCACGGCTCGTCACCCCAGGCACCTCAGCCTTCTCGCAGAGGACGGCAGCCCGCTCGAGCGCCCAGACGAATTCATACCTGAGAGATATCTCCCCGGCGCACCGGCAGCGATGCGAGCCCCAGAGCCGAGGGAATACGTGTTCGGGTTCGGGTTCGGGCGAAGGTTCGCTCCGCTGGTTTCCACAGTTTTGAGTGCTGACAGTGACATCGGAATGCTGCAGGATCTGCCCAGGCAGCCACCTTGCGGAGAACATCCTGTTCCTCACGATATCGAGCATACTCGCGACGGCGTGGGTCTCGAGTCCCAATGGAGACGATGTGTCGCTGACCTTTGAGTGGTCGGACGAAGACACTTCCAGGTCTGCCGCGTTCTGAGGTGTTCGCAATTGTCATTGATGCGTGATTCCATTGGCAGCCATCCCGAGCCGTTCCATCCGGTGCTCAAACCTCAGTCGGCGAAGGCTGTTGAGTTGATCGACGCCGCATTCGAAGCTGGCTCTGCTCGAGGGTTCGAGGCAAAGTAATTTAATGGCTGCACGGTTTCAAGTGCATCCTAAAGCACCCAAATTGGCCGTTTCTCATGTACTGTCGTTTTAGTTTTATCAGTTTTGATCATATCCTCTGAGGAGCCTATTTCCATGATCCTCGAGTTGTACGAACTCGAAAAATGATAATAACTCCTGTCTCAAGCCCTCATTCAAAATTATACTTCCGGACAATGCAATTTGCATCTGTTTACTCAAACTTGTCCTCCAGGTCGTCACCGCGAGAGGCCCGAGCGAACTCTTCGCTTGTATCTCCCGCACTGGACCCGCGCGCATGCGCATGAGGAGCCATGCGGTTGCGGAAGTTACAAGCTTCGGTCTGCGCGCCGTTCTTGCCGCCACAGTTCGCGGCCGCGAACCGTCAAGTTTTGATTCAGCCCGCAGATTCCTAAGCTTCGTCACAGACACTTGCGTACGTTTATCTATTCGCTTTTCAGCTCTCGGCCTCTGGATGACGATGCCATAGAACCGACCAAGAGCTCTGCGGTGCTCGTGTTCAATATCTAAGTTAGCCTTCTAGCGCAGCGAGGTCATGATCATGAACCAGGAATTTGAAAGCAACTGTTTCCCAAGGTTGTGTCACGAACGAGCAATTATTTCTGTATCCAGTAACGAGCGCTCCGTCCTGCTGTCAGTGTCAATGTCCGAGGCAGATCCTCAAATGACGCCGGAATTTATGGGTGCAAAAAGTAGTCTGTGTGGCCCTCTGCTTCTCGCATGTGACGAAATGTTGATCACATCTCTCTTCCCTACTACGCAGTGAACCATGAACTATCTAGCAATCGCAGGAGCTGTCGCTGGTCTTGCGCTCACGTTCCTCGTCGCGTCGCGCAGGCGGCGCCATGGTCTTCCGTACCCGCCAGGGCCTGCCCCAAAGTGGCTGATAGGTAACCTATTGGACATGCCCACCTCCTCGTCTTGGCTCCGCTTCAGCGAATGGGGCGCAAAGTATGGTACGTATGGTATCACGACCGGTACGCGTCTCTGATTACAACCCACAGGCGAAATTACCTACGTCAGCGTTCTGGGAAACCCGGTCATCATCCTCAACACCTTCGATTCGTGCAAGGAGCTGCTCGACAGACGCGGGGCAACGGCGTCGGGGCGCCCCGACGTAATCATGCTCGAGATGATAGGCAGTGTCAAGGTCAGGGCTTTTTTGTTGGTGCTTCATTTTCTGTGTACACTGACTCCTATGGGTGAAGGGTATCACACCATCCCAGGAGACGTCCAGATGGCGGTATATGCGCAAGCTCACACACAGCGCATTCGGACCACAGGTTGCAAGCCAATATCACTCCATCTACGAGTTGCATACCGCCCTTTTCCTCAAAAGGATGCTGGACAGCAAGTCGGATTGCGCGGCCGAGCTGAGACTGTACGCAGCAGCCTACGGTCTCCAATCTCCTGTCCTCAAAGGCTAATATGAATCCGCGGCAGCGCGATCGGTAAAATCATCTTCGCGGTGACATACGGTTTATCGACTGAGGCTCACCTGGAAGAGGTGCGCGTGCCATATCCCGTCCGTTAATGCTCGCTCACTATTACATGAACGCGGCCAGTATATACGCATGAGCAATATTCTTCTCAGCTCTTTTCTGGAGGCGATAATGCCGGGGAGATATCTCGTCGAGTTGCTCCCATTCTGTAAGCGGATGACTTCAGATCCAGCTACGTGAAATAAAACTGAGTCCGCAGTGCGCTACGTTCCGTCGTGGTTTCCCGGGGCAGGGTTCAAGCGCTACGCAAATGAAGTGCGCGATATTTCCGAGCGTCACGCTGCGGTTTACTACGAACTCGTCAAGAAGGAACTGGTAAGTTATGGCCGAGACAATGAAGTCTGTGTACCGTGCTGACGGTGTCCAGGCTGCAGGTGCCGCTCCACCATCCTTTGTAGCAAACTGTCTGGAGGCCCAGGCTTCGGGAGATGTCAAGTCGTCGTTGGGATCTCAAGAAGCTGAAGAAGACGCGCTGAAATGGGTAGCAGCAACGATGTACCTGGGTGTGTGTCTACCGCTTTATAGGTAATATTCATACCTAATCCCAGTCTGCAGCAGGAATCCATACAGTGCGTCGCAGGTGCTCTCCCATCGCCTGCAGCAGGCTGACTCGAGAACTCCTGTACAGACCGACCAGACTGTGTGCAAGTTTCTTACAGCTATGCAAATTTATCCGGAGGTGCAGCGCAACGCCCAGGAAGAGATTGCTCGTATCGTCGGGTCGGAGCGTCTTCCCTCCATTGCCGATCGGCAACATCTCCCGTACGTAAACGCACTGATAATGGAGACTATGCGGTGGCATCCCAGCGTGGCTACTGGCATCCCGCATCGCATGACGAAGGACGATGCCTACAAAGGTGAGGTCCCGTCGCCGCTTGTAGTCAGTGGTATGTGCCTCACTATACGGCTCAGGCTACTTCATTCCCAAAGATGCGACCATTATCTTCAACGCCTGGCGAGTGGGGTGATCAGCTATCTGTATTAACTGATTTAAAGTGCCATAGGAACATGAGTCTTCACGCTGAAAACGGCAGCCCGCTGAATGACCCAGATGCGTTCCTGCCCGAGCGATTCTTACCGGATGCCTCACCGCGTCCCCTGAATCCTTCGGAATATGTCTTCGGATTTGGGAGACGGTAAGTATCCGCGTTTGATATTCCAACTTGCGGGACGTATAAAAATGCAGAGTATGCCCTGGACGATGGGTCGCCGAAGACATGGTCTTTCTCATGATAACTCAACTCCTGGCAACGTTCTGGATATCTCCACCAGTCGACGAGAATGAAGTTCAGCTGGACATTTCGTGGACGAGATCAGACGCAGTCAGGTGAGATCACTTGTGGTGCGGTTCAGACTACTAGTGAGACGATCTATCTAGTTACCCTGAGCCATTGCGACCGCGCTTCACGCCGCGCTCTCCTGCCATTAAGGATCTCCTTAAAAGGGCGGCAAGTGCTGCTTAAACCAACACGCGCGAAGTTCAGATCCGCTACTTCGAGGGAACCTGCTTGTTTCGGTTGTCCCACCATACTAGTATGCTGCAGTTGAGATGGGTCGCAGGCAGGCGGCTGCAGCAACAGGAGCAAACAGGCAAAATTACCATAACCAATGAGCACGAAGCCTACGCCAGCCGCAAGATGCTGTCGGCCGTTCCGTTTGGATCAGCTCCATAGGCGTGACCGAACCCGCGGGCCGTTGCAACTTACCTACCTACCGTGAACCTTATCTAAACGGTACTATTACCGACTGCCACCTGGTCGCTGTATGCCACAGCCTGCTATGCGCGTGCTGTAGAGCCAGCGCGAATAGCTGCCTGCGCGCTCATGAGCAAACTTGCTTATCAGCTGGTTTCAATGAATGCCTGACCCTGTGCGATACCGCTGTCGAGGGCTCTCGGGGCCGACTCTCGACGTCTCGCGTCTTCGGTTGCACTACGCCTATTGCCTATCACTGCAGGTGTGCATCTTTGCATCTTCGACAACCACTGTCATGTTGCGCACGAATCGTTCCACTTGGACTGGCCTCGCGTTGACATGCGTCGGCGCGGTGCTCATCATCATAATTCGCGATCGAAGTCGGCGACGCAAGCTGCCACCCGGTCCGCGTCCACAGTGGCTCATCGGGAACCTATTCGATATCCCGAGGGCTTTTCCGTGGCTTCGCTTCAGCGAATGGGGCAGAACGTATGGTGCGACATTGACTCTTAATTAAATGTGCTGCTATCATCCCGCTCAACGTGAACGTTGGCCTTAAGGTGAGATAAGCTATGCAACGATCCTCGGAAAGCCGCTCGTCGTCCTCAACTCGCTCGCGGCGTGCAAGGAGCTCATGCCGAGCGCGTCCGGGCGACCGCCGAGCATCATGATCGAGCTACTGGGCATGTCTAAGGTGTGAGGTCCAAAAGCATGCTCCCGTCATGCAGTCGCTGTGAAGGCTGATTTTCTGAGTTTCTTTAGGACATGACGAATCAGCAAGAGACGCCCATGTGGCGATACGGAAGACGGCTCACACAGAGCGCGCTCAGCCCTCAGGCCGTGAGAGCATATTCTGGGCTTCAGCAGATGCACGCTGCGACTTTTATAAAGAGGATGTTTGATAATCCCAAGGCCAACTGCATGGAGGAGCTGAGAGAGTTAGTCGTAGTTTGCTGCCAGTGACCTGAACCTTCTCGCTTATAGCCCTCACAGCGCGTTGGGAAAGGGTATCTTTGCTGTGACATACGGCTTACCGACTAAGGATCTCTTCGACGAGGTGGGTGGCGGACTGGGATACTGGCGCCGTTTACTGTATGATTGATGCACCCCAAAGTTCATGCGCCTCAACAAAATCGTGAGTGAAGCATTCTTCCCAGCGATGGAGCCAGGGAGGTACCTCGTCGAGTCCATTCCCATCCGTGAGTATTCGTCTTGTGAGTGACGCCCTCTGATATTGCTGCTGAGTCCGCTACGTACCATCCTGGTTTCCCGGCGCTGGCTTCAAGCGTTACGCCCAGCATATCAACCGTTACTTCGAGCAGCATGCATCGCTATGCTTCGAAGCTGTTAGAGGGCAAATTGTGAGGTGTAGGGCAGAGAGGCTGGTCTGTGCACCTGAACTCATCCTCGTCTTTCTTCGTTGGATAGGCTGCAGGCACGGCGTCGCCGTCCTTCGTCACGAACTGTCTTGAGGCGCTGGCAGCCAATGATTCGAAAGACTCTCGGCTTCCGTCCCGTTTACACCAGGAAAACGCCGTCAAATATGCGGCGGGGGAAATGTACCGTGGTGCGTTGTTTTGACCGGAACTGCGATACATTCTCATTGAAAGTACTGCAGCCGGGACACACACTGTGAGCGTCCAAAACGCTCAATCATCGGTGAAACAATCACTAACGGTATATTAGACTGTACAGACGGTGGTCAAGTTTATTACGGCGATGCAGCTGTACCCCGCGGTCCAGCGCAAAGCCCAGGAAGAGATTGCACGTATCGTTGGCCCAAATCGCCTCCCCTCAGCCGAAGATCGGGATTCTCTGCCGTATCTACACGCGCTCATTACTGAGTGCCATAGATGGCATCCTTCGGTCGCGCTGGGGATTCCTCATCGCACAACGAAGGACGAAGTTTACCAAGGCATGTGGCCATGTTGAGATGTGTGAATTACCCTTCTGAAATAGCGTGCCCTAAGGCTATCTGATTCCCAAGGACACATCGCTGTTCTGTAACCAATGGTACGTCTTAGCCCGGTGTTTGCGCGACGCCGACTTGGATAACGAAACTTATCACAGGAGCCTGAGCCTCATCGCCGACGATGGGACACCGCTGGACTCCCCAGACGACTTCAGCCCCGAGAGATTTCTTACGGACGCGCTCGCACGTCCTCTAGACCCGAGAGAATACGTTTTCGGATTCGGGAGAAGGCAAGTGCTCACATGCCCGCGTCCAGCATCCTGAGTATGGAAAGCCGGACTGACCAGCTTCGGGTTTGATGCTGATTGATGCGCGGAGCAATCCATCGAGCACGTTCCGAGAGACGAATCAACAGTGCAACAGTCAACGCGGAGGTAATGTGTTACGGCCGCCAGTCTGTCCGTCGGTCGCTGCGCCCAGCGACGGACATCACGTCGATGGCGAGGCACGTGACCACGTCATGGCTACTGCCTTACTGCAATCATCTCAATGAGCATCCGAGACTGGTATTCCCGTAGCCTATCCGGTAACTATGAGCCAGTTACAGTCACATAGCCCAGCAGAAGTACAAGCTTCGCATGCGAGTCCAAGGCGGCAAACTCTGCAATTGGCGCTATACGTTCTAAGTGAACCTCTTCAGCATGGTCGCTCAACTTCAGGTCGCCATTCCGTTTCTGCGCGACAGCACTGAGAAGGGTACAGGTGTGAGAAATATCCTGGACTCCTGGTCAGCTCTGTTGCCAGCGGCCATGCGCTGGGTGTCGGCCTTGCTACCTGCGGCTAGTTTTGTCAGAGAGAAAGCTTTGCCGATTGCGATCAGGCCTCATGCATGGAAACGCGGAGATGGAAGTGTGGGTTCAATATAAGATTGAGTGCGATGTCGTGAACCACAACTGCTTTTGACTTGAGGAGAGCAGGTGAAATATGCCGTGTTCGTGGCCCGCAGAGCGGAGAGCGAGGCCCTGGTGGTATTCAACTGATCTGCCGCTGCAGAGGTAGCACACGAATGTGAGGACATCATTGGGTACGATTAATCAAGAATAAACATCTCAGATTGGCAATGCAAATCCAGGAGCTTGAAAGCAAAGCTGAGTTCTGTAATATACCGAAGAGTCCCAATCTCCTCTTCTAGTCTAAGTGCATGAATTACCTTCAACATCAGCTGCTTGCTGAGCTCATCCCTCGTAAGTGTGACTCTTCTAGCTTCCAATCCTGTTTCTTACAACGTAATTGAGCTCACTGGTAGAGCTGCAGCCTTTGCTAGGCTGTGCCCCGCCAGCGACGCCGGCGGTCATTCTCTAAGCTCGATGACCGGACATACTGGCGGTCGTAACACATTATCTCCGTGCTGATTGTTGCACCATTGATTTGTCTCTCGGAACATGCTCGTTGGATTGCTCCGCGCTTGATCGAGTATCAGATCCGAAGCTGGTCAGTCCGGCTTTCCATACTGAGGACTAACAGCAACATCAAATCTGAACAGAATCTGCCCTGGCCGCTATCTCGCGGAAAATATCTTGTTTCTCACTATCTCAAACATATTGGCGACCACCTGGATATCGAACCCGGTCGACGGGTGCGGAAACGAGATTCCTCTCGCCCTCGAGTGGACGGGCGAGGACCTTATCAGGTCGGTATTTCGCGCTATTTACGATTCATCCTGCGTCACTAACGGACACTCTCAGCTTTCCAAAACCCTTCCAGCCATTGCTCAAACCTCGTTCATCTATGGCTGTCGAGTTGATACACGCAGCATCTGAAGCTGGCTCAGCTCGCTAAGCTGAAAGAAGGTAGCTTCGCGTCGTTTCCCGTACTTGAAATATGCCACCACCTTCATGAACTTGTATGAGTGCTAAGCAATGTCGTGGAACTAGCGATCGCGGTAGAGGAGGGTTGTCAGAGTTATGTCAGAATGTGAACTCAGTGATGAGCTGACAGTCTTCAAAGCACGCATCAACAGAATTGGTTCAAAAGAAAATCAAGAGCTCGTTACAGTATCATTACAATTCCAACACGTCGTACTCGTCAACTATTAAATAGTATGTATAGACACGACGGACCCCGGGTCCGGCGACACATCTCAAGCGTCACAGGGGCATTACAATTGGCCAGGGGCGGCCCTACAAGAAATCCGGGGAGCGCGCTGCGCGCTAAATATTTTATGGCTACAGCGAGAGCAGCGTCTACTGCTTCTCGTTGGCGAACGGCGCGGCAGCAGCGCCGGTCGGAGCCTTCGTGGGAGATGTCGCCTTGACGATCTCCTCGACGTCCTCGCCCTGGACGGAGCGGTCGAAGTGATAGAGCGGCTCGAGGGTGGCGTTCTTGTTGAAGAGCACCCAGCGCTGGATGAAGTACGGGAGCGCCTTGGTGAGCTGGTACGACACATGCTTGCTGGTGGGGACGGCGAAGATGTAGTCGAGCTCCTCGAGGGTGCGCTGCTTGGTCTCCGGGACGAAGAAGAAGATCAAGACAAACGCGATCATGTTCAGGCCACTGTACAGGTTTTAGCCTGAGAATACACGACGGGCAACAGAAAACGTACGCGTAGAAGCCGAAGGCGCCGACGGAGCCCATGGTGGCTAACATGAAGGGGAACGTGATCGACAGGATGGCGGCCCAGAACAGGCAGGTCGCGACGGCCCAGGACATTCCGACCTCACGATGCGAGAGCGGGAAGACTTCGGCCGAGTACGTGAAGGGCACGGGACCCTCGCCGGGCGAGTAGAATGCGCAGAACACGAACACGAAGAACGCGATCATGCCCAAGTGAGCCTTGCTGTCCTCGGGGATGTAGAAACAGAACGCGGCAGCGAGCAGCGTCCAGGCCATGTTCGGGAACGTGAACAGGAGCAACGTACGCTGAAGGTTGTCTCGGCGTCAATGTTAGAAGTGGCAAGCAAATGTCACGTACGCGTCCGAAGGTGTCGATTGTGAAGAATGCGGGCCAGGCAAACGTGAAGTTCACGAGACCGAAGCCGAACGATGCAACGAGCGCGGTGAACTTGGTAGCACCAGCCTCCTCGAAGATAGTCGACGAGTAGAACGCGATGATGTTGACTATGGATGTTCAGTACGAGGTCGCTGCGGCAAACAAGGGAAATACGCACTGCCGCACATCTGCTGGGCAAGCATGACAACTGTCGAGGCAAGTGTGGCACGGCGAACACGCGGGATAGTGAACAGCTCAACGAAGCGCTGGAGATAGTTCGACTTGTGGATGTACTGGCGCTCAACCTCGAGCTGAGCGTGGATATAGTACAGGTCACGGGCTGCCTGGACGCGGGTGTGACGGAGACGGATGAGCGAGTTCCACGCCTGGCGGTAGCGCTTGTTCTTGATGAGCCAACGGGGCGACTCAGGGCAGAAGTAGATGCCAATTAGCAGCGGAATAGCGGGGATGAAGGCAGAGCCGAGCTGGAGACGCCATGCAATGTCACCGAGGTTCCAGACGATGAGGTTCGCGGCAGTGCCAAGTAGGATACCAAACGCCGTCCACATCTGCCAGCTCATGACCAGCGCGCCACGGATGTTCGCGGGCGAGTTCTCAGCGGCAAAGATGGGCACCGTCGAACCCTTGGCACCCATGCCAATCCCGAGCAGCAGACGGCAGATGAAGAGCTGCTCCCATGTCTGGGTAAACGCGGAGCCGAGCACGGGAAGGAGGCAGAAAATGGCTGCGAAGAAAATAGTTCCACGACGACCCAGGAAGCGGTTGAGCGGATCCGAGATCCAGCATCCACTGTGGAGCGATGTTGAGGTGAGGCAACGGGAGCGAGCGCGGGACCGGAGAAACTCACAGGAAAGCAGAAGCGAGGTACGGGCCAGCATTGACAACACCCACAATCCAGCGGTCGCGTTCGAAGTTGGGGTCACCCTTCGGGGCCGCAATGCCGAATGCAGTCGGGAATGAGAGGTTAGCGCCGTTAGTACCGGTCTGGTCCCAACCCCTATTCACAAGGTTAACAACGGACGCGGATCCGAGAGGGTGCGGGACAACTGCGTACTGGACAGCGGCACCAATCGAGCAGATAATGATCGTCAGGTAAAGGTCGCGCGGCTGATGCCACCTATGGGTGACCTCGCGCTCAATGGCCTCGCGGTCAGACGCCTCGAGCTCGGGGATGCTGTCGAGATCGTGCGGAGACTGGGCTACGAGCGCGCCGGTCTGGAGATGAGGGAGGATATCCTCCAGTTCATTCTCCTTCGCAAACTCCGTCACGTCGCGCGAGAGCACGTCACGCGACAGCCCCGCCAATGGGTTCTTGATCCTAGGAGGAACGTGTCAACAGCGCCGGACACTATGGGAACCAAGCAGACTCACAGGGCCTCGATGTTCGCAGCAAGGTCGACGGTGTCCGGCTGAGCCTTCTCAATGTGAGCATCATTCTTGATGTCGCCTTTCGAGCTGGCGGTGTCCGACTTGTCTGCCATGGCGGGAGTCTGCTGGATGGTCTGCAGCAAGGGAAGAGAGGGGGCCCCGCATGGACATATCAATGTGCGCTCAATTTATACCGGTGGCCCATGCAACGCTTCTCAGATGCCGATTTCACACCAGGTTGCTTGGCGCTAATCTGCTGCTACACCTTCAAAGTGGCGCGTTTGCATCCTCGCATGCTATATCCACGGAGACACACGCTTGCTATGCCCGAGTGCCTTCTCGACTGCTTCCTCGACACCGCTGCCAGCGGCAGCGCCGCGTTCGCGAACGGTCGCGGGTGCCTGCCCCATGGGGCTCGGGTGTGGAGCCGGCGTTGATGCACGTTGATGGATCCGCAGGATGATCATTCATCAGAAACCGTCCATGTCTCTGGCCAGCTCTGCCGTGTCGTCAATGATCCCAATATGGCCCTCAGGGGTGCGAATGGGAGACATACCGCCCTCCACAAAATTCGACGAATGACCTCAAGTGGGGTGGGTAGGTAGACTGGCTAGCCCAGTAGGTCTTGGCCACCAGTCGTCATATTCTGTTTACAGGTCGCATGATCCCTCCAGGATGGGCGCATGACAACTGGAACCGCCGCCATCAAGATCCTGATCAGGCCTGATTGCTCGTGATTATGATACCGTAGCTTGCATACAACCAACCCGGAACAGTTTGCAACTGTTGCATGCGCAATTCCTCGCGTGCGTTGCAGACCTCGGTCTAGTATAATCGATAGACCTTCGCGGCATCGCTCAGAGGAGGTGCACGCGACCTACTCTGTTGGTTCAGCCCCGGAAAACCCCTGACTAATCTTGCATACCCGACGCGCCGCCTTCCGGGAGACTTCTTGCAGTTGCATACTTACCCCGCTTCGACTAGCTACTTATATTTTGCATGAGGTTTCGCGGCTTCCTCCTCTGGCGGACATCCAAAGCGTAACAACGGCCGCGATTCATTGATCGCAGCAAAGCCGGAGCTGATCTAACTAATTTGCTTACGTATACCGCCCGGAGTTCCAGGGTGTTCTTGTTCCCTAATTTAGAGTCGTACTGTCGATTCGGACATCTAGAACGGTCGCGTACTGGCGGACCCTCGTTGTTCTATGCGCATGCGAGAGACCTGCTGAGACGCTCTCTCCCTCCCCACAGTGAATGGGCGTCTGTCTCAGGCTGATATTTATTGGCAAAGTTTGTTCGCGACCCGCAACGAGTGTTATGTATTTTTGACCGCAGTCTCGGGCTTTTGAACATGCATAACCTCTTCCACACTTGCGTGGCACGCCTTGCGGCTTTGAATCATTGCCAGACAAGTCGTCGGTCATTGCAATGAAACAACGGGGAGGAAAGCGACCGATGGACGCATGCGGGAAACGGCCCACATCACACGTTTGAGAAAGGTTGCTCTGTGCTGCTGAGAATTCCATTGACGAGCTGAATTCGGGGATACCTTATTGCTGGCCTTTATAGGGCGAGCGGAGAAACTCGATCGCCAAGCAGAATCGTAGGGTATAGAGCGCTGCGCGGACCACTGGCATGGATTGTCGCCGTCTATGATCGGCGCTGATGTGAGGGAGCTCGCTGCCGTACTCAACAATGCTGCCAACATAGAGAAATGCAGAATGTATGCCATCCAACAGCCTGGGAGGGTCTAGATATCGGAGAAGCGCCTCTGAGTCGCCCATTTGATGGGTTATTCTGAGGCATCGCCCAATCGCAAGACCCCTTCACAATGTCCACTGGCCAAGCCATCTGCCTATGTATCCTCATGTGCCTCTCGCGCTTGTACGGGCTGTCCGGAGTGCCACAGAGTAGGTTGCGCGGTGGAGTATCTCCTAGTGGACTTAGAGAGCATCTTTTTGCCACGTGGGTGCAGTTGTGTACATTACTTAGCCATCATGAGCCAACGCCGTCACTAAGTACCCAACTGCCTGAAAAGTGTTGATCAGCAGTGAAGATGTAGCGATCATTATCTGGTATTCAGGATACATCCTTTTGATGTGGAATTGAGTGAGGGGGGGGGGGGGAAGATGAATCCTAGGCCGCCCACGTTTACCGGGTGCAATGAAAGGCCCGACAGCTCCCCTGCGGGCACAGGGTGGCATGCGGAGCATGCAGCAGGCCGGCCACCAGTTTTACCCGCTAACGCTGTCTGGTCTCAGCCTTGTCATGCTCCGGCAGGCGAGGGGATTCGCCTGTTGGCTGCGCTCATAGTGAGAGGCGCTCGCAGAGCTGCAGGTATAAAGCATGAGACCTTCCGTCTGAATTCAGTAGGACCGCATTCCCAGCGTGTACTACCCCCTCTGCCTCGTCACACCTAACAGCATGGTCGCCATTTCGCTCCTTTACGTCTCGTTCGCCTCGCTCGTTGCCAGCGTCCTCGCCTCTCCGGCACTCGTTCCGCGCTCAATCCCGGCCATCCAGAGTGACCTCGCGCAGGTAAGCTCGCAGATCCATCGCATCTTTCTTTCTCAGGGTCCTCAACGCCTATCCAGATTAGCAACAAAACAACGCAGATCTCCAGCGCGTCCATCTTCGCCGCGGCGAATCCAGGCACGCAGGTCTTCGCACTCGCCGTCTCGAACGCAGTTACCGCGTTGGGAACGGCTACTCAGCAGGGCGTTAACGATGTCAACGTGTGTTCTCTCTGATCCGCGCCCGCGGGATTCATACTGACGATCGATATGAAAGGCTACACCGGGCACGTTTACCGATGCCCAGTGCACGCAGTTGCTCAACGCGATCGTCCCTCTTATCCCGAACACCATGAGCAACTCGTTCCCCCAGCTTGTCAATGCGAAGGGGGCTCTCTCCCAGTGGGGATTCACCTTCAAAGTCTTTCAAAGCCTTACCAGCGTAAAGACGCTCACGCACGTGAGAACATCCCGGTTTCCTGCGGATCGAAGCATTGCTGAGCGTAGCGTAGACTTTCATCGGTGGCATCGGCGCGAAGTGTTCGGTAGGTTTCAGCATCACATGCTACCGTGTCATTGTATTGACATCCAACAGCCAGCCCTTCAGGCTCAAGCTGCGACGATCCAGTCGCAAACGGATAGTATCATCCAGAGCACCATCAATGCCTTTTAGGTTATACTTGGGTTAATGGTTGTTTCGCTGCAATAAATCGATCGTCTTGAAGACTTGAATCCAAGCCAGACCAGGAGCAAATCAGAGATCAAGAGCAGTGCATTAAGGGAATCAGCAGTATGCAAGTAATGTCATCACAGGTCGTTACAGAAAGCACATCGTGAATATGAGAAGCCCAGGCAAGACAGCAACGCGACCGAGAGTTCAGTTCAGTAATAAGAGAGCAAGACCACCGAGCAATAATTAGATGATAGAGCCGAGTCCACGGGCGAGGCCTACGGCCAATGTCCACAAGGGCAACGGCGAGCACGTGTTAACGACCGTCCTGATACTTCTGGATGAGCTCCTTCAGCCGCGCCTTTCCGAACTGCAACTCGGGCTTCGGCGCAGCACTAGGACCGCTGTCCTGCTTGTCCTGCTGTTGCAGATTCCGCAGCGCAGCAGCAGCGCTGGGCTTCTTGAGCTCCGGCAGTTCCGAGACAGTAGGAGCCATGCGAGGTGAGGTCGGCAGGCGCGCAGCAGCAGCCGAGGTCATTGGGCGCGCCAGGGACGCCGTGCTAGAGAGCGTCGGCTTCGCAACAGAGGCCGAGATAATCGCAGGGACAGAAGTCGACTTGATCATCCGCGCAGGCGCATTGGACACAGGCGATGGCTTGACAGAGCGGGGCGCAGCGGTCGAAGGTTTAGAGAATTGCGGAGACGTCGGAAGTTTGTCAGAACTCAGCGACGCTGGCTTCGGCGCGATGGGTGGCGGCGCAGGCTTGGGAGCGATTGGAGGTGGTACCGAACGAGGAGTGGGACTGGGGGCAAGCCTCGGACTGGTTGGTCCCGAGGAAAAGGCAGGCGTGGTCGTACTACGGGGCAGACCCAGCGCAGGTGTCGGCACCTTCGGCTTAGAGGTTGCAATATCGTTCTTCGGCACGGGTCCAGGAGTCGGCGCATCCGTCTTTGCAGGCGGAAAGTCAAACCTGTTGGGCTTGAGAGCAGGACTGGTCGGTGACTTGAGCGGTGGCGATTTGAGCGGCGGCGACTTGGGCTCGTTCGCGTTGGCAGCGTTGGCGAAGATAGCAGCCACAGCAGTCACCTTCCCGCCGCGCCCACCACGGGCGGAACGGACATCGTATACCTTGGGCTGAGGCAGTTCCAGCGCAGTCTTCTCTGCCCGTGCAGCAAAAGGCGATACAGCTGGCGCCGACTCCAAAGCCTTGAACGGATTCCGCACTTCAGGCTTCGGAGCAGGAGACGTTTGAGGAACGTTGGGCTGGGAACGCGAGTGGACCATGGAGGAAGGCCGTGGCTTGGGGACAGGAGTCTGTGCTGCAGCAGGCCCTGCATCCTTTGCCACATCAACGGCGGGCTCCGCTCGGGTAGGAGGCGGCAGCGAGATGCGTCTCGTACGATTAACGTCTTCAGAAGACTTAACAGGCGTTAACTGCTCCTCAACCTTTGCAGTGGCGGCGGGCCGTTCGGGAGTGACTGGAGGTGGCAGCGAGGCTCTCCTCGTCCGGTGCGCATCATCGTTCGCCTTCGGGCTTGCATCGGCGACGCCCAGATTGCGGAACTCCTTGACCTCATGCTGCGGCGACGGCGGCGGAGGCTGCGAGATGCGTCGTGTGCGATCGACCTCAGCACTAGCCCTGCGATGGGCGCGCACGGTCTCCTGCTCCTCAATAACCGGTTCGGGCACAGGCTCAGGACTGACAGCCCCAAGCCAGTTCGCGATGCGGCCCTTGGCAGCGCGACGCAGGCGCGCGGCCTCCTCCTCACGCTTGCGTTCCTCCTCCTTCCGCGCCGGGTCCTCCTGCTCGCGTATCTTGCGCTCCTGCGACGCGGTCATGGGCGGCAGACCCGAGGGCACAATCGGCGCGTCCGACCCATGCGGGCGCACGGCCGTCAGCTCCGCCGCCTCGCGGCGCACCTGCTCGCTGGGTCGCTCCGCCTCCTTGTCCTTCTCCTTCTCGGGCCGCGGCGCGTCGCGCGACAGACGGCGCTTGTCGAGCGCGCGGTCGAGCCCGCCGCTGAGCTTCAGCAGCTCCTCGACGCTAAGCTCGCCCTCGGGCTCCTCGGCGTGGCTCCCGAGCGCGCGCACGATGCTCTCCGTCTCGGCGACCGCGACGCGCGCCTGCACCTTCGTCGTGCCGACGTCCGCGAGCAGCCGCTTCTCCAGCGCCTCGAGCCCGCCGTTCGGCCGCACGAAGCCCGAGGAGCGCTTCGGGATCGTCAGCGTCGCGCCGCGCGGCAGGTCGTCCGACACGTGCGGCTGCGGCTGCGGCGCGCTGAGGCTCCCGCCGACGCCGAAGATGTCTGTTGCGCGCGGGACGCTCGAGGGCGGCGCGACGCGGCTCTTGCCCGAGGGCACGGGTGGACCGGGCAGCGTCTTGTCTACAGCCTTGGGCGGAGAGTCGAGCTGCGGGAACCCGCCGGGGCCTGCGACCGCCATACCCGTCAGACCAATCGTGCCTCCCCCGGCCGCCTTGGCCTGCTCCTCCTGCTTGGCCTGCTCCTCCTGCTTGACCTCATCCTCAGCCATGCGCTCTAGCTGGCGCACATCGCTCAGCTTGACGGTGCCCTGCGTGCCCTGCGAGCTGCCGGGGATGTTCGCATACGACGCCTTCGGGCTGAGCATCGGCCGCGGCGACAGCAGCGGCGGCTCGATCTGCGCCTGCGGCGGCGGCATGGCGATCGCCGTCGGCCGGCTCGCGCGCGAGTGCACGAAGCGGCGCGACGTCGGCGACGCGGAGCGGTCGCGCCGGCTCTGGTGCAGCTTCTGCGCGATGCGGCTCGCGCGCTCGCCCTTGCCCTCCTCCGAGCCCACAGCGGCCGCCGCAACGGGGACGGCGCCGGGCTGCGCGGCGGACGACTGCGCGTGCGCGTGGGCGTCCGCGGCGCTCTGCAGGCCCATGACCCACGCAGGCACGTTGCGCTGCGCGCTGGAGGACGCGGGCAGGCCGGACGGCGCCTGCCGCGGCGGGCTCATCGGCACTGGCAGAGGCCGCCCCGAGCCTGGCGCAGAGGCAGATGCCGGCAGTCCACTGGGCGGCGGCGGATGCGACGGTGCGACGTTCGCCATGTGCTGTATCGGCAGCGGCATGGGCGGCATGGGATACGACCCGCCCGCGCTGAGCGGGCGCACAGGCGGCGCGGGAGCGGACCAGACTTCTGGCGGCGGAGGGTAGTAGTACGGCTGGCCGGACGGCGTCCATTGGGGTTGCGGCGACATGACGGGCTGCGGTGCGAATATTGGCGATACTGGAGGAAGAGCGGCGTATGCATGCGTGCCCGGCGATGGGTATCCCGAACCGTACAGTACGGGCGAGGACTGGCCTGAGTGCGGGTCGGCGCCCATGAACGGCGGGCGAGGTGCCTCCAGCGGTGGAAATACGCCTGGGAAGGGTTCCGCACCAGGAGGAGGCTCTGGTACAGCAGCGGGATGCATGATGTTGATAGGAAGATCCAGAACGAGATCCTTGCTGTAGACAACGTTAGAAACTCACATACATGGTAAACCATGATGGTGCTAGGCTTACCTTCCAAGCCCAGTGCTCAGCTTGATCTGGACCAGACAGCGCACCTCAAAGAGCGCGTCGGTGAGCTTTCCTGAGGACAGCTCGCTGATAGCGCCGTCGGCTGGCAACACCTCGCCCTCGACACTCTGACGAGGACCTCCGCGCACGCCGCGCGCCCATCGTGGAATGTCGAATACGAGGTTGGCAACGCCTTCACCACCGGGGAGAACAGTGTATTCCGGACCGCGGAACGGGACTGTCAGAAGGGTGTCTGATAATTGGAACGGGGCGCCTTTGCCTCCCGGAAGTGACGCTGCCGGGAGATGCAGTTTGCGGATGAGGGAGAGGGTCAACCCAGAAGCCTGGGATATTGCTTAGTTGGAGTAATTGATGTTGGAGTGTGCGGATTCCCTCGCATCGCTCCCTCTGGCTTTACAGAACAGCAAACAGCAAAGCTTGCCGTCCTGCAAAACCAGAAGAGGCTTGCAAAGAAACCTCAGAAGGATGTGCTCACCTTCTTCGCGGTGTGATTCTTGACGCTGAGTTCAACGCAACTTGGATGGCCAGCGATACCAACGCCGCCCACGATGGTGCCCTGCATCCAGATCTTGCCGCCCTCGCCGACGACGACGGTTCCCTCCGGAGCCGCGGGTGGCAGAGCGCACTCGACGAGCTCTGCGTCCTTGAGATCCGTGACGAATCGCTTCTCGCCCTTCCAGAAGACGCCGACGGTGGCCTTGAGCCTGTATGTGACCTTGGCCAGGCCATTGCCAAAGTTGATGGAGCTCGGTGCGGACAGCGGGACCGGGAAGCGGAAGAAGAACGTCGTCGTGCCGCGGCGAGCTGGCCAGTATCCCTGGGGCATCTGCACGGGGTCCCCCGGCCTGGGCAGCGCCTCGACGGCGTTCGACGGCGGCAGGCCCGGGCCCTGGAACATGCGGCGCGAGTGCAGGAAGGTCGATGTGGCATGGTGGTCGCGCGAGCTGAGCTCCTGGACGGCGATGAGCTCGACCTGGATGACCGAAATGCCCAGGGCGGCGTCGGCGCGGGTCTCGACAGAAATCTTGCCAGCAATGTCCTGGCCGGCGACGTATGTGCGCGAGCCCAGCTCAATCGCAACCTTGACCTTGGAATGGTGCTGCGACGCATTCATGGGCTCTAATCGGTTCGCCATCCTGGCCTACGGGTCTTCCAGCGAGCACGGGGTGGCCAGAAAACGACAGAAAATCGAAGGACCGCAGAGCACGCGGCGGCCGTCGCTGGCAACGGCGACGATGACCTAAACGCTCGGCAACTACTCAGTTGATGCTTGTTTGGCCGGCGCCCGTTGTGCTCAGATGACGATGTTCAGAAGAATTCGACTGGCGTTCTTCCTGAGCGTTCTGCCTGGCCGCAATTCCTCTTAATACAAGTTCTAACCGCTCGACGCTGCAAATGGTAATGCCGACTGCGCGTTCGGAGAAGTCATGTTACGGTTGGCGATCGCTTCATCTGTCGATTGGCCCGGCTAATCATCTTACACAGGTCCTTGCTCCTGAAGCACAGTATTTTTTGACATATCTCTGAACAACTTTCCATGTTGTGTGTTTTTCGAAGGTGGGTGCACATTCGCTGGGACTCAACGTCGTGTTCACCCAACTTCACAGGGCCCTAATATGCACCTGGAACAACTATGAACCTGTCATATTCTTTGCGTGGACAAGGTTCCACATGACAGTGCCTCACCGCTCTACCCCATACATAACGGCAATAGTTCCGTTGCCACTAATGTAGCGATCCTGAAAGTTTGCGTTCACTTTTCAATGGCCCCGCTTTCGGCGTCCTCTGTCACGGCTCGCGATCTCAAACACCTCGAGTTGGGTAGCATAAGAACCCAGGCGTGCAATAAGGCCTTCTCCCAGTGCCACCCACCATGGATCGCGCTGCCCTGATCACCGTCCTCACCTTCCTCACTGCAACCGCTCTCGTCGCCTACCGCCATCGACGCAACGCGCTCCCATACCCGCCGGGCCCGCGCCCGAAGTGGTTCATTGGCAACTTCATGGACATGCCCTCGTCCTTCCCCTGGCTCCGCTTCAGTCAATGGGGCGCAACGTACGGTACGCACCTTTATTCACTCGCAACCGTGATGCTCTCCCGGGCCTGCCGATCGTCTACTGATACACGATTGTGTGTCTCAGGCGAGATCACCTACGTGAACATCCTCGGCCTGCCAATGGTCATCCTCAACACCCTCGCCGCATGCAGGGAGCTGCTCGAAGCGCGCGGCGCGACGACGGCGGGGCGGCCGTTGAGCATCATGCTCGAGCTCATGGGCATCGAGAAGGTACGCCACTGACAACGGCGTGTCGAATATTGATATGGCTGCTAACACCTTTTTTTCATGGACACTTGACAGGGCCTAACACAACATCAAGATACGGCATGGTGGCGCTACCAGCGCAAGCTCACGTTCAGCGCGTTCGGCCCGCAGGCCGTCAAGCAGTACCATCGCATCCATGAGCTGCACAACACGCAGTTTATCAAGAAAATGCTGGCCGATCCCTCGGCGGACTGTGCTACCGAACTCAGACTGTACGCGCTTCAAGGAGCAGGATTACCGTAACTGGATGTTCGACTCGGACTGATTTGTCTGGCAGGGCCATCGGCAAGATCATCTTCGCCGTCACGTACGGCCTCCCCACGAAAAACCATTTCGACGAAGTAAGCATCAGGATCTCGCTTTATTCAGCGACACCTCTGAACCGGCTTGCAGTTCACGCAGATGAACGAGATCGTCGCCGAAGCCTTCCTCGGGGCCACCGTTCCGGGGCGCTACCTCGTAGAATCCTTCCCCCTCCGTAAGTATTCGCTTCTGACCCCTTGGATTACTCTCACGAATGTTTTATTCTCAGTGCGCTACATCCCGCAGTGGTTTCCCCTCGCGAACTTCCGCCGCCACGCAGCGTACATAACGGACCTCGCAGCGCGGCAAACTGCGCAGTACTACGATGCCGTGAAGCGGGAGATCGTGAGTTACTCATGTACCGCTGCCATGTGAGCTGTGTGGCTAACAAGGAATAGGCTGCGGGCACGGCGCCGCCGTCCTTCGTGGCGAACTGTCTTGCAGCACAGGCTGCCGGAGATGTCAAGTCTCCCCTCGGGTCCAAAGAGCAGGACGAAGATGCGCTGGCGTGGGCTGCGTCGGGCATGTATCGCGGTAAGCCTGTTCCGCGCAGCACGATTACACATCGACTGAGGACTGAGATGTCCTCAATTCGTAGCGGGAACAACGACTGTAAGTATCACTCAGCCTCAATCTCACCTGAACGCTATTGATTGCCACGCCCTGCACAGACTGAGCAAACGATATACAAGTTCCTCATTGCAATGCAACACTACCCTGAGATCCAGCGCAAGGCGCAGGAGGAGGTCCTGCGCGTCGTGGGAACGGACCGTCTGCCGACAACCGAAGACCGCGAGAGTCTTCCATATGTGAACGCGGTGATAACAGAATGTTTGCGATGGCACGCCGGGATTGCCATTGGCATTCCCCATCGGACGACGAAGGATGACGTCTACAAGGGTGCGTAGGCTGCTGCGATGTACACAAAGTTATCCTTCGCGTTTCTCACCTACTGCAAGGTTACTTCATCCCGAAGAACACGTCTATTTTCTTCAACTCATGGTTCGCTCTTCAGACAGTCATTGCAGACCGCCGGATATATCTGATACATGTCTGCAGGAACCTCAGCCTCCATGCCGAGGACGGCAGCCGGCTCGAACGCCCCATGGAGTTCATCCCCGAGCGGTTTCTGCCTCAGTCGGATGCATCCACTCCGACTCCCCATGGCAAGACTCTGGCACGGCCTATCAATCCTGCAGATTACGCCTTCGGATTCGGGAGAAGGCACGTTCACCTGTACTCTGCCACTTCGAGTGCTGGGCGTGCTGATTACGACTTGCGGCAGAATCTGTCCCGGGCGCCACATCGCGAACGACGTCCTATTCCTCACGATCTCGGCCTTGCTTGCCACAGTATGGATATCGAAGCCCGTCGACGAGAAAGGGAATGAGGTCCCGGTGAATGTGGAGTGGACGGGACGCGACGTTATCAGGTGCGTTCTTCAGCTGTTTCCACTCGCAGCGTCAAACGTGATTGACGATCGACATGCCGGACGCGTTGAAGCTACCCCCAACCCTTGCACCCGCGCTTCACGGCTCGTTCTTCGCTGGCTGCTGAGTTGATCAACCGCGCCATAGCTAGCGATAAGGCCTGAACACATGCGCTGTGTATTGTCTGAGAGTCTCAGCCGCGTTTACGCATTCGAAGAATTTGTACAATGCACATTCCAATGTTTTACATACCCTCAAACCGATTTCGAACGTCATGGCCGCGCAATTCGATCTATTCCCAGTTTTGCTGATCCATGTTACAAAGAACTGTTCTTCTGCAGTGCTCAATAACCTTCAATACGTAAACTTCTCGCCCACAAGCGTCTCGCTCAGCTCCCAGAGCTTCTCTGGCGCTCCAGGGACACGGACCCCCGGGCCTGCAGCATCGACGACCTGGCAGTCGGCAAGATACGCGCCATTGTGCTTCAGCCCCAGTTCGCGATCGAGCGCCGCGACGAGCGTCGTCGAGGCGCCCTCCGGCACGCTCTTAGTCACCACTCCCGCCGCGGCGTCCCGCTCGCGGACTTTATCGAGCATTCCGCTGTCGAGGGAGGTCGTGAGGGATGTGCCCCAGATCACGCCTGGGTGCACCGCCAGAGCTACAAGGCCGCGACTGCCCAGCTTTTGTGAGAGGTACTGGGTGAAGTGCAGGTTGGCCTGCCAGGGGAAGAGTGGCAAGTCAGCCCGAGTGAAACGGACGAATAGGTCGGGCTTACAAGCTTAGACTGTGAGTATGCACGCCCCCATGTGTACTCCTTATGCTCGAAATTATAGTCGGAGTAATCTGAAAGGTGTCACATTCCCGCCACGCTTTGCCCCAGGTGCACACATGTACTCAGACACGAACCTCCGCTTCCGCCAGCAAGCGTTGCGCTGGTGAGATTGACCACAGTCGGCTCTTTGCTCCTCAGAACGACGGGGACGAGGATATTGGTGAGCAAGAAGTGGCCGATATGGTTCGTCGCGAAGTGCTCCTCGATGCCGTCCTTGTTCCTGTTATACGGGACGCCCATAACACCGGCGTTGTTGATGAGAACGTCGATGTGGTCCACGTCGGCTGCGATCTTGCGTGCGCCTTCCCTCGTCGAAGCGATGCTGCCAAGGTCGATAGCATAGACCCGGACGTCGATATGGGCGTCGATCGCGCGAATATTATCGACGACGCGGGTGTATTTGGCAGGGCTGCGGCCGACGAGGATAATCGACGACGGATGGGCGCGCGCCAGTGCATAGGCGGTCTCAGCGCCGAGGCCGTCTGGCGTCGGCCCGGTGATCAGAACTGTCGTTGTGTACGTGAGAAAGCATGCAGCGATAGGCAGGTACTGCCTCTGTAAATGTCAACGCACAGACACGCCCCTTGACGCGCTCTCTGAAGGCAGCAACGACTTCGTCCGCTGTCGTAGTTGCTCCAAACGGCTGCACCATGCTCAATAGCGAGCGGAACGAATGACGTTGACAGAGAGCAGCGCCAGAGTTTCCCCTTTATATCGCAAGGGCCGTTTGGCCTCAGCGCGAGCTGAATCAGATAGGGAACCAAGTTTACTCACCGACGTTCGGCGCTCTAGCATTGACGTCGCGACGCTTACGCCGGACGTGCATTCCTGACTACAGTTGTTTTGCCGCGCAAGAGTTTACAATCGGCATACTGTAGCAGAGATCGACATAGACGTTCGCAGAAGACGATCTTTATCCCCGATGCAAGGTGCGTGGAGGCCGTGAATGCATTCTCCTGACGTCTTATCATGGCCAAATAACGTAGGGTAGGTGTCAATTGAAAAGACAGGGAAGCGAGCCTGCGATGGTCGATTGGTTGTTTGGAGTAACGAAGCGTGCCGAGGAGCCCTGGCAATTTCTGAGACTTGGAAGACGAGCCGTACAGCCGGTCAGAATGCGCATCGTCGGTCAGGTTTGTCGTATCGGAAGCAGCTGGAAGACAGAGCCCAACGTCACGATAATATGGTCGGCAAGTGGAATTAACTGGGACGCCACAGACCACAGTACAAGTTCAGAAGAAGTGGTAGGCAGATGCAACGCAGTGTGCAGACAGCAGGTGGACGAGCATTCCTTCGAAGATGTTTTTGACCGTTAAATAGCAAAGATCGCCAGCGGTCCCAATATGTTGCCAGCCTTAGTAACAGCCAAAGTCGCCATCATCAGCAGTACGCGAATCCACAAAGCCCGTAGCGCAGCGCTCGCTTCCTGTTCAAATCCCGGATGGCGAGCGCAAGCTGTAGCTGGAAAAAGGTAGCTTTTCAAATCCCGCCGCGGCACCTTCTCCCCGTCCCAGTCCACCAACTTCTACATCCAAGCACCGTCGAGCGTTCGGAAATGCATGGAACGCTAACACGCCGCTCAGGAGCCACTAGAGTATTAGCCTGCTGAAGTGCTCACTGGCAGGGTCGCGGCGCCTGCCAGTTGGTGAAATCCCGCGAGTACTTACGTTATTGTCTTCGAATTTGGTTGACTCGCCATACTGTACTGTATTCTTCCGCGCGAGAACGGAATACGCGCACGTTGTCGACGGCTGCTGTCGCTCAACACGGTCGGCCTGGACGCGTACGATCCACAGTTTGAAGTTAGATAGACCTCGTTCATCTTCGTCGGCCAGATACCATCCTCAGGAGCTAGCCATAGCATTCATTTCAGAATGCATGTGTAGCCAGCCGGTCATGAGTCACTGGCACACGTACAGACAGCACCCGCGCACGCTCTCATCCAACCAGCCGGCAGACAGTGGCATCATGCAATCAACACACTACACAAAGGGACCCCCAATCCAGGCAGCAGAGCTCACCACGCCATCCTAGGCTCCTAGCGCGTTCGGGTCTGCCTTCCAAGTTCTCTGAATCTCTCTCGCCATATCCGATACTGATACCGCGTGCGCAACTGTATCGGAGGTCTCCTAAACCGGGAGCGTGCTGCTGCTGGCACGAGGATTCTATCGTCCACAGCAGGGCCGGTGGCATTTCATTTCCCTCCTGGACAATGCTTCGATGATTGCGGTTCCTGTCTGCCTCAGTGCAATTTTGGTCCGCCCGAGGGGCCTGAAAGCGTACTGCGCGTGGACTTGAACTTGCCTCGAGGGAGATCTTCATCTTCATCTTCGCCTCGAACCTGTTTACAAACAACAGAGTCTATGAGCGCGTTTGGATTCCGCGTTACGCAAACCGTAAATGCGATGTTGGGTGCCACGCTGGACGCGAGGCGCCAGGGACGCGGTGGTGCGGCAATCTATGTACAGTCTATGTAATAGAGCAATCAAGAAAGCAGCGGCGATTGTAAATGTAATCGGCAACTGGAGGTGCACAGCTGAGGCAGGTAACATAGCAAAAACACAATGTACACAATCAGGCGCGACGTGTAGGCATACAGACGTAAAAACATGATAATACACAGCATTAAGGGGGGACGACGCAACTTAGGACAGTAACTCAAACTGGGGCGGTAGCGTTCCGACGACGACGACGACGATGAATAAACAAGCAGACGGCCGTTTCATAGGCGTTCAGCGGCCATGGCGGGACTCTGCGCGTAAACATCTGTCAGCGACGTGAAGCACGCGGAGAGGAGAGTGTGTGGGCCGTGGTTAGCACAACGACGTCGTGAAGGGCGCTGTAAGAGGGGACGCACGGGCAAGATAGTTGGGAACGGGCGCCGCGGGGTACGGCGTGCGCGAGCGCTGGTAATATTGCGCGGGCGGCGGGGCGCGGGCGTATGCTACAGGAGCAGGTTGCTGCTGATGATGATGATGGTGGCGACTCGGGGCGGGGAAATATTCCGGTGGCGGGATTACCGGTGGCACAGCATGTCGGTTCGGCGGCTGCGAGTGCGACGACCGCGGCGGCGGCTGCGGGGCGGTATTATACGGCTGGTACGGCTGCGGCGCGTGCGCGGACGGGCCAGGCATGGGGCCTGCTGCGAAGATGAAAAAGACACGCTGTCAGGGCCGCGATGGACACGGGGCGGCGCGGCGGACACTGACCACGGCTGGTGCTGTGCGGGTCGTAGCGGCCGCCGACGGACGTCGCTGGCCGGTGCGGCGGCGGCGGCGGGTGCGACTGCGACCTGGGCGGGTGGAACGGCTGCTCGAGCGTGGGCATCGTGGACGGTGGGGCCGCCTGGGCCGGCAGCGTGCGTGCGCGGGGCCGGAGCTCGTGCAGGCGGCCGCGCACGATGAACACGATGTATTCGTGCAGCTCGGGCCGGTAGCGCCGCCAGTCCACGCGGAACGCGCTGTAGCTGCCGAACCTGTAGTCGCCGTGCACCTTGCGGTCGATGGCGGGCAGGTCGCCGTCCAGCCTGTGCGCGCGTGCCACCGGTCAGCCAACTAGAAGCACAAGGCGGCGACAACGCACTCGGTGAGCACGGCCTCGACGTCGTGGGCCAGGTCGTCCGGCAACGGCGGGTTCGATACTGAGAGCAGCTGGTTGCGGACGGCCTCGAGCTTGTGCTGGTACCTGGCAAACTCGCGGTAGCCCGAGAGGGTGTAGAGCACGGTCAGGCGGTCGATTATGGTGTCTATGCGGCCTCGCACAAGCGGCAGCGTCGTCGCCTGGGCAGCCATGATGCAAAGACTGTAGCTATAAGCGAGTCCGAAGGAGTGACGGCCACATCCGTCTGCAACCACGACGGTTATAAAGAGAAGAGCGCACAATGACGTCCGGTAAATAGCCGCAGTACTTGGCTCCTCGGAAATCCACTGCATCCTGACTTATAACCTCGTCTCACTCAAGCATCCCGACGCCCGAGTCACCCAGCCAAATCTCAGGAGCGATGCACCCGCGTTGCTGCAGTGCAATTAATACGCCGAGCCAGCCGTGCGGGCCTGCGCTGTCGCTAGCGCTCCCGCAACGTCTACTTGATACGCGCCAGCTTTCCCGCTCGGGGGCCTCGTGAGAATCGTGCCCTGAGCGCCGAGTCACGACACGCGCAAGCCTGCTGCTTCCCTCTAGTACTCCCTCCTGCTAGCAACTCGAAGATCTGGCTGTCAATGTTGCTGCCAGTGCTATCTCTGTCTCTACCCTAAATCTCACTTAAGGCGATACGCAGCCACGTCGTGTGCACTGTGCGCTGCACCGCGCCGCGCCTACTACACTGTAGTAGCGCTGTTTTCACCGCGGAAACGGCTCGTCAAAGCCCAGGGGGACCAGGCGGCATGATGCACGGCGAGGCGGGAAGGCGCTGCATCTTTGCGCGCACCAGGGCGATTAATTCTGAGTCTGACTCATGCGTGGTAATGGCTGCACAGTGTAGTGCAAACATAGGGATGGCGAGCGAGCAACGTTCGCGATAGCGAGAACTGCGGCTCGGGAATGGGAATGCTGCCCAGGCCCTGCAGGGAAAGCTGCCGCGCCGCGCACGGTCGTTTGTCCGATGGCGTGGTGTGGTGTGGTGGTCGACTCGCGAGGTCAACGTCTATCGCTTCCCTTTAATTCCCAAAGGTTTTCTCCGCGGCGGAGGCTGCACGCTCATCAAGGGGTACATACATACCAATAGAGTTTAAGAAACAAACCACTGGACTTGTCACGTGGATGACTCCGCCGCAGGGCCCCCTACATTGTGCCTCAGCCTGTGCGAGTAGCGATAAGTACAAGCAGAGCAGGCTGGCAAACAAAGTCGGGTTTCTTCAGAGGGAACGGGAGTCACAGTGCTGAGTGACTCGTTTTGACTTGGTTCTGACACCTGCGAGCGCAAGGATATCATTAAACGTTTACTCAGCCTCTATAACTATACCATTATCATCTTTCATGTCAGAGCTTGGGGTAGCCGATGTGCCGAAGCCTGTGAAACTGCTCGTAAGTTGCAGGTAACAGCTTTTGAGCTCCGCCACGGAATCCGGATGTAAACATCCGAAGTCCGTTCCACCACCGTCATGCTCCGTTTGTCCGATGCGGCGTGGTGTGGTGGTCGAGGTGAACGTTGCTCCCCTTCGCAAAGTTTTTGTCCGCGGAGGGGGCTGTATTACGGCTACACGCTCATCAAGGGGCAAATCTCAATAGACTTCGAGAAACAAAACATCGTGCCTGTCACGTGGACGAAGGGTCTCTACATTGTGCCCTGGCCAGTCATACGCACAAGCACACCAGGCTAGCAAACGAAGTCGGGTTTCTTCAGAGGGAACGGGAGTCTCAGTGAATCGGTTTGACTTGGTTTTGACACCTGCGGGCGCGAGGAGATCATTAAAAATTTACTATCCCTGTAAATATATGCTTGTATCTTTCTTCGTGACAGAGCCGGAGGAGGCTTGTGTGCTGAAGCCTGTGGGATTCAAGTTGTTCGTGAGGGAGGTTTTGGGCTCCGCTACGGACGTAAAGCCGGTCTCCATATCCAAAGTCCGTTCCACCACTGTCTTATTCCGCGGCTGCTTCCACGCGCGCGACAATGTCTGCCGAAGCCGATGCAATAAGTACGATAAAGAATGTCGAAGATGACAACTGGGACGGACCAGTGGAGCCTTGGGCATAGGTTCTTACTAGGTTTTGCGGCACTGTCTGTTCTCCCCCAATATTTCATGCCATGCGAGATCTCGTCCGATCCTGGCGGCCACATGACGGCTCTCATATCTCTGGAAAATGGATATATTGGAACGAGAGAAGGATACACGACAATGACAGCGTGAAAGTCGTAGTTCACCTGTGTGAACGTTCCCAACGATAGTGGCGATCCAACATGCAGGAGATACAAACCGAGCAGATACGAGTACACAATTGCGCACTAGTGATATAAAATACCGTTCCATCCTTCAGAGCCTAGGATATATAGCTTGTTAGGCAACGAGACGGAAGGTCGCCGCTCCAGATACTGAAGTGGCGGAATTGATGAGACCGGTCGAGCTGGAGGTGACGTACGCGTTGTTGCTCAACGCCTGGATGGTATACGTCCCCGCCGCCGCCGCCGGTCGGATGAGGAACGTCTCCCAAGTGCTGGGAGTGGCGCGGTTAGCGATCAACGGCGCGACGCCGTCGATCTCGCCAGACACGAACTGGCTGTTGAGCGTGTTCTGGATGCTCCCTCCGGCGGTCCCGCTTACAGCGGCAAGGACAAACTTCGTCGCTGCGCTGGCAGAAGTGGCGTCTGCGATGAGGGTCTGGCGCGCGGTGGGCGATGTGACGTAGCGGCCGCTCGACACCTCCTGAATGGCGAAGGTGCCTACTGGATTGGCGGCGGCGACTGCCACAAGCCGGTATTTTGAGCCAGTGCCAGTGGTAGCGCCGCTGTTGATGATGTTGCCCGAGGTCGTCTGCCAATACATATTGTTCGAGAGCGCCTGGATCAGGTATGTACCATCCGTCTGGGCTACGAACACAAACGTTTCCCAGGTACTGGCCGCTGCGCGATTGACGACCAGGACGGACTTCCCCGTGTCGTCGGCGGACACGAACAAGCCAGTGGAAACCTGCTGCAAGGAAGACCCGCCAGACACGCCGGCCGCTAAGAAAGCCGTGGCAGACGCCTGCGGCACGTTCGCGTGCAACGTCGTGTCTTGCGGCAACACGGAGACGAACTGGCCGGAAGCGACGTCCTGAATGTAGACGTTGCCAGTGACGGGCGACGATGGAGGCGGTGGAGTTCCCGGGTCACTCGGCGGCGTCCCAGAAGAGGGAACAAGGCGATACTTTGTGGCTGACGCGGCTGTCGTCAGGCTATTGACCAGAGCTCCGGATGACGCGGTGGCAACATAACGTCCGTTGGACCCAGCGAAGATCGTATACTAATGACGACGTGAACACGGCGTTACATTCATGAATCATGCTGCTCACCTGGTCCGTGGTACCAGAGACCGGTGATAGTTTGAAAGCCTCCCAGGTACTAGCGACGTCGCGGGCAGACACCAGCGGATTCGTACCAGTCTGGTCTGCAGTAACGAATTTGCCTGTGACGACGTTCTGTATGGTGTTGGAGCCTGGCTGCCATACGAGCTTGAAGGGGGTTCCTCCGCTTGAAGCAGTGGCAGAAGCGACGAGATTCGGAGCGGCAGCCGTGGAGACAACGTAGCGACCAGTGGAAACGTCCTGCAGCAAGAATGTGCCTACAGGAGAGTCTTGAGACGCGGTACAGATTGCCTGACCCGAAGGGTTGGGGCGAGTACTCAAAAAATACAACTGTAGAGCGCGAATGAGTCAGTGCAACGCGGAAAAACTAGAGGACCGAACCTGGTTGCTGGCCGTGTTACCACTTCCCCAACTCATCAATTGCGACGAGCGTATGGCTGCGTCCTGCGGATTGGCGTTAGAATAGGCCAAATAGATCACGCTCTTCCAGGCATCGTCGATCATGCCATCTGCGAGTTCACCGGCCGTATAGTTGATCACATTGTTCACCCAAGGCGCAACGTAGAGAGCCTCGTTAACTGGCGTGACGGGAAGAATCTGAATGGCCGCAATCTCGACTTTTTGGTCTCCCCAGAACCTGCAAAATATGAGCACGAGATGTGCAGAACATAAAAGGACGCTCACAGCCAAGCTCCAGCCTGCCAATCCTGGACATTGCCTGTTTCTATTTAGCATTCCGTGCTCCCACTAGCGCCGACAAGCGCGGCTCACCAATCGTGATGAGGTTGCGCAAGCCAGCCTCTGGGTAAGGATTGTCGCGAGCGGTCGGGCTTGCGGTCGGGTCCAGGTGCCAGTAGACCCTGGATCCTTCCTGCTCGATTGCGAGAAGAAGTCGAGCAAAGTTTCTCAAGTCGGTGTTGTTGGTGGCTACCGCGTATAGAAGCGCGCCATAGTAGCCATTGATACCCTACGCCGCAGGTCATTAATGTGGCTTCTGCCCGTGAATGGCATGACGCACCTCGCTGCTCGATTCTTCGTCTCGAGAACCTGCACCTCCAGCGACACCCGACGCTGAGAAAGTGTGAGGTCGAATTTACAGCACACGGGATAACACGCACCCCAAGAATGGCCGGCGAACCAATCCATATGACGAACGACAGTGAAATATGGATCTTGCGGTGAAGGGTTCACGATGTCGCGCGCGAACCACTGCAGCATGTCTCCATTGGTACTCGTTCCACGCGCCGGCTTCACTGTCAACCAAGACGGGTCGAACTTCGCGATAACGGCAGACGCGGCGAGGAAATATCCACTGAGGAGAGACGAATGAGTACGAATTTGCAGTGCGCCAGAGATTCATGCGCACTAATGAAAGTGGTGGTCGTTGTAAAATCCGTTGCCTGAGGCAATGTCAGACAGTGTACGACGAGAAGCAGTCGACAGGACAAACCGAAGTCGGGACCGGGATCGGCAGCGGCCAACTTGTCGATGACACCGCCCCAGCCTGTCTCATATGCTGCGGTAGCAGTGGTCGAGGTCGTGTCGGTCTGGCGCGCATAATTAATGTTCAACTGTCGGCGTGTCACCTGTGGATACACACCCAGAAGTTATAAGCAGCCTTCAACCAAGTAACGACGGTGTTGCGGAGGTCGGTGCGACCGATCTGATCCGCGATGAGGCTAGTCAACCGAAGAATTAGCCTACGTGACGGCCGTTCAGCAAACCAGAACGTACGCCAATCGAGAAACAGCGGCGACTCTGCCGCCCCAGTTGTAGAACTCTAAAAGAAGGAGGTCGAACAACGTCAGCGTGAGATCGGAAGCAGAACGTCAGCAACTGTACCGTTCGGAATTGGTGGGTCGCCGAGATTGGCAACCTCGAATTCCAGTGTTCGTGTGAGCTGCGACGTGCACGACGAGTGGATCGCGCGCGGGGCGTTGAAGTCGATGGTGGTGAGAGCATATGGGAGCCGCCACACGTTGCCAACGTTACCGTACATCCAGCCTTTCGTGGTCAAATAACCGATGGCCGACGTGGCGAGGAAGTTTGGATTCTGAAGTCTCAGCCTAACAGCAAGCGTCAGCGCCATCGCCGGCGGTTATGCGGACGCACCTGTGATGAGGCCAGGTCAGCATGAGAAGATTGGCAGCGTTGCCGGTGACAGTCCAGGTAAAGCTGAGCGTCGCAGTGTCCCCGCTGAAGGTATAGTCCGTGGTCACAGCTGTGGGGTAATTGGCGACGTAGGTGTCCAAAGTCGTCTGGTGTGCGGGATCGTTCAGTTTAGCCATCCTGAGAACACCAGTGAATATAGCGCCAGCGCGAAGCGCCGTGGAGGATGCCGAAAGAGAGATCGCTCCATTCAAGGAGTAGATGAGATAGGTGCCGATGGCGGAAACGACAGTGAACTTTGTCCCAGAGACGGTGGCTAATAGAAATGAGCACTATGTTTCCAAGTCAAGTGGCTGTTTATACGCACGTCCCGTCGTCCCAGAGACTGCAACACCGTTAATAGAAGTGATGTTGCCGCCGCGCGAGATGAGAAGTGGTGTGGCAGACGAGTACTGAAGCGTGATGTACGGACTGCCTGGCACCAGTGCACTTGTGAGAGTGCCCGTCCCATTGCGCTGGAAGTATTGAACGGTGACACTGTGCTCATCCTTTAAGGGAAAATTAAACATGAACCATTCTAGCGTGGAAGTAACGCACCCAACGCAAGGCCTTGTGATCGGCAGCGCCCCCAGCGTGCTCGACGAAGCTAGCTCCCCAGTCCAACTGTGTTGGCTGATGAATGGATACGCCGTCGAAGTCTATGAGACCGTCTCAGGCTGTTGTATCCGTTTGAAAGGAGCGGAGACGGACCTCTCTTCGTGGACACTCCGAACTGTATGGGTGTCAGTATTGTCATGCAACATCGTGCCCGAAACGTTGCGCACTTGAATCGCAGTGTTGGACAGGGAAGACTCGTACGGGAACGGACCAGCGACAACTCTGGACGTGGCGGTATAAGAGGCAGACACTTGCATGACTGCGAGCACGACTCACGCGTCCTGTGTGGGCGGCGCGCCGTATCCCACCCACCACGTATCCGTCGGAAACGGCGGTTTGAAGTCCTGGAAGAAGGTCCCTGGAGGCGCGGCGTTCGCGATTTGACCTCCAGCGAGGACAGGACGTGAGGTGCCAATGGGTCCAAAGGCAGCACTCGCGGCAAGCGCGCACGATAGTGCGCCGACGAGGGATGAGCGGACGCGGGCGACCATCGCAGCTGGGGTCCGGAGATGGGTAAACTGGCTTCGCGCAACGGCACATCGGTGTGGCGGCACCGTTTTTATGTATGTTGCGTGTCGCGCGGGCGCGCGCGGGAAGAATCACCGAGGTCACCAGGGAAGCCATGCGTGTGTGTCCCCGTGCGTTTCAATGCACGCCTGATGCAGATGGGCGATCCCAGATAGCTTGCATCGTCAGCGTTGGAACGCAAACCAAGGGTGCGCGGCTGCTGGCCGGTGGCGGCAGAATGACAAGTCTGGAACTGTCACATGAGGGGCCCAGTGAGCTTGCAGCGCTCTTTCCGGGCGTTGAGCACAGAGCAGAACACCGGGATGGTTGACATTCGCCGTCGTCACGAGATCTCGAGATCGCGTGCCACAGAAGCCCAACCAGCTCGCACAAATCAGGCCGCCACGCACAAGTACTGGTGACCAAAATGTCGCCTTACGACTGAATATCTGCGACCAGTGAAGGTGGAGCGGATGGCAAAAGCGCATTCAAAAGGCAGAACGTGGTCGAATTGCGGCCACGAAGACGGCGGGATGGCTGTGCTTCGAGGCTCCGGCCCTGAAGGGCGGTAGCAACCCGACTGAGTGAGCAGAATGCACATTGAGTGGGACGTCATGCGCCAGCGGGAATAGCAACGTGCCACTGAATGCGCTGGCGTTGAAGCAGAAGGCCCGTGGCCCACCGGGTCCACAAGCTCCGACTCCCGGCGCATCGGACACATGGTCGAAAGCCAATCTGGTCTTGCAACCATCTTCAATTTGTCTTGCGGCTTGATTCAGTCACGGCCAGGGGAGACCAGGGGGAGCAATCAATGATATTCAGCCAAAATAGGCAAGATTCCCGGATAATACGATGAACGACGACAGCGACATCCTCAGGCGGTCTCATTTGTCGCATGAGTCAAAGGGACGCCTCTCTGACGCCATAGTAAGAAAAGATTGGCGAATGTCCCAAATCGATGCACTGAGGTCCGTGTGACCCATCCACCTGTCCTTGACCTGTCCCTTTGACGGCGCAGAAAGACTCAGTTGGCGGCATGTGAAGAGGTGGCCTGGATGACCTCACATGTGATTCCTTGTCGAGCTAGACAGACGTGGATGGCTTGTCTGCGGCCATGAGACATAGCCGGCGAATGTCAAGTCTGGAATCGGGCGCTTTCGGCCAGCAAACACCTCCCAAAGGATCCAACGACGAGGTGAGCCTTGAGGTATTGCCCATTTTAAGAACACGTTTATTTTTTTAGATGCAAAGTCGTCGTCATGCCAGGAACCTGAGCAAAGCGTCGATGAGCCCTCGATCGCCTCTAATCGTGGAATGTGGTCGACTCAACTCGCACGCCAGTGACCAAATTACACAGGCTCTTGACCGTTGGCATGTCGATGATCTATTCTCAGCGGCGGACCTACTCGGCTCAGTTCGAGTGACGTCGTAGAGAGAAAATTGCGCAGAGTACGTTTGACGAATTTACGCTGCTGTTCCCGAACCGAAGATAGTTGCTCCCACCAGGCGTCGGGCCATCTTCAAAGTCAGGCGAGGTGACGCACCGCGACGCTGTTCGATATGGAACGGTGCGCTTTCATGTCTTCACAGACATGGCGACCATTATACCCTGACAATTAGAAACTGGGGGCCATGCCCAACGGCAATGTCGCGAACCAAAGCTGACAGCCTGAGCGTGCAAGATAAGCTCTTCAGGATGCCAATGCCGTCCAATGCGACCTCACCGTGACGCCTTCTTCGGCAAGAACACTGACATCGGCGTGGACGGCACGACGTGCGCCCATGCCCATGCCCAAGCCCTGGTCGATAAGACGTCCTACTACTGACGAGGACAGCGCCTATACCATCATCATTCACTCACTAGAGACATTGCCTTCGTCATGCCGCAGTTGACAGAGACCTAGTCAAGGACTCTCGCAGATCATTGACGATCTCGGTGCAGCGGCAGACGAACAACGGCGAGGGACAATTCAACTACTTATGACTCCGTGCGGCTCCCACGGTCTATACAACGGTGAATCTGGGCGTGAGTTGCCGTTACGCACGCCTATTGTAAGCAGATACGTGATTGCTACACAGGAAAGTGGCTGGTGTGTTGTCTGGGAAGCTGAGAAACCCGGCCGCAGTGCCTGCCATCCAGCCCCGGCTCCGAGTGCGAGTAGATCGACTTGTTGACCGCGAAGTCCGAGATCAAATCCCAGGCATTACCCCGGTTCCAGCCAGAGAAGATGAGTGAGACCACAGGAGATCCGTCTTTAAAGTAACATGGAGCATCCTCTGCTTGGGTGATATGTCGTTGTGCATAGGTTTCATACTGCCACTCGCTTTTAGCAGTCAACCAGAGGACTATGTAGTCAGGGGCGCAAGGTTTTGAAAGTTGACTTTTGCATGATATTGCCGCTGCGTAGCAGGTTACGCAGGAGAGTCCGGCACGATGAAACGGTGGAGAATCAGGCCTGGGCTAAAACCGTAGGCTGACGACGTTCTCGCACAATGAAGGACCCTGAGCATCAGCAGTAAATGGGATGCAATCAAGTGACCAGCGCGGCCGACCTATTCGCTTCGCGGCCTGCGCAGATTCATGGAGGCAGCGGAGAGCCGGGTTGCAAGCATCGGCGCAAGCAGCAGCGCAGGCTACACAGTTGACACGCAACCCGGATAACCTCTAGTATCAAAGGCTGTATCAATTTTTCCGATAACCAGAAAGAGCCAGGCTTCCAGCCGTCAGCAGGAAGAAAAATCCGAGAATGAAAACGGGAGCAACGAGATCAAGCTCCGCACTAGCTCCGCTCATCCTTTGTCGTACGCCACCCTCCACTATTTGAGATGCTATACTCTATGCCCCACCCTGAATTTCGACAGAAGCTCGAGGGTGATTTAAAAACTAGCGTACGAGCGCTAGGAACTTGCCTTACATCGACTACGTGCGTTATGCCTGGGATACGTTCCGCGTGGACATTGACTCTGGCTTTTCATTTAAATTTGCGTCAGTGCGGACGAATACGTGCGTGCCCGCGATGAAATCTACGAGACGGTGGCTTGGGTACTGCAGCCTATTTCCCAGCAGTTGAACCAGCGGTCCAAAGTGAATCAGCTGCCCAAAGAGCTCTTTCACTTCATTGTCTCCTTCTTGTCGCCCAGGGACTTGTACGCGTCTGCTCTCGTATGCCGTAGCTGGAGGAACATGCTGCTGGCCACTCCTGCTCTCTGGACCCGTATCTGTCTCATCCAGCGTACTGCCCATCGTTCAAAGTCCCTGGCGGCACTACTAGATCTCTTGCTTTCGAGGAGCTGTGGGCTTCCTCTCCAACTCGAGTTTCAATCCTTCGTAATCGAAGATCACGCGGACAAGGCTGTCTATGGCTGTTTTGCAGACGGGTTGATCGCTCACATGGGCCGCGTCAAAGAGCTCTCCTTGGTCGTTCCTCTGCCAACGGAGGATGCCATTTACGAACGCATTTTGACAACTGCAGCACCGTGTCTAGAATGCTTCAGGCTTACTCTGACTACGGATCGCATGATGCGACTACCGAGCTCCTTGTTTCCCGGCGCGACTCGCCTGCGCCACGTCTCGCTGATCGGGCCGTACCTACCAGTAGAGCACTGCCCAACTCTGCAACCCGTAACTCATCTCTTGTACGACCCAAGCGACATCGAAGACGAAGACATCGGGCGCATCCGCGATCTCTTTCCCGCGCTGCGGAGTCTGACGCTGCTCGGCGTCGACTGCCAAAACCACGACGGCGCGGAGACGTGTCTCGCAGCCCTCGACACCCTGCGCCTGCCCAACATCCACCGCATCTACTCGGTCATCGCGTGCTTCCCCAACGCGCGGTCCTTCTGTCTGAGCTCGGCGCTGGGCATGCACAGCGAGCAGGCGCTGCAGATGCTCCTGGCGGCGCAAAAGATCACATCGCTCGACCTGTCCTGGCGCCCATGCTACATGGACGTCGCCCGTGTCCCACTAAAAGGGAAACACCGCCGCCTAGCCCTCAGGCTGAACGGCGTCGAGGTCGCCGTGGACCTGTCGCCCGCGGAGGTGGCGACCGCCCTGCGCACCTGCGCGCCCCCGCTCGGCCCGCACCTCCGCAGCCTCGCGATTCCCGACGACATCTTCTGCATCCTCATGGAGACGATGCTCGCGCACCTGCGCACCGTGACGATATACGTCTCCCGCGCGGACGAGTGGCCCGGGGGGCTGCTCGAGGAGGTGCCGACAAACCTGTTGCAGGCAACGTCGCTGTGTCTCGTGCTTCAGCGGGACGCGCGGGGACTCCGTCTGTCGCTGATTGCGGAATTGGTCGACAAGTTCTTCGAGCTGCGAAAGTTGCGCAAACTCGTACTCTGTGGGGCGTACGGCGGAACGCGAAGCCCCGCCTACCGGAGCCTGCGCCGCCACTTGCCATCGCATGTCGACATCGTATTGCAGCCGCGGCCTGCGGACGACTTTGAGCCCTGGGTATGGACCTTTCCCGAGGCGGACGCCATTCATATCTAGGCGCGGCTGGGCTAGTCGGGAACTGATGGACGGAGAGGAATTCCTGAGGAATGTACGGTACATCACATATTGTAGCATATACAGCACATCTGGATTAATCATCGCTACGCTAGACATCCGAACTCGATTCATCTGCAGAGGTATCCTGAACGTCCCAAACGCCCCGCCCTGCCAACCAATCGCGCTCCCACAAATCCACATACCCATCTTGCGTCTCGCGCCGATCGTCCAGCAATTGCACACGGCGGTCCACCCTGCTAAACTCCCTGACGAGCCGCACATTCTCCTCCAGCAGGTCCGGCTCGTCGCGGAGGTTCGTTACGTCCACAACGAGCATCTGCAGCCGCGAGCCGAGCGCGACCTCGAGCGCGGGCCGGAGCGACTGCGGGAGACACCCGTTCTGCTTCAGGCCCCGCACGTTGGGCGTCCAGCCGCACTCGTGCAGCGCGAGCGCGAGGTGCGTCAGCGCGGGCAGCGCGCCGAGGATGGCGCGCATGCGCTCCGCCGCGCCGACGCCCTGTGTGGGCGCGATCAGGGGAAACATCCCGAGGACGCGCGCGGCGCCCGCAAGCGCCGCCGCGTCCTCGAGCTGGAACTCCAGCAGCGCGTCCCGGAAGTGCACCTCGCGCGGGCGGAACGCGCAGGCAGGCGACTCGGACGGGCAGAACTGGCGGTACACGACGACCTGCGCGCAGATGGCGACGATGGCGGACGGGTCGAAGGCCGCGAAGAGCGCGTCGGGCATGGGCGCGTAGGAGCGGTAGCCGCCCAGCAGGAAGACGCGGCGGACGTCGCGCAGCCATTGGCGGTTTGTACTACGGGCGGCGATCTGCTCGAACTTGTCGCGGTTTTGGCTGGTGATGACCAGCGTGTGGTAGAGAATAGGTCGCACAAGGTGGCATACCGACGCCGATACCAGACAGAGTGAAGCCGTCCAGCGCAGTTGGCCGGATTCGACACCGGAGAGCGCTGCGTGTCGCAGGATTGCATGCACGAGTTCAAGAGGCAGGTCGATGAACGAGCCCGCTTGGTCCTGGACCTCTGGTGTTGTGGGCATCGTGCTACAGTAGTGGTAAGTTAAGTGGAAAGCAGAAAGAAGGAAGGAAGCGGAGTTTTCACGTAGCTGATGGATAATATGATCCTCTCTGAGTCTAACGAACTGCGCAATATCGATTAGCTTTCTCCGGACTGCGGGATGCATGAGTGCTTACATATAGGTAATCACTGCAATAAGTAGGCGTGCCCATTCCGCAGTCCGGTGAAAAAGGTCAAAGATCATTGCAGTTCAACCGGGTGGAGAGGCTTTACTGTAAAGTTCGAAATCATCAAAATAGTGGAGGGAATCATCCGCAAAGTACAGTACAGTATAGGAAGATGGGGGACGGGGTGTTGAATGACGAGTGCAAGGTCCGGGATGGGGGTTTGGTATTTGGAGCTTTGCATCAGCAAAGTTGGTTTTTGCTCGAGCTGGCTCGGGCTGGCTTTCCCATGCTCAAGGCATTTGAGCAAGTTTGAGCTCCTCCGTCGAGTAAGAGCTCCTTGGGAAACGGTAAGAAGCAAGCCGGAGCTCAGCAATCCTGGCCGAGCTTCGTCGAGCTCCACCAAGCACGATCAAGCTTGCCAAACGGCTCAAGCCGGTCAAGCTCCTCAAGCAGCTCAAGCACCTGGTCTCGCTGTGAAAGGTCGTACGATTTTTTTAACCTCGAAAGGTCGCTGGCGGGTGATTCCTGCAGCGCGGTGTGCGGTCGCCGAAATTCACTAAGTCTCTTCCTTCTCCCAACATCTGCTGCCCGGTTCTTTGCACTGGCGCCGCGCCGGCCTCCCCTCTCCCGCAGTGCTTATATGGGACTTGAACACTGGCTCTAGATTATGGCTGTACGGGACTTGCTCTACTCTGGGGACTCTGTCTTGGGCTCTTAGCTGCAGTGGCTGTTCTCTGTGGTCTACTCTGTGCTCGGTGGTCTGCTGTGTTGTCTGCTATCTGTCCCGGCTTCTGCGCTGTGCTCTAGATCTGCTCCGCTGGTGCTTTACTAACCCTTCCGTCGTCTATAGGTGTCACAACTCACGATGCAAAGGTGCGGGCGCTCAGCTGCGCAGTTTGCACGTCACTGACTGCAGTGCTTATTTAGGCTGTGCACGCCGTCGTACACTCGCGTCGGTTCCCAGACCGCTTGTAGGTCCAGCTTCTCACCTTTCCAGCGTCCTTGCCTTGCCAGCTTGTATATACTATAATCGTGAAGCATAATCTGAACCACTGAATTCTAAACTATGATTTCTACTGCATTATGGCCTGGAGAACAAATAACGGGGCCCAATGAATCAATGAATCAGAAATGACCGCGAGGAGAGGCCGGAGACGCGCGAGCTCACGAAGCTTTGATTGTTTGTCAAGCTCGGCCGAGCTCGGCTGAGCTCGTCAAGCTGCTCAAGCACTCAAGCTCGTCAAGCTCGGCAAAGCTTGAGACGCTTGACGAGCTCGCCCGAACAAAATTAGGCGGACCTTTTGTGTACGAGCTTGAGTCGCTTGAGTGCTCACGAGGCTCGACGAGGCTTGACGAGCCTCGTGAGCAAAAACCAACTTGGCTGATGTGGGGCGGCTGCGAGGGGCGTGCGGCGGATGCGTCGAGTTCGGATGGCTAGTCTAAGTGCATGGTTCGCGCAGAGGACGTCCTCGCAATTCGGCCAGATCAGAATTGCGACTGCTACAGACCAGTGAACACGATTTTAAGTTTGATTTCCTTCTGCATAAGCCGTATCCTATCCTACACTGCTTCGAAAATTCAGCATTTTCGCGCGTGATTCGAGCTGGGTTGCACGCACCGCACAATGGGTATGTATGTATCCTCGTCCCAACCGAGCGAAGCCTACAACTCGCCGACCTTCTTAACGCCGGGCACGACGCGATCGTTGCGCCTCCAGAACTCTACCAGGATGTCCGCCGCACGCGCCGGGTCGTCCTAAGTAACGGTCAGACACGGCCCAACGAGAGACGCAAAGCCAGTGCAAGGCGACGCAAGACGCAAAAGTGCAAGGCGACGCAAGACGCCAAGCAACGAGACGCACGACGAACGCAGAGCAAGAAAAACCGAAGAACGCGAAGCAAGGAAAGAGGGGAGGAACGCACCTCCTGGACGAGGTGTCCGACCTCGGGCACGATGACGAGCTGGAACTTGCCCTGCAGCTGGCCGATCATGAGCTCGCGGTCGAGGCGGTCGGTGCCGGCGAGGATGAGCAGCCGCGCGGCGCGCGTCGCGAGGAACTTGCGCGAGAGGCCGGTGAACCAGCCTGGGGTGGGCGTTAGCAGTATAGCGAGGAGCGCGAGCGTTGGTGGCGCAAAGGAAGGGAAAGCGGAAAGAAGTGAAGCGACAAGAGGGACGTGGCAAAGACGCAGTTGGCGAGGAAGCGTGAGGAAAGATGGAAAGCGCAGGGCGAAGGAGGCAAGGGCGCAGAATGAAGGGTAAGGGAAAGGAATGAAGGCATGAATGAGGAGTAAAGACTGACTTTCCCAGAACGGCGCCGTGCGCTGCAGCGGCGCGCGCCATGTCCACAGCGCGCCGTCTTGGTGCAGGATGGCGGGGATGGAGACGCGCCGAGTCGGCGTTGCGCAGCGCGTGCGTGTTCAGGCTGGCGTCGTGTGAGTTGAGTGAACAACAGATGTGTAGAGACACAGGGAGCAGGGTAGAGGATCCTTAGAGTATCTATTGAGTATCCCGACTTGACATTCAGATGAATGGCACGAGTTTCCCAAGAGTATCATATCCTGAAATACTCTGGAGATACTCTATGCACAAGGTAGAATATTGAATGAGTATCTCATGAGAACGTTTGTGCCTCAAGGGATACTCATCCAATATATTACCTTGTGTATAGAGTATCTCCAGAGTAGTTCAGGATATGATACTCTTGGGAAACTCGTGCCATTCATCTGAATGTCAAGTCGGGATACTCAATAGATACTCTAAGGATCCTCGGCCTTGCTCCCAGTGAGATACGAAGACGCAGACGTACTGCCACTCGACGGCCTCCTCGACGCTGCCGAACGACGTGGGCCGCTCGGCGAGCAGGGCGTGCATATGCGGGAGCGCCTCCAACGCCGAACCTACATTGCATCAGTCAGACCAAGACGCGGGCGGGCGAGAGCTGTGCTCACCCTCGACGACGTCAATGACAGACACGCCGACAACGCGGTAGCCCGCGTCGAGGATGGCGGGCGTGGCGTCCACGACGACCGCGCCGCCCATACTGTGCCCGACGAGCAGAAACGAGGGCGCCTCGGCTGGCGCGGGGTAGAGTACTTGGATCAGTGCGAGGAGGTCGGCGGAGAGACGGGCGAGGGAGAGGTCCAGGTCTTTCGCGTCCGTCGTCGTTTCCTGCGTCTTTCCTGACGACGAGGCAAAGTCAGAGTTCAGATATGAATTAGGCACGAGAGGCTGAGCTCACCATGCGCGCGCGCATCATACGCCAGCACGCCGCACTCGCCGCCGCTGAGCGCGACGAGCTCCTTCGCCAACAACGCAAAGCTCAGCGCGCTGTAGCCCGCGCCGTGGTGGCAGACGACGACGGTGCCCTTGTTGCTCTTCGGCGGGGTGTAGTACGCGCGCACGTCGAGCCCCGCGGACGGCACGGCGACCTGCACGGCCTGCGCGAAGAAGCCCGCCGCGGAGACCGGCGCGTAGGCCGGATTGGGCTCGTGCTTCCTGGCGGCGCGGTGTCGGGGTGCCCTATAGCCGTTTGCAGTCAGCGTTGGAGTAGGGTATTTGGCGCGATGCCTGCACTCACGGTGGCTGGAACGAGAGCGAGCCGAGCGAGTCGCCTTCCTCGTCGCCCTCGTCTTCGGGCCCCAGCGGCGGCAGGTGTGGCAGCTTGGCGAGGCGCGCGCTCATGGCGGATCGGGCGAGATGGCTCATGACGATGACCGTGGCGAGAGACGAAGAGCCAGATGATCTAAGCGCCGAGATCAAGTCGCGATTTTGAGCTCCGAATTCGCTGCTTGACCACTCAAACTTCGCGTCAATATCCACTCTAGAAAATGTCTGACTGGATGAAAAATTTGCTATGGACACATTGGCTACCAATTGCAAGGCTAGCTCTCGTCGTCCACCGCATGATCGCTTCGCTGCCCTCCCTCGCTAGCTCACGGAGCTCACGCTCAACGCTTTCGCGCCAGGCACAATCGCTCATCGCGCCTTGCACAGTGTTTGGGCTCCGGAGTCAGTTGAGCTATGTACATGTCGCCGGTCACGTCGATGAAGCATGCGGAGCCGAAGGGTGTTTCCAGGCTTCATGAGATCAGTGTGAGCTTCGGCCACCGACGTAGAGATGTCGGGGCGTTCGCTATTGCGCGTTTTGGGCCACGAAGCTACGAGCAAGAATGGCAGATCTAGAGGAATGGTGCAGAACAGCTGCCGGATGTACATAGATGGCAAACTTGAGACGGTAGCTATAGGCGCCTATTTCTATCTCAAATCTCGCAGCACCATTTCTGTGAGTGTGTAGACGGACTGACAGAGCCACTGCGGTGCCGGGGCCAAGGAACTGCCAGTGAATGCTGGTGTAGTACAGTACTGTAAATAATCATTCGTCAGCTTGACTCAGTCTTAAATGGTCAAATATGGCTTGTATACAAGAATCAAGGTTCCCTGGCGCTCCGAAAGTGCTTATCGAGGAGACTGGACCAGAGGAGCCCGTAGGTATTAACAGTACGAAGGAAGTGAGCTCTCAAATACACCCACTATCTGAATCATTACCTGTGTAGTTGAGTATATGCAGGTCGCTGGATACAAATGATATTCTCCATTCATTCGCAGTGCAAGCATGGTGATTGGACTATCTATACCTATGCTTCACTGACCTGAAATTCGGCAGATTGTTGTTCTCCCGGAGATCTCCGTGCCGAAGCTGCTGTTCTCGGAAGTTCGTACAGCATCATCATCACCGCGACACGCCTGAGCTCCGAGTCGCACGCAGCTGGTAGGATATTCCTATTATGGCGTCGCCAGAGGCGCCAGCGCCGTCTCTCCAGCCGGCCGAGTCGCATCCGCTGGCACCAGAAGACCCGGGCGTGCGCACGCCGAGGCATCTGCGGGGTACCCGCACGCCGCGCGACAGCGACCCGCGCCCGCGGCCGCAGACCAACTATTTCGCCAATAGCAAGCCGTCGTCGGCGGCGGGGACGCCATCGGCAGCAACAACGGAGCTGTCGTCGCCGACGCTGCACCAGCGGCGCGTGACGGCGAACTGGGACGGCAGCGTGCGCGGGTACGGCAAGCGCGCCAACGGCGGCGGCCACCTGGCCGAGCCGAGCCTGGTGCAGCGCCCCGGCCTGCCCGTCTTCACCGTCCTGCGCGGCAACGCGCTCAGCGTCACGTCGAGCACGGGTTCCGCGGCGCCCACCCCGCCGGGCTCGCCGCTACCGCCGGCGCTCGTCTTCTCCGACGCAGCCACGGCGCAGCAGGAGGCCATCCTGTCCACGCCATGGCACACGCTCTCCGCGGACGACGAGATCGATGCGGCCCTCGCGGAGCTGCCCGGCGCGACGACGTACCACACGTCGCTGCGCGTGCTGTCCCAGGCGCTCGACACGCTCTCGAAGGCGCGCCTGGCGCTCGAGAGGGACCGCCAGAAGCTCGTGGCGCGCGATAAGCGCCGCCGGGAGATGGCTGCGTCGCTCCTGCGAGAGTTGCCCGACAAGGACCGGGCGGTCGCTCAGCGCTTCGTGGATGCGTGCTTGACAGAGTCAGACGACCTCGACACGCCGCAGCCTCCCGAAGGATTCGATGTGAGTGCTCGGCAGCTGCTTTTCTACTTCGTTTGCCAGAGCTGACTATCGAATTGCAGATGCTTCCAGCATCTCTGTCAGAAGCCATGGCAGAAACATTCACCATCCCTTTCCCAGCAACTACATCCTCATCGCGAAGAGGATCCGAATCCATAGACTCGCGGTCCCTCGCATCCACACACACGCAAGACTCGCAGTCGCTCGCGTCCACACACGAATCCGCCGCGGAGGACGGCGCGTCGCGCGCAGACGATTCCGCCTCGGAGCGGCTGCCCAGCACCCGCTCGAGCGTCACGAGCCCGGACAGCGTTGCCCCCGGCGACCCACAGAGGAAGGACCAGCAGCGGCTGTCGGTGTGGGGCACCGGATGGCTGGGCCGTGTGCGCAAATTCTCCACGGCGTCGAGTGTGGGCACCGTCGGCGAGGCGTCGACCGTCACGCCGACCACGGAAACTCCTCCGGCGGGAGCGGAAGTTGAGGATGTGGGTAGCAGGCCCGCGCCCGAGCCGCGCCCGCCGCGGCAGCGCAACGTGTCGACGACGTCGCGACGGTCGATGCTCTCGTCGCTCGCGATCTCCATCGCCGCGCCCGCGATGACATACCGCCGCTCGAAATCGTCCTTCGTCGCCGTCGCGCCGCCCGTCCCGCCGCTCCCCCCGGGCCTGACATCCCCCACGCAGTCCATCACGTCGCCCTCCACGGCAGCCGCGCCGACGCTCACCACTGCGACGACGCAGGAGCCGCTGCCCGCGGACTCCGCGTCGTCGATATTCTCCTCGGGCAAGTCCAGGCCGGGCCCGAAGCGGCAGCAGGGCCGCGCGCTGATGGCCATCTGCAACGCGACGCGCGTCATGACGGGCGACGCGAAGAGCATCCTCGTCGACCCCGACGCGAGCGCGCTCGTCCAGCGCCTCGCGATGCAGCTCGTCGGCAACGCGCGCCGCGAGGGCGTGACGTACCGCGAGCGCGACGCCGCGCCCGAGCGCGCGGAGAAGGCCATCCTCTCGACACCGGGCGCGTCGGCCGCCTCCACCCTTAACCGCCTGCGAATAGCCAGCGGGGAGCGTCCGGCGCCGACGAAGAAGAAGAGCACGACGCGCATCCCGTCTAATGTTGATGTAGCGGCCTCGGCGGTGGCAAGCGTAACGGTGACGGCGCCGCCGACGGCGACGGGGCGCACGTTCCAGCTGGAGTCGATCATCCCGGACGGCGCGAAGCCGCCGACGGTGTACCTCGCGGGCGGGCTCGCGCCGTCGCCGTCGTTCCGCTTCACGCACGCGCAGCCGATCGCGGCGCACGCGCGCGCGGCGCTGCGCGAGGGCCGCACGCCGCACACGGACCGCTTCGGGTTCATGTACGACGTGTGCGCGTACGACGTGCGCCTGCTCGCGCGCGCGCGCGCCGCGCGCTGCACCGCGCCCGCGTGCCTCACGGGCATGAAGATCAGCGACAAGGAGGAGCAAGACGAGGAGGACGGCGAGGGTTGGCCGGAGATTGGAGAAGCCAGGAAGGAGGGTATGGAGGTTGTGCGGGGCGAGTGTACGTGTGCGTTTGGCGAGGCGGACGCCGGTGCGGGGGACGGCGGGGAGGCTGGGAGGGACGCGGAGCCGCAGCACGCGTGCGCCAAGACCATCCGGCACCTGCTCGCGCAGCTGACGGAGATCCACGACGCGACGCAGCGCGCGCGCGTCGCGGCGTGGGACGCGTTCCTGCGCACGCGCGCGGAGAACGCGCACCGCGCCATGCAGCCCGCCGCCGCCAAGGCCAACACGGGCAGCGGGAAGACGTTCGCGGGGCTCGCGCCGGGCGAGCACGCGGACGAGGCGGTCATGCTGGGCGGCGAGACGCTCTTCGTCGCGCAGATGGGCTCCGCGTCGCGCGAGGAGCGGCGCGAGTTCGCGCGGCTCGTGCGCGACGGCGTCCCGCTGCGCCACCGCGCGAAGGTGTGGCTCGAGTGCAGCGGCGCGCTCGAGATGCGCGAGCCGGGCATGTTCCAGGAGCTGCTCGCGCGCGCGGCCACGGCGCTCGACGCGGAGACGCGCCGCGAGATCGAGAAGGACGTCGTGCGCACCATGCCGCTCAACATCTTCTTCGGCGGCGAGGGCGTGGGCGTGGGGAAGCTGCGGCGCGTGTTGCAGGCTTATAGCATGTGCGTACGCGATCCTGCTGAGTTTCGCGACTTATCGATCGGTGTGTGTGCAGGATGAATCCCGCGGTTGGCTATTGTCAGGGCATGAACCTCGTCGCGTCGACGCTCCTTCTCGTCTTCGCGGATGAGGAGGAGGCGTTCTGGGCGCTGGCATCCCTCATCGAGCGCATGCTCCCCGCCGAATTCTATTCCCCGTCGCTCCAGGCCTCGCGCGAGTTCCCGCTCGTGCTGCAGGACTACGTGCGCGAGCTGATGCCCCGGCTGCACGCGCACATCGGCAAGCTGGACGTGGATATCTCCGCAATCTGCTTTGGATGGTTCCTCTCGCTTTTCACCGACTGTCTTCCCATCGAGGCGCGTGCCGAGTTGTCGACAGTGAGGTATCTTGTGGCTGATGTTGATTGCAGACTCTTTTCCGCGTCTGGGACATCTTCATGGTCGACGGGCAGGACGTCTTGCTCCGCATCGGTATTGCTATTCTGCGGTTAGCCGAGGAGAAGCTTTTACAGTGCCGCTCAATATCGGCGCTGTACACCTGCCTCGAGAGCGCGCCGTCCAGGATGTGGGAGGCGGACAAGCTGGTCAAGGTCTGCGTGTGCGAAGCCGCGTTATACGCATTCTCACCCATTTGCACTGCAGCTGGAGAGCGAGTTACGCTCTGTGATGACGCACGAAGACATCGTCAAGAAGCGCACCGTGCATGAAAATGCGCGCCCGTAGACCGAGTCTCCCGGTGGTAACATTAGACGCATTCGACATACAGTACTTTACTCAGCTGCTATTCTTCTTGCTTGCATCATATCCCCTGCTGCATCGTTCGCATACCCTCATCACACAATACTTCCGCTCCCTTCATCGACTTCGGGCTTGTGCATGTACTTTATTGTACCATGTAGAGACAACCACGGACGGGCTTATACACTACACTTGTCGAAGTACTCTAGTCTACGCCTTGGGCACGATGGGGAACCAGCGGTCGAAGCGCAGGTTGGGATCGTACTTGGCTTTAACGCGCTGGAGGCGCTCGTAGCCGTCGGCGAACTGGTGACGAGCTTTCGCCTCGTTACGGATTGCGGGGTCTAACAGTGGTGAGCGGTAGATCTCATGCGGTGAGTGATGTAGTACTTACCATCGTCGTAATTGCCGTAGGAAATGCCCTTATCTCCGGCAGCGGTCGCGATACTGCGTGCGACATTCGGCGCTGCAGCGCCCGCCTTCTCGTCGCCCTCCTTCCACTGGTAGACGACGAGCAGGTTATTGGTCGCACGGCCGCGGAATGCTTGCGCTCCCGCGGTGTCGCGGTTGACGACGTTGTGCAGCGGGAAGAACTCGAAGAGGGCACCGGCGTACGGGTGGTTAGCGCGGACGATTTCGGTGACCTCGCGCATGCGCGTGTCTTCTGGCTGCAGGAGCTCCTTGAGGACGACACCGGCGCCTTTCATGTAGACGCAGCTGCCTGGTGTGACGGCTTCGTTCTGCCAGATGCTCATTGGTCAAACGCCGTGGAGCTTCCCTGGGACGCACCTGGAGGCTGTTGACCTTTTCGTATGGGATCACTGCTGCTGCATTTACCAAAGGGTCTGTAAGGATAAACGTTAATGCAAGTTTTGAGCTTGTCAAGTGAGTTTGAATACTCACTTAAGTCAAGGAAAGGCTTGAAGCGCTTCTTTCCATCTTCCTCACTGCCGTTGTAGAAAACGAAAACGACAAACGCAGGCTGGGGGAGATGAGCTTTGTGGCAGCGCCGGAATCAGTGTCACATACGGGTCCACCACCCGGCGCTGCAGTAACGACCAACATGGCCGCTTCATCTTCTCCGGCCTGAGGCCACCAAGTTGCAAAGGCATTGCGCAAGGGGTCGAGTAACTGAGGCTCGCCCGGGTAGATGAGCGCTCCGGAGTAAACGGATGGCCTTTGAGGGTGCAGGCGAAGCCCAAACTCTGCGAAAGCTGAATACGAGCGCCATGTACCATTGAATGAGAAACACACCGGTGACAACACCAAAATTGCACCCTCCGCCGCGCAGTGCGTTGAGTAGCTCGAGATTTTCGGTCTCCGAGGCCGTGAGGACTTCGCCTGACGCCGTAACAACTGTGGCCTGAAAGTTTGTAAGATCCGTCCGTCATATTGCAACTGTGAGAACTCACGTGGATGAAGTTGTCGAGGGCCAGGCCGTGCTTGCCCGTAAGCCAGCCGTAGCCACCACCGAGAACCAAGCTGTCCTTGGTCAGCCGAATGGAAGATCATAGCTTACAGAATACGTACCCTCCAACACCTTGAAATACTGTAAGCGAGGATTAATGCAAGGGAGAGGATTAACGTACCTGTATGGTTTACAGTGCCCCCCACGGTCGCGAGGCCGTATTTGATAGCCTCTTCGTCCACCGTTCTCCATACTGAACCTCCACCGCAATATGCGACCTTGTTCTCCACGTCGACGCGTACGCCTGCAAAGTAACGCGAAAGGTCGATGACAAGACCTCCTTCAATTGAACTCGCGCCACTAGCGCTGTGAGCTCCTCCCCGAACAGCAACAGGAAGGTCGAGCTTGAGCGCCAGGGCCACGTCTGCATTGGACTTCGGGTAGACAACGACAGCCGCCTTGCGAGCGGCGTTCCTGGCCCAGCGCTGGATGGCAGTGTCGTAGAGCGCGCCGTCAGCGGCGGTCACGATATCCCCGGTGAACTGGGCGCGAAATTGGTCGGTGATGGTAGCCGGCATCGTATGCAAACTCGCGTGTTGAGCTGGCACAAGGTTCGTTGCCCGTACTTCAAGGCGGCGAGTTTGCCTGACGCGCTCCAGTTGGCAGCAGATATACCTCGATCAAACAGACATTTGTTTGTCAGCGGGCGCATCGGCGCCTATCGCATTGGTCTACCTCGCATTGGTTTCTGCAATCGTACCAGAATGGTGCGCTTACAGCTACTCGGGAACGTCTGTGGCCGGGAGACGACAGACCGGAGCGGAAGATCTCCAGTGATGCCGGACGCAGATAACGGACGGACCTCCGCCTCAGAATCGGTCAATATTGTTGTCTATAGCTTTTTAAAGATTTGTCTATAATAGAATTAGCGTAAATGATGATTATTATAAAGTCTTGCCGGAAATTTGTGCAGGAAACGTACAGAAATGGGCACTGGGCTCGCCAATTCGGGGGCCGCAAAGTCCGCGAGTTCTTGGGATCTGCACTTCGGATCCAACCTCTCCGAGTTCAGGCAGATCTCATTCTCAAGGAGGGACCCGGCTCGGGCTAGCGTGCCCAGCCGCTTTTCGCCGCGTCGAATTCATCAAGTTCCATGCATAGAATCGTAGATCCCATGGAGATTATGAATAAATCAGACTGGCATGGGTACCGTATGAGCCATTCGCCAGAATTACTGGTTCAATCTGAGGAGGAAATGCATATCAGACCGTTCTACCCGTCGAAATCATTACCAACAACGGCGAGTGAGGACCGAGTCTAAGTAATCGACGTGGGAGTGATTGGGACGACGAAATTTCAGCCTGAGAGTCGCGAGAGGAGATCATGTTGAACGTGAAGGCAGATCATCGAGGAGTGTCGTGAGCACTGATATAGGAAATTCCTCCTGAGAAAGCTGCAGCAGAGAAACGCGGTGCGCCGCTACACCCACGCCTGCGCAATGCGTCGGTCTACGGTACCAGTCTTCTCCCATTCCCGCAGCGTGAGAGTGAGTTCTGGTGAATGACGACGCAGGGCAACATTTTGAAAAAGCGCAGTAGGCACGAAATGCGCGGGTTTGTAAATCATATTTTCACACAGGCAACTCTGTTGTAGACGCATTCGACATGATATAGACTACACCTTGGGCACGATGGGGAACCAGCGATTCAAACGCAGGCCGGGATCGTACTTGACGTTGAGGCGTTGGAGACGCTCGTACCCGTCGGCGAACTGATTACGGGCCTGCGTCTCGTTACGGACATCAGATAGTGAATGTTACATAAGTCTCCCTCGGGGGCATGAACACTGCTGACCCTCGTCATAATTCCCAATGCGCAGTGCGATGACGTGAAGAGAGGATCCGGGTACGAACCGTTATGGTACATCGGGACTCGGGAGCCTTGTAATCAACCCAATGTTGGGGGTCTTAGGAATTGGCCCGATCCGCCGACGTACTAGAAGGGACCACCTTCATACAAGTTATGTCGTAATTCCTAATCTCACGCAGCTGAGCCTTCGCGCTCGCTCGATAACAGTGGTACTTACCCTCGTCGTCTCGGAATCAATTCACCCACATTCCCATCATGGCCTTCAACGTTTAACCTGTCGAATTAAGTGTCCATTGTTGTTCTACCTTCAGACCCTGTAGTATCGCACCTGCCAGCGAGCGCAATTCAATGCTATGAGGCGGTGCTTGGCGCACTCTCTGAGCCCCCGGTTTATGCTATTCATAGCATATTCTATGCAAGATATAGACTCAGAGTATAACAAGCTGAGCCGGGGCCTCGCAGACAGTCGAAAACTGACTTGCACTGCGTGGTTGCACAGTGAGGGTAGATGTCAATTGAAGATACTTAGTATGCGTCCGACTTCTGGATTACTGACGGTAAGGCAAAATCAAGGGCCCGCCGTCATTGATCAATGAGGTGCACGCAGGGTTGCACGGCTTAGGGATGATATGATTGAACTTCGGGTGCTGATGAAGGCCAATTCAGGGCCCATTGCGAGTTTACCTGAACATTAAATGTCAATGTGCATGGCTCTCCGTTGCACTCGGGACAGTCGGGTTGCTCTGTAAGTAAATGTGAGGAGGATCGCGCTATCCGGGACATAGCCACACCGCGTGCGTTTGGTCCTGAAATACTCTGCGAGCAATAGAAATGAGCTTTACTGTATAGTTCAAATTCATATCAAAGGGACTTAAATCAACTCACCCATTCACAATGCCAATGATATCTTGAGAACACGGTGGATGGGATGTCCTGGGATTATCCGAACTATCCGGACCCGCGATGAGCGGTAGATCCGGCATCCGCGGCGATCCTTCAGAATCATCGGCTGTCGATCATTGCCAGTGGCTGTACATGCATGGTCGGTCAGTGCAGGCCGACCACAAATTCAGCATGCAACAACGCATAGTCGTATTCTACCTCTGTAATACAGGATATTATTAAGATTAGCTGTATAGTACAGTACGGGCGAATACGCTACAAATATACAGGTCTATGGGACGATAAAGAGGATAAAAATGTGCCGGGTGTTTATGATACAGCGCAAGGAATGACGGTGCAGGTAGACGGGAAATTGATACAGGGCACGTCTAATAGGGGTATCGGGTCATCATCCATGTGCTCGTGGGGATGTGTTTTTCCAGATTAGGACCTCCAGCAACTGCGATGAAGTCGCATGAGCAAGACGCGAGCAATATAGAATGAGGCATCTACGACACAACTCACAGAATTTCATAATCCTGGACTTTGTATTCGCGGCCGCTAAGCGCGAACAGTGCGCCGCCCTACGGGGAACATGAGGGTCGCTCCTTGCGGGACGGATAACTTACCAAATGCTCTCCTGTCCGCCCAGGAACACGCATGCCACCCAAAATGGCCACAGCGTGATACAGGGGCCTTCCGTCCTCTTCGTATCCACCTGGGACGGGGCGTTTTCCCCGCGGCAGGTACCCGTTCACCGCTCGGACAAATTCCATGCGCGACGCGTCGAAGGGCAGGAGCTCATACCGCCCGACGTGAGTGACCTCTAGGCCGTTCATCGATAGTCGACATGCGGGATTCTGCGACGGAACGATCTTGCACGGGTACGCGCCGTAACCGACGTACGCGGTGCCAAGATACGATGCCACATTACCGCTGAAGAACTATGTGAGCTCCAGCATATACGAGCATGCTAAAAGCGTACACATCGAAGCACGGTGGTCGAAGAGCATATTGTTCGGCGGGGAATGGCATGGCTGGTGAAAGTGTAATCCGACGACCGTTGGCTGGAATAGCGGGAGCAGGCATCTCTAAGGGATTATATGAGAACTGATGAGGAGTAGAGGTGTACTGAGGCCAGGTATGAGGTCTACGCCATGCAGCCATCTCGTTTTAAAGCTCGTTGTGGCAGGTCGAGGCTGACGCGCGAGTGGCTAGGATAGAGGAAGGGAACTGCATCCGGCTTAGCCTTTGTGAGCATAAACTCTATCATGATCCTTACCACGTGCTGCATGTTTTTCTGCAATGAATTGCTTTGGCGGGCCCGATGCACCGGAATCAGCGCGAAGTGGATCGGGCTGAATATGCCGCCCTGGGCCTGGGGAGAACGGACGAGCCGCGACAACGCGGACCATATCCTATGAATAAGAGTGAGTGAGTTTGTATCAAAGTGGTAGGTGCCATTGATGTCCTATAGTTGCCGCGAGAGGGACGGAAGACTGAATCTGAGCGGACTTCGGGCACAACCGTCCCCGGCCTTCAGCGCCTTCCCCGACCATCACCAAGTCGTGAGCTGGCGCAACGCCTCTAGCATGTTCCATCGCTTAGCGCTTCCTAATTTCTACGCATCTGTTATGCTACTGCTGTTCCCCGGGGACTCGGGTCAGCGCCTTGAACCTGACTCACACTGGGCCTTCAATACTCTATCGCGTTCTCGTCTCGGTAATCATGGGCTCGAATAATGCAGTACCTCTGAGCGTCCCATGCTCATACCAGTTGACCCTGTTGCTGCTTCATCTCGGTCGAACCACTGCAGCTGCCAATCGCACGTCGATACCAGTCGAAACAGGTGGCAGTGAATTCTTAATACGCCGCAAAGTGCCAAAGTACGGAGCAGATTCACGGCTTCTCGTGCCGTGCATCATGATTCTCGCCAGGGTGACCGAGTATGGTCCTCCGCTTGTCTTGAAGTTCGGGATCGAAATCTTTCGCTTGCGGCTTCACCAACTTCCGAATCACGGGCATTGTTGCTTCTCACGCTACGTACAGGATCTCATTTGCTCTCCATATCGTAAATCAGCCACCTTACAGCGCCATGGTCTTCGCATGCAGGGACCTTGTGCTTTACACAGGCTCCTTAACTTGACCATCATCTCTGGAGTCAAGATAATCTCTCATGGCTGGGTGCGCCTGAAACGAATGAAGTTGTTATACGCGGCCTCTCAAGGGACCTAGGTTCTACCTGGTGGATAGGGCTGGGGAATTACGCAATCATCATGCCTAAAGACTCAAACCGCGTCGTGTTGTCATCTCGCCATCTCCATGGAAGGAACATGTCTTTCTGGAAATGCCGATCCGTCGACGAGCAGTTTTGCCGTCCGTATTAGGTCGGATGAGCGGGCGAGCGCGGATGAAACGACTGTGCGCCGCCAGAGGAAGCGTAGATCTGTTTCTCTACGAAAGGTGAGAGTCATACAGACCGCTGCCTCAAAGTCATTAACGCCTCACCCGTGCACACGGTTCCTGCGACGAAAGATCCAATCTGCACGGCGATGACACAATCCCTTGGTCAAGATATTCCACAGGTTTCGATCAGGTGTCCGTTGACCTCATCTGCTGGTGTGAGCGCTCTCCGCGGGGAAGCATTGACACCGGCGCCGCCCAAGTGCATACTTTCCGCTCCGTCAGTCTGCGTCCGCTTTTCAGGGATGCGATGATACTTTAATAGCCGAGTCCTGTGTGACCCGGATGGCCGGACACTCACAGGCAAACAGACTTTGGTCCGAAGGCCCGGTGGAATAGCATTTTCGCTGCAGGCACAATCTCGTGGGATCGCATGAGTGAATAATGGTCCCTGGACCTGTTTTACCTTCTGGCGCCCGGGTGACTGACACTTCGACTACCAAAAGTTGACATCCCGAGGTTTGTCGGCAGGTAGAGTTCATTCATCCATAGTTCTGAGGCGCCCACAGGAGCAGGCTCCGCCTGTTTGCATGGAGAACATGATTATCTCGGCTCATACTCTGAAGGTGTTACTATTATGAGGAGCTGTGTATACGTGCGCCACGGAACAGCGGTCGTACAGCCCCGGCGTAAATTGCTCCCGGTGGCACCCTCGGACTGGCCGTGGGAGCTCCCACCGCGCTAAGGGCCAGGCAAATCTAACTCACACGCCGTATGGTAATACATGTGGAGTATTTTCCTACCATATAATGTTTATGTAGCACCTTTCCAGCACTCACTGCTTTGGCTCTCCGCGGCCGGGCTCAGCAGACGTCACCGACCGGCCACGTTTCTCGACGCCGACCGTCGCGCGTCTGTCCCAATTTATCAAAATGCTTGTCAGGTCTGTGAAATAATTGAACTTGACGAGGATATTCACCTCCGTATCAGCAGGAATGGCCAGGGCATGACGAATTTGCGAGGTGATAGGACCCTGAACTAGTGCTCATCGCGAGGAGAACCGCTTAAGCTCGGCCAACAGCCTGAGAATTATCCCACTCCGTGCGGATCAGCCGATCGTCTTGAGAACCTCGCAAATGCGAGTCCTTCGTCAGCTTTCAGCTTCATCGGCGAGGGATGGTTCAGATATCATTGCCACCAGGTTGAACCTCTCCTGGAGCGCCAAGACATCTCCGCCACCTCGTTTTCTGAAGAATGGTCTAATCTATTTCTTGAAGTCTCCGTCTCTGGCCATGGCCTAACCATGACCCGATAAATATGACTGATCGTCTGAGCCACGACATTGTTCCAAAAATTAAGAAAAGAATGAGAAACGTGGCCATTAGACTATTGATAGTATTTGTATTCCACGTACTGATTAGGTCTTGAAATTTCGAGGGTCTCTGTAAAATATCGAGCGCCGATTTCGGGGATTGGCAGCACATGAATGATCCGGGCTCCGGCGCTTACCATTCTTTCGTCTGTACCGTCATGTGGTGGCCCTTCTCATCGTCGCAGTCGACCTCAGGACCCGCACCCCAGCCTGCAGGACCGTCTGAACCTGCCATCCCCAGGCGTGCACAGCGCGAAAAGTGCTGGGCCGCCAAGGACGCGTATTTCGGCTGCCTGGACGACGCGAGCGTGCTGGTGCCCGGCGACGAGGGCAAGGGCGTGGACTCGCCTTGTGCGCAGCTGCGCGCAGCATACGAGGTTGCATGTCAGAAGAGCTGGGTTCGCAGCCTGTTGTACTCATTCATTCCGGAAAATTCAAATGTCTGGAAACCCAGGTTCACTACTTTAACACGCGCCGCGTGCTCGCCGAAGAGCAGAAGGAAATCCTTGCGGCTCAGCGTGCGCAGGAGGCCGCTGCGCGGAGAAAATAAGGCGCATTTCGACAATCGTCAGCTTACAGACAGTGAGAGCAAACAGTGCAGCAGGAAACACGGAATAGTGTACACAGAGACGCAATAAACATAGCCCCATTCAAAGCTTCAAGGTCAGTCGACGCGGCGCACGCTGTAGCGCTCCCAGTCTGGACAGCTCAGCGTCTCAGACGGCCCTGGCGGCAGGCCGACGCTAGCAGGGTCCACAGTCACGGGGAGGGCCACGAGGCGCAGGCGGCGAGTGTCCTCCGGAGAGACGTCCCATGGCACAGAAAGCACTATGGGCCCAGGGTCGTGGTTGTGCGCGTGGAACGCGGTCGAACATGACGGCTCGTCGTCACCGTGTAGCTCGGCCGACAGCTGCGCCAGCTCACGCAGCGCGTCTGCGTTGCCCGGCGACAGCTCGAGCACCGCGTGCAGGTCTGAAACAGTCTGTCAGTCCGTCTTGGATGGGGCGCACTGGACGCACCCTGGACGGCCTCGTCGCGCTTGTGCAGCATGCGCCGCGCCCGGGCTCGGCGCCAGAAGCCCTTGGACGAGCGGTGCTGCTCGAGCGCGGCGGTACATGCGACCTCCGCCTGCACCCACTGCGCTAGCTTGAGGTGCGCGGCGGCTAGGTTGAGCGAATAGTGCGGCAGCTCAGGCTCAATGTCGCGCGCGCGGAGGTAGTGCTCTATCGCGGTCTCGAAATTTGCGCGCTTAAACGCAGTGTTGCCCTGACGAGCGTCAGCGCGGGTTTGCACGGCGGCAGTTGCACTCACCAGCTCCTTCTGCTTTTCCGCGCGGAAATACCGCCACTCCATGAGCTCGCTGACGGTCAGGTCGAGCACGCTGTCGTCCGGCGGCTGCTCGTCCTCCTCCGGCGCGGCGCCAAAGTCTAAGCGGATGTCCCAGACGTCCTCCTCTGTCTGCGTGTTCCACCCGTGCACGCCGCTCCCGCGGCCGTCCCATTCGCGTTCTTTTCCCGGTCGCCGACCGGCCTCGTCGGCATCTTCGCGCACGGTGCGCTCGCAGACTTCGCCTAGATGGTCGGTCGAGCAGCCGCACTCGCACCATTTCGTCGTGAGCTTGTCGCGCAGGACAAGGCCGTAGCCGCGCACGTCGTACTCGCGCGAGACCTGCCAAAGGGTCTCTGCGAGCCGCTCGTAGCCCAGTCTAACCTTGTCGCACCATGCGGCGTGCGCGCGCGTGCCTTGCCGTTCCGGACATAGATCCTCGAGTGAACGTGGCAGCCAGCGACCGCCACGCGTTATGCTGGCCAGGTGCGGTGGTTTGGTGAATGCGGAAGGCTGGGGGAGGTTGTCCAGCATCTTGAGATGCTGTCTGAGTGCCTTGTGGTGCGGAAGCAGCCTGGCACTGTGAAGGCCACGCGTGGGACAAATCGGGACGCCGCGTGCCACCGCAAAGTGTCGGAGCGCAGTATACGACCACAGTACAGATTTCGTCGCAACGCGTTCTCCAGCCTGGCGAAGGTCCATCGCAATAACCGATCGGAAGAAGTCGCGAATGTCGTCGCTGTGAGCGTTGCGCGCAGCCCAGCCTGGCGAGCCCAGTAATATGAAATGTTGTAGCAGTCGTGGCAGCTCGCGCTCGCAGAGACGGTGTATGTGTGTGCTGAAAAGCCGTGCAATGTCGAGCTCGAAGCGGCGCAACAGAATGCCTGCGATCGTGCGCTCTAGCCTAGGAACCGTGCACAGCGCCGGCGGAATGCTGCCCAGTACTATTTCATCGGAATAACCTGCGCCAGACCCAGTCTTCCGGACGCGTTTCTTGGGCTTGCGTCGGGTGGGCGCGGTGGCGGGTGCCGCCTGTTTCGCGGGCATGTAGCAGCGGGAGGTCGACAGTGTCACGTTGCATTCAACTCCGCGGGCGGCAATCTCATTTGACCAGTGCCGAAACAGTCCCGCCGGGCGCTTTTCGGGATTCCCTGACTTCCCCGATCCCCTCGCACATACCGTCGGCTGCAATGGAGCTGAGATAAAGCTAAAAATGTGATGGAGAAAAATATGAACAATTCTCAATGCTTCAGACACACCTAGTTCTTGGGTGTACAACATACCTTTGTCCTAATTTTCACTCTCACCACAGGATTTTAGCATATCCCATGCAAGGTTCCCATTGGACTTTTCTCAGCTTGAGTCCAAAGCTGTAGCATCTTGTGGGAATCATGAAAAATCGATCAGGTCACACGTTGAATAGTGTATACTATCCTCATGATCATGTATTTCTGTTCAACCCTTCACAAACCTACACATTCATGAAGTGTCCATATTTGTGCTGTAAAAAGGTTCAGACAACTCCGTCACTCCGGATGGCGCATTGTCCGAAGTCATGCTTCACCAGCCCCTCTGGTTTGGGGAGAATGTCCTGGGCCAAGCTCAGTGTATCTCAGGAAATAAGGCTTTACTATACACACATGCTGAAAAATGCCAAGAGGGAGCGCAAGGGTGACACATGCATTGGGCGAATCCTGTGAGATTGATTTCAGGTTCAGTGTCTACCGTAATGGCATTCTAAAGATACTCACAACAATTGCACCAACATGACTTTCCACAGGCGCAGCTGAGAGAAGGATGTACGCTTGCTCGCGGGCTGAAAATGGTGATCAGCTCAGCAAGGAATGTATTCAGCACATACTGTATCCTAGCTGCTCGGGATGCGGCATTCAGCAAAGCAGACTCCGGGGAAAGGGAGAGCAAGCAGACCTTCTGCAAGTACGCCATTGCGTTGAGCGCAGCTTGCTTGTATGCAACGGTGCTAACAACAGTATTTATCAGCACAAATCAACGAGGTTAAAGATCAAACGGACGCATCCATGTTGTACTGCTTGCCATCTCCATCTGCCGGGATATCAGGATGCGTAAAATTTGCGTTCCTCGCAACTCACGGTAATCGACTGAGATACCCTCGAAGATAAGCTTGGCCGAATATTGCGGGTCAATTGGAGAGGGCTGTAGGCATTGGGTGGCGACTCAAACACAATTCACTGCCAGGGGCGTACGAGGAAGATGGGCTGCTTCATGGCAAACTTTTCGATGCCGCCTTTGATCACGCTCGTGTTGAACGTCACCACTCCGGCCTGCAGAAGGTGAGACAAGATATCGCGACTTTGCTGTACACACCATTTCGATGGCACCGCAGAACGAGAGCTGCGCAGAGCACGATTAGCTAGAGAACACTGACATGCGTTTGCGTCAGGCTCACCTCGCCCTGCCAATGCAGTATTCTAATGTTGAGTATGACAGCCCCAGGAGCGAGCGCATGGCACTCACATCGCCCTGCGAAAAGTGCAAATCCCCCACGGACAGGTTCGCCCCCTTGACGAAGACAGGGAAGTAGCATCTAGACCCGCGGCTGAGGTTCTTGATCTAGAAGTGTGTATCGCGCGCCCCTTCAGGCTCCCACACATCTAAAGCGAAGGGCCCCGAAACGTACATCGCAGTTGCCACCATGCTCGCGACCCGGAATCGTCCTGGCGCCCTCGTCCGCGATCTTCTTGCGCAAGGCATCGTCGATGTCCTGACCGACGTAGGCGCCGTTAGGCTCCGGCGGGAACGCCACGGCTGGCATCGCGCCGGGGTGCTCAGCGATGAGAGCGCCCTCACGCGCGTTCCATGTTGCCAGCAGCTCTGCGGACGGCGCTGTTCCGCTGTCGGAGGGTTCGCATGAGGCATGTGGACTCGTCACGGGGGAACGTACATAAGACCCGGGTGGGAAACTCCCGCGAAGCGGACGCCCGGTACGTGGCGACTTGTAGCGTAGATCCCTGCAGTCTCGTCAAGTCCAGCCACTCGCACATCATCCGGACACGAAAGACCTTCAAAGTCCCAAATGGCCTTGCATGCACGGCTCTGGAATTCCTTGGCTGGATGGCAGGTTTTAGAAGCGCAGAAGGTTCAAAGGATGGAGACATGCCGAATAGTCCACCACCGTTTGTGAGCTCGAAAATACCCGTATAGCCCCATTGCATGTCGTCGAATGGGCGGACTGTATTGTATCGTGTGAAATCATCACAGAGGCAGATGTCATTGCAATGGTAAACGCACCGTCGAGGATGTCCACCACCAATACGTCGCCGGGTTCCGCTCCTTCGACCGCGATTGGACCAGAAAGATTGTGCACTTTAGTTAGGTCGACGTCGCGAATGTCGTCGCTGAAGTCATTGTTGCCGATTTGCGCCCCAGTCCAGTCTGCACGCAAGTTGAGGTTTCTCGGCACCACGCAGCCGTGCGAAGCCGCTCACCGACGCATTCAATCTTGAAAACCTGCCGACGAAACCTGTGAGTACCGTTTACACGAGCACGGTAAATTCTCAAACCTCTCCCGGCTTCACTGTGGCGACCGGGGGGATGTCCGGGCTTTAGTTATCAGTTTCTTTAGTATTCACGCTGGGAGACGATCTTGGAGGCACTCACTGCCAGCGATTATGCAAGCCCTGCATTGCCCAAATTAGCAACTCTCCGGCCGGCTCTGTACCGTACCTTCTGGCCCTCAGCTGGCCTATGGTGAGGCACGGCACGGTCAATCGCGTGCTCGCGCGGCATTAGATACAAAACCACGCGACGCACTTGAAGGGATCAACCTTCGAAGGTCAGCGCCAACAATCTATCAGGGCGCGCGTCTGTCGCAAGCACACTCACTTTGACCAGCGTTGGGTGCGCAGCGGGTTTCGTGTCCATCGAGAGAGTCAGAGATAGTGAGCCTGCAGATAGGCGGAGCTCGGTCTCTGCTATAGGTGCCACTGAGATTATATGCCTCGGCCCGGAAGGACGGCCTGTCAGGGAGATTGACCTGGTGCACATGCCACATGAGGCGAAAGGCGCTCACCGCCGAAGAGTTGTTTGACAGTTATGCAAAAGCCCCCTATCACTCCGGCAGAATGCGCGCGTTTTTGGGCCGTATAGATTTTCCCACGAACATGACTGAAAGTGAGCGCGGCAACTGGGGCTTGCGGCGTGTTTACGCGTTCACGAGAGATAGACAGCTGTGTGCAATGAGTGGTAAGGCCAACGAGTAGCGGGCCGCCGTGTATCGAGAGCACGGGAAGACTTGCTGTGAGAAACTGTGGCCACAAAGTTTCATTTGGGATCGGCAATGCAAGAACAAGCTCGGACAACAGCAATCGTGGGCAGCAAATGTGACACTAACGAGCGCTCAACCGTCTGACCTTCGCTCTGCCTCCAGCGTTGCTCGAGTATGTCGTAGTGTCTATACAAGCCTGGGGTTGTGCAGCAGAACACGTGTCAGGATGCGGACAGCTCCTGACTCGTGCTATGCTGCACAGCCGCCATGCATGCAAGACTCGGAGTAGCGTACGTTCAGACGACGCGTAAGGCATGCTCGCCCGGTGAACGCATCGACGGCGACGTGGAGGTTCGGGTTCAGGAGAAGATGATGCCGGGAACAGCCAGACACAGCAACTGAGGCTTTTATACTCTCCACCCTATTCCCACGGTTCGCCCGCCGGCAGCCCATGAAGGAAAGATGAGGGAAATGTTCCGTGTGCACCTGGCCGAAACCTCGAGGCGATGACAAAAATCAGCGCTGATGATGCGCAGCAAATCTCTGGCGCTCCAAGTCCGTTGAAGCTGACGCTTTGAAGGCCCGCGCAGTGCAATCTTGTCGACCACGTCTTCGACAGCTGGTAAGGTATGCCATATGGGTCTCTGCGCCAGGCGTCAGCTCGTTCCCTGTGACCCAGAGGACGATGCGCCCAAAACGCCACGATGACTTCCCATGGCTTCCATCGCCGCCCATAACAATGCCTCCCTTCTTTTCATTCACCACCGTCTTCCCAATATTTCCACGGAGAAGACTCATGTAGGCCGGCTTCTGGTGCGCGTGAGACGACCGGGTGGTCGCAGAACTTGCGCTTGCGTCATGTTCGTCGGCTTGCTTAGATTTGAGCATGGAGATATCCGTGTAACAAATCGCCTGGAGCGGTTGTTCAATATACCGACGCCCATGCTTGAGCAAGATGTGCTACGTTAGCACATTACTCGAAAAGACAATGCTGTACAGAGCGCTTCCCGGGCCTTTGGAGGACTCTTGCGGCGTTCTAAGACAACGCGTAGCAAATCACGTCCTAGTAAGTGTTATAGAGCGTGGGCTCGAGCAGTTCTAACAGAGTGAGTTGGCGGACTTTGAAGCGTGTTTGACCTGTTCCTTCCGTCCACGGCCATCCAGAGTCGACGCTTGCGCCTTCAGTCTAAACAATTTATACTTTCATGCTGCCCAGGGCTTTTCCTACTCGCGTCCTCTATGCTCCCATAACGCTCTTCTGTGATTACCTGTCGTCTTGGCCCGAAATCTGTTCGCAGTGTTCGCGGGGTATTTCCGTTATTTTAACCTGCTAAGTAACGCGCAATATTCCATGCGGCCCCGTACGCCTGTTGTGCTCTAAATCTAACGGCTGCCTGAGCGAGCGCCCCTCCAGGGAGTCCGGAATGTCGCCTGACGCGGACCGACCTTGATTCTGCCTGATTCCAGCGCAGTTCCTGTGCACAGTGGGACCCGGCTTTCACTTCTTTCAGACAATGGCCGGCGCATCATGTCAAACAACTCTTCTGCACGGTAATCCGGCCCACGCCACAACGTCTGGTTATCGGTAAAGGAGCCGCCAACAAAGGGCCTCTTATCATGTCCTTGTACGTCGACCCCAATGGTCGAATGTCCTTTCTGCCTTCTGTAGAAAAGGACAAAGCGCAGGATGTGACGGAGCATGGCCAACCTGCAGACGTCTTTGGTGACGAGGATGGGCACGAGGTGAGTAGTCTTGTTACAGCAATATCTCACGATATTGATGGTAACCCCTCAAGATTCACTACAAGACTCTCAGTTGGCAGGTACCACAAGCCTGGCCACGTCCGCGAGCTTATCTCATTGCGCTCACAGTTCGTCGCGCTGCTTATGATAGCAGAGATCGTGAGCAACGGGATGCTGTCACTCCCCAGCGCGCTTGCGGTAGTCGGTGAGCCGTGCGCGATCACCCTAAATCCAATACGCATGCTGAGTGTCTCTTTCGGGGTGATTGCCCTCTGCGACCGATAGGCATCGTTCCGGGTGTAATCCTCATTGTCTTCCTCGGCGTCTTCGCCCTCTTCACTGCCAAGCTACTCGTTGACTTCAAACTGAACCATCCGGAGGTCCACAACATGGGTATGAAAGGACAAATAAATGCCGCAACCGCCCCTCTCATCCATTTCACGGTAGGTGACGCAGGATATATCATATTCGGACGCGTAGGGCGCGAGATTCTCTCCATGGGGACCGTGCTTTTCTCCATCGCGGCGACGGTCCGTAACATACTCGTATTCATGCCACTTTCATATTTACATAGCTTTAGGGCTCGCAGCTTCTTTCCGGGAAGCAAGCATTGCAAGTTCTTTCGGAGAATGGCCTCTGCGCTATCTCGCTTATTGCCATATTCGCCGCCGCGACATTCCTGCTCGCGCTCCCACGGACGTTGCACGGTCTTCGTTGGCTCAGTCTTTTTAGCGCAATGCTCATCCTCATCGCGGGAGTAGTCAACATGGTCGGGGCGGGCGTTCAGCCCGTCCCTGGCAGACAGGTCGATGCTGTTTTGTCCCCAAATTTCTTCGACGCGTTCGTGGCTATAACAAATCCAGTGAGTGTAATGCTTTGAACTATAGACGTCCGCTAACCTGTCACCAGGTCTTCGCATACGCCGGACATTTCATGTAGTGTCATGCTACACGTATGGAGTTCAATCGCTAATACCGACATTTTCAGGTTCTTTATTCTCATATCGGAAATGCGCCACCCGCAAGATGCTATGAAGGTTCTCATTTATTGTCTGGTTCGAGACTATCTCTCTTATATATTTTTCTGCATGGCCGACAGGCCGCCTGGACTCTCCAAACATTCGCCACGGCATTCTACGTCCTCTTCAGCGTCGTAGTCTACGTTTACATCGGCTCCACTGTCGCGTCTCCAACGCCTTTCTCCCTGACACCTAAGTGGTCAAAAGCCGTCTTCGGCATCGCGCTCAGCAATTTTCTCCTTGCCGGATCACTGTACGTCCACACCGCCGCCAAACTTGTATTCGTGCGTTTCTTCCGGCATTCTCGGCATATTCACAATCATACATTACTGGGATGGGCGGTGTGGACCTCTCTAGTCGCAGTCTCTGTGGGCGTGGCCTTCGTGTTCAGCGTCTCCGTGCCCATTTTTTCGTACGCCTATATCGAGTCCGCGAAGAATGTTCACTCATTCAGACCAACAGATACCTCATCGGTATCACGGCCGCTCTCTTCGCCTCCTGGTACACGTACGGACTCGCCGGGTTCTTCTGGATCCATGACGCCTACCACCAGCAACAAACTGGGGGATTTGACGTATTACGGCGGCGGTGGGGAATGACGCTGGTTAGCGTGCTCACCATCATCGCTGGGGCTTTCATATGTGTCGCCGGAACATACGTCTCGATCAAGGTGAGAGAGCCTGCGCAGCCGTCGGACCATTTACTCATGTACTGCAAAAGCTCATTATCGATGCCTACGCGGCTGGAATCGTTGGAGAACCTTTCACTTGCTAACATTCTTCGCCATTGTGCGGAGCTATCTATGAAATCGTGCATGCGGCCGAGGTATCAAGCTTGTGGAAGCTGGTGGAGGAGTAGGATCCTGTGGGCGTCGATATTATTGCGGTAATTTCAAATTACAAGAGTATATCTAGACTATTAGACACAACGATTTGCAGATCAATGCTACAGTAATAGAGACAGGCCGAATCATCATTGCCAGTCAAACTGTTGCAACACACGCTCGAACTCTGCGTCGCCGTGGAGATGAGCGCCTTCGGCCATATGCAGGTCGATGGGCGTCCCGCGCGGAAGGAGCTCCGTCAGAACCGTGTCGGCAACGTGACCAAGGTCGTGCGCCGTATCCGCAGGAGGCAGCAGCTCGATGCAGCAAAGGATCATCTCGACTATCCGCCCTCGTGTGATGCCGCTTACATAGGACTTGAACAGCGCAGTGAGATGAGCTTGGTCAAAGACACGACGCGAATCTGAGGTAAACACCACACGCTCCAGTGACGGACACGTGAGCAGCGGCACGACGGGTAAGTTCGAATGAGACGCGCGAGTATGCAGACTGCACATGCATTGGCTGCGGTTAGACTTGGAGGGTGCCGGAAGCAGCCGGATGGTGAGGGAGCCGAGCGAGGGCACATGCAGCGGCGTTGCAACTTTTAGGAGCCAATGCTCGTCGACGAACAACAACAACAACAACATCAACATCAACCACCACCATCTGAATAAGCGCCCGTCACCGAACGCTCGTTCTCGCTCGTCTAAGGCCTCACAAGCCACTCTACACTCATAAAAATCGTCTCTGAGCTCGTATATCCCTGTCTGCGCTCGAAGGAAAATTTTTCGCCGAGCCGTCATGGCACTACAACTCAATGCCGCCGACTTCGACGCGTTCTCCCCTGTTGCGTCCCTCCAGACCGCACCTGACGCGCGGCCTGTCATCGCGGACCCACCTTCGAAAGAGATGCACGCAGTCCCCAAAGGCTGCGAGCTTCTTGTCCGGAACGTAGCACCGGTCGGATCCGCCACGTCAAAGACCATCGTTCAACAAGCCGTCGACACCCTCTACGCAGAAGCGGTAGCGAAGAAGGGCAAGGGCTTTCTGTTCCCGCTCACGGCGAACTTCGCTGGCAAGTCGGACAACGGGCAGGACCTGTACCATTCGGCCGTCCTACGGCTGCACGAGGCAGCCGCTACACTCTTCCCGGGTCGCCCTACGCCCAAGCTCCTCGAGGCATGGATACCGGTCCTGAAGCAGGCTCACCCGACATGGGAGGTGATCCCAGCACCGCTCTCGTTTGGGCGCGACAAGCGGTCCTGGCTGTCGGTTCACGACGCGCAGAATGCCGACACCCTGCTCAAAGAGATCCGAGCTGCTCTGGCCGAAATGAACATCCCGCTCGTCTCTTCATACCGCGCAAAGGTCACCGATGTTCTCTATTTCGTCTTCACCTCGCCTTCCGCTGTCGAGGAGGTTCTGAAGAAGCCGCTCGTCGTCAAGTCGTCCAAGCAGCCTGTCCGTTTCCAGCGCTCGTTCCAAATCGACCCGCTGCACATCTTCGAAATCGCCGTCAGTGGATACAGCCAGTACGACCAGTCTATCGCCTCGCACCTACGCTCCGTCTTTGAGCACGGCTATCGCACCAAGGACCACCCCAAGGAACAGCCAGTCATCATTGACGCACGCGTCTCTGGTGACTATTTCCTGGTCACACTGCGCGATTGGGACACAACGGCCCGTGCGCTTGATAACCGCGAGGTCTGGCAGCAACTCGTCGCCGAACGGTACCCCCTATTGGGCCGGCCACGGCTCCTGTTCGACGTTAACGACTCACCGCGGGAGCGCGCATGGGATCCGAAGATGACGACGCTCGCGAACGGCTCGCAGGCGTACGCCGATGACCGCTTCAATGAGGTCTTTCGTTCTATTGAGGCCGTCCGCACGGACAACGCTCGCCAGTACCAGGAGCTGTCCGTGCAGACAGCAACCATTGCTTCAAGCCTTGCGCAGGTCACGGCAGTGACTAAGGAGCTCCGATTGGCAGTGACAGCCGCTGACTCGCTCGCAACTGCCCGGGAGCTGGTCAACACTATCAATTCTGACCTGTCGCAGATGCGGATAGACTTGCTCCTCGCTACACCCGAAGAGAAACCCGCCCTGATGCAGGCGTTGAAGGATCGCGCGCAAGAGCTGAAGGCTGCACGCGCCGAATTGGATGCCGCCCGTGCCGTCCAACAGTCTATCCAGCCCACTCTCCAACTTCCTGCCCCGCCTTCCGTCCCTTCCACCCCGCAGAATAAGCGCACGCTCCCGCCCTCTACCCCCACATCTATGCCGCGCCGTAACGGCAGTCGCGTCTCGCAGATCGCTCAGCCACCTCCTCCGCCCAACTTTGCGCTGACTCAGACAACCGACGTTCCGATGGCGGACAGTGTGCGTTCATCCGCTGTTCGTGCTCGACAGAACCCAATGGCTTATCATCGCGCAGCCGCTTCGCTAGATGGAAGTATCGGGGGAAAGTCGGGCACAGCAGGACAGGATTCGTGCTACGTGCCTCTCAGGAACGTACATCGCATAGAGAAACATCCCGACTCATTATTGTCTTTCCTTTATTTTCCTAGACGTCCACCACGCAGCCCATCTCTGCCATTCTCTTTCCGCCTCGCGTTAATCCTCCTAATCTCCCTCTCCTTCGTGTCGCTTGTCTCTGCATCAGCCAGCATTCCTTTCCGCTCCCATTCACCTGCATCTCCGCTAATCATATACTCTGTCAATGCAAATGGCGCTATCGGCGCTTACAAGATGGACTCCTTGCGCAGTGCCATAATCGCGCGACGACCTCATGTCTTTGTCATCTGCGAGACCAAGACAGCAAAGCGCGTTTCTAGCTCCCTTCCACATTCAGATTATTTCATATACGAAGAGGCGGGGGTGCCATCGGACAACTTCCACACCTTCAAGTGGGGAGTAGTCGTTGGAATTCGGCGGGATGTACAACACGACCCGCCTTTGCCAACGCCGCCACCACTGCGCGGCCGAGCAATCGCTGTAGATCTTACACTTCGTGCGATACCAAACGCTGGCTTCCGTCATCGCTTCATGGGCATATATGCACCATACGAGCCGTGGTCTGTGCGCCCTGGTCACAATCCACGGGGCGCTGTGACCGATGCATTCTGGACAGCCGTAGAACATTGGTGCAATGAAGCGCCAGATGGCTCGTGGTCCATGGCGGGTGACTGCAATGCAACACTATCGTCATCTGAATCGGTTAGCCATCGCAACCAGGGCGACAACCGTTTCCGCCACTTCTTACAGAGGTCCGGCGGCCGCGACCTATGGCTGCAGGTCGAGGATCGTACCCCGGCCCAGGACTGGACGTGCTATTCTAGCACAAGGGACGAGGGTGCGAGTATTATCGACAGGGCAATTGTGTCGAGGGTCGGTGTAGCAGACGCGCACGTGGAGGCTGCTCGCCACTACCGCGACAAGATCCCATCTACCAACCACCGCCCAATTATCGCTACCATTATTCCCGTTCCCCCTATTTCCCTCCACGCTCGCTCCGACTTATCTCCCTTTCAACCTGTCCCGGCTCCGCCGCGCTTGCGTTATCCTGGCAAGAAGGAGAAGCAGAGGTTCAACACCTTTGCTGATCAGGTTGATGCGGCGCTACAGGACACACCCACCCTAGCGTCGCTCACCGACTATGCCCAGATCGTCGATGATGATCACTGGACAGAGGCCTATCGCGATATGACGCGTGTCATGCTCAAGGCGGGCGCAGACTCGTTCGGAGTATGCGATAAACCGCGGCATCGGGCACGGCCTTCTGAGAAGCCGCGAGAGGCCATACACCGCTATTATGAGATCAAGCTCATTGGAGGTGCGTTACGACTCTTGAACGACAGTACTGCAAACGTGAAACCAGGGGCACGCGAATACTTGCGGTCGTTCTTGGAGACGGTGCCTCCGTCGCCGGTACCAGTCAATATGCGCGAGCTGTTGACCAAGAAGAGACGTGAACTTGGTAAAGAAGCATTTGCCATTGCCGAAGCTCATGCGCGCAAGCGTGCAGAGGATGCTGACCGGCGAAAGATTATATCAGTTCTCCACGGTGTGTCGTCCAAACGTGCTTTCAACATGACCGTCTTTGAAGGCCTTCCGACAGTTGTACTGGACCCGAATGACTCCAATAAACTCATTTCGGACGCCGAGGCCGTGAAGGAGGCCCATCGACAATACTTCAGCCAGCTTTATAGGCGCTCTGACCCGCCCGACGTGCCAAAGCCCTGGATGACGACACCATCAGTTCTCGAGGTTCGACAACGGGTCGAACAAGACCCGTTCATTTGGCCAAGACTTGCTACAGTGCAATCGTTCCGGGCCCTGCTTCAGCGGGGTAATGCACGTCCGAGCCCCGGACCAGATGGGTGGGAGAAATGGTGCGTCAGAGCATTGTCAGATACCGCACTCACGAGAGTTGTAGCGCTACACAACTACATGGTCTTTCACAGCCGAGTCCCCGACTCTGTGAAGGATACACGCATTACCTCCCTTCACAAACGCGGCCTCATGGCCGACCTGCGCAACAAACGCGGGATCGGTATATCGAACTTCCTGCACAATAGTCCGGCTGCCTTTCTCAATTTTTACCTCGCCCCATATGCAGCGCGCCTGGGTATCATTCCCCAGACCCAGGTAGCAGCACAGCAGGGCGTTCAAACACGCGACTTAACGAGCTTCCTGGCGGGAATCCAATGCTGGGCGTTCCGACATAAGGCCACCGTTTACGCGTTACAGAGGGACCAGATGAAGGGCTTCGATTATCTTGCTCCGGAAGGTTTCTATGATGCGGTTCGCGCGTACGGTCTACCAGAGAGCATTATCCAGCTGGACAAGTCTGCCCAAGCGCAGAACAGGTGTTTCATCCGCACCGCGTACGGCTTTACTGACCCTATTGTAATAGACGGAGTCACGAAGCAGGGCGCATCCATGTCCCCGACCAAATCCACCTTCACCACGAGCCTCGGTCACCGATACATAAACGACTTGTGTATCGGGCGCCCAGGCGTCCTGGAAGTACGCACGAAAGCTGGGAAATCAGGTGAACATCATACTCCAGCGGACAGACTTACTCTCACGATAACAATGGTAGAAGCAACAGACGATTCATTCATCTTTGCCCTGACATTGGAGATGCTGTACTTCATCTGCCTCACCCTTGAACGGTTCCAGTACGTTTACGGCTGGCTGACGCAGTGGGCGAAATCCCGGGCCTATATCATAGGTGCAGTACCTGACAATCCTCCTGCCACGCTCCGTCTTGGTTCAGTCACCACAGACCCAGGTGCGGACCCTATGACGGTGTCAGAGCGAGACGTGACCGTAGTTACCGACGGTCTACATTTCATGAACACCAAGATCAATGACTCCTCTGCTCGCGCGGAGCTTGTGCGCTCAATCATCGACAATTTCTCGCTACCATCATTTGCAGTGCGACCACCGCTGACCGTCATACGCAGAGCTTTTGAACAACAAGTAATGTCGAAGATACGCGCCTTACTGGCAATGCAAACCGTATCAACGGCGGAGGCCGCAGCTCTGGACGCGAAGGTGATGTCTCGCGTCCACCATATGATGAGCTTCCGATATTGCCCCAACAGTGCTATCTTGACGCTCCCGGTGGGACTCCACGGACTTGGTTGGTCGAGCATAGCGAGGTTGAACGCGTCCATGGCGGTAGAGGGTCTGGCACGAGATCTGAACCATCATGTGCCGGCATACCGTATTATGGCCAACATCACACTGGCGGATTGGACATGCGAGCGCAACGACTGTGTCTACCCCTTCGACACAGTTGGGCTCAAAAAGGCCATACATTCGAACTCTAGGCAAAGCTTGCCCATCGCGTGGATTGTCGCACATGACACGATGCGTTCAATGTGTCCGGCTTTGTGTCTTCGGAGGACAGACATGTCGTACGTGCTCGAAGGGAACATGTCACTAACACACGCAGTGAAGGTGGCAAAAGCGGCCATGCCTGACAGACCATCGATCAGCGCTACCGTAGCGGCTGTCCTGCGACGGCGCGACATCAAGACCCTCGCAGACTGTGGTTCATGGGTTCACGGCGAAGGGCCAGTTCAATTTGCCCCACGAACTCAGTATCCACGCACGACGAAGGGACGGACAGACCCCGGTCCCGCGCGTTGGCACGAGGCTTCAGATGCACTGAGAGGCCTACCTCTGTCTGCGCTCTACGACGGATCGCCCGACCTGCTGATACAACGTGACACACGCCGTGCGCAAGCTGAAGAGTACATCCGGGCTATGGCAAAGCTCGAATCCATGCCAGCAGCGGACATCGAGCATGATCAAGATGCGACGATTTGGGCGACCGACGGCTCAATGGTGCCTGCAGCGGCGGCTAGACATCAGAGCCGATCGGTCGTTGCGGCAGTAACTGGGCCTCAAACTTTGGTGCTTAAGGTGATGTCCAGGGCTGCAAGCATTTTACACGGAGAAGTGATGGCCCTCGTTGCAGCAACGGTTTTATCGAGTAACCCGCAACATCAAATTTTCTCGGACCACCAGAACTCAGTACGACTGCTAGGTGACCCCCTCTTCCTATCAGGAGACGAGCAGAAGATTCGAAAGGCAAACGGGCGCTCATACTATCGTTGGTTACAACGTGCCAGCACCGACAGTAGTCTGCCGAAGGTCATATACACGAAAGGGCACGCAGACTCCGAACAAGTTGAGTCCCGTTTTAATAGTTTAGCGGACCACTACGCAACGAAGTCGCAGGAAAACGGGCTCACGATCCCAGACGCACCGATTCCGACCTTTACGATGGACGAATACACCTTCTATACGGAGGATGATGGATGGATCGAATCAAACATTCGCGCGCATGTGACACACTTTCTGTCGCTCCAAACGGCGACCGAGTTGGGAGGCAAGTACAGAATGGCGACCCGATTATACGACCAGCACGACCCGCCCGATTACCCGTACCTCAAGGCGTATCGCGCGTACTCGGCAGTCGTCCAACTTTATGCCCGTTCCGGTCAGCTACCGACCGCAGCTACGATTATCGCACGAGGCGACTGGGCAGCAGGCCTTCTATCGGAGTCGTGCAGAATGGAGTGTGGGTGTTCGTTGGAAAACGAGTACCATATCTTCGTTGAGTGCCCCTTCTTTATGGATATGCGGACCGAAGCTGGCAAGACACACAGGCAACGAATAGCGCGCATCCAAGAACTGGAAGACTTGGATACCAGAATCCGTCAGAAGCTCTTAGACTCAGCTGAGTGTTTCTATTCTTCGGACAACGGTTTATGGCCACTGAAGATGTCACAGTATTGGTATGGACATGTACCGATCCTCAATCATCTCATACCGGAAGATGCATTCGATACGGCTCTCTCACGACGTCGTATACTTCACAAGATCTTTACGGAGTGGCACTACGCTTCGATAAGACTGGCGGGAAGGATATGGGGAGAGTTTACAAGGAGAACAGCCCAGGATTTCGAGAACAAGACGGCAGCTCAACGTCGGGGGTAGCAGCGCACGCAGCCAATAATGCACAGCTGCGCGTCGCCGGAGAAGAGGCCATCGGTTTCCGATCCACCCTGTCTGACTGTGGGTTTCGAAAAGTACCTTTATGTTCATGTAATTAAGACCCATCGAGGCGTAGCCTGAAGGTCCATATGGACTGAAGGTGGGTAATGAAATGTAAACAATGTAAACAATCTCCTCAATCCAAGGAACATGGCCGGTTCTGGTGACGTGGCGGTCAGGATGCCGCCTACGAGTACCACGGTGCGACCAGCGTCATTGGTGCTCGATATGGCTACATCTGATGTCCCGCCACCAGCTGAGGACACCATGCAGATGGCGAGGTCGACGCAGCTCTTGCCCCCCGTATTCGGGATGACCGTAAAGTCGCCGCTCTCGTTCGTCGGCGTCCGGAGACCGAGAAGACGTTCGAGGAGCTCGGGAAGGAACAGGCATTCCATGCTGCGGCACCATAGCCTGATGGTCTTTGGCAGGCAGTTCGGCGACAACGGCGTAGCATCCGCCTCCTCCTCGTCTTCGAGGTCGAAGAAGTCAACGGTTAAACAATCGAGAGCCGGGCACAGGAGGCAGAGAAGCAGAATCGCGCGCACTGAGCTCTGCCGATGAGAAATGTAGAGCGAGGTGAGGGTCGAAAGGAACGTGGGGCAGTCTGGCTGGGGCGCGGTGTAGAATTCCGAACCAAGGCGCGCGTCAACCAGTAACGGGGCCTGGCCGGCGAAGAGGGAGCGCGTCCACAGTTCGTCTCGATCATCGGTGTCGTCCATATTTTCCACGAAGGCGAAATATTGAAGCAGCGGCGCAGGTTGCTGCAGGCCCTCACGCAGCAGGGCATCAACGTCACACGCAGGGTCGTCGACGCGAATGATGAGAGTGTGGACTATGTCCAGGTAGGACCGCAGGCAGTGGATAACCTCTTCTAGGCGGACGTGGATAGGCATCGGCGTCCGAGGCGCCACACGCTTGCGAACGTGTCCGTCGCCGAACAGAAGAATCTGCCAGTCGGCGTCGGTGATATGCGTATAACGAAGCACAAGCCCGTCTCTAGTTCGCGCGCTGGCAGCGCTGGAGTGTTCTCTGTAGGCTGCGTCATTGGCGTCGGGATTAGGAAACGTGATCATGAGCCGAAGAGTCGGGATAACGAGTGGCTCCTTCACATGAGAGAGTTTCTTGACATACTCAAGTGTCTCTTTGAGAGCACCCGAGACAAAGCCTCTCGATGAGATAGTCGTCCACGGGGACAGCGAGAGCTGAGAGCCAAAGATTTCGTGGAGGATATGATTCGTGTGAGATAGGGCGAGCCGGTCGTGCCAGTCAAGAAGTGCGACGACCTTGAGGACGAGCTCAACTGGGATCGAGATGAAAGGGCTGAGACGGAGGGGACGTTTCGTCAGTTTGTGTCTAGCCTTTGTCAGAAAAAGCGAGCTCACGCGTTGGAAGACATATACAAAACAGGAAAGGTCGCGCAAACCTCTCTGGAAGAAAGAGGGTTGGGAAAATGGGGCGCTCGAGTGTCCAGCGATGCATTTCAGGAGGTTGACTTCTATTGTCCAGTTTCGGACGCGATTGTTCTTTGCGTTCTTTGTACTTTGTACGTTGATCACGGCGGAGGCGGCGGCGGAGACAGCCTCAGGAAGAGCTTCCAGCACATGAACAGGGCCCCCAGAAACGCCATGTGAGGAGCACTGCGTTGGAATGCTGCGTTGTTCTGGCCAGCACGCTATTTATGCAGTCGGGTGCCACGCTACCGTATCGACGGAGATATTAGGTGCATTGACTTGTTTAGCATGAGTAGGAAGACCGTGTTTCATGACCTACTGGAGAATAATTCCTGCTACCTTGGTAGTAGGTCTTAGCGTTCGATGCCGGATTCCGCAATAGAAAATTGTTTGATACGAAACGTTCCTCCTGCTGCACAATCTCCTTTTATGGGAACATTCCGCGGAAAGCAAGCCTTTTATGGTTGTTATCCGCGGAAGAGCTCGGTTCTTCGGTCCGATACAGCGCCTGCGGCTGCAGTACAGGTTGGACTTAACCAGACTTCGGCGTTGACCATCGCCGCCGTGCTTTGGAGACAGCTGTGATACCCCAACTGTTCCAGCATTACTGGCATTACGCCCGGCACTGGTTCACGCATCAAAGACGTGTAAGCTGAAAGCGGTGCTATCCCAAATGCCAAGCCAGGCCAGGCCGTGACTTGGTCCTGGACTGCGACCTCGACTGTCGCTTCTGCCGCTCATTCGGTGCTAAGTTAATCCCCACTGTTCTTGAACCACTTTCTGTCCACCAACAGACCGCTCTGTCCTACAAACTCGCTTCAGAAGCGCTGCTCCTGCTTTCGGTGTGGCTGGCGATCTCTTGGCCATTACAGTACTCCCGGCATGCGGCGCATCCTCTGCGCCGCCATTCCCTACGATCGCGCATCGTCGTCGCCAGCATGTGACTTCTCTGGCAGGCAGGGCCCTCTGCGTCTTTCCGGCGCTCTGCCTCGTGTGTTGTTCTTGCGCGAGCTGACAATCTAGTCAGAGGGCTCCAAAGGTCGCGCCGACCGTCCTCCGCACAAGCTGCGACGCAATCCTGTTTTTCATCGTGCATCGGTCTATTACATTGCTTCCCGGAAAACAAGTGCTGACGAGCAGGTTGCCAAACACAGGCCAGCCGATGGTTACGGTCTTCGCCCTTGGATGTGTCCCGATCTCGGACAGAGATCTATTCCATGATGCACTGCCAGGAGGCCTTCAACTTGCCGCGCTCCTGGTCCAAGCCTTGGGTGCGCCGGTCGTTATTGCGCGCTATTGGCGACCTTGTCCGCAGCAACTTGCTCTCAAAAGGCTGCCTTGGCTGCCAATACACGCTGCATATGGTGTGTATAAGCGCAGTGCAGCAAGATAGACATATGACGGGCCGATCTGGACAAAAGCATTTTTCTTTTTCTTATGCAGCGTTCCTGCTGGCATTCCCGCGTCACATCTGCCCCGAGCGCAGGAATATCTGCGGGAATCACGCTAAAAACCTCCGTGATACGTCCTAGAAATTCGTTCCTGCAGGAAATCACGCAGGAATCACGCCTGTCGTCGCGCAAAATGCGCAGGAACGCGCAGGAATGCGCAGGAACGCGCAGCCGCCATTCCTGCGCCCATTCCTGCACATGTTCCCGCACGTCGTCCTGTGCACTGCCTTCTCATCACTCCACCTAAAATGGAAAATCCGACACATCCAAACTAAATGAAAAATCGTTCCTGCATCGCATTCCTGCACATCTTCCTGCACACGATTTACATTTAAACAGAACACTCCTTATCTCTTCCGGACCGTGAGTTCCGCCGGCATCTCAATTGAAGGATTGCTCCGACTTCACGGCATCCATCACTGCATCACCATCATCTGACTTGGCCTCTCGTTCGCACCTCGCGCTCGCCCAGCGTCCCTTTATCAGTGATGACACCTCATATTCTCTCGTCATTCCCCTCTCCCCCCCGATTCCCCATTCGCTGTCCTTCCATTCCGTATCCGACGACGCCCAACCCTTACACCAATGTCCCGCGCATGCGGCTTCTGCCCGTGCCAGGAATACTGGTACGGAGGGGATCCCGTCGACCCCTCCTCCCCGAATCAGGTACGTTTACCTCATCACGCGCACGCGCGCCACGGTCCCACCATTTCTTCCCCGCTCAATTCCACATCCCAGCGTCCTCTCGGACCGACGCCCTTCAGCCTCTGCCTCCATTGTCGCCATTCTCTTATCGAGCACGGACCCATCCCTCCACGCCACCACTGCGCTCAACCTGGGTGTGACTGCCAACTATTCGTTCTTGTACGTATGCACCCCGCGCGCCGCATGTCTCGCGGCACGTCTCACTTCCTTCTCGCAGGCCAGTAGACTCCACCGCGTATTCCTATGTGTATGCCGCTGCGGTCATTCATTTGCTTCTCACCGAGACCGAGAGTGTGTTTTTCCTTCGCCCCCCGCGCTCCTACACCCTCTTACCTCGCATCCCTAGAACGCCTCATCCTGCCGTCATTCCTCCTACCACCGGCGTTTCTTCTACTGCGACCCCGTCCGTACATAATCATCCGACATATCACCCTCATCCACCTGCTGCGCCCCTCGTCTCCCCCCGCGTCGACCTCCGCACCGGCTGCCCCTCCCTACCAGTCTCTTGTGGCTGCTCCGTCGCCCCCACGGTCCCGCGTAGAGCCTTTCTCCTCCACTCTTCCCAGCACTCGCGTCGTCAATGAGCAACGCCTTCGCAGTGCCGCCAGACACCGGGACACTTCATCTGGCGTCGTACCCCGCGGTACCATCGGCTCTCGCGTTCCCCCACCCCAGCCCGTACACGCACTCCCCCATCACGCGCACCAGTACCGTCGTCATCGTCTCAATCATCCGCTACACGCGCTACCTCTGCCCCATACCCCGACGCTGACTCTGAGCCTCGTCGTCGCGGTCGCCCGGCAGGCACTTCCAAGGGCTTCTCGACCAGCATCATAATCTTTCCGCTTGATGTACGTCCCTTCTCCCCTTAGTCTGCTCACCTTTGCTTACTGAAAACTCACACTGTCACGTGTTCTCAGCCGACGGTCCCTTTCCGACCGCCTCCGCCGTTTCCCTCGCTTGAAGCGCTACAATTGACGGACAGCTTCAACCATCTTACCTTTGACCCTCACCTCTACCCCACATTTCTTAACCGCATGCAGCGTCTTCATCTCGTCGCCCAACTTTCTTTATCTCCTTCGCAGACGGAACCTCCCACGCTCTATCAGTCTATCTTCTCCGCTGTTAGCGCTCATCTCGAGCTCCACGGCTTTGCCCTCCACCCTCCAGAGGCTCGGCTCCCCCGTCCCGATGTGCCGTCCTTCCGCCTGCTCGTGCCTCGCAAATTCAAGGGCCAGTCCCGCACGCCTACGTCCAACGAGTCTTCGATCGACCGACAGTCCGCTCTGCATTTTGCACACAACGACGTATCACCCGATGCATTTTCTCTGTCTCACATCACACGTCAGACTGCCAGTGTCGCCCAGACCAAGCACGTTTACGTCTGTGAGTTTGCCGTTATTTTGAAAATTTCGACAATGCTCATCTTTCCTGAATGTTTGTCGTCAGGCCCGGCACAAGCGGGCTGGTTTCTTCGCGGGCCTGTTCACGGTGGGTCGCTGACCAGTCCCACTGACCTCGGCATATACTTGCCGACTTTGGATCATTACTGCTTCACTATTCGCGCGGTCGACTACTATGGCAGCCCTTCATCCCCGGAGCCCGGCATTGTCAACGGTCGTTGTAATCTGATCTGTACTCCCCTATCGGCCTCCACCGCCGGCGCAGAAGGCGGCTCTCGTCAACACGTACGTCTATTCCTTCACATCTCCGTCGTCGTAGTCGTTCATCATCTTACAATTATTAGTCTCCCATGAATCTGGACGCCGATTTTGACGCGGATGGCCCAGCTCTTCCAGATGAAATGTTATTATTCGACCCTACGTTGCAACCACGTCCTTCTACTCCCCCCCCTCCCCCCACGCGTCTATCGTTCGACCCCCTGCGTCGCAATTTGACGTCCTTCCCGACCAACTTCCGAATACCCTCTCTACCCCCTCTCGCGCCGCTGCTTCTAGTTCTCCTTCCACCCAGCGTCCGCCTCGCCCCCCTTCTATTCCCGCATCCCCGACCCTGCAAACTACTCCAGGTGACCGTTTTCTGCGACAGCTGGCTGCTCACGCCGAGGTGCGTAGTACTCAGGCTCGTCGCTCTGACTCCGCCTTTCTTACCCCGTCCCCGTGCTTGCTTAGCGGCCCGCCGCATCCACTCCCAATCTACTGCTCGATCTTTCGCCTACGCCGCCCCGTTCCGCACCGCCTGACGCTATCTCCGTGCATGGGTCCGACAGCGACCGTGACTCCGAGTCTGGCAGCGAAAATCATGACGAACAAGAGCCCCGGCTTGCAGCCACAACATATGCCGACTGGAATGTTTACCATCGCGCTCTGATCAAGCGCCTCGAAATCGCCAGGAGCGCCATCACTATCCCCAGCGACCACCGCGCACAGCTCGTGTACAACGTCGCGGCGATGATCCCGGCGTAGGTGCTGTTATGGCTTTCTTGCTCCGGTTGCTTTCCAGTCCCATTCGCCCCTCCGACTCCTATTTTGACCTGCGCATTCAAGACGCATACAAGACCAAGACCTCGGCCATAACCTGCAAGAACATGAACATCAAGAATCTGCTTTGTGCCGAGGGCAATATTTTCCGTATGTACGTATCCGATGTCCCCGCCAGCCCAGAACCGCGATACCTTTTCAAACGCTCACACTGATCTGTTCGATTTCTTTAAATAGTCGTCGCGGCGTTGGACCTGGCCCTGAGCGCACCGTCATCACCGAGTGTCTTCAGTCCTTCGTCTCGCGTGAAGAACTCTGGCGCAGGCGCGGCAACTACTACACACCACTCAAAAATCCCTTCATCGATCCCACAGACAGCGAGAAAAACGCACTCCGCGCTTGCGGTCTTGCGGCTGCGTGGTCTCTCATGCGTCTTGGCTACATTCCCTTCATCGACCCTGTTTTTCTTTTCCTCGTCCTATGCCAGCGCCTTCTTCGTCTAGACCTCAGGGACCCCACTCTTCTTGCTCACCTCGTCGACATTCCCTTCCTCGATCTTGCCGCTCGCGATGTATCGCCCGTCCTCAAACTTTGGCCGGACGACTGTTCCGAACCGATCCCTCCCCGCTCTGCTTCCTCCCACGCGCACATCCTGCATGACCGTCTACTAGATTTAAGCTGGAATCCTGTGAGCATATCCTTGCCTTACTCCATTCCTCTTCTTCCCACCTTCGCCCCTCACGCTTATGTCTCCCTTCTCTCCCAGACTGCACGACGCTCTCCTCCTCAACACAAGGCGATCGGTCATGCTCTCTTCACCTCAGCGTTGTTCGGGGTCAACCTCTCTCGTCATTCAGATCCACCCGAATGGGACGCGTTTTTCGATGGCTTCGACCTCGACATTTCCTTCCAGACGCCGCAGTCTGACGCTCACAGGCTGTCGCGTGTACGTACTTTATCTCATCCACTGTCTGTCCCTTTTCCCGTCTCATTCATGCCACCGTCTTCGTTCCCGCAGATCATTTTCCGGTTCCAGGGGCTTCTTCTCCGTCCGCTACAGTTACTGCTCTCAAGCACCTCGTCATCGGCATATGCTGTCCTCCACCGACCGCCGCGACGTTATTCGCGGCTACGTCTCAACAATCCGACCAAAACCAGTCACCGCTCGGTCGCTCAGCATGTCATGTTGTTGCTCGAAAACTACCTCAGAGGCCAAGGCCATCCTCCGCGGCGATTCAACTTCTCGGTCTCTCTTCAAACTCGTACTCTCTGCGCCGCGACTTTCGTACTCTGATGTTCGTCTCCGCTGCATGCGGCGGACCGTTTTGCCGCCCGCGTCGCCTTGCGCGACGACTACTATATAGAGGTGGGTGCTCCTTATCTTCGCTGAACCTATTTCACTGTCTGACCCAACCCACCATCTCATACTAGATATTATTTTCCTCATCCTCTCCGCTCCCCAATCCTCGTCGTCTCTCGCCGATGACGTGCAGCCTTTCAAGTTCGCCACCTGTTCGCGCTCTGTCAACGTCACCATCAACGACGCTTTCACCACCATGGTTTCCGAATCCGTCGCCCTCCTGCAACCATCCGCGTCAGCTATGAGAAAACAGCCCGTTGATACCCCGTTCGATCTGTTTCTTCACTCCCAGCTCGTCTCTTCAGCACAGTCCGACACTTTCTCTTCTGAATCCACCCTTTATTCCACTCTTTAACTTATTGATCTCCTTTCGCCCCATCCTCCGCTCACTCATACGCGCGCTCGAGTCAGTCAGTCGTATATTTCTGTCTCTGAATGCCCTTCACATCTTCGTTCTAATTAGTGCTAATAACATATCTTTGCGCTGCAGTTCACGCCTCGCTATATACAGCCGGACGGTCCTTGCCCGTTCAGACGCCTCTTCAGTTCCGTTCGCAGTTTCGTCCCAGCGGGTCCCGCTCCTTGACTCTGCATCGAACAACCGGTCGTCCCTCCGGGATGCACTCGCCGTCGAGCTCCATCAGACATTTCGCGCGCGCCACCATGTCCTTGCTCGTCGTTCCCGTCCTCTCCTCTGCCCTTTCCATACTCGCCTTCGCCGCCTGGAATCTTTTATCCAGCGCCACTGCCCGAGTCACGTACTCGTGCACGTCGCCGCCTCCTAACATCCTATCTCGCGCAAAACCGCATCGCAGCAGATGCATGAAGATCGTCTGCGGATCTTCCGTGCCTTCGTATCGCCGTGGCCTGCTGTATTCCACCCCATCCGGTAGACGAACGTTCACCTGCCCACTTCCCCACTCCACCGCTCTCCTGAAAAGGTCCGTCCAGTTGGCGCTGACGCTGCGTCCTGGTTCGTTTGCCTTCTTCCTCCTCTCGCGCTCCCTTTTCGACTCCGCGTCAGGACCGCAAGCTCGCATCACAACGTATATGCCGATGTCGCCTGCGTCCCACTCGCGGTATAACGTGCCGGTCGACGGGTCGAACGTGTACTGCCTGCGCACCGCGAGCGGCATGTACAGCGCGTTATTCACGCACTGATGCCAGACGTCGACCTCCGCCACGTCGCCTTCCTGCGGCAAGATTGGCTGCTGACGGCCGTCGACTTTGGCGCGGTGAGCCTCGCTCACTACGATGCGCTGTGCTTGGCTCCTGAACTCAAAGGCAGCCTTGAAGCCTCCACAGCCAGCCGCACCCACAGAGCGTCTCCCACGCTCACCTTTCCGCCATCTACGTCTTTCCACAGGCGCACGGGATTGAAGTCCTCCCACGCCCAGTCCTTGAGAAACGGTTGTCCGTGTCTCCCCAACGGAATTGGAGTGTTGTACTCCTCCACGGTCCATATGAAGTGTGGCGGCCTGTGGAAGTTTGGCGTACTCAGTTCTCCAACCCGTTCCCCTTCCTTGCCCACTGCAACGCGCATCGACTCGGCCACAAAATGCAGCTGATCGTATACGGCCCGCTCAGGATCGAAGTATCCTTGCCCGCTCGCGTCTTCTGCGCTACACAGAACAACGTTGCCGAATCGTCGACCAGGCTCGCTTGACTCTGCGAACCATAAGCCGGACGCTCGCCTCGTTGTCGTTGTCCGTGCCCTCTCCGCCGTCACCGCGCGCCGCCCCCTTCCAAGCAGCCCTGTTCTTGACCAGCTCTGCCCGCTGCCTCACACGCTCGGCGCGTACATTCACCTGCCACGCGGGTTCAGTGCTACACATCTTCCCCATGTCATACTCACCGGTCGACCGCTTTCACCGCCCCGTCTGTCGTCGTCTGCCCATTCGCCTCGCGTTGCGACATCCGCTGGCGTGCACCCGACACACCGGACGACATTGCATTCCAACTCGACGATACGTTCGCGACATTTTGCGACCGTGTGCTCGAGTCCTTTGTTGTCGTCATTCAGTCTCTTTATAGTTGCTTGCAGTTCGTCGTAGACACTGTCTTCACGCGCATGTCCTCCTGCGCAGTCCAGCGCCCTTCGATACATATTGCGTTCGTAGATACGGCCCTCGTCGAACCAGCGACTGCGTTGCGCCAACAGAAAGTCTTCGATCCCGGACAACATCGATATCGTAGGTGCGTCATGTACCGCTGCGAGCGAATCCGCGGCCTGAACGTCGTCATCTTCGTGCTCGACCAGCAGTGCGTCCTCCCTGTCATCGTCACAGTTCGACTGTGTGCCAGCCTGCCAGCCGTCGTACATCTGTTCCGTGCGCCCCTTGTACTGTCCGATTACTACTACCCGCGCTTACTCTTGCTACGGTCAGCTTACCTTGCCACCGGCGTCGTGCACGTGGCCAGTTCGAGCGCGCTTCGTATCCCGCGCGTCATTTGACCTCCACGTCGCCCCCTTGCGGTCAGATGTCCCGTCGTGCAGTCCGTCGCCCTGCGCCCCGCCCATTAGTCATTTCCCACCCTATTCCCGTCGTTCTCCACGTACCTGCAGCGCGCTTCCTTCCTCCCCGCCCCCGTCCTCCACATCCTCTTGCTCACCTGCGTGTCCTCGCCCGACTCCCATTCTTCCCGTCTGTCTGGCTACTGTTGGTATTCTGCGTAAGCTATGCGCGTCTGTAAAATAGAACCCCTACTGTAGGCAACCGTCGCTCAGCCAGCGCTCTGCAACCCGTTCTTGCGGCGTGCCTTACTTGTCAATCGTGTTGCCCCGTAACACTGCACTCGCCTCAACTGATGGCGACCTGAAGTTGTTGCGCAGGACAGAAGGCCCACAAACTAGCAATGTTTGGCCTCATCACCTTTCCCCGCCAAGGCGCCCTTACCACATCGGTCCATTCTTTTTTGCGCGCCCTGCGCACATCGCACTTTCCTGCAAAAAATCGACATAATACCTCCAACGGAACCGCTCTTCATCTCCGTCACTGCTGAAGAACATCGGCTGCAAACGCTTTTTAACTCAGCTCGGCCTTCCCTTAACACTACCTTCGTCATTCTCCATGAGCTCCTCGCAGCCGGCATGCTTTAAATTGGTGCGTATTCTGCATTCCTCTTCTCCACTTGTCCATTCGAACCTGATCGCTACATTCCATACGCGCCGACTCATTACTGTTTATCGACCGTCCGCCCTTTTTGTTTTGTTGCAGACTCCACTGTTGTGGGACCGTATATTCGGCGCTCTTTGCCTCGCACAGCCTCTCCCCCGCCCTGGCCAACACCCCCGCCTTCCGCCGGCACGCGGCCCCTGTGATCCTGCGCTGTATCCTCTTGCCGCCACTTGTTGTCGTCTTCGCGCTATACTTCTCCCTCGCTTATATCAGCGTGTTCGTCTTACTCTCCACCCTTTCCAATCGATCTTCGTTATACACGCGTTTTTACTTTCATCCACCTTGACTTCGCCCTTTGCCTTTACCTCGACCCTTCATATCCCCATCGCTCCGCTTTCCTTCATGGCCGACCACCTTCACCTCGTCTGCACCCATATGCCCGCGCTCCAACATTTATATATTCTCGTTGTTTTACGCCAACACAACGAGTCAACACCATGGTGCCAATACTCCTCAGCCTTCCAGGATCTCAACCGCTTCCTTGGCACGGCACTCGCGTCTAATTTGCTGTCCGTTGGCGTCTCTTTCTCGCCTCCCACGCCACTTACAATGACTGGCGCTCCCCATCTGCTGCGCCATATGCAGTCGTGGCCCCCTCTCGCTCTCTCCCAAGGCATGCGAGCCCTCCATTTTCACCCCAACTTTCAAATACACGACTACTCCGATGCACTTCAACTTCGCCCCCTCGTCTTCCTTCCCGCCGGCGTCTCTTTGACCGAACTTCGAATCACCGCGTCCGACTTTGCTATCGCAGACCCCGCCAACTGGCATCGGGCACACGCGTTGACTCGGCTGCGCGTCGACGCGCTTATGCACTCCGACTCGCCGCCGCTTTCCCCTCCCCAACTTACGCGCGCTCTGTCGAACGCATTCCTTGCCTGGGCATCCACCCTTCGAGTCCTCCACCTCGCTAGCATCTGCTTTGACTCAGCCTGTGCAATGGCGATCTCTCAGTTACACTCCTTGCGCCATCTCGACTTGCATCCAGACGCGCTCGATGCGTCTGATTGCCCGGCGCTAGATCACCCGATTCAAGACTGTGCGCACGGCGACTCCCCTGGTTCCCCACCAAATCGTCATGCGGCCCAGCACATACAGTGCCCGCGGTTGATCGCGTTGGATGGTCCCCAGTCGTCCTCCTGGACCTTCACCCTGCACGCCCACGTTTCAGAACGTCTATTGCGCCTTCTCCATGTCGCTCTCCGCAGTCTCCCGCATCTGCGCATCATGCATCTCGGCGCGGCTCATTGGAGTGTCCCCATCAGACTCGAGGACTTGATCGCATGTGGCGGTGTCATTCACCGCCTGGCTATCATATCTCCATCCTTGCGGTGGATCCAGCTTGCGCCGCATGGTACTAATCACCGCCCTCACGTTCACATTGCCGCGCACTGCCCCTGTGCCTCGCTCGACCCGTCCCGCGCTGTCTGTATCTACTGTGAGCAACAGCTCAGAAGCTGGTGTGGTTCCTGTATGCTACCTCCCTAGCCATCTCCTTTCCAGTGCAACAAATCGCCGCGTCACCGCTCAGTTTCCCTTCAATGCCGAGTGCAGACCCCGTGCACTATTTCCAACATCATCATCATCTTGTGACTCAGTGTATGTCCAATTGATTACCGTCGTAGTTTCCCTTCAAGTATCCGTGCGCGCACGTGTGCGTCCAAGTCCTTCGCAACACTCACTGGCTCAAAATCGATCTTACATGGACTTTGAACCCGTCCCCCACTCTTACCTATCGTCTGTCAGCCTGGCCGTCATCCCTCACGCCCGCTGCGACGGTCAACGCGTTTGCCCTGTACGGCGTCTTGTAAGCTGCTCCGCATGTAATCATCTACTGAGAACTGTTCCGCTCACTCATTTCCCGCGCCATCTCTCAGCCCCCCGAGCTTTGGCTCAACGTACTCTCCGTTGAAACCACGAAATACGGTCGCCTACGCCTGCTCCAGTCGTTTGTCGCCGTTTGCACACACGCACGCCGATTCGCCATACAGGCCGCATTTTCCTCGCTCCGCCTCCACGGCGTTCGTAGCTACCTACTCCAACATTTCACATCCGATATGCGTGCTCGAAACGTTGAAACCGTCTTTGACTACACCACTCGCGTGCGCATTCTCTGCGAACACCACGAGTTGCATTCTCTCTTCTTCGGCTTTTCCCCTACTTTCCCCCGTCTCTCATCACTTAGCATTGTGGCCCACCCCTTCCTCGAACCTTATCCATCCTCCGCCGATGACTGGCGAAGGCTTTCGCTCTCCCTCGAATTCATCTCGTTGCTCCGTTCCATCTCGAGTTTGCGCCATCTTTCGTTCTACCTCTTCGTCTCTCATGACTTCCAAACCAACGCCATTCTCACCCTTGAACGCCTATCCGCCTTGGAGTCTTTCCCCGACCTGTGCAGTCTGGCACTGCGCATCGGCGGTGGCGTACTCTGCACCTCAGGTACCCAAAACCCAATACGCCTACCCCGTAGCATACGCTCGTTGCGTCTCTCGGTTCAAGTCTTGCCTCTCGTCTCGTCCGACTACTGGATTGCGTCTACATCTCTCTCCGATCTTCACGTCGAAGATGAGCGTCGAATCAACCATCACCCAGACGAAACCGCCGATTCTGTCAGCCCGGTCGCACAATTCACTTCGATACTCCTTGCTGACACGCACTGGTCGTATTCGCTCTCCTCCCTGTGCATCCTTTCACTCAATCTCGACGGTCCCTCGCTGCTCGCAGTCTCCCAACTCTCCAATCTCAACCGCCTCGATTTCCATCCCGCGAGCGTCCGCCTCTCCGAAACACAGTCCGTACAATTGGCCTCTCATGTTGCCACCGCGCAGCGACATTTCAGGTCCCCCGACGAGGCACGCGTCTCTCTCAGCGGCGTGGGGCCTTACGCCGGCAGAATACAGTCTTCTCCAGGAGTAGTGGACAACTTGCTACTCCCGTTGCAATTTCTTCTTCTTCGCCTTCGTCGACTCCCGCGTACTCCATTTCGCCGTCGCCATTGCCGGCTCGGATCATTCTCAATTGCTATTGATGTCCCCCGAACGTGCGCAGACGGTGCATCTCCGTCTCTTCGATGGCCTTGCGCCCTGCATCCCTCCTGATCTCTCTCTCTGGCATATCGGCATCGTCAACGACGACCCCTCCGCACTATATCTTCACCTTCCGACATGCTCACTGTGCTCCAAGTCTCCCCGGGCGTCCGTGCAATGCAATGCACCAGCCTGCAGACCCGCCTCGAGTGTCAGCGCTCCAACAGCGCGTACGATAACCCCCTGCAGGACGAGGCTTGCGCCATGTTCGATAGTGTCTCCACGTTCCCATAGAAGTCTCACTCATTCGCTTTACGTCATGTCACCTGTCTATACTCTTATGCCCAATTCACATGATACAAACCCTTTAATCCTTCCCTTGCCAGAAAGAAAACCTGGTATCATATAAGCTGCTATCTTTGAGTTGAGCGCCCGAGCGCGCATCCACCAGCGTCTCACCTCAAAACGCTGACAGCCAGCGGCTCACTTGCGCTGTCTCCGCCATAACTCTCTACAAGTCAGCGTCCTCCAAACGCTGTTCCCGCACGACTATGTCAAAACATGCGCTCAAGCCGTGTTACACAGCGCTATGTGCGTTTTGTGCGGACCCTGCTCAGCGGACGCACTGCGTGCATCAGATTTGACGACTACAAAACGCAGTTCTTCGCAGTCAACGGCGGAATTGGACAAGGTGAGCCTCTGTCGATGCTGCTATGTCTACAACGCCAACTTGCTTGACTGGGGTGACGGGAAACGGACCGTTCCGCTGGGCTTCGTTCAATCTGGCTTCCTCCCTGGTGGACGCCATTTCGCGTCGAACGCGATGGCGGCGTACGCGAATGGCCTGCAACACACAACTCACCTTGAGGTAATTGACGTTTGTACGCCTCTGAAGCGCAAACTACTTGGAAATTGCAGGAGCGAGCTCTGGAGACGAGGCAAGACAATCGACAACGTCTCAGCGGTATTCATTACACCTGTCATGCGATCCGCACTGACTGACCTTCTCGATATCATGGCAGATCTATGGCCCATTTCTGCTGCTAATCCACACAGTCTCCTATCGGTAAATCTTTTGTATGAGCAGTCTGCCGGCCGACCATCCGCTGTTTCCGTATGTTCACCGCTGCGCACGTACGGCACGTAATCTCCGACCCCTGGCCTCTGCACTTGCTTTCTCTGCATACCGACTCGATCCTGATCGCGTCCAGTACATTATCCCCTTTTGTCGCCGACCGGACTGCACGTCTGTGTTTGCCACCCACATTACCCCGGCCCGTGCCACTGGAATTGCGGAGCCGCTAGCGTCTCCGCAAAACGAATCTCGCGTTTTCTCTGATGTTAAGTCGGGGCCGCTGTGCCTGACCTGGACGCCTGCTCATGAAGGCAATCTGCGACAAACGCCGCGGCGGACAGCGTGTTTTCAACTTGCGGCCGCCGGACCAGCTGCGACGAGCGCCAGCCTCAGTCTCCCACCGATTCTTCGCCGCAGCTTACCACTATGTTCCTCTGCGCTAAGACAGTCGCATACTCGAACTCTCAGGCACTCTGGGCTCTGTACCACCGCTACTCTCACCTGGACTAACTCCCAACGCCGTCCGCCAGTCGTCGCTTGCTGCTTCCACTACCCACAAGACACATGAGCATTATCACTCAGCTCATAACGTGCCACGTGCCGCTCAACAAGCACCTCGCCCGCATCAAGCCAGCAGACAGCTCGCTATGTCCTAGCTGTCTCGCAGCCGCCGAGTCGGTGTGGCGTTACGTTCTGGAGTTCCTGGCCAACTCCCGCGAGCGCTGGGTAATGAGGACGCGGGCATGACGTGACGGACGGTGGGCAGCTATAGACACTGCTTTACACAAACTGAGGAATGCGCCGTCTGCTCCGCTGTGTGGCGAAGACCGACCTCTACACAGGGTATCATTTCCACTGAGCATTGCGTACATTCTCTCTCCCATTTACAGTACGTTCAGCGACGCACAGACGGAGCAATAAACTAGTTCTCAATCACCAGACTGTCCGCCGTGAGCCTGTCGTGTCACGTACATCCCGGCATTGCAAACGCCGTTTGGCCAGTGCCCCCCGAAGCACCTGCGACTGATTATAAAGGGGACGCCCTGATACATATCTATACCTGTAGTTTGCAAGCAATGTAATCTCACATGTACATGTCCACATAGGCTCAGCTTCACGGACAATATATGGTCTCAAAAAGAAACAAGTCAGGGACCTCGTCCGGCACTTTGATCACGAAATGAAACAATGCGTGCAAAGTGCGTCTTCGTGCGCGAGGGGGTTTGCAACGGTTGTCTCTTCTACGGCGGTCTCCATGGACGACGAAATTTGCAGGGCGTCACACAAAGAGTTGACTCCAGTGCGCGGGCAGTTGGACTCCGAGTGCGATCCGTTGACTCGGCGCCATGTTGCTGGTTCGAGCGCCGCCCGCAGGCATATCTGTGCCCGGCGGCAACTTCCGCATCTTGCCCTCCCTCCCGTCCCAGCCCGCCCGCACTGAGTTGTGCCGCGCGCCGACGAGAGCCTCTCGACGCTGGTGTACTGTGTTGTACCTCCAGCGTCGTTGGAGTTCTGAACTGCATTGACGACACACTCCTGGAGGGTATGGGTGGGTGCAACAGCCACGCAAGCCCAGACTTCGAGTCTACGAGCGGTACCCCATCTTGGGTGCTGCACGCAACCTCGTTCACGACTCCAACCGATGTTGCCTTCGACGCGGTCTCGTAGACGAGCTCATGTCTGCAACAGTACGTACTTGATCACGATCATGCCTCTTCCACCTCCCACTCCTTCCTCGTCGACGGCGCGCGCTCTCTCGAGCGCCAGCGCGCCACGCACTGGCTGGTGCCGCGCGCTGGCGAGGACTCAACCGTGGTCAGACTCGTACTGGTTGGTACCTCTGACGGCGCTGTGCACTCGGCCGTCGAATCTGGATCGTCCAGCGTCAGCCGCACGCATGCGTCAACAGCTTACTGATGACATTCTAGATACCCACACGCACGATGGCAGCGCGCTCTCTGCAACGGTACGTACTTGATCACGATCATGTCTCTTCCACCCCTCCCACTCCTTCCTCGTCGACGGCGCGCGCTCTCTCGAGCGCCAGCGCGCCACGCACTGGCTGGTGCCGCGCGCTGGCGAGGACTCAACCGTGGTCAGACTCGTACTGGTTGGTACCTCTGACGGCGCTGTGCACTCGGCCGTCGAATCTGGATCGTCCAGCGTCAGCCGCACGCATGCGTCAACAGCTTACTGATGACATTCTAGATACCCACACGCACGATGGCAGCGCGCTCTCTGCAACGGTACGTACTTGATCACGATCATGTCTCTTCCACCCCTCCCACTCCTTCCTCGTCGACGGCGCGCGCTCTCTCGAGCGCCAGCGCGCCACGCACTGGCTGGTGCAGCGCGCTGGCGAGGACTCAACCGTGGTCAGACTCGTACTGGTTGGTACCTCTGACGGCGCTGTGCACTCGGCCGTCGAATCTGGATCGTCCAGCGTCAGCCGCACGCATGCGTCAACAGCTTACTGATGACATTCTAGATACCCACACGCACGATGGCAGCGCGCTCTCTGCAACGGTACGTACTTGATCACGATCATGTCTCTTCCACCCTCCCACTCCTTCCTCGTCGACGCGCGCGCTCTCTCGGCGCCAGCGCGCCACGCACTGGCTGGTGCCGCGCGCTGGCGAGGACTCAACCGTGGTCAGACTCGTACTGGTTGGTACCTCTGACGGCGCTGTGCACTCGGCCGTCGAATCTGGATCGTCCAGCGTCAGCCGCACGCATGCGTCAACACCTTACTCACGATATTTCAGTTACTTCAAGACTTCAGACGTGCGAGAGAATAGATATCTGGAGTATGCAGGCGCGAGATACACCATGTATGAATCTACCCATACCATTAGTCAGGCTGCTATGTAATTCTCTCAACAATGAACCCCTTCTACGGCATCTCAGTTCCTCCCTGCGCATGCCGCATGGCCGGGTTTGATGCCCGGAAACTACTTAAACTTGCTTCGGCTTGTCTCTCGCCTTGTGAACACCCATCGACTCCTTGGCTCTTTCATCAACCTTGCCCTCTGTCTGTGTACGATGGAACAAACGGGTGCTGCTATTATTCCCGTATCGCCAACTACTACTGGGACACAGACTCTTGACCGTTCCCTGGCTGTTCCACCTCCACCTTCGCTCATGTTCCAACCATCAACCCACAACACCCGAATCGAGCGCCTCTGGTCCCAGCTCATCGCCCGCCAGCTCGTCGCCCACCAAGCTCGAGGTGCTGATTCCCAAGCCATGTTCCAACCATCAACCCACAACACCCGAATCGAGCGCCTCTGGTCCCAGCTCATCGCCCGCCAGCTCGTCGCCCACCAAGCTCGAGGCCGCCAGCCGCCACCAAGCTCGCCCACCAGCTCGTCGCCCACCAAGCGAGGTGCTGATTCCCAAGCCGATGCATGATGAACCAGAAGCCCGCCGTCCGTCTTGCTCAATCCGCGCGGTCGCACCCATATAGTACGCTCTCTCTGTTCGTCTTTGCAGCACAGCACGTTCTCGCGTCAGTGCGAAAGGGCTGACCTGGGTTGATAGGTCAAATACGCATCGCAGCTTCGTAGGGGTTGGTCGTCGGTGTTTGTTCTGCTATTGCTATTCTCCGTTGCAATCGGTCACCTCACGGACAGCACCTTGTTTGTGGACCTTGATCTGTCGAATATCATGCAAATCATCATCAGAATCCTTTAGCATAGCCTCAGCAAACCCCTTTTGCGCCGCCGCTGAATCCCGACAGTCTACTTCGCAATTTGTCACGCTCACGCTCGTTACATATTATGCGCATACACACGCCGCTGTTCCTCGCGTTATTCTTCATGCCCAGTCCCGCCCCGTCACTGGTCTTGAGCAGCCCGAGCCGCCCGATCCCGGCATACACGACCCGCGCCCCCTCAGACAGCCCGCGGACGTGGGCGGCGGCCGCGGGCGTGCTCGAGGGGGCGCTCGCGGTTCTGCCCGCGGGGGTGCGCAATCCTCGAACGCTCCAGTCAGTTGTATTGCCCGAGACCGCCCCCGTCGTCAGATCAAGGCACCGCGACCACCGCAGGACTACTACAACGACGATGACGAGGAGCGCCTGCGCCAGAGAGTCGAGCAACAGGGCAAAAAAAGGAAACGAGCATCAGTGAATGGTGGACCTAGCGAGCAAGCGGACGACGCCAACGGCGGGATCCCTCAGGTCACGCCGTCTGTCCAGCCCGCGCTTTCCCCAAGTCACTCATCTCCGCCGCAGTCGAACCTGTCGGAGACCGCGCCTGAGCTTTGCCTCGCTGCCGCTCAACAGCGCACGTCCTCGCCAACTTTGTCCGGCGCCGTCCACGGCGGTCCTATGGCCTCCACAACCGACGCCGTCACAGACGAAGACTTATCGTCACCGACGCTGCCCGTGTTGCCTACCTTTTCTGTCCCGCATGTGGCCGCAGCACCCTTTCCTCTTGAGCCTGCCGCCCGTCCGCCCAGCGCAGCAAATCGTCCAGAGCCCATATCCCGCGCCGCCGCCGCCGCCGAGGCTCGCGCCGCCGCCGCCGCCGAGGCTCGCGCCGCCGCCGCCGGAGTCACCGGTGCCTCCGACGAGCGCGGCGCGTCAGCGTCTGCTCAGCGCGCGCAATCTGCGGTTGCGGATGTGCGCGTGGGTCAACCGCACGGCCCTGCAACGTCAGCCGGCCTTGGAGATTCGATGGACCGCAGCCCGCGTACACCATACGTCCAGTTAGCACAGTCTGTACGTGCCTACTTTAGTGCCGTTATTGTATCACTCACCAGCTTTGTTTTCAGCTACCGGCTTCTCGACCGAGTCCTCCCCGCCCGAAGCAGAGACCGAACAGCTAGTCCGCCAGCCATCGTCTTCGATCGTCAGTGCATCCAGTTAGACTGCCTTCACTCACCCTGATGCCCTCCCAGCAGCACATCATCGTGTTTCTTTCCGCTGCCGGTTGTCTCCCTGGGCCCGACTCGTTCATTCGCTCAGAGGTCTTCTTGGCGTGCTTTCCAACCGGCTCACCCTTACCCAACGTCCGCCGGATCTTGAGAATGGCGAAATGTCTGCCCGACGAATGGTCGACAGCTCGGCGCCTCGTTGAGCGTTCATTTGCGTCTTGCGGCAGCGCCAAAGTATACTCCGTCGATACGCTCATCCCCAACGACTTCCGTCTCTCAACGGAGCGCTTGACGCCGCCTGGCTCATTCACCCTGCACGGCAAACTGTCTGATCTCCTCACCTCGTCCGCTGCTCCCGTTCCATTACTATGCATCAATCCCTCTTCCCGCCTCGACCTATACCGCGCACAGTTGTGCCCCGAGACGCCACACTCGGTACCCGTTGTTCATCTCTTCATTGTGCATTTCATGTTGCGGGACCCTCACCTCGAACCGCTCGCTCTGCTTCCTTCACTACCTGTCGTTTCGACCCATACTATCGCGCCTGTCGACGATCGTGCTGTAGTCGTTGATGGCACAGAGCAGACTGCCGTCGCGTCGAGCTCAACGGTCCCGATGCACAACGAGCCCATAATTGTCGACGCGGGCCCACAAACTCCCGCCGTTCGTTCGCTTCCACTGACCCCAAGTCCCCCACACCCTCCCCCCCCAGTTCCACAGGTCATGCCACTTCCGCATGCACCCCGCAGTAATTTCATCTGCAACAGAAGTCATCCGTCGTCACTTCCACGATGTTGTGATAGACATCGCGTACTGTATGGATCTCGCACGACCCAATCGCCGTGCCGTCCTCGCAGCAGAGGCGCCCCTTGCGCCTGACGGTTCGCCGTTCTTGTACGGAACCGCGTATGCGTCGTGGCGCATATGGGCCCACATACGGCGCATCTGTCAGTCCCTCGCGCTCGACATCTACCGTCCGACTGTCGCTCATCTCGTGCGACTTCCGGGCACAACCGTGCCCTACATGGTCACGCCGAAGCTTGTGGCCTCAGCGCTCGACGTGCCACTCGGTACATGGGGGAACCTCAAGACTCGGTTCAGGGATTTGGACGCCGTCGCTGGAAGGATTGACGCTGCTGTTGCAGCCCTTGACCCGTCCTCTGAGCGGCGCCATGACCTGCTCGCTCTTCAACATGACATCTCGTTCTACCTGGTGGACGTGAACATCCACAATCCCCGTCGTAACCCGATGGAGTATGCCCACGAGTACGCCATCCGGAACTGGCAAACAGGCGATTTCGAGGCCACCATCTCAGGGTGGATGACTCGCTAGACAGACCGCTTCTCTGCATCGCAGTAAAATGTCTACTCCTCGTCCCTAAATAACATCGTTTCGACGACAGTGTCAGCGCGTACGAAACTTATTCCCCCCCGACGTGATCGTCTCAGCGTGCAGATGTTCAGTGTCGTAAGCTTAGCGTATAGCTCGGCCGCGGTTGCCAACGTGAACAGTTCGCCGGCATAGTACTCTGCGACACCGCCCGACAGGCCGTAGCGCGTCAGGAAACGTCGGGCAGCCGTTCGTGCAGCCAAGTTTTCGGGGTTTGCTCCAAATCTGAACGCGTTTGGTGGCTCAGGTACCATGGGGTTTCCGAGCATCATTGACACATCGCACAGCACATCTAACTCCAGGACGAAGATTGCGTCCCGTGCGATGCTGCACGCATCAACGTCAGCACGCGTTTTGCCTGAAGTTCCATTTGCAGACGCACCGCGTGGCTTCATTTGCCATGACACAGCGTCTCATGTGCCGTACGCGGACGATGGACATCGCGAGAAGAACTGCCCCTCTGATTTGGGACCACACGCGTGGGCGAGCGAGACTCGCTTGACGCTCAGAGTTCCGTCCGACATAACGCCCTTGTAGCCGTCCACAGTTGTCCGCATTTGACCAGGGCTGTCGTGCGGTATAGCTGACGTCTCTAATGACACCACTTGAAGTACTGGCTGGGTCTGCCACACGGCCTCGTCGTCCGGTGCACAAAGCAAGATATCCAGGATGCTCGGCTGAGAGAGAGCGTCGTCAGACATCGAGATGTTGTTCTGCTGCGGGCTGACAGCATACTTCTTATATCACGGCCGGTTCATTTCATTCTCCGTGCTCTCGCTAGACTGTCAACGTGCACCAGGACTGGTTGCCAGTATCTCCTGCTCGCTCGCCATGGATACCAGCGATGTCCCGGATGTCCCGAAGGACTCAGGCACTTTCTACCTGTTCACCGAGGTCGTTTATATCGGCTTCGCTCGCACGGACACCTTGCACCCGGCCCGGGCAAAACTTACCGGTTTTCTGCACGATCTGGACCCCAGCCAAGCTCAAGTGAAGGCCCGCGGCGACCATAGGCTCGTGGAACACCCACTATGGTCGACAGCAGATCGCGGCATTGTACTGTTCGAAGGTTCGTCCCAAAATGCTGGCCCCCAAGGCATTGTGCGCGATTCACTGACCTGGCCTATCTCACCAGGTCTACGCGCTGACGGTTGCACTCGCATGTTTTTTTCGTGACGCGACCAAATCCATGGCGCTCGTGAGCGCCCGCCACGACAACGTCCGCCACAGACACAGACGTGCCCGCCTTCGAGCTCGCTGCCGGTGTCCGCGAGTTCCGTGTTAACGCGGGCGGGGAGCTATCGATCCAGGGTCCTCCTGTTGCGCGTGTTTACTCCACGCTCGCTGAATTGGCTAACATGAAGAGTGTGGGTCGACCCACCAACTACGTTCTGTTCTGCGTCTGTCGCTGGCTTTGGCTGACGATCCATCTCGCAGAAAAATCGGGCCAAGCCCGATCGTGGCCACGTCCTACACCCGCCAATCATTGCGATGCCGCCAGCTAACGTTCCAGCGACACGTGACCCAGCGCGTGCGGCACTCCAGGGCATCGAGGACGCGCGTCTCACGTATGCCGCCGCGCGGAGGTGCTACCTTGCCCGCCGCGGCACTTGGATCGCTGTCGACATCGAGGTCTCAATGAGAGACACTCAGCGCATCACTGAGATCGGGCTGTGCATCTGCATTCTGCCCAGCGAAGTTCCTGTCTCGTTGGACCACTTCGTCATCGCGGAGAATGCTGAGTGGCGCGACAAACCTTACCGCGCGGCAGATTTCCCTGCGTTCCTCTTCGGCCAGACAACAGATATCTCACTCGGCCAGGCGTTTACTCGTCTGCTGCAGATCATCACGGATGCCCGCTCCCGCGGCCCTCTCTTCATTTCCTGTCATGATGAGCGCATGGAACGGAAGTGAGCATAGATTGACCCTGTATGAAAGATGCTGAAGCTTACAACGACTCATTATGCGGTGCTTGCAGATACTTGGAGCGCGACGCGGGCATTCTTCCCGCACAGTCGGATGTCGCAATCATGGAACATTTTCCTCTTCCCGACGGCTTCGTTGCTTATTTCGACACGCAAGTTCTGTTCTGCGGCAAGACAGGCACGCGGTCCCCCGTCGACAACCGCGTCTCCATGCCTGGGATGATGGAGAACCTGGGTCTACGCGTGGGAAAGAAGGATCTACATAACGCCGGCAATGATGCTAAAGTTCGTACCTGCATGTCGCGGTCACCGTTTTATTGCTACGAGAGCTAACCAGGAGTCGTTGTCTGTGTTGCAGTGGACGATGGACGCTGTTCACGCGCTGCTGCGCACCGAGTAGCTTACTCCACGGACGGATCGCGCTTGCGTGTGCCAGACGTTAGATACCCGTGAAATTGGTTGTGAGGCAGTCGCGAAACACGCACCCGCTGAATAAGATATTGTGATCGTTGGGTTCCGTTATCGTCTGCTGGCTGGACAAATTGGCGCTAACGGCAGCGCGAATCGCGGAAGAACTGCTATCAGACACTTGCATATATTCTGTGAAATCACGCAGCAGCAGATAGTGATCTAGAGATCACCCAAGCCAACGAGATTGCATGTGCGTCAAGCTCTGTTGGGGTGCGCCATGGCCACATAGAGTGCGGCATCATCATGTCGGGCGGGCGCAGGGGTGCGTGACATTTCCGTCACGGGCCCCCAAACGTATAAAGTCAAGCGTCAAGGCGGTCTCGGTTGCGCATGCGCCCTCGCCTTTGTCCTGACAGTACGCGTGGTACTTCGACATGACCTCGCGCCCGTCTATGCCTCGCCTCCCGAGGATGTCGTCCGTCACGTGTTCAAACTCGGACTAAGCACGGGCGACTTGACGCCGTGGACGCTGGTACGAGTCAACAGCGGACTGCGTATTCACATTTTCAGCATCCACGGCTGTGGAGCTATACCTTGGTTCGTGCATACGTTGAAGTGAGTCGCGGACGTATCGCGGCTTAGGTTTCTAATCATAGTCTAGAAAATCGTCAAACGCTTCGTATCGCCAACAGCAAAAATACCTCGCACAATGGCATATACGCTTCGTGCGTATGTGATCGCATGTCTACCGGTTGAGCCCGACTTCGACGAGCTGACGAACGTTGGACTGCTCCTGCGTCTAATCGAGGACGAGCTTGCCTGGACTACTCGCGCCCGCCCAGTCGGACACAACGGTAGATTCTTCGACATGCCCTACTCGGCTATCGCGCAGTCGGCTCATGTAGCAACCGTCGTCGACGCGGTACTCGGTGCGTTACGTTTCTGGTACAGGCGTGTCTCTCTTGCCGTCTGACCTCGCACGTAGAGCGTACGACGAAGCGCGCACCATTTGGAATCGACCTCGCCGTCCACGACCTGTGCAACGTGCTGGCAGATGCTGTACGGATGCTGCATCGCACTTCGGCGGACCATGGAGCCGTTGCGTTCACTACGGTCATGAAGTGGTGGCCTTCGGGCAGCTGTCCGGGAACACGCGCGTGGATAATGGCTTTCGACGTCGATCCTTCGCCACAGCATCTCGACTTTGATGCGCTCGAAAGCGCCCTGATCACATGCGCCGGCGGTACTCACGTGCATTGGACCTGTTTCGGCTGGGTTATGCAGTGCGCGGCTGAACATCTGTTGCGCGCAGACGCTACCAATATTGCGGTCAGTACGGTATGCGCTGTCTTCATTTTTTTGCTGACCGCGAACACTAGAATATCTCGTCTGCCCTGCACACGACGGCTGACAATGTAGCGCGAGGTGCGATTCGTCCCGTCATTCCATTCGAACGCGGGAAGGTGCCCTATCTGTGTCTGCACCTGCTCGGCGTCCTTCGCGTTCTACTGTTCTGCGAGGCCCAAGCTTCTACCCTTCTGCCGTTCGCGCAGTCGATCCTTGACTGCCTCCCGAAGGAGCAACTGATCGCCCGCCACGAACATCGTTTCGCGCATCAGATGTTGAGACGCGCGGCTTGTGCGGCCATGCTGTCGCCTCTGATCCTGCCGCGCTGGGGCGAGGAGGACGGCATCGACATCGAGGTCGGGAAACGTTTCGCCAGGTACCTCCTGGCGCTGGTGCACCCCCACGCGTGTTCCAACGACGACAACGCGCCGCGCTGGTGGACAAATTACGAGTCTTGTCTGGCTCTGGCGTACGCCGCGCAAACGGCGAAGACTGCAGTCTGCAGGCACGTCAAAAAGCATCTCCTAGCGGCCTGGAGTTACGCCGAAGCTCAATGCGTGCGCGGCATGGACGACGAGAAAACCGTCAAATTCTGCACGGACAACGTCGGCATGAGCTATATCGCGACGCCGTGGCGGCTGAAGCAGCACGCGAACCCTCGCACCGATGGTATCCAGGACTACGGCATGTACCCCACCAATTTGTGGTCGGCGCGCAGTCCCGTTTGGAATGCTGTGGTGCGTTTGCGTCGTTTTCCGGTCATCTATCAGAGGGGGTGAGACATCGGCTGTAGCAAATCTATCGCATCAATGACCTTGCTGCTCGCTCGTCCGGCAAGACACCCAACCTGCGCAATCATCTCCTTCGCGCCATCAAGGCTGCACGCGCCGCCGTCAAGTATCCCTCCGACACGTGCTTCTTCAATACGTGCGCCCCCGAGGAGAAGGGCGGTAACCCGGGTTTGGACTGCTGCACTTACCGCTCATCCCGGGATCCCCTGCTGCCCTGAGCATATGGTATGGTCAATTTTGATGTATGACGTGGCGCGATGTTGTAATCAATGCGGCACTGTCGTCTTTGATGCAATCGGACCGTGTTGGTTGGGCAGACGACGTCGAAAGTACTATTGTCAAAACCGAACTTGCCGCTATACACGATGAAGTATCATGGTGACATCGAACATGGAACGATACGCAGACGTGAGAGGCCACGACAAAGCACGACATCTCGTGCCTCGCCTTAGTCTCTTTGGCGTGGAAGCCAACTGCGTCAGCTCTACTGCAGGGCACCCGGCAGTAGAACGTAGGCATCGATTGGTTTGATTGAACGCGAAGGTTCAAAGGAGCCACGAGCAGTACAAGATGTACGCTCGCCGGAACGAGGAGGGAACTGGACAAGGCGCGGTGATTGCCGGAGTCGGGCATTGGTGTCGGTTTTAGCGCCCATGCACAGGGGTCGTATGAGCACACGGCAGAGTCGCGTGGGCTCGGGCGAGAAGCCCGCATGAACGCGGTTATGGAGTGAGTAAAGACGGGGTTGTAATTCTTCGCGATTTGCAGGCTCTGAGACAAGGTGCACATCGCGAGCGGCGTCTGGAGCAGAGCAGGGCGTAAGGAATGTGCATGCAGTTCATGCCAGAAATGAAAGGGTGGGGAATGAATAGCGTCTGCAGATGTCGCTACTTGATATTTTCAAGGGCTGGGACAAGTGTTGTGGTGTGAAATGGCAACTGGTATTGTGCGAGTATGATGTGGGTATGATCCCGCGATGATGATGTTGCCTGCGGATCCGTTGAGTCGGCGCAAGACAGCGTGTCTTCGGATGCAGATGCGGTTTAGAATGCTGGAGGTACAACACAGTACACCAGCGTCGAGAGGCTCTCGTCGACGCGCGCGGCACAACTCAGTGCGGGCGGGCTGGGACGTGGGCAAAGACAGAGATTTTTCGAGCGCCGACCGCACGCATATCTGTGCCCGGCGGCAACTTCCGCATCTTGCCCTCCCTCCCGTCCCAGCCCGCCCGCACTGAGTTGTGCGCGCGCGCGTCGACGAGAGCCTCTCGACGCTGGTGTACTGTGTTGTACCTCCAGCGTCGTTGGAGTTCTGAACTGCATTGACGACACACGCCTGGAGGGTATCGGTGGGAGGCAACAGCCACGCAAGCCCAGACTTCGAGTCTACGAGCGGTACCCCATCTTGGGTGCTGCACGCAACCTCGTTGACGATGTTCAACAGACAGACCAAGGCTTCAACGCGACTCCGTCTCGTATACAAGCCCACGTCTGCAACGGTACGTACTTGATCACGATCATGCCTCTTCCTCCTCCCACTACTTCCTCGTCGACGGCGCGCGCTCTCTCGAGCGCCAGCGCGCCACGCACTGGCTGGTGCGCGCGCTGGCGAGGACTCAACCGTGGTCAGACTCGTACTGGTTGGTACCTCTGACGGCGCTTTGGACTCGGCCGTCGAATCTGCATGGTCCAGCGTCAGCCGCACGCATGCGTCAACACCTTACTGATAATATCATAGGTCTCGCAACGCACGACCGACGCGCTGTCAAGCCCACGTCTGCAACGACTGGCGAAGGACACAAATCTCGCCGAGCCAAACAGCCACACCCTCCGGAGTCGCACTGTAAGGTCGCAACCGCAATGCTTTGAATTCAGCTGAATGGGGATGGGGCCGACGCACACAGAGCAACTCATCATGTCATCGCACGGGTGGCTCAGCAATATTCGGGACACAACTTCTGAGGAGCGAGGTATTTGCTGAGCGCGTGTCATTCAAGCTGTCGTTGCGCTGACACGTACACCGAACATGAACAGGAGGCGGCGAGCAGTGGGCAAGGAGGGAATTGGAACGAGAGAAGTATGCCGCGGCGCAGAAGAAACAAGACGATGAGCAGGAGGCGGAGCGGCGGGAACTCGAGAAGACTCCGCCGATAGACAGGTATGGAGATAAATGGCCGCGCTCGCGCGCGCGCATGGATTGATCACTGCTACAGAGGGGCGGGCATGCCGTCGGGCTTCATGTTGTCAACAGAGAAGGAGCTCGGATTGGCGAACTTGTCCAAACTGAAGCGACCGAGGCGACTGTTGCAACCGGGAGAGGCGGTAGACCCTATTGCGGTTATTATGGGCTTTCTTAAATGCGTGGAAGTTATCCAGAAGATCGCAGGTCTCCAGAAACGGCGCACGCGCAACGTCGACGACGCGCTCGTGAAGTTGAACACTCCATGGCGGGAGCCACCCAAGTTCCCGTTCGACTATGCGCCCTGGCACGAGTGGCTGCTTCAGTCTGCCCCAGAGGGAGTTGGGCTCGAAAGTAGTTTCGAACTCGGGCCTATGCCTTTACCGCCACCATGGCGCCTGGACCAGGGGCGTTCACAAGCGCGGAAGACCTGCTGAAGCATCTCGAGACGGACTGGCTTGAGGAGGCGGACCACTGGGAGCAGAAAACAAGCATCGAAATCAAGGTGGCGGTAGCGATGGCGGGTACCCTGCGGGAGAAGGAATTGCGCGAGCAGCAGGATGCAGAGTTTCGCCGGCGCCTGCCTCCGCCTCCTATACCGCTTTCTGCAGCTCCCTATGTGCTGTGGAACTCGCTGCCGCGCGAAGTATACCGCAACGATCCCCTGGCGCCCACACTTCGGCGGCACGGTTACTTCGTAGCCTACACGGTGCTGCGTGCCCCAAGACCGAACCCGAACGGCAACCTGGTTTACATACGGACGAACGTAGACTACATCCCTCCACTTCCAGCAGGCAAGACGCCGAGACGACGGACAGATGGACGATTTGGGCCCGCTGAGATGTCTAGATACGCTCAGTGGCACCAGGTCGGGGAGTGGCATGCGGCGTTCATTCCGATGATGCGCAAGGACGGTATGCCGCACAAGAACGAGCACAGCAATCTGACAGGCGACATTGCTTGGTACATCCCCGACTTCATGCGGCATTTTAGGCCGTGCGGGGATGACGCGTACTACCTCTGTCCAGAACTCGTTCAAGCGCTCATCGGCGCATGGAAGACCGACTATGGGCGATTCGAGAACTTCATGAAGAAATATCCAAAGTTCGTCGGACAGCCGTTCAACGCGGTAGCACAAGCCAAACTGTCGCTCGACCTGCTGAAGCGTCATCCACTTTCGCCGCGGGACATTATCGAGGTGCTGGCGAGCTTCCAGCGTTGTATACTCGAGGTGCGAGGGTGGAACACGTACGTGCGCTGCCGTCTCTGGCTGCGCGGGTTTGAAGAGCGACTCAACAAGCCACCGATGCTACCGGCAGCGGACGCTCGAGACCCCCACGTTCGGCGTTGGACGCGCGGCGTGTTCACGGACGACATCGAGGTCGCGCAGCGCCACGCGCAGTACGGCGTGCCTGTGTTTCACGTGGAAGTTGTGAACCCTGGGTTCAAGCCGCATGCGGACGATTTTGTGCCGGAAGGACCAGTATATATACCGCAGCTTCTGGAGCTGCGATACGTAAAGGAGGCGTGGAACGATATGCGCATGCTGGCGCATGTGCGGGCGGTTCAAGAGGATGTCGATCTACGAGGCGGCCAGCAGAACCCCACGCCGCACCCGATAGAAGATGATCACCCGGCGCAGCTCGATTACGGGCTGCAGCCCACTAACAACGACGTGGGGCTGGGAGACGATGTGCGGCAACAGGACGACGACATCGTGATGGGCGACGATTTCTTGCCGCCGCCCGTGCCTCCGCCGCTGTCAGTCACAGTGCCCGCTGCGCCGCCACCTCCGCCGCCGCGAGTGACAGTGACAGAACGCGCTCCGTCACCGGCGCTGCTGCCATTGGCACCGGATCCCTTACTGCCCGTCAGCTCACAGCAGCCGATAAATCGCAAAGGATGCGTTTTGCTGTGAGCATAGTTGGTTTCGTATCTGATGGTCATGGAGTTGTCGACTACAGCGACGTCGATATGACAAGCATTCGCGGGGCCGTCGGGAGGGAAGAGACCAGCGGGGGGGGGGGAAACGCAAGCGGGACGGTAAGCACAGCTAGGCATAACAGTGCGAGACCAATATTTACACACGCGCGACTCAGCAGAGAAGGCCAAGAATCCGCGGGACACGGGCGACAAGAAGCGCAAGACGAACAACGAGAACAAGAGAGAGCGGGATACTTCCGTGCTACAGCAGAGGTTCCCTTACAATCGGCGCCGCGACGGGCTTCCAGCGTTGCCAGAATGGTGGCCGAAGCCGTGGAATCCAGCGGCCGAGCAGGTTGGTTTGACCCTGGGTCGTGACGAAGAGCGGATGAAACAGCTGAAGGACGCGCCCGACTTCCCTGTCGACCTGAGTGCAAATCCGGGACGAGAGCTACTGATACCCATCATGGAGCACCTAGTCGGCTTCGCAGGAGAAGAGAGGAAACGCTCAAACATGATTGCGTCGTGGATAAGGCTCCGTCCGCATCGCATGCGGGTCCTGGCGACGCAGCCGGTGCGCGAAGTCACAGCGTACAACGCGAGGAATTGGCGGAACATTCTCCGGAAGGTGATTCCAGCGGAGAAGGATCTCGAGTGGGGACTTCAGCTTGGACTGCGCCAGGAGCAGGAACCCGCGCGCATTGTTGTCGATGACGACGACGAACATGAGCGGCTGGAGGTCGAGATGGCGTGTGAAGCAGCGATCTCGGAGGCGTCAGCAATGACAACCAGCGCGGCTTCATCAAGAACGGCTTCTTCTGCACCACTCTCGACAGCAGCGACGACAGAGGCTTCGCCATCAGACAGCGAGCAGGAGCACTGGGAGGACTCGGACGACGACGACATAGACATGACGCGTGTCAACCCCGACGGCTCCGCGATCGCCGTAGTCAGCCAGTACTTCGAGCCGCAAATCGGAGGGCAGCGCACGGACGACGGCGAACTGCTGGCGGTGGAGGACGAGCGCTACTTGTACGAGCCATCGGGCTGGCGATGGAAGAAGTTGGGCAACCAGCGCGGCTTACGGGAGTTCACCTGGTACGCGGAGGACGGCGCGGGCGACGACGGCGTCCTCGAGTTCAAGTTATTCGGCGCAGCCGAGCGCGAGGAGTACGAGGACTACGCGCAGTGGTGGGACTACATGGGAGGCAGGATTTTTTACTTCCTCGACCACGACGGCATTCGCAAAGGAGGTGACATCGCCGGCGAGCGATTGACGAGGCCGCTGCGCTTGTTCCACCTTGATGGGGGTCGGAGGCCCGTGTACGACTTCAATACGAAGGCGAAGCCCGTGCGCATGCGTCTCTGGCCAGCGCAGTCATGGCGAGCACCGTGAGTACGCGATCGCGGGAAAGTAGCATGCTAACGCCGGCTTGTCTAGGCTGAAGGTACCGCAAGATGCGCTGGGTGCTGTTGGGTCGCGCACTCGCAACAAGAAGTTTGCTTTGCCGGACAGCGACTACGAGAAAGTGTACCCCAATGCACCGCGGCCGGGGAGCAATCCAAGGCCGCAAACTCAGGCGGCGTCGTCCACTGCCTCTGCGTCGTCCACTGCCTCTGCGCCGTCCACTGCCTCTGCGCCGTCCGCGTCTTCCTCGTCAACCAGGGCATCGCAAGTACCGCCGCCCGCACCATCACCAGTGACGCCAACTTCCGTAGCGACTTCCTCTTCCTCGTCCTCGTCATCAGCGGCATCACAGCCGTCAACAATTTCCTCGTGGTCCTGCGCGCTGCCAACGTTGGCGACTACGGTCTCTGCATCGCCGACAGCAACGTCTATGTCGTCTGCGGCGCCCCAAGCTGCGCAACAGGCTGCTGCTGCCGCCGTGAGCACTCCCACACCATTGTACGACTTGCTGCAGCCGAAGGGCCCGATGTACTACAATGATCGCGAGATGCCCGCGTTCGCGGACACGCAGGACGCAAACTACTCCTGGCGAGCGCAGCATGGAGGACACTCATTATCTGGGACATGGCGGAGCTCACATTCCGTACGGCGCTATTTGCGCTGGACGACTGTCTACGAAGAACGTACCCCTGGTGTAAGAAGTTGAACACGGAGACAGCGGTACAACGGCAGAGTATGTTGTGCGCGATCTGGGGGGATTCGTCATTCGTCCCGGACGGGCCGAGCCCTCTCACAGCGACGGACTGGCGCGCGCGGCAAGACTCCATCAGAGCGTTTTGGCGTGTAGTATCGACATGGCCACGTGCCGCCCTGCCGTCGCCGCCTGCTGTATTTGACGATGAGGCGGATTTTGTTGCTTTCGAGAAGCAGGTCTGGCATGTATATACGCAGACGTACGCGGATTACTTCTTTCGAGAGCCACCTGTCCCGATGCAGCACCCAGGAGTAGTGCCGTGGTCGGAGTAGGGACTTGTTCTGAATCGTCTCTCAATGTATGTATCATTCACGTTGCAAGGGAATCATAAGTCATTGTCATGTCACAGGGCGCGCAAGCATCGGATCGTCGCGGGAAGGGACTTATCGCGGCGGGACTGCCGGGACTGCACTGCTGATGGCAGTGCAGTGCGGGTCGCGTGATTCGTTGTTGGGCGTTTTTTTTTGCTCTCCGGTCGGGACAGTCTGTTCGCGTCCATGGACACTGCGCAAGTCGTAGACATAATCATACGCGAACATGAGCTGGTTTCTCATGACACTCGGATATACATCCAGACGCAAATCGATCACACCACCGAGGGCCAAACTATCGCCGCTCGCGCGCGCGTACTGGAACTGCTCGAGCGCGCAGAATCGGTCCGTGGCTCGCGCGTATCTAATTAATACACGAGCTCACTTGTCCTTGAAATTGTCAGCACCAAGACATTCTCACACCTACAGACGTCGCCCTTATTCGTCTGAGCTGCGCGCAGATGGTCGATGCGCTAGACTCGTACGCCAAGGATCAACGCGATCCCCGTGGTCCCACCGGACACGGTCGTCACTCGGGTTCTGACGGGGCGTCCACGCAAGCACATCGACGAGCAATGGCTTGCTACGGCGTCTCAATTTCGCGGCCCGAAAGGTCTAGCGGAATATCTTCCAGGCGTGCACCCACGCACCATTCGCCGAGCACAACTGCGTGCTGGCATCCGGACTCCTCAGCCTGCCGTTATGATCTACAGACCGGATGGGCCTCCACAGCGCAACATACAGTCGAATGCTCGTCTGTCCTCTTCTGCTCGTAATCCGGCACAACTGGACGAACAAGTCGCGCGATTCATGAATCAATTTCAGAACCACGGACGCTCTCTCATGGAAGGTCAGGTGTTGTCGCTTGGGCAGGAATTGGGGTAGACGTTACGAGGTCCCAGATCGCTGCATCCATGCGACGTGTTTCCGGGCTTCCTGCGCAGTTCGGTCGCCGCCAATTGTGCGCAGAAAATACCGTGTTGGTGGACCCGGTTCCCTCTGGCATCATGACGGCCAGCATAGTGAGTTTTTCTAACCGCTGTTTGGCGCCTCAATGTCGTTCGCGAATTGCTAATGTGTATGAAATTCAGGCCTCATACACTGGAAACTGGTTACTCACGCGTTCGTCGACGGCGATTCGAGACGTGTGATGGCCCTGCGCACAAGTAACAATAACCGTGCGACTACGGTTCTCGAGCTTTTCCTGGACACCACCGCCGTCTGGGGGTTTCCGAGTCGTGTGCGCGGAGATCACGGCGTCGAGAACCTTCTCGTTGCAGCGGTGCAAGAAGAGATTCGTGGCCGAAATCGCGGCTCCTATATCTGGGGCAAAAGCACACAAAACACGCGCGTGGAGCGCATGTGGGTGGACGTGGTGGTAGGCTATGTGAACAAGTGGAAAAGTTTCTTCCTGGACCTCGAGGAGAACGACGGTCTACAGCGCAACGACGAGTCTCACATTTGGCTGCTTCACTTTCTCTACCTGGATTGCATCAACGCAGACGGCATTGCGTGGGCTTGCGGGTGGAACGAACACCACTTCACGCGCCTGCCACCGCACCAGCACGTGCGTGGAACTCACTTACCTTCACCGAACGAGCTGTACTTCTTTGGTGAATATGTGAACGGGATACGCACACTTCACATGGATGGTGACGGAGAGTTTCTCCCCGACGATGAGGCCATCGCCAGCTACGGAGCCGCGGACGATCACGACGACGATGCCGACGATCGCGCCGTACGTCGGTTTCAGCACGAACAAGAGGTCGATGCTGCTCACGCTGCTGAGATACCCGACGCTGAACTTCACCCAAACGGCTGGGGTCGTCCAAGGCGCATGTTCGAGGTTCGCGTTCCACCACCTACAGCACCATTTGACGAAGAGGTGGTATCCGCGCTTCGTGAGCACCTGGCCCTGTCCGTTGACCTCGCGGCTGAGACAATGCCTCTGCGCCGCCTGTGGTGGGCTGCCGCTCTTGACTATATTTCACGGCTCAGGGCAACTTAGAGCTGAATGTGTAACGGCGCGCAGGAATGAAAAGGCAATGTTTCACTGTTGCGGAGGACGCTGGTCTCGAAATGGTAGAGTACATGATTAAGAACACAATACATAAGTGAAGAAGTCAAGAAAACAGTTCAGCGATGCGAGCACTGACCTCCTGGTCAATTCCCTGCGGGAGATACAACCTGCGCAGCCGCGCCGGCGGGACGTCGTAGAAGGGATTTTCGGACGCGTCAAGCCTGCGCGCCACCATGGCGACGAGATGGTCCGTGGCGCAGTCCGGAGACATCGTGCAACCGAAGAGGTCGAGGTTTTTGAGCAGCGGGCAGAGCCAGGTCCTCCCCGTGCGGTTCCCCAAGGGCCTGCCCAAGGCGTCGCAGAGCCGACGCAGGGTGCCGTGCGTGAAGGTGACCTTGCGCAGGACGAGGGCGCCGAGGTTCGGCGCATGGACGAGCGCGGCGAGGAAAGGGTCGATGTCTGCGCTCGCGATGGTGCTCATTGTCAGCTTGCCGAGCGTGCGCCACTGCGGGAAGACGGCCGCGAGGAAGGAGACCCGGGCGGCGCTGCCCTCGGGGTAGCCGTACAGCCGCAGCGAGCGGATGCGCGGGAGGGCGAATTGGTCTGCGAAGGCGAGCAGGTCACGCGACGGGGCGGGCTTGGAATATTCGATCCGCAGGACGGGCATCGTGAGCACTACCGTGCTGGTGCGCACCGCGGACGCCACGGAGGGGTAGAGCAGCGTGAGGTCGTTGAGGTTCGGGCAGGCGGCTTGGAGCGCGGCGATGTCGTCGCGGCGGAGGTCGTGCGTCGTGATGGACGATACCAGCACGACCATCTGGGCACCGGGGAAAATCGTGCTGATCTTGGCGAACGGGTAGCAGGCGTTGATGGAGTGCAGATTCGGCGCGTGGGGGAGGAGCTGCACCGGGCCTGGCGTGGGGCGGCCGACGCGGATGTAGAGCCCGCGCAGGAGAGGAGTCGCACAGCAGAGGAGGATGAGTAGCGAGTCGTCGGGCTCGCTAGCGTCGCCGCGTAGAACGCGAGGTACTTGCATCTGGACATCACGGGAGCAGCGCATCGACGAGCTGGCCATCGACTGGGACAATGGAGGGGGCGCGCGGAACACGCGCAGGTGGATGGGAACGTGCGCAGAGTGGGCGATCACATCGGTGGCATAGCGTATCCAGGAGTGCACATTGTCGAGGAGAATATCGTCAAGTCGGAGGTCGAGCGTGCGCCACATGGGCGCATACAAATGGCAAGCATACCTCCAGCGGCGACAGACGGCGGCCAGCAGAAACGGCTGGCGCTGGCGGTCGAAGAAGTCGCAAGGCCTATCTGAGTTCGAGCCAGGGCCAGGCGGCCAGGAGAGCTCGATGCACCATTCAAATATGAGTCCCAGGACCTCCACCGGCGTCTTCCTGACTGGGTGCAACGGCGCTTTCGCGACCGCCAGCCGGCCAGCGGATATCTCGAGCTGCTCGGCTGCCTGACGGTCGTATTGGACGGCCATCTCCATGTCCGCCTGGGAGATGTTGGTGGCGACGTCGGCGGCTAGGAAGCGCTGCTCGGCCGCTTGGAGTAACTGGCGCGCGTGCTGCTTGCGCCTGGTAGCAACGTCGACATCGGCCTGCTCAATTTGCACGCGCGCGAGGACGAAATCGGCCTCTGCGCCGAGAGCGTAGCGGTTGGGATCTAGCGGGTCGAACGACATGTCGGGTGCGTGACGGCGCGTCGCGGGACAAGACGTTTTGTGGCAGAGGTAAGTATTGTGCGATGATGCAGGTAGTGTCGATGCAGTTCAGAACTCCAACGACGCTGGAGGTACAACACAGTACACCAGCGTCGAGAGGCTCTCGTCGGCGCGCGGCACAACTCAGTGCGAGCGGGCTGGGACGTGGGCAAAGGCAAAGGTTGTTTCGAGCGCCGACAGCAGGCATAAACGTGGGCAAAGGCAAAGGTTGTTTCGAGCGCCGACAGCAGGCATAAAGTGTTGAGTTTCCGCAGGTAAACTTAAATCCAAAAAGGAAATGTCCGTGATATCTCCGTCTGGTCGCGCCGAGGTCGTGGATTGCCGAGCTGGTTTGTTTCTTTCCACCCCGTTCGTTCGTCGACGCCACGACCGCCGCTCAGGTTGCCACGTCTCACATGAAGCTCGGCGTCGAACAATAGAACGATTTTTGTAATATTGATAGCATGCACGCGGATGACAGACGAACTAAGCCTCGAAGAAATCATCGTCCTGGTCGCTGGAGATTTCGATCACCTCCATTTGACCTCACAACTGCTATTGTGAGAATATCATCCTGAGATCGTTTTAGCTGCCTGCCGATCCGTTGAATGAACGCTATTATGCGTTTTTGATCGTCAACCGGAGGCATATGTGCGCCCGGCGGCAAGCGCCGCATCTTGCCCATTCTCACGTCCCAGCGCGCCCGCACTGAGTTGTGCCGCGCGCTGACGAGAGCTTCTCGACGCTAGTGTACTGTTTTGTACCTCTAGCATCTTTGGAGTTCTGCATCGAGGACATTGGCAGCCTACCGACTGTGGAGGACATCGACTGGCGCAACAGCAGCGCAAGCCCAGAGTCCCACTTCACGAGCGGTACGTTGTATTTAGCGATGCACGCAACATCTTTGACGACGTCCAACATATCAAGGCCTCGACGCGATCTTGTAGACCGGCCCGCAACTGCGACGGTAAGTACTGTCGGTGCATTCATCACCTCATCCCCGTTGAGGGCCGCGCTCTCGAGCGCCAGTGCGCCACGCACTGGTTTGTGTGCAGCGCTGGTGAGGGCTCAGCGCTAGTCAGACATGTGCTGGTTTGTACCTCTGACGGCGTTGACGACTCGGCCGTCGATGTGCATCGTCCAGCAGCCTTGCTCGCATTCATGGATCGCTTACCTGCAATGTCACAGACACCCAACGCGCACGACTGGCGCACGTTCAAGCCAGCGTCTGCAACGGTGCGTGTTCGTCCTGCTCATCTATCGCGTCACGCCGTCCTCGTGGAGCGCCGCGCTCTCGAGCGCCAGTGCGCCACGCACTGGTTTGTGCCGCGCGCTGGTGAGGGCTCAGCGCTAGTCAGACATGTGCTGGTTTGTACCTCTGACGACGTTGACGACTCAGCCGTCGATGTGCATCGTCCAGCAGCCTTGCTTGCATTCATGGATTGCTTACTTGCAATGTTATGAACACCATGACCCCCAGGGTGGTCGACATGTCCTCCTGGATCCCTCCCGTCGTCTGACGTGCATCTAAATCGGCACGGTGGTCATCGCATCCGTACTCCTAGTGTCTCGTCGTTGTCGGCTATATGTATTGGGTCGATAAACCTTCCTCTTGTGGCACTCGCGGTGTGCATCGCTGACGCCCGGCGCTCAAAGTCTATTGTCGGATTCTTTGAGCGGTCCTGGCCAGCACGCCGACCGTTAACTATGTCTGAATGTTTCCTCTGATGCTCATATATATATAGAGAGAGACCTTCTGAAGTCATGACGGACTTCAAGGCGAATTGGGCTTCGCAGCTCCTCGACATCATGTACGAGAGAGAATACGATTCTCGCCTAGGGAGAGACTGCACAGTCTGTCTCGTCGGATGCGCGGAGCACACGTGCTTCGCATGCTTCCAACTTGCGCCGCGATGCCGATCGTGCATACCCGACGCTCACAAGCATGCGCCGTTCCACGACGTCCATCACTGGAACGGCAAATACCTCGAGTGTGTGTCTCTGCTCAGTTTAGGTTTTGTGATACATATGGGCCACGATGGATCGCCGTGCCCGTCGCGATCGCGAGACGAGGAAGATGACTATAGTCCATGACAATGGCGTGCGCGAGATGTCCGTCTATCTGTGCAGGTGTTCGCCCAAGAGCAAAGGGCTCTGATGCCATGTCTCTCTGGCGCAGCGGCTTGTTTCCGGCGAGTTTCAAGCGACCGCAGAGCGTGATGACAGTTCGAGTGCTGCGCGACTTCCATCTACTGACGTTGACGGCAAAAGTGACGTCCAGCGGGTTCTGTACGTTTCTCCGCCGCAAAACCGACTACTGGTCGAGAGATAATACAAAGGTGTGCATAACGTTCGCGAGAGTGCCGCGCTAATCTCACTCGATCTCTAGACATTGAGGAGCAGCAGTAAGCCCGCGTCTGCATGCAATGCCCTTCGCTGACGCGTGACTCAGAGTTCACCTCCGTCTTCTACGTGCGGCGCAAAAGACCGATTCGCAGGCGCAAGACGTCGAAAAGAGACAGGATGCTCTCATGCGTCGCATTTGAGCATGGCGAAGTTGGCAAGCCTCGAGCTTTTCAACCCTCCTAGAAATTCCGACGCAAGAGCGATGTTCGGACGCTGATGGAACAGACCATGAACTCGCAGAGGACGTCAAGTTTTCGCTCCCCGGCACATTCGCAAACGACGCTACGTATTCTGATCTCGAGCAGACTAATCCGTGCTGCAGTGGAAAGTAGATCAATAATACGAGGAGAGCTAGATGTTTTTACCCATTCAAGCGCTGAGATTGCAACACGTATGATTTTTTTTGCGGAACATCACTACTGATCCTTTGTAAGTGCTGGACGCCACTTGCTGCGTCACCGCCGCGTCCGTCCTCCGCGCAGCTGGAGATCCCCGCGCAGAACTTGAACGCGAATGGCTCTGCGGAACACTGTAACCGCGAGCTCGGATAGCTCGCTGTTCTGCGACGCGACGCTGAACGGGTAGACGCTGTCGGCGATGATGAGCTCGCCGGCGTACTGAAGCAACCTGTACTGTAACGACACAGCGCAGGCTCGGAAACCGGCTGCGAGTCGATGATGGAGAGGAGCGTCGAGGCCGCGAGCCCGGTATACGAAGCCCCACGCGAACACAAGCGCGTTCGTTCCGGTTGTCGCTCCGTCGCCGACAATTGGCTCCGAATATTCATCACTGACACGGCGGGTTATCCCGAGCGTTTCTCATATCTCAGACGAACGGTGGCAACAACCAGACTACCAAGAAAAACACTGATATTGCGAGGTATACAAAGCAAGAGAGCAGTTACGAAAAACACGATAGGTACAGCGGATACATCGGTAGCGAAGTGGTCCTTAGACGGTAAGCTGGGGCTTCAACGTGTGTGCGCAAAAGACAAAGAAAGCCTCATGAAGCAGTAGGCAAATAAAATGGTAAGTGATGCCCTTCGTGTAGTACACCACGATGTGCGCGACGTGGAGCGCGACGACGGCGACGAACGTCAGCCAAAAACCGATTTTGGGATGGCCCGACGCCTTCCACGCGTACGCGTATAAATCAACGAAAACCTACGTTGCGGTGAGATAAAATGACAAATAACTGTGATCGAAACGGAAAGACTTACGCGCAGAAAATCGAGAGCAAGCTCGGCCCAGGGCGCGCGCGCGCGCGCGCGTCCTCCAGCACCGAGCGCGGCGATTTCGAGGCCTGCAAGGGCGTAAACGCGCATAATGTGATGGACAAACGAAATACTCACCTGGAGCCCCTCCTTGGGCGGTCTGGGGCCCAGTGACAAGTCTCAGGCTGTCCTGACTGGCCAGAGAGCCAGTCACAACAGCAGGAGCTATATCAGAGTAAGTACTTGCTGCCTGATACAGAGCAGTAATTCACTGACCTCTGGAATGCAGGCCTTGAGTTTGGTTGGCATGTGCAAGAGGCAGGGTGGACTGGGATGCCATGGTGGAAGAGGAAAGAAGAGAAGAAGAATGAGCAGCATCTTCAAACTCAGCCGCCTATAACGCTTTCCCGGCGCAGCTCCTCAAATACGACTCGTCGTCTTTATTTTCGCTGTCATAATACCAGGGCGCGGGGCGCGATCATATACGATCGCGCCCACGATCACGTGCTGTGATGGAACGTGACCAACTGCCGATTCGGCGAGCCGCGCACGACGAGCAGGGCAGCGCGACGAGGGCGCGCGATGCTTGGCGACCGTGCCCCAGGACGCGATGCTTGGCGACCGTGCCCCAGGACACGGTCGCCATGTCCTGCTCCGACCGCGTTCGCTCGCTTCATCCCGCGCCGCATCCAACACTCGCGCCGTCGTCCGTGCGCTGAGCGAGCAAGCAGCGGATGGCTGTCGTCAATTCGTGAGTACTCTGCGCAATGCAGTGGAATGGACGGCTTACCTGGGTTTCAGCTGCTGTCTGCAGCGCGCTCGACCGTCCCGCCAACTCGTCCTGACGGCGAGCTCGCCCTGTGCGTGAGTGTATCCACTGCCCGTGCCCGAGCATGGCGCTGACCTTCGCTCAGTGGATCCCGCTCGCGTTGCACGCAGCGCGGCGCTGCAGCTCAAGCCGCGAAGCCAGCCCGTCACCCAACCGGCAGCGCGGCGGCAGCAGCAGCTGAATAACAATCCAGCTGTATAACACGGTGAGTGCTCGTCTTCTTTGCCAGGTATAACAGAGAACTTACATACATTCTTTGTCCAGTACTAGCAAACACAAGTTTCGAGCGGCTCGCGCCTGCCAGCAAAAAAAACAGTAAGTACTGCAAAGCCCCGCGCGACAGTCGAATAACTTACGATAGGCAGCTTATTCAAGTCACTCGCCGCGCTGGCCAGCGCAGATTCATCCAAGTCGAAGCGCGCCATCTCCTCGACACGCGCCGTCTGCGCCTCCCAGCGGATTTCGTCCAAGCCCAAGACATACATCATTACAACGACAAGAAACTAATGCTGTACTACAAATACGTGCTGGACGACAAGCCGTAATCATCGGTGAGTTCACTAATATTCGCGGACCATGTAACTGATAGCTGGACATTTCACAGGCGCCGACGTTTCCCACCCGCCTGCTGGGTGGAACGTCGCATGCATCGACGAGCGCAATGTGGGCTTCCATCGATCGCCCCTGCTGCCAGCGCCACTGAATCCAAGCTATGATCGTGTAAGTCAAATGTTTGCACTGCTGTATTCAAACGAGAACTCACGATCTTGCTGATGCCAGTCGTTCGACTCGCGCTCGTGACAGCGCGTGTCTTGCGCGATCGGCAGCACGTCGTCGAGCCCAGCAAAGACGCGTCCTGGATGAATGATGTAAGTGACGTTCGGCGCGGCCAGGTTCAGAAAAACTCACGATGCCTGTCCCAGGATAGGCGGCGGCAGCGGTTCCCTGGATGCATTCCAGGAGATGATGATCTAAGTAACAGTTTGCTACGTGCAGTTCAAAAGGGAAACACTCACGATCTGCGAGCAGGATGCCGTCTTTGCCAACGGCGCCGCGAATATCGACTGCGGTGCCGTCAACGCGTCGATTGGCAGAGTCGCGGCCGAGCACGAGGGCGGACGCGCAATATGGGCCCGCCCGTCGAGACTCGGACCCACGCGTCGAGACTCGCGATCACGCAGACACGCGGCCTCGGCGACGGACTGGCAGCAGCGACCGACCGGCCTGCGCGCGCAGCTCCGCGAACGAGCTGCCCGACAGAGTCACGGTGAGCTGGTCGTCGAAGCGCGCATGATGGATCTGCTCACCGTGCGTGCATATCAACTTGCAGGCCCGCATTTTGCATCGGCCGACGACGCGCAGAGGGACGGGGCCGTCACGCGCGCGGGGTCAAGGGATCGTCGTGCGCGAAGTCGCGATCGGCGGTCGGACGTCCAGCCTGGATGGATAGGGTATACGGTCAGTACGCGCCCGCGATCGCACGCAAAGGGCCAGACGCGGCGCTCACCATGCTCGATAGGAAGACATCCGTGGGACCTCCAAGCGCGCGTTGCGGGCTCTGCGGAAGGCACTGTGAGTACTGTCGTGCGGTGGTTGTGCTGAATGGCGATACTCACTTTTGGATCTTGACGAACGGCAGACTTTCGCGGCGGACCGATAGATCGCGCGCGCCGAGCGGCGCTCCGTGCTCGGCGAACGAAAGGGCGCGCGCTGCAGGGGTCTGCAAGACGTTCGCGTCAGTGACCGAGGCGCGCTCCGAAACGAGATAAAATGGCGCACGCACGATTTGGGCCGAAATGCTGGCGATCGGACGCAGCATGGGGACGGCATACGTGGGCCGTCTATCACGCGGGTCGTTATCTGCAAAACGGACGCGGTATGCGGTCAGTCGTGCGGATTCTGGGCGCGCGTGCTGAACGAATGCTCAAAGCGTCGACTCATGCAAGAGCTCCAGGCGGGGTGCGGAGCAGCAGCTGCGCGGGGAATGACGGACTATGTATTAATCGGCATCGCGACAGAGACGAGCAGGGCGGCGAGAAAACCTAGCAGTCGAGACGTAATCGCGGTCGTCGACGCTAACGGCGGCGAACGCGGCGCAAAACAAGACGCATGGTCATCGCTGCCGGCCATCGCGCGCTGTGAGCGACTCCTTCTCCTCGGTCACGTCCCTCGTGACGGACATGTCTCGCGCGCGCGCGACCGCCTCTACTTCCAGAGGCGTTTACGTCTTGCTGGCGCGCCGCGGTCATGGTCTGAGCTCGCTCGCCCTCTTCGTCTTCACCTGACGAGAGCGCTTCACCTGACGAGCGAGGGATCCTTCTCCTCCTCAATCCGATCCACCGTGAGTTCGCCGCTGGCTCTCACGCATCTTGCGTGCCATAACAACGCGAAGAGTTGGGTCGCGGCGTAAGACGCTCCCACGGTTTGAATCTTGCAAGCGTGCGATCTCACAGAATTTTACATTGCGGAATGCGCTGCATTAGCCCGACGCGGTCCATGCCGCGCCAAGATGCGGCGTGTATTCTATATATATGTTCCAGAACACCTTGAGATTAATCTCAGGTGTTCTACAGAACACTTGGGATAATCCCAAGTGACTGAGAGTCTTGGGATTGGATACGTATTACCTTAAAAAGCTCACGTGGATAACAAATGATACATACGCGAGGCTAGGACAAAGGATTCACAGAAAGCGAGACGCTCGTGCTCGAGTGGCGAGGGAGACAGGAGGTGAAAAGGGAACAAGGAGATCAGGGACAGAGTAGGTAGAGAGCGGTTGCGGTGGGAGGGGAGGCGTATCGCGCGGGTGAGAGAGATCGCATGGAGTGTAGGTGTACGAGACAGCAGTGACATGACGGCTAAAAGAATCGAGAACGAGGTTACAAACGAGATGATAATGTCGGAGAGGGCGTGGGGAAGATGGTACAGACGGTTGAGGGGGCGAGGCTGACTGCAAAGGGATGATTAGTGGCGAGAGCGAGGGTATGGGGAAAAGACGTGCAATGAATGGATGAGCAAGCGCGATAAACGTACCGTTGGTGAATGATGTAGAGTGTTCGAGGACGGGGGTTCGTCTGGGGAAGCCGTGTCGATGCAACGGAGCATTTCACGGCAGCTGAGCCGGAGGCGATCAAGCTCTGAGGCAGGGAAGACAAAATGGCGCTGCGATCGATGTGGGTGAGCTCCACTTGGAGGGAGGCAGAGACGAGATGGGAATACGTACCTGCTCGGCACGGGATGAGAGACTGTGAACTCGGGCGACGAGAGCCGCAGGGTCATGAAGGACTAGGCGGTGTATGCAGTCCCGAACGTCACTCGCCAGACGGTCGTGCTCGGCAACGAACGATTCAAAGGCAATGGACGGGTCCATTGTGATGGTGGGATGGGAGCGTGGTGGTCGAAAAGACGTTGGTTGGGCGGAGATGATGACAGAGCGAGCACAAGGGCAAGGGACTGCGGAGTGATGTGGGCAGGGAGAGCATGTGGACTCGGAAGAGAGATATCGCCGAGGTTGATGAGTGGTTAGGAACGCAGGCGGAGGTGGTGGAAAAAGAAAAAAGGGGTGCGGGAATGATTGCAGGAATTGCATGCAGGAAGAAGTGCAGGAATCAGATTAAGATGAAAACGGAATGCGGATCAGAGTGCAGGAATGTACGCAGGAACGATCGCGGGAGTTGATGAGACGCGGGAACGAGTGCAGGAACGCGATGGACGAAACGTAAAAGAATGAAAATGGCGGAAACCAAATTAAAATGGTTCCTGCGGACTTTTGTCCACAACGGCCCGCCATATAGACAAGCTGAGCGTACCTCGCCCTTCTCCTTGAGCTTATGGTTGCGCTTGCGAATTTCGGTCACGCACGCCGCGACGCCCCTGAGTGAGCTTCTCCTACGGGCGAGAGCGTCATGCCAGGGCAAGAAATCCTCGTTACAATCACACCCCGAGGGATAGCATCCACAAACTTTTGCGCTCGTCGAGTCTGTTCCGCTCTGGTCTTTACTGAGACAGTGCTTGTGGACACCGTGAAAACCGCGGCGTCGACATGAACCTGCTCGTGCGACACTGAGACACCAAGGGCCTTGTCAGCCTGGCTTCCGCACAGCTAGAGTCCATGGGTTGCGTGGTATGAGTGGCACTAGGGCTTAAATCTCTCTTGGAGAATGAACGCGTGCATATCTAATACTCTAGGTCCCGTTAAAACATCTCAGCGGCAGAATGTGCGCGACGTTCCGTCTGCAGCAAGGTGAGAACGACGAATACCAAGGATACGGGGACTGAGGAGATAATTGTCCGTGAAGTTCGCCCATCAAGTCCCATCTTCGATACGAATGTCTGCTTCTTGGCTTGGACAATCAAGGTAGCAGGTAATGCCCGCGAGGGCCTGTTGGACTTATCGACATTATGGAGCCCAAATCGACGCCGGTCCGGCTAGCAGTATCCAAGGACGAGCCAAGGACGTCATTGAAGGAAAGGAAAGTGTCAGATACGCATCAGATAGCCTCATGTCGCCGGAGAAAGGAGCCCGTAGGCTGTCCAGGAGCCGAAGACTGTTTGGAATCTTCGGATGAGACGAGGAGGAGATCGGAGTTCAAATTAATCTAAGTCCGGCGTTGTTCTCCTTCGCCAAAATCAGTGCGCGTAGAAGTGTTATATATACTGTAATGTGCACTGCGGGGCGCAAGTTTTAGTTCACCTCGACTTTTCCGGACGAGTACTTCCCCGATCGGACGTAAAACATAAATTATGTTCATGAATACAATACCTCACTCACGCATTTGACGCACATCTTTGAAGTGAATAGCTTAGGCCCATCTATTATGAGGTGACATCCAGATTGCAACGGTATCCATTGTCGTTTAGCTATTGGTCGCACTCGCCGGTACTAGTGCTCCGAGTCTCCGCGAGGTATGACGAAGGGTCGTAAGGGAAACATGCGTTTATGAGGACGCACGCTCCTTTGCCTGAAAATCATAGTTTATACGTCCCGAAGAACTTCTTTGTGTGTTACATTCCCGCGAGCGACGTCGTGACGACACGGCTGACACGACAGCATTAGAGCGCCCATATTCACATTGCCTGCTTCGACAAATTCGCATTGAAGGGGGTGTTAATTATGAGTATGGTCATATAGCCGCATATGTGCGTGGGAGGTGCAAGCTCCAGGATTGAATAGTGCCGATGCAGCTGCGAAAAGCCAGAAGATGGCGCCATGTTGTGCGTTTAGCGCTACAAACGACTTGGAACGTGGATTTGCAGGCACAAGTTCTAGGGTCTAGCTTGTCGATACAACGCAGAATGTGTAGAGCGCTGGACCAGAAGATGCCCCGCTGCTGCAGTTCCAGATTTTGACCGGGTTGATAGACAATGAATGAGAGCGCGCTGTACATACAGCGGTCGATGACGATGGCGTCCATGCAGCTGACGAAAAGCCTCGTGACCGGCGTCTTCTCGAGAAGATGACGAGCTTGAAGCTGCCTAGCAACCGCGCCCCTTCCCAGTCTGTGGCTGCCAAATTACACTGGGGCGCTCAGGTAGCGCTGTGACTCCAATATGCGACCCTCTCAAAGCTTGCTGGCAGTAACAGCATGAGGGAGCGAGAGCGCATGAAAGACAAAGCAAGAATCAGGATCAGATGGGTCTCCGTCGGACGACGAGCTGCTTCTGGCGTTCCGCAGATATGAAATGTGCCGGGCGGCTGTGGTGCCGTGTTGTACGATATCCAGTCACTCCCAGGCTGCCTTGGTCGTCGACGGGCTCGAGAAATACGAGAGGCGGCGGTGGATCACGTGGCACGTGGCGGAGCCCTCGACTGGCAGGCGCGGCGGCTGTCAAAAGGTTTGTGTTGGGATATTTGGCCCCTCCAGAGCTTGCTCTACCTTTGCCGTCCTATCTATCCATTTCGCTCACGCGCACACAAAACACGCCCGATATACGTCCTACTCACGTGCGCCGTTGCCGCCTGCGCCTTGTTTGACAGTGCTGACGGCCGCGTCCAGGAACTCTTTACACAGAACAGATCATTCGACAGCACGCTCACTAACCACCCACCAGCACCGGCATGGCCACCACAACGCTGCCATACACCCCTCCATTGCAGGAATTACCTCCATGGCTCTCATACTCGACATTTACGACGACAATCGGCCAGACCGCGGTTGTCACGCAAACCGTGGTCAACTTGCCGCTGACCTACTACGGCCCGCCGGTGAGCTACTTTTCTTCTGGTTTGAGCGTTGCGGAGTGTTGCTGCAGGCGCAGAGTCGCTGGAGTATCCGAGCTTGAGTGGCATTTGCTCGCATGCTTCCGGCGACAGCTGTCGAATGCTCATCTGAATTATTACATTCTCTCTGAACTCACACCTGGCGCAGATACCTCTCGGCACTGACGGCGTATGGGTTTACGGCGGCTTAACCTCGCCCCCACCAACGCCGACTGCCACATCCTCCTCCTCAGCTTCCGCCCCTACTTCCTCCTCCGCATCTATAACCGCCTCTTCGTCCACGCCCTCCTCCAGCACCACCTCGTCATCAGCAGGTGAAGTACAAACACCCCATCTAGTCGCGCAACTAACCCTTCGCAGCTTCTTCGACACCTGCAACGGGCTCTCATGACCACTCCGGATTTCCTGTCTGGGCTATACTCGTCATCGCCATCGTTTGCGGTCTGGCAGTTGGTATCGGTCTTCTACTTGCATTCGCGCTGTGGTACAGACGGCGTCATCCATCCGGTTCCACGTCCTCTTCCTCGCACTATCCCGACGACGATGAAGTTGAGCAGGGCGGCACGCGCTTCCGCATCCTGCGTGCGCTCCCCATCCCGCGCTCCTTGCGAAGCTCGCAGCACCGACACAGCCGTGTGCCGCAGCACGACGAGGAGACCGCGCAGGTCACCGTCATCCACCCGAACGACAGCGACTGGCAGCTCATCGGCCAGTCGCGTGAGCAGCTTGCTGCCATTCGCAATGTTCGCCCACCGCCGCCCGATGGTAGGACAGCTGCGTACGGCCCCATCTTGCCCTTCGAAGATCGCACCCCGCCGCACACGCCACCGCCTTCGCAGCCATCTTCGACTGCCTCAAGTCAACCTGGTACCGCACTCCCACGCCCGGACACCATGGGTGGGAACAGTTTCAGTGACATGAGCAACCATAGCCTGTTCTTCAACCCTGCGCTGCAGGCGGGCGAGACCTTCGACCGCGACCGCCGTGTGTTCCCCGACCACTACGCACTGGGAATCGAACAGAGCCCACAGTTCCAGCCCCTCAACCCGCCGCCGCGGCCACGCACTCTGCCTCCGGTCGACCAGGACCTCGTTCTGCCGCCGCCGCTTATTGGTGGTGCTCGCAGGAGCGGCGAGGGACGCCGCAGTGGCGACAGGGCGCGCTCGCAGGGAGCTCCGTTAATGGCATACCCCGACAGCCCTGTCAGTGACGCTGATGAGGCCGCTGCACTTCTGGCTGCCCGTCGTCGTTCAGCGTCACCTCCTACGCGGACGTCTACGCCGCCCGTCACGGACAACAACCGGCTCATCTCGAGACTTTCGACACTGATTAAGCGTTTGTCTGGTTCTTCTCAGGCCGCGACGACCACGCCATTCATGCTACACCCGTCGACCCCGACCACCTCGGGCCCGTCGATGTCGCAGCAGCAAATGAAGGAGACGGGCGCCGGGCTGGGCTTTGGGTTCCTTGCTGCACCGCCGGTGTCGATGTCGACGCGCCGTACGGGCGCGACGTCTTCTGACCGGCCCATCAGCACCATCAGCGGCGCCACGGTCTACCACGATGCGCACTCGCGCCCGCAGTCGCCTTACCACGACGCGCCGCCGACGTACCAGCCCTCGCACACGCCCACGCCGGAACGCGCGTACGCCGACGCACCGCTGCCTGAGGAAGCCGACATCCTCGATGAGCAGCCACCCCGTCCGCTGCGCTACCCACCGGGCTTGACGCCGCCACAAGCTGCTTACCAACAGCGCCGTGGAAGCGCTGCGGGTGTCGGCGAAACTGGATTGCTGGAAGAGCTTGAGGAGGAGGATATTGTTGGCGAGCTGCCGCCGCACCCGCTTGACGACCTCGAGGACGATGCGCCGGAGGCTGGCCAGGAGTTTGCCGCGCTCAGTAGCAGCAGCAAGGGCAAGCAGCGTGAAAAGCGGGGGACGTTAGGCGCTGTGCGTGACTTGATTTTTGTTGTGCTGGTTTTTACTGACTGGCGATACCTTCTGTAGCCAATGCCGTTTGCGGGTACACAAACGCCCTCTGCCAAGTCTCCGACCTCTTCGCACTTCCCGCATCGCTCAGCCTCGCGCTCAACTGGCGGGCACTCCGGTTCAGGATCCGGCACCAGCTCGTCTCGTCGCTCGCGACGTACGGGCGGGTCTTCTGTCTCCAGCTCGTCGCTCCGCCGGCTGCAGCAGAGCTCCGGCTCGGGCGACGCGTACCTCGTGCCGCCCGACGAGATGCCCACGGCCGGCAAGGGCAAGCGGCGCGGCGGCAACCCGCTGCTGAGCGCGACGTTCGGCCCGCCGGCGACGTGGCTCCGCAGCCGCAGCCCCAGCGCGGGCAGCGCGCCACCGACGCCGCGCTCAGGTCGCTCCGTCAAGTCGCACTCGCACAGCAAGTCCAAATCCCGCTCGGGCTCGCAGCCGCACTCGCAGGAGCCCAGCCGCGGTCCGAGCCCGGTGCCGCCGCAGCCTGAGTTGCGCACTGTTGCGAGCTTTGCGGAGAGCGCGTTCAGCATGCAGCAGAGCATGACGACGGCCGTGACCACAGAGCCGTCGGCGAGCGTGCGCTACGTGCCCAGCCGCCAGCCCGTCCGCGTCGACGACAAGGCCGAGCTGACGGTCGAGGAGGAGGAACGGTTGCCGTTGACCAGCGCGTAGCCGCTGTCCCCCTGGTTGTAGATGTATTCTTATGAGAGCCATTTCGCAGCAAGGTTTGTTATTTCTTTTCTTTCCATCCCTGGGACAATTGCCTGCATAGAGTTCCCGTCTCCCTCTGCTGTCGTACTCTAGTGTATCGTTTGGACGGCCTCCCCCCGCCCCTCTCTCCCGTCTCCCCCCTGCTCTCCCCTCCCGTTTTGTGTTGCGCCTACCTTTTTGCCCCCTTTCTTTGCACGCCGCGTCACGACATACCCCATGTCAACCTCTTCGGTGAGCGTTGGCGTTCGGCTTTTATCTTCTTTTCGTTCTCGGTCATGCCCCATGTTACGAGCTGTGATGTATGCCTAGGCTATCCTCTGCTCCTGTCTCGGTCTACGCGTTTTCCTACGATCGAATGCATGATTTTTACGATCTTGAAGTTCGAGTGATTGTGACACTAAACTGTTTACCTTTGTTGGCCGTACTGTTAACCTCTTACGACGATGACAGGCTCAAGACGACCGGTCGTAATCTCTGGACCCTCAGGCGCTGGCAAGAGCACCTTGATCCACAAGTTACAAGAAGCTTTCCCTGGGAAATATACGTTCAGTGTATCTCGTTCGTGCTGCTCAGACCCATCCGATGAACGCTGACACCCCAAACAGATACAACGCGCCAGCCTCGTACCGGCGAGGTGAATGGCGTAGCTTACCATTTTGTCACCCGCGAAGAATTCCTGGCCCTTGTTGGAAAGGGCGGCTTCATCGAATACACCGAATCCTATGGTAACCTGTATGTCAATTGCTTGCCAGCACCGGCCAAATTGACTCCGCATCAGCTATGGAACGAGCGTACAAGCCGTCGTTTCAGCCTCATCCGATCCGGGTGTGCGCTGTCTGGTTGACATCGACTCGGTGGTCCGTCCAGCAGACAGCTGATCCCGCGATACAAGCTCATAGCCTCGCAGGGCGTCAATAACTTCAAGGAGCGTTGTGCACACCTCAATCCGCTCTACATCTTCCTATCTCCTCCATCTTTCGAAGTACTCGAATCTCGGCTGAGGAATCGCGGCTCGGACGACGACGCCGTGCTCCAGCTCAGGCTTCGGCAATGCGAACAGGAACTCGACTTTGCAAGAGTGCGTACAAAGTTCTCTCGAACGAGCTGATACGAGCTATTCAGTCTGGTGCATACGATGCCATCATCGTCAACGACGACATTGACCGCGCCTTTTCTCTGCTTGCCGACCTGATCGAGGAGCGGACGTCTACTGGTGACAACCCCCAACTTCTCGACAAAGTTGCCCGAAAGCCTGCGTGACGCCGCATTCCGTTGTATCTCCATGCGCTCGTGTTACCCGTGTATTTACAGCTCTCCGTCACAATTCAAAAGCTGATTGTGACGGAGAGCTGACTGTGCGCGCTGGTCCGGCTGTTCTTCTAACCACATGAACTATTCAACCTCAATGCTCCGCTTTCCCCTCGATTTCAAACCGCATTCATGCTAGCAGTGGCAGCAGTGCAGAACGATCAGTTATCTATGATCTCCTTTGCTGTTTTGATGCGCCGTTCGTCCTTGACATCGCCGAAGCGCCTCAAGGCGTTCCATGCATGGAAGCGTGCTCTCTCCCATTCGCCGCGCCGCTGTGCGATGACCGCGTCGCGTACAGACGCAATCGCGAGTCCGTAGGAACACCCCATCCTCTTCAACGGAAGTCGAACTACGGCGAGCATGCGCTCTGCCAGTTGGTCGTCCACGAGCTCGGCCAAGCGCAAGAGGCAGCGTACGGAACCGATTCGGGTATGAGCCCTTCGATAGAGGATTGCAGCGCACATGGTATGGACCATGCCTTCGTCTAAGCGGCCGTCGTACATCTCTGCTTCGCTGAGTGCTTCCATGGAGTCGGCTATGTTTTCGAGCATATCCTCCGCGTGCTCGACAGGATCAGGGTCTTTAGCGGCAGAACATGCGGCGTTGAGCAGCGCCTGTGCTTCGCAGAGCTCGCCGCGCCACGTAGCCACAATACCCCCGGCACGCAAGACTCTGTTCAGAGTAGCCGGCGAGAAGCCAGCGGCCGGAGTGAGTTGGCGAGTCAGTGCCAGGGCCGCTTCCGCGGCGTCCAGACGACCTGCCTGCGCTTTTGCTTCAGCGAGCATGGTGAGGGCCTGGATGTGTGGACCGGGACCGGTAGCATCTGCAGGCACTTCTGCGGCCTTTTCAGCATGCTCAATGGATCTCAGCGGCTGTCCTTGGTTGAGGAATATGTGGGCCAGAAGACTCTGCGCTAGAACGACACCTCGGGCACTTTGCGCCGCTTCGAATGAATGACACGCCTCTTTGCATGTGTCTATGGCTGGTGCAAGGTCGCCCATCTGAAATCTGAGCCTAGCTATATGCAGCTGGCCATAGCCCACGAGTTCTAGCGGCTGCTGCGACTGTTCGAATAGCATCGCGGCTATTCCTTCCTCGTACTGCGCAATAGATTCCTGCAACTGGCCGTGACGGGATAGTGCAAGAGCGAGCTCCCTGACACAGATCGCAGTTGTCCGCTGCCACTTCTGAGTCCGAGCGATATGCAACAGCTGGCGAGCTTCATCTACGGCGGCCTTGGGCGGGAGAAATCGCGCCAGCAGGATGCGACATTCCACCGCTAAGTGAGGCTCCTGCATGCGCTGGTACATATCGTGGGCCTCGCGAGCCAGAGTCGCTGGGTCTCCGGGTACAGTTCCATTAAACGCCTGGTAGGCCCATTCGAGCAGTAACTCGGCCTTGAGATGGTCGGAATTAGGCTGCGTTCGAGCGCTGGTAAGTGCTACAGACAAGAGCCAAGGACCTTGGCCCATGCCCGTATTGATATGCACGGAGCATAGATCTATGACGGCCTTGACAGCAGCATTGTTGGCCTCCGGGCTGTGTTTCAGCGCATAGCGAATGATAAACTCGATATTCGCCAGCTCTGGACACACGGACGAGAAAGTCTCTGCCTGAAAGCCAAACATCGTGGCGTCAAGAGCGATTTTAGCCATGCCGAAGTAATGGTTATATATCAGAGACGTAGCATCCCCGTCGGGAGGATGGTGGGCAAGCATGAAGCCGCGAATGGGCGCAAGCACGTAAACGCGGTGGTCAGGCGTGCGTCTGGCCAAGGAATTCTGTAACAAGGCCGAGAGTGCTTCGGCGGAGTAACTCAAGTTCCAGAGGCACACGTCCGTATCGACCACGCCGTTAGGGAGAAGCGATAGCATGCTGAGTAGCTGTTGAGAGGTGGGCACTGCCTGCATTCTGGGAGACTTCAGGGACAAGCTTATGGAGATAGAGAGACTCTCCAGGCGCGTCTGGCTGCCTCCACGCTCGAGCATTGACGTCTCGAGCATATTCCATCGGTGTAACATCGTCTCCATCGACTCCGTCTGCGCGAGGTTGGCCATCAAAACGATGGCCAACGGTACATTGTCCAGATGGTGCAGTAGTCGATCTGTCGCGAGATCGCTGTCGCGCGGGTCTGCAATGGCGAGAAACGTCTGTTTAGCAGCGGCGTCCGAGAGCTGGCTAAGGGGAGGTAGGAAAGGTCGCGACCAGGGCACGCCCTGAGGACGCTCTGAACCCCGCAGAGTGACGATGAGAGAAAGGTTATCCATGCTGGCGAGGAATAGCAACATGCTCTCCGCATGAGGGCGCTGGTCGGGTCCCTCCCAGGCGGACTCGAAGTTGTCCAGGACAAGAATAGCAGGCTCGGGACCGAGCAGATCGCGTATTCTTTGCTGTGCTAGCTTCGGTTGGGTCACCACAACTCCCAGAGCCTGGAAAAGCATAGAGAAACAGTTTGACTGTCCCTCAGATGCATCGCAGGAAACGAAGAATCGTCTAGCGCCGAAGCGTGCGGCCACGAGCGCATCGTGCAGAACAATCACAGCCACTGTCGTCTTCCCCATTCCCGGGCCACCAAGAATGGCCACACGGCCGGCTGAGCCGCTGGTGATTGCTTGTACGACTGTGCCTATCTCCCTGTCACGGCCGAAGCAAAGGTGAGGTTTCGGCGGAATGGACTGAGCGGCCACACTCTCCGGTGCGACTTCGGAAGGTGGCGGTAGCAGCGAGTATCGCTTCTTCTCGGACGCATGAATCTGAGACAAAAGAGATTCGGTTATGAGGCCAGTACTGAGTCGAAGTTGCATCTTGACAGGGTCACATCAATAATCGTTCAAATATGGCGGAATGGAGAGCCTCACTATCAGCATCTTGAATTCATTATCGATCCTCTCCGACAATCTAAGCAAGTCATCTCTATCGCGCCGCTGATGTAGCGCTTGAGAGAGATAGTTCCTGCTCCCGAGTGCATGCAGCGTGGCTTGCACATCCAGAAGAGACCTGACATTTAGATATTAGACTTGTCTGAGGGAGTAGGCCTATCCCCGCTGACCTTTCGAACGCGCTCAAAGCGTTTGAGGATTCAGGAGGTAGACGAAGTAGCCCATCCGACAACAGTTCGGCGACAGCTTTTGCCATGTCATTAGCCCGCGTTGAGATGACGCGGACGGCTTCCGTATTGACACGAAGACTCTGCAGGTAAAACTTGATCAGCTCAAGGATTCTATGCATTCAAGTCCTGCTCACATTGGCGGTTTCAATGATGCCTTGACCAACGCCGAAGAAGGTGCGAGCCTCGAGAGAGCCGGAAATATCAGCTCCGTGAGCCGCCGCTGCCGCTGCAAGCTGCGACATGGTACAACGCGGCGAATGCTGCACCAGAGCTTGACCATCCGCGAGGTTTTATTCGTTCGGTACGATGGCTGCGCCGGGTGATCGTGGATGCTGTCCAATTGAAACCGCAGGGTCCTGATTGAATGGGCCCACGCAAAGAGAAGCTGGGGACGGTTTCAGTATGCCCAATTCAAAACGTGCCTAACGCGTGGCATGCTAGTGCAGTGTTGTTTGTGAAACGGGACGCGCACCACTGCGATGAGGTTGATGCGAAGTTATGTTGCGCGATGGCCAAAACATGGAACACTCGAGCTCAGGCGGATCTGGGTGATGCGCCAATTCAGCACTATATTAAGGCGCTGAGTACTGCGTTACACGCGAACCTAAACGCTGAGAACGCAAGAGACATGCGGTAGCGAAAGCTAAAGCAATGGGATGCGTGAGTCATGCGTGTGACGAAAACTGAGAACTACATAGATGGAAGATGGACTGTATAATTGGGAGCGCGTATTAGCCGCCTCCTGATGCTGCTCAAGTTTGGTTTTGTGATGTGATTAGGACGAATCCAACCTTCCCAGCTCCGCCTCGAATGGGACGGAGGCAAATGCTTAGCAGCCTCGTTCATCCCAATTATGACCCTTCCCTTCACTAAGAAGTTTCTCAACTACTAACGGGAAATTTTCAGTTATATAAGACGATTTTGATAATTTATTCGCTTATCGCAGGTTTCGGAGGCTTTTCTCGCTATTTTGTCGCGTCTCGAGCGGAGCTCGAATGCGCGTACTTCTTCTACCTTGTTTCCCACTGACCACGGATCACGCTCAATCGCCACGATGGACGACCTACTGAGCAAGCTCAACCCGAAAGTGTTCTTTGAGGGCATGCGGCGCGCGGCACGTGAGCTTACGGCGGCTGAAAAACGCGGCAAAGTGCCCGATAGCATCGATTTCAGCGTGCAAGAGACGTGCAGCGCGTGCAGGCAGGCCATTGAGCCACCTCAAAAGCCTAAACGCTGTGCGGCATGTAAGGCAGTCATATATTGCAGTCTAGCCGTATGTTTTCTTTGATATACTTTACTTCTGACTGCTAACTTAAAATTGTAGTGTGCAAAGAGAGACTGGGATGTGCCCGCCGTCCCAAATGCTCAAACGCACAGCGAACTGTGCAAGGACAATCAAGTATGTTGAATCCACAGGCAGTCCCGGATTATGATAGCCGCGCAAGCTGACAGTGAGCACTTGGTCTTTATAGCGCCACATGCAGCGGCTGCCAGACGCGGTGGCCATCGTGAAGCAATTTCCCTGGGGTCGTTTGGAAAAGGACGGCACGTTCAGCTTCGACATTGCGCGTGCGCGCTTCGACGTGCTCGGCTCGGACGGGTTTGGCTACTGGAGCCACCGCGGTGGGCCCGTTGCGCACGCCAACGTCGGTAGCATGGTCGATATGCTGGGCAACTCGCCGCAGGCGCGCGCGATGAAGACGCTCATCGCGCAGTTCGACCACCTCGACGGCCTCGACTTGCTCAAGAAGCAGCACCTCACGGACGCCCAGGGTTGGAAACTGCCCGCTAAGCTCATCCCGCTGCGCGACTTTGAAAACGCGCCGGAGAAGAAGCCGGTGCTCGTGACGACGTTCGAGGGCGGTGTGGTCGACTGGGACAGCTGGTACCGCTGGCGCAAGCTGCCCAAGGAATCGCCCGCGGCGCTGCTCATGGACTTCCCGCTGAGCGTGTACCGGCTGCTCACGCACTGTCTCGGCGTCACCGATCCGAGCGCTGGGTCGAAGGATAACCGCGTGCCGCTCACCGTTCACTATCTCGGCGCCGAAGTCGAACTCAACTTCATCCCTCTGTGCGTACTGCTCTTCCACGAGCGGTTTCTCTGACACATCTGCAGCTTTTCAGAACTTGCGCTGCTGCTCCCGTGGCATGACATCAAGCTCGTCTTCTTCGGGCCCAGCGTGCAAAAACTGGGTGAAGCGGCAAAGGACAAGAAACACGCCGACTCGCTCGTCGCAAAGTCCTCGCCCACGACGCCCGTCTTCACCTACACCGCGCCACTCAGCAGCGGCCGAAGCACCCTCTCCGTCTACCTCTGCACCTCCTCGCCCGCCTGGTCCCCGAACCACTCGGACTTCCCGTTACCGGACGCGCTGGTCGCGGGCAACGCGGGCCTGGGCTCGTACCACGACACCTGGCCGCAGGTCATCGTCGCCGCGCACGCGCTGCGCATCCCGTTCGGCGTGACTGAGTACGCGGAGCAGTCCGCCGAGACGCAGGTCGTGCGCCAGTTCCCCGCGTTCCTCCGCGCTGCCGGCATCGCGCCCAAAAGACGCGACGAGTACGCGATCGAGTTCAACCCGTTTCAGCGCCCCGGCCAGCGCCCGCTGCCGAATGTCAGGCTGCCCAACATGTCGAATGGGTTTACGATTACTGTCGTCAGGAAGGAGAAGGGGGAGGGGAAGGGCAAGAAGGAGGCGGATGATGGCCTTGCTGCTCGCGTTGCGGCTGTCGACTTGGACTTGGACTAAGGTGTATCTTGGGTGTATCTCTGGTTATCTAGTGTATCAGGTAGTGTGCCAGTTTTGCCAACAGTTTCTTTTCTGACGCCTACATTGTGTCAGCTCATATTCTCGACGCCCAAATCCTCAGAGAACTCATTACCATCTCTCATCACTCTTCGAAGGTGGATACTGTGGATACTCACAGCCCACGTGACCGACTCCCCGACTCCACGACGAAGAGTCTGCGGAGGAGCGGGATCGTCATGATGTCAGCTTCCCCACATCCGGTGGCGCGCACATGTCGACTCGTGGGTATATAAACCCGCGCTCACCCTCCGTTCAATGCCTCACAATACAGTAACTCTTACACACTCACACTCAGACAACCAACTCTCACGACTCTATCGCGAACATTATGTCGTCTAACATCAACTTCGCCAACGCCCCGACCTCGTTCGCCCCCCAGGAGGTCTCCGCTCCGCAACAGCAGCAGTCCCGCACGCGCAAGGGTGCGCCTTCCCAACCGCAGTCCGGCTCCGAGTCGCTCGGCGGGTGGCTGACGGACGTCGGGTATGATCTAGACGCCGGCGGCCTCGGTGTTCAACGCGCGGGCCTTGAGTCCGGCATCCTCGCGTCGACGCGCATCGAGCCGCTCAGTAACAAGAATGCGGCGCAGTTCAAGGAACAGCCTTGTGAGTTATCTCATTGCTTTAGTTTTACTTCTACTCGGACCCGATTAACTGACGCGATTTCTTCATTGTGGCACTCGCAGCGCATCCCAAGAGGCCGCACTACGAGCGCGGCCTGGACTCCGGCATCGTCGACAGCGCGCGCATCGCGCCGCTCGAGGGCGCCAGCGGTTCGCCTAATCCGACGTGGACGGAGACCGTCAGTGGCGCCGGGAGCGCCGTCGGCTCCGCCGTGAGCTCTGCGGCTGCGACGGTCACTGGCCTCTGGAAGAAGTGAGAAATGGCACAACGCCAAGTAACCAGATGATCGGAATCACTGTATTATTAGTACGACGGTTGAATACCACGAATGAATTGTACCAATGAATCTTATACATAACAAATACATACTACTCAAGAGTAGTCTTGGACCTTCAGAAAGATTCAAGTAGTCTTTGCAAAGCTGAGAGTCATTAACGGTCGAAGAGAACATGCTGTCATTGAGACGATCAACAGTGGGAACTTGGTAGACTGGCTGTGACTGGTACTGACTACGGTGAACGATGACTCTGAGGAACTGGTAATCGTCGTCCTGACTCTGCGCTCTACGTCAGCTCTGGTAGGTAATGAATGCCGTAGCGCACCTGTGCATGTCCCGGAGCTCGCTGTCGCTGATCTCGAAACACTTGCTCTGACTCGCCGCTGGAGCAAAAGAAGCCGCGGTGTGCCACCGGAAAGGGAGCAATGACGTCACGCGTCGAACCAACGTCATTTGGGAACAGACTTTTGGCTCCGAAGATACCTACTTCGCACGCATTGGAGTTTCAGCAATGACATCATTGTGGTGGGTTGACGCCACTGTCTGTATCCCCTATAAAAGGGAGTTACCCTGCACTCTCAGTTCTCCACTGAAATCCACCGAACTCAGCTTTACTTTAACGACTTACTCTCACGACCAACTTCTTCTGAACATCATCATGTCGTCTTCCACTGGCAACAACACCACCGCCAACTCCGGCTTCGTGCGCGAAGTCCACCCCGCCGGCCAGGGCGCGTTCAAGCCCACGCACTCGGGCATCATCGAGACGACGAAAGTCGACCCGTTGAACAACAAGACCGATCGTGCGTTCGATCCCCCTCAGGTCCAAACTTTTAGCAGTTTACTGACTCCCGCGCGCAGACGAAGAATGGGCTGACACGACGCGCCCGGCAGGCGCAACGACAACGTGGACCGGCATGGCCACGAGCGCCGCAGGCACGGCCGCCTCCACCGCGCAGTCCGCGGCCTCCATGGCCACCGGCGCCGTCACCGGCACGGTGTCGACTGCGACGGGCATCGCGTCCTCCGCGGCCAGCGTCGCGACCGGCGCGGCGAAGCTCGCGTACGGCACAGCGACGGGCAACCAGGAGGTTAAGCAGCAGGGCTCGGAGCAGGTTTGGGGCAAGCAGTAAACGCTGCTGAGCATTGAAACCAATGCTGTATTCTGTACGTTATTAGCATGAAGTCAACTTGAATGTAATTCGCGCACTCGAATGCGCCGGCTATCCCGTTCAATTTCGCCTCATCGTGAACGTGCACATGTAGAGAAATGAACGTGCCCGTGAGCATTTGGATACGCTTCTGCTGGACGTCGAGGATGGCCTTCGCAAAAGGCTACTATGCCCGGCAGCACGCTAAAGTTATGAAACCAGCTCTTCAAGGAGTCTCATGGTCCTCGTGAGAGCTGAGACGCGTCGTGGGCCATGAGGCAGAAATAAGACGCGCTGTAAAACGCACAGTTGATCAATAGGAAGTGGGTCAGACGCCGCAACGTGCTGAGGCGTCCCAGTTATGCAGCGACCCTTCCCATCTCCTCCCGGAAGAGGAGTCGCTGCATAGACAGTTCAATATGAGGTATTCTATCCTTTATCAGTTTTGTCATTGTATGCATGCGGGCTATGCCACTGGCAGCGCCGCTGTATGAACGCTCAGTGACTAGCGTCAGACTCGATGAGATATGGTCCAGACAAATCATCTCGCCTGAGTGTCTTTTTAGCGCATAGTGTAGCTACGCTGTGCGTCACAGCTTGTACTGGCTCGAGGACTAGCCTTTCTGTCACGCAAATGTATTACGTCGGATCCAATGGTCCACCGGTCTGATTCCGCGCTGCGCAGTGTGGTTTGCATCCGTTCAGGCTCCGCGCGTCTAGGCTTGCGTCTCGTCTTTGCTGGCACCTCTCAAATCTCCTGATAGATGGATGACTACATACCCTCTGTGGGTCCTTTGCCTCTGGAACTCGGTCCAGGAGCGTCAAGACTTGCGTCCAGCTAAAGGCGCGATTTTCCCGCTCGACAAGCTTGCGCATTCCTTGCGCGTGAATTCGTGCTCGTCGGGTTTGCTATGATTCGAGACTCTTGTGTTACCAAAATGGTTGCCGCCCATTCAGATGAATCGACTGGCACGCCGTGGCGACTCGGCTGGCTTCGCGTTCCGGGCACTGGTACAGGCTGGGGAAGACATGCAGGGTTCCAAAGCATCCCCTAAACAGTGGGCGTCCTCTCCTCGAGTACTGACAGGCAAGTTCAGACTCGCAGCGCTCATGGACGTGCATGGACGGCTCGAGATTTCAGGGTCGAATCTGGATTGATGACTGCGCCTGGGCACTGACTTCGGCTGGCGCTGCTGCACATGCGAAGGCGACTGCGCAGCATAATCCAGGCCTCCCGGTCCAGATATAAAAGCGTCGGGACTTGCGCTCTTGAACACCATTGCAAGACATTCTTGTCAAGCTTTACCCAGTTCACGTTTACACCTCTACCTACACTAAGTACTCACACCTCCTGCTATGCGCGCGTTCACCGCCCTCGCTCTCGCAGCTGCCGTCGCGGCCTCTCCCCTTCAGTCTCGCCAGCAGTACAACCTCTATAACGACGGCACGCGCGGCTCCGTGACCAACAGAGCCGACGACTTCGGCGCGACCTACCACGCGTCCGCGTTCATGTCCCGCGGCGGCTGCAGCACGACCGCGAAGATCACGTCCTGCTACGCCGCCGACCTCGCGGCCGACCCGACCAAGCAGCTCGAGACTGCCGACTACCAGCCGTACATCACTGGCGGCGTCGGCACCAACCAGCGCGCGCTCCTCCTCGGCCCGATCCACGCGAACACGACCGCCAACATTGTCACGCACACTGTCCGCTTCCACATCAGCACCACCTACACCAAGGTGCCCGTTGGCCGCGACACCTCCGTGACGTTCGTCGGCCTGCGCAACTTCGAGCCGTGGGGCCCGAAGGCGCTCGACATCCGCGCGCGCACGTTCACCGGCGAGGAGACCTCCGGCACCGTCCTCTACGTCGCGTCCATCTCGCAGAACGACACTGAGGACTTCCCGCTCGAGTACACGCTCGCGGACGCCGTCGGCAAGACCATCGAGGTGACCTACCGCATCGGCGTCAGCGGCGCGACCATCGACGTCGCTGGTGTCTTCGTCGGCGAGGTCACGGCCAAGTTCGTCGACGGCGGCGCGCAGCTGTTCAACTACCAGATCACGAAGACTCAGTACCCCAAGGGCATCATCAACCACGCTCCCCACCGTCTCATCTTCGGTGCTGACCGCAAGGTGTCCACCGGTCAGCAAGAGCTCAAGTACGTCTTCTCTTCCCCATTGCTGGTTCTGCTCGAACTTACTGTTTGTCTTTAGGACGTGGTTCGGTGACTACACCGTCAGCCCGGCACCCGTTGAGAATCCCGAGCGTCGCTAAGCACAAAATTGGACTTCATCTGGACTTCATCATCGTTATGGACTTCTCGCATTCACCCTCATACACTCACGCTCGCACGCATACTCACACGTCGCCACGAACATGGACAGTACCAGTAACACTGTATTATAACGCTCTATAATGACGATCCATAATAACGCTCTGTAATGATACTGTAATCTCATTCGCTGCTTCATTGCGCGCTGAACTTTATCCTCACCCTGGACAAGTCCCACGTAGGGACTTGTGCTTAATCTGGCTTGTGTATTGTGTTGCTTACTGTAAGAGGTATTGACTATAACTTTGGAGAGAGATGCCGCACGAATGGAAATGCCATCGCAGATGTCGGGACCGGCGTGCCTGCGAAAATGTATCGGGGCTCCACGAGCAAGTCGAGGAACAACTGCCGCCAATACAACTCCGAGAACGACATTTATGTCCGGCCATAGCGCTGTCGCCAAAGAGGTCCAAGCGTCAGCTCTTAACGGCGACAAGCAGATGGCGCTGTTGCTGCGATCTCGGGGACGCAGCCATGGCGCTACTTAGATGGCGCTCTATGTGGCTCGAGGGCTCAGACCTGCGGTGCTGCAAGCCACATAGCAGCACCCTAGCCCGCGGAGCAGGCACAAAGCACAAGATGCAGGTTAAGCACCGCGGCGACGACAGCGACGGCTCACGTGCCAGAGTACGCGGCGGCGGCGGCGCCAAATGACACTTGCCTCGTTTCCGCAGGTAACCTTATTTCTTAAAAGGAAATCTCCGCAGGTTCATCACGGAGATGCGGACTGATGCTCCGCTCCACCACGACAGCACCAACCAAGTCCTGATTTTCCATTTGCCCAACCAAGTCTACCTGGGAAAAAATGTGCAGCATTTGCAGACATGCAATACAGCTTCACTGAATCAATTCAAAGCAGTTGTCCAGTGCCATTGAGCCTTATGAAGCATTCGTTGCAGGTCATACAAGGAATTGAAAGCTATAATTTCAATAGCATACACAGGTGGGGGGGATGTAGTTGTAAATGCAGGGACAGTCTGCCCGGGGGATGGGAAAGAGGAACAAGGAGTGCTGTGTGGTGGTAACAGAGCCAGGCCCGCTGGAACACAACGGCACAAAAAGGTGGCTTGCAGAGTGCAAGGCAGAAGGGCAGATGGGAACGGGTTATGGATGGGCAAGGGTAACGGATGGATCGAGCTTGAGGCGGCGGCGGCGGCGGCGGCCGTGGCGGCGACGACGAACGGGGTGGAAAGAGCAGCGCACAAACACGATGCAAACAAACCAGCTCGGGATCACGGTCGGCGCGACCGGACGGAGATATCACGGACATTTCCTTTTTGGATTTAAGGTTACCTGCGGAAACTCAACAGTGCCAAATGACCGGCGTGACGACGGAGCCCGCGTGGAACGGTTCAAACCCAGCTCGTCCCCATCCCAACCGTTGGCCAGCGCAAGGTGATCGCTCTCGCAGGTGAGCTTCATATATTGATTTTATAGCCTTTGATAGTTACATGCCTGGGTCAGGGAAATATGAGCGATTCCCACGATAGCATCGCGCGTGTAAATGCGTACATCGACAGGCTCGAAGGCGTAACCGATGCCTCTGCTGGAAGGGCGCCAGAGATTGCGGATGCGCAAACCGCGATAAAGGATCTGAAGGACGTTGTGCACGGCTTGGCTACCGTAGTGGGCGGCTTGGCAACGACAGTGGGGGCCATGTCCAACCAAATGAGAGAAATGTCGACGACCGTCGATAAACTCGTCAGAAATTGCTCGACGAACAGACGTGTTACAGCACTGGTATGTTATTGCAGCTGAGATAGCTCACTGCGTTTGTTCTTCCTCACTCATGTAGCTGTACAATTCGTCGTGCGGCAACGGCGACCGCCAACAATACGCCGTCGTCCTCAACGCGGCCGGGGAGGACCCAACTGAGCCATCTCCCACTGTACGTTTAGTTTTCCCGCTCTAGAATAACATGTCCATCTCTGACTCTCATGATCACTGTCAGCGGCAACCCCTGCCCCATATCAAACGGCTCGCAGACATCTCGTCGCTGGCGTATAATCAACTGTATTCCTACGGCCACTTCTACAACTTATCTCCCGATGAACTGGGCACCACTGAGAGTACTCGCCGGGGAATTGCTGCTGCGATTGGCGTTGGTCGCTCATACTAGTGTTTTCTGTACTCTATTGCTTCACCGTCTGTTACTCTGTGGATTAGGAGGATACCCTGTTGTGTTATACATGTAGCGTTGTTCGATCAGGTGTTTACTGTAAGCTTTGACCCTCAGGTAGTATTCAAGCCGGAGCACCGCGTTCTGCCGGCCGGTTCTTTGCCTGTTCTTGTGCCATCGACCGCTTCTAGTACATATGCACACCTGCGTAATGCTCTGCTGCACGAGCTCGCGGTTGGGCATAGCCCCTACACCATTCAGCCGGCTGCAGCACGCACTGCAGGCCCGTCGCGCAGCGATTACAAAGGCGGGCATTCGACGCGTCGGACGTCCCGCTGCTCAACTTGTTCGACCTGCAGTGGTACTGCAGCAATTCAGTCAGACCGTCGTCTTGCGCGCTGCGCGTTTATACTCGCCATGGTTGCAGCTTCACGCCGAAGATCCCGTACTGCTATTCCGCCAGCTCCTTGCCGACATCCATAGAATGAACTCATATTTCGGACCACGACATCATACATGGCGCTACCATACAGAGAACAAAGACTTCACTCTGAAACGAGGACGTAGCTACGGCGATGTTGCTACGGTCCGCCTGAGGACGCACTGGCAGCTGTGGTGTTCTGATACGGCTAGTCCAGTAGGGCTCAGGGCCGAAACGCTGGAGGCCGCGTGAACATGCCCGGCCTGGGAAGCACTAGGCATCGTTCTATGTGGTTCCGCAATATCTCCTCGTCGCCAAACCTTCGGCAGCACTTGCCGCACTGCAAGGGCAACGGAGGCGAAGCCTGGGCGTCCATCGCGACCTGGTAACTCTGAAATTCTGCGGTAAGGCAGGCAGGGACATGTCGCGCCACATCCTCCATTCTGCTGAACACCCTGGAGCATTTTTTGCACTGAAGTTGCGGCATCTGAGGCGGAAGCGCTGCCGATACCGGTGGCGCGGCGTCGGCCTGGCTCTGGCAAACCTCAGGCTGCGCGCGGGCTTGTTTGCTCCGGCATGTCGGGCCATGGCGCTTCAGATTATCTTTGTTCGCAAACGGCCTAGAACAATCGGCGCATATGAAGGGTCTATGGGATACGGGACATTCTAGTCAATCGACCATCGGCGCATATGCAGGTGATTCGTGGCTTACAGTATCCCCATGTGGATGGCCCTGACGTGACGGTCGAGATCGGCTCTGCGCGTGAATGTCTTTGGGCACTCGCAGCATGCATGTTTCCCTGGGTTCTGCGGTTGTTTCTATAGTACGCGAACAATGGAGGCAAGGGCGATCAACTTCTCAGATACGCATTCTGGACGATGCTACATACACCCATGATGTTGACGGGATGATAAGAAGGAGTGAGAAGGGCGGGGAGACGTAGATCAGTCGACCTCCGTAGTGCAATGTGCTGGGAGTACGAGGAGCATTGCGTATTCCCTCCTTTTATGCGGCGTCGCAAAGCTTACCACCACTTCATCGGGAGGAACGCCTCCAAATCCTGCATTCAGCGCATCAATGCATTCTGGAGGCGCGTCAGCTTCACAGGGTTGCCCGACACTGCACTCTCGGAGGTCGTACAGAACTTTGGAACCTCGTACGTGGTCATCGACCTGAAGGCGTCCAACTCTGCGATATCCTACGACCACATGGCATGCCTTTTCTGAGCCTATATCGTGCCATAGCGCTGTGGTTTCCTCCGACTCCGAGAGAGCGCTTCAACTTCGAAGCGTTGATCCGCCCTTTATTATTCTCAAGGTAAGGCTGAAGCACTGCTGAAGTGTCAATTGCTATTTTTTTTCGCTCTCAGGCCCTGCTTGCCTGAAATTTCTCTGGGGAGCTCGAAAATCTTGAAAATGAGGACTGAAGAATTTGGGTGACTGAGATCGCGACTGGTAGTTCTTAATTCCATGCAAGATTGATATTTTTTGCCGATATCATGATACCTGTCGAAGAACCTGCCTAAGTCCCGGAAAGACTATTGAATTTACATAGTGCTTGGATGCGAAAGTGGATGTTTCAACTGTTTGGCTTCGTTTGCTCTGAGCCCTTTCGCTTCCCGCCCTCAGATGCACATTGCCAATGCTTTACTGAACGGGCTGGCGGTGGCTCATAGTCCATATACGCTCCAGCTATCTGCAGCGCGCTCAGCGGCCTCGACGCGTATCCCAAGGCGCGCGCTGGACGCTTCCGACGTCCCGCTGCTCAATTATTTCAACCGCACCGACCTTCAGTGGTATGGCAATATATCGGTGGGCACGCCGCCGCAGACGCTGAGCGTCGTCTTCGACACCGGGAGCACGACGCTCGAATTCGCGAGCACGCTGTGCGGCGCGGCGTGCGCGCGGCAGCGGCAGTTCGCGCCGTCGAACAGCAGTACCTTCGTCGACGGCGGCAGCCAGCGGCGCATCGTGTTCAGCACCGGCGTCGGAATCGACCCCGTCGTCGGCGACGACACCGCGCTCGTCCTGCGCTCCGCCCGGGACACCGTCAGCGTCGGCGGGCTCGCGGCGGACGGCGTGCCGCTGTTTCTTGTCGTCAACCAGACGGCCAACTTCATCGACAACCCATTCGACGGCATCATGGGCTTGGGCGCCACGCCAGGGCCTTTCTTTGCCGCGCTCGCCCAGCAGGGCTTGCCTAGTATGTGCGCATCACACACCCCTATGCAAAGCTGATTATTTCAGGTATATTCGGCCTCTTGCTTACACCTCACGACGAGGGTGCGGCCCAACTCACGCTCGGAGGCGTTGATTCTACCAAATTCTCGGGAGAGCCGACATACGCGGCGCTGTCAACCAACGGCCCTGACGTCTTGTGGTCACTCACCTCGGACGGCATCTTCGTCGGCGGCCAGGCAGCACGCAATACGCAGTACTTGGAGGTGATCTTCGACAGCGGCACCAGTACGCTGGCTCTCGACCCCAAATTGTCCAAGGTGCATTCCTCCAAAGCGCGTAAATCCAATGTTTAACCCTCTCAGCTCATCTACGGCCTCATCTCGCCTGAAATCAAGCCGTACGCCGCAAAGCCAGGCACCTGGGCGTTCCCCTGCTCGCTGCTGCCGCTCCCACAAGCCACGATCGACTTTGCGTTCACGTCGGTCAACGGGCAGGCGTTCAACTTGACGATCCCGGCGAGCGCGCTCAGCGTGGGCGCGTTCCCCGGGACGAACGGCAGCGTGTGCCAGGGCCTCATCACGGACCTGGCCGGGTACGCCATCGTCGGCGGGAGCCTGCTCAAGGAGTACTACTCCGTGTGGGACATGGGCCGCCGCCGCATGGGCTTCGTCAAGCGCAACGGCACCATCGCCGTCGCGCACAAGACCAGCGCCGCTGCCGCCGTCGCGCCCTTGCGCGCAATGTGCCGCGCGGCTGTCTTGGCGGCTTTCACGACTGTTTTGTTCAGCATCTAGACGACCGCGACGCGACACGACACTTTACACTCGTTTGGACTCTTCCCCTTTCCCCGGGCATCTTTGGTTTGTTACATCTTGGATTCTTGTCCCTCCCCGGCATTGTACATTTACGCACTGCATCGCATCGCTGTCCTCAATCAACTCGTGCTTACCGTCTCGTTCAAACTGTCTTCACGTAAACCGTTGCAGAAAGTGTTCGCAATTAGGACAAGCAATACATTAGCGCTCGATCGCAGCGCAGACGGCGAGTTATGCTATACATGCAGAGTAGAGATACTAAAGAGCAGCGAGGTAGTAGTAGTATGCGTATGAGTGTCCTCCGAATCCGCCGCGGTCGCGATTAGACTTTCGCCCAGACGGTCTCGTCGGCAGCATGCCACTTCCATTGCTCCTGGACGGTCGTCGACACGCTGGGGCCGGCGGAAAGCGCACCAAGAGCGCGACGGATCCAGGCGGGCGCGCGCGCGTTGTTGAAGTCAGTCGGCGCGTCCCAGTCGTTGCGCGCGAGCCGGTTCGAGGGGAGCGGGTGCGCCGTGGCTTTGGCGGACCGCGAGGCTGCTGCGTGGGATTTTTCAGTCAGCAGTACGCGCTGTGGAGGGGCAGACGCACGCTTGCGCTCGACGGAGATGTTGCGTTTGGCGGAGAACATTATGCGAGAGTGAGAGTAGGAAACTAGGAGGGAGAGTGGGTAGGAGTTGTAGTTTGGGGTTTTGCGCGGAAAGTGCGGCTGAGAGAGGGCCAGCAGCCACGCTTTTATACCGCGTCCGCAGGCGCCATGCGGCTGACATCACACTGCCATGCCAACATTGCCACAAAGAATCAATTGACCGAGGAGGCGCGCAAGCCTATCGGTTATCACGAATGCGGTGAGGTAAAGATTGAAGAAACGCGCACAGTTGCCCTGACTCGTCCTGACGCAATTGCGGTCTGTGCCTATTTTCAGATGCCTTGCACGTACGTACCTGTCGATACATGCTACGAGACACTCTATCGCAGCGTCCCTTGATGTCGGATAGAAAAGCGCCAGACCACTGGCAGCAGTCTCGGAGCATCCTCGAGCGCGGACACCGCCTGCGATCACCCGCGTTTGAGCGTTATATGGGTGGGAAAGTGGCAATTTGCAGCTCGAGGGGGCGTGGGAATGTGATCAAGCAATGCATGCTCGTACGCGAGTGTTAGATATGTGATTTGAAACGTGAGCGACGCGTGGGAGTCGCGCAGATTTGCGAAACAGTTGCCAACAAACATTTGGTCCGTACAGCGCATACACCAACACATGCTAAATCTACAAATAGATGACTGGCTTGAATGGGGGGAAGATGACACTCAGCGCGTTCCACTGGATTCGGCACAGTAGCTCCATCGACAACGGCCGTGAATCCCGATTGCGAAGGTAGCTTCAAAGTGTGCTGTAATGCTGCAAGATGCTTTCGAAGTCCTCTTCGACGCACAAGTTGTGCGTCACATCCTCATGCATATCAACGATGGTTCTGCGAGGGGAGTGCACCATGAGAATGACGTCCGCGATACCGTGGAGCGGGCCCATGGTGCCCGACGCGGGCTGTTGGAGTCGGATGGCAGCCAGCACCAGCTCGCGCACGCGAAGGCGACCGGGCTTCCAAGCTCCTTGGCCGACGTAATAGCGAAAGAACATCACGACATGGAGAGCGACGGCATCGCGTGGTTCGTCCGCCGTCAGGACGGCGCGCTCCAGCACAGGACATGTGAGGAGTGGCTCAGCACGGTGAGGGTACTTCGGTTCTCTGCTATCCGGGTTTGAGGGTGCAAGCCTGATGGTGAGAGAGAGAAGGGAAGGGAACAGCAAAGACTCCGATGCGGGCTGCATTTTGAGCCACTCTTCGTCGACGAAGAGAGTTCGCAGGCCCGAGAAAGCTGCTCGTTCGTACCGCGGGACAAATAATTGAGACATGCCACCGATCAGGACCCTGGTACAGCCTGCCCTGTCGCTGCATGCGATGGCTACTTCAGGTGTCCCACTGGGCATTGATTGGCAACTGATGCAGACGGTCAGGTCCGAGCAGTTGCCATTTCCGAACAAATTGGGAACAGTGGCGAAGTCGCCAGAGACGGTCGCGGGTGGGGCGTAGTCGAATAACTGCATGATGAGCGCTTGTGGGCATGTGCCCCATATTGCTCTGCAGTTCAATACCACAGTCGCCGGAATCCTGCTGGGAAGCCCAGTCCCGTTGTCCGTGTCATTGTCTCCGTCGTCGACAAGTTCCTCAAACGCCACAGTTAGAGAGCGCAGACGCGGGCACATGCGACAAATCCGCTGAATGGAGCGCACGCTGCACTTGTCCAGGGTTAAGAAGAGAGATGTTAACGTAGAGATGAAGGACGGCGACCTCGCGGATAACGGCACAATAAACTGGAATCCTAGGCGCGCGTCGACCAGCAAAGGGGAATGTTCAGCGAATAACAACGGTTGCCATAACCAGGGGTAGCATTGAAGTGCCGTACCATCGTGGGCATGGAACGCGAAGCGACGAAGGAGTGGTGCAGGACGGAGCAGTCCAGCCGCAATCAGGACATTTTGTGGGTGTTGAACGGTGCGGATGAAAAGCGTGTCGATGACGTGCAGAAAGGACCGAAGACAGACGGCCACCTCTTTCAGGCGTAATTTGATTGGCATGGGCTTCCTACCCATAAGGTGACTCCGAATATGCCCTTCCCCGAAAAGGAGCGATTCCCAGTCAGTGTGTGTGAGGTGAGGATAATGAATAACGACCTGTTCGATCTGGAAGTCGCCATCGACAAATGTCGCCGAGCACTGGGTACGAGGGGGCTCGATGCCGGACGCGTCGACGGACTGGGGATCAGAAATCGTGATCATGACGCGGAGACGCAGAGGGACGTAGGGTAAGTACGACTGCGACGCCTCCCAGTCCCCGCGGTGCTTGGACATCAGCTTTTCGCCATATTCAAGCATCTGCCTCAGAGCTTTAGGGACGTATCCCTTAGAATGAATCGTCGTCCAGGGACAGAGCGGTAGATATCGCAGAAAGAGGGCGTGAAGATACCGGTTCGTATGAGAGAGCGCGAGACGGTCGCGCCACTCAAGACGACGCACAATATCTAGAACCAGTTCCTCAGGGATCGCGAGAGAATTACTAGTTGGTGATGTTTGAGGCGTTAAAGGCGGAAAAGACCATCAGTTGGTGGAGACGTTTGAGGGTGGGCGACTCACGATTCGCGCCGACGCCACATGCGATAGATAACAGGGCAAGACCAGCGAATGACGCGCAAGCCAGGGATACCAGAAAGTGCGGGATGCTTTATATGATTTGGATGTGAAGCGGAAGACCGGTGGCTCAAAGCGACAACCACCGAAGTATGAGCGCTTTCAGACCAGGAAACGCCACCGCACATGCCCAGAAGGCCACAGTCAAACTGAGCGCAAACAGGAAGCCGCATGCGATATTCGCGCTGGAGATGTCATCGAATGAGTCGTCAAAGGAGTTCATGATCTGTGGACGAAAAGCAGTGGCACGCCACCGCCGCGGTGAGCTCGTTGATGCCGATGGGGTTCAGGGCCGAGCATAGGACGAGCGCGACTTCGTTTTTAACCGCGAGGTAAACGTAAATCTCGTGCGGAACTCGCTGCGCCGCTAGCTGCCGATGTCGATGAAGGTGCTGCACTTGGACGGCGCGAACTGCCGTGGCGCGCACGCCGCGCGGCACAGCGTGCTCGTAAGCTCGAGCGTCGGGCTCCCCTTCACGTCAAAGACAGTGCCCAGTGTCTAAGTTGCGTGCCATAGCAGTGCAGGTTGATACGGTCGTAAGAACCAAGGAGCGGGATACAGTATCGGACACGTCGACGGCGGCGGCGCGGCGGCGCGGATTGCGAGTTAATCTCTCGATGTACGCAGAAGCGATTTGGAGCGTTCATGGGCTCTGGTATATCGCGAACGCGTTTTGGCTGCATTAGCAATGGGCACGGAAGAGCAGGAAGGGAAAGCGCTTGGCGCAAACGCAGCCAAACATTCAGAACAAACAGAATGCCATCAAGGAGGCAATTTCAACGGTCTCACTGAAGCAGATCATTCAACAGTTATTATGGACCATAATAAAGTGGAACAACGAAAGACATCTCTGGGAGGATTGGCAGGCAGCAGAAGCAGCAGAGCTAGACACCTGTCTCTTGTCCGCCTTCCGGGGTCATTCTATGCAAAGTATGTCGCACGATCTTCAGCGGCATGGAGGATATTGCACGTCATTTCCCAGGATGTCTTGCGGCGTCATTTTCGAACTACCAGACTCGCAGGATGACCATATAGATGTCGCTGTTCAAGATGCCTTGGCCCATGCGCCAGCTCCGATTCTCACGCCCTTCGGATGCCGCTATTTCTGCGTGAATTTCGAATATGAGGAGGGCTTGAGCACCCACAGGAGCGGATGTGTAGTGCGTTCCACGTCGAGCATGCGGCCGACAATATGGCGGTCCTGGGCAGTGGCTACACAAGCTGTGGAAGCCATAGCTGCGACCTCAGACTCGTTGACGTCTTAATCTACTTGTACTGTCCTCATTGTAACCAATCTGAAACCCTCACATGCAACAGATACTGTAGATCGAGGGTAAAATCCAGCGCGCGGTGAGGCAGCGACTGAGATTATCATTATAGAGCGTTACTAATACTGTCGGTGTTCGTTACGATGTGTGAGTGTGCGAGAAGTCCATGAGCCAAAAGATAAAGTCCATTTTGCGCTTAGCGACGCTCGGGGTTCTCAACGGGCGCCGGGCTGACGGTGTAGTCACCGAACCACGTCCTAAAGAGAAACAGTGAGTTCGAGCAGAACCAGCAATGGGGAAGAGAAGACGTACTTGAGCTCCTGCTGGCCGGCGGACACCTTGCGGTCAGCACCGAAGATAAGACGGTGGGGAGCATGGTTGATGATGCCCTTGGGGTACTGAGTCTTCGTGATCTGGTAGTTGAACAGCTGCGCGCCGCCGTCGACGAACTTGGCCGTGACCTCGCCGACGAAGACACCAGCGGCGTCGATGGTCGCGCCGCTGACGCCGATGCGGTAGGTCACCTCGATCGTCTTGCCGACGGCGTCCGCGAGCGTGTACTCGAGCGGGAAGTCCTCCGTGTCGTTCTGCGAGATGGAGGCGACGTAGAGGACGGTGCCGGAGGTCTCCTCGCCGGTGAACGTGCGCGCGCGGATGTCGAGCGCCTTCGGGCCCCACGGCTCGAAGTTGCGCAGACCGACAAACGTCACGGAGGTGTCGCGGCCAACGGGCACCTTGGTGTAGGTGGTGCTGATGTGGAAGCGGACCTTGTGCGTGACGATGTCGGCGGTCGTGTTCGCGTGGATCGGACCCAGGAGGAGCGCGCGCTGGTTGGTGCCGACGCCGCCAGTGATGTACGGCTGGTAGTCGGCGGTCTCGAGCTGCTTGGTCGGGTCGGCCGCGAGGTCGGCAGTGTAGCAGGCCGAGATCTTTGCGGTCGAGCTGCAGCCCCCACGGGAGAGGAAAGAGGATGCGTGGTAAGTCGCGCCGAAGTCGTCGGCCTGGTTGGTCACGGAGCCGCGGGTGCCGTCATTATAGAGGTTGTACTGCTGGCGAGACTGAAGGGGAGTGGCCACAGCGGCGGCAGCGAGAGCGAGGGTAGTGAAAGCGCGCATGGCAGGAGATGTAAGTAGGTGTATGTAGGTGGGGATGGTGAACGTGAATGAGAAAAGCTTGACGAGGACGCCTTGCGATGATGTTCAGAAAGCGCGGATCCCCTGCTTTTATACCTGGGATTATGCTGCGCAGCTACATCCATCGCATGCGAAGCAGCGCGTGCCGAAGTCATTAGACGTGCGCCGGGGACCGGAGCAGTCATCAATGCATGCCGTCTTCGAACCTCCGATCCACACATGCACATCCACGAGCGTTGAGCGTCTGAACACATACGTACTTACAGGCTGTGAGTCGAGGTGCAGTGTTTCATTGCATTGCGATACAGCACACCGAGCTGGAGCCAGCCCTGAGCGCTTGAGCTGAGTGCCCACGGCATGGCAGTGGATTGAATGCAATTTTTCAACGATCCGAAACTGGGCGGAACCCCGGTAACCATTGCCGTAACACACAGAGAATCCGGTGCAACTACAAGTTGGCTCGAGGACCGCGAATCCATGCCTACATAAGCTGAGCGTGAATCGCGCTTTCCAGCCAGCTGGGTGCCTGGTGGAGATGCTCCTGGACCAAGTTCCAGAGGCTAGGGACATTTTTCGACAGAAATAGAGCGTTGCGATTGTTGACGCGTCAGCTTTTTGACAGATTTGTGGAGCACGAGACGAAGCCCAGGCGAGCGGAGGCTGAACGGAAACAAACCTCAACTGCGCAGCGCAGTTCCCATGCGGTCCGGACCGGCGGACGAGGATCGACAGTTCGGCGTCTGAGTCTGCCGCATGGAAGGCGTGCCCTGGCGTCAGTACAATTTGCAACGCAGTGAACCGTTCAGCAGAGCATATGCATCACAAATGCAGTCTCACACACGGAAGATTCTTTTCAAGCCCCCGGTACGATTTCTCAGCGGGCATACATTGTACATTCGTGCAACACTGTAGCCGCAGAGACAGCGAGCGAAATAAATGCAACTGCCCATTCAGGCAGAGCTATGATACATGGGAAGAAGACTGAGAAAGGTTTCGCATTTAGTCCTATGCTCACTCCTGGGTTGTTGTTTCCGACCGGCACAATCAGTTCCACTTGCCAAAACTTCTCACTTCCGGCTCCTGGCTCTCCAAGCGGCAACGATACCCACAACGACCGCCAGACCTGCGACGAGCTTGCCCCACGACTTCTGCTTCGTTCCAGGGCGCGCGTAGGGAATCTTGCGGACGAGCATCGCCTGCATGCGCTTCAACTTGGCGGGCGTGTGCGGTGGATACCGCACGGCCATCATCTTCTCCAGCCAGCTCGGGTGCTGCATTGACGCGCGCGTGTGCGTGAACTCGTTGAACGTGTATTTTCCGCCGCTGTAGCCATCTGGGAGAAACCTCGGTCAGGGGGGCGCAGAGAGCTAGAGTAGTGAGTACTGACGACCGGAGGACCCGATGCCGCCGAAGGGCAGGCCGTAGACTGTGAGGAATATGTCAAATCACGACGGAGAAGTATTTGGAGATGGACTCACTGCCAGGCTGGATGACGGATTCATTGGCGAGCACGGTACCGCTGATGGTGTGCGAGAAGACTGCAGGTGCCGTGAGACAAAGTCAGACGTTCTCTGCGCACGGACCGTAGTCGATGACCTTCTGGTTCTGCGAAAAGATGTACAACCCGAGCGGGTGCGGTCTTCATCCCGTCAGCCTTAATACAAACGAAGAAGCGAGAAGCAGGACTTACTTCCCCTCGAAGGACTTGAGTGCTTCTTCGACGCTGTCCACGATTTGGATTGGCAATACAGGTCCGAAAAGCTCGCTGCGCCGACATTAAGCATCATTTCAAGGGCTGCGAAGACAGACGCTCACGAGTCCAGCAGGGCGTCTCCCGGGACACACCCATCCACGACGGCCGTCGCGATCCAATTGTGCTTCTCGTCGCTCTGGCCGCCCAAAATGATTTGTCCATGAGTTTTCTCAAGCAGCCCTTTGATGCGATTGAACGCGGCGCCGTTGACGAGATGCGACATCTGGTCGGGCACCGGCGCCTCGCCGAAGAACTCCTTGTGGCTACGTCAACGAAAATGCGCACAGATGTCCTGATCAGAGACAAGTGCGTTTCATGTGGGACGGCAGGACTCACGCCTTCTTCAGCGCCTCAATGAACCGGGGGTGCGCCTCGCGCACGACGAGGGCATAGTCCGGTGCAGTGCACGACTGTCCGGCGTTCACCGTCTTGCCCCACAGTATTCGTCGCGCTGTGGCGTCGTAATCACAGTCCTTGTCGATGATCGCTGGGTTCTTCCCGCCGAGCTAGGGAATCGCACGAGGTTTCAATAAATTGACTATATTGAAAATTTTCGACGGCTCGCATACCTCGAGTGTGGTGGGTGTGAGGTGCTTTGCGGCGGCAGCTGCGACGATTTTACCAACGCGTTCGCTGCCGGTGAAGAAGACTGAGGAACGTGAGTTGCATGCCATACTTTGAGAGCGACAGTGGCATACTATGGTCCCACTGCAGGTCCAAAAGCTGGTGAATTTGCATTGTCAGCGATTGCAACGTCAGCATGATGGTCCTCGCTTACAGCTGCGGTCTCGGGGACCGCGCCATTGACGACCGCATAGAGTGTCGGGTCGAGGTACTTTGGGAACAACTCTGTGAAAAGAGCTGCCGTTGCAGGCGAGAGTTCTGACGGCTTCAGGACAGCAGCGCAGCCGGCAGCGATGGCTCCGACCTGAGAAATGTGAATTTGGAAAAACTACACGGGGAAAGACGTACCAGCGGCCCAATGGTGCACCATACGGGATAGTTGAATGGTCCAATGATGAGGACGGTGCCCTATGGGGGATTCACAGAGTTAGCTTCAAAATCGAGCAATAAGACACTCTCGTAGCGCATTGCGATGCATCCACAATAATTGAAGACTCATGTCTCGTTGGAGTTGGAAAGGGTGCTGAGAAGCACAAACGATTGTGCGACTTTCATGCGTGCAATAGCCATGCTTCCCAGGAGAGCCACAGGAACGCGCAGCACGGGGTCGAATGCAACATACCTTGGGTTCCTTGAGTATCTTCGCTCTCATAGCAAATGTATTGACGCTGAACGGAATCCCCTCCGGCTTGGTCCATTTATCCACCAACTCGTACGCCTTCAGCGCCGTTTCGACGACCGGTACGTGCTCGACGAACACGGACTCATTGCCCCTGCATCATCTAAGCGTGTAATAACCATAATATGACCAGCTACGCACGGGCGGCCCAGGTCGGCAGCAAGCGCCTCACGAAAGCGCTCCTGGTGATCCTGAATCATGTATGCGAGCTGGAGCAACTGTTCCTTGCGGTATGCGACGCTTTTCGTCTTGCCGGACGCGAATCCCGCGCGTAGGCTCTCGCGAATCTATTGTGATAACCTGTAAGTAAAGAGTCACAAAGCCATTATGGTCGTACGCACGCGCGGGATGTCTTCAAGTGGAGTAGCGAGTGCCATTCTGATGGTCGTTCGTGCAAGAGAGAGACCTCCGGCAATGAGCGACTGTTGCCGGAAATGCTGTGCTGCTTGTCATGATGACGATCATTTTTACCCCGGAGCGCCACAGTTCATTCACATGTACTTCCTGCCTTCCTTCCTTCATGCAAGTATGAAGATCAGCAACGAGCCTGGCTGGCAAAACCTCACCCATATCTCGTGCCTATCGGTTGCTAACGAGTGTCGAAAGCTCAGCAGCGTTTGAGACAGACTGTCACTGAGCACCAGCAGTGGCCTGCACCTCTCTTACGGCGGTGTCATGAAGCATCACTTGACCACCCCCGTGAACACGCTTACGCCGAGGTCCATGATCGAGAAATAAGCAAACATAACTGTCGACAAAGTTTGGTAGTCTGCCATTTGCAAGCGAGAGAATGGGACAGCGCCAGCTGCTTCAGCAATAGAACCACGAGGCTGAGACGCTGACAAATTGACTCTGCGTTTGGATGTGAGTCGCGAGATCAAACTCCGACTGCACTTCTTGCCCTGCTTTCTTCTTCGTCACGGAATGCTCAGCGGGAGCCAGACTGTCACGCTTATGTGAGGCTCTCCAACAGGCTGAATGGCACGATGCCGTAGATCCTGAGCCAGAAGCTGTATTGGTTTATGGTAATATTACAGGAAACGATTGGGAAACGAACTTCGCATCCGGTCGCGAGCTACTATCAGCTAGGGGTGCGCCTTGCACTGCACAAATACGAAAGTAGGATCAGTCTTTTCTGTTTACAGGCCGAACTCGATCCAATCATTCAAGTATCTCTCTGGCTCGCTGGCGCTATCGTCCTCGCGCATCGTGGATGGCGCATTCTCCGGGAGAAAGGTCCACTGCTCGTCCCCGTGGACCCTGACCTCGACATAGTGTTGGTGCCCCTCTTCTGCGACATACTCTTCGAACTCCTCGCCAAGCTGGTCGCCCATGTTAGACAGCAGCTGCGATTCATGATGACCTTCCTCGTGCCCAGCCGCAAAGTCTGGGTACGGAAGCCAAGTCTGCACCACCTGATAGTCGACATTATTGAATGTGTGCCACTGTCCCGTCGCGCCGTGGTTCCTGTCGACATTCGGCCAACCGAAAAGATAATCGTCGACGCCGTGGCGGCGTTCATACCCGAGGTGTTGGCTGTGCGACGCAAAGATCATCCCGTCCTCGTCCGCCCAGTCATGTTCCTCGTCTCTGACGGTGCTCAGGATGTGAGGCGCGGGTAGCTGCACCTGCGAGGGCAGCTCGTTAGGCGCAGACGGGCAGTCCAAGCGCCGTACAAGTACATGTGGACCGACATCGTCACGGGCCTCGCCTTCCTCCCACTCAGCGTAAGGTAAAACCTCTGGCTCGGGCGGCACCTCGGCCCTCCACGCACGGATGCGGGCTAGGTTCTCTGCGGAGGGCAAGTACGAGATGTCTCTGTCGACCAGAGACGTCTCGACGTCGCTCTGTGCCACCGCGAGGTCGACCCCCGCCCGGGCCTCTTGATGCTCGCAGTACGAGGCCGGAGTGGCGAATACGAAGCCAGCATGGTCGCAGGCCACGGAAATTTGCACCGCCGTCTGGCGGGCGCGTTGCAGATCAACGAGGGCATTCCTGCCGTCATCGTTCTCAGCTGCGCGGCCCAAGCGTAGGTGGAGCTGCTCGTCGCCGGCTGCGAGCTCCTGCCAGTGCACGGGTGCAGGCAAAGTCAGGTGCTGCGCGTGATCCCTATCGGGCAGTGGGATCCATCCCGCCTCCTCGACTCTGGCAGCAGGAGTTGTGGCGCGGTCTGTCGAAGTGCTGTCGTCGCCAATGTCCATCGACTGTGTTTGAGCATGGTCTATCACCTCGCCCCGCGGTGCCGTCTCGTCCATCGTCCAGCGGAACATATTCTTCTCAGTCCTGGAGGGTGCTGGGGAGGGAAGAAAGTGTTGGTCCCCCAGTCCTGTGCACCTTCCCTTAAATCCCCGGTCTCCTAACCTGTGATGACGATGCCTGGTCCATGCATCCTCTGCCTTCCTGCCTTACTCATCTCCAGTGAGAACAAAAGTAATTTATTCAATCTTGGCTGTGCGTGCCTTGTGGGCCAAAGCTCGGGCTATGCTTGCGAGCTTGGACCTTGGAGCTCCAGGAAATTACCGACAGCGTCACCGTTCGCAACTTCCAATACCATTTATACACCTGCTGTACCGTCCAGAACTCCCACCCCATTTATCTACCTATGCTGAAATTCGCTGCGAGGCCTCGAAAAGCACACTGTGACCAGTTCTAGCACACAACGGCGGACCTGAACACTTACTGCCCGGCTTCCCTCGGATAACCTATACGTGCTAATCCCAATTGGAAATGGGGTGGCTCCATCCGCACGTTCGATCGCATAACGATGTTGTTCTCAAGTGGTCACAATGGGGCAGCCTAGGCTCAGGCTTTGACCACGACGTTGCAATGGCGAACATCAGCGAATGACCCACCCTTTTTGTGGTTGAGCACCTCCGGAAGATGGGATTTCAGGGATGGGCAACATATTCACAGGCAGTCATCGCGAAGAGCTCCCCGCGCTGCCCATAGCATCAGAAGAGATGGCTTTCTCGAGCTCGGTCACACCACCTTGCGTTAACACCTCTATCCACACTACGTGATAACAATATGGCAAAACTGGCCGTCCCAGGACGGGTGGAGTTGGATAAGTATTCTGGCAGGCCTGCGTATGAGAAACGATGATGCTGGGGATACCGAAATCGAGAGCGACAGTCTGTAAAGCATACGAGATCCGGGATGTGTGGATTGAGTCAGAGAGATGCGATGTGCAATATACAATATCAGTGTGCGGGGGTCAGAGTGATGGTATGCTGTCGTACGGCATCGGCGTGTTCCAGTTCGTAGGTTCCCAAATGACAAGACTAGCAAATTCCAGGCGGAGGGCGTTCGCGCAGCAATATTTACGGATGGGCTCGACGACGGCGAGCGTATCGGGGTCCGTGCGCGCGCGCCAGGGCAGCATGAGCGTGCGCACGTTGGGGCGTTTGTGCATGTAGTTCAGGATGACGTTGGGGTCGCGCGTGTGCCTGGGGTTGAAGCCGAACGTGTCGATGCTGCACGGCAGGACGTCGAGAAGTCCCGGGTCCGTGAGCTGGTCGATGACGAAGACGCGCAGACGCTCGAGCTTCGGCAGCTCCAGCTTGTCGAGATACGTCGCGCGCGCGGGCGAGTCCTCCTCGAACTCGCGGTGCCGGCGCACCATGAGCTCGCGCAGCGACGCGCGGAAGGTTAGGAAGCACTGCGTGTAGTCGTCCAGAAGCTCGAGCGTGATCGTCTTGATTATCGAGTGCGAGTAGAGAAGATAGGCGACGAAGGCGGGCGACGGCGCGCGCTCTAGATGCAGCGCCTCCAGCGCCATGTACACGGGGACTGCACGCGTCGAGAAGCGCAGCATTCGTACGCGCAGCGTTCGTAGTCTGCGCCAGGTACTGAGCAACTGCGCAGTTACGCCTGAGCCATTATGTCGGTCGTCTAGCGAAAGGTGCTCGAGCCGTATCGCTTTTCGAAGAAGGTAGAGACATTCCGAATCGAATCCGTCCGGCGACGATATTTCGTTGTGCACGGTAACGTGTAGACGCAGCAGTCGTGGGCACATCGCTACTACGTGTGCGAAGGACAGCGGATCGACGTGCTTTACGACGGTGAACGTGCCCGAAAGGAGGCCAGCTTCGTTGCATTGCGAGATATACTGCGTGCCGATTTCCATGGAGAGTACGGTGACCAGATTACCCAGCGCCCGGTCGCAGCTTGCACTTGTCTGGAGGGACATGCCGAATCGCGGGAGTTTGTACTGACAGACGGCGTCCTCGCCGTCCTGCGTTATAGAAGAGCAGAGGAAGTTGGCGTTGCGCCAGAGATAAGACTCTGCGCAGTGGTGCCATTGTCTGCATACGAGCGAGCAGGCTAGCATGGGCTGGTAGTCGACCTTGTACGCGTCCGATGTGGGCTCGTCGGGCGCGAACGCCAGGTCAAATATCTGTAGCAAGATCTCGTCGGGCAGGCAGCCCATGTCGAACGTCGTGGTAGGGGGCAGACAGCAGCCATGCGGAGTCTAACACAGTGCCTTACCGTCTTGGCTTACGATGGCCTCGTCACGTAACAGGTTTTACAACGCAAATATGACAGCATCCGGCTCAGGGATCAGCAAGAGGAACCTGCGAATATCCGCGCGTAGGATACTTACTATTGAGATATGTAGTTGCTAACGATTTCGTGCCGGTTTCTCGCTCTCGCGCGAAATGGATGATTCGGAATCCGCGCCATCGTCATGGTGCTTTCGCAACCACCAACACGCCCCTCAGCGGGAACCGCTTTGGGCTACAAACGTTGTCGGCTTGATTATGCTGAGCGTAAGAGATGATGACCGGTGTTCAGCGGGAATTATCGCGGCATCTGAATTTTGGCAATGTGCTCCTTGTACCAACCTCGTACTTCGGAGCCCTTTACAACCTGTCTCAACACACTCTCGGCATATAATGATTTCATTCCCTCCAGACCATATCACTCTCAATCAATCAGGTTGACGCGATATGTAGTTCTATCTGATTAGCTAATCTTGCTTTAATTGCTCAAGTTTGCAGGGAGGATTAACCTTAGTTCGCAGGCGTTGCATGGTTCCCGGACTGCGCGGACTGGAGCAATCTTTGGCGCCACCAGCAGCTACTACTGTGACATACCTCCGTTCTTCGAGGGACCTCATGGACAGGCAATTATCCTCGTTCTCCCTTGCCTGAGACCTTCTGACATCATGAAATGGCTCTACAATGAAGCTTCGGAGCTTCTCGGTCAAGGAGACACGAGGAGCACTTCTCAGCGGAGCGCTCATGATCAGTGGATGAGTCGGAAGCATTCCTTCCTGACGCGCTCCGTCCCGCACACCTCATACAGACGTGCAGTTTTCGCATACCAACCTCACGCCGAGCGCACTGGCAACTTGCTTCCAGTGTGACTTCAAGAGATTGTGGATCATTCGCTTTCTCAGACCCTTGCCATGTGGCGCCTCGCGATTGTTGCTTTATCTGGCCTGCAGCTATGGTGCAGCGACGGCGGGCCCGTGTCGAGCGTGCGTGGTGGAAACACAACATCAACACGCCTGATCGTCGACCGCCTTGGATTCCTCGACGTGACCGAGCTCAATCTCGTCAACTCCACGTTCCTGGATCTCAACGGGCACACGCTTACCGGACTCGATCACCATGCGAGCTCACAGACGCCTCTAGACCTCTACCTTGCGGTTTCGCGCAACGGGTCTTTCAACGTCGGACTGATTCCCGATGGCTTTTCCGCAAATAACTTCACCGTTGCCTCCAGTGAGCTGGCACGGCGTCCCAACTTGTTCCTCCCTCGATGACTGAACACTCACTCAGTCCTACCTACGCATCCATCTGGACTGCTGAAGCCGCTTCCGCGCGTCTCTGCGGCAGACGCCGCTTTCTTCGACGAGATGGTCGCCAAGAAATTCGTACCATACCAGAACATCCCCGATGCGCCTGGCAAGTCGATGAGCGAAATCAGGGCCCTGGGAAAGCGTCTCTTCCCATTTACGCCGTACAGCTTCGAAATGGCCATCAGCCTGTACGACTGGACCACGGCCTCCTTCACCCGTGTCGTGTTCATGAAGATCTTTGAGTTCACTGGGATACACACGCACCCGTTCCCGTTGGACCTCCCGAGCATCGCGGAGATGATATGGGAATCCAACTTTGACACGTACACGCCGAGCAACCCCGACTATATGAACGTATTCATGATGCGTCCCGCGGCGTCGCTATCAGATGTGCAGAGCCAGCTGGCATCCAAATACCGAAGACTGCACGAGTTCAGTGCCATACAAAACCGCTTGCTCGCAGCTACGATGCAGGCGATGCCGCGCACGTCAGTCCTGGCGAAACCTACGCTGTTCTCAGGCCAAGTCGATGTCTATCAGCTGGGGCTCGATCACTTCGGCATCGAGTTCCTCGAATGTCCCCTCAACAAGGGGCCTATCACCCAGGAGCTCAAGATTAACTTTGCCAGCACGCTCGTGAGCTACGTCGCCCCCGGTCGTGTGATCACGACGAAGATGGTCTGGAGCTTCACGGAGTTCCTCGACGACGCCATGCACTACCAGAACGGCATCCTGCTCGTCGCGAACCCACCGCGCGATACGTGGGTGTGGGACACAGCGGCTTACACGACGCCGCTCTCCGACGACCTCGCGAAGAACGAGTACACGTTCAAGCCCGGCTCGCGGTTCGAAGTGCAGTCAATCGGGCAGGCGTCAGTCGGCGGGAAAGCAGTCGTGGTCATCATGCTCGAGCCGCTTCCAGACAGCCCCCCTGATGCCACACGTACCTCTCTCACGGGGTTCGTCGCGCCTTCGCTGTCGTTGGAGGACGCTATCGCTCGAGCTGAGGCCTACCGGCCTGTTCTTGAGTCCCAGGTACGCTTCCTGAACGCGACTGCTGCTGCCACAACTCCCGGAGCACGGACGATTCAGAGCAGCAATAACACTGGCCTTACGCACTATCAACTTGCCCACAAGGTCAGTGGCAGGCGATGTGCGTGTTTTGATGTCATCGAAAACTGAGGTCTTCACGTTGTGGATGGTTTGTAATCCCAAGGGGTGGTGATCGGCAAAATCCGGTACATTACGTTAGCATGGATGGGTCCTTCGCCTGAGGCTTGCAGAGGTTGCCGACCCCTGACTCCGGCGGAGCCGGAGGCATCTAGGGACCTCCGGCAGTCATATTCTCTGTCAGAGTGTGATCAGAGAGGTAAAAAGGCTTGGCTAGACATTAATTTGGAGCTTTCACAAGGCCGGACAGTTATTCAATACACACTGCATGCAGTGAACACGTGCTCGCTTCCGCGATGATCACGTGATCTCAGCTCGCGGACATCAGATCCGGACCAATTCGGAGTCAAATCCGCGGTTTCGGAGGCAAATCCGCGGAAATAGGATGGATGGGTTGGAACCTCGGTGGCTTGCAGCGGTTACCGACCCGGTGCCGTTGGTTTTGCTTCCGGTCACCCCTTGTGTAATCCGCGTTGTTCCATGGAGGTGAGATTTTCGATGACTTGAAGAACACGGGTTTCAAAGTCGCAATGAAGAAATTGACTTGCTCGTGGATTAAATTCATCCACAAGACTGATTAGTTGGGCATGCGTAAGCAATCTGTGCGGCAGGCACGCATGAGGGCCAGCGGTCACGCGAAGATGCGTGCTGTGAAGGGGGCAAATTGGTCATATCCTGGGGTTTCAGGGAGGCAAATGGAGCCAAAAGCCAACCTGGGGTTTCGTGAAGAGATCTCCTGTACACGGTGAAACCTGCCTTGCGGTCATCGGATTTTGGTACATTCAACATACACGGACCTCCTGGATCTGCTGGCCGAGAATAAGCGCAAAAAAAACCGTCAGGAAATGCCCCGGAACTGTGTGTGGTTGAGATCAAGGCAAAGTGAAGTACACTGATAGACTCGTATAGTTACCACATTCCCCTTTAGCTGTCAAACGCGGAGGCAATCTCCTTTTTTGGGTTTGTAGATTTCCTTTTCAGGAACGCTGAAGCTGACTCTTTATATAGTTCGGCAGTATACGGCCGGATCTTCCTCCAGGAGCCCATTCTCCGTCCAAGTAAGGTATCACAACAGTTCTGAGACGTTACTGGCACACAAAAGTTGTGAGACATTACTGCTTGCACATGAAAGTTGTGAGACATTACTGATTGCACATGAAAGTTGTGAGACATTACGGGCTGTACATAATAGTTGTGAGACATTACGGGTTACAGCTAGAAGTTCCAAGACAGTGCCGTTTCTTACTGTCTGTCATGTGGGTTTAAATGTAGCAGTTTTCCCAAAAGCCTTGCGTTCCAGCGCCCTCGCTGAGATGCGCGATAATTGAGGCTTTGACGCTGAGCATGTATACGGACGCCTCGATTATGTCGTGTCGGTGAGTTTTCACGGTCTTCATGGAGTATCGCACATGTTTCGTCAAGATTGGCAGCCCATTGCCAGAAGGCGGCCTCTTTAGTAGACCGTCGTAGTAAATCTATCGATGCACAGACCATATATTGGTTGATTCATGAAGTAGATAAGTTTGCCGGGTGGCATTGTGGATATTTGCTCAGCCATAAGTTTACTGAGACCGGAGCGTAGCGCAGGTTCGTCTTGTCAACACATAAGGTATCCCGCGGTATGTAGGGGCCATAGGCACCCCTATACACTGCTCCGAACGTCAGAGGCTCCGCTTATAGCAGATAGCACTGTCTGGAAGCGCAGCGGGCGCGTACAATGGTGTGCACCTATGGAAAACCGAGTCAGACGTGGGGACGACATGAGATCCCGACGACAACGTCGTCGGGAGGTCCGAGCAGCTGGGAGGACGTGGGTTCAAGCAGCCACGTCTGGGGATTGGCTAGTGTAGGGCGTATGAGTGAGGCAGCTTGCAACCGAGGGAACGCTTCGTACACAGAAAGAATGCTCTCGTGCTCGCGTCCGGACTGCATAACCACTTCATCGACAGTAGAATTGCACGATTCAATCGATATGGAACACGGTGAGGTCAGCATTTCACCGACTAAGGACACACGGTCAAGATGAGTGCAATCTGGATGAAACACAGGGTCAGTTGTGGTGAGAAATTAAAGAAGAGTATACCAAGAGCTCACCTAGACATCCCCGCGGTGAGCTTGTGAGAACCTGGACTCCAGGTGTCGCAACAAGTGGAGCGGCCGCTACAGTGTTGCACCTCTCAATCCGAGCTCTGTGCAAGTTTCAGACACAGAACTGGGTAATATTTAAGGCAAAACTGCATACCTGTGACTTTTAGCAGCAATTTTGCATGCCAATGATGACAGTGGAGGGCAAGAGAGCACGACGGACACGCTGATCATCTCGAACGATTTGCCTCCGATGCCGGGCTGCCGGAGTCACGTGACCAAAACGGTCAAAAGGTCGACGGAATCAAATTGGTCGATTGGTCAAATCGGGCATAGGCTGCAACTTGGTCTTTGGTCCGCGGAGTTCGAAAGTGAAACCCCGGGCTATGCCATAGTTCCCGTGAAGCCCGTGAAGGGCGTTCGACGCGGGAAACCGGATGACAAGTTGGTCTCTCTGAGTTTCAATTGCAACAACGCCCACGCATAAACGTTTTCTTTTGCCCCTCTCGGATACAAAAGTTCCCTTGTAATATAATTATCTGATCATATAGTATTCTTCAATCTGATTCCCAAGAATCTAGAGTTTCGCGGCCTTCCCTCTCCTCGCGTTTGCCTCTCCACTCATCGTCAGCGCCATTTGCGTTGCGACGGCCAAACAGACCATTTTGTCCTCCCATCCCTCTTCCACAGGAGCTGACCTATCACCAATTCTCCCTGGGGGTGCAGACCAAATTTCGACAGTGATGTCGTGCCGTCCCTCGGTGAGGAAGCGCCCGTACGAGTAGAGCGCGGCCGTATTCTGCGCATACGAATTGCCTCGCGGAATGCGATGTTTGAACTCGATGGAGAGGACCATCGTGGGATACCAGCTGAATTTTTACGTCAGTCACAGTGATCGCTGCTCCGCAAGTCACAGCTCGAACTCACTTGATGGTCCGCGGACCGTTCAGGTGCGCTCGTAGCAGTTCGGGGGTCTGCACGGCCGTCAGAGCTAGCCTCACACAAACAGTCAGAAGTTCCACTGAGTACGCACATTACGAAACAAGTCCGCCACGATAGGAATCGTGACCTGCGAAACCTCGTCCTTCTCATGCGTGAACTGCAGCAAAGCGCCGTATTCCGTGATACCATTCACGTCGGGGTTCTTTCCATCGTTCGGGGTGGCCATCTTCAGCTTGTTCCTCTCAGCATAACGCACATCCTGGCAGCTGCGCACGGTGTCGCGCATCGTGATCGCCGGGCGAAATACGAACGGTTCCCCGCGCGCGGGGTGCACACGGACAGGCGTCCTCCGGTATAACGGCGACCGGGGCGTCAGCGTCAGCGGTGGGGGAGCAGCCGTCGGGTCGGTATATGCTGGTCCAAGGACGCCGAATATTAGGTGAGCTGTTATGCGGGTTTGGCCCTTCAACCCGTCAGCGTGAGACGCACTTCAGACTGGGTAGAGCGCACCTTCTGAATGAGCATGGCCTCTATATTGTGAAACGCCTTTCCGGAGCGCATAAACTTGACGTAAACCTCGCAGTCGCCGACCTCACAGCTCTTGAGAAAGTATGCGGTGAGATGGATCGCGTCGCGCAGCGGCGTGTCCTTCACGGCCTCCTCGCATGCCGAGACGATGACGGACAGCAGGTAGCCTGCCATTCACAGCTCCGAGTAAGTCAAAATACAATTTGCGAGTCGGAGAGAATCACACCTCCAAAGGGAACGCTGGAAGCCACACGTTAGCCGTGCAATGTGCAAGATACATCGGGGAATGCGTACACGCCGATTGTTATATCTGAATGTAACGAGCCAGCGTACACCCTAACGCCGTTGCTTTCCCTGACGAGTTTGACACGTGCAGCCTCGATGAAAGAAGGGGCCATTCCTGCTGTGCGGCGCTGCGAAGAGTGCAAGCTGCGGAATGAGCCGTCCTGATCGTCGCACCGGCTTCCGGGCGTCGCGCAACTTGACCAGCGAATCACATGATGCTCAGGGATTACGTTGGATTGTGAGGGCACCTGATACAATGGGAAGATTATGAGCCATCTACGGCTACAATCCATGCGGATTGTACGATGTAACCTGGATGTAACACGTTTGCTTTCCATGATAGTCGATAACAATGCTCACTGCATGTGCCCCAATAAATTTTGACAGGCTCTAAGTCGGGGACAAGACCATACTGCACGTGAGGCACGAGAATGCACGCACGGCTAGGAAGAGACTGATCGTTTATTGTTTGCTGAGATAAGGCGGCCAGATCCTGGACAAGGCTCAGTGCGAGTAGCCGTCCCATGATCCCGGACAAAAGGAAGGCGCGCGGCGCTTCAAGCACCAACTCGTCCTTGTCCTCTCCCCTCCTCTCGATCCTCTCGAGAATGCCCCACAATGCTTTTGGCATGATCGCGAGCACAACCACCCCGGCTGCCGACACGGACGCGCCTGCACAAGCACCCATGCCACCTACCGATCGATGTGGCACCATGGCGAACGGTGCACCTGCAGGTCTTCCCACCGAATACAACGCACTGAAGCGATGCACCACGATGTTCCACGACGATGGCGTTGTAGAACGCCACGACGAGGCCGCGAGAAGGCCGGCAAAGCGGCGCCGAATGGGACCAACGAAGAGCCACAGAGCGCGGAAGCGCGGCGTGAGTAACGCTGCGGCAGCGACCTGTGGGCCTTTCGTAGACCCCATTGCGGCAGCGCCCGCTGCCCTGGTCGGAGAAGCCTCGCATGCTGCCCTTCACCGCGGGACCCGAGCCACCGTCGACATCGGTATCACGCCGCTGGACTTGGACTTCGCCTGGTGCTGCGCTTCAGGAGCTGATGACGCAACATGCGTATCGATGAGCGTGCAGGACGTATTGATGAGCGTGCAGGACGTACGCGATAGTGTGGCTGGGCTTGTGGCTGGGCTGCCTGTCGCTGGCTACGACGCAGATGCGGATAATGGCGACAACTTCATGGCGACGCCTCTGAACCTGGACTTTGGGTACAACAGCCCGCCGGTCCCAGGCATCGCACACGACGACATCGACCCCGCCCTGCTGGGTATTAGCAGCGGCGAGCTTGACATCGACACGCTGCACGCACCCCGCTTCGACGGACCGCTCCGACAACTGATACCGGAGTCCGCGGCGTCGTACTCGCCACAATCCTCTGACGACGCCGGACGTGTTCATGGCTATTCTTACGCGCTGGAACCGACAACCGTGAATCGGCGCTCTCGGGAGCTGGTGGACGACCAGAACCCGCTCCCGCCGCCGCTTGCCCTTCGCGACCATAATTCGGTAGTGCAGCCTAGCGCCCAAGGCCTGGAATTGTCGGGGTACATCGACCGTGATCACATCGCTGGGATGGATTTTGCAAGCTTCGTAGCGCTGTGGGAAGCCGGTGCTTGCGGGACTCGTCGGCGTCCGAGTCGGCGTGAATGTGCCCAAGTTGCGGACAAAACCGAGGAGCAAGCTGCTGAAAATCCGATCGTGCAGGTCTTGGGCACGTACACGGTCGCGTTTGATATGAAGCAGGAGGAGCAGGAGCACGATTTATCGGCCATCGCCCATGCGCTGCCCGAGACTGTTGGCGCTGTCGATCGGACCGTCGTGCGGCATGCCGTCCTTGATAGCCTGGCAATGCTGACGCCGGCGCTGACACCCGAGCAAGCGCACGAGGCCGATCTCGAGAGGCTGGAGCTGGTGTCCTTCGAAGTGTAACTGGAGTCCAGCCGCACCGACCCTCCTCATTGACGACAAAGGGCTACAAGACCCGCAGATTAAGGTAGCAATCATGTACAGTCATCCGACGTGCGTGACATGCCCAAAAAAGGCAATTGTGAAGGGTCCGGAGATACTCTTTGATTTCTATAAAATGGTACAATCTATTTAAGCAAAATCTGGCGTCAACATAAATTCGGGTCTTGGTATAGCTTTTGTTTTGTGCTGAGAATGTGAGCAACGGATGATTCCTGACAGAGGAGACCCCCTGAGACTGCCGGCTCTGCTGCTTCCTCTTCCTACGATGCCGCCCGCGAAGGCCTGGCGTGCAAAGAAGATCGCCAACATGGCGGGTGCGCAGGCCAGACTTACTACAGCCGTCCAGGGCATCAGCAATGGCCTCAAACGGCTTGCTTCCCCTCGGAAAACCCCCAGCAAAAAACCCCGGGTGCAGGCCGCAGAAAATGAGGCCCGTTGTCACTGATAATTGCCTTCATCACTTCTAATACATGTATAGATGACGCCCAGCACTTGCTCTGGCAGGGCTGAGGCTCTACCAGCTCAGTCTGATGCTTCTGTAGCTGGTCTCTAATTGTAGCTCATTCTTCCAGTGTTTTGGGGTCTTGTCCCTGAGATTTTCCCCAATCACCCTGAATCCGGGTATACAGATAGCCAGTATACATTCAGAATTAATGTTGGCGACAGATTTTGTAGTAATGCTTTGGTTCAGATGCTCCCATATGAACAACAGTTTTCAATGACACATTACTTCCCAAAAAGGGCATGTCACGTCACATGTGACAGCGTCGGATGACTGTACATGATTGCTACCTTAGAAGGATTGCGCGGACAGGCGAATAGATCGAACTTACGATTTCGTTTGTGTTCAGATAAATGGACAGTACATGAAGGTTGCACGAAGCACTAACCAGCTCTCATCCCATACGATCAATAAGCTCTAGAATGAGGACGAGCCCCCAGGGAGGTGGAAGCTTAAGACACGGCCTGTTTGAGAGCCGGGATCCCTGAGATCGTGACATTCGCATTGGTGTCGATGACAGAAGAGAGCAGGAACATGCTGCGGCTGAGTCCGAGCACTCGCGGTCATCCTGGACTGTCAAGAACTATCGCAGCCTCAGGCTTCCCTCGTATCTCTTCAAGCTTACTATGCTCTAATGAGGACATGGTGATTCACAGAAGCTGAGACGTCTACGGGTAAATGTTGTGTTGGCAATTATATCAGCTCTGTTCCCCATCCTCCGCCGTGCACATTGCAGGGTCTGTTTCACATCAGACGATTGCATCTGGAGAATGCACGATCGAGAGGACACGATGTGTCTATTGTCCGCTGAGATAAGACGGGATCCTGGACCACGCTTCGTCAGAGTCGCCATGCCATGATCCCGGACAAAAGGAAGGCTCGCGGCGCTTCAAAGCTCGAACCCATTCTTGTTTTCTCCCAGCATCAAGGCCCTCTCTAGAATGCCGCAGACTACGTTCGATATGCCCGTGAGCACGACTACTACCGCAGCCAACGCACATGCGCGGCCGACCGATCGATGTGGCACCATGGCGAACACAGGGCAAGCCGCTCAGCCCACCGGGCGGAAACGTTGCGACAGATTTGAGGACAACGACACTGACATTGAAGACGAAAAGGGACAGCCGAGGCTGGCGAAGCGGCGCCGAACGAACACGCCCGAAAACAAACGTCCCGACTCGCGGCGTGCGCGAGGCGGAGGCGTTCATGTCCTCAGCCAAGGTCGTCGCAGTCGCCGCAGCGTCTGCGGCCGTGGTTCACGGTGCGGGTGCGCGAGCGATATCGGCGGTCGACAATGTAGCGCCTTTGAACTTGGCCTGGGAGCACCAGGTTGAGCTCTCGAGGAAGCGCGATGTCGCCGCCGGCTTCGCTTTGGTTGACGACGACGGGCACAATGGCGACGTCGACCCCTTCACGACTCCGCTAAACCTGACACTGGGCAATCAGCCGGCACTGGAGGTCGGAGATGCATACCAAGACCGTGACGTTGACGAGCTTAAAGCCGGGAGGCTGTACGTGCGCTCGGTGGAGATGTTGCCCGATGCGTGCGAATGGAATGTTGGAACAATGTCTGGCGCGTCGCCTGCGCCTCGCGACGTATGCCATACCGACGGCTGGCAGGTTACCGATGACGTGCGATGCCCGTCGCAGTGTTTGCACGACACTCCGCCTGAGAGCCGGTTTCACGACTTGCCGGCACCGCTGGAACTCCCAGCGCCGTGGTCGCCGCAACCGATTGAAGACCTTGCGCGGAATGGCTGGCCTTGGCCTTCGGCGTGGCGCGGCAGACCCGGACCTATTGGAGGAGGCTGACCAGAGCTCGTTTGATGACGCTGAAGGCGACAGCGACTCGGTGTCGCAGCATGAACCTCCAAGACTCCGCGGCCGCTCGCTCGTCCCAAGCATCGACTTCGCGACCTTTGTAGCGCTCCTGGATGCCGGTGCTTATCCCTCGGTACCACCTCCGCCTGCGCTGGGGGACGGATACGATGCGCAAGATGCCGGATATCGCGCGCTGGCGGCGGCGCACATCGGGTGCACGCACACGGCCTATTACGAGATCAAGCAGGAGGAGGCTGAGGTCGATATCGCGGCCTTGAGCCCAGCGAACGCGCCGTCTGCGCTGCGTGCTGTCGACCCATCGGTTCCGCGTGTCGTCCTCGAGATCCTATCGATGCTCACACCGGCGTTAACGCCAGAGCCGGTGCAGAGTGCTGACGAGGGTCAGATTGCACCCAGTTTAACTGATGAGTGATAACTGAGCTGTACATGAGCGAAGGTACTGAGCTACGAGAGCCAGAGAGAAATGAATAGACGGACTGGACTCAGTACGAACGACGCGGTTGTTACTTACTTTTGCTTGTATGGTTAGAGCAATGTGCGATTTAAGGTGCTTTCAGAATGCATAGATCTCCGGATGGGCTCTTATCGCCGTTTTCTGCAGGGTAACACTGCTGGCGCTTGGGAAAACTGCGCCGGGAAAGGCAAAATCATGAGTTAAGCTTGGTAGATGTGAGTCAATGGCCGCCAAGTCGGGTAGTCGACATCGATGAAGAAAGAAAGGAGAGCCGCGGCGTCGGAGCTCGAGCTCGCGCTCCCCCTCCGAAGGCATTTCGCCTGGTTTTCCCTCGCATCTCATCGACATGTACTATAATTAACTAGCCCTAATCTTAATGCGAATCATTCTGTCTCTCGATCCGAGTGCAACGGGTAAGTATTCAGTTCACAACTCTCTTTGCAATGAAGTGTGCAAACACCTTCACTTCTATATGATAAACCTCATTTACCTCCTCATAAACCACGGGTGTTACATTGTGTATTGGACTCGGCTATGAATGTTTAACGTTGCCCAATGGCCGGAAAGGCCCTGCCATGCCAACAGGCAGTCTCAGCAATAAGGCTGGGAAGCGAGTGTATACGATTATATAAAGTAAGTTGAGAGGAAATTCATAGGAAGTTCACGCAGTCCCCACGACGGGAGAAACTGTCGAAGCGCTGGCATCCAGGTTCTTCTCCGCAAAGCCCATCGTGGAGCCCACGCCCTTATTGCCAAAGTACCAAGCGACGTAGTACTGGTCGAGGAACGGCGCCCTGCACATAATCGCCTCTGAATCAGCCAATCATTCTTACTCATACAGGACAATGCACACTGCACTCACCCCGTAATCCAGTTCGTCGTATCCCCCGCATCGTTCGCCAGCGCATTGCAGAACCCGCTCCCATCGTCGCTCGCAGCATCGGCCAGCGCAAACGTATAGTTGCGCGCCTGGGTGCCGTGGAAGTTCCACGTCATGCTCGCCGCGCACGGGAAGCGGCCGTCATCGCGCGCGCCGGCGAGCTGCAGAAGCGTGTTCCAGTCGTTCGTGGGGAGGCCGAGCAGCCCGGGGTCGCCCGTGTCGAGCGCCATAGTCGTGTGCGTGAACTGCGGCGTGGCGTCGACGGTGTTGCCGGAGCCGTCGCTCACCCAGCGCTGCGCGTTGGGGATCTGCCATTGGGACGAGGTCGTCAGAGGCACCCTGCGCGTTGATGATGAGCGTTATGCAGGTTTACACTCGTTAAGTTTGTGGTCCTCACCAATCTACAGTGCCTTTGAACTTGTTGCGGTCGATGCCACCAATCTGAGTGACGGATTGGACGCCGTCTGCGGGCTTGTCGTTCGGTGCGAGCTGCAATGGCATTGTGTCAGTCGCGGACATGACGCTGAGATGCTGACGGACCTGGTAGAAGGCTAGAACAGGCGCAGAGATGATCCCCTGCTCGTACATGTTCTCGACGAAGCTCGGGTACGCTCCACAGAGATTACCGTTGCAATAGCTCTTGCCCATGCCTGAGCGCGAAGTCAGGATTGGACTGGCAAAGACAACATCGCGAAGCAACTAACCAAAGTTTCCATCGAGCCCCTCACCGCCTTCTGGGACCTAGCGAGAATGATTAAATGCAACTCTGAGCACGGAATGCGAGGCCAGTTTTCATACCTGGTAGCATGCACCAAAGGTCGAGGACGGGATCGTCGCGTTACCTGTCCGCCTGTCAGCACAGACCTCTGAGTCTGCTAGAAGATACACGATGCCTACCCAGAGTCACAGTATCGGAAATACGCCATGATCCAAGAGTGTTGGCCGGTCCGCCGTCGCCGTACACAGCGACGTCCGTCTTGGTGGTATTCGCAAAGTTGTTGGACGATTCCTTGTACGTGCTATGTCCCTCTGCCACGCAGACGTCAACTCAACATTACAGAATTCGCATCCCAACATGACTTACGGCACTGCTGCTGCGTGCAACCGTCCCAGATGACCCAGGTCCCTGTGGCACCTGTGTCGAACAGGACGTTGACGCTGTCGCCGTTGCCACCGTTCAGCGGCGAGTCGGCACCAAGCTGTCAGGGCCGTGCTCGCATCATCGCGCAGGGTCGTGCAGAGTGAAACCAGTACGCACCGAGATCCTGACGTGGTAGCTGAACTCGAGCGGCGCTTCGGCGATCCACGAGCCTTCGGGGAATGTGGGCGCCTGCGGCGGTGCGGGCACGCCGTTCAGGATGAAATGGTCGACTAGACGAACCCCCGATGCGTGAGCGCACAAGTTGCGCAGCTAAGTCCCAGTCCGCACGCACTGTTCATCTGCCCGAACCTGTCCACGCGCTCGTCGAGCACGTTCGTGATGACCACGGTGTGGACTTCGTCGGTCAGATCATCCCGCGAGTACAGCTTCTTCGGCGGGTCGTCGCCGGTGCTGCTCGGGTTGTCGTAGTTGACCTCCACGGCGTCCCCGCCGTCGATCGTGAGCGAATATTTGCCGCCGTCGGAGCGTTCATATCCTGCCGTCGAGTTAGACGCCATCCTGTCGAGACTCGAAACGAGGCAACGTACCCCAGAACTCGAAAACGGAGCTGAACAAGTCAATATGAATCAGAATGCTGATATCGAGCGTGCAGCAAGAAGGGTCTTACGAGGCAACTGAGCGGAGAGTCAGCTTCTCCTAATGTGGTTTTGACAATACATGCAAAACTTACAAGGAAAAGTGAATGTTACGACGCCCTGGTCGTCGTTGGATAACAAGAACTGTGCAGTCCCGCCATAGGCACCCGGTGCGCCGATACCAGCCCAACCGTCTGAAGGTTGATATGCCACAGAGGCATCGTTGGAAGGAATGCCGATGTCCGAGGCTCCTCTGCAGGCGTTGATCGCAAAAAGCAGGAGCGGCACCAGGCGGGACAGCGCTGGAACGAAACCCATAGTAGTTAAGCAAAAGTCGGGGGAAAGAAAGAAAAGATTTGATCGACCTGGACGGTGAATCGCGCCCTATAAGTAGCCAGATGTACGGGAGCACGCGCGGCCATGTGCATCGGGGACGGCTAATGCAGTGTGTGCTAAATCTGGAGGGGCGCGGATGAGGAAGGAATGCGGGATAGACCGACGAAGCCGGACTTCCTTGACCTTTTTGCCTCCTACGTTCTGCTACAGAATGCCCGTCTTCAAGCTTTACAAGTGTTCAATCTTCAACACTTCGACGGCCTATCTTCATGAGAGTCCCCGGCCATCAGGCTGCCCTGAACTTGACGGCTCGCCAGCCAATGCAGTGCGTTGTTGACATTGGGCTCGCCGACAATTTGCAACTTGACTGGAAGTCGTCAGCGCAGTCTATCATCTTAGGATATTCCTGTAAGCCTGGACGATAGTGCGCAATGTGCGTTAGGTAACCAGCCTACAAGTTTAATTTGGTTGCGAAGCGCATCTCAGAACTCGTCGCAGTCATTATGAAGGATGTGCCTATTTGAATTGGTACGCATGACTGCTAGGGTAGCAAACGACTCCATACACCCCCAACCGAAATGCGGGCGACTGCGTCGGCGAGCCTGCTGGCAAGCCGTAAGCTTCCGGCTCGGGCGGCTGCGAGCTTGCGGTCAGGTCGCTGCCATGTGCTGCGGCAATCTTATTCCAGACCCGCCAGCGCCGACATGATGACCTTGTAAATGTGAATTCAAAACCACTTGCCCGTTAACCTGGAATTATGCTAGTTCGCCGGGTTGCAGCGTTTATCACGAATAACAGGTAGTAGCATCGTTCAGCAAGTTGTCACTACGATGTTTCACGGGATATAGTTGACAGGTATTCACGGTTGGCCAGCGGTAAGTGCACATGTCAGGCAGCAGCAGCCGAGCCAGGCCAACTACGAACCTTGAGTCCACAAAACGTTTAAGTTCGCGCAGTGCCAGGCGGAGTCGGACTTCGCTGCCTCTTGCCTACGACCGCCATCTTGTCCATGGCCAGCTGTCGACTGTAGCGCCTCTTGCCGCTGCTGGGCAAGACTTATCGTGCTCCTGCCATGAGGTAAGTGCGGCCTTGCTCTGGCGCCAGCCTCCGCTGATACAATATTGGGCGACAGTGCATTCATGCGCTGCCGGGCAGTATCTTGTAGTGGTATGTACAAGTATCGCTGGCTTCAAGTCGGCTTACAGCTCTGTCAGCTTCACACGTTTTAGCAGCTCGAGTGCCTCGCTGGTGCGTATATATTTCTACTTTTCCTGTGATGTCGCTCAACAGCTTTGCCGGTCTCCTCGTCACGACCAATGCACACATCGCCGCACCTTGCCCAGTCTAGGGCCAGTGCATACCTCGCGGGGGCGTGGGTCGGTACGTTAGGTTGTATTGTTGCTGTGGCTTAGACTCACGTTTGCAGCCAGGATTACCGTCAGAACGCGAGCAAGCACGCTGAGGTCGACAATTCGTAGATCGACTGGTCCTGACGCGCAAATTCTGGACAACGTACGTTACCCCCGTCGTCATGCGGTCAGCTGCTGATTCAAGCCCAGATGCTGTTCGTGCCGTACCACCAGCGACACCACAGATGCCCGGCGACGAGCAGGTAGCACGAGCGCCATCATGGCGCATTTACCGTCACCTCAACATCCGCCGGTGCCGTCAATTAGGTTGTTATCCCGATACTCGCAGTAAATGGTAAGATTGACGCCGCTGCTTTCTGTAAAGTAGATTAGATAATGTAGTTGAATTTAATATAAATCAGTGTTCATTTCATTCTGCACATTTAACAAGCAGCATCGGGAAAATGAAGAGCAAAGCGTCCCCTCTATTGGCACGTTGATGGTGGACCCTGGATGGCATGCAGCCATAACGGACACAGTACAATTCCAGCATTGGGCTGTCTATACAGGTGCAAGCTGGCGAGCGACCTTGTCGCGAGGTTGGCTCTTCGTTCCGACCGGCAGATGACTCAACAGGTTGCAGCTTCCTTCGATGACGGAGATTGCTGCGGGGAAAGATGGGCAGGCCTCGGAAGTATTCAAGGAATTCAGGCTTGCGCGAGTCTTGCAACGACATGAAAACCGGCTTGCCGGGATAGGCACACCAGCCGGCCTTCAGCGACATCGAAGGCACGTCCAGTCTCGTTTGGGCGTGATAACGCTCATGTTCATGGCATTCAGGTCGATTGACTGCCGTGACGCCTTGCCATTCGGATCGGACAGCGCTTGAGCGCTCTCTGGAATGTCGATCAGGGCTTACAAGACGCACCCACATTCGCCTTGTCGTTTTCCAGAACATGTACCGGAGGTCTACATTTTGGTCTCTACTTCATGCAGACGTAGACTCCTGGAAGCCGAACTGCCGATACTGCGCTATAAACATCGACTCCAAGGGTCACAGCCGTCGGCAAAAGCGGGTCCCAGCGGTATAAAAGACACACGACGGGCGCAGCAAACAGCTCAGGTCTTTGTTGACTCTGCAAGCTCATCATCTCCTCCAGTCCCGGCCCCGCACGATGTTCAAAATCTTCATTCCCGTCGCCTGCGCCGCTGCGGCTGCTGCCCGCATCGTGTCCATTGCTCCACTCGAGGGCACGTTCCAGGCCAGCAACGCGTCGACCCTCACGCCTACGTTCATCACGGAGAACACACAAAGCCCTGTGTATGTCGCAAGCGCTCGCTGAGACTATTTCAGACATTGACACCATCGTTATAGCTTTGACTGGTTTGCAGCGGTTGGGGTCTCGCCCGCCGAGCCTCCCCGCGCGGACCCGACAGCATTGGGCCGATGGATTGCCAATATCGACTTCTCAGCCATAGGACATGACCTCACAGTGCGCCTTGCGCTCCTCTTTGCAGGTGCTCACGCGTCTAACGACTGCATAGCCTACCGGCAACTTCACGGTGGACGTGCCCGTCAACACCAACAACGCCATCACGCGCGGCAGCGCGCAGTACATCATCACTGTGGCCGTTATGGAGAGCGTAGGAGTGGCGGAATCGGCGTCGGCCAGGTACTTCAACATGACCTTCGAGGCGACGACGCTTGGCCAGTGAAGGCTTCCTGTGCCTCAAATGCCCATGGACACTTCTTGAACCTTGATAGCATACGTAATTCATAGGATACAGTACATTAGCCCGCAACAGAGTCTTTCTACGTTCGAATCTTCGTTGTGCGCGCGCAGAAAGGTGATCATGACGTCACCAGGTGATTGACCAAGGATCCACAGTGGCGGTGCCCTACTCGCCAGCGCCGGCTTTCTGGCCCCATCAGGAGTCTGGCGTCCTTCGAACTACTCATGTGCAAGCTGTACATGTTCCACCCATGCATATGTAGAGCATTTCAAGCTGAAACTTGGGCGAAATAAAGCAGCAAGCTGCTTGCCAAGCCAGTCCTGCCGTAAGCGAATGCGCTGCCGGTCACCGGATGCCCGAATGAGCGAAGGGCTGCGGGACACTCCACACCTTTCACGGCGAGGCGCTGAGAGACTCGCCCAGTATTAAAAGGGCCTCACCTGAGTCTGCTGCTCTCCAAGTCTTTGCTGGCTTTCAGCGCCCCCACCACTCCTTCAAGCTCCATCCCTGCACCTCACCTCACACCACAACATGCAACTCACTCGCCTCCTCACAATCTTTGGTGCCGCTTCGCTGGCGTCAGCGCGAATTGTTGGTTTGGCCCCCTTCGGCGACTTTGGCCAGTTCTTGGCGGCGAACGAATCGACGTTCGAGCTCACGTTCCTCACGCTGAACTCGCAGCAGCCTCAGTGCGCCCTTTCTACTTTCCACTTCATATAACACACTCCTAACCTCCTTTATTTAGCTGGGACTGGAGCGCTGCCATTGGTATTCGCCCGGCTAACGAGTCCGCGGACGAGACGTCGCTTGGAACCTGGATAGCCAACGTCGACTTTGCGGCTCTCGACCAAGATCTGACCGTACGTCCTGCGCTAGACGCGTCCGTTTTTCCGACTAGAAGACCGAGAACCTGTGTAGGGTAACGGAAACTTCACCGTGGAAATTCCCTTGCCGTCCAGTGCATTCAAGAGCGGGACGGGCACGTACGTCCTCAATGCTGCAGTCGTCTCCTCCTTCGATGTACGTCTCACGTCTCACCGGGATCTATTAGCGAAAACACAGGCTAACTCGCCAGGAAGAGAAACCAGGCTACTCAACTGCAGTTCTTCAACCTCATCTTCACCGCAGAAGTGTCCAGTGGCCCCGCTTGAGCTGATAGGAAGCTGAGAACTGACACGGAGTGTGAAACGGACGCACCTACAATAGTTTAGTTCTAATGCTAATAATGCACGAGTCGAGATGCTATTGATTCTTTAATTAACCTCTTCCATTTGTCACGATATGCACAAGAACAGTGAACAGACAATGTTCGCGAAGCGCGAGGTTGCGGGCAGCAATTTCGGACTGCACGTTCTCCGAGGCTTCCTACGCCAGTCTCATCCATTGCCCAGCGTTTTGCACCATCTTTCTGTTTCTAGGGCTGGCAACAAGATCCCTCCTGCGACGGTCCAAAGAACTTGGGCTTCGAAGTATTTCCAGGTCTGGGTATAAAAGTCCACGTGAATCGCCTCTCTCTCTCTCAAAATCCCCACCTCACAGCGTTACCAATCATCTCTCAGCTTTTTCATCGAGTTTGTAATCCCATCTATCGACCTCGCTGCTCTGACCCTTACTGCAGGGACCATGGCCCACGTATTCACCGTGCGCATCCACCGCACGAAGAAGGACGCGCACAACTCCATCGTCGTCGAGCAGACGGTCTGGCACACCGGCAACGGCGGGATCTGGCACGCGGCCAATGGCGAGCACAGACTCACCATGAACGCCGGCGGCACCTCAGGCTGTCTGCGCTTCCAGCGCGGCGACGGCGCAGCGGAGGGCGACTACTTCTGCTTCGTCATGGGCATCGACGACGGCAAGCCGTGGATCGACTGCCTCGTCGACCTAAAGCACAACGAGACCGCGTGCTTCCTCCACCCGACGTACTACGACGAGAAGGCGCGCTGCAAGGTGCGCGAGAAGCACGAGAAGGAGGTGTGCAAGAAGGACTGCAAGGGCAGGGAGTACAAGATCTGCTGCCACCCCCAGGAGAAGCATTGCCTCGTCGAGTGCTACATCGAGTAGTGACCTCCCTCTGTTAGTCTGTTGTTCACAGGTAGCGCACTGGCTCGGAATGCCAGCGTCTGATATTGAGACAAGGATCGGTACTTTGTGCGCATGGTGAGCTCAGGCATTAAGCACGGTAAACCGAGTTAGTCGTCCTTTGACGAGCAAATGGTCCATGTCATGCAAAGGCTGGCAGCCAGACAGGGCTACCAGGGCTGAGGTGCCGCAATGAGGCCGCAATGAGGGTGAGCTTTGCATCGCCAAAAAGAAGCGACTGGCGACGGCATTCATATCAAACACCAGACAACGCCATAACAGACAGTAACCGTCGGGGAGCGGCACTGGCAGACGCGGCTGTCTCTACAGATAGCCCAAGTCGCCAGAATGAAGTTACGAGGACACAGCTCAGAGGGCCTAGGGGACAGTTGTCATTGGCCAAGATAAACGTCGACCTTTCCAGAAGCAGATCACGTTGGTTGACTTTCAGTTCTGCTTCTGAGCTTTGGCTTTCGGTTCTGGAAGACTGGAATTGAGCAGCGCCAGCAAGCACAGATGCCGCGATGTGCAGTCGCGGTACATAGTGCGAATGCGGAGACGGGGACGGGTTGCGCAGCTTGCCTTCTGGGTCTTAGTCCATGATGTCGGCGGCAGGAGGGACAGATGCGTCTCGTGTTCCAAAGTCCGCTCGTTGCTTTTTCCCTTCGGCCGTCATTCGCGGGTAGGAACTTTTGGACCATGTTCTCCTATCGCTGTGGAGACTCAACTGGATACACTGCTACTCTCTCTCAATTCTTGTGCAGCGCATGATGCAGTCGAACGGAACCCGACCGTAACTCCGGATTTTAAAGCTGTTCGAAAGCCTTGAGCATGTTGGATATACTACGACGATGCTCTACTTAGCCTCAAAGAAACGATTTGAGTGAGCCGGGAAGTTATTGGCCCCCGTCTTTACCAGGGCTTCTTGCTGTTTAGCCTTGACGAGTTCATGCATCTAAAGTGTCGTGCTCGCGAGGCTACTGCATGGACTATTCATTGGACATCGGCGTTCTCGCCATCGCCACTGGGCTCTGTTACAACAAACTCTTTCTATGCCTGGCGAGCGCAGATTCCTAAGCGGTCGAACCTAAGGTGCGCCCGCCCAGTCCTTCGCAATCAGCACAGCAGCTCGCTCAGCAATAGCGTAGACGGAGGTTTGGATGTGTGCCGACACCTGCACAGGCATGATGCTGGCGTCAACAACGCGCAGGTTCTTCGTGCCGTGTACCCGCAACTGTGCGTCGACAACGCCGCCCTCCGCGTGCGCCATCATCGCGCACGTCCCCGTCGGGTGGTCGATGCTCGCCATCGCCTTGCGCGCGTACTCCTTCCACTCCGCATCCGTCTGCACCGCAGAACCCGGCTCGTACTCGGCCACCCAGACGTCCTTGAGCGGCGGCGTCTCTGCGACCTTCCGTATGTGCCTGGCGGCCGCAGCGACGGCTGCGAGGTCGTACGGGTTGCTGAGGAAGCGCGGGTCGAGAACGGGCAACGCGTGTGGCGCAGAGACGTTGATGTGGACGCTGCCCTGCGCGAACAGGTGCATGACGGCGCTGATGAGCGTGAAGAAGCCCTGCCCGAACAGGCTGCTGTTCTGCGTGGGGTAGCCCTTCGCGCCGGTGTATCCGTCCGAGAAGATGAGCTCAACGTCCGGCACGCGCGCGTCGGACAAGTACTCCATCTTCTTCCGGTCGATGGGCGAATCGTTTTGCGCTGAGGCACGCGCCAGAGAGGATAGCCTGGCGACGCTGACGTTGGCCTGCGCCCACGTGAAGTAGGCATACGCGCTGCCCGTGTAATCGTATGCACCACCGCGCAGGTCGGCGTTGTACAGTGCGAGCTGCTCGGCGGCGTATGTCGCGTTGTGCTTGACCTTGTCAAACGAGGTGAAGTTGGGCTTGAGCTGATATGAGTTCTGTATGCGCACATGCTCCTGCAAATGCTCCCCGACACCAGGCAGATCTATGAGAGTGGCGATACCAGCTTGGCGGAGAATTGAGCTGTTGCCAATTCCAGACCGCTCGAGCACACCAGGGGAAAGGTACGTCCCCGCCGCCAGAATGACTTCCTTTCGAGCTCTGAGTATTGTCCCGTTATCCAGCGTTACGCCAGTAGCAATTAACATTCGGTCACGGTGAGGGCTGAAGTTGATTTTATCCACACTGGTGTTGGCTCTGATTACCAAGTTATGGCCTGCGTGCGGAAGATAAAAAATGCTGTAGCTTCTCGTGTAGTCGCGGGCACGGAGATTACTAGGCTGACGCATCACGCCCAAAGGATCTCCATCCAGAGACTCCAGGTTGTTCCGCAAGCCAAGTCTTTCCATTGCAGGGATGAAGGCGAGCTGCTGCGCTGGAACGGCTTCATTGATCAGCGTTTGGATAGGACCACCAAATCCAACGCCCTGTCGACCGTAAACTCCAAACTCAGTGGGGCGCGAGAAGTTCTCCACGCGCAGCATGGCGTGGAACATCCCATCCCAGTCCCACCCGGAGCTGCGCCCGCCAAACGCGGCGTCGCTCCAGGCATCGTACTCGGCGCGTGACGTGCGGTCCCACGTCATGAAGTTCAGTGCGCTGCTCCCTCCAAGGACCTTTCCACGCGGCAGGGAGATACTGCGGGAACCAGCGTGTGGCTGTGGGACCGTCGTCAGCTTCCAGTCGAATTGGGTGCCAAAGGTCGATCCTCGCAGGCCTGGGTTGTTAATGCCTGGCTCGGAGGGCGCTGAGACACCGGCCTCCATTACGACGATGCTGGCAGAGGGCAACAGTTCTGAGAGCCGGGTCGACAATGCTAGCCCGGCCGTTCCTCCGCCCACGACAATCTGCAGTTCGAGTGTGTCAGTCTCACGAAGGTCGGTCGCGGTCATGGCAGTCCTTGCTCACGAAATCGTAGTAGGTGGTCGCCATTGCGCCAGCCAGAGAGGAGTAAAATAATAGCCATAGTCTGGCGCTGCGAGGGGCGTGCATGGAGAAGAGACTCGGGCGGGCAGAGATGCGCCTGTTAGAGACTACCCGATGCATGCTGACAGCGACGGACTGGCGTCTGACATCTAGCTATAACCATACAGACCCCGTAGCGCGCGCCTCATTTGCAATATAGTGACCTGCACCAGTCATTCTCGTGGCAGAGGGCTGCCTTTGCCAACAATACAGGATTGTTCATGAGATCACAGCAGATCATTGTGTTGAGAGCGCCAGAATTCGAGCTTGCGGCCGGAGGAGGGTGTCGCGAACGTTGAGGCAGCTGAGCTGGATCCTGGCGGCGTCCTCCGCAGGGATGAGACCCTGAGAGCGTGACCCGGGAAGCAATGCTCCACGTATTCGAAAGACGCACGTATTAGCGGATTCAATGCATGCAGACCCTTGAGATCTCGCGGCTCAGGTACAGTGACGATTATTACATTAATCCCACTAATATTCTGTAAAGCTGCGCCGACTTTATGAGATCATTATTATACGAAGTGATGGGATTCTGCATTGGCACATACTGTAATTACCCGGACACGAATCAAGCGTAAGCTCGCGCAATGATGACGGCAGCATTCTCGGCGATGCCATAGACAGCGGTCTGGGTGTGCGCAGCAATTTGAACAGGGATAATGCTGGCGTCCACGACGCGCAGATTCTTCGTACCGTGAACGACGAGATTAGAGTCCACAACGCCGCCCTTCGCACGATCCATCATTGCACACGTGCTGGTGGGGTGCTGGACGCTGCCCACGACGGACTTCGCATACGCCGTCCACTGCTCCTGAGTCTGCACAGCGGCACCCGGCTCGAACTCGTCGGCCAAAAGCTCCTTCATCGGCGCCGTCTGGGCCATCTTGCGCAGATACTGCACCGCAGCACTGATTGCTGCGAGGTCGTGCGCGTTACTGAGGTACTGGGGGTTGATCAACGGCGGGTCGAGCGGGCTGGACGAGTTGATGTGCACGCTCCCCAAGGCAAATGGGTGCATGAGTGCGGCGTTCAGCGTGACGAAGTTCTGGCCGAAGCGGGGACTGCCTGGTGGAGGGTAGGCGTTTCCGCCAGCGTAGCCGTCGCTGAAGAACAACTCGAGATCTGGGACACGAGAGTCCTGAAGATACGCAAGCTTCTTCTGGTCGATGGGCGACTCCGTCGCCGACGACGCAGGGGAGCCGAGGCTGATACCGGCCTGCGAAAATTTGAGGAACGCGTATCCGCCGCTGAGAGCGTCGTATGCCCCTCCTCGTACGCCAGCGTTATACAATGCGAGCTGCTGCGCAGCAAAGGTCGCATTGTAGATCAGCTCGTCGCTGGAGGTGAGGTTGGGCTTGAGCTGGTACACGTTCATGACGCGAACATGGTCCTGCAGGTTCTCCCCGACGCCGGGAAGGTCAAGGAGCGTCTTGATGCCGGCGGCACTGAGGATAGTGTTATTCCCGATGCCCGATGATTCTAGCACCTGCGGTGATTGAAACGAGCCTGCACTGAGGATGACTTCCTTCTTCGCCGTGAGCACAGTGCCGTCCTCCAATGTGACTCCTGTGGCCACCAACGTGCTGGCCGAGTTGAAGTTGATCTTCGCCACACGCGTGTTGGTCTGGATATGTAGGTTCGAGCCGGCGAGAGGGATATACGACGTGCTGTAGCTCCTCGTCCAATTGCCCGCCCGGACGTTGTTGGGCTGGCGGGCGGCGCCAATCGGGTTCCCGTTCAAAGAATTGATATTCTTGGGGAGCCCGAGCGCGACAAGCGTCGGGACAAATGCAGCCGCCTGAGGGGGGAAGACGTCGTTGAGGATAGTCTGGATTGGGCCGCCATGCCCGTCTCCTTCGCCACCATAGACGGTAGGGCTGACAGAGGAGAAGTTCTCCGAACGTTGCATCGCAGCGTACATGTGCCGGAAGTCCCACGCAGAGCCGCGACCGCCAAATGGCGGATCGCTCCAGGCGTCGTACTCCGGGACTGACGCGCGGTTCCACGCCATGAAGTTAAGTGCGCTGCTGCCGCCGAGCACTTTGCCACGGAATTCTGGAATGATGCGGTTGTCAACGGCCGACTGGGCCACTGTGGTGAAGTTCCAGTCATACTGGGTGCCGAAAGTCGAGCCCTCCAAGCCAGGGACGTTGATCCTAGGCTCATCCGGCGCGGCAGACCCAGCTTCCAGAACGAGGAAGGTGCTCTTGGGAAGCAGTTTGGAGAGACGCACGGAGACAGCGATGCCTGCTGTTCCCCCTCCAACAATGATCTTCAGTGCTTCAGAGGACGCAATGTGTACGAAGTGACTGGCCACGCACAAAATCATATGAGCTGGAAGCGGCAGCGGAGAGCACTGGTAGCACAGTGGATAAAGCGACTGTGGCGAATAAAAGCATGAGTAAGGTATTCTTCAGCACAGTGTGCCTTCAGTGTAGGCTTCGCACCTTATGTAGCTCTTTGGTCGTCAAAATTATCCGGCGGTGCTTGTTTTCAGATGGGCGCGATCCACCGGTGCTGCGGCAATGTGTAAGATAGTAACAGATCTAGACGCCCAAGGGAGTGTGTTAGATGTTTCTCATCGCCGAAATGCGCGCATTAAGCCTTGCCTAGATCGATGGGCTGAGAATTACCGAGTACCCAAGAGCTACCGGAGACTCGAGCGCGAAGATGGCAAATACTGGGATCTGTCCGAGAATCAGCACACATACAGTGGGTTCATGTGCACGAACTGTACGTTCAGCATAGTCCGAGAATCTTTTGTCATAATGATAGCACGCCGTGAGTTGAAGCAGTAGGTCCACGTCGGCACTGGCGACGGACATACATCGACGAGAGTATACAACTCGGTCGGGACTGGATAGCATCCACTTCATCGCCGCGTCAGTTAGCCAGGGTCAATATGCAGGGCATTTCCAGGCGCCGCTGTGTATCCCGCGCGGTTTGGGAGTGGGTACGGGGTCATCGCTGGAGTAAGTAACACAAATTCTTGGATAAAATAGCGCTTGTTTGCAACACTGACCTACTGCGGCCAGCGGGTATGGCAGGGTGTGTCGTTATACGCGAAAGTGCGCGCCTGCTCGGAAACCTCTTGAAGTGCGTTCGTGGAGGAGAATGGAGAAAAGCATCACGTGCATTCCAACTCCGCGCCTTCCACGAGGTTTTATAGCTCAAATTGAAAATTTGGAGCTTGCACTAAGCGTCAGCTCTGTAGAAAAGTGTTGATCAATGTGCTCTAAGGTCTCCTAAGAGGCAGGCTGCAGGATAATGTGTAACCTTGATTCCGTCAGCGACTTGACCAATAAAACCAGTGCATTAGCAACTAATATCAAGCCCGCAAGAGCCTGAGTTGTCAGAATTTGTTGACTGTCAAATACTTCAACAACATGCTGAATACCTCCAGATCATAACGGTTGGGTAAGCAAAAATCCGAGTCATTCGGGCACCTGAGCTTACGAAACGATAAGGATAGCAAAGGTACATGACTCGAACTACGAGAAGAGACGCTCCTATAATCCTGTGAGATCAAGGTAGCGGCTTGCTCGGCTATCCCATACACAGCGGTCTGAATATGAGCCGAGACCTGCATCGTTAGGACACTCGCATCTACAACTCGAAGGTTCTTCGTGCCATGAACGACAAGACGGCGGTCCACAACACCTCCTTCTTCGAGTCGCAGCATCGCACATGATCCAGTCGGATGATAGATCGTGTCCACTGCGTCGACGGCGTACTGATCCCAAACTACAGGGTCTGTGGCACCGGGCTCATACTCGGCATCCCACACGAATCGCAGTGGCGGCGTCTCGGCTATTTTGCGCAGGTAGCGCGCGATGGCGGACACGGCGGCAATATCGTACGAGTTGCTGAGATAGCGCGGGTCGACGACGAGCTGCCCTGGAGCTGAGATATTAAGGTGAACACTGCCCCGCGCTAGAGGGTGCATCACCCCGCCGATGAGCGTGAAGAAGTTCTGGCCATAAAGACTGCTTCCCACAGGAGGGTAGCCCTTCGTACCCAAGTATCCATCGGCGAAGATAACCTCGACGTCTGGCACGCGCGCGTCCCGAAGGAACGCAAGCTTCTGCCTGTCGGTGGCCGACTGACGGTCGGCGGACGCCTCTCCCACCGCAAGCATCTTAGTGCCGAGGTTAGCTTCGAGCTGTTCCCACGTGAGGAATGCGAACGAGCTGATGGAATAGTCGTACGCCCCTCCTCGCACGCCGGCGTCATACAACACACGCTGCTCTGCCGCATACGACGCGTTGTGGATTAATGCGTCGCTGGAGACGTAACCTGGCTTAAGCTGATACGAGTTTTGCACGCGGATGTGGTCCTGCAGGTTCTCCCCGACGCCAGGAAGATCGACCAGCGGCGATATTCCAGCTGCGCGAAGAAGACTGCTGTTGCCGACGCCAGAAACTTCAAGCAAATGCGGAGAATGATAGCTGCCCGCGCTGAGGATGACCTCCTTCGCCGCTCTCAGCACGATCCCATCTGCAAGCGTGACGCCAGTTGCGACTACTAGCTTTCCACGAGGACGCAAAGTTGACCTTCGCCACGGTCGTGTCTGTCATCACGAGCAGATTCCGGTTTGCGAGCTGGAGGTACGACGTGCTGTACGACCGGGTATAATCACGGGAGCGGATATTGCTTGGCTGACGCGCCACGCCGAGAGGGTCGCCATCCAGGGACTCGAAGTTGCGACGAAGCCCGAGCTTCTCCATCGTGGGAATGAAGGAGCGCTGCTGCTCAGGAACGACGTCGTTGACTACAGTCTGCACGGGCCCGCCGTAGGATACGCCTCGCCGCCCGTATACGCCTTCCTGAGCCGGGCGAGTGAAGTTCTCCGCGCGCAGCATAGCAGTGGACATTTCCTCCCACGTCCACCCTTCGCCCCATGCGTCAAACTCGCCGCGTGAGGCGCGATCCCAGCCCATGAAGTTGAGCGCACTGCTTCCTCCCAGGACCTTCCCGCGCGTCAAGGGGAAGATGCGTCCACCGGCGCCTGGCTGCGGAACGGTGGTCAAATTCCAGTCGTATTTAGTGTTGAAGTTGGAGCCCTTAAGCCCGGGAATGTTGATGCTAGGATCATGAAGTGCATCCGATCCAGCCTCAATAACCAGGATTGTGCTGGCAGGCAGTAGCTGAGACAGACGCGCCGATACTGCCAGTCCCGCCGTCCCGCCGCCCACGATAATCTAGATAGACGCCTATGTAAGAATAACTGAGAGCGTCGGCGCGGAGATATACCCACGAAGTCGTACGATGGTAGGAATAACTTCGAGAGTCCGAAGTAAGCATAGAGAAAGGTCCAGAAAGTGACCAGCATCGCCTTCGAGAAACTCGTTGGCCACGATCGACATTGACTGCACGTAGGTCATTTAAGATGTTCCTGTGTTGGTATGCGCCAAAGATTTGGGAAGAGAAGACTGGTCAGATGGTGGCCCGCCAAGATTCGGCGTTCGGCGAGTAGACGGACCCGAACATGTGCGAATCTGCTTTTGCGCCAACGGTGAGCCCATCGACTTGCAGGTGATATGTGATCTTAGGTGCATCATGCTATTTAGATGGTTAAGGCCTTCATAAACACGCACGTAGGTGGCAGCTCACAGACCACGTTGGCAGATATCAAGTTATCCTCGGGAGCACTACCTATGACGGTAGTATGCCTTATCAGTGTGGTGAGCGCTGCAAGATCGTGCGTCAATGTCACAGGGACTTTTACAACCCTGAAATAAAGGAGCCTTGATCACTAACCGGGCCCCGTGTGATTCAATCCGCAAGACGGAATACCACCGCCGTCCATGCATCCCAGCGACCGGGCGCGGTCATGAGCAAATTAACCATTAATCCGAATGGCCAGGTTTTGTGGAGTTGCTTATACCGAATGCGCATAAGCACGTAGTGGAAGATGAGGAGTACATGTTCCAACTCCGCTGCTGCACAGGAATCCGGACATCTTTGTGAAACATTACTGAGCTCAGTTTTACAGACTATTCGCTTGTTATCCGATGTGGCATCGATAAGCATCTTCATATATTATATGACACATTCACGGTAGGGCCAGGGGGGGAGGGGGGTGCATTATGCGTCATTAAAGTTACGACTAGGTAGTGATTGTATCCAATGAACTCTGTCGTCTCACACTTACGCTTTCCAAGCGTCAGCAATAAATTGGGCAGCACGCTCAGCGATACCGTAGACACCGCTCTGGATATGCGCAGTGATCTGGACGGGAATGATACTAGCGTCGACGACGCGAAGGTTCTTCGTGCCGTGAACGACTAGCTTGGGACCGACGACTCCGCCCTCCTCCTGCGTCATCATCGTACACGTGCTCATCGGGTGCCAAATGCTGAACAGCGCCTCCTTCGCGTACTCGGTCCACTGCGCGGGCGTCTGCACGGACGGGCCGGGCTCGAACTCGAGCTCCCAGACGTCCTTCAGCGGCGAGGTCTCCGCGATCTTGCGGATGTACTGCACGAGCGCGCCGACGGCCGCGAGGTCGTAGGCCTTCGTCAGGTACTTGGGGTCGATGACTGGCAGGCCGTACACATCAGCTGGGTTGACGTGTACCGTGCCGAGCGCGAAGGGATGCATGACGCCGGCGGTGAGGGTGAAGAAATTCTTGCCGAAGCCGGGCGTACCGGGCGCGGGGTAGCTCGCCCTGCCTGCGTAGCCGTCGCCGAGGATGAGCTCGATGTCGGGCACAGTCGGGTCCTGCAGGTACTCGATCTTCTTCTGGTCGATGGGCGAGGAAGACGCAGAGCCTGCGATGGTGGAGTTTAGGTCGAAGCCCGTGTGCGCCCACTTGAGGAAGCCGTACGAGCTCCCGGTGTAGTCGTACTCGCCGCCGCACGCCAGCGTCGTACAGAGCACGCTGCTCCGCCGCGAACGTCGCGTTGTAGGTGAGCTCGTCCTTGCCCGGGAAGCCGGGCTTGAGCTGGTAGACGTTCTGCACGCGGATGTGGTCCTGCAGGTTCTCGCCGACACCGGGCAGGTCGAGGAGCGTCTTGATGCCAGCGGCGCTGAGGATAGTCTTGTTGCCAATGCCCGACCACTCCAAGATCTGCGGCGACTGGAACGCGCCGGCGCTCAGGATCACCTCCTTCTTCGCAGTAATCACAGTGCCGTCGGCAAGAGTCACGCCAGTCGCGACGAGCGTGCTACCAGACTGGAAGTTGATCTTCACGACGCGGGTTTCAGTCTGCACCTTAAGGTTCGAGCCGGCGAGCGGGAGGTAGGACGTGCTGTAGCTGCGGGTCCAGTCGCTCGGGCGAATGCTGCTGGGCTGGCGGTCTGCGCCAATGGGGTTGCCGTCGTTGGACAGAGTGTTGTTCGGAATGCCGAGGTTAATGAGGGTGGGGATCAACGCCGCCTGCTGGCGTGGGATGATCGGGTTGACGATGGTTTCGATTGGGCCGCCGTGGCCTACGCCCGTGTCGCCGTACACGCCGGGGATGCTCGGCTGGGTGAAGTTCTCGACGGCCAACATGACCGGGAAGAACGAATCGAAGTCCCAGCCCGAACCGGTGCCGCCGAAAGGCGCGTCGGTCCAAGCGTCGTACTCGTGCGCGGCGGCGCGGTCCCAGGTCATGAAGTTGAGCGCGCTGGAGCCGCCGAGCACATGCCCACGCGGATGGGCGAGCTGGCGGTTGTCCACTGCCGGCTGCGGGATCGTGGTCATGTTCCAGTCGTAGCGGCCGTTGAATGTCGACCCGTCCAACCCAGGGATGTTGATGCCAGGCTCGTTCGGGGCAGCGGGGCCGGCCTCGATGACAAGGATGGTGCTCTGGGGAAGTAACTTCGAAAGGCGCGTCGAGACCGCGAGACCAGCAGTACCGCCACCAACGACAATCTAATCATGTCAGAACGCAGAGTTGCAGAGTCGGTGAATATCACGCACAAAGTCGTATGAGCTGGGCGTCGTGGCAGCCAGCCCCGGGAGCGCAGAAAGCAAGGCAAAGGAAGTCAGCATCAGCATCGCAGCGTCGAGTGAAGACTGTGACGGTAGGCCGATGAGCTCAAGACGAGCAGCCTGGAGCCCTTTATATACCTTGTTTTCACCATCTGAGCTTGCGCTATCTGAGCTTGCGCCATCCGGAGCTCGATGCGATGAGGACGGGCAGTATCCCCAGACGCCATTGCATTGCGCGAGATACTGCAGACGCTGGATTAGCGCTTCGATACTCTAAGCAGCGTTCACCCACAGTAACACATTTAGCTGTACTGCTCAGCCATGATTCGCGGCGGATGAATATTATCCGCGGGCCTGAAACTTGGGAGAATTGAGCTTAGGTGATCAGTAACGGCAATGACTGGGTGTTTGCCCGAGAAGACAAGAGTGTCGCCGAGTGTGCAATCCAAACGATAAAAAGCGCCGTTTGACTTCGAATATTAGGAACAGATTGCGAGTCTGTTGAGCGCTGTTAGGCCCAGCCGGAACCGTTCATGGTGCATCGGTCATTGCTGTCCCAATAGGTAGTTGCTGCTATTCGTAGTGACCATGAAAGCGCGACGCTGTTACTGTAACCCGCATTTCTCGGGGGAGAGATAGGAGTATGGTGTAGTATCAATCGTTTGAATCGCCCAAGGCAGTAGCGCCTACGAGGCAGGTCAATATAGCAAGCAGTCGACAAAGCACGCGTAGATTACGGCCAGGGTAGCCGAGCGATCCGTTGCGGCGGGGATGGGTCAGGACGAACAACTGAACTCCGCACCGAACTCTGTTGATCCCGAGGTGTCTACCCTGAACATTCCTCAGAGTTTGCCACAACCAATCTATGGCGCCAATCACGGGCAATGGTGCCATTGATTCCCTTTATAACGATGGGTGCTGCTATAGGATTTTCTCGATAATGAACCTCTCCCGAAGGTCTCTCCGACTTTTCCCCATCAAATTCCTTCAGATATACAATGCAGCTCATGTGCTCAGTTGCTATAGTCCGGGATACTCTTATATTGGCGTTCTCAGCCGGAAGCATATGGTTGTCATGCTGCATCGTCGCTTTCTCGTTGCATGCATATCCTTTCACTGCAGCCTTTATCAAGATGTTTCCAACGACTGCTACAGAAGACTACGCTTTCCCGGCTAGCACAGTCACACGGGAAAAAGTACAAGCGCTGTTCAATGTCAAACAACTGCTTTGTCGGCATTCGGTGACTCACGTTCTGCCGCCAGGCACTCATTCCTCGCATCAAGGGCCAGTTTCGTGAGACTACCGGCCATGATTCGGGATTTGCGCAGTTCCCGGTAAGCCGCTTGCTTTGAAGTATACATTCGCTCCGGAGCATTGGCCACGTGGGTGAGTAGAGGATTGTGATGACTTTATTCCAGGGCAGGGCCCGCCCAATCAAAGCCGACCAAAACGGCGCGTCACCAGCGCCTGGTAGAAGTACCACATTCGCACAGGTATCAATTTCTAGACCTTGGCGCCGACTGATCCAGCATACGACGATGGTTTTGTTAGGCTATTTCCGGGCCATCGGCTCTGACATAGCCCATTTCATTAGAGTGGCCTTATTCTTCCATCGCTAAGCATTTGACCGATAAGAATGGCAAACAGCGGTGCCCAAGTGCGTTGCAGAGGTTTGGAATTATTAAGTAAGTCGAACACGACCAAATCAAACTCCGCTGACCCGATGTTGCACCCTCAACTCCCTGGCGCCGGACGGGCTTTGCAGTGCTCGATATATTCTACACTGATTGATACACGTCCAGCTTTGCGCCTTCTGATTGGATTAGCCCTCGAAAATGACACTGCGGCACTTCATTTCTGCCAAGTTCCCCCAAAGTTCAGATCCTTCTTAAACCCCTCCTTCCGCAGACGCAGATCTTTAAAGACGACGTTGTCCTCTCCGAGTCTGCCGACGCGCTGTTCTTCTTCGTGCTCGAGGTCTACGATCTGCACTCGCGTCAGCCTTCAGCTCTAGATCGCTGTGAGGACAAGGACTTTGCGCACTTCCTTCACGGGGGCCTCTTCTTCTTTGCCGTTGCGGGTGACATCCGTATGAGCACCAATGAGCAGGACTTCGGCATGCTTGAACTTCAAATGCTCCGGCCTCAGCGCCATCCATCGCTTGCCCTCGAATGCCGCCTTGATCCTGCAGTCGTTAATATTCACAACCAAGTACGCGGCGAGACGCATACTCTTCTGGATATTCGGGAGGCTCCGGGATGCCTGCCTGCGGCGGCGCCGGGAATGCTGGGTTGCGGACCTGCGCGACAAAGCTACCTTCCTTGCGAATGCCCAACTCTGTCTGGACGGTGTCCAGCGTATCCGGCACGATCAGCATGTACGCGAGATGCGTCGCCCCGCCGTCAGCGCTTGCGATGAGCGCGTACACCGCTTCCGCGATAGGCACGGCCGCCGGTTGAGTGCGCTCGCCCTTCGTCTTGGTCATGTACGTCTCCGACTTGAACTGCTCTGCGACATCTGACAGGCTGACTGCAGGCTCTTTCACAAACGTCCTACTGCAGCGTCAGACTTACACGGACTCGTGCTTGGGTGACGCAGAGAATGTGACGACGTACAGGAATCGGTCGTGCTTGTTCGGGCTCGGCAATTTCTTCTTGGGGACAACAAGAATGCGGCATACAGCATCCTTCGGGGCAGGGCCGGTGTCGTCCTGGCCTTCGATAGGGCGGAGGACAAGGAACGAGCGCTGGATATCGTCGGCGCCGTGCGGGTCATCGCCAGCGTCTATCTTGGGCCGTGCGAAGAAGTACAATATTCCTGAAATCCGTATTCAATCTCACGGTGGATCGCTCTGATGCTGCACAATCAGTTCATACCTTTCTCAAGCACACTACCCTCGGCTTCGTCAGAAGTCTTACTGACCGTATGGCCAGTGGCGATAGACTTCTTTTTCGAAGTTGGTACTTTGGTCTCGGACTTCGGTGGGCGCTGGCTCTTAACACCCGAGGCAGCTGTCTTCGCCTTTGCTTTGCTCTTTGGCGTCGGTTTAGGAGCTGGTTTGGCTTTGGAGGTCGGTTTTGCAGAGCGCTTGGGGCGCTTATCAGCTTCGGTCTGCGAGCGAGCTGCCAGTACCAGTGAGTCTTCAGTCCGTCGATGGCCGGTCGATTGACAAGAATTGCGCACTAGTCACCATTGCCGTTGTCGTTTGAAGTTGAAGGACAAGGAGTACAGCGGAGGTTGAATTGGTGAGTTCTCGTTCAGTGTCGCGTGACGTCATCGCATATTTGCTAATTTCTTGACGTCCCTGTTGTGTTAGCAGTGGCCTCGGCATGGGGTGCCCCAGCCTCCCACGACGACCGCCATCTCTACAGTATGTGCTAAATGTTTGCAATGCCGCAGTACAGGTTTCAGGTGCTGACATCGTCGTTGCCACTGCCAGACACGAAGGCCAGCCACAACAATGATTTGGCATCACTCATGTCTTTGGGCTGGGTTGCAATCGATGTCCAGTCAAATGCTCTCTGATCGACGTCTTTCCAGCTGTGAGATAACAGGAACGGCGTCGAACGGAGGTCCCAAGCTGTTGCTTACAACCTCTACGGCATGATGTTGGGTGCACCGTGGCACGGCACGGCCTCGGCATCATTCACCGACATGAATCCCGGCTCGACTGAGCGCCAGATCAGCCGAAACTCCTCCAGAACTGAGAATGCCCTCATTCCCCTCTTTCTTCCTTTCATCGACCTTCCTCTTCTCGATGCGCAACGTCGTGTGCCTTGACGCCTTGAGTCCGCTCATCCGCTATTAGCCAGACGCATGGCACACGAGATCTTCGTCTGACGACCACTGCGGGATACGCGGCGGGCGCGACGTGCAGCAATAACTCCGTCCGTTCCCGAGCCAAATGCAGTCTCAGGTGCCTGCGTGCATTGAGGGCAGGCGAAACAAATGTATACCGCGCCTAGATCCTCGGGAGACACTTTACACGCTGTGGATAGGCACAAACGACGTCTGAGTCGTTTGTCGATATTGATTAACTGGCTCGTTTGCGCATCAGTGCGCTAATAATGCGTCTCACGCTTCGAATGAAACCTTCCGTCTCACGTGCTTGCCAGATGATTCCCCTGGAACTCACCCCACTCTACTCGCCAAATGCCTATCCAGACCACTATTGGGCGCTGGAGCGGAACACGACAAAATGGAGCGTCTGCATGTCCGAACTGACGCGCGCGGGAAACGCCCTTTCGCGCCTTATGCTGCAAAGCCTAGTATCCCGACTCTCTGTCGTGAATGCTCCGTTGAATGACGAGGAAAATTCCTGTGCCTTGGGCTTCGCATTCGTAAGTCAAGCAAATCGAGAAGACGCAAGAGCCGATCGCCGCGCCGGATATTGCCGAGCAATTTTTGCACGCTTCGCGCTTCAGACTTGTGGCCATGGTGTCCGTCGAGGTCTCTGCCAAGGACGGCAAAAAGCTTCGCATAGCCCCTGGCCTGCCGGTCACGCTTTCATTCCCCGACAAGAACGCGTCTTCCCTGACTGTGCGCGACGTGAAGCGCGAGCTTGCTAAACGCTTTCCAAAGGTACGGCAGCAGTATAACCTTTGAATACTGCATAGATATTGACTGTCTTAGTTCTATACCGAGCGCCAGCGTCTGACAGTCAACGACAAGCCTGTGGAGGATGGTGCCACGATCGCGTCGTTAGAATTGGGCAGTGAGCCAAAGCTCATAGTCAAGGACCTCGGCCCGCAAATCTCGTGGCGGACAGTATATCTTGTGGAATATGTGCGCCTTCAAGTCTGTTCAGCGTTCAGCGTGCGGAGAACTGATCAACCTACGCCAGCTCGGACCGCTTCTCATTCATCCTTTACTGTACCACTTCCCTCAATACTTTTACCGCAGAACCCTGCCTCACAGTCAGCTGCAAACGTACGCAGTCGTTTTTTCAGCCGCGCGGGGCCCTCACGATTTCCCCATGTACCGGTCCACAGAATTGCTTATGCCTTGGTCATGATCCACTTCGTCAAACGCGAGCTCGAGACGCTCTTGTGCGGATATTACATTGCATATTGCCGCGTTGCATCCTGAACGTTCTTCAGCATTCATCGCTTCAGCAAAGCTACCATGCCTCGAAACTTCATTTTCCGCAAGTCAGTAAGAATTACTGGAGAGACATCGACGCTCACGCTTGACATCAGCTCGGCGCACTACTGGCTGCTCTCTGGCGTCGGAATTGCAGTAGCTATGTACTCTCCGTACTACTCCGCGCCGTTCGTGCGCAACACAATCCGCGACGACCCGCGTTTCCTCTGGGCCTGCGTCGCATTCTGGACGGTACGTCCCTTATCACCTCGTCTTCCTTGGTGCTAACAATCTCTTTACAGTGGGCCGAGATTTCCAACCTCCACACCCATCTCGCCCTCCGCGCCCTTCGCCCCGAAGGCTCGGGCAAGCGCGGGATCCCGCGCGGCTACGGCTTCAACCTCGTTTCATACCCCAACTACCTGTTCGACCTGCTTGCATGGCTCGCGCTGTACATCATGACGGGAAACAAGCTGGGTGCGTGCCTCAGATGTGCCTAAGCCCCACGTGGCTAACGCAGTTCTAGCGGGCGTGTTCCTCGTCGTCGCGAGCGGCACGTGCATTACATGGGCCACGAAGAAGCACAAGGCATATAAGAAGGAGTTCGGCGACAAGTATCCCCGCGCTCGCAAGGCCATCATTCCTTTCCTCATCTAGACTGTCGCGGTCGAAAATGCTGCAGTGTTTTCTTTCGGTCGGTGGCTCCCTCGCAACTCGGATTCCTGCTCGACGGCGTGCAGGCAAAACCATCCTAGAATTCTAGAACAAGCATTGTTCCTAACCAGGAAACTGACCTCTCGGTCCCGCGTTCGGCGGCGCAGTACCCATCCTTCGTTTATCCCTGGTTTATCCAGCCGTTGTTTCTCAAATATCTGTTACGGGCGCGAATACGTCTGGCCTCTGTTATGCGATGGTTCTGCTGCTCCACCTTTCTTGCTACACGGGGTGACCTGTGGCATTTCGTAGCGCCGCCACTCATTCGGATATAATAGGCAATTCACGCCACGCTCATGGGAAAATGCACACAAGCGCTGGCTGGGATGGGCGCGGGCTTGCCACCAGGTCGTTTCCGCGCAATGACACTGATTCAGAACTTGGTGCCCTCACTCGTGACGATGAACAATGCAGCATCTTGTTCTTCGCTCGCGAATGGTAGATCACCCTTTGTCGACGGAGAGCCGCTCTAGAATGTGCAGTCTCAACTGAGTCAAGACCTCCCCGCCGTGTACGGTCGATGTCCGCCGAGATGATTCTGCCAATATCAAATACAAATACACTACATCTCCTGAGCGGTCACATGGGTGTTTAGCCGCCCAATTTTGTGGGGTGTCACCTGGGTTGACGGGGTCGCGCCTAAGTATCATATCGATCGGGCCTGTTGAAGGAATGCACTTCTCCCAGTGCCAACTTTAGGCTCCCGTCCTCCTCAATCTTAACCGGAGATCGCAACATCTCCATCTCCGCAACGTCTTCGGCCGCATGCAAAGCGTCTCCCTTCTCAACGCACTTGATGCCGCTTCCATTGCGCCCTTCCGTGGCGAAGAATCCAGATGTCAGCCCACTGAATACCTCTTTTATGATCTAGCACGTACAGTGGCGACGGAGACTGTCGGACCGAGAGAACATCTTGCAGCACCCGTGGCACACGAGGTACGGCGCCTTGGAGCAGCGCATTTTTTGGTGGCGCTTGCAGTCCAGCTCGCGAGCGAAGGCCTTGCCGCAGCCGGTCCAGCAGCAGACGTAGGGCCGCTTTTCAGCATGTTTAGTGAGATGTGCTGAAGGTATAGATCAATTTCAGAATGGGCACTCAGGTCTTTGATCGATACGCACCACGAAGATTAAACCGACGTGAATATGCTGCGTCTGATCGGGGGGGTCAATGAGGTCTAAGTTTGTTGTTCGACACGGTCAAAACGTACTGCAGTCCGCAACAGGACACGGGAAACGTGCGGGATGCATATGACGCTTTTTTGTTGATGTGTCTATACGCTGAGGCTCGTCGCGTCCGTCTCCATACTCCGTGTGTTGCAGCGAAGACGTCGAAGTGATCACAAACTGTGAGTCGTCGAATGAGAGCTGGTCAACAGGAGGCACGGCGATGGGCTGCGTCCACGCGTCAGCAACTTCTCCTGTGGCCTCATATTCTGGCATAAAGTATGGGCCCGCGGGCGGATAGTACTGCGGGACGCGTGCCGAGGAGGACCCGGGAGCAAGAGCAAGGCAATATTCCGCCGGCTCGGCGGCCTCGTAATTGGGGGCCGAATATTGCAGGTGCTGCCAGTGCATGTTAGCGCCTGCTCAGCCCGCGGGGTCCAAAAGTTGCAGTGGCTAGGCGGAGGGCTGATCAAGCCCATTTTCTCCGTTCCCTTTATACTGCCTCATATTTCGAGCCTCGAGGCATCACAAACACGGAGCCTGGAATGAATGTGTCATCCTGCAGATGCCAACAAGAGACTTGACAGCGTAGGACCCTGATACCTGAAGCGCCTACCCCGAGCCAGTTCGTCGAATCATGCGTTCCCGAGGTCCCAAGTCAAGATCGATGTCGCGAGAACCCTGATCGGAGGAGATCTGAGCATTTTTTCGAGCGTGCAGCGCAATGTCGTCGCCCAAGATGACCTTTGATTATCCCCCTGCACTAGGTGGTCGGAAAAGTCAAACGGGACCAATTTGCCGGTGAACTTCTAAGAAGCGAATTCCACCACGTTTCAGTCAGGTGGTCTACTCGTGGAAGGCCAGCCGAAGCTGTCCGTGCCTAGTCGTGCACGCGGGAAAGGGAGAGGCCGGATGTTAGACGACTGAAATGCGCGTCTGACTGGGGAGGAAGCGTAAAGAAGCATGAGGCTACATGAGGTCGAGGAATGCGGAATTCCCCTGTAATCCCGCGAGATTGTCAGAAGCAGTCGGTCGATATGGAGAGGAGGCGGCACTCGTCCTGATTGCACGGCGATGACGAGATCATGAAGACAGCGCACGCCGCACGGACAGAGGTTCATTCGACATTCACCACTCCTGGAGCCACGGCTGCCGGAGATAGATATGGCTTTGCGTGCGATCCTGCATCTATTGCGGAACGTGCATTCACATAGACCAGCCGCCTTGCGGTGCAACTTGACCTGGCGCCCAACGCCGGCGGTCGGGCTATCATCTGAGCGTAAGCCTTGACGCCAAGCATGTTATGACGGCTGCAGTTCACGGGGCTCTTCCGAATGGGGTGCAATGGGATGGTGCGGCGACCAGTTTGGTTGGGGCGAATGTCCGCTCACAGGACGCGCATTGTGAAGAACAGACAGTGTAGAATTTGGCGCCGCGCTGTCGAACACAATCTGTTTGAACTGTACGTCCAGAGTCCCATAGAACCGATGGGACAATTGCAAGAGTAATCGTGCCCGAGAACCGTGCCTTGATCCGTTGACCATCTCCGGAGTTGAAGTCGCCGCAGCTGTATCCTGAGGGCCAGAGCGGTGCGACAGAACGGCGTCAAATGACTCGGAGATCAATCAGGGCCACAGCGGCACAAGAGGCCTCGGACGGTGGTCGGCGGACACAGGAAAGAGAACACCGCCCAGAGTCGCCGATGTGTACCTTTGCTAGGACGGTTATTTAGCAATGTCCGCCACGGCCCGGCATTGTTTCAGTCTTTACAAGCATCGACGCCGACAGGGCGCTCCGATTTCCACTCCACAAGTGGCGCTGGCGCAATGCGCTCTGGCAGAAACGAAGAGACGCATGGAACGGGCGGCTGCTAGCGGACATCTTGGATGCTGATGATGAATCAATTTGATATTCTGCAACAGGCTACAGATAGTTGAGCCAAGACGCAGTGCCGCATTATCCTAGTAGATTATGGGGCGGGAATAACCAAAACCGAGAGACCAAGAGAAATGCTGAGACCAAAAAAGAAAGAAACCGAGACAATTCGCAAACTAGGTGTGTCAGGGAGCCGAAGCGTGTAGGGCTGCACATGTGAGTTGGAAGGGGGGTGGTCGTTGCACAGACTCGCAGACTGGGCAATCTATAGACAGTGGGGTGTGTCTCTGGGGAGGGTATATCTAATGGACCATTTTTGGGGGAGGGGGGCGTTGGCGGGACGGGCAGTCTGGGGGAGGGGAAGAGGAGGGTTGGCGGGGCGCGCCTTCGGCGCGCCCTCAGTCATCTGCAGGCAGCGTGTCCTCGCCAGCGGGCTTCAAGAATGCACCGCTTGCATGGATAAACTTGGCCGTCGCAGTCAGCCCCTCCCTTGTTCCGAGCAGATCCGCCACAATCAGCATCGGGGAAACTTTACGGAGGGGCGAGCGATACTGCTCCAGGTCCGGGCACCCGACCAGCAAATGGTCACGCGTCTGCAGTGGCACCCCGCACGTGCATGCAAGTCCGCGCTCAGGTTTATCAATAGCCCGGTAGTACTCGCCTGTAAACGCATGTCCAGTCCGGCACTGCAGTAGCCGTGCGAACGTAGATTTGTCAAGCGTTCTGAGGTGTGGTGTGGGGCGAGTACTTGGAGGGAAGCGATTGGCCGGTGCGAACGCGTCACGCCGAACCTTCGCCAGCCAAGCTGCGCGCCATGTGTTGAGCAGACGGACCGAGGAATCGCGACGTGCGCGTGTCCTGGTCAACGAGACCGGGAGGGAGGGTGGCCGCCTCACCCCGCCCTTCGCGATCTTGTCTGATGCCTCGTGTCAGAATATCTTCTGGTTGCGTGCTTGTAGTGCCCTCGGCAACCTCCGTTCACTGTATAGTACACCGGGATGTGCCGTAGGTAGTCTTTGCCGCGAACAGGAAGTACCCCTCGCCGGCTTGCTCACAGCGTCCAACGACCCGAGCCCCAGGCGACGTGTCACTGTCCAACGACAGTTCTTGACATTCGCGGCCGGTGACCAGCCACCCAGCGCGGTGCAGTGAGGCCTGCACACCAACCTCCTCGGCTTGACCGCCGTGACTGCCGTTGCTTGACCGCTCGGCCGCAGGATGGGCAACTGCGTCATCAAGCCAGGCAGCACGTGGTTGCTGCCGCCCTGTGATGCGTGGCTGGCATGCAGGGTTTGCCCGGTGTTCGGGCTTGTGGAATCGTGAGCCGCTCCTGCCCTGCAGTTGAGCTTCTGCGCATCCTTTGGCGCATCTGTGCTTCCATGCACGTCCTCCGCACACTTTGCTGTGCATCTTGGTGCCGGTCCCGCACCTTCGTTCATCCTCGGCGACTTGTCCCTTACTCGCCACCTCGTCCACCCTCGTCGTTCTCTGCAATCGGCACCCCGCTTATGGACCTGCCGACTCACGACATTCTCTGGGCCGCCACTTGCCCACTACTTGCCCTCATTCCTCTTCACTCGTTTGGGCTCCACTTCGACTCGCTGCGCCTTTGCCCACGTCATCCTCCTCGCATCCCGTTGCCAACCCTGCTCGGCGTCAGCATCCACCAACACCGGCAACCTTGGGCTGTTATGCCCCACCTCGACTTCCTTTGGCCTGGACTCCCTGGTGGCCCCCTGGACTTGCAGTCCCTCATGATCAGTCTGTGGCAGTGCCATTCGTGCCAGTTTTTGTGTGTTTCACCGGATTTCTGGCATGGTTGACACTGCCACCTGATTAGTCATCCTAATGCCAGCCAGTCCAGCCCGATGGCATTTCCTGCACCACCACCACCAGCGCACTGCCGCCATTGCCACCACTGCCAATGCCTTCACCACCGTTGTTGCCATCGCTGCTGCCATCGCTGTTGTCGCCGCCGCCCGCTGTGTCTGCTACCGGTGCCGACACTGCCGCCATGCCATTGTGACCATGACCACTTCTGGTCACTCCATGCACCTTCAGGGAGGGTTGCTGGATTCAGGGAGGGTTTTGTTGTTCTGTTTGCCATGTTCTTTTCTTTTGTGTTCATGTTGCTTCGCTCGTTTGTTTTCTTTTGCCGTTCTTGCCTCGGCACTCTCTTCGCTCGAGGGAGGGTGTCAGAATATCTTCTGGTTGCGTGCTTGTAGTGCCCTCGGCAACCTCCGTTCACTGTATAGTACACCGGGATGTGCCGTAGGTAGTCTTTGCCGCGAACACGAAGTACCCCTCGCCGGCTTGCTCACAGCGTCCAACGACCCGAGCCCCAGGCGACGCGTCACTGTCCAACGACAGTTCTTGACACCTCGTTCCCCCGCACACCCTCGTGCCCAGGGACCCAAGCTAGTGTTACACACGTAGCATCGTCCTGCGCCAAGAAGGGGGAGATAACATCAGCGAAAGCGATAGCAAATATCTGACCGGGCGCAGGGGACAAAGAAGCGATGCGCCCAATAGCAGCATCATTGTCTGCAAAGAAATATATGTGAGTAGCTTGAATGTTTGGTCTGCGCGCAATTTGCACCGCAGCACGTGCACCCTCGACCAGTGCATGTAGCTCGCCATCATACACATCACCTGCCTCACCCAGACCGCGAGCCAATGCGTGCACATTTCTGCCGCGGTGTACAAGAACTGCACCCGAACCTGCTGAGTCTCCAAGCAGAGACCCGTCAGTATAGACGAGAAGAGCCTCTGGAGTCATGTGCAGCTGTGATGCAAGGCGAGTGTGCTCAAGCGCCGCCTGCCGCTTGTCAGTATGGGGTGGTTTCTGCAACACAGCGAGACGACCACCCCATCTGTTGACAGGCTCATCCCATGGGGCGAGTAAGCGGGGGTTAATCCGCTCCCCACCCGCAGGGTACAGACGTGCCAGCCGTTGTAGGTGAGTCATCTCGCGAGGGTTGGCAGCAGAGCGAGCACGTAGTGGAGGTGGGTATTTACCCAACGCTCCATTCGACCAGTCTCCGCCTAGTCGCTGCCGAATGGGGTGCTCGCACGGAAACGATGCAAACCTGATGGCCGCACGTTCATTCCGCATACTGAGAGTCAATGCAAGCGGCGGGATGGACGCCTCAAGGTTGAGGATGTCCGTTGGTGTCGTTTTAAATGCTCCCAGGATGTGACGCAGAGCGCGACGGAGCACGACCTCCAACTTCCCAACCCGCGTTGAGTGGCGTTCATCCGCGGCGTACCACACCGTAGATGCAAATGTGAGGATTGACTGTGTGCAGGCTATGTGTACCGTCCGAAGATGATACGGAGTCAAGCCCGTGCGGGTCGAGCCAAGCATAGAAAGTGCAGTGACCACACTAGCTGCTCGCTCTGCCATCCGCGCAACGTGTGCAGTGAACAAGAGCTTGGGGTCCCAGATTATGCCGAGCCACCTGTATAACAGCTTGGGCTCTAGGACATCGTCGCCATTGCCATCGTCACGGGGGAGCCGTAGCGCAGGGCGTGGGAGGTTTGCAACGAGGTGCCCCCCGACATATAAGAGACCTGCTGAGTAATGTGCAAAGTCGCGCTTATCCTCGTCAAGCTGCACTCCGAATTCTCGTGCCCAAATCCGCACGACGTTGTAGAGACGTTGGATGTGACGGGTATTGGTCGTGAACGACTTTGAGGAGGCATATATCTTGCCGTCATCAACGAACATGATAAGCCGGCCCTCAGTTGAGCACGTCCCCACACCCATGGATCGTCTGATGTCAGCTGCTGCTGCCTGCAGACGGTCCGCGAGGGACTTAGAGAATATCGCAGCAAGGATGGGCGATACCGAGGAACCCTGCGGGATGCCGCTTAGTACCTGTGCCATTGCGTCGCGCTCGCCGTCTAAACCATCTTGGATGCTACGGCAAGATGCATTGCGCTCGCCGCCGGGGTAGGTCGTTAAAACAGGGAGGCATTGAGAGCAGTTCTAATGGCACAAATATGGATCAGCAAGTCAACAGAGCAAGCGACATAAACGCAGAGGATCACAGCTTCGAGTGACGAGTACAAGCCTTAACCCTCGTCTCCGAACGAGAGCAACTTCTTCTCTGGTTTCTTGGGTTTTGCCTTGACTTTCTTCTTCATGGGCAGGTCGTCGCCGTCTTCATCATCGCCTCCGATGTTGGCGGCGCGACGTTTCGCAGCTGAACGTTTCTCGTTCGTCGCAGAGTCCTTCCTGGAGGAGGAAGAGAATGCCATAGTAGCAGCAATCTGCTTTCGTTCCTTCTGAGGCTGAGAGTCCGTGTTATGATGTCCGGTCTTCGGATCGTGGTCGTTATCGTCCGCTGGCGGATTAATGGGTAATGGTGGCAAGCCCTGCGCTACAGCCAACATTTGAGTACGGATAAATATCGCGTCCCAATAGTGCACATACCTTTCCGTTTCTCGTTCTCGACTTCAGCTTTGCTGAGATGTTTCCCCTCCTTGAGTACCACGACCTGCGGCCGCTCATCCTCAGGCTCATCGTCGTCCTTCTCTTCGTCCTCGCCAGAATCACGTCGCCCTCGCGGTGGTTTAGGCGACCGCGGCCGGACAGGGATAGCGGGGCGGTCGGCGTCGAGCGACTCGAACTCGACCTGCGGCGCGCCCTCGTCCTCATCTTCGTCGTCGCCGTTGCCGTACCGGCGCCCAGTCTGGCGCGACACCTGCGCTTGCATGCGCTGCAGAAACGCCGGCGTGGACGCATTGGATGCCAGCCGCGAGGATACTTGGTTGCGCGTGAGTTCCCGTTGCTTCGGCGGCATGTTGTGGATCGCGGGAAGTCAAGAGGCGGAAGTATTGTCGGAGTTTGGAGCGCGCTCTTCCCTTCCCCCGCTCTCTGTTTCTGCCGGGTTATAGCATAGAGAAAAGAAGCCTTTGGGACTCATTGTTTTTTTGGAGATTCAAGGGGCTCTTCATACCGGTGATAAGTTTACAAAATCAGTTTCCCATTCATATCGAACCCAGTGACCCACTACGAAGCCCTCAGTCTCATGGTACACTTCAACATCCAAAAAAACGGACTCCGGGACGCACATTGAAGATACTGGCACTAAACCGCATATCTTCAGTGTCTTCGTTCATACCTCCACACCCAGCGCCTTGTAGACTGCCGCCACGAGCACCTTGCTGCGGTCGTTCCCAAACAGGCCGGCGCCCATCTTGTTCATGACATAGCCAATTGTCATATGCCTACCGACATCCATGATGCCCAGGCTGCCTCCCCAGCCGCCCCAGAAGCAGATGCGGTCGTCGTCGGGGAGCCAGTCGGCCGCGCTGTCCTTCGAGGCCAGCCCATAGCCGATCCCGATGCGCATGCGCCCGCCGGTGGCGAGGTCTGTGCCGTGCGCCTGCTGCTCGAAGATGCGCGCAATCGTCTTTGCGGAGAGCAGCGTCACGCCGTCGACGGGCGCGCCGCCCAACGACACGACCGACAGCACGCGCGCGACGCCGCGCGCGTTGGAGTGGCCGTTCACCGCGCCGAGGTCCGCGCGGCGCCACATGTCGGTGTTGGCCACCGCGGCGTCCGGCGGCGGGCTGCGGAACGTCTTGACGGTGATGCTGTCTGGCGCGGGCGCCGCGTCGACGGGCAGCCCGGGCGGCGGGATGATCTCCGCAATGCGTCCCCAGTCCTTCTCCTCCGCGCCGAGCTGGAAGTCGGCCTCCGGCCCCAGCGGCGCTGCGATCTCCTCCGCAATGAAGCGACGCAGCGGCTTGCCCGTCACGCGGCGCACGAGCTCGCCGAGCAGGTGGCCGTGGTTGAACGCCTGGTAGCAGATGTGCGCGCCGGGCGGCGTCGCCCACGCCGGCTGCGCGGCGAGCAGCGCCGTCGAGTACGGCAGGTCGGCGAACTGCTCGTGCGAGAGAATCGCGTCCCAGCCCGAGACGCCCGAGGTATGCGAGAGCACGTGGCGCACGAGGATGTCTTGCTTGCCCGCCGCGCCGAATTCGGGCCAGTAAGTGGCGACGGGCTCGTCCAGGCTCAGCAGGCCGCGCTCGGCGCAGATGAGCGTGGCGAGCGCGGTGACGGTCTTGCTCGTCGACCACACGTTGACGATCGTATCGCGCTCCCATGCGCGCGTTTTGGCGGCGTCGGCATAGCCGCCCCAGAGGTCGATGACGTTGACCCCGTCGATGTTGACAACGATGGAGGCACCGAGCTCCTCGCCAGAGTCAAAGAAGGACTGGAAGAGCCGCTCGACCTCTGCGAAGCGCGTTTCACAGGTCCCTTGGACCTTTGCCATCGTTGAACGTGGGTGGAAGACAGTGCACTAATCAGCTGAAGGTTGCCGGTGTTCTTAAGACAAGCCAGTTGGGCTCGCACTTATCTAGTCCAGGTACAAGAGTCAGTCAGGTGACTTGTCATCTGAGCATCCAAATCGGACCTGGCCCCCAACGCGCAGAGTGAGACTCAGACACAATGACTGATAATACGACTATCGCCTCATTTGTCTGACACAACATCCTAAACCTTCCTCAACGGTCGTACATTTTGCCAAGGTGCCCAACTGGGAGGTATGTAGTGTATGTCTGAGTATGAAATACCGCATTCTCCTGTGACTGCTACAGGAACGCGTTCAACAGTACGAAAAGCCCAATATCTTGATGGAAGTTCTGACTAAATTATTGCGCCCAGTCTTCTGTATTGACTTATTGGGTGTCCAAATTGGTGATTCTCGGGCCTGCAACTTGAACCATAGTTCTCAGTGCCACGTCCGCTCTCATGCAGCCTACACGCCGCGCAAACGGATTGCGCGACCGCACCGCAGTACTGTCGATTAGGCACGTTGGTCTTGGGTCTCACAGTGACACTCATACAGCAGCAACTCGGGCTATAAGCGGACTCAAAGAAGACAGAGTGCGGACTGGCAAAGCGACGGCTCCTCAGCTTGTGGAAAGGTCTGCAGATGCCTGCGGTGAGATCTCAAATGCGTCTGAGGCGACTGAGCCCAAGAGCTTTCATGTGAGCAGGGCCTGCGTGAAAAACTTCAAAATCTCATCGTTTACCGAGATGAGGAACACGAGGAATGTATGGAAATCATGACGGAACATTGACCAGCGTTGCCTCTACTAATAGGCAAGTACCAGGGAGCAGGGCAGAGAGCAGGATTGCACTGTTGCCACGTGACTTTTCCATGCATGCTGAGTCAGCGCGTCGCCGGTCCGGAAGTCGAGGTGCCAGAACGCTCGCTAAAGCGCTGAAGAGCCTGCTGCGATGATCCTCGTCATGCATGTCGTAACCTCATAACAGCAAGAGTGACGCGTCACGCCCATGGAGTCGACCGCGCCGCGCTGTACCGTACAAAGCGGTATGAAAAAGAGGTGGGGTTGGGGGGATGACTGCGGTCTGCCCAATGTGGTGCCCTAATAGTGGTACATGACGCAGACAATGAGAGCAGGGCAGTGTGAATCAGCAGCGCAACGGCAACGTAAGTGTTCATTGCGAATGCGGGCGGGGGGAGGTTAAGCTATAGAGGGTATGTGCAGGAATCCAAAGGACAGTTGAGTGTGTGAGTGTGAGGGCGTGTAGTACAATACAGTCGAACCTGTCCTAACCCATACTTGTCGTAACCCATAACCTGCTCTACCCCATAACTTTTGGCTCGGACCAAGTCGGTCAGTATGTAAAACCCATGATCCAGTTATAACCCATAACCCATGGTCTCCCGGACAAAATTTGATATGGACATATGGGTTTTGAAGAGGTTATAGCCCAGCTCCTCAGCTTCCGAAGAGGATCTGCCACACTCCCACAGCCTCTGAACAACATTCCATAATACTAGAAAGCATTCCAGCTATATATCAGTAGTGGTATGGGGTATTCATCATGCCTTGCCCGTCTCCACTGGTACAGTGCCCATATCGGTCCCTGGATAAGCGCCGGCCACGGGATAAGCGCCCACTCTCGTAGGCCATAACCTGTAGTGACCCATACTTGGGGGGCTGAACCGACCTGTATGGATTATGACAGGTTTGACTGTAACCGTATACCATTTGTAAGTAAGCAAAAAAGTAAATGTCCAACCCGTGTCGAGAAGCATCGAGGTTTGAAAAACGAACGAGCGGATCAACCTCGCAGCAGAGAGCGGCAGAACAGCGTGCCTATCGTTTGACGTCCAGCGACCGGCGGACGGCCGTCGCAAAATGGTCGTACGGCGGCGGGACGGAGGCGAGCGAGAACGCGCGGTCGGACGACGAGACGACGGAGAAGGCGCGGTCGCTCGAGGCGTCGCTGGTGCTCGCGACGTCGCTCATGCCGGTGCCCGTCTGGCTGTCGAGCGAGGTGGTGAGCAGCATGAGCAGCTGGTGCGGCTGGATGCCCATCTTGCGCGCGCGCGCCGCGAGGCTCGCCTGGAACTGGCGCTCCACCGCCGCCGAGCCGGAGTCGGCGGGCGCTGCGGTGGAGCTCAGCACGGAGGTCGGCTGCGTCGGCGTGAGCTCCGCCGAGCTCGTGCTGCCAACGCTGTCGCGGTTCGCGCTGCGCGAGTGCGAGAGAAGGCCGTCGGAGCTCCCGAGGTCGTGCGTCCGTATGTGCAGCATCTGCAGCTTCTCGCCCCGGGGAAGCGCGCCGGGGCTCGTGGCTGAGTCTGACTTGAAGTGCACGGGGAAAAGGTCATCGTCCGGCGACGACGAGCGGAATTCTGTGCCCCAGAGCGGCTCAGTACTGAGTCTACGGCTAGCTAAGCCGCTGTGCGCACCTTTATTGATGCCATGGTCGATTCTTCGTCTCCGTCTCCGGCGGGTGAGAATGGCCAGTACCGTCGCGAGCAGGCAGAGCACCGCGAGCACTGTGACGACGGCAATAACCACGGTATTGCGCGAGCCGGAGCTAGAAGTGGGGATGGCGGCGGAGATACTGTTGGAGGTGTCGGTGGACTGGAGCGAGGTCGTCGTCGTATTAGGCAGTGGGAGCGTCGTAGAATTGGACTGGTTCGTAATATCTCCGGACCCAAGGCTCGTCGACCCCGGCGACGCGGCACGTGTCGTTGTCCCTGCCGGGCTCCTAGCGATCGACGGCGTCGTGGACGTCAGGGGCAGCAGCAGGGGCGTTGAGGTCGAGACATCAGTTGGGCCAGCAGGCGCCCCTCCGGCGGGTGCGGGAGCGACAGTGGGCGTGGACGAGGCGGCACCGCCGTTAGAGGCCGTAGGCGGGTCCGTCTGGCGTGCAAAAACCGCCCTGGGGATCGACATCGCAGAAAAGGGGAGAAAGGCTGGGCAGCGCTGCCTCGTCGGAGTCGCGATGGAAATCGGACTTAGACACCCGTCTGATCCGGCACCTCCCAAACGAGAAGCGCTTTATTACATCAATCTCCCGCCACTTGACACAGCATCGGGATCCCGAGATCTTGTGGGATTGTGATACAAACGGAGAGTCGCAGCGAATCTTGAGGGACCTGATTGAAAAATAATCAGTTTCTGAGGCCGACAGTGAGTTCTTTCTCAGAATCAGGACATCAACAAAACGTTCTCCGTCAGCGCGTCAGCCGTCGAAGTGGAGCCGACTTTCCGCTGACTGATCACGTGTGTTTCGGCGGTGGCTAAGTTAGCAACATGCAACACGCTTGCCCTTGCGCTTGCCTTATACCTACTATATTGACTGCTCTTGCTGCCTACAGTATCCGCATTCCAGTAGGGAGGCAATGGAAACTTGGTGCTTAAGCTCAGTCACGTTGTTTTTGGCCTTAATCAAGCCAAGACCTGGGCCCGAACTCTGACAATACCCCCGCAAAACGCTTCGTGATTCTTCTTGACCTTTCGTTCCACAGCATCCTGATGCCGGCCAAGCAGCGGGAACCATTGCACCACTAACTGAATTTCTGACTGGGGGGGGATGGTCTACGCCGGTGTTTTGCAGCGCATGCAGGCTCTATAGTACGCAAGTATAACTTTACCAGTAACTACCGTGGTGCTTTGAATCAGGTCCTCTCATTGCTTTACGACCCTATCCTCCACGCCCGATCTGTGCAGAAGCTCCCTGCCCACGTTTTTGAGATGTCTTGCACTATTTGAGCACGCAGCGATACTAAATGCAGAGGGTCTTTGCGCCCGGTATGCCTGAGGTGACTTCTGGCCATTTTCTACTATGCATAGTACTTATGGCACATTTTTCACATTCCGTGGCAGGACGCACCATTTCTATCGCATCTGCGTCATTTGGTACAGTATCCATATACACAGTACATTCTTCCATTGATTCCCACAATTATCATACACCGCGACTGCAAGATGCCCTAGTCTACCTGAGAGCGACGCTTGTACAGCGACCCCTCTTCCGGCGGTGCGGGCGGGGTCGCTGTATAAAGATGCCCGGTGAACACTGCAGCCGTTTGGCAGTGGTCTTGTTCACTGCATGTGCTTTGGGTCTGGGGCCTGACGCAATTCCTCGTAGAGCGTGGACGACGCGTCTGACTCGGCGATCCCGCTCGGACTTGACAGGGCCTGCTGCCGGAAGCGAGCCTCGCTGACGCTCGGAGCCATCGATTTCAGTTTGTCGAGCCGCATCTGCAGCACGGCCGACAGCACCGCCGTCTTGTCGCTCTGCTCGTCCCCCTTCCGGAAGCGGATAGGCCAGATGCGCGCCTCGATTTCCCGCTGGCGCCGCCGCCGTAGGTAGACGATGATTCCTGCTGAATAATCAGAGGAATTGCTCAGCGCTCAGCTTCTCAGTCTGGGAAGGCTCGCGGGCAGAGGCAGAGGACTGAGTGCTGACGTACCGACTGCAGCGAGAACTGAAACGAGTATCACGGGCGCGACGATGACGGCCAGTGGCGGCGCCTGGCGCGATGGTGCTAAGGTAGCAATCATGTACAGTCATCCGACGTGCGTGACATGCCCAAAAAAGGCAATTGTGAAGGGTCCGGAGATACTCTTTGATTTCTATAAAATGGTACAATCTATTTAAGCAAAATCTGGCGTCAACATAAATTCGGGTCTTGGTATAGCTTTTGTTTTGTGCTGAGAATGTGAGCAACGGATGATTCCTGACAGAGGAGACCCCCTGAGACTGCCGGCTCTGCTGCTTCCTCTTCCTACGATGCCGCCCGCGAAGGCCTGGCGTGCAAAGAAGATCGCCAACATGGCGGGTGCGCAGGCCAGACTTACTACAGCCGTCCAGGGCATCAGCAATGGCCTCAAACGGCTTGCTTCCCCTCGGAAAACCCCCAGCAAAAAACCCCGGGTGCAGGCCGCAGAAAATGAGGCCCGTTGTCACTGATAATTGCCTTCATCACTTCTAATACATGTATAGATGACGCCCAGCACTTGCTCTGGCAGGGCTGAGGCTCTACCAGCTCAGTCTGATGCTTCTGTAGCTGGTCTCTAATTGTAGCTCATTCTTCCAGTGTTTTGGGGTCTTGTCCCTGAGATTTTCCCCAATCACCCTGAATCCGGGTATACAGATAGCCAGTATACATTCAGAATTAATGTTGGCGACAGATTTTGTAGTAATGCTTTGGTTCAGATGCTCCCATATGAACAACAGTTTTCAATGACACATTACTTCCCAAAAAGGGCATGTCACGTCACATGTGACAGCGTCGGATGACTGTACATGATTGCTACCTTACCTCTGGTGTGCACTCTGCTATCGGGCACTCCCAGCACGAGCTTCACAGTGTCGATTTGCGAAAGTCGGCATGCGTGAGATGACATAGCCACAGTAGCCACGAGCATAGTACTGACCCTTCGGTAAAAGCGCAGGCCTCGTCCGGCATGCAATCGCACTGCGGCTTCACGCACGCGTCCAAGGACAGGCAGTTCCCCGTGTACTGGTTAGAGGTAGACGGCGTTACTTCGGAGCTGGTGAGTGCTGAGACGGCGCGGCCTTGGCGCGAGCTGCGAGGCATCTCGGATAGTGACTGGGGTGGGACGACAATGCCATACGGCTTATAGCTGTTCCCAAGCACAGATTGAGACAGAGACAGGCTTACCAATTAGGTAAGGACGAGTATTTGTGAAGCAAGTCCTTCGGTGCCGTGGCTCAGCCTCGATCTGCGACGGCCGCCCAACTTGAAACAGAGTCAAGAGCGAATGAAGACTCAACTTCCCGCGGGACCGTGGTGCAAAGAATGTCACTGCCAACACCCGTTGTCTGCGTGTACTGGCAGACGTTGGACACAGGGAACAAGGGGAGAACTGTCCATCTACGGCTCCCGGGCGCGGAACAAAAGGGGTCTATCGCCCGACTCACTACGTTCACGAGACGAGGGAGTGATCGTACGGCGGCGGCACGGCGGATGCGAGGGAGAACGTGCGGTCGGACGACCAGACGATGCAGAAAGCGCGGGCTCCGGAGCTCACGGTGTAGTTCATGCCGCCTTCGTGGTCGAGTAAGGCAGTAAGAAGCATGAGCAGCTGGTGCGGCTGGATGCCCATCGTCGTTGTACACGCTGCATAAGTGTGGGAAGGACACGAGGATTTGAAAAGTCGGAGTGGCGTCGCGAACGAGCGGGGTGGCAGGGGCGGCGCAGAGTGAGGCGCTGGCTCGGGGCCGACCTTAACGGTGTTTGTCAGTGATGCACCCATCGCCGGCGACGATGTAAACAGATGGCAGTGGCTAGTCGGCGCGTATGGTTCTCAGCGCAAGATTTTCTGCTGTGAATGCACTACTGTAGACGCGCCTACTAGCACTGCTACGAAAAGGAGCGGATGGACAATCATAACCGTGAGAGCAGGCCGGTTGCCCCCACCAGGAGCTAACGTGGGCGGTGCTGTGGTCACCGCGGAGAAGGTGGGAAGTTGACTCTGGGGCGGCGTTGGCGTCGCAGCAACTGTAGGGCTAGAAGACGACGAAGACGGGAAATGACAATGACGATGCGAATGCCTGCGCTGAACAACCAGTTAATAACGTGCATTGCACAAGAACATCGATGCGTCTGAGGCGAAAGATCGACGCCGATAATGACAATGATGCACGTGCGTTGAGGGTAAAAACGAGTGAGGGCGGCGAAGCCACAGCAGAGGGCCGATCGCGAGGCGAATTTGTCAGGAAAGTTTCGTTCACGGATACAATTACAACCAATACTCTACAGTAAAATAACTGCGAGAGCATGAGAGATGGTGAGCTTCAGCTGATTTCATCCACGTGCGCGGAACGACCAACCCGTTGCAAGCGCTCACGGCTCCGCATTCCGACGCGCGCTCTGCATCGGCGTCCCGACTCCCCTGAACACCGTTGACCACCAATGACCGAATCCCCGCAGAATTGTTGCCTTATCGCGGTTCCAGATCGGCAGTGGCGCTCAGGAACTGTTTGAGGCACGAGAAGCTTATCACCGGTTAGCATTTCAGGCGGGTTGAGCGGGCGGGGAGCGAGCGAGCGTACCGGCTGTTATCTGAAAGCACGCGGCAGCGACAGCGATAGCAAAACAAACCCAGCAATCAACAACACACTCCGCGGGGACAGAGGGAAAGAAAGAAGAGCGTACCGAAGGTATCCTTCTCTATGCAGATACATTTCCCGCGGGCATGCGCCTCGCCCTGCGGACAATGCTGATACGGCTCGTGGCGGTAACCTATATCGCTGAAGAAGTGCAGCTGGCTCCGGTTGGCGAGGAGCGACGCGGCGATGGTGTGCACCGGCGCGTCCGACCAGCGCTTCAGGGGTTCGCCGCGCAGTAACAGTCAGCAACACTGAGAAGATCTCGGCAGCAGCTATTGCAGCTGACCTCGTAATAAAAGCCGCCCGCCTCTTCGAGACGTTCGAAGTATTTGGTGTACGCTTCCGAGCGGAGGAACTCCATGTCGACGATGGCGAAGTTGTTCCAGACTGCAGGAAAGCGGTGAATCTCCCTGTGCGAACGGGAGGGGGCGAATGAGAAAAACAAAAGACTTACAGTGGCAGAGGTTGTAAGTATTCCCATCATCGCGCGAGATGAAGCGCATCGCGTTATCTTTGGCGACGTATTGCGGGTACTCCTTCGTGAAGTCTGCAGGCGAGGGTCTTTAGGGTAACATCCAGGAAGAGTGGGTAGGTACCCACTTTTCACTGTATCCCAGAGTGTTGCGATCGTCTGCGGGTACTCGTACATGGATAGAACGAAGCCTAGATAGAATACGAGTTAGCTTTATTTTCTCAGGAAGATGACCTGTGGATTCCGACTGACTGTAAACCTTCTTGTGTTTCTGCATGAACAGGAACGGGTCCTCGTTTACGTCACAGTAGAATTCCACGCCTGGTCTACGTTGCACATGGATAAGCTTCAAGGCTACTCAGCGCAATGAACGATATACGCACTCGACCCGCCAATACCACCGATAATCCTTGAGAAATTTGTTGTTGAACAAGAACTTCACCGTAATAAGGTCAGCCTTTTCGAGGGGAGATATCGCGGGCGTATCGCACCCCCGAGTGAAATCTGCAAAGGTTGCGGTAACTGCGGCAGCAGCGCATCAGAGTCAGCCAAAGTTCCAGTGCAATTCCGCTCACGGTACGCTTTCTGGATAAGGCTATCAGTCGCGCGACGGCTTGATTGTCTATTCTCAGTGGCGACATACTGGCGTGTAGAACTCGCATGCGCTCCATCTGTTTCCGCGAGGTCTCAGCGCGATCCTCGTCTATCCAGCTCGGTTGATTCCTGGACGCATGAAGTCTCAGCATCTCGCGGAAATGCGAAATGTGGTCGCTCAAGCCTCGTACCATTCATTTGGTTCAATAGAGCCGAATGTTACGTTGGCGTCCGTTATTTCCCGCGTGGCCCTTTGGACCGCATGAATCCCGGATGACGGGATCGGCACCGGGAAACAATAGCAACGCACCGTTTGAATTGTTTCGAAAAGGGGATCTCGCTCAGGAAGACCCAGGGGTAGTTGAACTTCTTGTTGAAACGGTCCTCGACGTATTTCATGCTCTCGAGCACGCGGTCTAGGTCGTAGTTATGAGCCACCATGACTAACGCGGCATTTGCGCGTTCTGGCAGCACGGAAGGCACAGGGGGATCGTGGTAGTACTCGAGCGGGATGCCTCGCGGAACGACGTGCACGCGGAACCATTCCCAGGGCGAAAGAGCATAGTAATAGCGCTGGTTGTGCCAGTAGAGCCAGAAATGAAGCAGGACCTGGTTTCGTCGCCGTCAAGCTACGATTTGGGAGCTTCAGGGCGCTGCCGCGCGTACCAGAGCTGCACTCAGATACTTGAAATGGCGCGGAGCCCTGACAGCGCGCGTTGAAAGGTCGTGTATACGGCCCATCGCCGCGCAACGCCCCGCAGCCTGGCGTGAGCGACTTTGCTAAAATATGGCGCTTGCAGCAGGACAAGCAGGACCCAGGATTTGAATCTCCGCGCGCCTGTCTTGGCGCTCTTCCGGTCATGTTGCCCAAATAATCACACAGAAAATCCTACAATCTAGCTGCAGCAAAAGTTATACAGAATGTCCTGGCATTCGGGGCTCGCGCATGGGCTCTGCTGGCACTCCAGCAGCGTCTGGATGGCCGCGGCTTGCTCGATCAGTCGTCGCTTCAGCGCCTCGACCTCGGCCCTGCCGCCGACGTTCCACCAAGCCGCGGCGACCCAGTAATTGCGCCATGTCTGTGCGCGGTGTTTTCGCGCGACCTGCTTTTCGCAGCGGCTCTGAGGGCGGGCGCGGGTGAGTGAGACGGTGCTTAGCAGGCGGCGGGCAATCCGCAACGCACCATTTCGAGCTCGACGCGCTTCAAATCGTCCAGGCACACGCGCAGCGCGTAGTCGACGCCGTTGCGTACGGACGCGGGCGTGTCGGCCGCCGCGAGCGCCGTCCGTGCGCCCTGCAGCGCGTGCGTGAACGCATCGATCTCGGCCGTCAGCGCGCCAATGTCGTCGCAGGCCTCCGCGGCCTCGCTGAGCGTCGTGCGGATGGCCGTGGCGTGCTGCACGACGGTCGCGATGTCGCCGTACGGTCTGAACGCGGGCGAGGGCATCATATGGTGAGAGTGGGCGGGGGGCTGCTCAGTGCTTGCCGCAACCACACGGCGAGATGCGTGCCTTTGTACTTCGATTCGCAGCGTTTGGAGATCCGACGCTCGTGTCTGTGTGGCTCAGGCGGGATTGCTGTCCGACGGCATTGCTTCCCGCTGCCCTTGCAACACCGCATTGGTCCCGACACAGGGCTGCCCGTCTTTCCCGCGTGGGGCGCAACGCCGCGTTTTATCAAGCAAGCTCAGGTGCGACTGGCGTTTCTAACCGGTCCGGTGTGATTCCAATGATTTTTCAAGGTTCGCAATTGCACTCCGCCATTCCCTAGTGAGATTCAAGCGGGAAACCCGCTGTTTGCTGTTTCAGAGATGCCCTTCTGAGAGCCAAAAGTGAGTTGCCGCGCGCTTCGGGCTGACCCTTCAGTTGAGCCCAGCACTTTCACGTTTGGATCGTCAGCTCTTGGCATGTGCGCCAAACAAGTTTGTTTTGGTACGCATACCTCTTGACAGCCCGCTCGCCTAGCTTTGTGATTTTCTACAACATTCTCGTGTAAATTTGAGCTGAAACACATGTACAGGTGAACTGAGAGGCGCGGAGCAAGCCCAGGATCTCGGACACGCTGTGAGCAAACAATGTTGCATGCTGCAGATGATAGATCCGCATCGCAAGCCGGGTTTCCCATCCGTTCAAAACTGGTATCACTACGGTCAATGCCCTACTATAACCGGAATAGAAGCGGCCACTTTGGTGGTATACATCCTTCCGCACCTCCTCTCCCTTTCGGCCATTCATAGTCTCAAAGTACATGTGGAGAATGGCCAAATTACACCTGGACTTAATTTTTGAGCAAGCTTCAGGTTCTCTATGGTCGTGCCGGTGTGATCACAGAAGCGGTCACTTTCTCCGGCTCATTGATGGAAATACACCAAGCTTTGCAGTTTCTCATGTTCCACTCAAATTCCAGCCTCGGAAATTTGCATGAACACTTTCTCATGCCTTAGAAAGGTATATCTCTGTTCCCAGCTCGCCTGCTAGAGAGTAGGACACCAGATGCTTGAATGATGTGAGCCGTTTCCAGATCAAATGGCATGAACTGCTTTTTATGCCGCCTGTACGGCACAACTCCCTTCCTAGCGCATTAGAATGTGCCTATTGAAAGTCAAAGTAACTTGTGTGAATTTTTCAAGATTTATGAATAAGTGCAGCAGGAGGGACAGGCAAAAAGTCAGAGTGGCCGTTTCCGTGAGGGGTGGCCGCTTCTATTCCGGTTATAGTAGGGTGCCCATGCCCAGAGCAGTGTTATAGGTGCAGCAGTGCCAGGTGGCACTGCCGGTTCCTGCGGTGGCGATGCGCTCCGGTCCGATGCCGCGGAATTGCAAGGATATTTAAGCAGGACGGCACTGGCCTCATCCCGCCCTAAACCTCAACGTTACAACCTGCATATGTGTGAGTCAGAACCTATGAGCCCTTCCCCCTCCTTCCCCCCGTTCTCGTCCACCGTAGCGGTACACTGTATCGTCTTCTGGATCGAGATTCACCTCCCATCTCGAACATTGTTGTTGCCACAGCAGAGCGTGCTAGCAGCAATAGAGGCGCCGTCGGGAACAATGCGACGGTGGCACTGGTGTCCAGCGAGAGCTGCACCGAGGGTGTACGTGGGCTGTTGCGTTCCGCGTCTGTGTGCCCGGCCCGGGAACAGGCTGCACATCTGATCTCTGCATGTCTGGACGGGAATTCGAGCTGGATTGCATACCAGCTCCGTCACCCCGGTGCGCCTGATGCCCCACCAACGCGCCCCGACCTCCATACCAGCGAGGGCTCACTCTCAACGCGGGTGAAGGGCAAGTTGCAATCGAGGCCTAACTCAGTGAGGATAGCTCAAAGATAGCTACTAGCGGGGATCCGGGATGGCCAACTACCAAAGGATGTAATGCATTGTACGAAGGGGTCTCCTTCAGGCTTCGACTGCCCATCAATGGACGGTTCGCTTGGCTGGAGAACCCGGGCCTTCGAGGTCCGCAAAATGCCTGCGTTGGGCATTCCCAGACTCTCATGCCCTGAGTGCCGTACTCCGCAGCACTGATTGATGCACCTCGCCCGCTCAAGCTGGAATGCCAGGAACTCCCTCGCCTGGGCAGTGAGCAGTGGGATCAGAACGCAGCGCCCATTTTCCGATGGGTTCTGCATAAATACACACGTGTTGTTAAAGTAATGCCATCAGAAACTATCAGAAACGCCCATCGATTCTGACGGGTGAGGGTGGAAAAATGAAATGCTCCCAGCTGCCGTCAGCAGCTTGTGGTTGCTTGCCTGTCTCGTGCAAGGCTACATCAGAAAGTATCAGAATGCCCAACACCTTCTGACGGGTGAGGGCTTGATGCTGTGTCCAAAAAAACTTCCTCAGCCACCGCGTTGTGTGGCTGTGGAGCCTGGGGCACTTACTATTGGTCACCGACCTCAGACCCCTGTCACGTGCCGCGAATTTCATCAGAAAGTATCAGAACGCGTGTCGCGTTCTGACCGCAATTGGGTGAGACTCGCAAGCCCATTGGTTCCTCGATAGCAAGTTCGGGACTTCCGAAACAAAATATCAGAATGCCACCGTGCTCGACATCAGACGTCGAGAAAATTCAGGCCCGCAGTCACCTTGAGACCTTGCCAGTGGGGAGTCCATATGGCAGAAACAGGCAGCCTAATACTAGCATGTGACGAAACGCGACAGATGCAAAATGAAGCCGTTGTGCCGGGTGCCAGTAGCGCTTCGCAATTCGCGGAGACAGTGGCTCCGTCGCTGTCGTTGTGGCTAGCCGGTGATGTGACAGAGATTATCGTCGATCGATGAGGGCGCAGTAACAAATATTAATCTTTTGAGCGACCAGCCAAATCCAGCTGTGACAAGAAATATGCAGGCTGCTGCAGGACGTAAGGAGAATCCGAAGATCGCATCGCGTCGACCCTGAGCCCCGCTGAGGTCACGTGCAACCTAATGTCGCATTGTTGTTTGAGAATGGCGTCATGAGGTCGGGTCGAGGCTGCTGCTGCTACAGATTACATAGGAGCAGAGAGCATATGCTGCTGGCAAACTAGTGTAGTCGCATTCGCCAGAGGATTTATGCGACGATATGGTGCCGAATAGGCTGAGAGATCCCTGTGTAGAATGGTGATTTGATCGCAGGCGGAGGTGACTCGGTGAGCGCGAGCTTCGAACAAAAGAAACGCCGCGATTTGCATCGCAATGCGAGGTATGATACTGTATGGAATTTCGAGCAAGCGCGGTGAGGAATCGCAGCCGCCGAACGAAGTTAGATGTTGTGGGCGATTCGCGTGTTGGTACGTACAAGGGCGCAATGGACGATACGCCCAAATGAGAAGGCCGCCATAAATATCTGAGCGCCAGGGCCGTCTCATGGTTCTCACGAGATTAGGGAACTGCAGCGGACAAATGGCACGCGCATGTAGATCCTGATGTTGTCAACAGTCAGCGCTGACTCGACGGAGCCGTCGTGCTCACGCACCGTTTGTTGATGGACGCCGCTGTGAGATTAGGAGTGTCGACTGCCCTTTGACCAGGGTTTTGGGTACGCTACCGGCTGTGATTGCTATTTGTTGATGCAAGCTGCATGCTGGAGTGCTGACGGTCGTCTCAGCGCGATTATGCTGTCGTGCCAGAGAATTCAAACCCCATCAACTTCGGGAGCGAGAGAGAGATCGGTCGTAGGAAGAGATCAGGCCGGGATAGCTGCGCTACGAGTCAGTTTCCGGACGACGCGGAGCCGGAAGCAGGCGGCTGGGCGGGCGCCAATCTGTCGGTTTGCAGCATTGATAAAGCAAATCAGGACGCGTGCGGTATTTTCAGGTCCAGCTCGCGACTCTTCCCCTCTTTCCTTTATCACCTTTGCCATGGACGTGGGCGACGCGCTCACGCTTGCCTTCGGCGTCGTCGTGCCCGCCGTCGCCGTTGTCGGCGGCCTGGCCAGCGGCGTGCTGGGTGGCCATACTGGCCTCTTTCGCGAATTCATCAGTGCGTTGCATATCTAGGATTCTGCGCGCGCGCTCGCAATGAGCTCATACTGGGCAGCTCGCGAGGACGAGCTCGAAGACGAGGCGCTCGATGACCAGGACCCGAAGCCAGCAGCCAGCGAACCGAACGAAGTCGAGAACGGTGCCAATGGTGCCAGCAGCGAGCGCACACCATTGCTAGCCCACAGCCAGCACCCGGAGACGCGCAAGAAGAAGCGCACCTCGAAAAGCCTCGTGCTCGTCGCCATCGGCGTTGTCGAGTTCGCCGTCCGACTCGCGCTGGTTGTTCGGCTCGCCACCAAAACGCGGTCGATCCCGGCCGCGGAGAATATTATCGGACTTGTAATATGGGTTAGAATGGTGTTGTTCTTGCTCTACGGCGTAATTCATATAATTTCAGGCATATGCGGCACTGTTGCCTTTGTTGAAACCGTCGGTCACACCGTATTATTCACTTCTGGGCGTCTACTTCTCGAACTTCATCGCGGCAGCCGTCACGCTCTTCCTTTCCGTTGTACCCGACGACGAAGTTGTCGCAACAGTCAGCCCATGGCGCTGGTCTCTACTCTTAGAACTCGGTCACCCCGCTCTCTGCCTCATCGCGCTTGCTATCATCTTCAGCATGCCCGTGCGCGACACAGACAAAGTCCCAGTAAAGAACGCCGAAGGTTTGAACCCCGCACTCGACGACTGGAGCACGCTGGGCCAGTGGATGACCTTCTCTTGGCTCGACTCGCTCATCGCTCAGGGCAAGAAAATGCCGCTCGAGGAGGGCGACGTGTGGCAGCTCGCACGCAACCTGCGCTCGCGCGTCATCCTCCGCAAATTCGAGCTCGTTCAGGGCAGCAGCCTTATGGTTCGTCTCTTCAAGGCGAACGCGCGCGACTTACTCTTCGCCGCCATCTTCACAGTAAGGACTCCGAGCATTTACCTAGTAACACACGACTAACGACGATTCAGTTGAGCGCGACGCTGCTGCAGCTCTGCCAGCCCGTCATCTTGAACCAGATCCTGCGCGCGATGGAGAAGGTGCAGGCAGACGCAAGCGACATCCCGCCGCTCAGCTACCTCGTGCTGCACCCAGCCGCCGCGCTGCACATCGTTGCCGCTGACCTCGGGCTCTCGCACACGTACGCCAACGAGTACGAGGCGGGCCGCGCCAATAGGCGCAATGCCTATCTGTGGGCGGGCATCGCGTTCCTCGCGATGACCATCAAGGCCGAGGTCGACCTCCAGAACTTCTTCATCGGCCGTCGCGCCACGCTTCGGTGCGTTTCCTTTCCTGTCTCGCGCGTTTCGCGGAGGGGATAGGTGCTAACTCGGCACTGTGTGTTTTAGCGCGAAGAGCGAGGCGATTGCCAGTGTTTACCTCAAGGCGATGAAGCGCATAGATACGTCCGGCGCAGTCGGCGAAGCGGCCAAGAAGGCTCCGGCCGCGGGCAAGGACAAGGACGGCAAGGACAAGAAGGCTGATACGACGAAGAAGGAGACGCAGGGTAGCGCTGACCTCGGCAAGGTACGTCTGCTCCTCCTACTTCTATCAACTGTTATTTACGAATATTTCCTCATATGTGCAGATTACCAGTCTTGTCTCGACCGACGCAAACCGCATCGGCTTTTTCATGAACTTCTACACTCAGATGTACGCCCTCGATACGTGATCGCGTATGGGATGTGTTGCTGACCCCCAACGCGCGTAGTATCCAAACTCCATTGTCGATTCTCCTGGCCGCGTCATTCCTTTACAAACTCATGGGCTGGTCCGCCTTCGCGGGCTACGCCGCGCTCCTCTTCGCGACTCCGGCGAACCACTATCTCATGAAATGGCAATACCGCGTCGTGCAGGTCGTGCTCGAGATGCGCGACCGCCGGATGCGCAGCATGAACGAGGTTATCCAGGCGATTAAGTTCATCAAGCTCTCAGCCTGGGAGCAGCGATGGCGTGAGCGCGTGCTGGAGCACCGAGAGCGCGAGCTGCGCCAGGTACTGATCCTCAAGTTCGCCATGTTCTTCATCAGTGCGTCTCCTTCCCCTCCCATCCCCTTGCCTCCCTCCCATCTGCACTTGGCTGAATAATGCGACGTGCAATTATTAGACTTCATCTGGGACGTCGTTCCCATTGTCGTGGCGTGCATCTCGCTCACAACGTTCACCTACGTCGCGGGCCGCGAGCTGTCGGTGTCGATCGCGTTCCCCGCGCTCGCGACGTTCGGCATCCTCACGGACGAGCTCACCTCGCTCCCGCTCGTTGCGAACCTGCTGCAGCGCATGTACGCGTCCGTCGTGCGCATCGGTGAGTTCCTCGACGAGGAGGAGGTGCCGGAATGGGTGCGCGATTCGGAGGAGGACTCTTCGGCCTTGGTACGCGTCTGTTTTTTCGTTCTTTGCCTTTGCTTAATAGGGCGTTTTGCTTTTTCATGCACAGGCGTATGACGAGCGGCTCGGCTGTGAAAACGCCACCTTCGTCTGGAACACGACCGCCATCCGCAAGGAGAAGCTGCTCGCCGACGAGCTGAAGAAGAAGGCCGAAGAGGAAAAACGCTTGAACCGCCGCTCATGGGTGCAGATGCTCACGCTGCGCAAGCGCCAGCCGCCGGCGCAGCTGCCGTCCGACGCCACGGACGCCGCCTCGACGACTGTCGGCGGCGCAACTCCGCGCACGCCCGGCACGCCCGAGGTGTTCACCCTCCGGGACGTCTCCGTCATCTTCCCGCGCGGCAAGCTCTCGCTCGTATACGGCCCCACAGGTTCTGGCAAGAGCTCGCTGCTCAGTGCCATCCTCGGCGAGATGAAGTGTCTTGAGGGACGTGTGTACCTGCCCAAGTTCCCGACTAGGGTCGACCCCGAAACCGGCCTCCGCGAGAGCATCAGTTTCTGTTCTCAGCAGCCGTGGTTGGAACACAGTGCGTCTTTTCAATGCTTGCTCCGCTTCCTTTATAGTGACGTTAATGTTGTTTTGTGACTTTATAGAGACTATCAGGGAGAACATCCTCTTCGGCTCTCCGTATGACAAGAAGCGCTACAACGCCGTTCTTTCGGCTTGTGCTCTCGTCCCCGACCTGAAAATGTGGGCCATGTCGTTACAATTTAACTAGCGTTGCTGATAATTTCGCGACAGCCTTGAGGATGGCGACCGCACTGAAATCGGCGAGAAGGGCATCTCGCTTTCCGGAGGACAGAAGGCCCGCGTTGCGCTCGCGCGCGCGATCTACGCCTCTAGCAAGACGGTCATCTTGGACGACGTCCTCTCCGCCGTGGACACGCACACGGCCTCGGTGCTCATCCGGCGCTGCTTCCTCGGCCCGTTGATGAAGGGCCGCACCCTCGTCCTCGTCACGCACCACATCGAGAGCATCATCCCGCACGCCGCGTTCATCGTGCGCATGGCCAACGGCATCGTCGAGGCAAAAGGCACGCCCGAGGAACTGCGCGCGCGCGGCGACCTTAGCCCGTCGATTGGTGCGGGCGACAGCAAGAAGCTCCATGATGAAGATTTTGAGCCTGAGCCTGAGGACGAGACGCTCGATGTGGATGAGGGCAAGGAGGCCAAGAAGCTCGTCGATAAGGAGACGAAGGCCAGCGGTAGCGTCAAAGTCAACGTCTACTTAATCTGTGCGTGTCCTCGTCGCGGTTGGGCTTCGATGGGAATGCTGACGAACCCGTGTCGTAGATTTGAAGGCGGCGGGATACTGGATCGTCTCGCTCTTGTTCCTCGTCGTGCTTCTGCAGCGTAGCAGTGCGTTCCTCGTCCTTGCCAGAGGTCACCGTCTGACCTTCCGCCACCAGTGGACCTTGTTCAGAAGATCTGGATTAAGACGTGGAGCGAAAGCTACGAGAGCTTCCCAAACCACAGGTCGCCCTTCAACTTCCCGTCGGCGACGCAGAACCCGCTGCCGTATATCGCAGTTTACATTGGCATCCGTGCGTCTGCTCGTCCATGCCGACAATTGTTTCATCTGATGATCATGCCAGAGTCGTTCAACGCAATTTGCTCGGTGGCGGCGCAGATTCCCAACATGTACAGCGCGCAGTTTGCTGCGCGCAAGCTTTACAAGGATATGTTGGAATCCGTGTTACGCTCGCCTATTCGCTGGTTCGACAAGACGCCTGCTGTAAGCCGCGTCTTCTCATTCGTGTCCTGGGCAACTGCTCACATGCTGGTATAGGGACGCATTCTCAATCGCTTTGCCAAAGATATCGACACCGTCGATACTGGCTTGTCGTACTACGTCTGGTCTCTCGGCGAGCAAGTCATATCGTTCATCATCGCCATCGTCGTCATTGCGTATGGTGTTCCGCCGTTCCTTATCGCTGCCGTTTTCCTTGGTTATCTGGTGAGTACGGCTATAGCTTCAAAAACATTCGGAGAGCTCATTCGTCTCGTATCTAGCACTTCTATGTTGCCAATGGTGTACGTACCTCGTTCTGCGTCGAAGACCACGTTCTGATTTGGATTGCGCTGCTGCTCAGTACATCAAAACTTCTCGGTGAGCTGCGTTCTTGCACGAGAAACAGTGCAATTTACTCACTTGACATCAGCGACCTCAATCGCCTGGAAAGCACGCTGCGCAGCCCAATTATCTCTGCCTTCGGCGAACGTACGTGTTTTCGCCGCGAACGTCTGCGCGAGATGTTGACCTTTGACCATTTTGAATAGTTCTCGTCGGTGTCTCGACCGTGCGCGCTTTCGGCGCAGAGAGGCGCTTTATGCGCACTCTATTCGAGCGCCTCGATAAGTGCCAGGCGGCGTTCTACTACAGTACGTCTGGCTTGATTTTGGAGCGATCTACGACTCGCATGCTCATGACCTTCTGCAGCTTGGATGACGGTACGCCTTTCGAGTTGATTCATCTACTTTGCTAACTGAAGGCTGTACACAGAACTTCTGGCTGCGGTTCAGGTAGGCCGTTGACCCCGGGTCTTCTAGTACTTGGTAACCTGCTGACATTGACAACAGGTTCGGTATTCTGGGCGCCTTGACATTCTTCTGCACCACCATGCTGGCCCTTACGATTGGCATCGAGTACGCATGTCGTTGTTGCTGACATATGCCTTGGGCTCATTCCGGGCAGAGCTGGACTCATGGCTATCGTCATAACGCAAGCCCAGGCGATCATCGGTACCTTCTACTGGGGCATGCGCTCCTACGTTGAAGCAGAACAGGCCTTCAATGGCATCGGTATGGATAACAACGTCATTCCCGTTCTAACTTCTCTCATTCCCATAATACAGAGCGCATTGCGGAATACATTGACCTGCCGTCAGGTATGTCCAGCCAGCTTTGCCATTTGCCCATCACTCATGGCACGACATCCAGAGCCGCCGCGTGTCATGGACAAGCGTCCCCCGGCTGACTGGCCATCCGAGCAAGGCGGCATCGAGTTCGACGATGTCGTGATCAAGTACGCCCCCGACCTTGACCCAGTATTGAAGAACGTGTCCTTCAAAATCAATGCGCGCGAGAAGATTGGTCTGGTAGGCCGCACGGGATCGGGCAAGAGCACATTGGCGCTCTCGCTCTTCCGTTTCGTCGATCCAACGCATGGCACGATATCCATCGACGGCATTGACATCACGTCCATTGGTGTCGAAGACCTACGTTCGCGCTTGACGCTCATTCCTCAGGGTCAGCGCCGTTGCACTACGCAGTCTCGAGTGCGCTAACCCAACGATAGATGCGGTTCTCTTCAGGGGTACAATCCGGGAGAACCTCGTAAGCACTTCGCAGGCACACTGTGTCTAGGAACTTACAATATTCTTAAGGATCCATTTAACGAGTACACGGACGCAGAATGCTTGGATGTCCTGCGCGCCGTGCAACTGCCCGTCGACGAGCCCGATGAAACTGCCGTCTCCTCGGGCGGCTCGACCATCGTTGCGTCTGGCACGTCGACTCCACGACCAGATGCCGGCTCTAAGATCATCGTCACGCTCGAGTCCCAAGTTACGGAGGGCGGTAACAACTGGTCCGCTGGCCAAAGGCATGTCTTTGTCAGCCTCTGCCTGGTGCCTTTGCTGATAGCCATTGTAGACAATTGCTTGCGATGGCCCGCGCGTGCGTAGCACACCATGTTCAAAGAAGTTTGCGTGCTAACACATGCTCCAGTCTCTTGCGCAAAACGCGCACCATTGTGCTCGATGAGTCGACGGCCTCGGTCGACTTCGATACCGACAAGAAGTGCGTCGTGCACGCAGGATCGCTCATCTCTGACAAATTTTCTGCAGGATCCAACACGCCATTCGCGAGGGATTCAAGGACGGAATCATGATCATCATCGCACATAGGTGGGTGTCGCCGTAGTTGGCGCTGAAACACATTGACGTTTCTGTAGATTGCATACCATCATCGAGTGCGACCGGATTATGGTGCTAGATGCTGGCCAGGTGGTCGAGTTCGACACACCTCTGAACCTGATCGAGACCAAGGGCGGCGTGTTCCGCAGCATGTGCGAGAAGAGCGACAGCTTCGACGCTCTGCACGCGGCTGCGAAGAATGCAGCGAAGTCCACATAGCGCTGATGCAACACCCCGAGAGTTGTACTGCTGCTGGAGGTTGGATGCTATGTTTGTTGCCATATGCTCCACGGTTTGTTGTGTCTGATAGATAACATCACTAATACATACCCGACTTGCGCTTCCTCTGGCAATTTGCCACTGATGACTGTACAGGGGCACCATCTCCTGGGCCGTGGCAGACAGGGTCGGGCGTCAAATACGTCAACGGCCGGTATTTCAAGCTGCCTTCAGGGTCACTAGACACACGTCTGCCCGCTGCCACCATCGTTCTTCCCCATGCGTTCACAAAGGATTTTCCGCTCAATACTAGGCTCATAACCGCGCCCGAGGACGGCGCAGTACTCTATATTGTCAGTACGCCACTGCTGAACAGACGCTGGACTACTACAGTCATTCGCTGGGAAGGTGGCACGATACGCCGGGCTGGTCAGATCGCATGGGGTGTATTACGGCGGCCAACTAAACTGTGGATCGGGACCCAGGAGTGGATGCTCGATGATTTCCTCAGGAAGCCCCGATGGTACAAAGGGTGTGATAACTATCTTTCTTTCTCCTCAATCATTATGTGAAGCACAACCCTGGACAGGCAGTGGATCTTTGACATTGGACCACGGAAATTCGTCTGGAGGGATTCGATGCTTCCTTTCGCTCGAGTCAAGGTAGTTACCGCGATTCAAATGTTGTCATAGTGCTCAGTGGCGCGCAGCTTATCGAAGTCGACACGGAAGCAGTGGTGGCCTATTTAACTCACCCGTTTCTCGGCCCTCCGACGCTCTCAGTCGACGAGACGAGGGTAAATGCCCTAGAAGTCGATACGCTCGTAATCACGGCCATTATCATCGAGCACTGGAGACACATGCGACGCTCTTAAGGAGCTCTTCTTGGCTCCGTGCTGGCGATTGGTGTATATAGACTATAGCAACATTTGATTTCGGTACAGAGCTGTCAAATACAACTGTTGGAGAGAGCCGCCTTTACTTCTTGAGGTAGCTGGTCCACCATTCTTCAAACCCGTTGTAGCCCAAGCCGCCTTCGATGCCGAGAAGCTCAGTCTCGGATGTGCTCAGTTGCGAGTCACGAGGACGAGTCGTTGCTGCCTCCCCTTTTGGCGGCTCTGCGTCTGGGATGATATGGTCGTGCGGGAGACCCAGGATCTTGGCGAAGATGAGACAGATCTCATACTTGGTGAATGGCTCCCCAGCTGAGTAATGAATAATAGGCGGCAACGGCTTCTTCTCGTAACCTTGCGAAGCCAATTGAGCACACATCCATTGGAGATGGGACAAGAACTCACGAGCGAGCCGGACTAGGAAGTTCGCAATGTCGACTACGTTTGTTGGGTAACGGGTTGCAAAATGGTCCATCTTGTAAGTCTTGCCGGACTGGTCCTGTACGATATCGAGGAGGATGTTGATCGCCGAGTCTGAATTCTGCGGCGCAGGGCCATAGAGGACAGGAACGCGCAGGATGATGTTCTGAGCTCCAGGAACCGCGAGAACAGCCAATTCTCCTTCCAATTTAGTCTTGCCGTATAGCTGGAGTGGGTTCGTCGGTGACGACGGTGTGTACGGGGGATTTGTTCTGCGACCTTGTTATCGAAGAGTTCGGGGACGAAGATCAACCCTACCCGTCGAAAACGTAGTCTGGAGACGATGAGATTATCTTCTTCAAGCTTATGGGGTACTAACCAGTTGAGATGTAGACAAGAACGAAAGAGTGCTTCGCGGATAACTCGGCGAGGAATCCCGGTACGCTGGCGTTCACCTATAGCGTCGCTGAGTCAATAGCGTGGATTAGAATGATTAAAATGTTCACCTCGCGGGTGCCTTCTGGATTCTGAGTGACATTCATTCAATCATTATTTTTGGAGGAAAAGCCTGCCCACCTTCTCTGCCACATCGGGCCGTCGCTCGGCAGCACAGTGAATCACCCCTGACGCGTATTAGACCATAATACTGAGTTCGTATCCCTTAGAACCTACAGTTAGGCTTGATCTGAAGAATCAGCTCTTCCGTCGCCTGCCTATTCAGCAAATTCAGCTTCTTGAGGTCGCCGCTGGCCCGGGTATGAGCAAGGCCAGTAACCTCATGGCCGTTCTTCTTGAACGCTTCGACCACGGCCGAGCCAAGGACTCCAGATGCACCGGTGACAATGACGCGCATGACGGTCAGAAAGCAAGTCGCGATCGGGCCGGCTGTTTCCGCATCTTGTTCTCGACCATTTCGTTTCTCCGTGCTGCCTCCGTCATGCCGCTATGCATCACCTGCGCAAAGTATATGGAGTTTCTATATACAGTCTATGACTCTGGGGAGAATCTACGGCTGGAGCTCTGCGTAAGGTCTCCGATAATCGACCTTCTGAATAAAATCTAATCTTCGACAAGCCGGCATGCAAGACCTTTGCAGACCCTTACGTGGAACACGAAGGTCTCATAGTATTACTGGATCTTATGCTCCTCAAAATTGGAGCTTATCGACATTTGCTGTTCAACCGCGGCTCGACGCCAAGACGCGAAGGAATATCGAAGAGCTTGGTAGTGGAAGATGGTCAAAGCCCTAAGGTTTTCATTTTTACCGCTGCGCGGATCCCAGAAGCTCAACCATTTTATCAGGAAAGATGGAAGAAAACGCTGAACTTGGCTATTCCGATGGTCATTGTGGACTCTTGTGCGCCCAGACTCACTCAGTCTCACGTGTACAGCTCATTTAAAACATACGAACATAGATGTGCGGTGGTCCCAGCTGCACCTTCCACTTTCTACGGACCGGGAACCCCACACTCCGAGCGTTGACTGGTCGGAAGAGGCATCGAGCCTCGCTCGTGTCGTGGCTGGCTGCCTCATTGGTACGCCCAGACGTAATCATGATCAGCTCCCCGTTCGTTAACCAGGCAATAGAGACGATCGCGTTCCACCTTGGAGTCACAGTTGCATGTGCTCTAGTACTGATGCTGACGGACTATTGGAGTGCTCGGACCACTCAGGGTCCAAAACCTGTGTCGCGAGAATCAGGAGTTCGAAAAGAGTTCAGGTCAGCCCATCGTTGCGCACAACTAATAGTTTATTGATTCGCGGATGATAGATTCTCGCACGTACCGCTGACATTGATCTATTCGTCGGTGACAAAGCTTTTCCTGCTGTTCCTGCTCTCAATATGGCGCTCGACACCACCAACTTCCACTTCACATTCCTCCGGAGGAGCACTGCTCCTTCCAGATCTCCTCCTTTCCGTCTTTGACGAGAATACCTTGGACCGTACATGGGTTGTGCGCAACATTCTCGGTGGCATGGCCGCTGGCTTCGGGTTGCGCAGTAAGCAGATCTCACGCTCGGAGATCCTAGCTAATATACTGCTACAAAGTAATACTAGACTGCCACCCTATTCTGACCATGCTCGTTGTGCTTATTGGTTGGACGGTGAAGACTGCGGTTGCGGCTACACTGGGGTCCTGGGTTGCTGGTCCAGAACGCAGTCGCATCGCGGAGACATGGTTGGCTTACTCCATTCCCTGACCACGAAGAGCCTACCCAACACAACTCGCTTGGGACTCGTTCTTACCGCCACTGGAATACTACCCTTTATGGCTACTCTGGTCGAGTGTTACATGCAACGATCGCTAAAGTGTCCATGCACTGTCCAAGTTGGCCTTCATTCAAGCGACCTTGCAGTAGGCCTTGTTATACGGAATGTCGAAGTACTGTGTGGTATGTCAGCTGCGACGTTTAGGCTCCTTCCAATGCACCGTGGATTCACCTTGAAATGCGCCGCGTTGACAGTGTGGGTCTTGACGGAAATCGAGCATTTCTCATCCTCGCCGACGAGAAAGTCTCCACTTTCGCGGCACTGTTTCGTCGTGTTACTGCTCGGCGGGTCGCGGTAGTTCCAATACTCGACCGGGTGGTGTACGTAACCCTTGACATCGCTAGGAATAATCTTCGGGACACTTCAGGCACGGTTAATTCGGGATCAAAGGTTTGCCGTGACGCTCACCCGTCATTCGAGTGCACAACTGCAAGCGGCTCAGCGAAATGTATGTGGTACACAATTCCCTGACCAGGTACGAACCTCTGTACGTCAGGAAACCCATCAACTCATCGACCAGGAACGCCCAGTTGAGATCGCCCGTCCTTGGTTGGCCATAGGTATATGTTTGGACCAGACTGTCCACGAGTCTAACCACGTGTACGCAACTCATGGCACGCGGACTCACTTGTCAAAGAAGACATAGCGAAACGTGACACCGGCCAGGGCTGCTAGTGAACCTCCCAAGTTGTGGCCGACAGGAATGATGGCGTAGTGTGCGTGAGACCCGTTATTGGCGGCGAGCTGCGCCGTTAAGGTGTCCTGGATGCACTTGGATACGGAGTTATATGCGGCAAGGAAACCCTTGTGCACGAGCGGCGGAAACTGTCCATTGAACTTCGGGTATCCAGGTCCGGTCAGCTTGACGAGCTTGTTGTTCTTGAATGTCTTCGTGCCCGCGATGTTAGGACTTGTGCGGTATTAGCAGACTGAAGAACGAGGAGCTCAGTAGCTGCATCGCACCTTCCGCGGAAGGCCACGATGAACTCCTGTTTAAGGTCATCGCGTGCGATGTAGCCATGGGTATCCGTGGCCTTGTCCGAGAACTAGGAAACGTGAGAAGTGCACAGACGGAGAATGTAGGACGGAGAACGTACAGTTTTGACAAGATGCTGACCATTCGGACGGCTGCAAGAGTTCGAATAGGCGGAGGACGCGTACTTGAAGTGATAGACTATTTGATTGTAGTATTCTATGCAACGCTGTCCTTGAGATGCCCGCGCGTGTAGTATCTCCGCGACTTACTCTGTTGCAAAGGTACGCGCTTCTCGAAGCTCGTATCAATGGTGTTCATTGGAGAGCCTGCAACGGCGATGAGCGCCATGGCAAGTGCGATCAGGCGGATGGTGAACATGGAGAGACAAGTTCAAGCAGTCGTTTTGCGTTTGCATGATGGCCCTAAAGACCGGGCAGGAAGCGCTAGAGCCGCCTTCTGTCCGCTACTACAACGTGACAGATGATCGATGATCCCGCGGGGCATGCGTGCCTGTGAAACAAATACACATCTTGCCCGAACGTAATCCATTATCCAGGCGCGTGTCGACTCAGAAATTCTGATCCCATACGATAAATATCGACATCAATAAGTATCACCCAGTTAGAACTGCTTTTTGTCATTTCCTAAGGGCGGCATCGGGAAAGTATTGTGCATCTGAGGCGGATAAACTTTAGAAGTGAGTGCATCTAGACTTTACACAGTGATAAATACAGTCGATCGCGTGACATGCAAGAGCATAGTGGGAACTATGCCTTCAACAGTTCGACTACAATCTATGAGAGCTTCGGTGGCCGATAGATGCACCACTAGCTGACTTGCGTCGATGAACGGACGCTGAATTATTGGCAGGAGCATCCGCCTCTGTGGAAGCTGCGGCCACAGAAGCTTTCTTGCTGACGAAAATGTCGGTTTGCGCGCCTACAGGTGTGAGCAATGTCACCGGATTCAATCCAACAGTAGCGCAGTGTGAGACGCACCTGGTTTGAAGCCGACCTTGGAGTTGTAGCCCGGGCTGGCCCATTGTCCGTCCTTCTGTTTGGTGCCGGGGGCGACTACGATGTTATTTCCCGTCGCCTGGTATATCGCGAGCAGTTGCTTGGGGCCCTTGACGCACGCCGACGGATTACCCTCGCACCAGGCCGGCGGCTTTGGCGCGGCGACCGCGCGTGCCGTTTTCTTCGCGTTCGTGACCTTGCAGCGGAATGCATTCATGTACATGTTCGACTATTCAGAGGCTTCGACAGCCTGTCCGCCACGGAGAGAAATAGAGCGTACCAGGCCGCAATGGTTGGGGACCCATCCCCAGGCGCAAAGGCATCCACCCGCAGGGCATGCTGGAAGATTTGGCACCGAGTATGTCGCTAAGCGTCTGTAAGGGGAGCTGCGGGCGTGGAGTCAGTCCGCACCGCAAAATCAGCAAATGTCGCTCACTTCGGCAGAATGCTGAACACCGTAAAATCCGCAAGTGTAACGGCGTTGATGTTGCCGTTGCCCTTGTACGAGATGGCGAAAGCAGTGCCAGCGGCGTCAGCCTTCCCATGAGTGTGCAGGTTAGGAGAGCCAAGACATCCGGGGGAGCTGGGAGGGAATGCGGGATCGAGTATATTGCTGTTCCAGTCTGGCGGATGAATCTCTCCGTCTGGCCAGAGGGTAGCCTTGAGCCCGTCGTACGAAAGCGTCGTGACACCGCGATTCCCGGCGAGCTCGACTGTGAACTTGCCGTTCGCGGGCCTGTCAGACGTCCCTCGTATTCAATGTGGCTGCGACAAGATAGGAGAGTAAGAGCGCGTACACGTTGAGAAATTCGCCCTTCGGGGGCGGGTAGGATCTGCATTGACCGTGCATGAACCAGTCCTTGGTTGTCAGATTCCAGAGTGGCCAAGCCGGGTATGCAGCGTTGGGTACATCAACCTTACTCAAACCCTGCAAGCCCAGACGAATAATTAGCATGTGAATAAAGAGACAGGTGAAAAGACTGACATTTTTGCAGTACATTCCCTTGGACCAAGCGGTGATGTGCGCCCGTGCACCGGCAAAGAACGCGAAAACGGCGAGAATCACAATCGTCGACATGGTGGGCACGCGGTGCAAGCGTCACCATCAAACGTGCTCCTGGGTATATAACCTCAGAGCATAAATGCCCGCGCGGTCCGCGGGAACAAGGGAGCGATCCTATCCTTCGCATTGTCCGAGACGCCGATCAACCTTATTTCCGCCACACTGCCTGTGTGGCATGCCCAGTGACGTGCTAACTGCGAAGGGGTTGAAGTAATCGAACGGGACGAGGTTGGCGAGCTTGGCCGTCATCGAGCGAGAGAGGGAGAGCGGGATATCGCGTCGGGTTCGTTGCAGAACTGACTGAGCATTGATAAAGCTAGTGGGGGGCATTTGCGCGATCCTGAATCCGCACAGGAAAGCATCAGGAAATTTGCGCTCCGTAGCCAAGAAGCGGCGCGTAGCATTGGCTACCGCTGGGATACCGGTTGAAAACTGAGTCATGCCCAGCCGACGCGTTTTTGTGGAAATTTCAGGCTATGGGCAGAGCACGCAAAGTGCGGTGAAAAAAGATCCAGTGCGGTACAAGCTATCAGAGTCGAGCTGGACTGCAGCGCGGTGGCAGCTTACAGGCGGCTGAGGACAACTTCAAGTTCGTCGGCTTGGGCCGGTTGACAACGATCATGAAGTCCTTATTAATATTTCAACTTTGTAGAGGGATTTTGAGATAGAAACTACGAATACAAGAACACTTTGTAAGAGATGATTCGACAGGATGGGTATAACGGTGAGACAGATGACGTGGGCGATGGAAGGTGAATGGTCAAAGCCTAGTAGATGCCAAGAGCACTATGTAAAGTAGATGATGATGGAACCATAAATTGCAGATGCATGTGTGGGAGCGGAATTCAGTCAAAAGATGAATGATTAAAAGCCGACGCGAGCTCCTCGAGAGATGGCAGACCCTGCTGCATCAACTCCTCGAATGTCGCCCACTCAGATGAGACATCCGTGAGTGTGTTCTGCGAGTGAGACATGTGGGAGTTGTCCGCTACTGCAGAGATAGGAGCTTCAGCGCGGGAATCGGGCTGGAAATGTTCCGGCTGCTCGGACAGAGGAGCGGACGGCATGACTCTGGGGGATTGTTGCTGGGTAGAATGCGACGTGGGCTGCGACGTCGGTGCGTAAGTCTGCGGAAGTCCCAAGTAGCTGAGCAGCGGGTCTATGTAGGTTGAATGCTTTGCAAATGGTTGCGCGCCGACAGACAAACTACGTGGCAGGCCGGGAGCGGAGCCGGCCTGTGCGGAAGACGCTATCTCCTGCATTGAGTGCCGGTGGTGAGAATCAAGGTGCCCGGTGCGTGCCTGTGGATAGGGAGACAGACGCGAGCTGTAGCGGCTGAGCTGCGCGGGCGCGGAACGGCTACGTGGAAGATGACGGGGGGTGCTTCCACTTGCGGGCAAGCTGAGGCCACCTGGATACAGTAGGGGATAGAGACTGAGATTCGGTGTAGAGTAAAAGCCTTCTGGCAGAGAACGAGCTGAGAACGAGGAACCAGGAGTGGTAGAGCGCGATGTGGACGCCGACGAAGTCAACGATGCTGGCATCTCGAACTTCAACAACAACAACGGAACCTCGTTGGGTTTGTCGTGCACCGTGCGCATATGGCGAACGCAGTTATGCTCTTGGGAAGTCATGTAAGGGCAAAACAGACACTGGTAGCTTCTGTGGGAGTGTGAGTAATCGTGAAGAGCGCGGCAAAAAAAGAAGAAACGTACCGAGTACGCTCGTGAGTGCCCTGTACGTGTCGCTGTAAGTCGGCGCGTCTGGAGAAGCGTTTGCGGCAAGTAACGCATGGGTATTCTCCGGGGGAAGACGCGCGTTTCTGTGTCAGGAACAAGAGACTGTCAGTCAGTTTCCGAGGCCGAGAAGTGGGTCCTGCGCTCACCGGCATGATGATGACGGGGTAGTATCACTGATACTTCTTCGTGAGGAAAACGGCTTGCAGGGGGAGCTGGCGCTTGTGACGGGTCGGCCAGCGCTCGACGCAGGCCCCCGTCATTTATACGACGCGGTCGTCGTCGAGGCCAATCACTTTGTCGGAGGACCCAGGGCCAGGACGTACACAGACCACGAGGACAATGGAGCGCGATCGTTCGAGCTCCCATCGGTAGGAAATGCTGGGCTTGGACCTTCGATCACATAGAGTGGGTGAGACAAGAAGGCAAGCTTTGGTTCCAGAGGTCACTCCGGTTGAACCCCGACACCACGCACCGGCTGCTCGAGCACGCGTAAGCGTCTGAACAATTTATCGAGGCACACGCAAGCCAGAGAGTGTGGCAAGCATTGTCTGGAGAGGTGTTGACATGCATCCTTTTGGGCCGGATTTGGACCCGCGCAAGACCCGTGCACTGCCAACGGCCACAAAGTACCACGACGCCACAAAGCAGGTAGTGACCGTCGCCAACCACGGTGAATTTCCCAATGCTATGCAAATAGTTGCTGTGTTATGGACCGGGATTGAATTGGGTATTTGAGCAGGGTACGAGTACGGGCTCAATCGCCGCGGTTTAAAAGACGGTAAGTACTGTACACCGAACGGATGCCTGGAAAACAAGAAGCGGCCGATTTAGATGCTTGCCTGAAAGTATGGACTGAATCCCTGCTCCGAGTAGCGACCTCAGCGCTGCTGGCGGCTGCACTGCGTCGCGTTCAACATGTACCTGCGCATCGGCGTGCACCTTTTCGGAAAGCCTTCCGCAACGGAGAGCGCGTCCCAATCTTTTCAGACGCCCTCGCCATGTCTTGAGCGCAATGAGCGAAGTCCTCGGGCGCCATTTATGTATGTCTCGGAGGATTTTGAGTAAGCTGTTGCCGCCGCGTGAATGTCGAACCCCAAATTGTGCCAATGCCATGCCATCCAATGGGAGGTCTTGGCCTCTGTGAATAGTAAAGACGATCAATTTGTCAGACAAGAGCTTACTAGACGAGAGCGGACGAGTACCAGACGAGGGTCGATGTCAATCACGGCAACCGAGCTGCTAGAGCGCTTCTGTCAAAACCGTTCGGGGTGCGCTATGCGCACAAGTCCTCTGGACATACCGCAACCTATAGCGCTTGTGGCCGCCGTAAGCAGACCTAACGTCTTGCGCCGAACCAGTCGGATTCGATCAAAGTCGGACTTGGAATACCTGAGCGCCTTTCTTCTGCGCCAATCACTGCGTTTCAGCATGCTTGGGCGCTGTCCTGGACGCCTGTGCCTGTGTGATTCTTGCGGCGCTATCCGTGCAGTGCTGGCCCGACCGTCTTTGCCATTCATCTTCATACCATGTCCTTGACGGTCAAGGTTATCATTGACGATGGTGCGTCTTCAGCATGGACTCCCGTCCACTAGGACTCACACACGCGCTTAGTGTGCCCCCTGATTCAGTATAGCGGGTCCTGGAGGACCGGTTCTCAAGTCAATGATCCATATCATGCCTCGTACGTGCAACGACACAGTTTGCTTCGAACCAGAATTGACCATCTGGCCAGCTATTCAGATGATGGCACCTTTACACTTACGCAGTCCAACTCAGCTTTCGCCACGATTAATTTCAATGGGACCGACATCACGGTCTATGGTGCGAAGCGCGGGAATCACAACCGATACACCATGTCCATCGGTGAGTGACGATGCAGTACCGGAAAATGAGATGTTGACGCGTATTACTGTAGATGGCAAAGTGACCACTCTGGACGGACAATCTACGTCTGGAGAGACTTTTGGGCAGACGCTCTTCGACGCATCGAATCTGGCTAATGGTCCTCATACGCTCATCATACGCGATGCATCGACGAATCCCGACGCAGATCAATCTTATTTCGACATTGACTACGTGAGCCTTTCTCGGAGGATCCCTACCAGCACTCACCGACATCTAGGTTGTGATTACGACGAAGGTAGTAATGCGGCGCTTGCTTATATTTCCCGGTTGCTGATGTGTTACCAGGTTGAAGGCGCTAAGAGTGTCCAACTCGGGGATACAGACGACGCTTTCTCATACGGTCCCAACGGTGCGACGTGGAACACGAACCCGGACCAGGTTTCAAGCTTCAGTGGCGCCAACGGCCAGTATGTTTTGTGTCCGTCATATTGCCGACTTCAGCTGAGAGCGCTGTGTGCCTCTAGTTCAACCGGTAGCGCGGGGGCGACTGCTACATTGAGCTTCACCGGATCCGCCGTTGATATTTTCGGACTCGTCTGCACTACATGTGGACAATATGCGGTCTCCGTGGATAACGGGGCCCCTGTGACGCTGAGCGCGTTCAACACATATTGGACGAAACCGAAGACGCTGCTCTACATGGCTCGCGGGCTTAACGATGGTCCTCATCAAATCACGCTGTCCAACCTTCCCGGGGGTAACGGAACGACGCTCAACATCGATTATGCCGTTGTCTAGTGCGTGTTTGCTCATGTTAAGGCAGGAGCGTTTTGTTCTGATGGACATGTTTCGCAGCGGTTCAAACCCAGTAGGTGTCCTCGGAAACACCGGTGGCAGCGGAAGTGCTATTAGCACCGGTTCGAGCTCTGGCGCAGCCGCAGCTGCTAGCGATACCAGCAGCAGCTCTCCTCAATCGCAGAATGTAGACAACAATTCCTCTGATGGGTGCGTCTTCTGCCTCGTTAGCAATCACTCCTGAGCTCAACATGCTGTCCCGCAGCGTCCCGGTCGGCGCTGTTGTCGGTGCCGTACTGGGCGGCTTGGCCTTCGCCATCTTGAGCCTGGCGCTCATCTTGTATCTTGTGAAAAGACGCAAGATACGGCGACTAGATCGCCTGAATCCGCTGTCTCCTGTTGCGCCGCCAGTGTCGCAGTTCTCGATTCAACCTTTCCATATGGCGCCGGTTTCGCAAATAGGAGGAGCTGGACACGCTCAGAGCCCGTTCGAATCAACCGTGGTCAGCAGCAGCTCCGGGGCTACGCCGCCTGACTATGCATCCGCGACCAGCACGAGACGTCACCCTGTTGCTAACCCGCGCAAGAGTTAGTCGGCGGAATAACTTGAACATGCGCCCTGCGTTAATGAGGACGATTCTCAATCCGGAATTCATGGACCTTATTATGATAATTTTGGCATCCTTTTCGTACTCACACTCGAATTGGTTTGTAGCTTCGACGTAATAGACACTAGGATATGATCACTTTAGAGCACGGATCGCGCGACTACAGTGGGCATTGGGGACTAGGGACTGGGAGTCGAAGATACGGAGGATTGCGAATATCTCGTCAGTCTACATCAGCGGCAATGTCTCAGAAGTTCGTGTGCGAAGGCATCTTTAATTCTGGCCCTCGACCTTCGGTCCAGGGATCTTGCGGAGCGGCGAGCGCGTGTGGCGTCAGTAGGTCCACGCAATGCTCCCCACCTGGTATGCGAGGAGTCACCCCGCCGCTGCGAGCGCAAGCTGGATCCAATCGAGGTATCCGACGGGGTTCGCTGCGAGTGAGAGCAGCGCCTCGTGGTTCACGCAGAGCACGTTGAGAGTCATAGTGAGACTGAGCTTGTGAGTGTTTCCTGAGACCTGAGAGATTGAGAGAGCTTTCCGAAGGACTGAACAGCGCCTTTATCCTTGGGACCATGTCGAGATATTGTACTGGGACCTGGAAACATAACGACACCGTGATTTATGAGCATGACGTCTGGATGTATTGGCGACTTAGCAATCGCAAGGAACAGACGATGCGGAGTGTGACTACGAGCGAGACTGTGAACGAGACATTCACGCTGGGTTTTGTGTCAACGTGAGAGGACAAACCATGTAGAATATATACCACGGACAGGACTTGTGTGGACAGGAATGAAGTTCGATGGAGAACTCGCAGCCTGATCCAGGCGTTCTTCGTCAAGAAATTGTTTGTTCTTGCTGAGCAAGCATCCGACTGATCGCCGGTCGGCCCCGGAAGAATCCCCGGTGCTCCTCAACCAACCATGATGCAGGCGGATTCAGGACACCGACACTTTAGGAGCACTACAACAAGTAGTGTCGATAGTACCGCTGCTCAAGCCCTCGAGACGTACTCGATCAAGGGCCATGCTAAAGGTGTCTGCGCCACGTTCCCTTGCAACCCTCAACTCCGAACTCATTCGTCTGACGCACTGACAGTGCACATACGTTTCAAAGCCATCGGCAACGCGCCAATTATGAAGAAGAATCTATACCAGATCAGCGCGTCGAACCCTTTCCAGGCCATCGTCCGCTTCTTGCGCAAAGAACTGAATTGGAAGCAACGCGAACCGTTGGTGCGGTCATCTCATGAACCCTTGCTATCTATGCTATTTCTTACCCTTGAACTTAGTTTACTTATATCAACTCATCCTTTTGTCCTGTGCCCGATGATACGGTCGCGAACCTTTATAAGGTCAGCAACGGAACCCGGTGTGAGCAAGTTCGCTTTGCTCACGGCCGACGTATCTCGCAGATGTTCCAGACAGACGGTCATTTGATCGTGAACTACAGGTGCGACTGAAATGTCCAAGCCAAGTCTTTTCGGAATATCCTGATGCTGTGTTCAGTACCACACCTGCTTGGGGTTGAGGTCGTCAGGTTTCACGTCCGCGCACATCACTTCCTATCTCTTTCGATCTATTTTTCTCTTCGAGCCTCGGGGTTCCTTGTATAACGTATAACTAACGGCGTGTCCGAGGTACGATTGGTTGTCTTATTCCGCGACCACATGTACCAATGGAATATTTTCAGCTATGAGTCGGCTCGCATGCTTCGCGTCGTTCACACAAGGCAGCTACGGTCTCTGGGCTACGGGCATTTGGACCTCGACTCAGGGGTCTCCACGTCGCATTTTGCGACGCTTAGTCTTCCGGTGTTACTCCCGCCACCAACCGCCCCTTCGCCTCTCTGGAGTGAGCCTGCTGCGCTGTCGCGGACATGAATCCCGCCAGTGTACGGAGTATCGCTCGGTCTCACTGGATAATTTTCGATCGTGATGTAATGCCTTCGAGTTCAGCCTGAAAACATCCGCGACAAGGCGCTCGATCGACTCTTCGTGCTCTGCGTCATGTCGCGTTCCCCGATTTGCTCCACTACTTACATACCACTCGCCTTCGCTCGAAGTCTCTGGAAGTCGTCTGAAGACCCGGCCGGAGTCGTCGTCGTCATTGGAGGTGTCATTCGTTTCCCAGCGGGCTGTGGCCGCGACTCGGAGCGTCCCGTCGGGTAGCTCAGTCAGATTCATTGTGCGCGATCGCGCGCTGCGGTGGAGCCGACACGGAATCGCCAGATTCTGACCGCATGGCCTGCTCGTATATATTCTCGACACTCGACACTCTTCTCTGCTCCTTCCACCGCACCTGCCTTCACCCAACATGCGTCATTTCTCTGCTCTTGTGTCACTCGCTGCCGCCGCATTGCCCATCGCGGTTCACGCGTCTCTCGCACCCATGCCCGGTCTCAAATACCGCCAGGAGGAAGCGTCATTGTCCAGCGTGTCTGAGTCTCCGTCGGCGACCACATCGGGGACGGTCTCGGCTACACTGACGAGCGAGGTCGCGACGACTACTCAGGACTCAGACGGCGCATCAGAGTCCCAGCTCCAGACTACGGGAACGCCTCTGCCTTCTCCGCCTGCCCTGTTGAAGCCAGACGGAGGCATCGGTTTTAACGATACCCCGACATACAAAGTATGTTTGTCTGCATTTCTTGCAAACCCTATGCATTACTTACCCATTCATCAGGCAAAATCAGACTTCGACCGCGAGAGCTTGTATCTGGGGCTTCACCAGGAGCTCATCGAACTCGACCTCTTCCGCTTTGCTCTACAGAACTTTTCGCGTGAAGATTTCAACGCGTCCGGTCTTGGCGACGATGATTTATACCTCCTCGACTTCATGGCGCAGCAGGAGGTCGGACACGCAACGCTGATAAGCAGCATGATCGATCTCAACAGTACGTTGTCTTCCGTCCCTTTCTTCCCTGCGCTGACAGACTCTACAGCCACGGCGCCGTACAACTGCACGTACAGCTACCCATTCACCACCGTGCGCGAGTTCATCGACTTCTCGCGCCTTGTCACGCGCTACGGCGAGTCGGGGACGATCGGCTTCCTCGGCCACATGGACGCGCAGGACTCGGCGTCGCTGATCAACGACGCCATTCAAACCGAGGGTCGTCAGCAGCTCATCTTCCGCCAATGGGAGGGCTTGTTCCCCATGCCCTTCTGGTTCACGACGAGCATCACGCAGAGCATGCAGTGGACGCTGCTCGCGCCGTACATCGCCACATGTCCCGCGGACACGCCGCCCGTCAAGTGGACGGCGTTCCCCAAGCTTAACATTCTCGTAAGCATTCTTTGACACTCATTCCCGCCGCAGTTCACTGATACTGTTCGCGCAGAACAATCCGTCGCTGCTCGAGTTGAACCAGACGTCGGACGTTAGCAGCAACGAAACTGCCGTCACCGCCGAAGGCCGCGAAATTTCGCTTTCCTGGGATGCGCCGGGGCAGGCGACGGGTTGGAACAGCAGTTTCACGACCGCTAGCCTCGCCACTGGCGCGCCGCAGTGGGTTGCCTGGATATCGCAGCTCAACACGACATATACGCCGCTCACCGATGTCGACGGCAACACCGGGAAAACGCTGCAGCCGGGCGGCGGGGTGTACGGAAATGACACTGCGCCGCTGCTCAATGGCACGGTGTACGTCGCCATTACGGATGCCGACGTCTATGTTACGCCGTACAACTTGAGCCAGATCGAAAGCCATATCATCGCTGGACCTGCTCTGTACAACGTCGGCTAGACTATACTCGCATGCATTAAATCATAATGTACATATTAGAAATGAACCAATTGCTTAGACTTGACTTGTCTATGTTACAATATCTTCCACGACCGGTCAAAAAAGTGCCCGAACAAAAGCGTAAGTTTAACAGTTGTCAACAGGCGCTGTTTCTCTCCGAGCACAAACTGCGTTACTGAGTTAAGGTCTTAACTGCGATGCCATCAAACTATCCGAGATTCTTCCCGTTGATTTGTCAGCAGAACGAAGGTGCACGGCGCAGCAGAATGATACTTGATATCAGAGAAATACAGGACCTCGTTCCACGTGACCTCAGATAGATACATGTAGCACAATAACTGCCGGGTAAGGGATTCTACTGCGATGCAACTTGCACGAGCTGCCCGCCGTCCTCCGGCCCCGGGCAGATTATGTCGCGGGTATGCATCGTGAGCCTCGGGCGTAAACGGTCTGTGGTGGTGGTAGAGCCTTCCGGAGAAGGTGCCTCAACGCCAGAGATGCGCGCGACAGTCTGCGAGGACGAACGAGACCTCTTGACGGCCGCACTGGCTGGATTACCAAAGCAGTTCTTGAAGAGACTGACTTCCGTGTTGTAGATGTCAAATTTGAGATTTTTGTCGAAGATGCCCTTGATGGAGCCGTCGGCGCCGGCGGCAATGTCGATGCCGCCGTCCAGCGTGACGCAGCCGCTTGCAGCGGCGCCTGTGGTGGTCACCTGGAGCCCGAGCGTTGCGGATACGTCGGCGTCGAGGTAGACATCGGCCTCTGCGAGCCCGTCGAGAACGTTGATGCCAAACAAGACCTTCGGCACTATATGGCCCGTGAGCTGACCGTTGACCTCGGCAGTGGGGTTGATGTAAACGTCCAGAGCTGTTCTCAGCGGTGCGCGTCAGTTAGACTCAATGGCAATCTGGTTGCTGAGAAACGGACGTGTTTGTGCGGCAACCGCCTGCGCGACGGACTGGCCTTGACTTGGCGGGAATACGAGGGAGACCGTCGGGAAGGTCCACTTTGCACCGGTTTTCAGCTGTGCATCGAACAAGCTCAGCACCTGGGTCTGCGGATCGTCATACGAAGAGTGCAATCAGTCTCACCGATGCCTGGACGCCGAGATCGGCGCTGAGTTGCCCGTTGATGATAAACTGAGGTCCGAGCGTGATGATCCTGAGGAACGATTTCGTGAGGTCAATAACAGGGTAACTCTGCATGCGCCCTAAGCGGCAGTGCACGTACCCGGAAATGCTCAGATGAGGGAGATCTTGGGAGAACAGCTGCACAGAGCCCGTGTCAAAGGTGCCCGTGACGCTCGCGTCCACGTTGAATTCCGCAAATGCATCGCCACTCAGAGCTGCAACCGCATCTCAGAATTGGCAAACTCCAGGACCGCGTTACGGCCGCGTTGCTTACTCGAGGTGAGAGCGAGGTGTTTGATCTTCGGCGGGAAGATGGAGCCAGAAACGGTGTACCCGAAGGCTACCTGGGCATCGACGCCGACGTCCAGGTCGGCCTTTAAGTGGGCATCAACGCCGATGCCACCGTTGGCGGGACATTCGAAGCTTTCGTCAAGCAGAGTGAACGTCTTCGAGAGGTTGATGGGCGGGGCATTGCTGGATCCGCTCTTGCTGAAACGGGGCTCGACCACTGGCAGGCGTTTCCTGTTACGCGATTGGATGCGCGGCGCTGAGCGGGCCGTTGAGTTCGTTGGAACGTTGGATGCGGTGGCAACGAAGGTGATGGGGGCTTTGGACTTGCTGTACGGGGAATAAGTTCCAGATGTTGATAGCAGGCAACGTCAGAATTGGACGACGTACGAAGAGGGTCTCTTGAAGTCGTAATCCAGCTCGACGACGTGCACGGTATGACCTGCCCGCTTTTCATTCAGGGCAGGCTTCGTCCAGGCAACTACACGCGCAAATGGGCCAGTACCACACTGTTCTAACAGTCAGGATCTCTGGAAAGAATGAGATGTACGCAGGACACACGTTCTGCGGAAGCCTGACAATCTTATCGACGGCGCCGCCTTTGAGGACATGCTCGCAATGGCGTGCTTGTGCCGGATTACCGGAGCAAGTGATCTCGACCTTGTGAGCGCCGCGCGACCATGCGGGGTCACAGCCTGAGATTTGCCATCCTGCTGCAGAGGTGATGTCCGAGAGAGACGTCTCTGGACCGTTCTGCCCGGCGCGTCAGTGATTTCAACATAACCAGCGGTGTACTTTCGAGCTTACCAGAATCAATGAAGAGAATGCAGTGCTCTTTCCGTCTCCAGAGTCGTGCGAGCATGTACCCGTCACACATGGCCTGCTCCAGTCGTTGGCCGCGAAGACGGCGATGGGGTGAAGAGCGACGAGAACGGCTCTGACGAGATAGAGCATGGCTAACTGCAATGAAAGGAGAGGAGGAGCTGGAGCTCAATAGGAGGAACTGGGAGAACGAATGGTGAGCTGTGGTCCAGTGCAACCTCGCACGATATAAAGCTTCGCTGACCCTTGACATTCTGATGGTTTTTGAGGCGGTGACGAGAACATTGTGCATGCAGATCAATTCCTGGATGCCTTGGTTGGGTGCGCGACGTGAGGCAGACCGATGGATAGGTTGTTGGTGCCTCCAGAGCGGGCCAGACGCCGCACAGCCAATTTTCGCCAATGACAGTTTCCGACTTGGTGGACCTTCTTCAGCAAAGCTTTTCACCCGAGTTCCATTGCTTGATTTGACAGGCTTTAAGGCCACTCAGCGTGCACCCGCTATCGGCTTTGCTGTGGCAGTGGTCTGGAAGCAAACGCGTGTATTGTCGGAGCTTCGGCACCTACTCCTCCTTGGCCCGGTCTTCGCTCATGTCAATAACAAATGCTTTTCCTGCAAACGAGGCGCGTTTGAGCAAACGAGGCGCGTTTGAGAAAGAATACAAACGATGCGCGCGATGCAAGGCCGCTCTCTACTGCGTCAGTTCATTGCTCTGCCCCTACTGCGACCAGCTGATGCGCGCAGAACGCGGAATGCCGGAAGCGTGTTGGGCAGCGCACAAGAAGTACTGCCAGCCCTCCACTGTCTGGTATGACAAATACCGCCGTTAATTCTTTATGTTACACATCAGCCAGTCGTCTGTAATCTGGGGCTGAAAGAGCGCTTGGTAGGCTGCAAGGACAAGCTGATGCACCAAGGCGAGCTACAGCTGGTTACTTGGACTGGCGTAGAGGTCAATACTGGGATGAAACGCGGATGGGGTGCCGGGGGAGTCGAGGACGGCGAAGACCGCGAAAAGAGCTTTCGCGAGGAATATCAGAGCAACGAGGAGCGCTACTTTGAAGCTTGCCCATCGGCGTTTCGCTGGACTTGCTGCGGTATAGTGGGGTATTCGAAGCTTGGATGCGAGCACCAGGGTGACAAAAGGTACCCAAATCCGCAACCCTGCACCTGCGACTTCTGTGTGTTAGTGCTCTCTTTCAACGATTTCATACCCGTCACTGATCTTTTGTCAGTATGGGGAAGCCGCTTCCAAGTAGTATTTTTCACGAGAAGAGCATCTGGAGGCATGGTCTGCAGTTCTGCAGAGGTCCGGATCCTCGGTGTGTCTTCTCGTTGCCCGCGGTGAATATTATATCTCACATCGAATGTAGGTCATATAATCCTGTGTTGGGTGTCATGGCTGTTCAATTGTTTCTCGTTCTGCTATGGGCATGGCTTTGTAGTTCGCAATTAATTGCTTCATCATCATCTGCCTCATCCTCATCGCATGCTCGTATCTAACACTATGTTGCCAAGCGTGTCTATATAGACTACTTTATAATCGATCTGTTTCTAGTGGAAGGCGTCATTCCTCGCAAAAGCTTGGTTGAAAAGCCTGTTCAAGCCATGACCGCCTCATTTGACTGCCAATTGATTGTCCTGATGGTTTATTCTTCCGAGATAGACATCACGTAAAACATCTCTACTGTTCAGTGTTCGCGCACGTTGCGTCGCACTAGTTTCTTTCAAATCACCTGTTGTGATGTATACCGGATACTAACCCGTCACTCATCGGAGCTTCGGAAGCAAACGCTTTTTTCTCACGCACACTAGCCATTCTGAATGGTGCACTTTTTCAACAAGTGCTTCTCTTGCTCGAAGGAGGCAGAAGAAAAGAAGTTTATGCGATGCAGTCGCTGCAAAGCCACATTGTACTGCGTTAGTTGTTTTGACTTTCACCGGTCAAATAACGCTGATCAGACGGAACGCGCGCTCTGCAGGACGCCACATGCCAGGCCAAGCACTGGCCTGAGCATAAGAAGTACTGTCGTCCGTCAACAGTTTGGTATGACAAGTATCGGGGTGCGTGTCTATCTGACTACGCTTTGTTCGCGTCATTGAAAGTCCATCCGCACTGGCAGGCTGCTCAGACAAGACGATCCATCCAGGAAAACTGGAGCTCATCACGTGGAGCGGCTACGACCCAGACTGCGACATGATGCTCGGCTGGGGCGCCTCTTGGCCGGACGACGTCGACCCAGAGGATAACGAGGCCTACCGCAAAAAGGTGTTCGTGGATGAGTGTGGTAGCGATGAGCAGAAGTTCTTCGAGGAGCACTATCCCGCCGCCTTCCGCTGGACTTGCTGCGGGCTCTCGGGCGCGACCAAGCTCGGCTGCGAGCATCCCGATCCCAAGCTATTCCCCAACGCGTTCCCGTGCACTTGCGACTTTTGCGTGTGAGCAATGTCTCTTCCATGCCGCCCCGTTCGCTAACGCTTCGAAAAAGAATGGGAAGGCCCATGGCTGAAAGCATTTACAACGACGGAAGCATCTATAAGAAGGGCCTGCGTCTCTTTCGTGGGCCTGATCCAAGGTAGGGCTATTACTGGCGTGGCAAGGATTTGCGCTCATTTCGTCCCAAGGTCCTACAATCCCGCGATGGCGGGTATAACGTTTGCATCTCGTACTGCGATGGGTCTGCAAATGTGATCTGACCGCACAGCGGGCCGGCCATCATCTTTCGCCGCGCGATCCAACACCCAGCTGCGACTCATTTCGTTCGAGTCCTCGGTTATTAGAGATTAACTCATTCTATTGTATCAACGTCCCAAAAGGACAGTAAACCGTCGGCTCGGACGAATCCAATCTCGCTCTCTCTTTGACAAGGAAGGAGTTTCCGTCTGTAGAAGGTGCGTCGGAGGTGGAGCATCAGGCGCGTCCCGCCAACAGTGAAGCACGCCGTCAAAATTCTGAGAGTGAGATCATCAGCTTTTAGATAAGACTGCGTAGTGAGGATGTTGTCCTCTTACGGCGATACGAGCTGGTAGTAAAGGCGCTCTGCATACGACTAGACGATGGTCTTTGAATGAGCGTGGGTCGCGACGATCGAAAGAATGACTTGCAGAGCCAAGGTGGACTCCCATGACGATGGTGATACTGAGGAGCTGTGAGCGCCCATGCTCGTTCGCGAGCTGCACCTTACAGGCCGAAGTAAATTCCACTGGTAATGTAAATCAATAGAGCAATGGGTCTCCAAGGCCCTGAGACTTGCCTATCCGTCACGAGCGTTGAGAGGATATCCTTCCGGAGCTTCTCACGAGGCGCGCGCTGGAGCACTTTGTAGAATGCCAACGTTGCTAACCAGGACTCGAACGCAAAGCCTGTGAGAGTTGTAGTACCGAGACCCTGCGTAGTACTACTGCCGTCAGTCGCACCTGATATCCAGTACCAAGGGAATCCGTTCTCCTGCGTGCATGCGGACGTGACGACACTGTTCGTACCATCCCACGGCCGAGTCTTAGTCATCGTACGACCTGTGTGCTGAATATGAACGGATGTTCTGCGGAGAGGCGACGGTGACGACAGACATCCAGAATGCCACCAAAGAAAGATCATGCCGGCTATCTCTGCGGCGAAAAGAGTTGCATTAAAGTAGAGAAGGAGGCGCGACCGGCGGTAAATGGCATAAATGCGCATCTGGAGAGCGACTGCATGTGTATGGGTCGGTCGACATTGCGAAACTCGGGAGCCGCGGTACTTACTCTCGACGCTATAGAAGAGAACAAACTGGCTCAGGAGGACCCAGTTGATCATTCCACTGCTTGAAGATTTTAGAGGATGGGGCTCGGAGAATAAACGCGACGAACGGTAATAATTCTACCTTATCATGGACCACGTCAGTAAATGCCTGCCCTCTGCGTAATGTTTGACTCACGTGGCCATGTCTCGCCAACGCATATGTCCCGAGGAATGCGGGGATCTCCCAGGCGAGCCGGATGAATGTAATGACGAATCCTCCGTACCGCACCTACCCAGCGCGCGTCTTAGCATACTATGTGGATGCAGGATGGAATTACCAGGAAGAATAGCCAGGTACCCCAGCACCACGGGATTCTCTGGGTTATCGCAAGTAAGCGATTATTGCTTGGGCTGAAAAAAAGGAAGGGACGTACCCATACATACTGAACCTGGGAGTGCGAACACTGAGTGCGTGGGAATGTCTAGAAGACTGTCCCGTACGGACCTCGTCCTCAAGCGTGAGCACTGCATGAGGCTTTGTGGGCTCTTTCTATCGCTGTAATAAATCGCAAAATAACGTACCGAAGTCGTAGACTGTCCACGTGATACTTGCCACTGTCAGGAGCAAGCGATTTCAGTACAGTCCATAGAACCGCTGCGTATCAAGCCCACCACTTGCCCACGAAGTTGTAGTGAAGCTTTCAACTACGCTTTGTCCATAAAGGTTGGGGGACATCAGGGAAAGCTCCACGGCGAGTCCCAGGACGGTTTATGAAGCAGCGCCCACGCGCGCTCAAAGCGGCCAATGCTCGCTCTCCGTAATCCGACAGACGCGATCTGACGGACAGCATGTCAGCCAATGAACACATCGCGATGCGTCTGCCCGTTGCGCTGCCGCCTGCGCACCAAACACCGAGTTGGAATTGCTGCGATGGCGCAGAGAATACGATAGGGCTAATAAATGCGACTGCTAGGAGATTGCCGCAAAAAATAAAGCCACGGTTACGCTGAATAGAGTCATATTTGCAGCGGCGCGCGTGGGGTTCTCATGTGCGCCGGATCGCAATCTTGCGGTGACGTTTACACGCACTCCGAGTCAGGCTTACAGCGCCGAGGGAGCAGTAAATTTGGCATTTGACAGTTTGCTTGTTTAGCAGATCATATACAAGGCCTCTGGCAAACAAACTATCAGCGCCAAATGCTCAAGGGAAGATTCGCGCAGCAGACCTCATAAATCAGGTAGGTGCTTTCCCACACCTGTCAACGATATACTCCCTGACACGTTTCTGCTCTTGCCCTCCTACGCCGTCGAGTTGCTCTGGCATTTGGTCATCCAGGTTCGACTGCAAAGGCTGGACTTAAGTAACGTAGCAATACCGCTGAGGGAGACGGGACAAACCCGGGTGCGGTCCGCCCCCGCCTCGATAAGCAACACTGCAGCGGCCGCGTGGCCAGATTCAATCGCCAGATGAAGCGGTGTGTTCCCTGTGGAATGCAGCGTTAGCCGCTCATGGGATATGAACGGACGGCCGGCGGACGGACCTGCGCGGTCCGCCGTGTTCAGGCGCGGTTTTGGCTGCGGCTTGCCATCCTCCGCTGTGGGCGGATTCAGCAGAAGCTTGATGAATCCTTCTGACCCTGTCGTGGCCGCCCGATGCCTGTCACCGATATTTAGCGGAGAGTTATCGAAGATGGTTACGCCTGTCGTACAAGGGAAGCTGGTTGGCCCTGTCGCGCGCGTTGATCTACAGAAATGATTAGACAGGACTCGATGCGCTTGTCACTGAAGGATCTGACATCTGCTCCACGAGCAATGAGGAGTTTGCCAATCTACGACGGATTAGACTTGATAAACATCGTACAATCGGCACAGAAAGACGTACTTCAATATGAGCTTTAGACGCCGCGTAGTGCCTAGAAAAGGTCAGTTGACCTCAAGTAGATAGGTGCGCTTTCGTACAGCGGTGTGAGACCCTTGTCGTTCCCGCGCTTCACATCGGCACCCGCATTCAAAAGAGCTCGGACAGCATCCTCATTACCGGCACTGGCTGTACGTTAGAGAGTATGTCAGAAACCGTGCATCAATTGCGCAGGTGCAGGGCTGACCTGCGATGTGCAGCGCCGTCCAGCCTGTGGGGTCGGGTTTATCAATTTGAGCTCCTTCTTCTGCAAGATATCGTATGATATCTGCTGAAGCAGGAGATAGAGCCGCCCAGTGAAGTGCGGTGCGCCCATCCTAAAATATGAGTCGGAGCTGACGCGTCCCCTGGAACGCGCTCACTTCGTCGACAGCGTTGAGCAGATTACGATCTTGTTCTAGGAGCGATCTTACGAGATAGAGCTGGCCTAAGGAGCACACTGAGTGTCGGTGTTGGAAAATGCGACTTCAGCTCACCGTTCTGTGCGGCACTATGGATGGTGATTGTCATCTCGGAAGGTGAGAAATAGCGCCGGTGAACGGCCGATTATCTCCGGCATCGTGTTCCATCAACAAGGACAAACATCGCGCCTCTCCCTGTCCAGTGTCCTTTCCTCTTCCCATTACCAATATCGCACACTGTTGATATGCCTGAGCTCACAAACTTCATTGGACTTCTTGCTTTCACGTCCTGGAGCACCAAATGACCCGCGCGCATCAGGGCGTCTGGCACCGATGTCCCTATCATGCCTATGCGCCGGGCGCCCTCGCTCGTCCTGCGCGAGTACACGGGCTCTGGAAGAACAGCTTGATATTGACAGCGAACTTTCCGGATTTTTAAGTGGCTGGCGGCGGTTCTTCCGCCGACGGCACGACGAGGAGGAAGATGCAGTTCGGGCGCCGACAGCGAGCCTTTCACTCGACCCGCCACTCGCCCGCGGCGCATTTTTCGACTTCGCCAGCTAAGCTTTTACGACGTGCTGGTGCTCCTCATATTTTTACCAGCACACATGATGCGTTGCTGATGTGAGTTCGGTTTCCGAAGTATCGGCTTGTTGACAGTCTGAAGCCCGTCTTGAAACACAGAGCCCGCGACGCCGCTATGAAGACACTCTTCGACTTCACCCATGTACGACATGTTCATGGCGAATGACCAGAATGAACTCAAAGCTGTCGAGGACTCGAAGAACGCCCCACACTTCAGGCTGCTTGCCGTCTAGATCATGAACGGCTGGCGCAGCAGACCGCCGAGTCGTTATATAGTCATCAGAGGACGTTACGACGAGCAGCCTCCGTACGTTTGCTTCCCAGTCAATGTGCAAAGCTTATGCTAATCGGATTGTGGAATGGAACGTGCTTTGAAGATCATTCGCACCAATAGCTACGCGAGGCCAGCATTTGCAAAGTTTGCACGAAAGATAACTGAGGCGACCCCCTATTGAAGTACCGGTATAGTGGCGCTGTTTGAGTTTCACTCGCGAGCTAAGGGCCTATTCCACAGAGTGACGCTGTCTCTCTTTTGTGGCGGCGACGTACCCTTGCAGTTTGGCAGTGCGCCGAACGCTCCGAGTGAGCAGTGCTGCTCCTTACAGAAGAGACAATACGGAATAGGTTGGATTGGATGGGTAGTATTCTTTGGGTATGTACTGTAATTACAGCGTTACATTCGTGCTCTGAACTCACGGGGTGAAGTCGGCGTCGTCAAAGCAGTCACCGCATCCTGCATTCGTTCGTCAGCCTATTCACAACGACCACCGTCTCCCTCGTACCGTTACCATCGCTAAGGCACACGCCGCTTCCGTCGCTCGCAACACCGAGGGCGTTGATCTTGTTGACGTCCGGTGCTCCGCAGCCAAGGAGGGCAGCAGCGCGCTGACGGATGGTCTCCTGGTCGGAGAACAGGTCCGCAGACGCCTGGCCGGTGGCGTAGTACACGCAGCCTGGCAGAGGGTCAAGCCTTGCATGGAAGAAGGGCCACTGAACTTACAGTTGCCGCTGCAAGCGACGTTAGACGCGGGGAAGTCGGGCCTTCAACACGGTTAGAATGTGAGGTTCACGATCAGTCCCACTGAAGTTAGCCGCACTTTTCGAGGATGATGTTAGTGTAGCTGTTGACGAATTTATTTCAGCTTGTTCACGCGACTAAGAGCAGGGGACTGACTGGCATATGTTCGAGTTGCCCGCCCACGCCGCGTTGAAAACATCAGGGTTGTTGACGAGGTTCTGGCAGTCTGAGAGCGTGGCGTCGGACGTCGTGCCGCAGACGACCTTGTCGCGCTTGGTCAATCTGGCAGCGAAGGCCGCGGGGAGCGCGATGACGAGGACGGCGAGGGAGAAGCGCATTGTGGCTAAGAAGCGATGCTGGCAGTGCAGAGTGGATGTCCGTTTGATGGTTGGACTCGTCTCTGCAGCTAACCTCTGCTTTTATACCTCTTCAATGCTACTGTGTTAGGGATATGACGCTGCATGGCCCGTAGGTGCTCAAATCCGACTCGGCAGGGTGAGGCACCACCTTGTCACTCCATCGCGCTTCCACGGTCAACTGAAACGGTTCCGAAAGCTTTGGAGAGACATGCTGTTGCTCCACTTGTGTGTCACCCCACAACATACAGAGCCGTCTGGTTTCAGCTTCAGATGGTTGGTACCTGGTCGGCCCTTGGTTCAATAGAGTCGGTCTATCATCGTCGTCGCATATTCTCCGAGAAGTTCCAGGTATTTAGATGACTGTAGAACTCGAAATTTTATATATGACAACGAATCAAAGACAGGCACATAACTGCATGCAGTGCGGCTTCTGCCAGCGCATGTGCGAACTCGGCACGTTCGCCCCCGACGTTGCAAAGCAGCAAACATCGGCACTGCGGCCTGCTGCGACCCTTAACTTCATTCCAGCGCTCGCAGCGCCGTCTGCGTCATGCTTCTGTCATGCGATGTTCGCCTTGACGGCATCCCCGCGGTGCACGTGCCACAAACACCAGTTCAGGCGGAGCATCAAAACTTCTCGCACGTGTATCGTGCAGGGCCGCGCCCTCAAAACCGCGTTACCTCAATGATTTCAAAATATTTTTTAGCAGTATCAACCCTGGATAGAAATGGTGGAGCGTTTTACGAGTGCATTCATGCTGTACGTATCGAAGTTTACTCAAGAGTGGCTCAAGAGCTTTCTCAAAGGCAAAATACCCATGTCCGAGTGCTTCGGGGTGGGGAAGCAATAAATATTGTCATGCAGTGCATTCATAAGTGGGGCATCTGTGTGGACAGCTGTCGGGGCCGTTCGCCTTCGGCCAGTGTACATGCAAAGTAGCGCCCAGGTGATGCGGCAGCTTTCGGCTTCTAGATCTGAATCACTACAACGTCATACTACCCAGTCAATAGAGGTCCAGTGAGGTATAAAAGGCGGTAGTCATTCAGCGAGAAGATCCAACATACGAGATTCTCTCACAGCGAGCTACTCAACAGTCATAATGCGCTTCTCCATCACCATCGCCCTCCCTGCTACCTTTGCCGCCGGCTTGAACAAGCGCGACAAGGTCATCTGCGGCACGACGTCGGATGCTACGCTCTCAGACTGCCAGAACCTCGTCAACAACCCCGATGTATTCAACGCAGCGTGGGCAGGCAACTCCAACCAGTGCCAGTCAGTGTTAGCTGTAGTGTCTTTGAGTTCATCATAGCTGACACCGACCCGCTTCCAGCTACACCAATATCGTCTTCGACAAGTGCGCATCAGCCGCGGCGCCGGGCCACCACTGTATGCTGACTCTCATGCCGTCGTAGAATCGACTTCCCCGCGTCCAACACCGCGTGCAGTGGAAACTGTGCGTGCAATCCTCCCTTGCGGATAATTTCCATTGACAGAAATTGGGTCAGGCTGCGTGTACTATGCCACCGGCACGGAGAACGATGCGCTCCTCACCGACCAGGAGACTATCCGCCAGCGTGCTGCTGCTCTTCTCGGGTGCGGCGCAGCGGACGTCAACAAGATCAACGCCCTTGGAGTAGCCCTGGACGGAAGCGGCGTCTGCCTGAGCGATGGCAATGGTGTGTGCTCATCCGCAATGCGTAGGCAGGCTACTGGTGCTGACAAACATCATTGCAGGATGCGGCGACTGCTTCGACGACGCTGACTTTACTGTGTAAATCTACATGGCAAACATGTCCCTTAATCAATAAATAGATGTAAACCTGCCTCGCTAGAAAGCATACGAAGTTGCGAACCTGAGCTTTTGGCATGACGCGGAGGATGAGGTCACGGTGTTGCAGCTCCGACACCGAAGTTTGAACTTCGTCCGCTTCCTCTTGCATCGCTCTTTGGTGATTGAATCTACACTAAATGCTATATCACCTTGCGCCTTTACCTCCAGGAACACCTGACGCATGAACGCGGGGGCGAAGGCGCGGAAAGCATAGGCTGTATAGCCGAAGTGGGCCGTTGAGCATGTCAGCATTGCGGAAACAGAGCTCATCGAGCACCAGTATACGCCGCGCGCGCATGCTCGCGTCTGTCCTTCCACATCCACAAATCCCGAGAGCCTCAGAGAGCGTGTTGGAGGAGTATCGAGCGCGCGCCAGACCCGGCGATGCGTCGTGCCTGCGTCGAGATTTCGGGCGAGTAAGTGCTGGGATGAAGCACGCGCAGAGATCATCCATTCTTTGACCTCGGGCTGCCAGGACGTCCATGAAATTGAGCGGTATTCGGGTGGTCGAAGTAAATGGCTGGAAACCGAACAGTGCATGATGACCCTTCTGAGCGCCACCGCGTGCGGCAGTAGTGAGTCCGAGTTGTTCATATGGATGCACGCCAACGTGTGGTCTTGCTGCACTAGCAGGGCCAGCTGAATAGAATGGAAAGAGGATGAACAAATGGAACGCACAGAGGTTCCAGACGCGTCTGAGCGCCCAGCGCGACATCCAGTCCGTTGTCGAAAGGACGAGCGCAGCAGGCCCTTGTGCAGCTATCCCATAACGTGGTGCGACAAGCTGCTCATCAGGTTCCCGTAGCTCGTGGCATCGACCTCGCGTCTGCTATCGCGCACTCATTCGACGCCGTCGTCACAACGTCCGAGCCGCCGCCCTGCTGACCGGCTATGAGCAGCTATTGAGGCCTGATGCTCGTGCGCTGATTCGTATATGAGGCGCAGATTACGCGACTTCCGGCATGCCTCCTAACGCGGTGTACTGTGAGAAGCATATGAACGAAGAGAGAAGCGAAGAATGGTTGCAGCTCCGACGACAAACCTCTTGCCCTCCTCCCACATTTGAGGTCAACGTCGCAACGTTTTCACTACCCAGAGGATGGACGTGAATGACCGTTTTGACCTAGATAACTATTGAATTCAAGACGATTACCTGGCGGAATATTTACCTTCTCGAGCATTACCTGTACCACAGTGCCAGCAAGAAATGAGTGGAATTCACGCAAACACCTGTATGGGCCCCAGCCAGTCTTCTACACCGAGGAAACACCTAGCACACCGTGGTGCGCGAGCTGGCTGTAGTAAGCCGTCCCATAGCACGGCACTGGGCCGAGGGCATGCCTTATCGCGCTGGGCGAGCACCTCCGCCTCGCACTCCGGCGGCTGCTTGCGCATCGCTTGGCGTTGGGCTCCGCGTGTCGCACAGCGCGCGCACCTGGTCGCCACTGGTGCTGGGTGTGTCCATGATATCGCAGGAACTGCGTGTCCTCGAGCCTCGGCGACGCGGCGAGATACTTGTCGTCGGCGGCGTGCCTGCATTGCGGGCGCCGAACGTGCCATGCGCACCGTGCGCGTATCCTCGTCCGCACGGAGCGGATCGACGCAGTGGGTGCAGACGAGTAGGTCGCCTTGGAAGGGGACCCGCCTCAAACTCGCGCGAGGGCTTGCGCCCGCGTCTGGAACATTCAGGTGTCGCGCACCAACGCGCAGGGCGTGTGACCCGGTCGCCGCGGGTTGCTTGACGCGCTCGTGGAGGAGCTCGGGAGTCGGCGCCCTCGTCAGGCGACCGCCGCGCGCGAGGGTCGACATGGAGTGGCTCGACGGATTCTCGGCGCAGGCTTGGGCAGGCCGTTGAACGGGTTCATGGACGCGCGGCGCGGCGCGGGACATGCTGAAGGAGCCGCGCGCCCCATTTCCAAGATGTGCGGCCTTGAATGCGAGGGACAAGGCGGTCGGGAATGTACCGCGCGCGCGTCGGCGAGGTCGGAGCAGCGTCTACTGGCGCACGTAGCCCGACGTTCAGTGACATCGGCCACAAGCACGAGGGAGACCGGGATACAGGCCAGCGGAGACCGCGAGCTCGTCATGTGCGGCGTCGTCGTGGAGTGGACCGAAAGAATGCACGAATTGACACGCTGAATGGGATGCCTGTCAAGCTAATCGGTGATTCGTTAGAGGCCGGCGAGCATCGCATGGTGGACAAAGCGTGTTGGGTGTCGGAGAATGCGGCAGCGCGCGAGGTGACAGCATGGTCGTCGGGCTGGGCGCGCCATGCGCACCGGAGTGCGAGACCCCGCGAGCTACCTGGCGCTGCGCGGGCAGCATCAAGCTGATGGTCGCATTTTCAGCCGGGTTTACAGAGGTGCTTGGTATGCGCTGAAGTGATGGAAGCGGGCGCCAAAACAGTGGTATCGGGCGAGAAGCTGCTGGGGTTGGGAGGTGGTCAGAGGTCCGAGCTGCTCTTCCAGAACAAGATCATACCATAGCCGTTCGTATATGGAGACCTGAGCGCAGGTGCGCAGACGGCCGAGGATGTAGACGGCCTGTCATAAAGTTGATACAATGACTCGTTGAAGAGTCCTTTCGACTGTTGACCCGGTAGCTGGCGCGTACAGCACAAACCACGATTTCCGGCTACGTTGGAGGTGCTATTGATTTACTTGAGACTACAGCAACGACGGCAGGTAAATGCAGACCTTTGTGATGGAGCTGCTTTAACCCACGCATTGGGCTGAGTGCGGCGAGCGCAGTCAGCTGTGCTGACCGACTGCAGTTCTCATTTCTGTCGCGGGCGAACTGCTCGGGCGTCGCTGTCGCTGTCTCGCTGGCCGGGATCGAGTGCTTGAGCAGATTGCCGGCGCGCTGGCACCACCTGACAAGCTCTGCAAGTGCAACGGTCTGTAGGCCTGATATCGTGTATCACAGCGCGCAGGTGCGCAGTTTCTGGTACGCGTATACTTCAACAGCTGGTGGGAGGATAGTTGTGAGGCTCTGCGTCAAGGATGGTGCGAGCGGCATGACGAGGAGGACGAGGTAGTTCGAGCTCCGACAGCACGTATTTTGCCTCGTCACGCGTCGATGCACAAAGGCCGCATTTACGTTACGCATTGCACTAATCTGTATCGCGAAATGTCACAGGTGGCTTCCAGTCCCTACACAGCCAATTTTTTTCCAACCCGGCCGTGACGCAGTGGAGGGTTCTGTCGCTCGCAGATCACTTTGGGCCTGGCCGTCGCAGCACGCAGAGGATCTCGCAGACTGCTATGTTCAGTCCCGCTGGGTTGTGCATTGGTAAGGTGTCCTCATTTTCCAACCATATTTCTGATACTTATCCTCACAGCCCAGGCATGCGGCCGAGAACATGGACGCGTGTATTTAATATTACTACTTACCGCATCGAAATTGCACGGTACGAGTTGAACCTCCTCGCACGCGTACCGTCATTCATGGTACTTAGTTGCCCTCTGACAGGCCATATGAACTCGGAATTAACTTCGTGAGGGAATGACTGTTCTCCCTCCACGCGTGAGTCGCACGGCCCACGTCTCAAATGGGAATGTACCCTAACACATTCCCGGGTTGCTCGCAGATAACTGTGCCAAATCGCTGTGTTATTGAAATGGCGCGCCACCGCTGCAACCCAATCCAGCCGCTTCTACTCGCCTTCCTAAATGCCTGGCCATATCCTGAGCCTCCTGGGGATGCTTCGCTGGCCGGGCCGCGCCCAGTACCCGAAGACACTCCTTCAGCAGCCGGAGACGCTCCAGCTTCTGGCACGCTAGCGCCGCACCGTACACACGTGTCCGGCTTTCTCCCTCTGCATATCGTCTTTCCCACCTCTACCACCATACACGCGCATCACCCAGATGGACAGGTTCAAGAAGAAGTTGTCGCGCGTCGGACGGTCGTTCAAGCAGCGTTTCTCGCGGAAAGCGTCTGACTCCGACGGATCTCGAGTCGCACTGGCTCTGGAATCGGGAGTCAAGGTGCGCATCATTTGAAAATTCACTGAACCGCCCGCAATACTTATCGCCTGGCGCAGGCGCCCGCTGAGCAAGGCCACGAGGCAAAGGTTCTAATATCGTCGCCTGCGCCTGCGGACACACCGACTGCGCAACCGGGCGACGCGGTGCCGTTCACGAGTCGCCTCGGGCGCAGCTCTTCCGACGGCAATGCCGCCTCTGATAGCGGCGCCCTCCTTCTGGGCCCGTCAACTGGGAACGGTCGCAGCATCGCAGGCGAAGCCGAGGTGCGAGATTTCGACTGATAGTGACATTCTTACTTAACTGTTGCGCAGATCTCGCCGCCGCAGGCGCTTGAAGGCGCGGTTCGCGGCCCGCATGATAATCACAACGACGCCGCCGCGCACGTCGTGGGTGCGACAAGCGAGGACAGTCCCATCGACGCAAAAAAGGTGCGCTATATTGGACTGAAGACGGTCATTCCTAATCGTTCTTCAGATCCCCGAACCTCGAGAACCCGCAGAATTGATGCTGCCAGCCCCCACGCTCGAGGACGCGATTCATGGCGCGCATGATAAACGCGCCGCCGCCGTTACCATTGGCCCCCGCGCATCCAACGCTGTTCAGCTCGCGCAAGATGGCACCGTCTCTGCCGACGATTGGGCCGAGCGCGTGGACAATCTCTTTGCGCAGCTATCCGCGTTTTGCAACGTTCTCGGCAATATCGGAGAGGTGCGCCACTGTCACGGATCATCCGTGCTGCGCCTCAACTGTTCCTCAGCTTCATCCATACGTGAAACTTGTTACTGGATTCATCAATGCCGGGATTCAGGTGGGTTGACTACGTGTAATGGATAGTCCTGTAGACTCTGATGATGCACAGCCCATCTTGAAGCAGAAAGCTCGTGACGACGCTATGAGGAAGCTCATCGAAGCGATGGATGACGCCTTCACTGAAGTCATAGCGGAGTCTCGACACAAGGGCAAGGTTCGCGAGGATGAGCTACGCTGCAAGTTGCTCGAAGGGCTGGCGCAGCAAACGATCGAATGTGCTTGGTTCATCCGCGAGTATTACGGGACAAAGGGTTTCAGTGCGTTGCTCCATCGAGGTGCATGAATTATAATCATGCAGGTCTGGCAGTGAAACGAGCTCTCAAGGGAATCGTGGATTATGATACCAACGAGAAAATACAACAATTCAGCAGCGCATTCGTGGAGCTCAGACAGAAGATAGCCAACCGCGATTTCTCCTTTACCAGAGAGCTTGTGACAAGCGTCAGTACTACTGTAGACCGGATCGGTAGGTGTGCCCACCTCTCCCCACGTGCATCCCTGAGGCGCATTGTATGGCAGATACGACATTGACGTTGCAGGAGCTGAAGCGCAGGATTCCTCTGGACGGACGCAAGCAACCGCCTAGGGAGTGCCTAAAAGGCACTAGAGTAGGCACTCTCAGCAGGATCGTCGACTGGATCAACAAGCAGGATGCAACCCGCGCCCTGTTTGTCACTGGTGTCGCCGGCAGCGGAAAGTCAACTATCGCGCACTCCGTTGCGGTTCAAATGGACGCTTCTGGACGCCTTGCTGCCTTCTTCGCGTTCGACCGCATGGACACACGCCTCCGCCCGTGGTTGGCATGCGTCGCTCTCGCGGATGCGCTTGCCAGCTGGAATCTGGCCTTCGAACACCAGCTATGTCAGATCCTACGTGCAAAGAAATCTCTGGCGACGTCATCTAACGTGATAAAGCTGTGGGACGAACTGATAGTTCAGCCCTGCCGGAAGGTCGTCTTCGTTGGACCCGTACTCATCGTTGTTGATGCGTTTGACGAGTGCACCGACTTGGAGGGCCCCGCGGGTCCGTTCGAGAGATCAAATCAGGACCTTGAGCACTGGCGCAAGGACCTACTCCATTGTCTGACGATGCGAGTTGGGGAGCTACCACCTAATTTCCGGGTCCTGGTCACATCGCGCCTGGAGCGGGACGTCCTCGAAGCGCTTACCGAAGCCACTCAGGGCGACGCTAGCGATCAGTTGGCGGGGCCTGACTTCGAGCACTTCAACCTCGGCGAGTACCATCAGGAAGCGGTCGACAGCATCCACCTCTACATTCGCGAGGAGCTTAGCCGTTATCTGAAAGCTAAGGCGCCGAATGCCGATCAGATATGCAAGCTCGTGGAAGCAGCAGACGGTCTCTTCGAGTGGGCTGCCATGGCTTGTCGCTCGCTCACGGTTAGCGGCGGGTTACAGGTAGCGGAGCGCTACATGAACTTGTTAGCAACCCCTCCCGGAAATCTGGAGGCTCTATACGCAAGGACTCTCGGTCGATTGTTTATTGCCGATGAAGCGCGTCGACGCTTCCGTACCGTTATGGCCCAAATCCTATATGCCGCCGAGCCTGTCTCCATGGGAACCCTGAGAGCCCTCTACGACACGATCGATGACGGCGCGGTTGACCTCATCCTTCCGAACCTCGGATCCCTCCTCTCCGGGATTAGCGATGATTTCTCACTTATTCGACCACTGCACACCTCCTTCCGCGACTTCCTGACGAAGACACCACCGTCGCACGACTGGTGTGTTGAACCCGGCGATGTCCATGACGTCATTGCTCTCGGAGCTCTTCGCGTCCTGAACAAATCTCTCCACTTCGACATATGGAGTTTCCCTTCTTCATATACAGTGAACGCAGAGATCAACGACCTCGACTATCGGATGAAGACACTTCCTGCTGGTCTTGTCTACGCTAGCCGTCACTGGAGCTACCACCTGTCCATGGTCTCGAAATCGGATGTCAGTTTGCAGACAGAGCTTCGCATATTTCTCACGCAGAAGCTCCTTTTTTGGCTGGAGGTGGCATCTCTCTGTAATTTCATGAATATGGCGGTGTCATTCTTGCTCACCGCCGCTTCGTTCTTCAAGGTAGGCAGCCCACTTGATGAAGATACCCATACTCATTTATGTGCCCGAATAGCCGTTGCATGACGATGATGTCATTGCGTTTATCAACGACGCCACTCTATTTGTCCGCAACTTGATCCAGCCTATGGACTACCTATCTGTGCCTCACATCTACCTCTCTGCCCTGGCATTCTGCCCGACTACGTCCCTGGTTCGACGCTTATTCGTTCGTAACAGTAATCTCCTACCCACCATCGACGGCTTGGCAGCGGAGTGGCCTGCAGTCCTCTGCCCCCATCGTGTGACATGCTTTGCATACTCACCCGACGGCATTTATATGGCACTAGTCTGTTGGGACGGAGTTGTGCGCCTCATGGAGGCAGAGAACATGCACAATCTAGTACGCGAGCTCACATGCACCCCAGGCAGTCCTAATTTATGGGTTGGCTCCGTTACGTTTTCGCCTAACGGTCAAATTATTGCTGCTAATGCTCATACGGATGACATTGATGCGATCTTGCGGTGGAATGCGGAGACCGGAGAGATGCTCGGCATATCGCACGGGCACACTCACTGGATCAACTCTGTGTGCTTTTCGCCCGACGGACGCTATATAGTCTCTGCCTCCTCAGACCAGACAGTTCGCCGATGGGATGCCAAAACAGGACAGCAGGTCGGCGATCCACTGCGACATACCGATCGGGTTCTCTCCGTTGTCTGCTCCCTGAACAGCGAATTCATCATTTCTGCCGGTGATGATGCTACCATTCGCATTTGGAGCGCGGATAATGGTCAGCAGGATGGCCCACCTATTCTCACTCCCGGACGACGACCATCCCGTGCACTCACCCGATCGCCAAAGAGTAATCTCATCGCCGTTGGGATGTTTTCTGAAGACAGCTCCTCTGTCTGGCTTTTCGATTTTGACCAACGCTGCTTCGTTCGAGAGCTTCTGCATCAGCATCAGAATGGTCTTCCGTGTATTGCTTGGTCCTACGATGGGCGATTCATTGCGTCTGCATTCGCCGACGGTACAATCCTATTGTGGGACTATTTTGATTTCAACACAATGGCCCTTTACACCCGGACAACGTCGATCGACGATATTCTGTTTTCGCCAGACGGCAATCACCTCATTTTGACCAATTGGTATGGTGATTTGTCTGCTGTGGATGTCGCTACGGCTCAATCCCACTCACCGGAATACCATTCGGGTCCGGTGGAATATGCTGCGTACTCCCCGACGGTCGATTCGGCGCAGTAACTTTCGGTGGGAAGAAAGTCCCCTATGTGTGGGATGCAGAGACAGGAGTGTCAATCTCAGATGACCGTGTTCTGGCTGCCTCACTTACTTGGCTCAAGCCAGCCATTGAGGCGCGGTTAGAACATTATGATTACCACGATTGGCATCATCGCATGAAGCACCGCCCGCACGACGTCCTCTCTGCGAACGGTCTTCGCTCCGCAGGAGTTTGGGACGACGCGATTTCAATATGGGATTCAACGTCTCAAACTCTACTTTGGCCGAGCATACGCATACCAAGCGGCACGGTAACTTGCATTGTACTCTCCCCATCAGGGGAATATGTTCTACAAGGCAGTTCTGACAGTACTGTTCGCATTTTTCATGTCGAACAAAGCGCTGGTGAGCAATATTTCCGAGTATGAGGGAGATGGCTGAAGTTTTCGGTAGCCAACATCCCACTGCCGGATACGGACTTGGCTTCAGGAAAACAGTGCTCCCATAGCCCGGAGGACGCGCCGGTACTTCGTCCAGACAGCTTCGGGTGGCTTCACGACAAGGATGACTGGCAGATCATCTACGTCCCCGAGCAATATCGTGCCGATCTCTGGGTGCCGGGGCTGGTGCATATCTTGCGTCCCAACCGCGAGCCAGCCAGGCCGGTCAAGATTGACGTCTCCGGCGTTGGGCTTGGAACCGAGTGGACGAGATGTGGCGGGGCTTTGAGCGTAGACCTCGGGAACGCGCCCGCATCGGAGAATGTCATGTAAGACAATTGAGCGCCAAGTTCATGTAACAAGCTGCATGTAGTATGGATGTGTACTTCGTATGTTTGCGAGCCTGAATCTCGATCACGCATTTCTGACTCTGGGACTCTGGAGATGAAATGGAAATCGATCCAGCCCGTCGGCCGCATTGCAGTTACTAATTGTCACCAATCTACTGGTAGAACGATGAGCCTGGGGGCGACGTGGCTAGAACCCTGCTGAGTGGGACTATGTCTCATCCGAGTCAATCCCAGGTGAATGAGATGCAGGATTCAGAGTACTCACGAGGGGCAAGGGCTCGGACATATTTTACCGGATTGCCTATCCATTCGCACAGGCCAGGCGTCACGCTTCTTCGCAGCTTCAATCTGCAAATAACACCAATAGCATTACCGGCGCCGTCGTCTCCCCCACGCGGCCAACGCCCACTGCAACAATCGTCCGAGACCAGACTTCGTGGCTTGCTCAATGCCGCGGTCCACGGCAACCACACCCTCCTCAACGGCTTTGCGCGCCCACGCCGCCTACGCCCGCGGCGCGGCAGACGCACCGCACCTCCGACGCGGCAGAAGATGTGCCCAACCGCCGTCGTAGACGCGGCGCCGCTTGCCTCGAGCCGCAGCTGCGTCTAACTGCGAGCGTCCACGTAGTGCGTGTGCGCGACGAGCTCTTCGTCTGCCTCCACATCTTCGTCCAAAGTCTCCGCGGCGGGAGGGGGGGGCGGCGCAAGTGAATCATGTTGTGAGGATTCTTGGATTGGATGAACGACGCGGTCAGCGCGTTGGAATGGGATGCAGGCTGGGGCACGACGGAGGGGCATCAAGCCGCACGCTGCCGCGGGAGCACGAGTGCATCATGCTCCTGCGGGAGAGTGTGGCATATCGCGTGCAGCCCTGCGTTATGGCAGGATGGGAAAAGCACGTACTCCGCAGCGACGCACGCCTCGGTTGCGCCTCCCACCGGCGGAGGAGCGCGACACGACCGAGCGCGCGAGTGAGTAGAGCGAAATCAGACTACATTAACGAGGCGAGAATTAGCGTCAGCTTTGATCATTCTCCCGTGCATGACGCAAAAACCGCGACGCGCAACGGCGGAAATGAAAAACGCACCTTGCATCTCCTTACGCTCCTCAAATCTAGGCTCGTCCTCGAGACACCCGTGACGCTCGGCCAGTCACACCCTCCAGGCGGTACATTCGATATGCGCAGGCTACCCGGGACGGGCAGGAGGTGACCGAAGGCGATGGCGCGCGGCGCGGGGGAACAGGGAGCGGCGACGTGGGCCGCGCAACGTCGCGTATCACGGCGGCATCCTTGGCTATGCGGTGGATGAGCCGCCGGCGACGCTCGTCCCGCCACCCTTGCCGGTCGATGTGCGCAGGCTGCTCGGGACCGAGGCCGACGGCGCGCGGCGCGGGCAGGCGGGGAAGCGACGACGTGGGCCGCGCAACGTCGGGCTCGTATCACGCTGGCGGCCTTCGTGCATTCCGATATGCTATACATGCGCGCCTGCGGCAATTGTGGGTCAGCAGCGCGCCACATGCGAGAGGGGAAATGGGAAATGGGAAGAAAGTGAGTCACAGGGCAGGTAGAAATGACCAGGACTATCAGGGAAGTTCAGAAGAATCGGAAATGCAGGGGAGAAGGTAAGAAAGGGGATAGATGGTAGATGGATACGAGGAGGGCGGTAGGCGAGCAAGGCGACGAAAAGGGTGGATGAATGCCACAGACGTAGCGCGCGATGAGTTGAAGACGCACCTCGCGCGTGGCGGCCTTCTAGGATGCATATGCCGTGAACTTTGTCCACGTCGGGCTCAGCGGTGAAGTTGGCGTGTGCAAAGTCGAAGCAGACGAGGCCGTGGGCAGCCGGGGTAGCAGTGAATGCGCGGTTATGCGCCAATCGAGAATGCTGCAAACGGATATCGTACACGGTTCGTTGTGGAATGGGGCGGAGAAGATGGCGGGAAAGACTGAGTATATGTGGGGATGTATCAGCGGCAGTGGCGTGAGTAGGAGTAGCGGTAGGCGGGGTAGAGGTAGAGATAGACGGGGCAGTAGGGGCAGCAGAGGAAGACGGCGGGGCGCGGGACGAGAACGGGCGTCTCGTCAAGCGGTGTCGGCGGCAGGAACAGACGAGCGGCGCCGAGGTAATACGGCGGCGCAGCGGGCGTCGAGCCCGTCCTCGCCCTGACAGTGACGGCGGGGACAGAACGGCGCTCGATTGGAATATTGTCCGCTGGTCTGCGCGCACGAGCGCCGCGCGCGGGAGCCGGTGGGCAAAGTTGTGATGAAGCTGCAGCAACGCCTTTGTGGTCAGCTGCAAGTGGAAGAACAGACCAGGAAGAAACTGCTGGACGCACAGAGTGTAGCGGCTTCCAGATGCGTTCGAGCGCCGGGCGCGACATCCAAGTCCGTCGTCGAGCGCCCAACGAGCTGCTCCTCACGCGCAGACGGCTCGCGGCATCGAAATCGCGTCTGCGACCGCGCGCGCGTGCTGCACCGCAGTCGCAACGAATCTGAGTCGCACTAGAGTCTGGCCGTCTGGCCGGTCATGAGCATGAGCAGCTCCAGAGGCCATAGGCTCGCGCTTATTCGTCGCCACAAGATGTTGTGCAATTTCCGGCGCCCGTCGTAGATATGAACATGAGGGCAGTCGCGGTGTATTGCGCCGGGCACATGGCGAGGAAGACAGAAGCGAAGAACGGTTACAGCTCCGACCACAAACTCTCGCCCTCTTCCCACGTCAACATTTAACGCGGCGCCGCAGCGCTTCACAACTCAGATGATGAGCACGAAATCACCATTTCTGACATACATAACATTTGGCTTGAGGTTCACAACTGGCGGATACTCTGCACCTTCCCGGGCAATATAATGAGCGGTTTCTAGAACCGCGCCAACAACGAGTTGACTGCTGTCACACCAGTAGATCTATGGCATCTAAACCAACATCCTGTACGCGTAAGAGCGCAACGCCTGGCTCGCCGTTGTGTAATGCTGGTTGCACTAGGCGTTCCTGCTGTTCGAAGCGGGGTCCGCCTGCTCGCGCTCGGCAAGTAGCTTCGCCTCGAAGTCAGACGGTGGCTTGCGCCCGTGCTTGCACTCGGCCTCCCAGTGTCGCGTATCCGTGTGGCCAGGCGATGACGGGTTTCTGGACGCGCTTGTGGTGGAGTGGCGCCCAAAGCGATTGCGGCGGGATGCCTGGTGTCGCCGACGTGCCCCGCGCGCGTCCGGGTCCGCGTGATCCGGCTCGACACAGTTGCGAAAGAACAGCGGCCGTTGAGCGTGAGCGGCTTTGTGCTTTCATTTGCAAGCGATTTACTGCGCTGGCACCATGGAATGAGCAGACAATGCATGATGCACAAAAGCCGGCGCACCTAGTTTGTCTCCAACGGTCGGGACTGGAAAGAGCGTCTTGAACATGAGCTCTTGCGTGTACTGCGGCAGCGCGGCTGCAGCAGCGCGCTCCCGGGTGGAGCTGCTCGAATGTCGCCTTGTTGCTGCTAACTGACCGCGTCGCCGACCCGAGAGGCCCTGCATGCCACAGTCGCACGCAGTGAGAATGCAGCAGCGCCAGCTACCGCCATCCTCGCCGCGTCTGGTGGTACGCGGGATCATGTGCGGGGTGAATTGGCATCCGACGTTGCGATGTGTTGCGGGTCAAGGAACAGTTGAGCGGGCAGAAAGGCGAATGGTGATGAGGAGCGCGCCGAACATGTTGATTGGGCGCATGTGGCGCGAGAGTTGCGGTGAACTGCACGGGCGGCGATGGGGTCGGCGAGAAGCGCGTCGGCGGTGCGAGCGGCCTGTCACAAACAACATCAACAGCGGTCAGCAACGCTCGACAACGAAACCGGGGAAGGAACACGCACGTGGGCCCGTCCAGCGCAAAACCGTACGCGGTGCAGCGCCCAGCTCGCCTTTGCGCACGAGCTGGGCCCAACTGGCCTCCCAACGCGCGCCCACTCGCGCTCTGCAAGCATCTACGTCCCGCGCGACAACGGCAGCTTGTGGCCGCGCTTGACGCGTCGTGCGAGAGACCGGGAGGATATGTTTTGTGAAGGTTTTGATAGGCGGCCTTTCGCGAGCGCAGCGCGATACATTTCTGTCGACGATTTCTGACATAGTAGCTGCCACACGAGCATTCTTATCCGCGCGCAGCTGGTCAGCGCATTAGACACAGGAGCAGCCGCTCTTCGCTTTCCATTGCAAGTAGTACGTTCTCCGCCTGGTCCCGAAATTATATTATGAATGCAAGGCAAGCTAAGGGAAAGTAATGCGCACCGGTCTCAACGTCGGACATCCAGTAGGCGTCCAACAGTTCGAGCGCCACGCAGTCTCTCGTAAAGTCGCTCGTAAAGCAGCAGCAGCGCCACACGGGGTGCGGTTGGTAGAACTTGTCCCTGGCGCAGGCTGTAGTCGCCGTCCAACGCAGTAATGCAGCTGCGCGCGTGCTAGTCGCAGCCCTGATTCGACGAAGCGGTTAGTTTTGTGCTGGGGTGAAAAACCGCGATACTGGGTAGCCTCGAGGGTTGAGGCATCCTAGAGGCGTGCCGTTCGGTTGCGCTCACAGGTTGCGTGAGCAGTGGATGCGCGTCACGTACCAAGGTAGAATCGGTGAGCAGCTGCCCGCGATAGAGGAATGCAGAGACGGCAGGACTCGGAGCTGGCGTGGAACAAGATGTGGGCGTCGCTTTCGTTGCGGTGTGCTCTTCATTCGTAAACTTCAAAACGGGATTAGAAACGGGACGAAGGCGAGGATGATGCAATTCTGGAGGCAGGTGGACGAGCTAGATACAGTTGGCCGTGTCGAGCGAGTCGCACGGGCGGCAGTGTTGTTGTCCCGCGCCAGCAGCTGCAGCAGATCGCGGAAAAAATCGCTAGACCAGCAGTGGATGCGTCAGATACCACACGCCACGCATATTTCCGACATGGTGCACTTGGACCGCAAGTTTCGTGAGCAGGTGAGCCAGGTCTGGTGTCGCCGATTGGGAGCGCTGGGCTTCCTGGTAGGCATCTAGGTGATATGACTGCGTTTCAAAGGTTGCATAGGACGTTAGTCAATGATATAAGCAATATTCGCGGTATGAGTCCAGATGTCGGTCAGGACTCAGGATCAGGGTTGCGCGAATGGGGCCAAAGTACGTAGCGTCGGAACCCAAATTACGTGCTCCTCGTCGCTCTGCAATCATTATGCCGCTCGCACCAGCCGCCTGAAGGCCAGTTGCATCGCTATACTGTACACGGAATGAAGCAGAATCTCTTCTTTATTTGATGCACGAGCTGCTCAAGGTAGCCATCAGCAGCGGCACCGCGACCCCGAGGCTTGACTTTGGGCTGACACCTGAACAACGCGTGCCTTGGACGCCTGATCTGCTCGTCTTGCTTCTCTTGCCAGGTGTGGCGGTATTCCTATATTGACATGCCTCTCCAAGTTACAAACATTTGCGTTTTCCGCTATTCTTCCCGCACTACACCCACGTCAGAGTCCGCGTTTACCCCGGCCAAGCCGCGCCTCTTCGTCTATCTGCAACAACAGCGGGATGTGGATCCAATGCTCGACGTTGGCCTCTTCGCAGCGAGCGGGTTTCGCCATGCTTCTACAATTCCATCGGCTGTGTGGCATCTTCTGACGGGACCGTTGTGAACGAGGGTTGGGCGCTCGCACTGCTAGATTTGCGGGCTGCTCGCCGACAAGCGCTTAGCGTTGAAGCCATTGCGGTACTGTATTGGGAGACCTGTGCCCTCTGACCGCATCAGCGACACTTCGCACTGTCCGTTCAACTTGCATCGCTCCGCATCGACTCGCCTGGCAATGTTTGGATGCAGGGATCACAGTCTGTGGCGCTCGGAGACACTCCTTCAGCAACCGTGAAACGCTCATCGGCCTCCGACCAGCCAGGCGGCCGTACTGTTACCCGCGTGTTCTGCTTCCACCATCGCGCTGTCTCCCGCACCCGCCGCCACTACCATCGCACCTATACACCAGAAAAATGCATACCTTCTGGAAGAAGATCCGCCCGCGAAAGCGTCGCTCGCCCAACGCGCCGGACGTCGGTGTCAGATCCCAGGCACGGCCGTCGTCGAATTCGAGCCCTGCGATAGTCCAGGTGCGCAGGATGATGCTCAGCGCGACGCGCGCGGTATTGATTTCGCCCAGCAGGGGCCTGCGCTCCATGCTCCGGGAACGGACCCATCCGCTGTACCAATGCCTTCCAGCTCGCCGCCGGCTCGTTCTGAGGACGTGGCGCCATCCGCCAGTGGGCTCGGCCGCAGCACCTCCGACGACGATCTCGCCTCTGACGGCGGCGATGCCTCCGTGAGAGTAACTAGTAAGGACGACCTCGTCGTCGCAGGCGACGTATCAGAAGTGCGCATTTGTCTACTGGTAATGTCGCTGACTGATAATCGTCATTTAGTCCTCGGGACCTCCGACGCCTCAGGCTTCCGCGCTTAAAGACGCAGTTGGCAGCGCTGAGGTCGCGTATGCCGGCGCTAACCGCTTCGGCGAACGCTCTTCCAAGGCCGCACAGCTCGCTGACGATAGCGCTACCGCCGCGGACGATTGGTTCGAGCGCATTGACGGCCTTTTCGAAAAGATTTCCGCATTCTCTGACATGGTCTCTATTATTGGAGAGGTGCGCCGTGCGTGCTTATGTTGAACTGCGTCTGAGTCTGCTCCTCAGCTTCATCCATATGCGAAGATCGCGACCAGTCTCTTTCAGGCGGGCTTGAAAGTAAGTTCCCTTTTGTGTAGGGCCAGCGCCTTGAGCTGAGTGCTGATAATCCGTAGCCGATACTGAAGCAGAAGGCTCGCGATGATCACATGAAGAAGTTGATCGACGACATGACCGACGCCTACGACGTTGTAATGTCGCATGATCACCAGCTCAACGGCGTCAAGGACGACAAGAATGACCCGCGCTGCAAATTGCTCGCACGCTTGGCGCAGCAAACCGCCGAATGCGCCGCGTTCATCCGAGAACATTACGAAACGAAGAACTTCTGTGCGCCTCTCACTCAATGATCATATATTAATCTTATTGGGATTATCAGATACTCGAGCGATCAAGACCATTCCTAAATCTGTCATTGATGAAAAGATTGTCGACTACAGTCAGGCATTCGTGGAGCTCGGGCAGAAAATAGCTGAGCGCGACGTCTCTCATATTATGGAACTTGTTACCACCGTCAGCATAAACGAATCCCATATCGGTAAGAGTTCAATGCAGTCTTCTCATCATGCATTTGACGCTGGTTGCATAACAGAGGCAACCTTGAGACTGCAGGAGTTAGAGTATGCCGAGGGCACAGGCTGGCAAGGCCACAACGCCTGTCTGCTAGGAACTAGGACCGCCACCCTCGACAGCCTCTCTGACTGGGTCTTTGATTTCGCAGCTCCTCGTGCACTCTTTGTCGTCGGCGTAGCGGGCATTGGCAAGTCGTCCATCGCTCACTCCATCGCGTCCCGGCTAGAAGCCTTCCGTCGACTCGGCGCTTTCTTCGCATTTGACCGCACCAACCAACGCCTCGCCCCGTGGTCCGTGTTCAGCACTGTCGCACGCGAGCTCGCGGATTGGAATGCGGACTTTAGGCGCGAACTGTCTGCAGTTCTATCTCAGAAGGGAAGGCTGGCGAAGTCGCGCGATGTCATCGAGCAGTGGGAGGACCTCATCGTGCGGCCCGCCCAGAACGTCCACTTTGTCGGGCCCGTGCTCATCGTGGTCGATGCATTTGACGAGTGCACCGACCTGAGGGGGCCCGCGTTGGCATTCGACAGGGACCAGCAGGATCGTCAGCGCGCGCGCAAGGATCTGCTCGATTGCCTGACAACGCGAGTTGAGGAGCTGCCGCCAAACTTCCGCATCCTTGTCACGTCACGCTTGGAGGAGGACGTCTTCGCTGTAGCCGACAGCGCAATTCGTGCGACAGCTTCATGTGCTGTCGTGTTCTACGATCTAAGTCGCGCCGACGTCGAAGCTTATCAAGACATCGAGCTCTACATTCGCCACGAGCTACACGACAGTCTAGGAGATGAGCAGATAGGTGTACTGGTCAATGCGTCCGACAGGCTCTTCGAGTGGGCCGCTACCGCATGCCGGTATTTGCTCGATTCTGTCGCAGGTTCGACGGTGCTTGAGCGCTACATGGAATGGTTTGAAGGGCAGTGCGGCATAGTACATGAAGCCTCTCGTTCACTCGAGCTGCTGTACCACACAATCCTCGGGCAGCGGTTTACCGACAAAATGGCTCTCAAGCGTTTCTGTGACGTTATGGCTCAAGTCCTGTACGCTGCTGAGCCAGTGTCGTGGGATACTCTCGTCGCCCTCCGCCGCACAGTAGATGAAAGCGACAACGTGGTCAACCTCGTCCTTCTGTAAAAACCGATCTGCCGTATAGACATGGTTTACTGCTTTCCTAAGCTATGGAGCAGTTCATTACGCTCAGAAGGCCTCAGAGCCAACATAGCTGTAAGATAAACTCGACAGTGGCCAATAGCACCGATCCAAGTCTATACTACACTCTGGAGCTCCTGTATGGCGCTCTGGGCTCTTTCTGGGCTTTCGGCTGGTCTAAGGTCACAAGCACGAGTCAAGCACAAAGTTGTATACCTGGGAGAAGATGTTGTTACATTGTCCGATATGCATGTTTATCAACACCGTCGTTGAGATAAAAGTCATCAAATGCGTCGAGTATGGTAGCACTCTGAAGTGAGCGGTCAACGTCTTCGCGTCCATATGCTGGGAACAGATGACAGCTTCGACGAAGATCTACTATCTCGACAATGCCGACCTCCCGAGTGCGCCCAGAAGTGAAGCATCGCGAGATGATGGGTAGTTTGCTATCCGGGTCTCGACGAGTTGGTCGGTTGAACCATTCGACGAAGGCAAGGTGAGCTGGCGGCTCTTTCGGCGCGAACATATCTTTAGCTAGACCGTCCGGTACGCGAAACAATGCGCGCAAGCGCGCGACGCGTGTCTCTGAGCCGAATGAGCACAATCCGGTAGGAGGAATACTGGTACATACCTTCCAGTCCCGAAGCACCAGCGACGGCATTGCTGTTTGTCTCCACAAGAACGGTGTCGAACCTTGCCGGCGTTGTGATGCGGCGAGCCGCGGAATAGCGCTGCGGATAGGCGTGGGCAATGTCGAGAACATCGGGCGCGTGCAGAGTCTGTAGGTCCGGTGTGAGGAACTTGACGTGATACCAGACTTCGAGCTTCCTGATGGACGCGAGCGCCGTAGCGGCGGTGCTTGGCAAGTCCATGTCGTAGAAGCGGTGCGAGATAGAGTGCCATTCCTGTAAATAAGCCTTCAAGGCGGCGCGGAAGTCGGTGATACCATGCGCGCTCTCGAGCTCGACGATGGTCTGCCTCACCGGCGGCTTGTCAGCCAGGAAGACAGGCCCAGTAGTTGGTTTGCGCGCCTTGCGCCGCCGCGCATCGTATTTCTCGCCCTTGCGCCATGCGAGGTACACGGCGAACTGATGGACCGCCTGACGACGTTGTAGCCAACGGCACATCTGAACGACGTACTCGCGCTTGTTCGTTGCCTTGAACGCATCCTTTGCAAACTCGATGTGCATGCGCTCCGTGGCCTGCGTATCGCAGTTATCGGTCGTCCCGGTCAGACGGATACTGGAAACGTAGTGCTCAAGCATGTGAAGCTTCGGGAAGTCAAACGCTGCAATCACAATGAGTCGAGCGTTTCAATAGCAAGGCTGCAAAAGCAACGTACAGAGAGTAGGGTCTGCCTTGACGAAGACGTCCTTGTACTTGTGGAACTCGTCAAGCGCGTCCTCCAGCGCCTTCAGCGTCTCGTCCGAGTGGCATTCAAACTGGGCAGTGTAGATGAAGTCAAGCAGAGCGCGGGCTGCGCGCACAGCCTCGCGCGGAACACGGCCGATGATGCCGCCCAAGATTTGTGCATAGATTGCCTTGCGCTCGGCGCCTGATACTCGGGACAGGCAACTGATCCCATGAGCAAAGTGACGGAGGTTGTGGGCTGGCGGAAGCCGCGCGAGACGAGCATCCAACTCTTTCTCGCCCATCGTGTTGGAAAGCCACTGCACAAGGTGTGCGCCAACGCCTTGGATCGTCTGATGAAGATTGTCGGGCGTGATGCATTGGTGAATGTTGACATGTGGCCACAGCGCCCAGAAGGGCACGATGTTGTTGATGCCCGCTTGCTGCAAAATCTCGTCGCGCTCTGCGGCCGTCCGTGCATTCCGAGCACGGGTGATAGAAGCAATGGTTTCCTTCTGCTCACGCGGTGTCCCGGCGATGTGCTGACCGAACTCATCGACGCTCGTATGGCACTTTGGACACGTCTGCCCATAGCGCACGCACGTAACGAGACACTGCTCTGGGTAGTCCGCAATGTACGAGGCTAGGATCGGGAAGCACTTGCGCACGTTGCCCTGGGAGTCGGGAAGCATCACGCCGTTCTGTGCGGGCTCGTAGAGTGGCTGACAGATAATCTCCATCGCCTTGTGGAAGAGACGCTGGCGGATGATACGGGCCTGGTTTTCGGACATAGTAGTCTCGTCGGGTTTGACAGTGGGCAGGTAGCCAATCAGACGGAAGGCGCGTTGCGAAGGCATGCGGCGGACATGCTTTGCAATGTTGCCGATGGACATATACACGGGATATGCGGAGTGGTCTCCCGAAAACGCTGTGAGTTGTGTCTTGTCCGTACTGATGAGGATCGGAATGACAGTTCCACCGAGCTGGATCTTTCCCTACCAACAGATCAGTAAATCATTGCGACAGGAAAACGGTATTGACATACCTGCATTTCCCACATCCAGTCTCCTGAGGTCATTTCCGACCACAGTCGGCTCTTCTTGTCGCTGCCGTACAGTCGAGTGGCGGCCCAGGTAATGTGGTCGTCGAACGTGGGATCCGCAAGAAGCTCTCGAAGCACGTCCAAAGGATTGCAGTGATACAGGTCATATGCGCCAACATGACCGTGCACCGTGATCTTAGTATGCTGAAATTTTGCGGGGAGAGGCAAGCCGTCGATGAGGATATTTAGCCCGCGCGCGTCCTTGTAGGACAGGTTCATGCCATCGCGCAAGCCTTTGATGCCCAGCAGGCTCGTAAACGATGAATCCGTGATAGCATGAGACTTGGCCCAGCGGGCCAGTTCCCAGTCCTCCTGAGAGACGAATGGCGCAAACAGGTTGCTGTCGTTGAGCAGCGAAGCGTACGAAGTTTGCAAGGGCGGTAGGACCTTTTGAAAAACCTTGGCAGCATGGCTGTAGATTTGGATATAACCTTCCTCTTCTGGCTCTTCTGGTGTATCGCTGCTTGTCTGCGGCTGAGGCTCTGGCACTGGGACGGCGAACGTCGCCAGATTTGAAGAGCGTGGAACCTCTGGCACGTCGAAGAATGCATCGTCGAGTGGCTCGTCGCCGTAAATGCGCGCAAACCCATCGTCCTCGTCGCTGAAGTCTGGATCAGACTCGGAGTCGCTGTGCAGCTGAGGTGCAAGACGCGCAAGGCGCGCAACGGTCGCAAGATCTCTCTGCTCGCGACAATGCACTGCATTGCCCTGATGGTGAGCTACAGCTGAGTCCGTTGCGAAGTCACTGCGCAAGCAGTATTCACACGCCGGCATTGTGTGTGGAAATGAGGTTGAGAGGAAGAAAGAGGCCGGGTATAACTGTAAATGACGACACTCAATCGACACTTGGAACTCGGACCATAACATAGCGACCGATACAGGGCCCGTTGAATAATCGCCAGAAGATCCTGTAGAATAATCGCCAGAAGATAGTATAACGCCACGTACAGCCGGCATACGACTGCGCAGTGACTGCGGAACTGGCCTCTCTGAAATTGGAAGTCCGGGGAATCTGCTTTATTAGGCGGCCATTACCATCGTACCTACCTACCGTCGACGTCCACATTGACGCGCATCCAGCTCACATTCGCCCGGCATTCTACGGCAACAGCTCGTTGCTCACCGTCCGCCCATCGTTGCTTGCGACTTGCGTCCATGCGCGCTCTGCATCTGCGCCCTCGACACGCGCACTCTCGGTCTTTGCCCTGGACGTGCCCCATAACACTCTCGACGCACTCGACGTTGTGCACAAGGATGTGCTTGCTGCCCCTAGCGACGGCCATAAGATTGCAGCCACAGGCAATGAGCCCGACCTGGAGTTTGCTCGGCCAGGGACGTCCGGCGGCGTATTCGCTCTCGCACTCACCCATCTCGTTTGTTAACCTTGACGTCGGCACCATTGCGTGCGTCTCGCCTCGATCTGCCCGTGAGTACTATCAGCTCTAAAATCCGACGTGGTTTGCCTCATGTACAGGTACTGACCGACCTTCCAGGCTTTGTTCAAATTTTGAAAGGCTGCGGCAGAATTCAGCTCAGCAGCGCGTGCACCTATCCCAGCTCGGCGAAAGTTTTTGAATGGTATGCATTACACCTCAGTCATACTCCGCGTTGTTCGCTCACGCATTATTTTGGTCATATTGATTAGGACCAAGCTCGCGCTGGCACTCACAGGCAGCGCCGACGCCAAAATCCGGTTCGAGGACAAGCGTTGGGTGCGTCTGATATACCTTTAACCGTTCAATAGCGCGCACAAAGTATCTGACACTGTCGGCAGCTCGTTTTTTCGCGTTCAACACAGGTTGCTCGCGATCTCGACGACCACGTCCGGACGCGCAAAGTCACGACTGCTAGAGGTGTACGGCATGCATGCCAAACACCTCCTGTCGTTGAAATCAGGGAGCAAGATGCCGACCGGGTGCGGCTGCCTTGCATGCCGTCGTTGTGAATGGAGTCGCGATCAGCCCAACGACGCCTCCGCGCTGCACAGACTCGGTCGGAGGGCAATTCATGGATGTACAGGATCCTGCCCTAGTCGTTTCATGGCGCGTCCTCATTGCGCTGTGCGGCTGGCAGCTCGGGTCGGTCGACCGATTCACCTCCCGTCCGAAAATGGCCGTCGTCTCGCGCAAACAGCGCAAAACCGCGCCATGGATCGCACGGTGAGTACGCTCATGGGGTGCAGCGACCCCTCCCGGCGTGTAAACGTGCATCGAGCGGGCGCTGAGGCCGCCGACTCGGTGTGTGTGCCGCGCGGAGAGAAACGAGCATACCTCTCGTTCGGCTTTTTATCTCGCTATTTCATGCTGTTATTTACACTCAGAGCCCATAATCCACGCACGCCGGCCGACGGGCTGAACAGGCTGCGCTACGCGCTCAAGATGATGCCGCGCACAAAGGGTACCAGCTCGACCACGCGACGATGCGCGCCGACGTGCTCGCCGAGCTGTACGACGCTTTCTGGGGGCCGTACGCCCACTTCTCCCTCCCGCACAACATGCCCGCTATCGCGTCCAACACGCTGCTCTCCCAGGCGCAGCATCTCGCGCCGCCGGTCACGGAGCAGCCGTCGCCCGTGCACGGCCGGTCGTGCGCGCGCATCCTGGCCAATGGTCAGTGCTGCTACCGCTGTAAGTGCGCGAACCCAAGCTCGCATCTGGCGCGTTTCTTACACCCCATTGCAGGGCGCCACTGCCAGACCCGCAGTATACCCTGCACGCCCGCGTGGACTCGCCCGTGCACGCTGCTGACCGGCAGACGGCCGGTTTGGGCTCTGCGTCGTCCAGGTACCGCACCGCCCAGTCGAAGTGTTGCGGGGCTCGCAACTCGCTCGCGGGGCTGTCCTAGTGCTTGCAACGTCTCACGACGGCGACGAGCCTGTTCTGAATTGCAGTGAGTGCGTCGCCGTTGTCTGCTGTTTTGACACGCCGGTTGCTGACCAAGGGTTCACAGGAGCCATTGCTCTCGCAGCTATAGCAGTGCCGGTCTAGCAGGTGGTTGGTGGGCGAGTCTACGAGTAGCGTGGGCCACGCGTCGTCGTTGGTGCGATACTGGCAAGTAATTCAAGGCTTGATCTCTTATGTTTGATCTCGTTTTCAGCACGGAACGGTAGATATGGGCCTGGTTAACAAAATAGAGAATAAACCACTGGTTTACATTGGATGTGCAAACCCATCCACGTAAAAGCGAATGCTCAGATCGTCCTCTCTGTCCTTGATCTCCTGGCCGTAAAACGGGAGCTGTCTCAGGAGCCGCCTTGCCCTCTTTGCCATTCTCATTTCCCTTCGGATGTCCCTTTGGAGTCGTCGCTCCATGCGCGACAGATAGTCCGCAACAAGGAACTGTCGCTCCATGCGACACAGGTAGTCCGCAATCCTAATATCGCTGACGAACCCTCGGAACATAGCCAGCTCGGGATGGTCCCCAGCGACGATCTGCACTTCAGTAAGTAACATGTGTACAAGTCCTCTGTGCAACTGACGAGCATGACAGGCAGGAGTGAACGCAATTCTTCACCACGCCACGCAAACATCGGGCGGGCGACCATCGCAATGTTGTAGCGTTCTGTGTAGTGCTCCATGGGGACAAGGACGATGGCATGGTGCACTGATCTATTAAGCTTCGTAGGGATTTCACAACACCGCAAGGTTGTTACTCCGCCCGTCGCAACTCAACCATCGACCACAGGCACCTCATCCCGACGAACCTCTATACCATGTCCCACTCGCAGCGTGGAGCATCCAACGCCTCGCGCGGGGCTTCACAGAAGACGTCGACCTCTCGCCAGACTCGTTCCGCTGGGACGCAACAACATGAACAGCCAAATACGTCCACCCCTCGTCTTCCAACGTTTGGCAACCTTGCGGCATCCAACGACAATCTGGCTTTGCCATTCATGCACAGTACCGAGTCCTCGCTACAGATGCCGTTCTTCCCCAACAACGGACAGGATAGCGCCGTACAAGCGGCGTGGAATACCCTTATTAGTACGTCATTCGATTGTCAAAACCCTGAACGAAACCATCCCATACTCAATTCTTTCCAGATAGCGGCGTGGATTTCAGTCAAATACGCCCACTACTTCGTACGCAGTGTTGTCCTTATAAGTGATCAGTCATGACTCGCATGCAGCGTCCAACCGAACAATCATGCAGCCCGACTCGGACGGCAGTTCGATTTTTCACGGCAGCAGCAGCCCAGGACCATGTAAGATATATCTTCCCGTTTCTCGGTTTGCTGATACAGCATCTAGTCCCTCAACCTTCGTCACCCTTGGTTCAAGAGGCGCAACAGACCGACGATGACGACGCTGCGATCTTTGACGATGACGATGGCGAGCAGCCGCCGAACTTTGACCCGGAGCAAGCACCCTTGATTCGGGCCTCGCGCAAGCGTCCGCAGGTAGAGGTACGCTCACAATTTGCTCTTTTCCTCGTATCAAAGCATTTTAGCTATCGCACTCCGAGTCGCAGCCGATACCCACCGCACGGCCAACTCAGAAGCGCAGGACGCAGCCGAGCAGCAGTGCGCAGACAACTGCGGCTCCCACTACGCCTCCTCGGACAACCGTCGCTGGCCAGGTTGCACAGCCCGTCACACCGTATGTCAATGTACCCAACCCCGGCAAGTCCAGCAAACCGCGCGAAAACCTGCAAAGTCCCGCCACCGCCGAAATCATCAAGATTGCAAAGCTGAAATACCGCGCGTGGGTCGTCACTAATTGTGGGTTCGCGACGCTCTCTGCTCGCCAGGAGCAAGCGCAGCAGATCGTCGTGAATGTCTGCCAGACCGCCAAGAAGGGCGACTCACGCGCCCTGCGCTTCAAGGAGGACCCGCTTTATCGTCAGGTCGTGACGAACATTGTACGTATCGTATCGTTCGTGGTTTATGCTTGCCGTAGTAAGTGCTGAAGGATGTTTAGATCGTGAACTGCACATCGCAAGTGCGAGGCGAACTCGTTCAGGCGTTCCGCAACATGGTCGGTGTGGGCTTCGACCTTCTGCGCTGGCCTCAGGAAGATGTCAAGTCCCTGGTTGCCGGCCTCTTCAAGACTGTCGTGACTGGCGTGGAGCTGCATAATAGCTACCACTTCCGCCAGCTCACTCGCCAGGAGCGGCCGTCAGGAGAAGCGCCTGGCCCCATCATCACAGTTCGCAAATCATTGCTTTTATGGGCAGCGCTGACCACCATGTAGCGCCAAGGGCCGTACCGTAGCAAGATGCTTGTTGATGCTATACGCGCTCAGTATTTCGCCGAGCACGAGCGCATGGCCACGAACGCGGACAGCAACGCCGAGTTCAACCCAATGCCGCTGCCTACTATCGCGCTTGCTGCTACTGCCGTGAGTGCATTGTCTATCGGCGTGTCTTTTTTCTGACAGGGCGATAGATGGAGGTTGCCCTGCGTGAGTGGCAGACGGGAATCCACTGCAAGGGTACGATCAAGTTCTCTCACGACGAGTACAGCGGGATCTACGAGGCGCATCTCGCGGAGCTCAACAGGATGGCTGCCACCCATCCAGGGGACATGTTACGTTGGCGGCGCTCCATGTATGCCGACTGCCGGTGAGCATCTATCCAGGTTCAGCTATGCGTTGGTTGATCTATTTGGCAGGCGCGGTGTAGCCCCAAAAGGGTCCTCGAAGGCTGCTGACGCTATCGCCATCCCCGCGTCGGAGATGGGTGACTTTAGTGATGTCGTCTAGACCGTACCGTATGTCCCATCACTGCTCCCCCATTCCATGTGCCACTCTGTGCCTCGAGATACTATCCATGTATATTCGCTAAGTTTTTCTCAATGGTATTGCTTGCTGCTATTTCTCTGCACTAGCATCCTGGACGGAGGTGGACCGGATTGTCTGCAGCCGATAATCCGGAGTCAATCTGTCGGGAATCCGGGCACAATCCTGGGCACAAGAGCTAGCATTAAGTGGCACATGAGTTCTGTGAGAGCTCTTCCTTGTTCAATATAGAACTCTCTGAGAGACGAGATACGGCTCTCTAGCGTCTTTCATAGACGTGGCTCACCGCTATAAGCCGCTTTGACAGACATAACTCTATGCGTCACCGCCGCTATAGAGGGGGGGTTAACTTTGGCATCTATTCGTCTATGAAGTCGAAGAAGACCGCTATAGCGATGCCTTTTTTTACAGAAGTCATTTCGCACCTGGGATCCCTGCTTTCCGGGGTCGGCGAGCATTCCGTGCCCATCCGACCGCTTCATACTTCCTTCCGCGACTTTCTCACAAGGGCAGATGTGGTGCACTCCTGGCATGTTCAACCGGGCGATGTTCACGGCGTCATTGCTCTCGGAGCTCTTTGCGTCTTGAACAATTCCCTCCACTTCGACATGTGGAATTTCCCTTCTTCATATGTGTGGAATGGACACACCAAGGACATTGACGACCGTATGAAAATTCTTCCTGCAGGTCTTTTCTACGCCAGCCAGCACTGGAGCTACCATTTGTCCATCTCGAAATCGGCTTCCAGTTTGCAGCTCGAGCTTCGCACATTTCTCACGCAAAAACTGCTGTTTTGGCTGGAGGTGGCCTCTCTTTGTGGTTTCATGGACAGAGTGGTGTCAGTGTTGCTAGTCGCCGCTTCGTTCTTCAAGGTAAGCAGCTCACTTGTTAAAGAGACCCATGCTGAGTACGTTTCCGGATAGCAATTTCAAGACGAAGATGTCATCGCGTTTATCAACGACGCCATTCTATTTGTCCGTCGCTTGATCGAGCCTATGTGTCCCTCGTCTGTGCCGCACATCTACCTCTCTGCTCTGGCCTTCTGCCCGACCACATCGCTGATTCGACGCACCTTTGTTCGTAGCAGTAATCTCCTCCCCGCCGTCGACGGCTTGGCAGCGGCGTGGCCTGTGTGCCTTTGTCCCTATCGTGTGTCATCTTTTGCATACTCACCCGACGGCATCCATATGGCACTGGGCTGTCGGGACGGAGATGTACGCCTCGTAGAGGCAGAGAACATGCACAACTCAGTCCTCCAACTCACGCGCGCCCCAGACTATCCGCCTTTGTGGATTGCCTCTGTTGCATTTTCGCCTGATGGTCAGATTATTGCTGCTGATGCTGCTATGGGTGACGGCATTTCTGTGATCTTTCGGTGGAATGCTAAGACCGGAGAGATGCTCGGCATATCACAGGGGCACACTGACTATGTCCACTCTCTATGCTTTTCGCCCGACGGATGCTACATTGTTTCTGCCTCCTGGGACCGGACAGTTCGCCGATGGGATGCCAAAACAGGACAGCAGATCGGAGACCCACTGCGAGGGCATACCGACGGTATTCTTAACGCTGTCTGCTCCCTGAACAGCGACTTCATCATTTCCGCCGGTTATGATGCTACCATTCGCATTTGGACCGCGGATAATGGTCAGCAGGATGGCCCACCCATTTCCACTCCCGGACGACAACCGATCCGAACGCTCGCTCGATCTCCAAACCGCAATCTCATCGCCGTTGGGTTGGAGTCTGAGGACAGCTCCTCTGTCTGGATCTTTGATGTGGAGCAACGCTGCTTTGTTCGCGAGCTTCTGCGTCAGCCGCAGAACAGTCTTCAGCGTATTGCTTGGTCCCGCGATGGGCGATTCATTGCATCTGCATCCAGTGGCATTATCCTATTGTGGGACAGTTTAGGTTCCAGCAGCCGTACCCTTTACACCCGCATGACGTCGACCTACGATATTGAATTTTCACCGAACGGTACTCGCATTTGCTCAGCTCTCGGTGGTGATTTTCAGACTGTAGACGTTGCTGCCGCCCAATCGCAGTCATCGAAATACGATAAGGGTCGCGTGGAATATGCTGCATACTCTCCCGACGGTCGATTTGTCGCCGTAACTTTCGGCGAGAAGAAAGTCCCCTATGTGTGGGATGCAGAAACCGGAGCATCAATCTCAGATGATCGTGTTCTAACGGCCTCACTTGCTTGGTTCAAACCTGCCATGGATGGGCCGTTACAGAGCTATGATTACTCCGATTGGAATGATCGCAAGAAGCGCCGCCCACATGACATCGTCTCTGCGAACGGTCTTTGCTCCGCTGGAGTTTGGGCTAACGAGATTTCGATCTGGGATTCAACATCTCAAACTCTACTTCGGCCGAGCATACGCATACCAAGCGGCATGGTCACTTGCGTTGCACTCAGTCCGTCAGGGGACTGTGTTCTGCAAGGCAGTTCCGACGGTACAATTCGCATATTTCACGTCGAAAAAAGCGCTGGTGGGCGATATTTCTAAGTATGAGGGAGATGCTGAAATATGCAGCAGACAACACCCCACTATCGGCCAAGGACTTGGCTTCAGGGAAGCAGTGCTCCCGTAGCCCGGAGGGCGAATATAGAATGTGTTATGTCTGGCCAGAGTGGCTTTGCGACAAGGACGGTCGGCAGATCATCTATATCCCCAAGCAATATCGCGCCGGACTCTGGCTTCCGGGGCTGGTGCACATCTTGCACCCCAACCGCGAACCAGCCACACCGGTCAAGATCAACGTCTCTGGCGTGGCGCTTGGGACCGAGTGGACGAGATGTGCCGGGGCTTTGAGCGTGGTCGGGAACGCCCCCGTGTCCGAGCCTCTTTGGAACCATTGAACGCTTCATGTAGCCCCGGAGCATGATGTTTGGATATGTCTTGCTGCCTGCACATAATTGAGAGTTCGCATAACGACTTTACTCGTCTGTGAAACGACTTTTGACGTTTGACAGTAAACAGCAAATCCACGCTGTTCGGGGCATTGACACAGAGTGGATACACAGAGTCCGACCTCTTGACGTGTCATGGACGTTCCGCGACTTGAACGCACCATAAATCTGCGCTCTGATCATGATTGAAACAATTGTGCGATGGGAATCTGAGATGCGCAGATTCCTCTCGGTCGACATGCTGCATGGCCCCATCCAGCCCCATCCAAGCAGACCCGCGGCCGGCGCGCATGCGTAGGAGATATAGTGGGTCATATATCTAAGCATCAATCCTGTATGCATATTTGCGACAGTTGGCAGCAAGAATTCGAAGCGAGTGCGACGCGCTGAGTTCGTCGCGAGTCGGCGTCGGGATCCTGAACACATCAAATCTGACGACGTCCACTTGAAGAGCAGGGCCAGTGATAGCATGTGTAAAAGCATCGAGCGGGAAGCAGACAGTCAGGGGGCAGAGAGCGGAGTGAAAAACAGAGTAAAGAAGCTAGATGACGCGCGTACAGGCAGACTGTCGTTCGCCTGGTCCCTGAGGCATATGCACACAAGACCATCGGCGCAAAGCAGAGAAACATTATGTCAATCGGTCATTTCAAGACGGTCATGCGGCGCCTTGTTCTCGCGCTGCAGGAGCCAACTCCTAGCGGCTGAGCGTCGCCTGGCCTACGTGGCAACTGATAACGGCGAATGTGTGACGCGCAGAAGAATGCACATCTCTGCAACTCAGTGGCACGTGGATCAAGGGGTATTGTGCAGGCCGGAGGCTGGTTGGGTCAGGAAAATGTTGAGGAGAAAGGAAGCGAGAGCGGAGTTCACACCCTGGCCGCAAGCAGATTACCGCGTGAAAGCATGCTTCAGGAATCCTGGTTTAACATCTTCACCAACTCTCATGTTCAGTGTGAGCCGCGCTACTGTATTGGCTCACGCAGAACCGAAGCATCCTCGCGCGTCATCTACAGTTCCTGACACCCGTGGTAGCGTGAAGCTGGTGTCTTGACGGCGCTCTCACTATCACCAACGCGGTGCATCCAAAGACAACAACAAAATCCATTACCGCCACCGTCGCCGCCCCCAAGCAGCCGACGTCCACTCCAACAGCCGTTCGACAGCCGACTTCGCGTTAACTCCACTACCAGACTCAGCAGCTGCAACACCGTCACGCACTCCTCCTGCATCGCCGACTGCCGCCCGTTCTCCCTCGCCAAACGCGACCGCTCCCCCGTCGCCTCGCGCACGATGCGGCTCTTCCCGCCCGCGAGCGCAATGCGGCATATGGGGGAGGTGCATCGCGCCCCCGACACGCCGGAAGGATTTGCCGACGGTTGCCGCAGCACGCTTGCCCCGACCGGCAGTCGCGTCAGAGTGCGAGTGCGAGCGTCCGCGTCGAGGCGTGCTGAGCTCTTCGTCCGCGTCGGCGTCTTCGTCTAAGACCTCTGCGGGTCAGGGGAGCGGCGGAGCGAGTGAGTATTTTGAGGATTCCTGCGATGAAATGGACAGGGTCAGCGCGTTGGAGATGGGATGCGAATCAAGGATCAGCACTGGCACCACGCCGCACGCCGCTCAGAGCAGCATGCTCTCCGCTCCAAGCAGCACACCGCACGCCGCGCGTCGCATGCCGTTCGTCGCTCGGGGCAGACGCGAGAGAGAGCAGGCGAAACGTCACGCTCGCCGCGGAGTATGCTGTCATCACCCTCACGGGCGTGGCAGCAGCGAGACAACATACTCTTGCTGGAGCGCGCTGTTGTATTGCTTTCATGGGCGTGAGCCGGCGAGCAGCGCAGAAGCTGCAGTAGCCTGCTTTCACATGATAGAAAGCGTTACTTACTGTACTCCGGGGCGATGCACGTTCCTACTCTCACCGCCGCCGAGCCCGACGCCGGCAGAGGAACGCGAGGCGGCCGGGCGCGCGGGCGAGTAAGAGAGTCGGCCTATATATGCAGCGAGGACAAAACCAATCAGCCTCTCATTTCACGGCACAAAAACAGCGCAGAAAGTATAGAAATGAAAAACGCACCTCGCGACTCCGTACTGTACCATTACGACCATATGTTCGTTGTAACGTGTAACGCTGACCTCTGAGAAAAAGGTTAGATACCAGAAATCGCCTCCGATTACTTATCGGAGCTCCATCAGATAAGATTTTTATGATAAGATGAACAAATGGTCGTAATGGTACAGTACACTGCTCAGATCTAAACTGGTCCTCGAGCCGCCCGAGACGCTGGGCCCACCTTGCTGTCCGGGCGGGATGTTCGATATGGCAGGCTTCCCGGGACGGGCAAGAGGTGACCGAGCGCGATGGCTGCCGGCGCGGGAGGGGGCGCGAGTGGAGAGGTGGGCCGCGCGCCGATGTCGAGTGTTACTTGTTGCTGCGGCGGCGTTTGCGCATTCCGGTCTGCGGCGGCGGCGCATACTAGCCTGCATCGACAAACATAAAGCGTCAGCAGAAGGAGCAAATGAAGGAGCAAGCAGAAGAAAACAAACGAGCGGGGTATATACGATAAGAGGGGAACATGGGTCAAATGAGGCGCGGAATGCGTCAAGAGTGAATTCAAACAGGATAAGCGGGCCGCGAGGCAACAGGAACGGCCTGAAAAGAGAATATAGGGCGAATATGGCGCAGAAATGTCAGGGGGGAGCAAACGCACCCCGCGCCTTCGGCAGTATTAGAGAACTTGGTCTAGGTGGATATCGGGCTGAGCAGCGGAGCAGAATTGCGGTGAGCAGCCAGCATAGCGCAGATGCAGATTGCGAGGAAGCGGAAGCCGCGGACATGTATCGTACGTGGTTGTTCAGGGTACGGGTTCGAGGAATGTACGGTATGGGCAGGAGATGGAACAGCAGGCGCGCAACGAGTAATCGTAGCGGGGAACAAGGCTGGTATTTTGCAGACGGGCCATTAGCATAAGCGTCATCAGCGGTGACGGCAAGACAAAGAGTGACGGTAGGCAAGGGGTAAAGATAGGATGGGGGCACAAGAGGAAGACGGCAGGGCGCGCGACGAGAACCGCCGCCTCGTCGGCGAGGACAAACGAGCGGCCGCGAGGTATTAAGGCACCACAGCTGTTGCTGCCACTTGGCCTGGAACTCTTCCTCGTCCTGGCACAGACACCACAGACAGAACGGCGCGCGGTCGTTCTGCCAGCCGCAGCGCGAGTAGTCGAACGTCGGCCGGTCGGCGCGCACGAGCGCGGCGTGCGGCATCGAGGCCGCAGAGTCGTGAATGCGGATACGCGCGTCGGCATGCGCCTGGTGCAGCAGCAGCGTCAGTTGAAATAGAATGGAAAAATAGACGCGTTCGAGCGCCCGGCGCGACCGAGTCTGTCGTCGAGAGCAACAGACCTCCCAACGAGCTGCTCCCACGTGCAGACGGCTCGGCGTCGAAATCGCGTCCGCGACCGCGCGCGCGTGCTACACCGCAGTCGCAACGCGTTTGAGTCGCACTGGCCTTCTGGCCGGTCATGGGCATGAGCAGCTCCAGAGGCCATAGGCTCGCGCTTATTCGTCGCCACAAGATGTTGTGCAATTTCCGGCGCCCGTCGTAGATATGAACTTAAGGACAATCGCGGTGTATTGCGCCGGCCACATGACGAGGAAGACAGGATCAGGAGTGAAGAACGGTTGCAGCTCCGACAACAAACATCTTGCGTCGAAATCTAAAGCGGCGCCGCAGCAATTTCACAGCTCAGACGACGGGCTTGGAACGGCCGTTCTTGATCTGAATAACTATGTGTTGGTTTAGAAAATGGTTATATGGCGGATTATCTACGTTCCAAGCTGAGGACCAGTTCTTGTATCCAGAACGATACATACTACCAGCAATAAAAGCTCTTGCATACAGTCACACGAAACCTGTGTGCATCCAAACCATGCGGCACCGGGCCTCACCGTTGTGCACAGCTGGCTAAGGTCCCGCCGCGCGGCATGGGCACACCTACTTGCGCTCGGCGAGCCGCTACACCTCGAACACAGACGGCGGCTTGCCCCCACGCTTGGTTTCATCCGTACAGGGCGGGTTGCCCGCTCGTCGCGGGTTACTCGACGCGCTCGTGCAGGAGTTGGACGCCTCAGACAATTGCGGCTGTACGCTTGCCGTCGGCGACGTACCCCACGCGCGCGTTCGGGTCCGCGTGCAGACACTCGACGAGTTTTCCACAAAAGAGCAGTCGATGCGCCTGCTCGGCTTTTGCTTTTATCCAGAAGCCATCTCCACGCCTGGCGTCATGAATAAGCAGGCGAGGCATCACATGAAGACGGACGTACATATTTCGTCTCCGGCGGCTGAGACGCGCGGTCATGCTGGCCGGAAATCGCGCCCTGGACCCGAGCTGGCGCGCGTGGTACGGCGGCAGCAGCGCGCTCGCGGGTGAAGTCGCAACTTCGTTCTAGCGATGCGAGCTGTCAGGTCGAGAGGCGCGGCACGCCGGAGCCGTACGGGTCTTGCAGCAGTGCGATTCGACCGCGACGCCAATGCGGGCGAGCACCATCTTCATGTGGACCGCGTCATCGGCGGCAAAAGTAGGCGTAGTGGTGGGCGGGGTCGAGGAGCAGAGGATAGTGGGGCGGGCGACGAGAACTGACGTCTAATCGGCGGCGTCTGCGGCAAGGGACAGACGGGCAACACCGGGGTATTACGGCGCCGCAGCTGGTGCTGCCACTTGGCCTTGCGCCCGCCCTTGTCCTGGCGGTCATCAGAGGTAGAATGGCGCGCGGTCGTACAGCGTGGGCAGTCGCACGTCGGCCGGTCGGTGCGCACGAGCGCAGCCGCGTGCGGCAGTAGCGAGTCCGAGTCGTGCATATGGATGCACGCCGACGTGAGCTCTTGTTGCAGAAGCAGGTTCATCTCAATAGAATGAAAAGAGAATGAACAAATGGGACGTACCGAGTGCAAGAGCTTCCAGACACGTCTGAGCGCGACATCCAAGTCCGTCGTCGATAACAGCAGACGCATGTACAGCAGCTTCGGAATGTAGCTCAACAACCTGCTCATCAGGTGCACATATTACGCGGCATCGAGCCCGAGTCTGCCATCGCGCATTCATTTGGCGCCGTCGTCGTCACATGTTAATGTCCGAGCCGCCGCCCTGCTGGCCGGCTATGAGCAGCTTTTGAGGCTCGTGTATCGCAGTGCAAATCGCGCAACTCGCTTCGAGGGCCGTAGAGATGGACTTGACGGCCGTTACGGTGTATTGTGCGCGGCGCGTGACGAGGAAGACAGAAGCGAAACTAGCGAAGAGCGGTTGCAGCTCCGAACAAACATCTTGCCCTCTTCCCACGTCGACATTCCGAGTCGGCGTCGCCGCTTTTCACTACTTTACCGCCCATACGAAGGGCGGAAAAGCGTTCTTGACCGAGATAGCCATCAGCTTGGAGATGATCACAACTGGCGAATTATTTACGTTCCCGAGCAGCATGTATCAGAGACCAGGTCTCAGTCCCGTACGAGCAACAAACGTGGACTGGAGTCACAGGAACACATGCATGCATTCATATATTATCAGTGCGGCGCCGGGCTCGCCGTTGTGTACAAGCTGGCTGCAGGAGGCACTCCCGCAGCACGTCGGCTGGTCCGCGCGTTCGCGTTCGGGGAGCACATCCACTTTGAGCTCTGGCGGCGGCGGGATTGCACTTAGCTTTCAGGTGTCGTCCAGCGCGTGTGGTTGACCAGGCCGCGGCAGGCTGCTGGACGCGCTCGTGGAATCTATGAGCGGCGCGAGACTTGCCATCGACGTCGTGCCCGCCCTGTGTCGCCCGCACACGCGTTCTGGTCTCTGCGCAGCGATTCCAACCGTCTGGCGCAGACGAGCGGCCGTTGCGTCGGCTCGACTCTGTACACTCATTGCTTCACCTGTGCAAGATGAAGTTCAACTGAAGAAGCTTGGAGCAAAGCACAATATGAAGTTCAACGGAAGAAGCGTAAAGTCAAGCTCCCGTCGCAGAGTCGAACGCGCTAGGCGTCCCTGGCGGCTCGTGCGACGCAAAATCGTTCGTGAGTCGTGAAGTTGACCGGGCTTGGTGTCTTACTGAATATAGGAACAGTAGCCCGCAATTCGAGCTTGATGCGGGTCGGTTGAGCTGCTTGAAGGTATATTCTTTGTAGCGCTGCGAGCCGTCCGCACTGAGCACGAAGCTCGGCATGCCAGAGTCGAAAATGAAGCGGATATCGCGCTCGTTCAGGTTGCGCCGCCGTCGCGCCCGACATTAGGTGTCGGCTGGCGCGGGATGAATCCACCCAACCCGAGGCTGCGCTGCTAGTGCTTGGTTGGATGCGGGATGGGAGGAATGGGTTCTCCGGCGGGTCCGGCGGAACGCGCTGGAACAGGTCCAATGAGCGGGGTTTCAAGCGCGTTCTCCGCTGGACCATGAACCAGAGACGACTGGCTCTCAAAGCTATCATGCTGTCCAGTAGCTCTTTATAAAGCGTCCGACAGCAAGACTCCTCGCGACAGAATATCGCTGTATACCGCTTCGTTCAGTGTATTTCTTTTTCTTTGCGGATTAGTCTTTTCATTCGACAATTTCAGCAGCACCAAGAGCCATTGTCTCTCGCGCAGCCGTGCGCGAGTCGGATGCACTGCCGTGTTTGGCACCCACGCCGCCCGTACGGACCGCGCTGCTGGGCTAACGACCGCGCACACCTTAATTTCAGGTGTCTGTTCCGACGATATGGCGCCGCCTGCTCTGTGCGTCGCATTACCACCGCCCTTGTTGAGCGCTTAAAACGGTACGAGAACTTCCTTGTAATGCGCATCGTCCAATTTGTCGTTGATCTATATGGCAGCTTGTCACGGTCAGGACGTATGGCTTCGAATGCAAGCCGACTGCGTGAAGGAGGTCTAAGTACGTCGAACCATCTTCCTCGACTTTTAATTGACCTTGTACAAATATGTAGGTCATTCTCCGGTAATCGCAGCAGCAGCGATGGGACCGCAGTCATCGCGGTACTGGAAATCGTGCGACCGCTGCTGCGTATACTGTACATAACCGAGCGCGCGGCACTGCTGCGACAGGATGTGGCGCTCGTGCTGTGCAGACAAGTTCCCGAATACCTCGTGGACCTCGCTTCTAGTCGCGCGTCTCTGAGGCAAGGGTCGCGCGCCTCATCAGAGGTGCCACAGCAGCGGTCCTTCAGCAACCGGGAAGCGCTTGCGGCCTTCGCCTTGCCCGCACCTTACCCGCGTGTCCCGCTTTGTTCGTCCATCGTCCCTCGCCCTCGCCTGCCGCCATCTACAGCCATACTCCATCAGAATGCCCAAGCTCTCAAAGTGGTTTCGCGGCCTCAAACCGGGCTTGCGGAAGCTCCTGAACTTTCTCATCTGTCTGTCGCCCTCGCCGAAATCAACGGACGTCGGCGACAGAGCTGAAGCCTTACCGCCTTCTATCCCGGGTTGTGCGGGAACCGAGGTACGTGCGACGGTACTGAACTTACGGTGCGCGACATTCACACCTCCACGCAGATACCTACGCCGAACGCTCCGGGAACGCACGCGGCGGCGGTAGCAACGCCTTCCAACGCGGGTCGCCCAGATGCCGCGCCGACCGCTGCTCCTCCCAAAGATGTTCCTGGAAGCGCAGGTGCTTCCGCGGAGGTGCGCAAATCGCTAATACTCAACCTGTCGGTCCGTAACAAATCTTTCAGACCTCAGTATCCCAAGTTCGCCACGAACCGTCAACTCTGGACGCCGATGCGCTCGCGGTGGTCAAAGATGGCGTCCGCGCGGCAGAGATCGCGCATGCTGGCGCTGATCACATTGGCGAGCGCCCGTCCGACGCCCTGCAGCATGTTGCCGACAGCGCTGCCGGCGCAGACAAATGGTTCGAGCTCGTCAATGGCCTTTTCGACAAGATCTCTGCGTTCTCCAATTTTGTCTCGGCTATTGGAGAGGTGCGTAGTCATGTGCGAATGCGATTCATTGGGTCTAAGTCTGCTGCTCAGGTTCATGAATACGCGAAGATGGCGGCCACTCTCATCCAGGCGGCTCTCAAAGTGAGTTCCCCTTCGTTCAATGGCTCTGCCTTGGGCTTCTTGCCGATATTTCCTAGCCCATCCTGGCGCAGAAGGCGCGCGACGATGCCTTGAAGGAGCTAATCGACGACATGGCCCACGCTTACGACGTCGTCATGGCGCATCAGAATCAGTTCGAAGGCGTTAAAGACGACGAGCATGACCCACGCTGCAAACTGCTCGCACGGTTGGCGCAGCAAACTGGCGCATGCGCTATGTTCATTCAACAACATTATGATGCCAAGAGTTTCCGTGCGTGTCTCCCTCGATGCCAGCGCTGTCACCTCATCAACATCTGCAGTGAAACGAGCTTGGAAAACTACTCTCGATTTCGAGGTCGACAAAATGATCGTCGAATACAGAAATGCGTTCAAGAAGCTCGGACAGATGATAACTGCCCACGATATCCCTCAAATCATTGACATTGTCACGGCCATCAGCATTACCGCATCCCGTATCGGTATGCATCCATGAAAACATTAAATCAGACGTCTGACATCGGTTTTACGGTAGAGGCGACCTTGATGCTGCAAGAATTAAAGTACGCCGAGGACATAGGCCGGAAAAGTGGCAAGGCTTGTCTGCCGGGTACTAGGACGGCCACCATCGACAATCTCGTAGACTGGATCATTGACCCTGATGGTACCCGTGCTCGTTTTGTCATCGGGGTCGCAGGCAGCGGCAAGTCGTCTATCGCACACACCATTGCGTCCCGACTAGAGGCTCTAGGTCAGCTCGGTGCATTCTTCGCGTTTGACCGCAACAACAAAGACCTGGAACCGCGGTCACTGTTCAGTACTCTTGCACGTGATCTCGCGGACTGGAACAAGGACTTCAGGCGCGAGATTTGCGCAGTGCTTTCAACAAAGGCTCGCCTGGCAAAGTCGAGCGACGTCATAGAGCAGTGGGAGAACCTCATTGTAAGGCCTGCTCAGAAGGCCCATTGGGTTGGTCCAGTGGTCATCGTGGTTGATGCATTCGACGAATGCACTGACCTGACGGAAACCCCGTCTGCGTTCGCTAGGACGGACCCGGATCTCCTGCGCCAGCGCGAGCACCTGCTGAAGGCCCTGACGGAGCGCGTTGGCGATTTGCCGGCCAACTTCCGTGTCCTAGTCACATCGCGCCTCGAACCGGACGTTGCCACGGCCCTACGCAACCATTCGAGCACTATCGGCGACAAGACAGCGTCTCTTGCCTTCGATCACATCGACCTCAGCCTGAAGGAGCACGATCCCACTGAGAGCATATCGGTCTACATTCGTCACGAGACGAAGCCACACTTGGATGACGAGCAGATTCGTGCACTTGTCGTTGCAGCAGACGGCCTCTTCGAGTGGGCTGCAACAGTCTGCCGCTTGCTCAGTCCGAAGATCGGCGGTTCAACGGTAGCAGAGCGGTATAAGAAGTGGTTGGAGGCGCCGTCTGCGTTCTGTAACGTTGGCCTTGACAAACTCGAGACTCTATACGCGGAAATTCTCAGTCAGCAGTTTCCTGACGAAATGGGAATCGACCGCTTCCGCTCTGTTATGGCTCAAGTCCTCTATTCCGCAGAGCCTGTCTCGATGGATACCTTAACGAGCCTTCGACGCGGAGCAGACGCCAGCGACGGCGCGGTTGAGCTCATAATTCCGCATTTGGGATCCTTGCTCTCCGGCGTTGGCGACCCTTTGGAGCCCATTCGGCCGCTTCATACCTCTTTTCGAGACTTCCTGACGAGGGCAGATCCTCCCCACGCTTGGCATGTTGCACCTGGCGATGTTCACGGCGTCATGGCTCTCGGGGCTCTTCGCGTCCTGAACCAATCTCTCCACTTCGACATGTGGAGTTTCCCTTCTTCATATACAACGAATGAATATATCCATGATGTTGACAACCGTATGAAGAAGCTTCCCGCCGGGCTTGTCTACGCCAACCAGCACTGGACCTACCACCTCTCCATGGCCTCGACATCGGCTGTCACTTTGCAGACAGAGCTTCGCATTTTTCTCACGCAGAAGCTCCTTTTTTGGCTGGAGGTGGTGTCTCTTTGTGGATTCATGCACAGAGCCGTGCCACACCTGCTCACCGCCGCTTCGTTCTTAAAGGTACGCTGCTCACTTGATGAAGATTCCCATACTGAACATCGCGTCCGAATAGCCATTGCATGATGATGATGCCATTGCGTTTATCAACGACGCCGTGTCATTTGTCAACATCTTCATCGATCCTATTCGAGACTCCGTGCCGCACATCTACCTATCTGCGCTGGCATTCTGCCCGACCACATCGCTGATTCGACGTACCTTTGTTCGTAACAGTAGTCTCCTACCCGCTGTCGACGGCTTGGCAGCGGCGTGGCCAGTAGTCCTTTGTCCCTATCGTGTGCAATGCCTTGCATCCTCACCCGACGGCACCCATATCGCACTGGGCTGTCTTGACGGAGCTGTGCGCCTCCTAGAGGCAGAGAACATGCACAAGACAGTACTTGAGCTCTCGCGCGCTCCAGGCAGTTCGACTGGGGTCAGCTCCATTGCATTTTCGCCTGACGGTCAAACCATTGCTGCTGCTGCTGCTACGGGTGACAGCATTCCTGTGATCTTTCGGTGGAATGCTAAGACCGGAGAGATGCTCGGCGTATCGCACGGGCACACTGACTGGATCAACTCTCTATGCTTTTCGCCCGACGGTCGAGATTTTGTTTCTGCCTCTGATGACCAGACAGTTCGCCGATGGGACGCCAACACAGGAAAGCAGATCGGCGACTCACTCCGAGGTCATACAGGTTGGGTTCTCTCCGTTCTCTGCTCCCTGAACAGCGACTCCATCATATCCGCCGGTGATGATGCTACTATCCGCATATGGAACGCGGATACTGGCCAACAGGATGGCGCATCTATTTATCCTCCCGGACAACGACCGTTACGTATGTCGCTCGCCCGATCTCCAAAGAGCAATCTCATCGCCGTTGGGATGATTTCTGAAGACAGCTCCTCTGTCTGGGTCTTTGATATTGACCAACGCTGCTTCGTTCGAGAGCTTGCGCGTCGACATCGCATCGGTCTTCCGATTAATGCTTGGTCCTACGATGGGCGACACATTGCGTCTGCATTCAACGATGGTACTATCCGATTGTGGGACGGTTTCGATTCCAGCAGCATCGCCCTTTACACCCGGACAACGTCGGTCGAAGCTATTCTGTTTTCACCAGACGGCTATCACGTTATTATGAAGCTTTACAGTGGTAATTTGCATACTGTGGACATTTCTGCCGCCCAGTCGCAGTCATCGCAATACGATACGGGTTCCGCGGAATATGCTGCGTACTCCCCCGATGGTCAATACGCTGCAGTGACTTTCCAGGGGAAGAAATTCCCCTCTGTATGGGATGCAAAGACCGGGGCGTCAATCTCAGACGATCGTGTGCTAACTGCCTCACTTACTTGGCTCAAAGAAGCCATGGACAGGTCGTTTCGACACTATGATCAGGATGGTTGGGGCGAACGCAATGCTCACCGCCCTCATGACATCGTCTCTGCGAACGGTCTTCGCTCCGCAGGAGTTTGGTTTGACGAGATATCTATCTGGGATTCAGCATCCCAAACTCTACTTCGACCGAACATACTCATATCAAGCTCCAACGTCACTTGCGTTGTGCTCTCCCCATTAGGAGATTGTGTTCTACAAGGCAGTTCTGACGGTACGGTTCGTATCTTTCATGTCGACCAAAGCGCTGGTGAGCAATATTTCCGGGTATGAGGGAGATGGCTGAAGGGTAGACAACATCCCACTACCGGATACGAACTCTGTTGTGGGGAAACAGCGCTACCATGTCCCAGAGGGAGAACATAGCATGCCGGTGCTTCGTCCAGGCCGGTTCACGGGGTGGCTTTACGACAACAACGATCAACATATCATCTACGTCCCCGAGCAATATCGTGCTCTCCTCTGGCTGCCGGGGCTGGTGCATATCTTTCGTCCCAACGGCGAGCCAGTCACACCGCGTAGGATCGACGTCTCCGGCGTTGGGCTCGGCACCGAGTGGACCAGATGTGCCGGGGCTTTGAGCGTGGACCTCGGGAACGCACCCATGTCATCCGAGCCTGTTGCGAACGATTGAGCACGTCCATGTACGATGTTGTGTACTTATAATCTGGCGGTGGATGTGTCCTGTAGATACCGACGAGTTAGACTCACGATCTCATGACGCAGCAGCCGCGTCCGTCGCCCCATCATTGAGGATATCCGGAGTGCGACAGTCTTGAGGCGCCGTGAGCCGGACATCCGAGCGTCAGAGTCACAGCTGGGTGCGACTTGCTGACACTGCTGCTCTTCATATCAGGGCTCCAGTCGTGACGCGGTGAAAGAGTCAAAGCCGCGGCATACCTGTCAATATGTCCGCATGGCGCAGCGAGCGTATTGCGAGCTCGCGCTAGCGTCGAGAGATACAAGCATCGCTGGCAGTGGACCTCAGGAAGATACGAGGAACGTATTCAGCGCCGCCTCAGTACAAGAGCTGAATTTCCTTGGATCTCGGAGCACAATCGCATCATGAATTGACTCTCCCGAAATGCAGCAGTGGCACCTGCCGCATATCACAGTGGCCTTGGCCTTCGCAGAAGAGTGTACTCTGCGTCAAACACCACATCGTAAGGGGCGAGGGCTCAGAGCGCAGCGAGCGGCGTGAGGTCAAGAGATCTGAATGATCGCAGTGGACCCCCGAACTTCAGAGAGCACGAGGAACGTGCTCGGTGCGACCTCTGCACAAGCACTGAGTTCCGTTAGATCTCAGCACAAGCCACGCGCATCGTCCATACAGCGGATGCGACACATGGAGCATAGACAGAGCCCCTGTGAACGACGATCGAGAGCCCACGAAACGAGCAAGGCCAGGTGCGTCGCAGTAAACCGAGCAGAGACACACCAGAGCAGAACTGAACTGAACCAGGAATCTATGTTGGATGTATGTACTGACCCCACGCGGACGAGCAATGTTGACAATTGCAAGAAAGGCAGCAGCACCAAGCCCAGGAATCGCACGCAGCGGTCACACGAACACCTGAATAGCGCCACAGCCAGCCTTCTGCACCCAGACCGGCGCGGCGCCAGGCTCGCCTTTACGCACGAGCTTGCTCCAGTGGGCCTTGCCGCAGCGCGGTACGGGACACGCCCACTCGCGCTCGGCGAGCACCTCCACCTCGGGCTCTGCCGGCGGCTTGCGCCCGCGCTTAGCCTTGGGCTTTGCACGCCGGGTGGGTCGGCGGGCGGGGGCGGACGGTCGCTGCTCGTCGCCGTCATGTGAATGGGAATGGGAGTAGAGAAGCTGTGCGTCCTCGGCGAGCGCCGCGAGACACTTGCCGTCGACGACATGCCCGCACCGCAGCGCCCACACGCGCGCCGCGCGCGCATTCTGGTCCGCGCGCAGCGGGTCGACGCATTTGGCGCATACCAGCAGGCGTTGTGCCGGTTCGGCCTTGCGCTTTCCTTTGTCAATGACTTCTTCGCCTGAAACATCAAAGGTCTGAGGTCAGCCAAAACTGGAAGAATGCATGTTGAGGCTCTGAAAACGCACCCGGCTCGACGTCGAACACCTTGGGCGCCTCCGGCGGCTCGGGCGGCGCAAAGTCGCTCGTAAAGCCGGCCGGCACGGGGCGTCTTGAACAGAAACTCGCGCTTGTACTGCGGCGGTGGAGGCGCCGCGGGCTGGTTGAGCTGCTCGCAGATGTCCTCGTCGGAGCGCTGCCAGCCGGCCACGTCGAGCCCAAGGCCAGGCATGCCAAAGTCGAACATGAAGCGGAAACTGCGGCCGTTACACCCGCCGGCACCGCGGCCAACGTTCTGCTGAGCCTGGCGCAGAATGAAGCTACCGAGCCCGAGGCCGCAATGTGCGCCGGCCTGGGGCGGCGCTGGGAGCTGCGGGACGTGGTGGAAGAGGGGGCGGCGCCGAGGCCGACGGCGTGCGCCCTCAAACGGGTTCATGAACAGGTTGTGCAGGCTCAGGCGCACGTGGGCAGAATGCCTGGCGCGGGGGGCGGCGGCCCGGCGGCCTACGGCGGCAGCGGGGGCGGCGAGAACAGCGCCCGACGGTGGGAGCGCCGGCGGTCTGCGCGCGGTGTCAGCGTCCAAGTCGAAGACGGTCAGCAACGCCAGCACGCACGCGCTCGGTGCTGGGCCCTGGGCCAGCACAAAACATAATGTCCTCGTGCGCAGACTCGGAGTCGAACGGCCCGCTGTTGTCGTCGTCGCCGTCGTCGAGCACGATCGGCTGCCGTGGTGACAGCGGCGACTTGAAGTCGTCGAGATCTATGGCCATGTCGGCCGACGAGCCCACCGCGGGTTGATGAACAGGTTTTGGAGGCTCAGACGCGGGTGAGCAGGCGGTCGGATAATATGCAAAGGCGCGGAAGCCACCGTCCATGAGACTCTATAAGGTCCGCGTGAGTCCGAGTAGCCTGTCCAATAGAGCAGTATTGCGTCTGCTCTGCAGGCAGGTGCACGTTCTAGATGAGTGAGCTGAGAGTATACTGGCAGTAGCGACGTTGAGGCAGACCTTTGTAAGCAGAGTTGCTCGCAGATGGAATAGGTGCCGCCGAACGTGGCGAGCGCGATGAGCTGCGCTGGCCGGCTGCAGCTGTCTTTTTCATCGCGGGCGTCGCTGTCTTGCTGGCCGGAAGTAAGCGCTTAAGCAGATTTCCAGCATCGCCAAGCGGTGTATCACAGCGCAAAAATGCACGTCCTCGGGTGCGCGTCGTCTTCAACGACTTGTGGGAGAATGGCCGAGAGAGTCTGCGTCGAGGATGGTGTGAGCGGCATGGCGAGGTCACGAGGAGGATGATGTAGTTGAAGCTCCGAGCAAGCTCCGACAACACATCGTCACCCGTCGACGCACAAAGGCCCGTTCAGCGTTTATGTACGCGGCGAGCTACACAAATTCGTATCGCTAAGATGCTTGGTTTTGCGTTAAACACATACCCTACTCGCGTGGACGATTCTCAATCGGCGACTCGGAGCAGCCAATCTGCGACAGTGGCGCACTGGCCAATCCGAGCTGCTCCCTGATTTCGGTTGAGACATGGCAGTAAAAGTATGCGAACGGGCCCGCGAATTGCTGTATTTCATTAGCAGGGGTTCTGCTGCTGCAAGCCTGAGCAAGGTGTCCTCCGAGCCAAGCCATATTTATGATACTTCCTCAGCAGCAAAAGCCACGCCAGTGCAGTATAGCTGCTCAGGGGAGTATCCCAGCCGTTAAATTGAGGTGCATGGTCTCGCCAGCTCGTTTGAAGATCGCAGCGTATACACTGCACTGGAGTGAGGCTCACCCGATCCTACTTAGACAGGTAAGTCGTATTCGGAGCGCCCAAATTAAAAGCACGAGCGTAGCGAGCACATCAGAAGATTGTGAGAAAGACGCAAAGACGCGGATTGTATCCCATTCCAGCACGGTTTCAGCAGTGAAGAAACCGGAAGACGTCACGGTGTGTTCGAGAAAAGTCGCGGTCGTCGTTCGTCATATATCGTTGATGTCGTTCGGCATATGAATGCCTGTCCAGAATAGCAAGGAAGAGGGGTATCATTTCTATCAGCCGGTTGGATACGGCCACACGGCGCCCGGCTCTCGTGCTGCAAGTGACACATCCCACTGGCAGCGGCTCAGCATCGCCCGGCCGACGTTGCGAAAGACAACGGCGGTCATGCAACGCGCACTGCCTTGCACATGATGTCTAGAGACTCAGTGACGCGCGAAGCCGGGGGAATGTACCGTCCGAAACCCAAAGAACACCAGGACAAGGACCGAGAGCGGAGTTGACGCGTAATTGAAGGTCCGACTTCGATGCAGAAATACAGTACGTAGCACAATGCATGGTGCATTTTGACCTTACCGAGACCGCACCTCACTTGCAATGATGCCCACAGAGTGTCTCATATTCGAGACGCTATACCGTTGCCTGAGGCATTGAGCTGAAGCGTCCTACCGCTGCTTCTGACACTGGTTTAGCTCACTCTCGAGCGTGGAGCTTGATGATCACATCTTTAGGGCCACCCTCACAACGTCAATGCAGCGCATCCAATGATAACAACAAAAGATCCATTACCGCCGCCGTCGTCTCCCCCAAGCAGCCGACGTCCACTCCAACAACCTGCCAACACCAGACTTCGCACTAATACCACTACCAGGCTCAGCAGCTGCAACACTGTCACGCAGTCCTCCTGCATCGCTGACTGCCGCGCGTTCTCCCTCTCCAAACGCAACCGGTGCCGCGGGCTCCCCATCGTCGTCTCGCGGGGCGCGTCCGCGACCCCGTTGTGGCATATGCGGGAAGTGCATCGCACCCCCGACGCGTCGGAAGAACTTCCCAACTGCCGCCGTCGCGGCGGCGCGTTTGCCCCGAGTTGCAGTCGCATCCGAGTGCGAGCGTCCGCGTCCGCGAAGAGAAGCAGGCGTTGCAAGTTCGTCGTCCGCGTCGGCGTCGACGTCTTCGTCTGATATCTCAGCGGGCGACGGGAGGGGAGGTGCGAGTGAATATTGCGAGGATTCCTGGACGAACGAAGAGGTCAGCAAGCAGTTAGATATAACAGAACGCGGGCCCGCAAATTGCGCGCCGGAGCACTGCGCGGCGAACAACATTCCTCGCGACGCACGACGCTGAGAACAATATTCCTCACAACGCACGACGCTGAGAACATCATTCCTCACGACGCACGATGCACGACGCTGGGAGCATGCCGCAACGCTCTCAGTAACATGGCGTATGCAGCATGACACACCCAGCAGCATGCCGTATGCCGCTCGTAGCAAGCGCGTGCGCGAGTATGCAGCCCTCAAAGAAGGCTGTTATCACACTCGCGCGCGCGGGAGAAGGACGACAGCACGCTGTTGAGCTCGTGGGCGTGCAGCTGTATGCTCATGATCGGATAAAAGGATGGGGTACGTACTCCGCGGCGATGCACGCTCCGACTCCTCCCACCGCCGCCGAGCCCGACGCCGGCGGAGGAGCGCAAGGCGACGGACCTTGCTGGAGAATAGAGCGAGTCTGCCTTATCACACATTTCCCGTCAGCATCCCGTTTCTCAAATAATCAAGCCAAAAGATGAAAGACAGACCTCGCGACTCCGTACAGTCCGCAAATCCAAACTCGTCCTGGATCCTCCCGCGACACTCGTCCCACCACCGCCACCAGGCGGGACGTTCGATATGCGCAAGCTCCCGGGGATGGGGAGCAAGTGTCCGAGCGCTATGGCGCCCGGCGCGGGAGGGGGCGCGAGTGGCGACGTCGGCCGCGCGCCGATGTCGAGTGTCACGGCTGCGGCGTTCGCGCATTCCGCTATGCGGTGCATGCGCGCCTGCGTGCGGGAGTTGTGCATGAGCGAGCGGGAACGAGGAAGTGCGCGCGAGAGAAGATGGACTCAGAACAAGTGGCGGGCAAGAAGAGGACAAGCGGACGGTCGACGGCGAAAACGAGCCATGGATGCAGTCTCAATGAGATGCGGAAATCAAAGCATTGCGAGGCGGAAATGGGACGTGGGAGAAGTGGAATGGGAGACGGTGAGAATGAGGAACGGGGATAAACTGGATGGGTGAGAGACAAGCGATGCGTACAGGGAAAGGACGGGCAAGGGGACGCAATGGGAATAGTGAGACTAAATTGGCACGTGCAATTAAGACGAAGGAAAGGCCATAGAAAAGGTGAAAGAATGACGCAGAGAAAGGGGAAACAAGCACGGAGACATGAGCAGTAAAACACTCACCTCACGTTCGGCAGTCTTGCGCGAGACATATGCAGAAAACTTAGTGGAAGTCGGGCTGAGCGGCGGAGATTGGGTCTGGGAAGTCGAAGCGGACGAGGCGGTGGGCGGCCAGGGTAGCGGAGAAGACGGGGCGACGGAGGAAGCGCACGCGGCGGACGGATATCGTACACGGTTCGTCGTCGAAAGGAGCGGGGAGGAGGGCGGGGTGCAAAGAGCGGGTGCGGCAGGAGAGTTAGTAGTAGTTGCGGTAAGGGTAGTCGTAACGGGGAACGGGGATGGTATGGACATGTACGTGTTATCAACAACATTTGCAGGTGGGCCATTAGGATTATCGTCATCAGCGGTGGCGGGACAAGTAGGAGTAGTGGTAGGCGGGGGAGAGATAGGCGGGGCAGTGGGAGCAGAGGAGGACGGCGGAGCAGGCGACGAGAACCGGCGCCTTGCGGGCGGCGTCGGCGGGACGGGACAGACGAGCGACGGCGAAGTAATGCGACGCCGCAGCGGGCGCTGCCACTTGGCTTTAAACTCGCCCTCGTCCTGGCACAAGCACCACAGACAGAACGGCGCGCGGTCGTTCTGCCAGCCGCAGCGCCGCGTGCGGCAGCGAGTCTGGCGAGTCGTGAGTCCGGATACGCGCGTCTGCATGCTGGCATCGTTAGTTCGACTTGAAGAAAAAAAAAAGAAATGGGACGCACTGCGTGTACAGGCTTCCAGACGCGTTTGAGCGCTGGGGCGACAACCAAGTCCGTCGTCGAGAGCGACTGACCTCCCTACGAGCTGCTCCTCACGGTACCTACGGCTTGAGGCGTCGAACTCGCGTCTGCGACCACACACGCATTCAGCACCGTAGTCGCAAGGCGTTTGTGTGCTGGTCGGTCCGCAGCTCGGCGAGAGGCCCGAGGCCCCGGTGCTTATTCGTCGCGACCAGGAATTGCGCAATTTTCAGCGCGCGTCGTGGATATGAACTTGAGGACTGTCGCGGTGTATTGCGCCGGGCACATGATCATGACAAGGACAGAAGCGAAGAACGGTTGCAGCTCCGACCACAATCTCTTGCCCTCTTCCCACGGCGACACTTGAAGTTCGCGCCGCAGCACTTTCACAGGTTAGACCACGACTGGATTGAAATGCCCGTTCCTGGCCTTAATAACTATGTATTGGCTTAAAGCTGATGACGGCAGGCGGATTATCTGCGTCGCGAGCGACATGAGGACCAGTTCTCGTATCCAGAACCATATCAGCAATAAAAGTACTTGACTACATCCAGACCTTGCCGCACCGGGCTCTCCGTTGTGCGCAGCTGGCTGAGGTCCGCCAGCGCAGCACGGGCACGCCTGCTCATGCTCGGCGAGCCGCGACGCCTCGAACACAGACGGCGGCTTGTGCCCACACTTGGCTTCAGCCTCAACGTGCCGAGCAAAACGCGTGGCCCGTGGCCGCGGGTTGCTCGACGCGCTCATGCATGAGTTAAACGCCCTTGCCGAGCGCGGTTGGACGCTTGCCGGCGGCGATGTGCCCCACGCGCGCGTTCGGGTTCGAGTGCAGCTTCACGACGCACGTGCAACACGATAGCAGCCCCTGTGCCTGCGCTTTCATCAATATCGCCGCCTGGCGTCATGAAATGAGCAGATGAAGCATCAAGGACGCAGACGAGCGTACCGAAGTCGTCTCCGCCGGCTGGGGCGGCGCGACGTCGCTCACTCAGCTGGTGGGCAAGCGCTTCTTGAACGCGATCTCGTGCGCGTACTGCGCAGGCAGGAGCGCGCTCGCGGGTGGAGCCGCTCGAATGTCCCGGGCTGAGCCTGCAGCAGCGCCAGCTGCAGCCGTCGTCGCCGCGCCTGGTATTATGCGCGGGTGTTGCGCGCGGTGAATTGGTCCGAGGATACAATGCGGTGCGGTTCGGTGATTTGATTGGGCGGGCAGAGGTGCGAGCGGTGATGAGAAGCGCGCCGCACACGTTGGTTGTGGATGTCCAGGCGATGGGGATCGCGAGAAGCGCGTCAGCTGGGGTAAGCGGCCTGTCACAGATGACTTCAACAGCCGTCAGCAACGCTTGACAATGAAACCGGGAAGGAACACCCACGCGCGTGTGGCTCGCGCAAAACCCGGGCGCAGCGTGGGTGGGGCTGACGGTAATCACGGCGGCGGGAGAGCGTGTGCATGAGCGCGGAAAATCCAACGGCGCGCTGACGGCGCGTATAATCGAGGCGGCGGTCAACACAACGCATCCTGGAAGCGGGGTGCAAGACAACGCCAGCCACCGCGTGCTGCCAATATGTGGCGCGCTCGAGCTCCGGCATTGCCAGTGGGAAAAAAAGCGCGTAGTAGGCCGTCCACGTATCGTCGCAGGCAATGGCTAATGTCGCAGGAAATTTTCACGCAGATCCAGAGTAGCTGTCATGACTTCGAATATTATGTTAAGGAGAGCTGGATGCGGCGGTATCGATGCTAACCTTTGTCGAACACTCACTGCGCCCAGTAAGCTGCATTCTGCCGGCCGATGTACCTTGGCTCGCACGCTTCAGAAGAGACTCTATCGCGACAGCACGAGGGCCTGATTTCGTGCGGCAAGACGCAAGCAAGACGCAACTGTCCGCTGCGTATTGAGGCCTTCAAGTGACAAGTTCGCCTGAGAAGTCCCCCGAGCAATCACAGTGCCAAACATGGATGCCTGATGAATGCAGTCCTTCGCCACCACTACCTCGCTCGTCCACCGACCTGGTAGAAAAACTCGCTACTACATCAAGTCATGGATCTATTGTCAACAGGCTCCGGTGCTTTGAACGCGAGGGCGGCTACTGTCGTCGCAAGCAATTGCGGCACGCGCATCCGAAGTTGCCGTTCAGCTTGGTTGAAGCAACGTTGCCTCCAGCCATGTCCGCCCAAGTGAACACGATCGACCAGGCCCAGGAGCCTGTCTCCAGCTCAGACGGGAGAACAACCCGAGTCCACGAAGCATTCAACTTTGGGGACTCGGATGTGACGCTCCGCTCGAGCGACGGCGTGCTTTTCAAGCTGCATAAATCACATTTGGCCGCGCACTCCGTTTTCTTCAAGGGCATGTTCGACTGCGGGACACCCACCGCGCCCGAGCTCGCGCGCGGTGTTCCGGTCTCGGAGACTGCTGCAACTCTGGGTGTGCTGTTGCCGATGTGCTATCCAGCGCCGGCCACTGGGCCGCCGCCTATCGACCTCGATGCCTTGAATCACGATCAACTGCTGTGCTGCTACGAGGCCAGCTGCAAATACGATATGTGGATGGTCAGCCAGCTCCTCCGCCGCATCCTCCTGTACGTCCTACAGTGAAAACTACGGGCAGTTACTGAAATGGAACTGGAAATAAAGGCCTCTCGTTAGCAAAGACCCGTTCAGGCTTGTTTGCGTCGCGGTCGCTGTACGAGACAGAGACCTACAGAATAGGGCAGCCGCGGCTACGCTTTCCATCGACATTCTGCAGAACGTCGATGAGCACCGTGAGAAAGCAGGATGTGCCTGGCCGGCTCTTGTAAGTTCGACTTTTCCAACTCGACGAAGACGACGCTGAGTGAATATGTACTGCATAGCTTGAATATCATATGCGAAGCAAGGCGGAAGTTCAAGAATTCATGCGTAACGAGCTCGCTTGCACTTCAGGCTCGCACAGTGCACGCAAGATACCTTGCAGAAACACATTATGCGACGAGCAATACAACCAATCTACGTCAGGTCTCGCGGCTCAGAAAGCGCGTCATGCCCGAGAGCTTGACTGGGAGATGCTCCGGTGGAAACTGGCAAACAAATCTACAGGCGAGCTTCCCAAAGCAGAGCTGTTACAGTTCATCGAACGCATGCTGGATGACAACAATGTCAGGAATTGTGCTGGTTGTCGATCTACTTGGCAGGCTAAGAGGCTGAGTGTGTATAGTTTTCGACCCAATTGTGCTTTCAGTCTGTAACTTTCCCGTCTTTTGTCATGACTTCTGCCCCACGTTACGAAAGAGAACTTTCCAACTTCATACAGTGTTTGGTCTGGAATTTCACCAGGAGAACGTTAGTCTGCTAGCAATATCTCCGCGCGTTCGAGTTGACCGTGTTGGCATCCTCCAATTTGTCTCGCTAATTCCGCGAAGCCCATCAGAAACAGTAAATATGGACCGGGGCTCTCCCGACCAGGGCACAGAGCTATTAACGACGGCCTCGAAATGCAAATTAATTGCGAGAGCAGTCACAGAGCTAGCGCGATGACCGCCGGACTGGGTGCGCCAGCAATTACGGCGCTCAGGTGAGGTTGCCAGCAAGCGGGTGCAGCTACCCCGAACATTTTATTGTAGCTCTGAAAGTCGCCCTGCCCTTCGAGACCAAGGCCGACCATGCCAAACTTCAAAGAAAGGTATATATCTGCGGCGGCTGGGCTCCTCAAGATGCAGGAAGAGCGCGAGTCCGCCGCGTTCCGGGTGCCGGCGACCCTCGAATGCGAGGCGATGCGGCGCCGCAGCTGGTCGTCGTGGGAAATCAGAGACAAAGAGCCGTTGGCGCGCTCGAGACGCCGGACGCAGCAGCGAGTCCGAGGTGTGCATCTAAATGCAGGGCGGGAGCCTCCTTGCGTTGGCCGCCCGTGTGAGCAAGGCTGTGAGCAGTCCGCGTTGAGCACGAAATTCGGCATGCTAGAGTCGAACATGCAGTTGATACTGCGTCCGTTCTCGTTGCGCCCGGCGCTGCGCTCAACAGTGGGCTGGCGCAGGATGAATTCACCCAGATTAAGGCCGCGGTGCTACTGCTGGGTAGGAGGGTCGATGGGTTGGGCAGCGGGTTTGTCGGAATGAGGGTCGGCAGCCAGCGGAACGCGCTGGAAGAGGGTCCAGTGAGCGGGGTTTTAAGCGTGTTCTTGCTGCTCTTCGACGTCAAGAGCCTACTCTTCCAGCATGAACGGCCACCACGTGGCCGTCGGAGATTGGTCCTCAAAGCTGTTATGCTGTCGATCGTGATTCCTCGTTATTGAGCGTCCGACCACAAGACTCCTCGCGACAGAACATGGGTTCTTCTGCCCGTACCGGCGGTGCCGCTGCTGGAAACCGCTCCGTTAAGTGTGTTTCTTTTCTTTGCGGATTGGTCTGTTCGCACGCCCGCGCTGCTGGGCTAACTACTGCGCACACCTTGGTTTCTGGTATCCGTCCCGACGAGCTATGGCGGCGCCCGCTTGTGGCGTCGCATTACGCCGCCGTTGCTGAGCGCTGAGCGTTTAGAACCGAGGGCGCCGTCCGAGAACCTCCAATGCGCCTGGTCGTTTATGGCAGCTTGTTACGGACACAACGTATGGCTTCAAATGCAAGCCGTCTGCGCGAGACGAGGTTTAAGTACGTTCAACTATCTTCCTCGATTTTGTATTGACCTTGTACAAATATGTAGGTCACTCGCCGGTAATCGCAGCAGCAGCGATGGGATCGCAGTCGTCGCGATACTGGAAATCGTGCGACCGCTGCTGCGTATATAACCAAGGGCGCGGCACCGCTGCGACGGGATGTGGCGCTCGTGCTGTGCAGACAAGTTCCCGAATATCTCATGGACCTCGCTTCTAGTCGCGCGCCTCTGAGGCAAGGCTCGCGCGCCTCATCAGTGGTGCCAGAGCAGCGGTCCTTCAGCAACCGGGAAGCGCTTGCGGCCTTCGCCTTGCCCGCACCTTACCCGCGTGTCCCGCTTTGTTCGTCCATCGTCCCCCGCCCTCGCCTGCCGCCATCTACAGCCATACTCCATCAGGATGTCCAAGCTATCAAAGTGGTTTCGAGATCTCAAGCCGGGTTTGCGGAAGCTCCTGAACTTTCTAATCTGTCTGTCGCCCTCGCCGAAGTCAACGGACGTCGGCGACAGAGCTGAAGCCTTACCGCCTTCTATTCCGGGTCGTGAGGGAACCGATGTACGTGCGACGGTACTGAACTTACGGTGCGCGACATTCACACCTCCAAGCAGATACCTACGCCGAACGCTCCGGGAAAGCACGCGGCGGCGATAACAACACCGTCCAGCGCGGCTCGCCCGGATGCCGCGCCGACCGCTCCTCCTCCCAAGGACGCTCCTTGCCGCGCCGGTGCTTCAGAAGAGGTACGAAAAATCGCCAGTCAAGCTCCCGGTTCGTAACAAATTTTTCAGAGCGCAGGACCCCAAGTTCAAGTTCGCGACGAACAGTCGCCTCTGGATGCCGATGCGCTCGCCGCGGTCAAAGACGGCGTCCGTGGCGCTGAGGCTGCTTATAAAGACGCTAGTCACGTTGGCGACGGTCCTTCCGACGTCGTGCAGCACGTTACCGACGGCGCTGCTGGCGCAGACAAATGGTTCGAGCTCGTTAATGGCCTTTTCGACAAGATCTCTGCGTTCTCCAATTTTGTCTCGGCTATTGGAGAGGTGCGTAGTCATGTGCGAATGCGATTCATTGGGTCTAAGTCTGCTGCTCAGGTTCATGAATACGCGAAGATGGCGGCCACTCTCATCCAGGCGGCTCTCAAAGTGAGTTCCCCTTCGTTCAATGGCTCTGCCTTGGGCTTCTTGCCGATAATTCCTAGCCCATCCTGGCGCAGAAGGCGCGCGACGATGCCTTGAAGGAGCTAATCGACGACATGGCCCACGCTTACGACGTCGTCATGGCGCATCAGAATCAGTTCGAAGGCGTTAAAGACGACGAGCATGACCCACGCTGCAAACTGCTCGCACGGTTGGCGCAGCAAACTGGCGCATGCGCTATGTTCATTCAACAACATTATGATGCCAAGAGTTTCCGTGCGTGTCTCCCTCGATGCCAGCGCTGTCACCTCATCAACATCTGCAGTGAAACGAGCTTGGAAAACTACTCTCGATTTCGAGGTCGATAAAATGATCGTCGAATACAGAAATGCGTTCAAGAAGCTCGGACAGATGATAACTGCCCACGATATCCCTCAAATCATTGACATTGTCACGGCTATCAGCATTACCGCATCCCGTATCGGTATGCATCCATGAAAACATTAAATCAGACGTCTGACATCGGTTTTACGGTAGAGGCGACCTTGATGCTGCAAGAATTAAAGTACGCCGAGGACATAGGCCGGAAAAGTGGCAAGGCTTGTCTGCCGGGTACTAGGACGGCAACCATCGACAATCTCGTAGACTGGATCATTGACCCTGATGGTACCCGTGCTCGTTTTGTCATCGGGGTCGCAGGCAGCGGCAAGTCGTCTATCGCACACACCATTGCGTCCCGACTAGAGGCTCTAGGTCAGCTCGGTGCATTCTTCGCGTTTGACCGCAACAACAAAGACCTGGAACCGCGGTCACTGTTCAGTACTCTTGCACGTGATCTCGCGGACTGGAACAAGGACTTCAGGCGCGAGATTTGCGCAGTGCTTTCAACAAAGGCTCGCCTGGCAAAGTCGAGCGACGTCATAGAGCAGTGGGAGAACCTCATTGTAAGGCCTGCTCAGAAGGCCCATTGGGTTGGTCCAGTGGTCATCGTGGTTGATGCATTCGACGAATGCACTGACCTGACGGAAACCCCGTCTGCGTTCGCTAGGACGGACCCGGATCTCCTGCGCCAGCGCGAGCACCTGCTGAAGGCCCTGATGGAGCGCGTTGGCGATTTGCCGGCCAACTTCCGTGTCCTAGTCACATCGCGCCTCGAACCGGACGTTGCCACGGCCCTACGCAACCATTCGAGCACTATCGGTGACAAGACAGCGTCTCTTGCCTTCGATCACATCGACCTCAGCTTGAAGGAGCACGATCCCACTGAGAGCATATCGGTCTACATTCGTCACGAGACGAAGCCACACTTGGATGACGAGCAGATTCGTGCACTTGTCGTTGCAGCAGACGGCCTCTTCGAGTGGGCTGCAACAGTCTGCCGCTTGCTCAGTCCGAAGATCGGCGGTTCAACGGTAGCAGAGCGATATAAGAAGTGGTTGGAGGCGCCGTCTGCGTTCTGTAACGTTGGCCTTGACAAACTCGAGACTCTATACGCGGAAATTCTCAGTCAGCAGTTTCCTGACGAAATGGGAATCGACCGCTTCCGCTCTGTTATGGCTCAAGTCCTCTATTCCGCAGAGCCTGTCTCGATGGATACCTTAACGAGCCTTCGACGCGGAGCAGACGCCAGCGACGGCGCGGTTGAGCTCATAATTCCGCATTTGGGATCCTTGCTCTCCGGCGTTGGCGACCCTTTGGAGCCCATTCGGCCGCTTCATACCTCTTTTCGTGACTTCCTGACGAGGGCAGATCCTCCCCACGCTTGGCATGTTGCACCCGGCGATGTTCACGGTGTCATGGCTCTCGGGGCTCTTCGTGTCCTGAACACATCTCTCCACTTCGACATGTGGGGTTTCCCTTCTTCATATACAGGTAATAAAGAAATCCAGGACGTTGACTACCGTATGAAGGAACTTCCTGCTGGTCTCATCTATGCCAGCCAGTACTGGAGCTACCACCTGTCCAAGGCCTCAAGATCTGTCAGTTTTCTGGCTGAGCTTCGTGTATTTCTCACGCAAAAACTTTTGTTCTGGCTGGAGGTGGCGTCTCTTTGCAAATTTACTCACGGAGCCATGCCAATCTTGATCGCCGCCGCGTCGTTCTTAAAGGTAGGCACCTCACTTGATGAAGATACCTATACTGAGCTATGCACCCGAATAGCCATTGCATGACGACGATATCATCGCGTTTATCAACGACGCCATTCTATTTGTCCGTGAATTTGACTGGCCTATGGAATATTCCGTGCCGCAGATCTACCTCTCTGCCCTGGCATTCTGCCCGACTGCATCGCTGATTCGACGCTCCTTCGTTCATAACAGTAATCTCCTACCCACCGTTGACGGCTTGGCAGCAGTGTGGCCTGTAGTCCTTTGTCCCTATCGTGTGGAATGCCTTGCATACTCACCCGATGGCATCTCTGTGGCACTGGGCTGTATGGACGGCGTTGTGCGCCTCGTTGAATCAGAGAACATGCACAAGCCAGTACTCGAGCTCGCGCGCGACCCAGGCAATCCGATTTCGTGGATCTTCTCGGTTGCATTTTCGCCTGACGGTCAAATCATTGCTGCTGCTGCAAAAACGGGCGACGTCTTTGGGATCTTACGGTGGAATGCGCAGACCGGAGAGTTGCTCGGCACATCCCACGGGCACACTGACCTTGTCTGGACTGTGCGCTTTTCGCCCGACGGACGCTATATCGTTTCTACTTCGTGTGACCAGACAGTTCGCCAATGGGATGCCAACACAGGAAAGCAGATCGGCGACTCACTCCGAGGTCATACAGGTTGGGTTCGCTCCGTTGTCTGCTCCCTGAACAGCGACACCATCATATCCGCCGATGGTGATGCTACTATTCGCATTTGGACCGCGGATACTGGCCAACAGGATGGCGCGCCTATCCCCCCTCCCGGACAACGACTGTTATGTACTACACTCGCCCGATCTCCAAAGTGCAATCTCATCGTCGTTGGGATGGAGTCTGAAGACAGCTCCTCTGTCTGGATCTTTGATGTGGACCAACGTTGCTTCATTCGAGAGCTTGTGCATCAGCATCGGAACGGTCTTCCGAGTATTGCTTGGTCCCACGATGGGCGATGCATTGCGTCTGCATTCGCGGATGGTAGTATCCGATTGTGGGACAGTGTCGGTTCCAGCAGCATGGCCCTTTACACCAGCACGATTCGCGTCATCGCTATTCTGTTTTCACCAGGCGACAATCGCCTCATTTTGAGACATTCATATGGTGATTTGTCTGCTGTGGATGTCGCTACGGCTCAATCCCACTCACCGGAATACCATTCGGCTCCGGTGGACTATGCTGCGTACTCCCCCGACGGTCGATTCGGCGCAGTAACTTTCGGTGGGAAGAAAGTCCCCTATGTGTGGGATGCAGGGACAGGAGTGTCAATCTCAGATGACCGTGTTCTGGCTGCCTCACTTACTTGGCTCAAGCCAGCCATGGAGGCGCGGTTAGAACATTATGATTACCCTGATTGGCATAATCGCATGAAGCACCGCCCGCACGACGTCGTCTCTGCGAACGGTCTTCGCTCCGCAGGAGTTTGGAACGGGCTTTGGAACGAGGAGATTTCAATCTGGGATTCAGCATCTCAAACTCTACTTGAGCCGAGCATACTCATACCAAGCGCCAACGTCACTTGCGTTGCGCTCTCCCCATTAGGAGATTGTGTTCTACAAGGCAGTTCTGACGGTACTGTTCGCATATTTCATGTCGACCAAAGCGCTGGTGAGCAATATGCCCGGGTATGAGGGTGATGGCTGAAGTGTTCGGTAGACAACACCCCACTACCGGCTGAGGACTCGGCTTCTGGGCAACGGCGCTCCCATGGCCCGGAGGGCAAACGAAGCGTGCCGGTACTTTGTCCAGACATCTTGGGGTGGCTGCATGACAACGATAATCGCTGGATCATCCACGTCCCCGAGCAATATCGTGCCAATCTCTGGCTGCCGGGGCTGGTGCACATCTTGCGCCCCAACCGCGAGCCAGCCACACCGCACAGGATCAATTTCTCAGGCGTTGGGCTTGGGACCGAGTGGACGAGATGTGGCGGGGCTTTGAGCGTAGACCTTGGAAACACACCCGTGCTCTCCGAGCCTGTTGCGAACGATTGAGCGCTTCCTGTACCATGTCGTGTACTGGAAATCTGGCAATGGCTATGTCTTGGATATTGAAAAATTTGAATGATGATTTGACTGCCCTCACTCGCCGGCTCGTGACGCAGCAGCCGCGTCCGCCGCCCATCCGAATCATTGACACAGATCGGATATCCGGAGCACGGTGTCTTCAGGCGTCGTAAGGTACTGAGTGAGGGTGTTCTTGGCACAAAAGATGTCCGGAGGGGGCAGCTCAGTTGCGGCAAGCCTCACATCGAGTTGTGCTACTGGTAGCAATCAGGACTTGACCTGCAAGCCGACCAACTGCACATGCGTCCACTTCCAACGATACGCAGCTATAACATTTCGGGGACGCCCCGGGCACTGTTCGAGGCATTCACCTTCGCGGAGCCACGCACATGTTGACGCGGCTTTCAACAAACATGAACCCGTTGCTGCTCGTGCACATGGTCCAAATGTGCGACCCCCGGGCTCCAGTCACCGCGCGCTGATAGAGTCGAAGATACGCATAGCCGTCGCTGAGGACGCAGGGCGCATGCCCAGTGAGCCTCGAGATATTCGGTTGGACGATGGTAATGAATATCCAGACCCCAGAGATCAGCTGCCACTCCACTGCTGCTCGATGGCCTTCTTCAAATCGGCGACTCTCGGGCTCTAGTCACGGTGCGCTGACGGAGTGAAAGATGCGCAGGGCGCCGGCATAGCCGTCCCACAGTCATATCCATCGCTGAGGCCACAAAGCGCAGCGAGTACATGGCGAGGGCGCATGAGCTTCGAGAGATCTGTGCTATGGCAATGGACCTCAAGAGTTTTAGGGGCACGCGAGAACGTGCTCAGAGCGACCTCAGGAAGTACAGACACGCACTGAACTTCTTCGGATCATCGAGCACAATTGTCATGACGTGCGTAGATTCAGCACAGAGCGCGGAGCACACAGAACGAGCCAGGCCAGACGGGTCGCAGAACAGCAAGCGCAGACGGACACACAGCAGAAGAACAGCACCGAACCAGGAATCTATGTTGGATGTATGTACTGAGCCCACGCGGACGAGCAATGTTGACAATTGCAAGAAAGGCAGCAGCACCAAGCCCAGGAATAGCACGCAGCGGTCACACGAACACCTGTATAGCGCCACAGCCAGCCTTCTGCACCCAGACCGGCGCGGCGCCAGGCTCGCCTTTACGCACGAGCTGGCTCCAGTGGGCCTTGCCGCAGCGCGGTACGGGACACGCCCACTCGCGCTCGGCGAGCACCTCCACCTCGGGCTCTGCCGGCGGCTTGCGCCCGCGCTTAGCCTTGGGCTTTGCGCGCCGGGTGGGTCGGCGCGCGGGGGCGGACGGTCGCTGCTCGTCGCCGTCATGGGAATGGGAATGCGAATGGAGGAGCTGCGCATCTTCGGCGAGCGCCGCGAGACACTTGCCGTCGACGACATGCCCGCACCGCAGCGCCCACACGCGCGCCGCGCGCGCGTTCTGGTCCGCGCGCAGAGGGTCGACGCATTTGGCGCAGACGAGCAGGCGTTGTGCCGGTTCGGCCTTGCGCTTTCCTTTGTCAATGACTTCTTCGCCTGAAACATCAAAGGTCTTAGGTCAGCCAAAACTAGAAGAATGCATGTTAAGGCTCTGAAAACGCACCCGTCTCGACGTCGAAGACCTTGGGCGCCTCCGGCGGCTCGGGCGGCGCAAAGTCACTCGTAAAGCCGGCCGGTACGGGCGTCTTGAACAGAAACTCGCGTTTGTACTGCGGCGGTGGAGGCGCCGCGGGCTGGTTGAGCTGCTCAAAGATGTCCTCGTCGTAGCGCTGCCAGCCGTCCGCGTCAAGCCCGAGACCCGGCATGCCAAAGTCGAACGTGAAGCGGATGTTGCGGCCGTTGCCCCCGCCGGCGCCGCGGCCGACGTTCTGCTGAGCCTGACGCAGGATGAAGCCACCGAGCCCGAGGCCGCGATGTGCGGCCGCCGCCTGGGCCTGAGGCGGCGGCGGGAGCGGCGGGCCGTGGTGGAAGAGGGCGGCGCCGAGGCCGACGGCGTGCTGCGCGGCGCCCTCGAACGGGTTCATGAACAGGTTGTGCAGGCTGAGGCGCAGGTGGCGCAGGCGGTCGGGGATGCCCGGCACGGGCGGCGGCGGCCCGGCGGCCTGCGGCGGCGGCGGGGGCGGCGAGAACAGCGCCCGACGGTGCGGGCGCCGGCGGTCTGCGCGCGGTGTCAGCGTCCAAGTCGAAGGCGGTCAGCAACGCCGGCACGCACGCGCACGGGTGCTGGGCCCGGGGCCGGCGCCGAACATGATCTCGTCGTGGGCGGCCTCGGGGTCGAACGGCCCGCTAACGTCGTCGTCGTCGTCGTCGCTGTCGTCGAGCACGATCGGCTGCCGCGGGATGTTGGACAGCGGCGGCGTCAGCGGCCGACGCCGGCCGCGCCGTGGCGGTCGGAGCGGCGGCGGCGACTCGAAGTCGTCGACATCGATGGCCATGTCGGCCGAAGAGCCCGCCGCGGGCACGTCGGGCGCGCGCGAGTTGCGGCCGAGGACGAGGTCTTCGACGAGCGGAGCGGTGGCGGCCATGGTCGCAGCTGCTGGACAAGATGCGTTTTGCTTCCGCTCCGGGTCCTCTTGGCGCGCATGTCGAGATTTGGGATAACACTTGGTAAGATCCTGACTGCCTATAACATTTGCGATATGTGGTAGTATATTCCACAGGCAGTCCCGCAAGGCTGACTCTGTGGGCCGAGACTGGGAGAGACTGGGATCTGCTTTCAACAAACGGGAGATTTATAGAATACTTACAATTATAGGTGTTCATTCAAGGTTCCTGGAAGAGCTTACTGTTCATTGGGCAATTAGCCAGCCCCATCTGGTACATACATCAATCTGGGTGAACGCGACGCCTTCTCTCAATGGTTCTTACCACCAATCTGCGAACCTTAGAGGAAAAACGACTGTAGGGCGTGAAACCTTCAGGCCACTTCCTCCATTCCAGGTCTCCCGTCCTCTTCCCAACCGCGGGAAAGAGGCGTCTGTGATACAGCAGTTGGACGACAATGCCCGCAAAGTCGGAGACGACGTCCTGCAGCAAGTCTGACGCCGTGTCCTCGACGAGAAACGCCACGTCCCGATCTTCGCAGATGTTGATCTTCTCGCCGTCCTCCATAAGCTTGAAACAGTCCCATTGGCTGTGCGGCTGGCCGTTGCTAATCGCTCTTATCACCGCGAGCAGAGCCTCCGCCGACTCCTCGCGCTTCTTCACCAGATCCTCCCACACTTCGTACGATTGCAACGGAAACTCTTGCGCGAGAGCGGCCTTGTGTGCCCGAACCATGCTGTTCCAGGTCGTGGATGGGTCTCCGACGGCGTCAACAAGGCGCATGTAGAGCCTGGCGCTCGCCCGCAGTACGTGTGTGAGATCGGGGGAGACAAAGGAGCCGAATGGCATGGGCTCCTCGACCTTCAAGTATACCGGAGATATAACCACCGCAAGACCCTCGGGCGACCACGGATCTTCGGCAACATAGAAATGAATGAACGCAGTGCTGCCGTAGCTTTCGTCGTCTCCGAGCGACCATACTGGAGAAATCCGCCTGTCGTTTCTGTATATCAGCGGCAAAGCCAATCCTCAACGGTCACATACAGCCAGACCAGTTTGTTCCAAATCAGCGGATTCATCAATGCGTATAAATAAGAATTGATGTCCTGGTCGTAGCCAGAGTTGACACCAGCCAGGAGGGCGAACAGGCGCAGGAAGACCTGATGATGTTTTACAACCAGTTCCACATGTTTGATAAGATCGTGCTCAGTACTCACCGAGATCGGAAATCTGCCCAGAGGCGCACAGGCCTTGCCTTGACTGTCAAAAAAGCGGAACGGAAGTGACGGCTCGTCGAAAGTCATTCTTCTGGGCGCCGTTTCGAGCAGAGTCAGAATGCGATCAACTTTGACGCTGTCGGCTTCAGACCGCTGCTCAATCTTCTTGAGAGAGGATCTGTCATGCAAATTGAGATGGAAGAAAGCGATTTTGCGACAGCGAACCTTCACTCACACGCTGAGAGCACCGAGCATCACCTGGATGACGTCGACCTGCTCGTTGAGACGACGCTTGAACGCCTCCACCTCGGCTTTCCCTCCGAGCGCCGTCCAGGCGTAGACGGACCACATGCCCTGCGTCCAGCGCTGCAGGCGTCGCTTGCGCATCAGGCTGCCCTGAAACGCCTCCAGCTTGTCGTGCATGCGCTTCAGGAGGCCAAAGCAAACCGCGAGGGCGTGGTTGACGCCGTTGGCGATGGAGGGCTCAGGCCTGGGTCCAAGGGCGGTTTCAGCTGTCTGTAGCACCTGGGAGAACGCGTCAAGATCGTCGATCAGCTCCTGCACCTCGCCAGCCGCGGCCTTGGCTTCGAGGAGCACTCTTTTCAACTTCCATGCCAGCTCCAGCACGGCCAGGAAGTCACCAAGGGACCCGGCTGTAAAGGCGAAGATGGGCATCCAGGAGAATTGTGAGACTGAGGTGAGAGTATTGTGGGAAAATCGATATGGTAGGCGTGCCACGTGCAGAGCGGGACCGACAGCGAGGTCGAAGTATTCCCGCTTTCGTGCAAGTGCGTAATGTTTAGTCCATCCTTGTGCCTTCCGGAGCTGCTCAACAGCTACTCAACAGCACAGTGATATCACGGGTGACGGTCAGTGCCAGCGGTGGTGAAGGAGCCAAAGGCTTGCGAACGATGTGTGACTTCGATCGCACGCATAGCTCCTCAAATCTTTCCACTGTTTGATCCGGTACTGTGCATCGACTGCTCTCAGCAATCTACATGGGTCTACTCCTAGTCTGGGCGCCAGTTTGCCTTCAACACAATTCTCTTCTACCCAAATACGTCGGCGGCGAAGCGTTCGTTCTGAATGCTCGCCCAAAACTCCTCGGGCGTCTTCTCGCGTTTCTGGCCGGGTCCGGGTTGCCACTCGTCCATAATCCGGATGATAGGGCTTCTTTTCCTTTTCCCATGACGGTGGTAACTTTGTGCCACCGTGTGCCGCCCATGGGGGTACCGTCTTCGACGAGCTCGCCTAGTGCTGACTCGCACGAGGTGCTGGAAGGACTGATTCCAGCCCCGGTACAGCGTCTGCCCCGCGGTTCGGGCAGTACGGTTCAGCGACGAGCCGGCTGTGGCCCGACTGTCGCCAATAAGTTCCTTGTTCAGCGCCTTTCGAACGAATACAAGGGCATGTCCATTGCAACTTTCAAACAACGAAACAGCAGCCTACATCGAATACAAAGCTAGCGGTATACAGCGGAATCGCGAAAAGGGCCGCGCAAAGGGTACAAACGAGCAGACGACAGCATAGTAATTGACATAACATTACAGACAGGAAGGGTGTTCAGAGATGGCCATGAGAACCACGGTGGCGGTGAAGCGCATCCTGGCGCGAGTACGACCTCCCGCACTGGCAGCGGTGGCGCTCGTTCTTGACCGCGGGCGGGAGGTGCGACTTGAGATGGCGCTTGAGCTGCTCAGCCGTGACGCGCTCCGTGCAGCCAGCGACGGTACACGCGCGCTTGCCGTCCGGGCCCTTCTTCGCGCGCGGCATGCTGACGTTCGCGAGGTACTCGCTCTCGTCGATGATGCGCTTGCGGGGGTTGCGAGTAGCCGGCGCGGGGAAACTGGACGCGGACGGAGATGGGGAGCGCACGGGCGAGCCGGCGATGAGATGAGCGTGGCTGATGTTCTCCAGACGCTGCGACTGGGCTGGTATGGGCTGCGACGGCGCGTGGGAGAGCAGAGAAGGCGCAATGCCAACAGAGTCGAAAGTTGACGAATCAGGCTCTCCCAGCTCAAGGCCGAGGGTGCTCTGATTGAGGCCCAGGGCGGGCCAGAATGGGGTGTTGTTCTTCAGTATGGCCGCGGGTATAGGGTACGTCGGCGACGGAGGGAAAAGCGCAGGCGCATACGATGACAGGCCGGGCGGGGTCGAGTCCGGCGACAAGTCCACGCTGTTATTGAAGAGCGGGAATGCACGCCAAAGCTGATCGTCGCTACTTGTCACGGATGCCCTTCATACAGCGTGAGCAGTTGTGCTATATGATGACGACAGCGATGTCGGCTCACGGACCTTGTAATGTCGTTAAAGTTGGAGGCAGGCTGGGAGGCCAGAAACAGGTCGGGAAAGCTGTGAAGCAGTAAGCATACAGCGGGCGAAGAATGTTCTGGGCAGCAGACGTACGACACAGGGTAGTCGGGTCCCAGAAACTGGTCGAGAGACGGCTCGAACATGAGTCAGTGAGGACTTGGGGAAGACTGTAGGGTGGTGTACAATACCTAACAGCGCAGGCGCGCCGACTTATAAAAGTCGGGTTGCGCTTCAGGAAGTCTGTGGTTCAGCATGGGCGACAATGCACGTCAACAGGGTTCGTGAGGCGTTGATCGGATGGGAACGGACATAAACGCCGCGTACTGTATGATCTAGCCTAGAGCTGGCAAGCAGGCAGAGCCGTAGTGTACGTCGTTGAGCGTCCATGAGTCGTGGTGTGGAGCTTGGCGACAGCGCCATCGCGGAGAAGGCGGCGGCGCAGTCCTTGCGATTCCGCAGCTATCGGGTTTGGTGGTATGCTCCGGCGCAATCCTAATGCATGGCCTCGGCCCGCGGACAACGAAGCGTCTGTGGCCACCAGATATGGGTGAGGCGCAGGCCAGTGCACCGGTCTCAAAAAGCCTGTGATCATGTCGAGGGTCGGATAAACGCCGGTGTTTTTCTTTCCTGATGACGTGTAACCACCCGATCATGCACACTCGCTTATCGGGCGCAGGGCTCCACCAGCGCACTCGGGACCGGATGCAGGGCGGGCGATGCTTGATGCTTCCGGGCTCAGCACAGTCGCTTGTGCGCTATGCCTCGGCGCGTATGTGCATATATTCCACCTGGCGTGTAGTGCCTTGTGCCGCTCCGTCAAGGTCTCTTCAAGAAAGTCTCTTAGGAATATCAGCCTTATGACATCATGGCGAGAGTCAGTGTATTCGATGTTTGTTGCTGTGTTGCTCCGACCTGTTCCTCGACGTCTAAAGCACAAGCAGTGCCCACTGTGCTTTGCAGCTACGTTTGATCTCACAGTGCATGAGTTGCAGCTGGATGAGTCTGCTCAGCGGCAGAACACGGCCATGGGCATGCAAACTGAGCTAGGGTGACTGGTACTTCCTGAGCGTGCAAGACTGCAGGCTCCAGCTCATAAATGTCATGCAAACCAATGCATCCTGGACCCAGGTGTATGTACTGCCATTGGAGTTCACGGTCTGCGCCACTTGATCTCGCTTGCTGAGCATGGGAATTTTCTGGGTGTTATCCGAGATTTTCCGACGCCGGCGCCTGAGCGTTTCCCATTCTTTCACTCCATGGATGTCGACACGCCCACCAACGCCCTTCAAGATCTTATTGTGCTCGTCCTGGACAACACTGACTCCTTGCGTGGTGTCCAGAACTTGTCAGAGGCCGACGAAGTCAACATTCGTGCTACTTGTCTACTCCTGCGCCGCATTCTTGCCCGTCTGCCATCGAGCTTGGGCAACACGCCTCCTTCGCCACCGCGGACCCTGCCTTCTGCTACATTTACGCCACACTGTGCGCCTTCCCGCCGGATTGCGGGCCACAGTCGTGCGACACGCCAAAGTACGGTCGAAGCCGTTTACCTCCACACGCTCGAGTCTGTCATTGAATATCCACAACCGACGAAGGCGGCATCGCGCACATATTTCCTCTCCAAATGCTGCCGGACGCTAAGGGAAAATTATCCTGGCACAATCCTGCGCGCGACTTCGTGTATTCCCATACCAATCACAGCAGTAATCGAAACCGCTTATGCCGCGACCTCGTCGAGCTTGTACCAATGCAGAATCCTCCTGATGAGGTTAAATTCAAATACTTCTCCACACAATGTAAGTCTCATGAACATTGTATATTGAAGTTCACTGCCAATCTCCGTTTACTTACTGTCACTCAGGCGGCGGCGTGAAAGTGTGTGAGTTCGCCGACGAAGTCTTCAAGACTGCGCCTCATCGATTTTGTACGCCTGAGCTCCTGCGCGAGCGCGTCTCCTACCGCGCAACTGCCACTGCTGCAGATAAGCAGCTGTTTGGGAAAACCGTGGCTACGAAAGTTGCTTACGATTCTCGTGGCTGTGGCTCGAAGCTGTCGCAGGAGGAGGCTGACGCTCTGGGTGTCCAAACCGGGGCTGGCAGGCTGTGCCCAGGCAGTCTCCTTCTGCATCGCGACCGGGAGAACAATCTTTACATTCGGTGAGTGCTCTCGCATTGTCCATTCTATCATCGACTCACAAGCCCAGTTGTGAATTCTACTCTAAATCCCGTCGCGGCCATCGCAATTCAGCCGTCGGCGACGTGCACCACGAGCTCCTGGAAGCCCTGTTTGAGGATGACTCGGCCGCAATCGCGTTTTTTGAGTCGCGTGATCGCGATGAGCATAATCCATTGACACCGTGCAAGTTTGCAGTGAATGCAAATGCTCAGCGCGAGGAATGCGGTACGTTCTCTGCATTATCACATCCCCCTTCGCCGTGCTCAACTCTCAAAGACTCTCAGCATTTCTTCACTTCTACGGATGATGGTCGGTCCGATCTACGCAAGGGCCGCTTGTCTTTGGCTCCATGCAATGTTCATTTCGTGACGTATATGCCCGAGGACGAATATTGCGAGGTCTTTCCATATGCAATCGTCATCAGCCGCGGCGTCCACACTCACCCACTGCCCTTGCCGTCGAAGACGCCCAGACCGATCAGGCGGCAGCTGGAGGACATTCTCCGCGCAGTTGGCTCTGACCTAGCAGATGCAACTACCCGACGACTTCAGCGCAACGGAATCGTCAAGGCTAAGCTCTCTGCTCTTCTGCCTGGTGTTCGTAATCCAACGTTTGCCGATCTTCACCCATCTCTCGCAAATCACGACCACGTTGCAAAACTTATCCAGCCCTTAAAAGACGCTGAATATCCATTTGGCACGGGCTGGGAAGGTGGGATTTCAATTCTGTATGAAGACTGATGCTCACTACTGCGCAGGACTTCGGGACCAGTACGAGCGCGAGTGCAACGGCTCCCCCGATGACCGCTACATACAGGATATGCACGAGGGCGCAGTCACCTCAGGAGACAAACTACGTTTTGTCATTTGCGCTACTCGTGCACAGCTCAGGCGCCTGCTTGGAGTCCAATGGCTTACCATTGATACTAGCTTCAAGCGCGCGAGTCCATGGTACGAGTTCGAGCTTTGTACATTCGACAACGGTCACAGCTCAAGTGCGTCACCCGCTCGACTTACTATTGATAAATCACTGAGATCCTTCCAGGTGATGTTCTTGTTCGAGTTTTTTTCAACAGCCAGTCTGCCGATGCCCATTTCGAAGTACTAAAAGCCATCCATCGAGTCGTCCACCGTGAAACTGGAGCATACATCCGCTGGCGGCACATCGACTCCCCTTCTATTGATGAACCTTGCGGTATCCTTGGTCTCACATTGGACATGCATCCTGGGCAGGCAAAAGGTGCGTAAAAGAGCGCTCCGGCGTGATGTCTGGGAATTGTGACGCATTGCGAAGGCACCGGCAAATTCTTCGTTTGGCTCAGCAACCAGCGCCCAACACAGTTGGACCTCTATGAAGCGGAGCGACTCATCGCCTCACTCGACGAGTGGGATCACTTGTGACGTATGGTTTGTGTTTGTACCTGGCACGTCGGCGAGGAGATCACGAAGAATAAGGCGACCTCCGCGGAGAAGATCCTCATGCGTCGAATTTTGCGCTCGTCGAAAGAAACGGTGCTGCAATCCCTTGACGAGTTAAAGAAAGGATCAAAGCAAGCCAAGGGTGAGAGCCTTTCCGATGTTAGTGTATTTCTTTCTCATTTCTTGCCGGCTTCAGACTGGACTGCGCATAAGATAAACTCGAGGTTCATCTTGCCAGCATTGTGCCAAGAGCTCAGCCTCATTCCCGTTGATATTTGGCGTATTGGAGAGCGGACAAGTGGTCTCTCGGAAAGTGCGCATGCGGACGTGAATCGCGAAGGCACCCGATTGCCTCTTCTTGCGGCGGTCATGCGCGGCCGTCAGTTCGACATTGCGCGGACGACAGCATTCTCCGTTCTCGACTCTATGGGGATAGATCGCCACTACAAGTCCTTCACGCCCGCTCGGCGCCAAGCTCATGCAATCGGACGAAGCGGTACGAGCACTTGGTCCCCGTTTACTATACCCTAACGTTCATGCGTGTGCCTGCAGATAAAAAGCATCATTCTCGCCTTCTACGTGAAGACGACGCGAGGATCCAAGCGAACGACCGGATCGCCACACAGCAGTCAATCATCAAAAACGCTGAGATGTGTATTCAACAGCTCGGTAGTGTCCCCGACGAGAGTGCGCATGCAAATTTAGTAGCTGCGCAAGCAGTGCTGGATGAGCTCGTCGCGTTCGCAAAGGGCCTTCCTCCAGGCACAGGTCGGATTCGCACTCTGGGTGTTCCTGAGAGTCCACCTCCCCTGCATTCTCATGCACCCACGACCCAGTGGGAAACTGCACCCATCAATGCTTTCCATCGAGCTGGAGGAAAGGAGACGCCTCCTGAAGCTCATCCGTATGATTCTGCCAGCAACGACCTTGCTGTAACGCCCGCTCTCTCCTTGCCGCTGACTAATAGTTATCCAGTTCTTGCTTACCCGGGAACTAGGATAGACTTGCGCGGCATTTGAGATTGTAACAAGACTTGTTCGGATTTGCAATAAAACATTACCCCAGCTCAGAATCGAACTAATGACATGGTTACAACAATCGGGCAACTTAACCACTGGACCAATAATCCTTTGGTATGGGTAGTTCGCGACTTAGCCCAATGCCGTTGCATCTGCTCGATTGTACAGTCTCAACCCGAAAAACCAACACCGGATCTCGAGCCGGCCGAGGACACGCGTCTGCGTTCGGAAACGGGACGCGCGTCCTTCGAGCTGCGGATAGCTCGGGACCGATGGAATCGAGGCTGCCGGCGCGGCGCGTATACCCCGGCCGCGGGCCAGCGCGCCGCCGCAGTCGTTATCCTGCCGTCGGTACCGAATATCCCGCCTCTCTAGAGTGCGGGATATGACGAGTACGCCCGGCAGGAGCTATCCCGAGTCATAGAATGACCGGGATAATTGTGGAGCCCGAGTCAGAGCACAATCCATGACTCTACCTGTATTTTTAGTATAAATATCTGTATTCTAGGACTCTGAGCTCCTCAGTCTGCTTTACAGAGACAATTCCCATTCATCCTTGAGTGAGAAAAGTCCAAGCAGCCTCTCAAGATTGTCTAAAGGCCCAAAGCCATCGGTGAGTGATGATTCTATTGACTTTCACTATTCACTCATGGCCGCTTGGCCTTACACTTGCTCGACTCGACCCGACCCTGGTGTCATTTCCAGCGACCATTACTGCTCCTTCGAACGAACACCACGGAGAGTTCGACCATACGCCGTTCCTCTATCATACGAACGCTCCTTACGCATACAACTCAGAACTCCTGAATGCCGCAGCATATAACTGGGACCCCGATCAACCATATGGCTCATTATTACAATTGGTAAAGTACTTTGTCTATGCAAACACTGCTCTACTCACCAGCCTTCTCAGAATTCTTTTGAAGACTATGTGGAAATGGTAGAAGCTCCGACGCAGACAATGCCAGTGGGACAGGCTATCGACGAAAACAGCGAGCTCTGCAAAGCTCTCATTGGCTTTTATTGATTGAATATTCACTCATGTTCTTACTATCTACGAGATAGGCATTATACAGCTACAAGACTCTACCTGTGCTACTTTCCGGACAAGCGCCAATAATTTCCTGGTCAATCGTCTCCCCGATAAAATAACCTTCCATTATGACATGGTATCTGACAAGAATGAGCTACAGTGGATCGTTTGGGCTCAAGAAAGAGGATTCGATGGCTGGTCACCGGCACCAGCGAGCTTGTAGCGCGACGACGACTTGATGTACCAAAACAAAATGCGAGTAGACGAGGGCTGCTTGGGAGTGAAGTGAGTTGTTGATCTTGAGCGCTAGATTTTGGAGCGGGATGGATCTGCAGAGAGGATAAAAAATGAGCAAAAATGAGCGGTCATCGGTCAGCGAGCGAGGATAATTTGACGTACCGGAAAAGACTACGAGCAGCCTAAGCATGCCGACAGCATTTCAGCTGCTCGGCAGACAAGGTTCTGTGTTGATCTTGAGTGCTAGGTCATGCGGGAGGTGCATGCCCTGCGACCTAGATCAAAATTTTGAGAGAGTGGGCGCGGGAAGACGACTTGACATACCGAACGGGGGCGCAGAACCGGACAGTTGCAGTGTGACCGCCAATTGAAATCACAACGTCCATTCGGAGGTCCATAATTAGCATGACAGTGTGTCACTGCGCGAGACGGTCAGTGCCAAGTTCTGAGGTTGACTTTAGGACAGCCGGACATACCATACGAATTTAGAGCCCATCCGCAAGAGCGGCCTGGCAGTCATCCGCATATGCAGAACCATCGAAGATGGCGAGACGAAGTTGACGTACGGCGACGGTGCGGGCGGGCGAGCAGCTGTTGGCGTGGTCAGTACCAATCTGGGAGCGAGGACGAGTTGACTTACCAATAATCACAGCCCCTACTTATTAATCCCAAAGCGACATGTCTGAAGGGTTGAGGATGGGTCCGGCAAGGCGAATGCAATCGTAGAGGCGACAGTCAGTGGTGGCATCGAGGTCTGAGGTCTGAGCGAACCATGGTGACGACTCGGAGTTGACAGAATCGGGATGTGCCGCGTCGCAGGCCGCATCGGTCAGTCATAGGAAAATTCACGTTCTCATGAAATTGTAAGCTAAATAAACCAGACAGACTGCTTTGTAGTTAAGCTCTGCATCTATATACGTGGTCTCAAGAAGGCCGGACATTCTGACAGCGAGATAATAGCCTTCCGATTTGCCCGGCGATTTACCACTGCTTGAATGCACACTCAGAAAGATGGAGATTAGTGTAACTCTTGAGAGTTTGCAGAAAGACTCATTTCCATCCTCTGAACTACTGAGGACAATATGGGAGCTTAGCAGGCTGCGCCCCATTGTCAGCGTCAAGATTTAACACCAGACTTCCCACCCGGAGATCGCTGCAGTCAGTTCTGTAAGTATTCGATTCACACTCAAGTAATTGTTAATTGCTCCACTCTATAAGCTACTTTTACTGCTCTGCAAATCAGACAGAAGTTGAGGCCACATGCATGCTCCCGGACTGCTTGTGCGACACTCCTGGACCATGAGACGGCGAACCTCCCGATGAGCCAGAAGGTCCACCGCTCTCAGAGTCATGCCGAGTATCCCCGTTGTCGTCGTGCTCCAAGTCACTCGCAAAGCGGCGACAATTGCCGGTCTCAACATGGTCGCGCATCGCGGCTGGAAGTCCAACAACGTCACAGTAGTTGCAGTACTGCAAAAGGCGTTGAAGGGTGGCGAGATAGTCGACCTTCAGACCGAAGGGACTGTTCAGCGCCATGAGCGCACGCGTCTCAACGAGCCCCGCACTGTTGTAAGCCTGCGGAGGCATGAAGGGCATTTCGATCTCAAGCATGCTGAGACCCCGCGGTGCTAGTACACCGCGAAGGTCGTCGTCGCGATCTGGAGTGACTTGCAGGAGTGAGCTCAAGATGATAACGATACAGCAGGAACAAACGGCGTACAGTATCCAAGTGAGCTCTTCCCAATGTCATCAAACTGGAAGGCTGAAAGCTCATCAGAACGCAGGCAAGGATATTGAGCGGATATCTTACTAGGACTAAAGACAATGTTGCGCCAGTCCGCCGCCGGCGTACGAGGTAAAGTTACTGTTGGAACGTGAGACAATGAACTTCTGACCGGCAGTGAAAAGCAAACCTTCGTAGAAGCAGTCATTTTCGGTGCCATGCTTTGCGCAGACAAGCTGGTAGGATGTGGTAGTTCCATCGCGTTGCGTCAAGATCGTTGTCTGGACTTCATCCCGGGTCGCGAACGCGTTGTTCCTGCCGCAGAGACAAATGGGATATGGGATCTTGTTTTCGGCCAAGTAAAGACGAAGCCCACTGGGCGCAACGAAAGAACCTGCATGAGGCTGGCGCTGATGCACAGGCCTGGGTGCAGAGTCAATGTGACAATACTGCAGGCACATCGTTTCAACACTCACCATTGCCAAACACGCAAGTCATTCGCATTGTGCGACCATTCAAGGATGCGGCCATTCTGGGCGGACGACTGGATTCGATTGAGGAGGAGATGCAGCGTTGTGTCGCGTTGAGTCGCGAGGAGCATGCGAGCGGTCCGACGCGGCTGGCTCATGATCGCGCCAGCATGGACAACTCGTGGCCCAGGATAAGCGTGGCCAGAGTACGAGACACGACGGTTCTGAGACATTTCAGGGAGGAGAGGACGAGTAATCGAGCTGTCGACGGCAGCACACGCTGTGGCGAACTGACGGCGTTGGACTCTCTGGCTTTATAGCAGCAGCTCACACAGTTACCGAATATTCCAGGTCTTTTTCGTGAGAATTCTGTGCTCATCGCTCGCATTGAGGAGCCTTGGCCTTGCAGCATGAGCAGACCGGCGCCTGCACACTCGCTTGTGCGTTAGCGTTTCAGCGCTGCCGAGTGTGCGGTTCGGGATCTATGACGTCGATGCTGTGCAGCCATCCCGCGGACGAGTGTGCGCTTGGCAGGAGCTCTGCCGGGCGCGCCGGTAGCCGAGTGTGCATGATCGGGAGAAACCACCCTGATGACCCCAGATTGCGTTCCTTGATAATCAAGATAGTGACCGCCTTGATAGAGCCATATTGGCGTACTGGTAGAACAGAGTCCTAGTATCAAGCTGGAGTAGAGACGGTGTCGTGTGCCATGAGCGCGTAGTCGCTGTATTTTGCGCAGAGCATAGTGATTGATGATTTCACACGGCAGCGGGACATTGCATGCCACTCGCCGGGGAACCTGCTTGAACATGCGCAGAGGCAAGTCGGATTATCCGGCTCAGAGAGTCAGAAGTCCAAGCCATACGCAGGCTAATGAACGGAATTGAATAATGGATTAAACATTCGATAACTAGAGGATACAATTGGTCAGTCAATGACAGGCAGAACGCAAGCAGCGCGCGCAGCACGCGAGATAACGATACACCAGGGAAACGTCACGGTCGGGAAACGTTCGGTCGTGAGAGGGGTTCAACTAGTAGTTGCCTAGGCGCAGCCTGCGCCGCTGCGTTTGCTCGTGGGTGCGCAGAGCCTCCTCGCGGCGGTGGCGCAAGGCGCGCTTGCCAATGACGCGCTTGCAAGTGGTCTTGAGCGGCTTGGCCTCTCCAGTTTTGGCTGGAGCATTCGTTGCAGTCGGTGTCGACGTTGGCGCGTTCTGCGTGTCAGACGGTGTACTGATAGCGCCGTTATCATCGCCGGTATCATCGTCGGCGCGCCCAACAAAGACGGCAGGTCCTGGGAACTGGTACGTGTCGGGGTTGATGTTGCTGTCGAACACGTTGACGTGGATGCCCGGATGCGTCGCGCTGTACGACCCCGGGAACGCCGCGAGCTCGGCGCCCTGCGCCTTCGCGCTCTTGCTCGCGCCGCCGCCAGTGACGCGCACCTGCGTACAGCTGACGTAGAACTCCGCGCCGCCGACGGGCTGCGCGATGTGCAGCGAGAGCACCTCGTAGCGCACAAGGTAGTGGCCGTTGGGGATGTTCTTGGGCACCGTGACGGAGATGCTCTTGTTGTTCGGCTTGAACATGTCGCCCTGGAACCAGCCATCGCTCTTGTCGCCGCTCTTGAAGCCCTTTTGATCGATCTTGAACCACGCTTCTTCGCCAGCCGCCGGAGGAGCGCAGCGGTCTGCGGTGGTGCCGTCGGGGCATTGGTACATGTAGGCCATCACTGGGCCCACGTTGTGGGGCCATTCCGTGTGGTCGTCGCCCAAGCGGTAGTGGTATGTGAGCTTCGAGCCGGCCTCCACGTCGGCGACTAGCGCCGCGGAGTCTGCAGCGCCGCGTCCACAGGTCATGTCGTTCGACTGAGCATCGTTAATTGGATTGAAACCTCCAAGAAAACTTTTAGAATACACGCCAGAAAAGGAGATGCTTATAGCATACTGCGAATCTGGCGGATGGGGGAGTCAATGTTGGTGACCGAGCCCTGGTTTGGTCCTTTGTAGGTCACGCCGTTGGCGACTACGAACTCGACAGTGCCGTGCGCATTGACCAAAGACGAGAAAATGGCCACGAGAGTCGCGGCCGTAAGGAGAGTGGTGCGAGTCACAGACTTCATCGATCGTTCAGCGTCAAGCAGAGGGAAGCGGCGGAATCGGAGAGTTGGGGGAGGAAATAAGAGTCAATTTGCGGGCCAGGCCAGTATATAAGCTGCGGCGGCTGCGTGGCGGGCTGTGGCCGTTGTTTCGCGCGTGCGCAAGGGCCACGGTGGAGGACCATCCCGTTTTGTGTGCGCGTGGAGTGCCAAGACAAGCGGTGGTCGGAGATGAAATTGACGCCGCTTCGCATTGTTCTCCGTGACGACCAAACAAACAATTCGTTCTGAGCCACATTTTTGCCCGACAATGGCGGAACCAGCTGCACCGACTGTGCACAAGCGCTTCAACTTTACAGACTCGGATATCACCTTCTGCTCCTCGGACAACGTCATCTTCTGCGTCCATAAAGCCAACCTGTGTGCATTTTCGGTCGTCTTCAAGGACATGTTCGTCGTTGGGCACGACGCTGCCGACACGACCGCGGAGCCGATAGCGGTTGCTGAGCGCGCACAGGTGCTTCAGGTCCTGCTTGCCATGTGCTACCCCGCAGCGGATCCCCCATTGGACTTGGGCAAGCTCGCCGCGAACTTGATTATTGATTGCTACGAGGCGACTGTCAAATACCAGATGTGGGTTGCTGGGCTAGCGCTGCGAAGCTTCGCAATGTACGCATCATTATCCCGCCGTCCGTGCGCCCTCGACTTACGAGTAGTGTTCGCCAGCCCAATCGTCCACAAAGATCCATTTCCCATCGCCAGGCTCGCCCACAAACTCAACGACTCCGTCCTCTTGGGCAAAGCCGCAGTGGAAATCCTGAAATACGACTTGCTCGCCAGATCCAGGGAATACTCGAAGAAAGCAGGGCCGGTCTGGCCTACTCTAGTGAGTCGCCGGCGCTACGAACGGCGCCTGCAATCGCTCAATACCCGCAGCTTGAATTCCACTACCGATGCCGGGCCGAAGTTGTTGATCTCCTTTTCACACTTTCTGGCGATACGGCGAAACCTTGCCATCTGACTCCCCCAGCGCACATGGCGCTCACACAAGAATGGCGGAACGCGTGCAAGAAACATCTAGGGGGCTCAGCTGTGCTCGATACCGCCGCTCTCTTGGCATGCATTAAAAAAATCATGGGCGGCCATGGTACTTCGTGCACAAACCAGCAATGTAGAGAGGCGATGCAATGCTGGGACGCCAGGAAAAATAACCTCGCGAACTTCAAGCGCAAGGTGAAGTTCGACGCTTGAATTTCCCCGTTATCTTCGTGTATCTTCGATAAAGCTGCTAATCACTCCAGGCCCATATATACGAGTTGACATAATTGCGGGTTTCACTGCTGCACTGCTACACTGGGCTGCCGGCGTTTGTTTGCATCCTTCGCTCTTGCGTCCACCAATGCCGCTCAGGGCACTACATCATTTGGAGCATCCCGCATACACCTTATCACCACCACCATAGCCGTGCCGATGAGGACGAAACGCGTATTCCATTGACCTATTGCGTTGCCGCGGTTCTCAGACAGGCTCCTGAAGATTCCAGCTAAGTTTACAGCCTCGAGTTCGCCTCATGGATCCGGTGAGGCATGCCACTTCAACCGAGGCTGACGCGTTTAAAGCAGGCTCTGAGTTCGCAGCAATACCAACGCTCTCTGGCTCACTCACACGATGTCCGACACAGCAGAATCGGCTCCCGCGCCCACGCCGGCGCCGCACGCACAATTCAACCACCCCAACTCAGACTTGACACTCCTCTCGTCTGACAACGTTCTATTTCACGTCCATCGCGCGAATCTGTCCGCCTTCTCCGCCGTCTTCAAGAATATGTTCAGCGACAGCGAAGCCCAGTCCGAGCCCGTCCCCCTCTCCGAGACGTCTTCGACCCTCGCGATTTTGCTCGCGATGTGCTATCCGTCTGAGGAGCCGCCTGTGGACTTCACGAAGCTCGACGCAGAGGTCATCCTGGCGTGCTACGAGGCTACCGTCAAGTACCAGATGTGGGTCGCAGGCCTCGCCCTGCGCAGCTTCGTCCAGTGCGCATAATCGTACACGTTCTTGTAATGCGACTGACATGAGGCTTGCAAATGCAGGCCGCTCGTCCACCTCGAGCCCTTTCTCGTCGTCAAGCTCGCATATCGCCTGAACGATTCGGTTCTGATGGCGGCGGCGGCGGAAGAGGCTCTCAACTGTGATATATTGGCGAATGCGCGTCAATATGCCGAAAAAGCAGGTCCGGACATGTGGCCTCGCTTGGTAAGTGGCTCTGGAACGTCGCGTGCTTAAGCTCATGCAATACCACAGCTTGAATTTCATTATCGACGCAAAATGGAGATCGTCGATTTCGTCTCCACACAGTTAGGAACTGCAGCATATTGCGCTCAATGTCGCAGGAGACAGCCAAGACGCGAACTACTAAATGATTTGCTTGCTTCGAGGAAAGGAATCATTGATCCTCAACCCCTCCAGAAATTCAATTCAGCTACTGTCGAGGTGTCACTTTGCGGCTATTGCCCGGACCGCAGCACCGCCGACTTCGCATCCCTGAAGATCATGTTGGCGCAATTCCCTTCTAAATGTAGCTTTACTTTATAAGCATTCCTCACCCGGTAGTTAGCTCCTCCATTAATGTACACTGTGTCGTTCATTTTTGACCCAGTTTGAGGTTCCAACGTCCGTTAGACGCGCTTTTAAGACTCCGACGCTTTCAGCAACGTTAACTTTCGTCTCTTCGGCTCTCGGTCTACATATGTCATCGAGCACGCCACAGCCGTTGAAGGTGCCCGCAGGCACTTCGCCTACTCCTTCGAAACAACCAACGCCAAAGCCGTCCCAAGCGGCGTTGAAGACCGCACCAACCACGCGACCCGAGGACATATCCTCGCCACATGAGTTGACAGCCTTTGTAAGTCTACCACATATGGTATTTCACTACTAAATCTACATATCCTCTATTCCAATGATTGGATAGGTCGAAACGCTGCTCGGCCAGCTCGAAGCCAAGTTCGACGACATGTCGAACCAGTTGCTCGACCGCAGTAAGCATTATGGGTTTTCGCGCGCCGACACCGCACGTGACTGACCTGCGCAACGTTTCTAGTGGGTCAGATGTCTTCGCGCGTCGACGCGCTGGAGGCGTCAATACAGGACCTGATCAATACCGACATTGCGGCACCGCCGTCGCCAAAGCCCGGCACGCCACGCTCATCTTGACCTTGGACTTTGGCTCGCCGTTCCCAGGCGGCGCATCTCCCACGTACATATCCACAGTTCCTTGCGCTCGATTTGTAACACGCTGCGTTCCGTTCTCTGCGAACAGGCCGGGATGCTCAACTCGACAACTCGCCTGAGCAGCCCGCTGCCCCGTCGCGGCGCACCCGGCAAGAACAATCTGAGCCAACCTGCGCTTGGCGCAAATTACAGCCAGCTCGACGACCTAGGGATGTTCGGAGATGTCCTATCTCTGTCACAATGCGCGGGCGGCGGGCGCGTATTCTACTCTTGGCGATATATGGCATGCCTGGAAATCCAGAACGTAACGGTTTCCTGGAATTTATTTCTTAGCAACATGCTCGGGCTACGGTAGAACGCGTTATTCGGGGTATCAGCCTACGGTGCAAGTAATATACTCGACATTCGGCGCTGGTCCGACGCGGCAAAGCTGAACCTGCTTCCCCATATACTCATGTTGGTCCCTGAGCGGGCCCCCGCAGAAGTATGCAGCGGCCCGGGGAGTAGACGTGACCACTGGGATATGAGGGCCGCAGTCTTCATTGCCGTCATATTTCCTTCGCATCAGTGAAGCCCGGCGTTTTCGGACCACAGGACTTCAGAACTGTGAGTTCTTCGGCTTTGAATCTTTCTGAGAACTGACAGTTTCGACTGAGCTCGAATCCTGGCAGTAGATACGATCTGGGCCAGGCCTATGGACGTCAACTATCATGGCCAATCGCAATCAGATAAACCAGAACTGGCCGATCTTCAGTGGGGGATGATCACCAGTCATGTCACGGGGTAGCATGCCGAGTAAAAGAAAATAGGGGCGGCGTCCTCGCGGCTCTCCACCGCGTTCGGGGGAGTCGCCACTCTTTTTGAGTCGCGGCGTGCAATGGCAAACGGTATGCACGTACTCCAGCCCGGCCGGACTTCCATATGCACCTGCCAGTCTCACACGCAATGTGAGCGGGAATAGGTCCCAGAGGCTTCGCTTGCGCGTATTTCGCGCCATCCGGCACAGGGCGCACAGATCTCTGAACCGGGCCGGAGAGCCGGGGGCGCAGACGCATATAAGCGGGCGGAGGAATGCCGGAGATTCTCTGTGCTCCTATCGCCCTCTTTCCCCAGCTTCATACTAGCAGTTAGCAGCACTCTGCAACGATGAACATCTCGAAGAACGCGAGCGATGCCGCCGCCCCCGTGTGGCCGGAGCGCTTTGTGCAGCTCAAGCACGAGATCGCGCAGGGCCACGAGGAGGAGCTGACGCGCTCGTGGAAGGCCCTAATTGCTGCGCTCAAGGGCAGGACGGACGAGTTCATTAATGTCGGACCGGCGGTACGCCGTGCTTTTTGCTACTGTTGTCGGATATGCTGCTGACTGCGTCTTGCAGTATATTCCTCAGGTCGATTATAGCGAGCTGCAGAATTTGAGCGCGGAGAAGGTGGCCGAAGTCAAGAAGAAGGGTTGCGTCGTTATTAAGAACGTAGTCCCCGATGAGGAGGCTCTTCGTTGGAAGGCCGATCTCAGGAAAATCATTGAGGATAACCCGCAACTCGAGGGTATGCCCGAAGCGTTCTCTTTGGCACGACTCACATTCGGCTCAGGTCTTCCACTGGACGACAAGCAGTTCTTCTATCTCTAGTACGTGCCATTGATGACTGACATTGACTCCAGACTGACATTTACACTAGCTGGTCGAAGCCGCAGGTCGAAGCTCGCGCGCATCCCAACATCCTCAACGCATCGACCTGGCTCAACCAACTCTACACCGGCTCAGGCGCGGACCCACGCGTGCTGAGCGCTCCGCTCACGTATGCCGACCGCTTCCGCATTCGCAAGCCCGGCCCGTCCAAGTGGGGATTCCACCCGCCGCACATTGACGGTGAGCTCTACTCTCAGCACGCCGCTTGTCATGTCTGACTAAGGTCGACCAGGCGGCAGCATTGAGCGCTGGGAGGACCCGGGCTTCCGCTCAATCTACCGCGACATCCTTTCGGGCGACTGGACCAAGCACGACGCGTTCGACATCGACGGGCGCATCGTCGCCCAGTCCGACTTGTACGACCGTCCGAACCAGGCCAGCGTCTTCCGCACCTTCCAAGGCTGGCTCGCCATGAGGTCAGTTCTTCCATTCAGATCTCGTCGTCGAGGCATACCTGACCCACATTGCACGCTTGCAGCGAGACTGGCCCCGGCGAAGGCACGCTGCGCGTCTACCCCGACATCCAGCTCGGCAACTCCTATGTCATTCTGCGCCCGTTCTTCTCGCCGATCGACCCGAATGGCGATCTGTACGATCCTGAGAACTGGAAGCTTGGTGCGTGCCGCTTTCGCGGGTTGTTCAATGGAACACGGCACCGATCGCCCCTGGCTTTCGCAGACCTCTCCAAGCCAGAGTTCCCGGGCATCATCCTGCAGCCTGATGGCAAGTTCCACGGACCGCGCATCAACGACGAGTCGCACCCGCACCTGCGCACGGGAGAGGCCATGGTCAGCGTGCCGCACGTCTCCCCGGGCGACATGGTCTTCTGGCACAGTGTGCGTTATCTCACTTTCTCATAGAGCTTGTATTACAACAATTCAATGATCATCCGCAGGACCTCATCCACTCTGTTGAGGAGGCGCACAACGGCAAGAACGACTCGAGCGTGATGTACATCGCCGCGGTGCCTGCGACCAAGCAGAACGTAACATACATCGCCAAACAACGAGATGCGTTCCTCAAGGGTCACACTCCGCCGGACTTTGGCAGGTGTGTTGATAAACCTTCTGCTCTTCCAAAGCATGTTCTGAATCACGTGACGTGGCAGGGACGGCGACGAGAGCGGTGTAAAGGGCGTCGGAAGCGCCGATGATATTCGTAACCCTCTCGCCAGGAGGGCAATGGGGTTGGACGGCTTTGAGGAGTTGATTCGCGTGGCCGCAGTCGGCGCCTAAAGAAGCAACTCGGAATGTATTGGTCTGTACCCTCTCTCTTATGCGAATTGTGTCAGAAAATCAATGCCACTGTGGAATCTTCCGTGCCACGCTGCGACCATGGTATTACATGCTGCCGTTAACGACCGTTTAACCTTGCTTGCTGGTGGGTTCCGCCTCCCAAGATCCACGTGGTGGTCGTTCATCGATGTAACAATCGGAGGTGCTGTTGCCACATGGCCTATTGTTATCATTCTTCGATATATGCGAGCGCCCTGCCCTGTCAATCGGTCTCCCCTTCAAATCTACCCGCGCCACCAGCTTGCTCGCGCACGCCCTGACAAGTGACATGTCAAACGACGCACCGAGATCTTTTCCTGCCCTCGTCCCCAGAGCAGACCGCTTGCCATGGACGGTTCTCGTGCAGATCTTTCGTCATGCAACCAGGACGAACGACCCGTCGGCGCCATATCCCTACTTCAGCATAGCTCAGGTAGTCAGGCTCTCTCTTGTCTGCAAGCACTGGCGTGCTGTGGCCACCGGAACCCCGATCTTGTGGGCGTTTATCTATTTACTGCCGACGGCAGTTTATCGGCTTCTTCGCAACCCCGAACAGCAGAGCGCTCTCAAGGCTCTGGACACTATCTTTCGTCGCTCCACTACGTTTACCGTCTACATCCAAGTGGCCCTCATCCCTAAGCACGAGGACATGAGTCTCACCGAGAACCAGCGCCACCAACGACGCTCTCTCGCACTGTGGCTAATTCTGAGAGTCATCCTGCAACATATCGAGCACGCTCTCTGCATCCACATCAGCGTCGACCACCCCCTTCTCGTCACCCGCGTGCTCACGGAGATCGCAAAGAAGAAGAATTCGCCGTCGCCGCTTCGGATGTTCCAGCTCACGTTAGACGATGCGGACCCCAAGGTCCTCTCGCTCGGACCCATGCTTAACGAGAAGGGCGAACGGCCCATCCTCGCACTTCCCGGGCGCGAACTGCTCAACCTCACGCTCCAAAATGTCGCCTTCGACTGGGACGCGTCTATGTTCGGCCCCACCGATAGCCGCGTGCCGTTCCCCAAAGTACGCTTGCTCACCATGCACTACCCGCCGCCGTACCAGGACCCGCAGCGCATCTGGAAGGTGCCGAGCTTCGACCGCTTCGCCACGATGCTGATCAGCCTCCCGAACCTCGTCGCGCTCGACTTGACCGTCTTCGGCCCCAACGAGCACACGTTCCCCAAGCTCGGCGCCAACTCGTACCTCTGGCTCGACAACCTGCGCAGTCTCAAGCTCAGAGCGATGCGCCCCACGTACATGACGCGCCTGCTGCAGTACTTCAACCTCAGCCGACTCACCGAGCTCATGCTGTACCTGGAGCCATCCGTCACCGAGCCATTCGTGCCGATGGGGCTCGGGGAAGACGAGCACGAATGGGCGCCGCTCATCTCAGTTCTGCGCGGCGCGCACACTATGGAGCGTCCGTGGCTATCCCTAAAGGCGCTGACGACGCTCAAGTTGCACAGCGCAGACGTACCATGGGGAAGACTTGCCGCCGTGTTCGAGAATACCTCGTCCGTGCGCGACCTCACCATCCCGATTACAGAGGTACCCGCCCTGGCTGCATATACAGACGAAGCAAAGACCACTTGCGTCCTGCCAGCACTCTCCGTGCTCGCGTTATGCAGCGAGAACGGCGACCCGGCTATTCAGCTGGCGCGGATCGTCCGCAAGGCGCTCCTCCAGCGCGCAAGACGAATGCCCCCCATAAAGGAACTGTCTGGACCGTCGTGGCTGATAGACTGGTTGTGCGATTTGGGACGTTATGACCTGTACGCCGTAGATATGCATTCCTGGCCAGAGTGTGACGAGATATGACAATCGTAAATGTTCCATTTGTTATTGTGCAACGAGCCGCTGATTCCAAGATGCATCCGGATTACAAGCAAGATAGCAAGGGAAAGGTGGTTGGGCCATAGTAGTAGTAGTTCGTTCATCGCGCTTTACCCCACGTGACAGGGAAGAGCCGTCGTTCCTTAGCGCCGGTGAAGGCGCCGCTGAGACGCACTGCACTGCTCACGCGCTTGAGCAGTCCGCTGAATCGTTTCGCGGCTTTCTGCTGGTGCGTGGACATAGGCAGGCTGTCGACGTCGTCGTCGCTCTCGGTATGCGGCGCCAACCCGGTGGTGTAATAAGACTGCGAGATATTCAGGCCGCGGTTAGTGTTTGCGCAGGTACAGGGCAAGGCACGTACGCGACGCGTCGAATCGACGCTGGGCCTCACGACGCCATGATCAACGCTAGACCGCGAATGGCCGAAGCTAGACGATGAAAAAGACAATCGAGAGCTTTCGCGCGTTCCGTCCGTCGTCTGCATCAGAGAGGACAATGAGAAATTTGGCGTGAGCACATCGACGTAACCGGTAGCAACGCAATATACGCACGCTAGCGACGGACGTTCTTCTCGACGCAACGGACAGTGCGCCTGGAATTGGCAGTAGAATTCCTAGGGCAATAGCCCCTGGTGTCGGCGCGCGAAGAGGAGGCGTCTCCGGGCGAGGCGTGTCTACCGCGGCGGCCGATGCCTGGACGGATAGGCGGGCCAACATAGACTATGCAGAGTGAGCGAAGAACAAAGGGAAAAAGGACAATGAAGCATCTCACATGGCGTTGTGCTGTTTTCCGGGCGACATAGGCCGCGAATTTAGGCTGACTGTGCGGCGCGCCGGCGTCAGGGGTTGACGGACGCGACGTCAGGGAGTTGGAGGCGGTGTAAGAACGTGTGTTGGGCCGGTCGGGGTGTTCATGAGCGTGGAATGCAGGTGCAGAATTAGGAGGGTTGTATAAGAAGGAAGCTTGCATGGGTGATGGGTTGGGCATAGAGGATGGCTTGGAGGTCGTTGCATTATCGAGGAGGGGTATCGTAGTCGTGGAAGCGAGAGAGCAGAGAAGGGGACGATTAACTGAGGACGGTGCGCTGATAGTTCGAGGGCGGGGGGCCTTGGCGGCCCAGTCTCGCGCGACTTCGACGTCGCTCCAATGGCACCAAAGACACATGGGAAGCCCACGATCATGGCTGAAGCCACAGCTGGCGCATTCGAAGAGCGGGCGACCGTCTCTGAGCAGTTCGCCTAGAGGTAACGAAGGCGAAGTGTGTATCCGGGGCTGGCAAATGCGGTAAGGATCGTCTCCAATATCTCAGGATACTCGATCGCTTACTTCGGCAGCGACGCGCGAGGGCGGTATCCACGCGCGTTTGAGCGCGCGTCGCTCCATATTAGACGTAGAAAAGCCCGAGCAAACGCGTCCGGACGCGTGTTGAGATGCTGGGTATTAGCACGCTGACGGTATCGGTTCAAGGAGCGGAGTTAATCGGCCTTAGCCGTCAGAACAATGAGTTTCACCGTCGCCGATTTCAAAGGCTCTTCCCTTTGTAAATGCAAGGCTTTAAGTTACAGAAATTAGCCTATATATTTTACAACGATGTACTACATTGAGCAGAACATAGTCGTACTTTCTCAGCAAATTCTCAGCAATTCTCACCGCCCCGATCATATTAGGTAGAGACTCGAACTGCATTTATGACCACAGGCACTCCCAAGACCCAATATTTCAGTAGTATTAATATGTGAGAGTCCATGAGCTGATCTGTAGTCCCGTTTCCTCATGTCAAGTCGCTGGTCAGCGTTGACGACGAGCTGAGCCTTGTGATTGAAGCGATAGAAAACTTTGCTTTTTACTGTAGATGTACGATAGAGAAACTGACAGACTTGGAGGCAACGCTTAAAGACTCTCTTGTCGTCAGCCGTCTTCAACTGGATTACCGCACCCGGAAGATTGAGTCACCGATTCAACTGGGAGTCAGACACGTCAGAGTCAAACTTAAAGCACTGTATTAAGCATTTACGATGTGACGATACCTATGACGGCGAGCGGCAGAGTCACCTGTACAGAGCCTGTCAAGCGCACATGTCTTGGACCCGCACGGTCTCACCGCCGCCGCAGGGCGAAAGACAGGACTTCAAGCTTCAAGTGAGCTTTGCAGTTGCACAGTGCAGCCCAGCTGCGCTGCGGTCACACGGCCAAGCGGCCAAACATTCCCTCGGGTATCACGGTCGCACGGCAAATGAAGACTCAAAAAAAATTGCGCATCGACCAACATTGAGCATAGCTTCCTTGAAATTGCAGCGATAAATCCGGCTCTGAGATGGCCATGATTGCACAAAAAACCGGGGTTGGAAGGATTGAGCGCGACATGCAATAAACCTACAATGAAAGTTGCTGTTAGTGCCGCCATTGAAACATCCGGGACGAGCGTCCGATACGCTGATAGAGCTCTCTCTCTCCCCATGCCCACTCCGTCGCCAGGTGTACCGCGCCCTTGTATTCATGGCTCTTTGCCGCTTTGGCTCCTGTGGAGATTGAAGAGCGCCAAGTCTGGTTCCAAAGCGGGAAGACGCACGATGGAGGACGCGCGGCGCGGCTCTTCACAGCCGGCGTCCCACCAGGGACAGGCCATTGGGCTATTATAGCAGGTCTTCAGCTCCATGCCTGCTCACAGCCGTTGGAACGTGCAGGCTCACCTGGTTCCAGTACCCCACCAGCTCCACGGGCTGAGTCTTCGGATCGACCGCATGGACACAACGCTAGCCGGCACCGCGGCGATATCCAGCATCTTTCCTTTGACACTCGACCGCAGTTGAAACGATTCTGACTCAGGATGCCAATTGTCGCCTGTCGTGCGTGTTGCTTTGACTGGCCATCGTCGTGCGCTCTGGCTGTGTCGACTGGTTGAAGCCTGCACGTGGGGTCCCCCATACTGGTAGTTATATACCGGGACGATTTGCTCTTCTTCATGGAGGACTGGTGTGCGCCGCCTGGGGCATGCACTAGATATCAGGTCTGGGCTTAGCGGACGGGTATAACACGTGGAAAGCGTGCTTACTGCTCATTATCACCGCGATCGACAAGATCGACGAGATCGTAGTCGTCGCATCCCCGCCCAACCTCTCGGCACTATCGACGCCTCGTCCCTTCCATGCTGTACTGGCTATTTCCTGGTAAATCTCAGGTCCTGATGTCCATGAGGCATGCCACGCCTGTAGGAAGCGAGATGGATGACCTGGCTGCTCACCCTTGCGGTTCTAGCTGCTCGACACTCGATCATCGATTGATTTCGGCGGGGAATTGGCTACTTTTCTCGGCCTATTGTGCAATCAGGATGCCCATTCTGCCGTTGGCCGTCTTTGAACTCGGCGACAGAGGGACTTGTCACGCATCTCGGAGCGCGCTCCTGATGCTATGGCCTATGCTCTTCCCACGCGATCGCTGACGGATACTATCCCGTCGCCTGATAGGACGATTGGAGGTCGTATTCTAATAGAACCAAGAGTCATCTAGCAGTCCGTTTCGCTGATTTACCCGATTTTCATCGATCCTCGTCGCACGTCGCGAATAGACAACGCCCCTAACGTGCAATGGGCACCGTTTGCTCGTGCCGTACATCGATTTCTTCCTATGGCAAGGGATGTAGCATGGTCACATGCGGCAAGCCGCGACAGATGCTGTCTACATGTGGCCTGCGTGGTCTACGTTATTCAGCTGGGCGAGCGTCTCGGGCCGCAAATGTGGTCAACTCCGGGCACTGACGAGCTGGCATCGCTGGCCTTCTGATGAATCGTCAGCCTCTGGTCTCGAGAAGAAAAAAACCAACACACTGAGCATGGAATCTGTGGGGGGATGACCTGGACCCGCGGCGTTGGTGTAATCGCGGCCTGTGAGTTACTCCTGGCCCGAGCGACACTCGTCGCGGGACGCATGGTGAAGCCTTGCTATCCCGACGACGTGTGTTGCTAGGACCCGGCGCTCTCACGAGCGCACGAACTCCCGCGCACGCCGAATCCGAAACCGTGGTGGAGGGGAGGACGAACTTGCGGAACGAGCCGGCCTGTGTTCTGCGGATCTGTACGGTTCGTTTCCCGCAGCCCGCAAGATACAACAGGCCGGAATAACCATCGAGCTTGGCAACGATGGGAAGGAATGTCGAGGAAAAGACGGGGGTGGAGGGGGTGCGGTTCCTGCTGGTAAGCACGGCTCGGAATGCGCGGCCTTTAACAATCCAGCTTGCCTGCCGTATTACGTGCCTCCCAGATGGTGCCTTTGCCTGCATTGCGATCCAGCGGCTTCTCGGGGTAACTGCGCCCATTTTGCCGATGTCGATGAGGTGTCTGCATGCCTCAAGGCAAGCCAACGAGTTACGATGCGACGGTGAATCTGATCTCCTGGTTTCCAGCGCGCTTGCCACCCTTCGCTCAGCGGCATGCGTGTCCGGGGAGGCCGGGTCAGGCCCGGCGGCGAGCTGCATTTATTCTTTCCCGGGGCATGCCAGAATCAGACTCATGGCTGGCAGGGATGTGGAGTTTCAGGACCCGGCCCGGAACTTCGCCAACTAACACGCCCGCACATCCTATTCTGCTGTTCTCGCACTGGATCAGGATCAATCGGACCACCCTTCAGATTCGTGTACGCTCGATGTTTGTCCGGCGCGCTCAGGCGCGACCAGTCTGAGACCCTCCGACGACCAGCCTGTAGCTCAGCAACAGCGCGACTTCCCTGCGTTCCCCAAGCGTTCCCTCTCTTCGAAAAGGCACAGCTGAGCTAGATACCGTTATTCATGGGGATCAAAGTCTCTCAGAAGTGGAGAGTTTATATACATGAGCACTTTTGCTGCAACTGTTAATTTTGTCGCGCGACAACTTGAAGATTCGATGGCAAGCTCTCGCGCATCATCTATGAGAAGCAAGAAGGTGAAGAATGGGCATTTTTTATCTTGTTCGATTATTATTCTGTCGATTTCTGAATGGCAGGAAATGCGCGGAGCAACGGTGTCGGTTGCTCGACGGAATTGACGCACTAAATACCTACCTAGCAGCGAAGAAAGCAGCATATCGTACTTACGGGTACCTGTAGCACCTCGAGTTGTAGCTCTAACATCTCCAGTGATCATTTCCAGAGTTACAGTAATCATCTGGTCACTTCTCCCTCTTTGGCAGCTGTCCCAAGTTGGTGATGAACAAGCGCCCGCGTGGCAATCTTGCATGCTCGATAGTGAGACTTGCGGCCTTCTTGCAGATTGAGTTCCAGGGATCGGGGGACGCTTCCTGGGCCTGTGGGTAACTAGTCTAGAGTCTAGACGAACGGCGTACTGAGAAACTCACTGGCTCTCGCCATGTTACTCTTGCGTACAATGGCAGGGCACACCCACACCTACATCACACGCTTTCCCTCATGGCTCGTACCATACAAATGGCGCGATAGCGATTCTCAATTGCCAATGACCGCTGTCCGGCATGCACGACCAGGGGTATGGCCGACGGCTCGCGTATCCGCAAGACGATCTCACCGCGCCTGGCACAGTATGTCCCGACCGGCGGACAGCCTGTCAGCGATGTCAGCCGCGTGGGGCACCCTGCAGCAACCATTGCGCATCCTCGCGGTATGAATCGAAGTCTCCACTCGACGATCCTCCGCCATCTGGCGCACGACCTGAGACCGTATGAACTGAGCGCTCCGACGCCCAATTTGGCCTATGCATACTGGCCCTGCACATGCTCTTTTGGCTTTACAACTCCCAATGGGACCACATTGGCACCTCGGAGCAACCGGCGTCCTGTATATGGGAGCTCAGAGGTCCAGCCCATCCGGAGCATCAGGCAGGAGTCCCACCGACAATCGAAATCGCCTAGCGCTTCGACGCCAGCATCTCGCATGCCAGAATGCCACACTGCACGAATGAGATATGTTAGTGACGGACCAGGGTCGCCCAAACAGCAGATTGGCATGCAATTGCCGGGACCTCACTCAGAGATTCCTTGAAGCAGCATCTCGCACGTCGCAACGTTGTTATCGTCGAAGAGCGCTACCTTTCAGTACCTGCGTCCTCTTGAACGATAGCTTCGGCCAAATGAAGAAACACGTAGATAAGAGAGCGAGATAGCTGAGCTACACGAGAAAGAAAAAGCATCGGGAACAACGAGCGACGGCAGCGGCGCGGATGATACGGGACGGGGGTTGGGACAGGGAGGGGAGGAAAGTTATTCAACAGGCGGGTAATTACTTATGGGTGGGAAGGTCTAAGTAAAGATCCTTTTCGTTTCGTCAAAGATATTCATGAAAGGCGGGTAGCTGCAAACCAAGGGGACGGCGGAAGGAATCGCTCGCCGTTTACTCCTCCTCGTACTGCTCCTCGCCCGCCTCCTGCTCGTACTCGCCCTCCTCGTCCTCGCCCGCGACCGCGTCCTGGTACTGCTGGTACTCGGCGATGAGGTCCATCGTGTTGCTCTCGGCTGCACAACACGTTATTATCAGTGTCGCGCCGAACGCAAGCTGCTCAGTGGCCCACCTTCGGTAAACTCCATGACGTCCATGCCCTCGCCAGTGTACCAGTGGACGTACGCCTGACGCTTGAACATCGCGGCAAACTGAACGTGGGTGCGCTTGAAGAGCTCCTGGATGGACGTCGTGTTGGCGAGGCACACCGCGGCCTGCTTCATGCCGACGGGCGGGACCGAGCACAGCGTCACGGAGACGTTGTCCGGGATCCACTCGACGAACGCGACGCTGCTCTTCGACTTGAGGCCGAAGACCGCGTTCTCCGCGTCGCGCGACGAGATGTTGCCGCGGAACATCGTCGCGGCCGTCAGGTAGCGGCCGAACGCGGGGTCGCACGCGACGAGGATGTTGCGCTTGTCGAACAGCCTGAGGAGCGCGTATCAGCACAAGAACTCGGATATGTAGTATAGCTCGGAGGGACGCACGCATGGGTGAGCTCCTGGATGCCGTTACCCTGGAACGCGCGGCTCTCGTTCGCGATGAACGGCGCGTACGACGGCACGAGGAAGTGCAGACGCGGGAACGGGACGAGGTTCATGCCGAGCTTCCGCAGGTCGCCGTTCAGCTGGCCGGGGAAGCGCAGCGACGTGCTCGTGCCGCACATGACCTGCGCGACGAGCCGATTCAAGTGCTCGAACGTCGGCGCCGGGTTCTTGAGCGTGCGCACGGCGATGTCGTACAACGCCTCGTTGTCGATGCAGATCGTCAGATCTGTGCTCTCGACCAGCTGGTGCACAGACAGCAGGCAGTTGTACGGCTCCACGACCGTCTCCGAGACCTTGGGCGACGGCAGGATGCTGTATGTCGCCAGCATCCGGTCGGGGTACTCTTCGCGCAGCTTGGAGAGGATGAGCGAGCCCAGACCGGCGCCGGTGCCTCCGCCAAGCGAGTGCATGAGCTGGAAGCCTTGCAGAGCGTCGCACTGCTCAGTCTGTTGCCGAACGGCGTCCTGTATTGCGCAATCAGTGATTAGCACACCGCGCCACACTCGTAGTACGCACAAGAATGCTATCTGCGATCTCTGCGCCTGAAGAAGGGATCAGAATGCCTTCCTTTTGTTATCATGATATTTTTCGGACCTTCAGTGTAGTCTGCGAGTATTGTGAGTCAGTTTAGAACGCGCAAGCGACTGATTGACATACAGCCCTTTCCCCAGTTGTTTCCCGCGCCGCTCTGAGTTTGTTCAATCAGCTTCCTGGATAATGGACGGTTGCGTCACTTGCCTCGCCATGAACAAAGGTATCAGGCTTGAACAGAGCGCCCAGGGGCCCGCTTTGCATCTAGGGACTAACTTAGTCAAGTCTTGCGGGCCGTTTCGAATGTTCTACACGGACTTTGTTGAAGACACCGGCCTCCAGGTCGACCTGGATGCTCCGGGGCACGTATTTCATGCCGTGCCCATGGTTCACCTCGCTAAAGTACACTCCAGCCTGCGGGCGTCCGGTCAGAGCCGGCGTGACGTGTGCGCAGAGGGATTAGGGACGCACGCGGACCAGCTGGAGATCATTGTCTCCGATATATTTCTGCGAACTGTCTCAGGACTTTTGGCAGGTCACGCGCGGTCACGGTCACGACGCACGCCTTCAAGATCCAGGCCGTGCTCGGCCAGCACGGAGCGCCAGAAGGCCTCGCCGATCTACGGACGCGTATGCGATAAGTTGGCTGGAGAAATACGTCGAACACGCGACCGAACCTGGTTGCCGGCCTGCAATATTGATAAGAGCCAGATCTCACGCGATGGCTGCTGGAAAAAGCAGCGTCACGCACCTGGCCGCACTGGATGTTGATAATTTCGCGACAGGACATGGGCTCGTAATGGGACGAGGTAGCGGCGCGTGAAAAGTGCGAGCTGTCGGCCATCACCGAAACCGTTCTGCTTCCTGAATTCTGTCTGAGGGCTGGCCGAGAGCGTACTCTCAGATTCCTGGATTCCTGCGATTATATGCTTTGGTGCTTCCATTTCGGAACAGACGAGTCAGTGCGCGGGAGCGAGCTCGTGCTCATGCTATTTGATCCAAGTTTGAGTATGACTCGCCTCTGGCGTTCCGCTCGGCGACCGAAACGTAGCTAAGAATGTTGCAGACGGCGGCCGAGAACGACTCATTTTTGCCTAAGCAGGTTATTGTGAGCACTTTCCAGAATTCTTGGAGGCTGCCTTCATCAGCAATGTCGCTCCTACCCGGGGCTTCTGGTTGTTCTCCTTCTTGAATCTTCCCTGGTGGCACCACTCGTTTCATGTACGACTTTGAGAAGCGTGTCAGGCTAAACGATCTCCTAAGGAGGTCTCTTTCACACCTACGAAAAGAATGGGATCAACCCATCCGCCTCAGAGCGTATCCCAGGCTTAAGTCCCGCGGAGGCCCGCTGAACTAATAGTTGACTTTAAGGATGATACTCTATGGCGTCGAGGACAGAGATATGACAAAGAAGGTCTAAGAAGGGCGAGTGAGTAACTGAGGAATGATAAAGGGACAAGAAACCCACGATATCGTAACGTTGGTTGCACCTATCGTTACATAATGCTTGAACTTGCTTATGTCTATCGTCCTAGTAATCATTCCCAGCAGTTGTGGCGTCTCAGTCTCAGACTCTTAGCAGTGTACTCCGGCTGCGCATCCTCAGTATGAGGTGAGCCGGACCACTCCGGCCCGACCATTGCTCTTGTTCGCCGTCACGGAGATCCTTCGTCATGAAGCCTGATAGCGAGCTGGTCCAGATAATCACTGCACAGGAAGAGGAGCTTGTCTGGCCCAAGTTTTCTACGGAGGAATCGTCAGTCCTTAGCTGGAATTCATGTTATGAAAAGCCTCGTACTCATCAGCGCCGCAGCTGGGCAGTGGGCAATGCAATCCGCGACATCTTCCAGCAGAACTACAAGCCGGAGTACAGCGGCCGCACGGGCATCGCAGTGAGCATCACGCTGTTCAGCGGTGCGGTGCTCTTCCAGGCCAGCATCGACGACGGCGTTACGCCAGACAATTGGTGCGCAAGAGCCCTGGCCAGTACTACTAGTGGCATACCATAGCTGACTCTGAGTAAAATAGGAACTGGGTGGCGGGAAAGACAGCGACCGTGAAGCGTTACAGTCGCTCCTCGTTCTTCGTCGGGCGCAACGCCGCCGTCAAAGGTCCCGATGGCACGGCGCGCCTGCTGAAGCTTGCACCCGAGCTGGATTTTGTCGCACACGGCGGCGCCGTTCCTATCCGCCTGCGCGGGATGGACTTCACCAATCCCATTGGTGCGATCGTTGTGAGCGGGCTGCCGCAGGAGGACGACCACCAACTGGTGGTCGATGCATGTCGCAAGGTGCTGGGAATCCAGAGCACGTCCAGCGTCAGAGGATAAAGAAGCCAAAGCTTACATAAATCTCCAATCGTTTACTTTGTGGTACCGTGTATGTGTCTCGAAAAGTGTGTACGCCCTATCGGGCTCTCTCGAGGTCAATCGACGCCGATCTGGTCGTCTGGCAGCTCATAGTCCAGATCTGGGAAGCAAAGCCCCGACCGATTCACCTTTGGCATGATCGGCCGGATCGGGCCAGACAGCCCGATCTACTCAGATTTGGCTCGGTCAACATCGACCTGGTTGGGGGCCCATATATAAGAAAATACTATCGCCACTTGCCCGCCGGCGGGCTCTTACTGTGTACCAGTTGTACATTCTGTTACTTACGTTGTGTTACTTATTACTTGCTTCTACTGTACTTTTATATTATGTGTAGGTACTACCAAATTGCTATTGATGACTTCAGCGTGTTCGAACCCGCGGCTCTCCGCTAACGTAGACTTGGAGGGTCGCGCACAATATACAACTGAGCTAAGGTGGAGACTGTCAGCAATGGAGCTTCCGGAACTATAACCCGCTCCACACTGCGGCACTGCACTCCGAGTTACCGCCAGCCTGGCTCCGAATGTAACGAGCCTCACGCTACGCCCATGTGGGTGGAAACCTGGTCCTTGGCACTGGCCGAAGGCGGGCATGGCGACTGTGGAGATGATTCACCTGCTGCAGTGCTGGGCGACGGCGAGTCGGCGACAAACGCACGGATGAGGACAATGCGGCGCACCGACCAGGTATGGCCTCCTACTGTATGCCATGTCCTCACCGCATGCCTCCTCGCACTCCAGCTCAGCTCGTGGCGACATCAATTTTCCGCTTGACCTGGTCAATGGCCAGGGTGATGTGGCTGCTTTGCTCCGAAGGATGCCAAACGTACGCCGCCCAAATTCGACTCATCAGAGACTTTCATGCCCTCTTCTTTGGCTTGGCATTGACATATCCTGCTTTCAGGTCACGCCTGGCGCATGGAATATCCTTTCTCAGTTTCTGTTGCGGCCGAATGAGCGGTGAGCTGTTTCCGCGGGCCGACCGCGGCAAATGGCTGTAGATACTCAGTGCAAAAGGCAGAATGAATGCTTGTATATGTCGTTCAAGCACAATTTCCGATTCCTTGTTGTATTCTCACTGTATACATGATCTTGCCCGAACGAGCCAGATTTTGCCAGATCTGACCCATGCTGGTGCAAGATCTGGCCAGATCTAGTTATCTGGCTTTGTCTGGCCCGATCGGCCTTTCGCACTTTTTGAGACATGTGGATCCCATCTGTAATAACGATTGTACGCTTGCTCACACAGCACAACTTACTGCGCTCCCGGACGGACGCAGCGGAGCAGTCAGCCAGTGCCTCCGAAGTCAGGCTGGAGCAACTCACGCGTTGCCCCGGCGTTCACATATCTGGGACACCGCCGGGGATCCATATATTAGGGGCATGAAGGACTTGCAATACTTTCGCAGCTCCCGCGCTTCAAGGGCGCTTGACCATCACGCTAATGGCCACATTTGTCCCAATCCCTCAACCCGCGGGCCTTCCCCTCCTCAGCCACCTTCTCGCCGTCGATGCAGCCAACGCCGTGATATCCTTTGGGGGCGAGCTTTCCACATGCGTTCCACTTCTCACGTGGTTCAACCCCTCGAGTTACTTTCGTGCTCATGCTTCGTTCTCGACTCTACAGCACAGTGGCTGGTGATTGTGAACAACAGACGGCTCGCTGAAGAATGCCTCAATGAGCGCCGGTTCCTGCTTCCGGGAGGCCTCGTTGAAGATACCTCTCCCGGAGCACAGATGCTCGTCGATTCAGAACGTGCACTTACGCCGCAGATGTCTTCGGTTTACCGTCACGTGAGAATCCTCAGAATATAATGTACAGTACTGTATTGCGCACCATGACCTACCTGATACAAATTCATGAGCATCACATATGTACTTACTTGTCCAAGCACAAGAACAACCGGCGCTCAGCGTCCGAAGGAAGTCGTCAGTGTCGTAGCATTGTTGGGCCATCGCGCCGATCGTGTACCAGGATCAGTGATTGCGCGATGACCGCAAGCGCACACGTTGGGAGCTCGGCCGACCCTTGTTGTGCAGCTGCCGACCCTGCAAGGGGTTCTTCGGTCGAGTCGCGCGGAGCTTGCACTTGGGTACTGCCGTGATTGCGGCTGGAGCACCAGAAGGGGGAGGACTTGACGGAGAGCCGGAGCCATCTGGCGAGCCAGTGTCCCCTGGCGCAGCAGCTGCCGCGTCCGCAGAGCCGAATACGGGTGGCCCAGGAAAGACATACTGCGCGCTGTCGTATACGTCGACCAGGATGCCGGGGTCGTTCGCAGTGTACGCGCCAGGAAATGCAGCTAGCTGAGCACCCTGCGCACGCGCATCCTGGTTCGTGTTGCCGCCGCTGACGCGTATCTGGGTGCAGCTGACGTAGAACTCCGCGCCGCCGGCGCTCATGGCGTTCTGCAGAGCGATGACCTCGAAGCGCAGAAGGTAATCGCCGTCGGGCACGTTGGCGGGCATTGTCACGGGGACGCTCTGGTTGGCCTTCATGTTGGCCTGCCACCAGTCGCCGCTGTTGCCACCGTTTTTGCGGCCCAGCTCGCTGATCTTGAACCACCCTGGCGTGCCTCCTGCTGGAGGCTCGCACTTGTCTGCCGTCGTGCCAGAGGGACACGGGTACAGATACGTCATCAGGGGCCCGACATTGTGCGGCCAGGTCGTCGAATCGGTGCCCGCGCGGTACAAGAACGACATTTGCGAGCCAGCAGTCACTGGCGCGACCGTTGGCGCGGACGAGGCTGCACTGGGCCCACAGGTGATGGCAGAAGACGTCGGATCGGTAATGGGCTCGAGCGCTGCAAGGCAAATTGTGAGCCTACGTCGAAATTACTGCGTTCAGCAGCGTACTTGAAATTTGGCGGATTGGCGTGAAGCTATCAGGCGGCGGCGATACGTCCAGACTCCTGGGGCCAACGTACGAGACACCGTCGGCGACAAACAAGGCGAGCGTGCCGTGCGCGCGTGCAAGGGACGACAACGAGGCGACGGAGAGAAGAAGAGTCACAGACTTCATGGGTATCGCGAACGCGCAGCGTCAACGTGTGCAACCAGAGAACAAGCTTCGGGATGGTGGTGGTCGGGAACAGGAGGCACACAGGGGACGCGGGTCGGAGAGGAGCAAAGTTGACCGGCGCAGCCACAAGAGCTGCCGTCGAGGTTATTCATGGGCAGAGGCATGGGGCCGAGCCGCATGATCGGAGTTGCTGCTGAACATCAACATGCCGTTCTCGCGTGCTCCCCACGTGCAAGATCAAGTTTGTCACTTTCTGGGCTCGGGATCAGCGTCGAAGAAACCCCAGTGAATCTAAAGAATGGCCACCAATACGTTGCGGTCCAAAATCAAGGTCCCAAGAGGCTTGAAGTACGGAAAGTACGGTCAGGAATCACTTTGACTCGGGAAAACTACTCACTGAGTTCCAGTTAACTGTAAGACAATAACTGTCTGTCTATCGTCTTCTTCATCGAACACTGCGAGTACGGATAACGATACAGCGATGTTACCCGTGGAATTTTGGCCCGCAGACTGCCAGTGGCCGAATTGAAAAAGAAACAACCGTGAGAACACAGTCGCTAAGGCTTAGTGATGCAGGCGCACCTAGCGCAAGGCGGCCAAGCCCAGGAACCAAAATCCTACAGGTCCAAAGTCGAGAAGTATGAATATTATGTCATGCTCGAGTCCGTTCGCCGTGAAAGGCCCATAAAGGAAACAAAGAGCAAAGCCTACTAGAGGCACAGTCACATAGGTCAGCTGGAACTTCTGGATGGGAAGGCGGGAAACCTGACCTCTATCAACCGGTTTGATGTTCTCCAGGTTTCCAGTAAAGCGGGTGCCGCAAATTTTGGTAGAACGGCAAGGAGGACAAAGGTTTACTTCCGGCGTCCGCGTTCAACAAGATAATCCAGGTCCCGCACAGTCGAACCAAACACCATTTGGTATGGAGCTTATATGACTTTTATAAATTTTGGCTAGCTCTGCACGCTGTTCAACGATGGGCAGGCTGCTTACACCTGTTCCCAAAACAGCTTACATAAGCCGGCCGCTCAGTTGGCTAACGTTGCCGGACCACATCAACAGAGCAAGACACAATTCAGGCAGGGGTGGCATTTCCAAAATCAACCAACAAACTCGTATTCTCATATGACATCGCAGACTTCGGGGAGGGGGATTCAAAGAGGGAATTAGCCAAATACATCCGCAGCGTAACGTTCGTTCTGGATGGAGGCCCAGAAAGCCTCGGGGGTCTTGCGCAGGTGGGGAGGCAACTCCGGCATCTCACCAGAAAGCTCGAGCTGCTGTTTCCGTTCTTCGAAGATCTTGATGCACGTTTCCTTGATTCCAAGCGCGACCCGGGCGGAACCACAGGTGTAGAACTTGGCGTCCTGGCGAAACGCTGCACCGATGTCTGCGCGATCATGCCAGACGCGACTGAGCGGCGGGTAAGCTTCTCGCATTGAGCGACGGGAGCGGTATGAGCACGTACTCCTGCACATATTTGCAGCCCTCGGAGAGTTGCGGCGCGCGCGAGAATGCCGGACGCACGTCGACGACGCCGAGTTCCGCCCAGGCTTTCAGGTCCGTATCCGCATAGAGGAAGTCGACGTCTGGCGAGCGGCACCCGAAGAACAGGAGCGTCTTGCCGACCTCGAGACCGGCGGCCTTCTGCGCGGCGCGCTCCTGGAGGAAGCCGCGCATGGGCGCGATGCCGCTCCCGCTCGCAAACATCACGATCGGCGTCGCGGGGTCCGCGGGAAGGTGAAAAGCAGCGCTGCTCGGGCGCACTGCGACCTGCACGCGATCACCCGGCTGCAGGCCCGCAAGGTAGTTGGACGCGACGCCTTGGAAAAGCTCCTTGGAATCCGCGAGAGACGCCTCGCGCAGAATGCCGAGCGTCAGAGTAACCTTCGTCGGGTTCCACAGTGGGGACGAGGATATAGAGTACTGCCGGACGCGCATGGCGGGCAGCATACCGAGGAAGGTGGAGAGGGGAATGTCGAGGTTCGGGTGGGCCTCGAGGAGGCTGAGAACGCTGACGCGCTTCTCGAGAACTTCGTGGACATAATTATCGAGTAGATGCTGCAACGCGTCTTTGCTGGCGCTGGTGGCGTGGTGAATAAGCGCCTCGATGTTCTTCCTGGTGGCGGGTTGTTGAAGTTCGACATAGCCTGAGAAAAGCTCCTGCACAGTTACTGGACGATGCGTGGGGAGTGTCGTTGGCGTTGCGGAGGAAATAGCGATCTTCGTTGAAGATAATCAATCAGACTCTAGCGTGATAGCAAGAGACAAACCTCTTGCTCCTCTGCCAACTTGAATCGGGCAATCACTCGCTTGACGGTTGCCGCTGGGTTCGTAGGCAGACTGCCACAGGTTTCGTAACTCGCAAAAAGGGCCAATGTAGGACTCACATAGCTAAGTAATCACCCGCGCGGTATGTCATGCCTTCTGGGAGCTCAATCTCTGCGAGTGCTATTTAGTTTGACAGTCGATTGAATTCAGTTGCGACGGACCCAGATGGTGCTTGTCGACAGTTCCAGGCTTGGTAAGTCGCACGTTCTGCGTGACAACACCCAGTCGTGCGTCAGGCTGACGCAGACGCGACGCGCGTTGCGTTGGTGCAGATAATTTGATGTCAATACCGCCGTGCGCCTGTTCTGTAGCCGTAACGTTGTACACCTAGAAGTGCACATTAGGGCAGTAGTACGTCGAATGAGTGAGGAAGACAAACATTTGATAACTTGGTCCATAGCTTGGTCTCCCATTCGTCAAACGACTCGAAGAAGCGGTCGCCGCCAGCGTCGGCCTCGCCGCGCTCGAGGATGCGCTCTGCTCCGCTACGTTCCAAGGCGGCGTCGACGAGCTTCGGGATGCGTTGGAACGTATGCACCCAGTCGTGGTTGCCACAACCGAAGACAGCATACTTCACGCCGGCGAGGGGCGCGTTCTCGCTTGACAGCGTTTCGACATACTTCACGAAGTGGCCAGCATTATCCGGCGGCTCGCCTGAACAATTCAAAGTCGCTCAGCGTTCGAAATCACTGACAAGAGATAATTACTTCGCACAAACCTTCAAACGAAGCAGTTATAATGATTACAGGACCATCGGAGGGCAGCTTGTTTGCCGCAGAGTCGAGCGTTCCAATGGAAGAACGGAAACCTACAACCGGAAGATTTAGCTCCAGTGCGGGATCTATATATTCACGGATATAGCTACCGTGACTTGCGGCGTCGTTCGCGAGACGCTGCGCAAACATCTCGCACGACCCAGTGTTGCTGCCATATAGGACGTACATCGGTTGTGTCGGCGATCCAGATTGTTGCGTCCCCTCCGGCGGCGCGGTCGTTGAGCCCGGTTTCATTGCTGTTGCCAGTGATGGCCCGAGCGATACCGTGAACGTCGTATCCTTCCTTGGGATGGCGTAGATGCGGAATTCGAAGGGCTTTATGGTGAGCGTTTGCTTGATTGTGAGATCATACGATGGATCGACCATGTGGAAGTCGAACTTCTGGAAGAGGCTGTTGTTGCTCGGTTGAGGCCTCATCCTGCGCTGGATAAGGAGAGCCGCTACTCACGTCACAACTGCTATTATAGCCTCTTGCCACGCGAATCCCCGCCCCTAAACTGGTCAGACCGCCAATCGTAATGTCCCGAAGGCGATTCTCACAATGCAAGCTCGCGCGCCATTGCCGAATGGCATCCAGGCTTTTGGCTATCAACATATAAGTAAATGTGAGGTAAACACGTATGTAAGTCCTTCTCACCGGGAGAGCTTCGAATTTTCCGTCCATCATACGCTCAGGCCTGAACTCCGTGGCCTGGAAGGCGGTTCGTCAGGCCTCATGAGGAATATTTAATCATGTGCACTGACATCATCACCGTATACCGCGGGATCGCGGTGGATGGCGGCCACATGAACTACAATGGTCTGGTCCTTCTCAATGAGGTACTTTCCACCGATGATTTCGTCCTCAAAGGGTGCGACGCCGAAACCAGAAATTGGGGAGTTAAGTCGGAGCACCTCGCGCATCACCGCTGAAATGGTTCATTTGAGAGACGCTGAGAGGCGAGTCTTCGACGCACCAGTTAGATACGGGAGGCGAGTCAGGTGTTCTGGGCGAATCCTTTCGACACCAACGACGGCATCTATCTCCGCTCTGAGCTTTGCGTAGACGTTTGGTTTCTTCAAAACGCTATACATCAGAAAGCTGAGCAAGCCTGCATGACTAGTTAACTCGGCATCTCTACGCCAGTCAATGGTACGACGCACCGGATGTTGTCTCGTGTCCAGCAATGAGGAAAGTAATCATCTGCTGTGATATGCTTTTATCGGTCAATTTCTTGCCTGTCGCAGACGGTTATGTAAATAGAAGTGGCCAATCTTTCTGGGATGCACGCGCACCAGTTTGAGGGTCGCGGCCATTGAGCATGGCATTCAGCAGGTCCTTCGTGTCCGTCGGATTGGCGCGACGGTCGTTGATAACTACATACGTAGCATACGTCGAAGTCAGTTATACTGACAAACTATGTGATGTGCGCACTTTCTTGGGCTAGCTCCAGCATCTTGCGCTGGTTCTCCTCGTACTCGGCGTTTGTTTGCCTCATTAGCATGGTCACTATGGCGGGTCGTTGTGATCGACGACCAGACTCGGTAAGGTAGTTGCCCATGGCCTCAACGAAGGGCGGGACGCCTTCCTAAATCTGAATCAGTGGTGCGAAAGGAAGAACATGACTTCACGGCCGCTCACCGTGTAGAATGAGTTTAAGCGGTACGACATGGCGCAATACGCAATCGTATCAAATGCTAAACGCGTGAAATCGTCCGAAGGATCGATTGCATGCTTGGGACCGAATCTGTTACGGATCAATGAGAGTCGGTGGCAGGATTTCCCAAATTGGCGCACCGCTCCCACTTCAGAACGAGCTGAGAGAGAATGTCATACATGCCGTCGAACATGCCCAGGATGCTCGCAGGTCCGAACGCCGGGACAAGAATGCGATCTGTGTGCCAAGCCAGTGAGCGTCCGCCTCGACGGAAGAATACGGACGAAGAGTAAGATCATATTACGCACGAGCAACGCCCCAGTTCTCCTCGCCGTGATATGCGGTGAAACTACGGGATCCAAAATTAGACACATCCGCGAGCAGAGGGGGAGGGGAACCAACAGTGCGTCTCCAAGCAGAGAGCGAATGACCTCCAGCGCCGAGGACTTGAAGTACTTGCGGAACCTACGTTCGTCGCAGCATTCCTCTGCTAGAGCTCTGGTATTCACAAAGACTCTCGAACCAACTACGCATGTGTTGGGTCAGAATTTGCCGGACAGGCACGTCCACAAACCTGGGGAATTGACAAGGAAAATCTCCCCGAGCTGGTCCGCGTACTGTCTGAATGTTTTAAGCGGCGTGGTTCGGTCTATGGAGAGCGCATGGCCCAGGATCGGGAGTTCACCCGGCGGGCGAGGAATGGGAACAAGAGTAGACATGTTGATCAGATTGGCAGTACCGGTACAGCGCTCTATATACACCTGCAGTTATTCCGATTCGGAGATAAGTTACTGCGGAAGAGTGGGATTGCGCGCACGACGAAAATGACAATTTGGGAAGGGATTACATATTCCACAGCCGATAACAATCGGAGCAGCTGTATATGGATTGAGAAGCATAGAAATGCAAATATCGTTGTCAGCACCTTGCAATTCTCGTCTCGAATCGGGCCTTGGACGTACTAGGTATTACGAGGAATGGCCCGTTTCAGCCCGGTTCGCGCCGTCGCCTGGGTTAAATGAGTGCTTGGTCAGCGGTGGTTGGTCTGGGTGCAAATCCCAATGGCAGCAACGTGCTTCGCCGCGCTGATGACGCAGGTGTATCGCCAGTGCTACCAGGAAGTGAGAATGATAGCCACTTGAGTACTTTATTGTGGATTGGGCTCGTATATGACACTGTTCACGCGGTACCAATGTGGGTTCCATTCCCGAGCACGCACTGGTTGCTACAGGCGCACAGAATCAGATTCTGTGAGATCAGATTAAAATGTCTCACCTGACTGGACACGTTGGGACGAGGCTTGCAGGCTCATCCCCAGCGTCCTTCAAGAGGAGTGCGACAACGCCGTGGGGTGGCACGTTGTCGCGCGTGAATGTCCTGACGGCTATGCCTAGGAATCGAGTTTTCAGATCGCGAACGAGACGGTACAGGAGGAATGCAAAGCGTACCGTCGTCACTGTGCGCCCACAAGTCGCGCACGGAGTATTGACGCCCTGCCCGGATCCAGGGAGAGCTGTTCGCACCATCAGCCTGCCATTCGGACTACTAGGAGTCTTGAAACGAACTCTGAAAGCTTAAAGGACAGCGTCGCGGGCTGTTCTTTCCGTTAATCAATGTAAAAACTAGTCGGGAATAAACTAGCCTCATCAAGCGTATTGAGCTGCACGAACCGTGTAAGAAGATGGGATGAACAGCTGGGGGGTGTCTGTAAACTTACCAGCATGAACACTACGCCGTCCCGAGTAGGCCCGCTCCAGTACTGCGCCGGGTGCGCCGAGTCTGACGTCCAGTCGGGGTTGAGGCCCCACCTGAACGGCGAGATGCTGGTGCCAACAACGGGGTCCTGGTTAATTGCGAGGAGCTCCTCATTCATGAGGATGTTCAGAACGTCTTGCGAGACATTGCGCACTGCGCACATATGGGAAGTCAGGATAGAAATGGAGCCGAGAGGACGAGAAGTCGCACGGTCTGTGCCAATGAGGAGAGTCGACTTCATCAACGCCCATGCTGTGAAGTGCGACTTTGCCTCGTCCAGGGTGAGATCGCCGTTGCCCAGCTGGAGCATGTCCATATCGTTGCGACCGTAAAAGTCAGTCGCCATCGTGATGAAGGAATTGCTACGTGTGTAATGTCAGAGCGTGGTCGGGGATCTAGTCGGAAATGAGCGTACAAATTGATGATCGAAGCGAGTGAACTCCAGTTGGGACCTATTGATAGCACGAGCGATGAATGGTGGGTCAATTTTCGGGGAGAATGTCCAGCCACTCACTGATGTCGAATGTTGTCTGAGTGCCGCATAAGCCAGCAAGTACATATCCAAGGGGAAAACGTGACGTGACGTACGCGCCAGCTTTGCCCCATTGTGCGTCCCCACAGCCATACCTGTTGCTGTACGAAGACGTCAATTATCGAAACATACCGTCGTAAGGAACTTCACCAGGCCCCATTCACACAGGCTGAAGATGATTGGGGGTTTGTTAGACGTCTTGGCCTCTTCCTCGATAGCTTTCCGCATAGCTACATGGAGGATTGCTCTTAGCGGCTGTGGGACAGAGACATATGGAAAGGCACGCACCATCATAGCGGCCCATGATGTTCTGTCTCGTAACGCTGTCCTCGGGGACATTGCTTGAAGCAGGTTATCATAGGGCTCACGGCCCAAGAACTGCGCCAGGCTACGAACCAGTTATCGTATTTTAGAAGCGATATGCCCCTGCAGTGGTATGAGGATAATGAGAGAGTAAACGGACTTGCACGTGCCATTTGTTGAACAGGGCGATGTCGCGCGCTTCATTGTTGTACGAGCCCGGATACCCGGCGCAGGTCTGCAAGCCCGAGTCGCTGCTACAGGTCAGTGACTTCCATAGAAGGGGTCCTACGACTTGCGCACCTATAGATTCCGACTTTGCTGTCAGGAGATGATATCAGAATTAGCGTTCAGGGAACCCTGCGGTTGAGTCTCCGTACAATCCCAGTGCAGTGAGATTCTTCACCAGCCCATCAATGCCTGACTCAATGGTTGGCTTCATTCTATAATGTTATTGAGGGAAAAGACGATGCGCACCGTTAGGAAACTTCGCAGGGTCCGGGACGAGGTCTCCTGCTTCGCTTCGCTCCCTCAATGCCCAACAATCGTCGAGGTTGATGTGATTGTACCCGGCTTTCTGCGCGTCCGCCTGAGTACGGATATACATCCAAAACTCGAATTCAACGGACCAGAAGTCCAGTATTGATCATCGCGTTGGCTGTGGCGATAATGAGGTCCTCGTCCACGTTGCTAGGTAGCCAAGCCAAAATTCAGTATACAGACAATGGTGAAAGGCGTTATGCGCTGCAGACCATCCAAATGCGTTCCACGCGTTGTAGCCCAGCACGGGCAGCCGCGCGACACCATTGTCGAGCGCGACCACTCGACTTGCGAGGAGCGCAATGGAGAGCGTGGCGAGGCGACGCATCATACTGCGCAAGCGAATGTGGGCTACAAGGGCCTTGCGCTACGGCCGAGCTCGCCGCACCATTCTTATATACTGGAGGTCGGCCCGGCCGTCGGGCAGTGTGTATCAGCTGAACAGAAGACCAGGACGTCATGGGAGTTGGCCATGGGAACTGCGACCAAGTACGACAACGCGGAAGTCTTAATACGGCGCGCTTCTTGCTCCGTCGTACAACGAATCCCGTCACGTGAATGGCAGAAGTACGCTCTTCACCTCCCATGGCCGGTGCCAGGTCACTCGGTGGGGCAAGCGCGTGTGCCGCGAGCATCTGTGTTCAGATCCCGCGCCATTGTTAGGGCAACAGCAAGGGTGGGTATACGAGTGAACCTGAGTTGTCCCGCGCGTGGACGTAGGCAACTCAGATGAGTCGGATCTAACATCGCAAACCTAGTAGTCATCTGACAAGAGACGGTCGACCAATGATCAATCAAGGAAAGAAGCTTCAAATCGGGCGTTGCTCACGGGCGTTCCATGATACCGAGGATTGGCCAACTGACAGAGCCGGGTCATGATGCCCAAAACGACGCCAAATATCGGGTGGCCATTATTTAGCTCAGAAAATCGATATTAGAACTGCCGAGCCAGAACAACCAGAAAAAAAGTTTCGGTCGGCGCGGTGGAAAAGAATAGGCTGGCAAGCGGAGTTCTAATTTTTGCATCCTCCTTGTCCTCCTGACCCCGCTTGTTCAAAACTGGCCACTACGGAAGTTACTCAACGATAGCTGGCGCTTCTTAACTTGAAATGAAATGGCGCTTCTTTACCCTTAAAGCTGGTCTTGTGTGTTTCAGTTGAATACGGTCGCGGTGTCCGCCCTGCCGATTCGGTTGGAAATAGTTGGGAAATGGAACGTCACTCATGTCGACTCTCAAGGCCTCCGTCAAGGCGCGACGCGCGCGCGCGTTTGATCTGGCCTGGCAAGCAAGCCTCCGCGTGGACGTGATCTGCTGCAACGAAAATGAATGCCTCTGGATCCTCTGGCACCTGCTGAAGCTCCAAGTAGCGCCACTGTGCGCATGCTTTCAAAGCCAATATGCATTTGTTTGACGGTGACGAACGGGTATGTCTATTGCAGCCGGAGCGCGGGTCGTGTCGTGTCGAGCTAACTCGCCGCGTTGGGCTTTAACCAGACCTGCGCCAGCTAAACTCGACTCCGTCCACCATGTCGTCCACCCTCACCGACGAGTTCCGCGCCCAGTTCACCGGGGATATCGTGACGCCCGCCGACGGCGCGGTCTACGACGCCGCCATCCAGCGCTGGGCGAAGAACGCCGCGCGCAACGCCGCGGTGGTCGTTTACCCGAAGTCCAATGCGGATGTCGCGCTGGCGCTGACGCTCGACCTCCCGGTCGCCATTCGCGGAGGCGGGCATAGTGCCAGCGGTGCCAGCTCCATTGAGGGGGGTCTTGTGATTGACCTGTCGCGATACTTTGATGGCGTGCGTGTCGATGCGGAGAATAAGGTCGCGTATTGTGGTGGAGGGTCCGTGTGGCGCACTGTGGACGAGGAGGCTATCAAGTATGGGCTGGCGACTGTTGGGGGCACGGTGAACCATACCGGTATGGAGCTCATATCTCCTTGTCGATCGTCGCTCAACGCTGACTGTACTTTTGAAGGTGTTGGAGGGTGAGTCTTCTCTCCGGCCCTGTTCGACATTGAGCTGAAGGGAGATACTCAGCTTGGCTCTCGGCGGTGGCTACGGCTGGCTGACGGGAAGGCACGGCCTAGTCGTCGATAATATCGTCCAGGTGAGCATACGCCCAGCCAGAGCCAATCTCACAACAGAGTCATCTCGGCCAACTCACTCTTCCAGGCCACCGTCGTCACAGCATCAGGCGAAACAGTCACGGCGTCCGAGACAGAGAACACCGAGCTCCTCAACGCCCTACGCGGCGGAGGGTGCAACTTCGGCATCGTGACTGGTATGTTCAAGTTTCAAATTCTCCTCGCGTTCTGGCAGCCGGCTTATTTGTCATTGTAGAATTCGGGTTGCGCCTGCACCCCCAAAGGCCGACCGTCTACGCCGGCATGATCATCTACCACGGCGACCTCGAACTGCTCGATCCCTTGCGGAACGCCCTGGCCACCTGGTGGGCTCAGGCGAGCGAGGATGAGGCGGCGCTCTTCGTCATTACCGGCGCGCCGGATGGAGGACCTGTATGTCCTATTGCAGTTGGCATCGGAGGGTAGGTTCCTGAACGCACTCGCAGCCGGTATATGTGGTTTTGGCTTTTTATAACGGCAGTGAGGAGGAGGGGAAGAAGCGCTTCAAGCCGTTCCTGGACTTGAGTGAGCAAGCTACGTTCCATGGCGTTATGCAGTCGCGGCTCACATCACGAAGACCCATTTCTGAACACCTTGGCGGAGGTCCCATACGAGAAGCTCAACGGCATCCAGGTGCGTCTGATCGCGGCAGCTGCAGGCGGTAATCACCTTCATAATCTAATCGCTTGTAGAACGACGGCTTCCCGCCCGGCAGCAGCTTCTACATGAAAGGCGCAGGCGTCGCGCTCGACGATCTCCTCCAGCCCGGCGACACGCGCCTGCGCGCCGTCGCGGAGATCGTCCGCGCGAACCACCCGCACGCCAGCGCAGTGCTCGAGTGCTTCCCGCTGGGTAACGTCATCAGGCGCGACCCGCAGGGCGCGCATGCGTTCCGCGGGCGCGCGACGAATAATATGGCGTTCATTATTCAGTGGACGGAGGGCGATGATCAGGAGAGGGTTGGGAGCGAGGCGCCGGAGGTTGCGAGGAGGCTTGCTGCTGCTGCTGGGGATGAGGGTATCTCTTATGGTAATTATGATGATGGTGAGTTCTTGAACTGATTTGGAATGAGAGTGCGAGACTCACAGAGTGTATGCTAGATCCCTCGGCCCGCAATGAGGCGAAGGCCCGTCATCAATTTGCAGACGCGTATGAGCGCCTTCAGCGCGTCAAGGCCACGTACGATCCAGGCTTGCGTTTCGACCGCTGGTTCCCAATCCAACACTCTCAGTCAAACAGAATTATTCTGTTTGAGGTTTCAAACTCACATGTAGGATAGTCCCAGAGGGCTTTTTATTTCATTTTACCCTGAGATAAACCTCTTCGGCGACAGCTCCGGTCGAGGCGCAGCCGGCGCTTATTGCCACAATGCGTCGCTCATGCCGGCCGCCGCGTCAAGCCCGTGCGCACCGTGATGATCGTGCTCCGGCACTGCCGCATCAGCTCGTGGACTCGTCTCCACCGGCGCTTAATAGCCTGGCCTTATCTCCGTGGTCAGCCGTGGGCTCGACGTGCATGACGGACGGCCCTGCGGCCTGCGCGGGCGCATTTCGCACATGCAGCTTGTGCATTTCGGTGTTCAGCCTGTACAGCTGTCACTTGCGCTTCAGGGCGGCGGTTGAGCAGCAGTCCGCGGAGTCTCGGCGTCGGTCGAGGATACGCTCATCATGAGACTGAGAACAGCGTCGGGCACCGGCCGCTCGTCGGATTTGGACGCGCGCCTTTTCTCGGAACGCGAGGTATGTCGTCTGTTGCTCAGCGCAAGGACACGGCCGACTGACCACCTCGCGCAGGCCGCAATCCGAGATTCCACCGCCCGCGACACGTTTGTCCGATCACTCACTCTGCACGGCATCAGTGCGGACGCCGGGATCGCTCGCCGTCACAACGTTGCGTGGCGCCGCCAACCATACACCGCCACCAACACGAACTCGCTGCAGCGCCGCCAAAACTCGGTGTCAGGCTCATCCATACGACTTGAGCGCGGTATCAAAGTGATATAGCGCTGCGCTGGACACTTCATCACCGGTGAGTAGTTTTCTTCCTTTTTCACGTCGACCCTGATTTCGTGTTCCAGGTCAATCGCGTACGTTCGGCCTGAAATTCGCCACTCTGTCTCGCACCACTATCATGGCCTTCAGTGCGTTCTTACACCGCCGTGCGTTGCGCCGTTCTGTCTGCAGACTGTATTTTGCTGACCCACAGATCGCGCTGTTTCGCGAGACCCAGGCCGCGAGCGCCTTTGCGGCGCTGGATATCGACAGCGGAATGACGGTCGAGCTACGCGCCGCGCGCGGAAGACGCGGACCTGCATGAAAAGTGCCCGGCGTACTTCTCAGCACTTTTTCCAGGCGCCGGTGACGACTCCGCATACCCTTGCAGACTCACGCGCTGCGCGGCCGCACAGGCGATCATCTCTATCCCGTTCCATCTGGGCAAACTCTGGCCCAACTACTCGTGCACTGCGCTTCGCACCGTACCGCTGGGCTCGAACCGCATCAAGACGCTGAGAATGGATCTCCCGCGCAGCGCCGGCCGTCCGAAAAGTCGGTGAGTCGAGTTTGTTCCCCTTCTTCATACCACGGCATGAGCTCGCATCCCCGGCTCTCCCGCCACCGCGGCCGACACCGCTGTATGAAGACCAGTCGCAGCGACTCCTCGACGGCGTGGGGCAGTGCTCCCTTCTGTCGGCTGTCGCATTGGGGTTGTCCGGACAGCTCCCGGCGGGTGTTTGCCCATAGCTATTCATTGCTACCTGACACTCCTGCTCCCCGCCGTCCATCGCACTCTGAGTACCCAGAATTGCTGAGAAATGTATTGTAATGCGCTTGACATCACCCGCGGTGTTGCTCGGGCTTCTTGAATATCACGGTGTTTCATCACAAATACATTGGATCATCACCGATCCTCAAGCGAGTGATCCTAAGCACTCAGCTTAGTGTAACGTGTTTCCACCAGCCTTGTGTGCCCGGCCCGAGTCTTTTTGTACGTCTGATGGATCCCGCGCAAGCTCAAGATGACTTGTGGCCAAAGAGCCTGTCTTAATCAAACCTATTGGCACGTTCCTAACCAACATCTTACCGTCCGTCCCGTAGTGTAATAAGTGAGCCTGGGGTAAGTACGAGAAGTGCATCATTCTCACGGTTTGATGAGAAGTGATTAATCGCGCCGACGTTAGATAACGAATAACGACATGCCATGAGTATTCTATTGTTCTGTCAGCCGTTGACCTGGTAACTGTTTTGATTGAAGGGAACAATCGTTCGATTGTCGGTGGCGGGTCGAGAATCCCGCGACTTTAAGCTCCGCTCTCGTCTCTCTTCCCCTTTCCCCACCCACGGTCATTCGAAGGCCGCGGCCGCTCGTCGTCGTCTTTTCGTGCATGGCCTGGGCAACGTGCTCTCCGCAACATTCAGCCTTCGTCGCCGTCGCTGCATTCGTAGCGGTGACCACCACCATCGTCGTCGCTGCATTTGCGGCGGCGGCCTCCGCTCTCTGTTGCCATCGCGCCATCCGGGGAAGATGCGGTCAATAACTTCTTGGCGAGGACGGCAGGGATGAGGCAATGAGGGTTGCGGATGCGACGTCGGCTGTGGCGGGACGGGTGGGCACCGGCACTAATGCCGTGCGCTCTGGCGTAATCGCGCGCACCGCAGGTGCTGGTGTGCAAAGACAGCGTGCGTAGACAATACATTCGGCACTTTGCTTTTTACTGACGATATCACCTTTTTTTTCTGTTCCATTTTCTCTCCGGACTCCGTGCACCGCCTTACAATCATGGAATTTACCCCGTTCTGGAATTTACACCGGTATTTACCCCAATCTCATTTTAATCCTCGTTTTTACTGTCGGCATTGGGGTTTAATCCGATTTACTTCGTTCTCTATCTGCATGTGGGGGAATGATCGGCGATTGTCTTTATCGGGATATTTGCATGCATCTTATCGTGACATACCCCGATTTACCCCGATCGCCGCGACTTGGTGCGTATCCCGGTATATCCTCGTCTGGCTCCATCTCACCCCCGTGTTTATCCGGGTTTACTTTATCTTGCTGTACTCTCCCGCTTGCCACTGTATATACCCGTCTTGTGTATATCCTGGCCTAACCCTCAATAAAATAATTCCGATGAGGCTTGAAGCCACTTGAGAATAATCCTAAGTTGACTGAGGAGGCTCCCCAATCGTACCCAAGGCATAGGATTTGGATCCCATTCAGAGTGCCTGGCGTTATCCTTTCCTACAAGTTGTATTAGACCTTGCGCGCGTCCCTTGTTTGAACGTTTGAACAGTGACTCGAAGACAGAAAGCCGGGAAGGAGAACGGATCGCGGAGCTCGAAACCGCGTCGCGTCACTTGTCCTCCTAATCACGAGATCGCCTGGCATTGACAAGCTCATTGCATTACCATGCCTGCTCAAGCGCTGCGCCTGGGGCCCCCGGTGACGCGCTCTGCGACAGCGCTAGTCGGCTCCGACTCTGGACACAGGTCTTTTTTAATTTGACACTCGCTGCTGCTCGCTGCCACGGCTTCTGTGTTTTTCCCACTGTTGCTCTCGCATGTGCAGCTGCCCATCGCTCCAAGTAAACATTGCCGGCATGACTGGCCAGACTGTATGCCTTCCAAGTCATATGCAATGATGTTGCCTGCCAGCCTCTGTGACGCTGCGAAGCGCGCACCGTCCGCACTCGACTCATCGGCCGTACCGTCGCCATGCTTGCGCGTGCTGTCTACCTTTCCATTAGGCACTCTTTGTCGCTTGGAGGCTCTCTGAATCGCTGATTCACGGCGACTACGAACATCGCTGGCGACTCGCGAGGAAACCAGCGACGAGGAGCAGGCTTCATGGCGGAAGACAATGACAAAAGCGCGAGTTGCGCGACTCTTACCCGTCTTTCCAGCCTCATATTAATCTGGTAGATCATGAATGACCCAGGTTATCCGATTCGTGACTACTCTAACAGGCTTCTAATAGTGTGGCCAGTGCACAATGCTGGAAAATGGACCAACCGCGCAACTGTTGTCGGGACCAGAGACTCTATAGCAGTCCAGTAAGCTTATTCCAACCGTTATCAAGAGCTGTCCTAATTATAGCGGCGTAACAGGGGCGTCCAGTCTCACTCCGGCTGCCGTCGCTACTCTCATCGCCGAGTTCGCAGGACGCCCACTGAGTCCTCGAACTCTCTGTACGGCCGTTGAGCACGGAGATCAGCACGAAACGCCGGATTCTTAGCCTTATCGCAGCTCGGAGTTGACAGCTGTTTCCTTATCTCTGACGCCGCCATGCGCATCCTGCCCCGCGAAACCGACAAGCTCCTCCTGCACCAGGTATCGTCTGAACGCCTAAATCCTGCCTTGCAATGCTTATCGAGCGCGTTTGCAGGCGGGGTCGCTTGCGCAGAAGCGCCTTGCGCGCGGGCTGAAGCTGAACCTGGCCGAGGCGACGGCGCTCATCGCTTCTGTTCTCCAGGAGCGCATTCGCGATGGCCAGCACTCCGTCGCGCAGCTCATGGACCACGGCAAGAAAATTCTTGGGCGGCGCCACGTGTTGTCCGGCGTTCCTAGCTTGCTGCACGAGATTCAGGTCGAGGGGACGTTCGTCGACGGGTATGTCGCGCGACAGCTTCCTGCCGCATTTATTGATCCTGCTCCAGCGTGTTCTTGGTCACCGTGCACGACCCCATCTGCTCCAACGACGGCGACCTTGCTGCCGCGCTGTACGGCTCGTTTCTGCCCACGCCGTCGCAGGACGCGTTCCCGCTCGACGAGCCCGACGCGTATAGCAGGAAGAATGCGCCAGGCGCGGTGAAAGTGCTCAAGACGCCCATCGCGCTCAACAAAGGCCGCCGGCGCATCAAGCTGCGCGTGACGAACAACGGCGAGTGCGTACCAAAGCGCCACCGAGCGCGTCGAACGCACCTAACCCAGCGCCCGTAGCCGCCCAATCCAGGTCGGCTCGCACTACCACTTCATCGAGACGAACGCGCAGCTCTCGTTCGACCGCGCGCGCTCGTACGGTATGCGCCTGGACATCCCCGCGGGCACCGCCGTGCGCTTCGAGCCCGGCGACGTCAAGACCGTCGCGCTGTGCGAGATCGCCGGCGCGCGCGTCGTCAGCGGCGGGAATAATCTCGCGAGCGGCCCTGTGGACGTGGGGCGCGTGGACGATGTCGTCCGCGCGCTCGTGCAGCGCGGCTTCGCGCATGTGCCCGAGCCTGGTGCGGCGGAGGTCGGGGAGGACAGGACGATCAGCCGCGAGAGCTACGCGGCGATGTTCGGGCCTACCACCGGCGACCGTGTGAGGCTGGGCGACTCGCCGCTGTGGATTGAAGTTGAGCATGACTTTGTGCGTGAATCCCTTCCCTGCGGCTGGTGCTGATGTTGACGGTGATATGGCAGACGGTCTACGGCGACGAGTGCAAGTTCGGCGGCGGCAAGGTCATCCGCGAGGGCATGGGCCAGGCGACGGGCCGCAGCAGCGGCGAGACGCTCGACCTGCTCATCACGAACGCGCTCGTGGTCGACCACTCCGGGATCTTCAAGGCGGACGTCGGCGTCGTGCGCGGGCGCATCGCCGCGCTCGGCAAGGCGGGCAACCCGGACGTCATGGCCGGCGTGCACCCCGCGCTCGTCGTCGGCGCCAGCACGGAGGTCGTCGCGGGCGAGGGCCTCATCCTCACCGCCGGCGCCGTCGACGCGCACGTGCACTATATCTGCCCGCAGCAGGTCACCGAAGCACTCGCCAGTGGTACGACGACGATGATTGGCGGTGGCACGGGGCCGAGTGCGGGCACGTGCGCGACGACGTGCACACCGGGGCCGTGGTATATTGAGCAGATGCTTAAGGCGACGGATCATATGCCGATGAACTTTGCGTTCACTGGTAAGGGCAATGACGCGGGTACGAAGGCTGCGGAGGAGGTTGTGCTCGCTGGCGCCGCTGGGCTCAAGTTGCACGAAGACTGGGGCACGACGCCCGCGGCGATCAAGGCTGCGCTCGATGTGGGCGACAAGTTCGATGTGCAGGTTAACATCCACACCGACACCCTCAACGAGTCCGGCTTTGTCGAAAGTGCGTTCACTTTTGGTTCTTGCAAGGGCATTAGCTGATGGTATTTAGGCACGATTGAGGCATTTGGAGGACGTACGATACACACCTATCACACCGAAGGCGCGGGCGGCGGCCACGCTCCAGACATCATCGTCGTCTGCGGCCTGGACAACGTCCTGCCGAGCTCGACGAATCCCACCCGCCCCTACGCGCGCAACACGCTGGACGAGCACCTTGATGTCTGTCCTCTCCTTCCTCCCATTTAATACTGTCTGCACAACTGACAGCGCGAAATAGATGCTGATGGTCTGCCACCACCTCTCGCGCGCGATCCCGGAGGACGTCGCGTTCGCCGAGTCGCGCATCCGCGCGGAGACGGTCGCCGCGGAGGACGTGCTGCACGACGCCGGCGCGATCTCGATGATCAGCTCGGACTCGCAGGCGATGGGCCGCGTCGGCGAGGTCGTCGCGCGCACGTGGCGCACCGCCGCCAAGATGCGCGCGCTGCGCGGGCCGCTTGCTGAGCTCGGCGATCGGGAGGGATGCGATAATGGACGCGTGAAGCGCTATGTGGCGAAGTATACTGTTAATCCGTGCGTCTGCGTTGGTTTCTTTGAGCGTTTGGGCGTTGGGCGCTGATGGGAGATGGGGGTGTGAAGGGCGATTACACATGGGATTGCGCATCTTGTGGGACAGGTCAAGGCGGGTACGTTGGCTGATCTTGTACTATGGCGCCCGGAGAACTTTGGCGTCAAGCCTGAGATGGTGCTCAAGTCCGGTGTCATCGCCTGGGCGGCGGTGCGTCGTCCTTTCGTTCCCCTTTTAGCCGGGCGGTCACTCACTTCCCGGCGCAGATGGGCGACGCGAACGCCTCGATCCCGACGGTGCAGCCCGTGTACGGGCGCCCGATGTGGGGCGCGGAGCCCGCGGCGGCCGCGGCGAACAGCGTGGCGTTCGTGTCGCGCGCGTCCGTCGAGGCGGGCACCGTCGCGCGCTACGGCCTCGCGAAGCGGCTCGAGCCCGTCGTGGGCTGCCGCGCGGTGCGCAAGCGCGATATGAAGTGGAACGACCGCACGCCGAAGATGCGCGTCGACCCCGAGACGTATGAGGTCTGGGCGGACGGGGAGCGGGTCACTGTTGCTGCGGCGGAGACGTTGCCGTTGACCAGGGCGTATAGCTTGTTCTGAGTTCTGATGCTGTTGGTGTATGGAATATGAAGATATCAAGTGTACTTGTAGGCATCCTCAGCGTTGTGAGTAAAATATGAGCTGGTTTCGACTTTCAGTCGTGTGTTGTTGCAAGGTTTGAGTGCTGAGTTATACTGTACCTACCCATGTTTGCCTTGCTGCGCAGTCTGACGCTGGTCTGACGAATCATATCTGATAAGCACCGATTGTCTGAATCGGAGATGAACCCGCGTCTGACTTGACTTCCTTCTTCCCCCCAACTTTCTTGCAGCTATGCTGTCCGGTCTGTGGTCCGGCGTGACCCTTGAAGTCGTGTCTTACCAGGGCGTTGTCTTTCTGCCTCCGCCAGAGAGGCAGAGCATGGAGGACGACCCGCCGTTGCTCTATGGCGATGTATTTCTTCGTCTTACACGGCCTAGATATGTGGACAGGATAATTGTACGCCATTTGACGATATATAGTCTTCTCATCCCTGGGCGCAGGTACGTCGACTTGCTCGTCTAACCGTCTTCTCTGCGTGTCTGACCAGAACGGCAACGCATTCGTCAGCGCGGAGCGCGGAACCCTTCAGGAAGACCAAACCGAGGTCCTCATCAATTCCCACTTGGAGAAAGGAGAGCACAGGTGAGATGTTGCTTTGTTTTTCTTTGTATATGAATAAAGCGCTCACTTCAGTCAGTTTTCAGTGGTGTATATACCTCCCGCGAACGACTCTGCCGTACGAACGAAATGCCTACGGAAGAGTCGAACACCGTCTCCTTGCCAGCGTCCCCAGTGCTGCCTTTCTAGGACGCGAGCTCGAGGCGTCGAGTATTGTTAAATTCGTCGCAGACCTCGCGCAGTACGTCGTTTTGCCCCTCGATTCAGCGCTCAGTATTGCTGATTTTCAGGAGCGAAGACCTCCGATATGAAAGACGCATGGATGGGTTCGTCGGGGATCTTGGGGTACGTCTTCGATCAACTTTGAGTTCATTCGATGCGGGTAGCTCGTCTGACAGCGCTCTGACAGACGTATTTAGTGGGTATCAAGTCCCCATGCATGACCGTGGGCGGGCTCCTTCAGTTCTTCCTCGAACTTCCATGCGTGCCCGCAGAAGTGCGCCTGCACATCGCTACTCTCCACATTCGGCAGAGCTTCGAGCTCACTTCTCCAACCGACCCAGGGGTTTCAGCGCAGGTCCCATTTCAGACAATCTACATCGCGAAACTCGACCATACGACTCCTCGCGCGCACCCCAACGGGAAACCGCTAGTCGAGCCGCAAGTCCTGATTACTGCCAACGCGCGCCCGCATTATGAGTCAGACCCGACGCGGTTGCTGGCAATCGTCCCGGCGGGCGAGTCGTTCCAGATGTCATACCTCGCGCGCCTGCCCGGAGACGGCGAGTTGCGTCCGACAACGCGCATTGGAGGCGTCGCGTGTCCCATACGCGTTTCGCACGAGCTGCGCCTGGAGATTCGGTATTGGACTCCGGGGAGCAAGGAGCGCGTTGTGCGGATGGCGCAGCCGGTTTCGTTCGCTTCTGTACGTCCAGTTGCCTCATGCACCCTGAGAAACTTGTCGCTGAAAGTGAATTTGTTTTGCTTTAGTGCTGCTGCTTGGTGGAAAGCATGAACTTGCCGGACTACAAGGTGAAGGGGACGGGATCAACGTTTCCGCAGGACGGTCCGTCGCTGCAACGCCTCATCCAGCAGTGCGCGTGCGAGAAATCGACGACAGAGCTACTTGCGCTACACCGTAAGGATATTGTCGAGACAAGAGCACTTACCAGCGCGACGGAGAGCGAGGATGGGAGACAGAAAGCGGTTTATGTAGCGCACGGACATGGCGAGGGACACGTGTAAAATGAGAGCTCTGATAACAGGCCAGAGCATGCAGACAGTCTATATTGGGTGGACGCCGTCGATGCACGCGATGAGTACTGTACCTTCCACACCTCGGGGGTACGCGGTGAATGGCGTGGCAGCCGCCGGACTGTGTTCAGGGTCCGTCATCGCTGCCGTCAACGATGACCGGAACGAGAGCTCGTACTTTTCGGAGTACATAAGCTGGAGGACAATCGACACGACCAAGCGCGCGGAATCACAATGAAAAGGAAAGGGCGTTTCATAAGACAAGACGAGATTAGATGACATGGACGACCCGCGCATTGAACGCGAGAGATGACGCAGTGTTTTCACCTGGCAGGGCAGTATCGTCAGTATAAAATCTTCGTCGAATTAAGGGGAAGGAAAGGAGCGTGAAGGTATATGGTCAGAGAACCGGGTCTCGTCGCCGCCCTCGCGGGCATCGGACGGCACTTCCTAAATGTGTCCGGTAGAATCATCTTGTGTGCGGGGAGTAGAAGGAATGGTAGGGCGCAAAGAGTATGAGCAAACGTACCACTGGTATGGATGAGGCTGCGGCGGGCGGGCGGAAGGAAGGAAAGAGAGCGCGAAAATTGTTCAAGCTCCGCCGTCCCTTTTCTGCCGTCGCGCTCACCTCCGTTTCCGGGCTCGGGTTTTGGGCTTTCTGATTTTTTGGGCTCTCTCTGGTCATGTCGCTTTCGCGTAACTTAATCAGTGCTCAGACTGCTGTTGCTCGATCGCTATGCGCCTCTAGTTGTCTTTCTAGACTGGGTTCTAGTCGCAACAGCAGTCTCGGCTGCCCTCCGAGTGGCTCCCGTCTATTCCGCTCAAAGCGCGGCGACCCTCTTGTATATGCCGCTGAGGACGTGCCTTCTCCTCGCGAATTGGCAGCTACGCGTGATCGCGATGATACGCCGAGACGTCCTCCACGACCGCCGGACGCGCCTGTGCTCTCGGCGCACGAAATCGACCAGCTGGCACGCAGTGGGAAGCTGATTCTCGACCCGCCGTACATTACTGCGTACCTGAAGCGCAAGAGGAGTGCTCAGCCCCTCGCGGTGGTTATGCCGCTTGTCGAGGAGCTCATGTCGCATGGCTTCGAGGCGAACGCGTTCGTCATTGGCGTCCTGCTCGGGCGCGACGTCTGGCGCCCGAAAACCGTGCTCGAGCTCGGGTCCCTTCTGCGAGTGAAGCCCAACAGCATCAACTGGAGCCAGGCGATCAACAACGCTCTGCGTATGCAGGGGCAGCTCTCTGCGCTCGAGGTCTATCACGCTGCGCTGGAAGAGGGCGCGAGGCCCGAGATGAGCGCGGTCAACAATATCGTCCACAGCCTGATCACGCGCACGCCATTCTACCGTCCTGATGCGCGTGCCATCCGACGAGCGTTTGAGATTTATAGCAGCCTGCTCGAGGAGTGGGGCGAGCACGAGGATGATAGCCGCCTCGAGATCACGAACCTGTTGACTGCGCTTGCCGGTACGCATGCCGTCCCGACGAGACGCAAGGATATAGCGTACCTGCTGGACACTATGAAGCACCACGGCGTCCTATACCTCTCGAATAAGACTCTCTCGGACGCCGTAGAGGGGATATATCGCGCAAAGAACTTCGACGCGGCCGTGGATGCTGTCTGGAACACCCCCGGGATGCGTAGCGCGACATACCAGGAGCACATGGCGCTGCTGGGCCGCATCGTGCGGCTGCGCTTCAAGGAGCGCAGCTCGCTGCCGTTCGACGCGCTCATGCGGTACCTGAACAACATCAAGCGGAGCGGCGACGAGCTCGAGCACGATGCCTACATGATTCCGCTGGGTTCGTACGCCAAGGCCGGCTCGCAGCTGCAGATCGAAGAAGAGGTAGACGCCTTAGGCGGGCGCGACGCGGCGCACGCGCACTTAGCCCTGCTCCGGGACGACCTCGCCGCGCTCGAGCGCTACATCCGCGCGCGGTTCGACGCGGAGCTCGCGGACGTGCGCACGCGCGGCGCGCTGCTGCTCGCGTACTCGTGCGTCGGGCGCTTCGACACGGCGCTCGATCTGTGGGCGGGCTACCCGCGCCCGTCGGCGGACATGCTCAGCACGATCCTCGTGTCGTGCCGCGTGCACAAGCGGCTGGACGTCGCGCGCGCCGTGTGGGCCGGCGCGGCCGCGCGCGGCATCGTGCCCGACGGGAAGGCATACGCGGCGTGGGCGGAGTGTCTCGCGGACAACGGCGCGTGGGCGGAGGCCGTCGCCGCGCTCGACGACCGCTGGCCCGCGGACCCCAACGCCACGCGCACCGCCATCCGCATCCTGCGCGCCGTCAGCCCGGACCGCACGCTGCGCCGGCGCATGCTCACCGCGATGCCCGAGGTGTGGCGCAATCCCGTCGTAAGGGAGAATTACGACGTCTCGTGGGAGCAGCGGCGCGAACGCATGGTGCAGAAGCTGTTGAAGGACCTTGAGGTCAGGGCGCCGCATACTGCGAATTTACGCTGATAGCCCTTGTCTGTGCGACTGCCATGCCTGAGCTTCGTCGGCTATCCGGCGCGCTCAGTATACTGTAATGTGGGAATTACACGTTTCGCCGCCGGGTGGTTCGCGACCCCTCACGCGACCAGTTACGACACCGCAAGAATGCGAGTTTCGCACCTATTCGTGGGCCTTGTTGCGCTTTTCGTGCGCTGTGCCAGCCCAGACTCCACATTGAACAAGGATGTGTTGCACAGTACACATGTAAGTACGGACAAGGAGCATTCACTCCTTCGGCAGCTTCGTCAAATTAAACTGCACACCAGCATCGATGATCTCGAGCACAAGCTTAAGCTCCTCCTCGTCGCGGGGGGTGAACACCAACACGAGGCCGGGGTCCATGCCGAACCTGCTGGCCCTGCCGGCAAGGGGGAACGGCGCGGCCCAGCCCTTGGCGATGAGCGCGCCGGCGTCGCGCGGCGGGAGCGAGACGTGCGCCGAGCCGTCGTCGACGTGCACGTGCAGCCGGTCGTGCGCGTGCAGCGGCGCCGCGGCGTCCGCGCGCTGCGAGTACAGCGCGGTCGACAGCATGCCCTCGCGCCGCGAGCGCGCGAGGAGGAGGTTGTGCGTCGTCGCGGCCGCGCGCAGGCGCGCCTCGAGCGCCGCGGTGTGCTCGGGCGCGTGCAGCTGCGGGATGTGGCGGTTCGGGAAGGGCCTGAGAGTGAGAGTGTGGGCGAAGCGGTGGTTTGCCGGTATAGTGGTGAGGATCTACTACAGGACCCAGGATGAGACGTACCATTTGGGCATCTGCGGCAGCGGCCCGCGGCGATGGGGGAAATCTGCGCGGAGGAAGGTGGTGGTGTCCTCGCTCTGCAGGAGCTGCGCAGCGTATCCTTTGCCTCTGCAACCGCAACCACAACGTCAGCATTCAGTTTAATTCGGGGGGGGGGGGGGGGGGTTCATGCGACTCGGAAAGCATTAACTTGAAAACGCACGGGGAGGTCCAGCGGGCGATATACACCAGCGGGTAGATGAGCGGCTTGATCATGAAAGGGACGTTGTACGCGAACTGCGACCACGCGCGGAAGTCGGCGGCCGTCTGGACGGCGAGCACGACGCCCGCGCCCGCCGCGGCGGAGACCAGCGCCAGCGTCGGCGGCGGCATCTGGAGGAAGGAGGACACGGCGTCGTTCACGACTTTCGACATAGTATGTTGCGGGGAGGGGGCGGGGAACGCTGATGGGTTCAAGTGGGTGACCTGGAAGATGTGGACGATGCGCATTGCGGCCTTTATATTAGTACTGAGTCCTGTCGGCAGATCCTACGCGTGTCCTCGGCAACGGGTCTGTTGGAGCAATTAGTATACGACATACCCATTTCGAGATCAAAATGCTTATCTGATAGTGCTTATAACGGACAGAATCGCGGCTGCGGCACAGCGCAACGCGCAGGATCGGCCGTGGCGGTGCCAGATGCACGAACGCGTGTAAGAATTGCTGAGTCACGCCGTACATACTGGTTGCTGTACCCGTACTGCTGCGTACAGACCGGCTGGGAACGAGCAAAGAGTATGAAAATCGCCTGCGTCTCATCATTACCCCGGAATGACCGAGCAGACGTCAAAATTGTGAGGGAGTCGGGCCGCGGGCGCCACGTCGACTGCCCATTGTGCTCTGGATCTACTCCATACTAACCTAGACGGTCTATTCGTGTTACAATGGGAAGGTACGTGCGCTTGGTCACTTACTTTGCATGACGCCCACTCAGTACTTTCCTCAGGCTGCGCGCGCTCTTTTAACCCGCTTTCGTTTGCTCTCAACTCGCGTGTAATGTAGACGCGCCGAGGGACATCCTCACCTTGCCTGCCTGTAAAGCATGCATGAATCAATGCTAGACTAATTATTTTTACTACATTATAACTGGTGAACGAATCACGGATCCGATGAATGACATACGAGCCTTGGGACTCGGAGAGGCCGGAGATCTAGACGCGCAAGCTCACGAAGCTTTGATTGTTTGTCCGAGTCAAGCGCGGCCGAGCTCGTCAAGCACCCAAGCACTCAAGCTCGGCAACTTGACGAGCTCGCCAGAACAAAATTAGGCGAACCTTTTGTGTTAATATACGAGCTTGAGTCGCTTGAGTGCTCACGAGGCTCGACGAACCCCGTGAGCAAAAAGCAACTTTGCTGATGTTGATGTTGGTCGACATCGCCTCAGGGGCCACGTCGGGAGCGCGAGCGGTCGGTTCATCGCAGTCGTAGCGACGCGCGTGGAGGCAATCGGTCTCGCGGCACGCGAGCGGCGCTGTGATGCCATACTTATGTCGCGCTGCCGTTCAGAATTCGTGTGGCGTGGGCGGCTGGCCGCTGTATCCGACGGCCGACGCGCAGAACGTCGACATCCGTGCAGAGGTGGCACGCCCACTGAATTCGAAGCTTCCACCCCGTGCCAGCCGACGACGCGTACTTGGCCCGTGAGGCGGAGGCGAGAGTGCCTACGGTACAGTATCATCATTTGACAGTACTTACTGTATGCAAGGGGCCGTCAGAATTATATTTTAGTATATACCGTCAGAATTTTCCGCAAGCCTGAGCTCGCTGGACTAACTAACTATATGACGTCACTATTACCCAAAGCGGTAACTCCGCTGTCACCGAGTTGGCTCCGAGCTGCCAAACTGCCCGCCGCAGTGTCATCCCACTGTCAGAAGACCTGACACACCACTAGCAACTGGCAAGGGCTACCAATTAATCTACCTTGAATATAAGGGACTATGTCTTCAACAGGGGCCCACTCCTTACTGTGTCTGCCAGGGCATCTCAGGACTGTCCCAGGGGCAGAAGTAGTATCAAGCAGAATTTTTTGCAACGGCCTGACGGCCGGACTAACTAACTAACGGTATATCACGGGATCAATTCCTGACCGCCCCTTGACTGTATGCCCCAAATAAAGCACTTTTCAAAATTGTTGTATTTTATTTTATTTTTGCCAGTTTCTCTTTGCATAGAGTAAAGAAAAGAATGGGAGGGATGCCGACTCGGATGGTCGGTTCAAGTTGGCAGTTTCCGAAAATTCGAATTGACGCGCGTGGGAGGAGCGAACACGGTCCAAAGTCCGACCCGCCCGCTGCATCTGCATCTGCATAGAACCCGCTGCGCACTATTTTGGCGCGAAGTAAGTGCTGCGCGGGCGCTCGGGCATCCTGCGTGTGCGCCTGTTATCCCGATATCGTGCTTGGCGCAACGTTGTACGCTGGCCCTGGACGTCTTCGCGATCGGTGCGGGCCACACGTGATACGGACAGTCTTGGTGCGCGATACTTAAAGGGCTCGCCGCATGCGCAAACGAGGCGCGGAGGGTCGGGTGAGCGCCGCGCTGGCAGTGGGTCACCCGCCGGCGCAGAGGGACGGCCGACGAGCGTCACCGTGACGGTGAGGTCACTGTGACTGCATCCCGGCGCTGCCGTCTAACTTTTGCTCGCGCGGCGAGTACGGCGTGGACTGTCACGGTCGCGGGGCTCCCACACGCGCGCAGAATGGCGGCACCCGTGCACGCTTCGCTCCGAGTCCTCCTCAAAGCTTCTACGCCGTGCGCTGCCAGCCGACGACGCGGCGAACTTCATGCACTTGTAATTAAAGGCGAAGGCGACGTGGCCGTTGATTGACTCGGAGGCTAGCGGCGCAGCTGCAAATTGAAACTTCCGAGTCGGAGGGCCGTGTGACGAGCCCCCGGGAGTGGCATGATACGCAGAGTGCAGTTCGCGAGACAGCGACCACTGGCAGCAGGTTCTACCTCATGCGTCACTGTGGATTCCGCACAGTGTCGATGAACGGCTCCGAGGCGAGCAGACTGAGATAATATGCAACAATGATACGGATACAGTAATGCGTTTCATCGCTGATCTGGGGTACTTACGAGCTGCCCGCGAACTCCTGTCAGATCAACTCAAGAGATCATCTCTCCGCGGACACCGCGACGTCGGAAATGAGTCCCATGTCCCAAGAATTGCAAGTGGGATATCGTTAGGGATAGGCAGTGATCAGGACGGATAGGATCCTCAGACCTGACGCATTGTGGTAACAGTAGCTCAGAAACGACCGGTGGTTATCGTGCTGATCGTGCTGACTCTCTGATCAGTCTGATAACCCGCCCCACCGCAGGCGATGAAAAGTACTGGAGCAGCGGCACGCGCTACTCAAGTCTTTCTACACTGCTCTCTACACCCGCACTTACTTACTTTACTTATGTACCTTTCATACAGGCCAACTTGTAACCTACTGCATCTGATATTCATTCATTACACTTATGTAGTATTAATGTCATGTTTGAGTCTTGAGTTGCCTTCATCAGCGTTGGAGCCGCAGCCCCACGCGCGCTTGCGTGGGGTTGGTCCCTCCCGAGGGGCCTTCCATTCACTCATGTTTTAAGCGCGACCGACGGCTGTTAGAACCTGGTCCGTGCGCAGCGTTGCAGTGAGGTATTGCATACGCGTGGGGAACGTCAAATTCAGTATCCGCAAACGGAGTCACGTGATAACATAGATGTTATGCACCAGGATAAATGGACTGCTCTGAGGGCATTGCGATAGCTCCACATAGGTACCGATATGTGCTGATCACTCGCCGCGAGTGGGTTATCACTGGTTATCTGCCATTTTCGGGCTGACGCTTGCTGATCAGCGGTTATGAGAGGCTACAACCGCCCCGCAGCCTCTGACCAGAGGCTACAACCGCGTCAGCAGGAGTCAGCCCCGATAACCCATTTGCAATTCTTGGGACACAATCTCCGGCAGTGATGGATGCACAGGTGACAGCGCATACAGTATACCTGTGATGAGTCGACAAGCCGGAATAAGCTTTTGAGTGCCTGTCAACAAAACCAGTACTGTACATATTTAGACTGCAGGGAGCTGTTACAGTAGACGTCGGACAATCCCAGTGGCGGCGGCGGCGGGTCGGCGGCGCTGACCAGTGACTCGCGATCGGACAATCCGTGCGTATCTGGCTCGGAAGCAGAACGCGATTGCATTTTGGGGGTGGGTTGATTGCCGAGCACCGTGACCGCACACGCGCGTTCTCCGTGTTTCAGGCGCACACATGCGGACTCCGCCCGGCCGCCTCTTCACCTTCACCTCTGGCCCCCCAACCCCGCCGCTCCTTTGTGACTTGTCTCCGTTCTCCTCCTTAGGCTTGCGTGGCGCCGTTGCGTGAATGTCGCGCCGCGCGCTCAAACGCGTCTGGAAGCCCGTACACGCCGTGCGTCGCATTTTCCGTCTTTTCTTTTTCTTTTCGTTGAAACCGTGAGCAGCATGCAGACGCGCGCATCCGGATCCACGACTCGGCAGACTCGCTGCCGCACGCGGCGCTCGTGCGCGCAGACCGGCCGACGTTCGACTGCCCGCGCTGCGGCTGGCAGAACGACCGCGCGCCGTTCTGTCTGTGGTGTCTGTGCCAGGACGAGGGCGAGTTTAAGGCGAAATGGCAGCGCCCGCTGCGGCGTCGCATTACCTCGCCGTCGCTCGTCTGTCCCGTGCCGCCGACGCCGCCCGCAAGGCGTCCGTTCTCGTCGCCTGCTCCGCCGTCCTCCTCTGCTCCTCCTGCCCCGCCTATCTCTCCCCCGCCTACCACTACTCCTACTTGTCCCGCCACCGCTGATGACTCTAATTTTAATGGCCCACCTGCAAATGTTGTTGATACCACGTACATGTCCATACCACCTCCGTTCCCCGTTACGACTACCCTTACCGCAACTACTACTATTACGTCTGCTGCACCCGCTCCTTGCACCCCGCCCTCTTCCCCGCTCCTTTCGACGACGAACCGTGTACGATATCCGTCCGCCGCTTCCTCCCTTGCCCCATCCCCGACCGCGGCTTCTCCACTACCCTGGCCGCCCACTGCCTCTTCCGCTTCGACTTCCCAGACCCAATCTCCGCCGCTCAGCCCGACTTCGACTAAATTCTCCGCGTATGTCTCGCGCAAGACTGCCGAACGCGAGGTGCGTCGTCTCACGTTTCGTTCGTTCTTCTTGCTCTTTCGCCCCTCCCAAACGTCTCATTTCCCCCCTGTCAATTGCATTTCTTTTTTGCTCGCCTCTTATTGCCGTTCTTGTTGCCTCTTTATCCGTGATTACTTTTCGCCACCGACTGTTGCTCTGATGAGCTCCCACTCACAGCGTCTCATTCCCCCTGTCCACTGCATTTGGTCTTCACCCTTCATTACTCTCATCCATGATTCCTCTTATAACCTCTCACTCTTACCCTCTCTTTGTGCCGACCCTTAAGGACCAAGCATGTACACAGTCGCGCCGCCTGTGATGTTCCTGTCCTGAAACCCACGGCGAGTCGCAAACGCGCGTGCACCGCCGGGGAAACGCTATGCTTTACGCAGGTGTAGCGTGGCACTCCGGGCGTCGGCGACCCCCTGGCGCTGCCAAGTTCTCTCTTATCCTCCTTTTTGTGACCGTGCTCACTTTCTCGTACTCATATTTATGCCCGTTCTTTCATGCTCCCACGTCGAGTTCCGCGCCCCGCATGCATCTTGTCTTGGATTTATTATTTTTTCACCGCTCGTTTGTGCCTGCCACTTGTTTTGTTCTCATCTTATTCCATCTTTGCCCTCCACACCGTCTCCGCTCGCTAACACTCTCGCACATAGGCGCGCATGCACCGCATAGCGGAATGCGCGAACGCCGCAGCCGTGACACTCGACATCAGCGCGCGGCCGACGTCGCCACTCGCACCCCCTCCCGCGCCGGGCGCCATCGCGCTCGGCCACTTACTCCCCATCCCGGGCAGTTTGCGCATATCGAACATTCCGCCTGGTGGCGGTGGTGGTACGAGCGTTGCGGGAGGGTCGAGGACGAGTTTGGATTTGCGGAGTGTACGGAGTCGCGAGGTGCGTCTGTCTCGCGGAGAACAGGAAGAAATGTTGACGAAGACTGCAAAGGCGGACTCGTTATACTCGCCCGCGCGCTCGGTCGCCTCGCGCTCGTCCGCCGGCGTCGGGCTCGGCGGTGGCGGGAGGAGGAGTCGGAGTGTGCATCGCCGCGGAGTACGTAGCCTCTCTTTTTATCCGATCATGAGCATACAGCTGCACGCCCACGAGCTCAACAGCGTGCTGTCGTCCTTCTCCCGCGCGCGCGAGTGTGATAACAGCCTTCTTTGAGGGCTGCATACTCGCGCGCGCTTGCTACGAGCGGCATACGGCATGCTGCATGCGTCGTGCGGGCGCGCGCGCTGTCCACACTTGGGCCCGCGTCCTTCTGAAGCCTCCTTCATTTTACCTGCTTGCTGACCCTCTTCCTCTCACATCTTTCAGGAATCCTCGCAATATTCACTCGCACCTCCCCTCCCGTCGCCCGCGGAAATTTCAGACGAAGACGCCGACGCGGACGAAGAACTTCGTACGCCGCAATCCCTGCGCGGACGCGGACGCTCGCACTCGGACGCGACTGCCGGCCGTGGCAAACGCGCCGCCGCGACGGTCGGGAAGTTCTTCCGCCGCATGGGCGGTGCGATGCACATCCCGCATATGCCGCACCGTGATCGCGGACGGGAAGACGCTCAACACGCGCGCGAGGATGGTGGAGAGCGTGCTTCAGCGGTCGCGCCTGGCGAGGGAGAACGCGCGGGAGCCGGCGAAGCAGGAGGAATGCGTGACGGTGTTGCAGCTGCTGAGCCTGGTGGTGGGATTAGCGCGAAGTCTGGCGTTGGCCGGTTGTTGGAGTGGACGTCGGCCGCGTGGGGGCGGCGTCGGCGGCGGTAATGGATTTGTTTTGTTGTTGTCATTGAATGCTCTGCATTGACGTTGTGAGGGTGGCCCTAAAGACGTGATCATCAAGCTCCACGCTCGAGAGTGAGCTAAACCAGCGTCAGAAGCAGCGTTAGGACGCTTCAGCTCAATGCCTCAGGCAACGATATAGCGTCTCGAATTTGTGGGCATCATTGCAAGTGAGGTGCGGTCTCGGTAAGGTCAATGCACCATGTATTCTGCTACGTGCTGTATTTCTGCATCGAAGTCGGACCTTCAATTGCGCGTCAACTCCGCTCTCGCTCGTTCTTTGGGTTTCGGGCGGTACATCCGCCCGGCTTCGCGCGTCACTGAGTCTCTAGACATGTGCAAGGTAGTGCGCGTTGCATGACCGCCGTTGTCTTTCGCAACGTCGGCCGGGCGACGCTGAGCCGCTGGGATGTGTCCCTTGCAGCACGAGAGCCGGGCGCCGTGTGACCGGCTGATAGAAATGATACCCCTCTTCCTTGCTACTCTGGACAGGCATGCATATGCCGAACGACATCAACGATATATGACGAACGACGAACGACGACCGCGACTTTTCTCGAACACGCCGTGACGTCTTCCGGTTTCTTCACTGCTGAAACTGTGCTGCAATGGGATACAATCCGCTTCTTCGCGTCTTTCTCACAAGCTTCTGATGTGCTCGCTACGCTCGTGCTTTTAATTTGGGCGCTCCGAATACGACTTACTTGTCTAAGTAGGATCGGGTGAGCGGCCTACTAGATCCAGTGTCTGTGCTGCGATCTTCAAACGAGCTGGCGAGACCATGCACCTCAATTCAACGGCTGGGATACTCTCCTGACTAGCCATACTGCGCTGGTGTGGATTTTCTGCTAAGGAAGTATCGTGAATATCGCTTGGCACGGAGGACACCTTGCTTGCAGCAGCAGAACCTCTGCTAGAAAAATAAAGCAATTTTCGGGCCCATTTGCATACTGTTACTGCCATGTCTCAACCAAAATCTGCGAGCAGCTCGGATTGACCAGTGCGCCACTGTCGTAGATTGGCTGCTCCGAGTCGGCGATTGAGAATCGTCCACGCGAGTATTAGGGTATGTGTTTAACGCGATTATATCATTTTCGCGACACGAATTTGTGTAGCTCGCCGCGTACATAAACGGTGAACGCGGGCCTTTGTGCGTCGACGGGTGACGACTCGGACGTGCTGGCGGCGCTTGGTCGGAGCTCCAACTACAACAGCTCCTCGTGACCTCGCCACCATCCTCGACGCAGCCTCTCGCGGCCATTCTCCCACAAGTCGTTGAAGACGACGCGCACCCGAGAACGCGCATTTACGCGCTGTGATACACGAAACCAGGCTGACAAGCCGTTGCTCTCGCCGGGCTTGGCGACGCTGGCAATCTGCTCAAGCGCTCACTTCCGGCCAGCAAGACAGCGACGCCCGCGATGAAAAAGACAGCTGAGCTGCAGCCAGCCAACGCAGCTCATTGCGCTCGCCGCGTTCGGCGGCACCTATTCCATCTGCGAGCAACTCTGCTTACAAAGGTCTGCCTCAACGTCGCTACTGCCAGTATACTCTCAGCTCACTCATCTAGAACGTGCACCTGCCTGCAGAGCAGACGCAGTACTGCTCTATTGGACAGGCTACTCGGACTCATGAGGACCTTCTAGAGTCTCATTGACGGCGGCTCCTCTTGCTTTCCGCGCCTTTGCATATTACCCGACCGCCTGCTCACCCGCGTCTGAGCTTCCAAAACCTGTTCATGAACCCGCGGTGGGCTCGTCGGCCGACATGGCCATAGATCTCGACGACTTCAAGTCGCCGCTGTCACCACGGCAGCCGATCGTGCTCGACGACAGCTACGACGACGACAGCGGGCCGTTCGACCCCGAGGCTGCGCACGAGGACATTATGTTTTGCGCCGGCCCCGGGCCCAGCACTCGTGCGCGTTCGTGCCGGCGTTGCTGACCGACTTCGACGCTGGACACCGCGTAGACCGCCGGCGCCCGCACCGCCGGGCGCTGTTCTCGCCGCCCCCGCCGCCGCCGCAGGCCGCCGCCCGTGCCGGGCATCCCCGACAGCCTGCGCCACCTGCGCCTCAGCCTGCACAACCTGTTCATGAACCCGTTCGAGGGCGCCGCGCAGCACGGCGTCGGCTTCGGCGCCGCCCTCTTCCACCACGGCCCGCCGCTCCCGCCGCCGCCTCAGGCCCAAGCGGCTGCATATTGCGGACTCGGGCTCAGTGGCTTCATCCTGCGCCAGGCTCAGCAGAACGTCGGCCACGGCGCCGGCGGGGGCAACGACCGCAACATCCGCTTCACGTTCGACTTTGGTATGCCCGGTCTTGGGCTCGACGCGGACGGCTGGCAGCGCTACGACGAGGACATCTTTGAGCAGCTCAACCAGCCCGCGGCGCCTCCACCGCCGCAATGTAAGCGCGAGTTTCTGTTCAAGACGCCCGTGCCGGCCGGCTTTGCGCCGCCCAAGCCGCCGGAGGCGCCCAAGGTGTTCGACGTCGAGACGGGCGCGTTTTCAGAGCCTTAACATGCATTCTTCTTTGGCTGACTCGGACTTTTGATGTTTCAGGCGAAGAAGTCATTGACAAAGGAGGGCGCAAAGCCGAGCCAGCACAACGGCTGCTCGTCTGCGCCAAATGCGTCGACCCGCTGCGCGCGGACCAGAATGCGCGCGCGGCGCGCGTGTGGGCGCTGCGGTGCGGGCACGTCGTCGACGGCAAGTGTCTCGCGGCGCTCGCCGAGGATGCACAGTTGCTCTACTCCCATTCCCATTCACATGACGGCGACGAGCAGCGACCGTCCGCCCCCGCGCGCCGACCCACCCGGCGCGCAAAGAGCCCGAGGTGGAGGTGCTCGCCGAGCGCGAGTGGGCGTGTCCCGTGCCGCGCTGCGGCAAGGCCCACTGGAGCCAGCTCGTCCGTAAGGGCGAGCCTGGCGCCGCGCCGGTCTGGGTGCAGAAGGCTGGCTGTGGCGCTATACAGGTGTTCGTGTGACCGCTGCGGGCTATTCCTGGGCTTGGTGCTGCTGCCTTTCTTGCAATTGTCAACATTGCTCGTCCGCGTGGGGTCAGTACATACATCCAACATAGATTCCTGGTTCAGTTCAGTTCTGCTCTGGTGTGTCTCTGCTCGGTTTACTGCGACGCACCTGGCCTTGCTCGTTTCGTGGGCTCTCGATCGTCGTTCACAGGGGCTCTGTCTATGCTCCATGTGTCGCATCCGCTGTATGGACGATGCGCGTGGCTTGTGCCGAGATCTAACGGAACTCAGTGCTTGTGCCGAGGTCGCACCGAGCACGTTCCTCGTGCTCTCTGAAGTTCGGGGGTCCACTGCGATCATTCAGATCTCTTGACCTCACGCCGCTCGCTGCGCTCTGAGCCCTCGCCCCTTACGATGTGGTGTTTGACGCAGAGTACACGCTTCTGCGAAGGTCAAGGCCACTGTGATGTGCGGCAGGTGCGACTGCTGCATTTCGGAAGAGTCAATTCATGATGCGATCGTGCTCCGAGATCCAAGGAAAGTCAGCACGTGTACTGAGGCGGCGCTGAATACGTTCCTCGTATCTTCCTGAGGTCCACTGCCAGCGATCCTTCATATCTCTCGACGCTCGCGCGACCTCGCAATACGCTTGCTGTGCCATGCGGACATATCGACAGGTTTGACTCTTTCAGCGCGTCGTGAGTGCCATTTGAGGAGTAGTAGTGTCAGAAAGCCGCGCCCAGCTGTGATTGATGCTCGGATGTCCGACTCACGGCGCCTGAAGACCGTCGCACTCCGGATATCCTCATCGATGGGGCGGCGGACGCGGCTGCTGCGTCATGAGATCGTGATTCTAACTCGTCGGTATCTACAGGACGCATCCACCGCCAGGTTTTTAGTACATGACATGATACATGTAACCGAAGCGCTCAATCGTTCGCAACAAGCTCGGATGGTACGGGTGCGTTTCCAAGGTCTACGCTTAAAGCCCCGCCACATCTCGTCCACTCGGTCCCAAGCCCAACGCCTGAGAAGTTGATCCTGCGCGGTGTGACTGGCTCGCCGTTGGGACGCAAGATATGCACCAGCCCCGGCAGCCAGAGATCGGCGCGATATTGCTCGGGGACGTAGATGATCTGCCGACCGTCATTGTCGTAAAGCCACCCATCGGACCACTCTGGACGAAGTACCGGCATGCTGTGCTCGCCCTCCGGGCCATGGGAGCGCCGTGTCCCCGAAGCCGAGTCCTCAGCCGGTAGTGGGGTGTTGTCTACGGAACACTTCAGCCATCACCCTCATAGTCGGAAACATTGCTCACCAGTGCTTTGGTCGACATGAAAGATCCGAACAGTGCCGTCGGAACTGCCTTGTAGAATAAAATCTCCTGACGGGGAGAGCGCAACGCAAGTTACCATGCCGCTTGGTATGCGTATGCTCGGCTCAAGTAGAGTTTGAGACGCTGAATCCCAGATTGAAATTTTATTGAGCCATCGTCCTGCGGAGCGAATGCCATTCATAGAGACGGTGTCATATGGGCGGAGCTTCCTGCGATCATACCAGTTATCTGGACCATAGCCTTGCACCGGCCCGTCAATGGCTGGCTTGAGCCAAGTAAGTGAGGCATTTAGAACACGATCATCAGAGATTGATGCTCCGGTTTCTGCGTCCCACACATAGGGGACATCCTCCCCACCAAAAGCAACTGCGGCAAATCGACCATCAGGGGAGTACGCCGCGTATTCTGCCGGACCCGCATGGTATTCCGGTGGGTGGGATTGAGTCGTAGCAACGTCCACAGTAGACAAATTACCACCAGAATGCGTCAAAAGGAGGTGATTGCCATCTGGTGAAAAGTCGATAGCGTAGACTGAAGTCGTGCGGGTGCGAAGGGCAATGCTGCTGGAATCGAAGTAGTCCCACAATAGGATATTACGATCTCCGAATGCAAACGCAATGCATCGCCCATCGTAGGACCAAGCAATACTCGGAAAACCGTTCCGATCCTGATGCGGGAGCTCTCGAACGAAGCAGCGTTGGTCAAAATCAAAGACCCAGACAGAGGAGCTGTCTTCAGAAACCATCCCAACGGCGATGAGATTGCCCTTTGGAGATCGGGCGAGTGTAATACGTAACGGTCGTTGTCCGGGAGTGGGAATAGGAGGGCCATCCTGTTGGCCAGTATCCGCGTTCCATATGCGCATAGTAGCATCATCACCGGCAGAAATGATGGAGTCGCTGTTCAGGGAGCAGACAACGGAGTGAACCCAACCTGTATGACCTTGGAGTGAGTCGCCGATCTGCTGTCCTGTTTTGGCATCCCATCGGCGAATTGTCCAGTCCCAGGAGGCAGAAACCATATAGCGTCCGTCGGGCGAAAAGCATAGAGATTGGATACGGTTAGTGTGCCCGTGCGATATGCCGAGCATCTCTCCGGTCTCCGCATTCCACCGCAAGATGGCATCAATGTCGTCACCCGTACGAGCAGCAGCAGCAATAATTTGACCGTCAGGCGAAAATGCAATGGAGCGGACCGACGAAATCGGACTGCCTGGCGGGCGCCCGAGTTCGAGTACTGTCTTGTGCATGTTCTCTGCCTCTACGAGGCGCACATCTCCGTCAACACAGCCCACTGCGATATGGGTGCCGTCGGGTGAGTATGCAAGGCATTCCACACGATAGGGACAAAGGACTACAGGCCACGCCGCCGCCAAGCCGTCGACGGTGGGTAGGAGACTATTGTTACGGACGAAGGTGCGTCGAATCAGCGATGTGGTCGGGCAGAATGCCAGGGCAGAGAGGTAGATGTGCGGCACGAAGTCTTCAATAGGGTCAAGGAAGACATTGACAAATGAAATGGCGTCGTTGATGAACGCAATGGCATCGTCGTCATGCAATGGCTATTCGGACGCATAGCTCAGTATTGGTCTCTTCATCAGGTGAGTGCCTACCTTAAAGAACGATGCAGCGGTGAGCAAGACTGGCACGGCTCCGCGAATGAAACGACAAAGCGATGCCACCTCCATCCAGAACAGGAGCTTCTGCGTGAGGAATGTGCGAAGCTCTGTCGGCAAACTGACAGCCGATTTCGAGGCCATTGACAAGTGGTAGCTCCAGTGCTGACTAGCATACATGAGATCAGCAGGAAGCGACTTGATGCGATCGTCAACGTTAATCCGAAAATTCGATGCATATGAAGAAGGGAAATTGAAAATGTTGAACTTGAGAGACTCGTTCAGGACGCGAAGAGTTCCGAGAGCAACGACGTCATGAATTTCGCCTTGCTCAACGCGCCAGGCATGGGATGGATTTGCCCTCGTCAGGTAGTCCCGGAAGGAGGTATGAAGCGGTCGAAGAGGTTCATTGAAATCGCTAACACCAGATAGCAGGGATCCCAGATGCGGAAGCACAAGGTCAACCACGTCCGTGTCACCAGCTGCGCGACGGAGAGCCTTGAGGGTGCCCGTGGAAATAGGCTCGGCGGCGTATAGGACTTGGGCCATAACGGCACGGAAGCGCCGCAGTCCAGTGTCATCAGTAAATCGAAGTCCGAGAATCTTGGCATAGAGCTCCTCGAGTGAGCCGGTGCAAGACATAACAATCCCCGATTGCCCTTCAAAGTTCTTCTCGTAGAACTCTGCCACTGTTAAGCCTCCAGGGGGGTCTCTAAGAAACCGACAGGCAGTGGCCGCCCATTCGAAGAGGCCGCCTGCCGCAGCCACAAGTGAATTGACCTGGCTATCGTTCAGGACACTCTGTAGCCTGTGGCGAACAAAGAGGGCGATGCTTGAAGTGGCATCGTGCAGTTTCGAGCCGAGGTCCAAATGGTCGAAGGCAGATGGTGCTGGCTTGTGCCCAGCGTTGTTCGTGTTCTCGCGTACCATCCTTGCGACATCCAGCTCCAATCGGGACGTGACGATGACACGGAAATTCGGAGGTAGCTCCGCGACACGCGTCGTCAGACATTGGAGCAGCTTCTCGCGCCCTCGTGCGAGGTTCTGCTTCTCCCTGTCAAGGGCAGGCGCAGGGGTGCTGAGGTCGGTACACTCGTCGAGTGCGTCAATGACGATGAGCACCGGACCAACAAAGTCGACCTTCTGGGAAGGACGAACAATGAGTTCTTGCCACTGCTCCAGTACGTCGCTCGACCGTGCAAGGTGTCCCATCTGGCGCAGGACTGTATGCAGTTCTTGCTTGAACTCCGGATTCCAATTGGCGAGCTCCCGCGCGAGAGTGCTGAACACCGACCAAGGGCGAAGGCGTGGGTCCGCGCGGTCAAACGCGAAGAATGCACCGAGGCGACCCAAAGCCTGGAATAGGGACGCAATGGAATGGGCGACGGACGACTTTCCGCTGCCTGCGACGCCAACGACGAAGCGAGCGCGGGTAGCATCGGGGTCGACGATCCAATCAGCTAGGCAGTCGAGAGTGGTAACCCTAGTACCAGTAAGGCAGGCTTTGTCATTCTGCCGGCCTGTTCCCTCAGCATATACAAGCTCTTGCAATGTCAACGTTGTGTCTGACGCACAGCCATTGTCAGTGCGCCAGTCTGAAAGTGGCGAGAACTCGTACCGATTTGAGCTACGGTAATGCTTATGGTCGTAACAAATTTCACGGTATCCGAAATGTCGCACTTGGCTATCTTGTCTCCCAGCTCGACGAACGCTGCGGAGTATTGCGTGATCTTTTCGTCGACGCTGTAGTCCACAATTCCTTTGAAAGCCCGTTTCACTGACACGACCATAAGCATGATCAGTATAATCACTTGAATGAGGGGCGCACTGAAACTCGTCTTTTCGTAATACTCTTGGATAAACCAGGCGCAGTCGACCGTTTGCTTCGCCAGCTGAGCAAACAACTTGCAGCGCGGGTTGCTGTCGAGGATCTGCCCGCCCTTAACCTCATCGTCCGCCATGACAATGTCAAAGGCGTAGTCCATATCCTCGATGAGCTTTTTCATGGCGTCGTCGCGAGCCTTCTGCTTCAAAACGGGCTGGGTGTCATCAGAGCCTGACAGAACAATAATCACTTCCAGTCAACTCACCTGGATCCCAGCATTGATGAAACTGGTAACAAGTCTCACGTAGGGGTGAATCTGAGAAGGATATTTTAGACTTGACACTAACGATACGCACGCAGTGACGCACCTCGCCGATGTTGCCGAGAACGTTGCAGAACGCGGACAGCTGCTTGAAGAGGTTGTCCACACGCTCGGCCCATTCATCGGCAGCGACAGCGCCATCTTGCGCGAGCCGAACAGCGTTGGATGCGTGGGTGCCAATGGTGACGGCGGCGGCGCGTTTATCATGCGCGCCATGAATCGCGTCCTCGAGCGCGGGGGCCTGCGGCGTCTGTCCTGCAGGTGCTTGAGGCTCGAAGATCTGCAGAATAATCAAGAATTGTCGTTGTCTGTCGAAGATGGCGCACCTTTGTTGCGACGTTCGCGACGCTGTGACTGTCCTTGGTTGTTGAATCCACGACGTGAGCAGCGGCGGCGTCGCGATTATCATGCGCGCCGCGAACCGCGTCTTCGAGCGCCGGCGCCGGCGAGATCTGAAGAAGAGTTAAATGAGAATGACAGTATCAGCCGAGATTTGCACACCTCTGGTGTTTCGCCTGCGATGCTGCGACCGTCCTCAGCTGCCAGGCCTTCGACGACAGCGCCTCCATCAGAGGCGGCGTCACCGTCAGAAGATCTGCGCTCAAGGCGACTCGTCGACGGCACCGTGTCGCCCGATCGCACCGTCGGCGTGTCCGCAGGCGTAGGCGACGATGTTGCAGCATGTGCTTCGGGGCCGTGCGCTGCAGGTGCCTGCACCAGGCCGTAAGTATTGCGAGTGGTTCAACAAATTTTCAGAAGATGCGTACCGCGACTCCCCCTCTAGACGATTCCAGAGACAGTGCAGCTCGAGATCCGCCACTGCCGCCGCCGACGGAGTCCGACGCTTTCCGCGAGAAAAGCTTCTTGCACCAGCGCTTGAAGCGCAGAAATTTCTTCTTCAGCCTGTCCATTTTTCTGGTGTGCGGATATGGTGGCAGAGGTGGGAGAGACGATGTGCAGAGGAATATAGAAAGACACGCGTGTACGGTGCGGCGCTGGCGCGCTAGAAGCTGTTAAGCGTCTCCAGTTGCTGAAGGGGTGTCTCCGGCTCCTGGTTGCGACCCTGCCAAGCGAAGCATCACCAGGAGACTCGGGATAGAGCCAGGGGAAGGCGAGTAGAAGCAGCTGCATTGGGTCGCAGAGGTGGTGCGCCATTAACACAGCGACTTGGCACGGTTATCGGCGAACAATCCGAGAATGTGGTAGGGTACAGTCCCATTTAAGACGTGGGCCGTTCGACCCACACGTGGAGGGAGAACAGTCATTCCCTTCACGAAGGCGGATTAATTTCGAGTTCATACGACCTATCCGAGGGCAGCTAAAGCACCATAAATGACGGTAAGCGTGCGGGGAGGTTCAACTCGTACCGTGCAATTTCGATGCGGCAAGTAGTAATACGCGTCCATTTCTCCGCCGCATGACTGACTGTGAACATAATTATCAAAGACGTGGTTGGAAAATGAGGACATCTTACTAATGCAGAACCCGGCGGGACTGAACATAGCAGTCTGCGAGGCCGTTTGCGTGCTGCGACTGTCCAGGCTGCGAGCGACAGAACCTCCACTGCGCCACGGCCGGAAAAAATTTGGCTGTTTAGCGACTGAAAGCCGCTTGGGACATTTCGCGATACAGATTAGTGCAATGCGCAACGTAAATGCAGCCTTTGTGTATCGACGCGTCACGACGCGTGCTGTCGGAGCTCGAACTACTCGGTCCTCCTCGTCATGCCCCTCGTGCCATCCTCGACGCAGACTGCCCCCGAAATCCTTCCACAAGCCGTTGAAGGCCGCGCGCATCCGATAATTCTCATTTTTGTGCTGCGATACGCAATATCCGGCCGACGCGGCGCTGCTCTCCCAGAACCTGTCAAATTCTGTGCAGGCCATCTGCTCACGCGCTCAATCCCGCCCAGCAAGACAGCAGAAACCCCGCAGCTTTTTTCCCGCGACGAAGATGAGAGTCGCAGTCGGCCAGCGTAGCTCATTGCGCTCGCCGCGTTCGGCGGCACCCATTCGGCCGGCGATACTGTACTCACAAAGGTCTGCATTGACCCACGGTCGCTGCTACACTTAATTAAACTGAATCAGAGTGCGCCAGACTGCAGTCGGAAAGAGTGATACTTACTGCTTTATTGGACCAGCTGCCCGGACTGATGAGTACCGTTACTAGGCGTCGTTGACGGTGGCGCCTCTTGTCACCCCCGCCCTGATGTAGCACGCGGCCGCGTTCGCACCTGCGGCCAATCATCCATAACTCGTTCATGAACCCGTTCGAGGGCGCCGGTCTCGGCTGCGGCGTCCTCTTCCACCACGTCCCGCAACTCCTGCTGCTCCAGGACGCACATCGCCGCCTCGGGCTCGGCAGGTTTATCCTACGCCAGGCCCAGCATAACTTCACCCGGCGCGCTGGAGATGAACGTCGGAATATCCGGTTCACGTTTGACTTTGGCATGCTCGTACGCGCCGACCAAGGTTCGACTGTCTACGCTAAACGACTGCGCGTCGTTCTGCCTCTGATCCCCGCCGAGACAAGCGCGAGCTCAAGGCGAGGTGGCAGCGCCTACTGGCACTGCAGTGCCGCATCACCTCGCCCTCGCTCGTTTGTCGCGGTGTCGGACGCCGAATCACGCTGCTCCAAGCCTCGCACGATATCGGGCGCGTCGATGGCGGCGGTAGATGCGGCGCACCCGTATGCTCTCTAATTACGACTTCGGCGTGCTCTGTCTCTCGACGTGCCAGCTGGCCTCGTTACGACAAGGCCAAATCTTCACCCACGAGCGCGCTGCTGCCGCCGCGGTACACGCGCGAGCCCGCGTTCAAGACGTGCTTTCGAGCCAGATGTGTGAGCGACGTCGCGCCGCCCCAGCCGGCGGAGACGACTTCGGTACGCCCGTCTGCGCCCTTGATGCTTCATCTGCTTATTTCATAACGCCAGGCTGCGAGATCGATGTGAAATGAAAGCGCAAGCCGAGCAGGCACAGCGGCTGTGCGTCGTGAAACTGCACTCGAGCCCGAACGCGCGCGTGGGGCACGTCGCCGACGGCAAGCGTCCAACCGCGCTCGGTGAGGGCGTCCAACTCCTGCACGAGCGCGTCGAGTAACCCGTGACCACGGGCCACGCGTTTTGCTCGGCACCTTGAGGCTGAAGCCAAGCGTGGGCACAAGCCGCCGTCTGTGTTCGAGGCGAAGCGGCTCTCCGAGCGCGAGTAGGCATTGAGGCGCGCCCCGCGTCGCGCCGCGAGAAGGTCTACTAGTAGTGCAACCAGCTTTCACACAACGGCGAGCCAGGCGTCGCGCTCTTCCGCGTACAGAAGGTCGGTTTCGATGCCATAAATGTGATCGTGCGGTTGCATTCAGCTCGTTGCTGGCGCGCTTCTGGAAACCACTCATTATGTCTCCCGTGAACGTAGAGAGTATCCGCCAGTTGTGAAGCTCAAGCCAAATGTTATGTATTCCAGAAATGGTGATTTCTTGCTCGTCATCTGAGTTGTGAAGCGCTGCGGCGCCGCGTTAATTGTCGACGTGGGAAGAGGGCAAGAGATTGTGGTCGGAGCTGCAACCGTTCTTCTGTGGTATCCGGGATGACCGTGGACAAACTGCAAACTGCAATTTGATGCCTGGTCGGCTTACGCGCCGAGCGCGCCTTCCACAACGTTTCCTCGAAGCCAACCTGAGGACAAATACCCGTTGGCTCGTGCTCACTGCCGTCGCCGGCGCCGGCGCCAACGAGCTCAATGCTCTTTTTGTGCAATTTTCGATAATTTTGATATATTTCTGCTCGGAATAGCGTTCTCTTTAACATGGCATCGCCAAAAGATGCTCAATAAATGTCTTTGTGCAGGGGCAGAGCGTTCTTTCGCGCGATTTTCCATAGCTCGGCCCTTTCCGAATGGTTCAAACCCCGCCAAAAAGCGCGACCGACGGCCGTTGAGGACAATGGAACACAACATTTTCTTGAACATGGGTCCCCATTTCTTAAATATGCCACAACTGGCATTATTGACTTTCTACTTGAGTCCGCAGAGTCAAATTATACATAAAATTCCGGTCTTGAGAGGAGTTGATGACTATTCAGGGTCCAAGAGTCTATATTTCAAGTAAATCAGGTAAAATTGAGGTCATTTGTGGCATCCTCAAGAAATGGGGACCCATGTTCAAGAAAATGTTGTGTTCCGTTGTCCTCAACGGCCGTCGGTCGCGCTTTTTGGCGGGGTTTGAACCATTCGGAAAGGGCCGAGCTATGGAAAATCGAGGGCAAGAACGCTCTGCCCCTCAACAACGACATTTATTGAGCACTTTTTGGCGATGCCACATCAAAGAGAAAGATATTCTGAGCTCAAATATGTCAAAATTTTGGAAAATTGTCAAAAAAAAAGCATTGAGCTCGTTGGCGCCGGCGCCGGCGACGGCAGTGAGCACGAGCCAACGCGTATTTGTCCTTAGGTTGGCTTCGGGGAAACGTTGTGGAAGGCGCGCTCGGCGCCTAAGCCGACCGGGCATCAAATTGCAGTTTGCAGTTTGTCCACGGTCATCCCGGATACCACAGTGTGTTCTTCTCTTCTGTCTTCCCCGCCATGTGCCCGCGCAATACACCGCGATTGTCCTTTAATTCATATCTACGACGGGCGCCGGAAGCCGCTCAATTTCTCGTCGCGACGAATCAGCGCACGAGCCACAGGCCTCTGGAGCAGCTCATGCTTATGACCGGCCGGAAGGCCAGCGAGTCAAACGCGTTGCGAGTCCTGCGGCCCCGGTGCTGACGCGACGTCGACGCCACGAGCCATGGGCACGCGCCGAGCAGCCCGCTTGGAATTCTGTTGCTTTTCGACGACAGACTTCAGCTTGGATGTCGCGCCGGGCGCTCAAGCGCGTCTGGAAGCCGCTGCAATATGGGAGTCTAAATCTCATTATTTTCCCCTTCTATTTCAGCTGAGTCTACTGCAGCACTAAGAGCATATTGTAGCGCACTTCCGGAGCCGCGACTCGGCCTCACTGCGGCACGTGGCACTCGAGCGCGCTGACCGGACTGCCTACGCTGCGGTTGGCAGAAACGACCGCGCGCCATTTTCCGTGGTGCCTCTGCAAGGGCGACGACGAGCTCAAGGCCAAGTGGCAGCGCCCACAGCGGCGCCGCATCACCTGCCTCGTGCTCGTCCGACCCGTGCCGCCAACACCCCCAACGAACCGCCTGTTCTCGTCGCCCGCCGCACGACGTCTTCTATACTAACTATCCCGCCAATACCTATCTCTACCTCTACACCGCCTGCTGCAACTGTTTCTCTTGAATACATGCCTTCGGAGCCCCCATCGCGCGGTCCTCCTCGTCATGCCGCTTGCACCATCTCCGACACAGACTCGCGCAGCGACCATCCCACAATTATGCGCTGTGAAGCGCGATATCAGGCCAGCACTCCTTCGCAGTGCTCCCTGAGCTTGTGTGCCTGCGACCTGCTCGAGACAGCGGCGCCCTGTCAGCTTGGGTCGGCGACAAAGATAATGGTTGCAGTTGACGGCTTGCGCTGTCTGCGTTTGGCAGCAGCTATTGCGTCGGCGAGCAGATCTACTTACTTACAGAAGGTCTGTATTAAACTACCGCCGTTGCTGTACTCTCAACTAACTCGCCTTACAAGGTGCACTTGCTAGCCGAAATAAAGCGCGATGTGGCCCTGTTGGACCATCGGGCTATCCGGACTCATGAGTACCGTCATTGGGTTTCAATAACGGTGGCTCCTTTGGCCGCCCGCGCCCTTGGGTGGCAGCCGACCGCCTGCGCACTCGTGGTTGGAATCAACAACTTGTTCAAGAACCCATTTTCCAGGGCGCCCGCGTGCCGCGGGCGGCGAGGGGCCTGGCGCCGCCCTCTTCCACCGTGTCTTGGGAGGCTGGGATACCCGCCGCGCGGCTGCGCGACGCAGTGCCCAACGCCGCCGCGCAACGGCGGCGGCGATCTCGGTGGGTTATCCTGCAGCGGGCCCTGCGGAACGTTGGCCGCGCTACAGGCGCAGGTCGATATTCGATTCACGTTCGACTTCGGGAATCGGGATGCCGGGTCTTGGGCCGACGGCGACGGCTGGCAGCGATACGACGAGTATCTCGCGCATCTTCCATATGACCATGCCGACGCGCTTTACAAGCGACTCTGCACCGCCCGAGCCTCCACAGGCGCCCAAGGAGTTCGACGGCGAAAAGAGTGCGTTGTCGTTGCCCTGCATGCGTTCTTTTTTTGGCTGACATCTGGTCGTACAGTCGTTGATAAAGCAAAGCGCAAAGCCGAGGCGGCGCAGCGGCTGCTCGTCTGCGCCAAACGCGTCGACCCGCTGCACGCGGGCTAGAACACTCGCGCGGCGCGCGTGTAGGCGCTGCGGTGCGGGCACGTCGCCGACGGCAAGTGTCTCGTCGCGCTCGCCCCCGTTGATAGACGAAGGACTCTGCGCGGCGCCGCACTGACTGCTCGGGATACAGCAAGATCCTGGCAAGCTGCTCGCCTCAATTTCGTCAAGGGTAAGAGTCGGCTTGGAGTTTGGCTGCCGTACGCGTGCTTACAGACTTTATCTAGGCATTGTCGACTCCGAGGACCTGCCGAGGACGCACGGCTCCTCCACTCCCATTCCCATCCCCACGACCACGGCGAACAGCAACCGCCCGCCTCCGCGCGCCGTCCTACTCGGCGCGCAAAGCAGGGCGTAAGCCGCCGCTGGAGCCTGAGGTGGAGGTGCTCGCCGAGCGCGAATGGTCGTGTCCCGTACCGCGCTGCGGCAAGACCCACTGGAGCCAGCTCGTGCGTAAGAGCGAGCCCGGCGCAGCGCCGATCTGGGTGCAGAAGGCTGGCTGTGGCGCTATCCAGATGTTCGTGTGCCCGCTGCGTGCTATTCTCGCGCTTGGTGCTGGTGCCTTTTTTGTCAACATTGCTCGTCCGCGTGGGGTAAGTACATACATCCAACATAGATTCCTGGTTCAGTGCTGTTCTGCTCTGGTGTGTCTCTGCTCGGTTTACCGCGACGCACCTGGCCTTGCTCGTTTCGTGGGCTCTCGATCGTCATTCACATGGGCTCTTTCTATGCTCCATGTTTGGCATCCGCTGTATGGACGATGCGCGTGGCTTGTGTTCTGAGATCCGGCGGAACTCAGTTCTTGTGCCGCAGCCGCGCTGAGCACGTTCTCCGTGCTCTCTGAAGTTCGGGGCTCCACTGCGATCATTCAGATCTCATGACCCTCACGCCGCTCGCTGCGCTCTGAGCCCTCGCCCCTTAGGATGTGGTGTTTGACATAGAGTACACTCTTCTGCGAAGGCCAAGGCCACTGTGATATGCGGCAGGTGCAACTGCTGCATTTCGGGAGAGTCATTCATGATGCGATCGTGCTCCGAGGTTCAAGAAAGTCAGCGCTTGCACCGAGGCCGCACTGAATACGTTCCTTGTATCTTCCTGAGGTCCACTGTCAGCGATCCTTCATATCTCTCGACGCTCGCGCGACCTCGCAATACGCTCGCTGCGCCATGCGGACATATTGACAGGTATGCCGCGGCTTTGACTCTTTCACCGCGTCACGACTGGAACCCGGATATGAAGAGCAGCAGTGTCAGCAAGCCGCGCCCAGCTGTGAGTCTGACGCTCGGATGTCCGGCTCACGGCGCCTGAAGACCGTCGCACTCCGAATAACCACAACGATGGGGCGGCGGACGCGGCTGCTGCGTCATGAGATCGTGATTCTAACTCGTCGGTATCTACAGACACATCCACCGCCAGATTATAAGTACACGACATCGTACCTGGACGTGCTCAATCGTTCGCAACAGGCTCGGATGACATGGGTGCGTTCCCGAGGTCCACGCTCAAAGCCCCGGCACATCTCGTCCACTCGGTGCCGATCCCAACGCCGGAGACGTCGATCCTACGCGGTGTGGCTTGCTCGCGGTTGGGGCGTAAGATGTGCACCAGCCCCGGCATCCAGAGATCGGCACGATACTGCTCGGGGACGTGGATAATCCGCCGATTATCGTTGTCATGAAACCACCCCGAGATGGTTGGACGAAGTACCGGCACGCTGTGTTCTCCCTCAGGGCTATTGGAGCGCTGTGTCCCCGAAGCCGAGTCCTCAGCCGGTAGTGGGGTGTTGTCTACCGAACAATTTAAATTAAACCATCGAGTCCATCATAGTCGGAAACATAGCTCACCAGCGCTTTGTTCGACGTTGAAAATACGAACAGTGCCGTCGGAACTGCCTTGTAGAACATATTCCCCTGACGGAGAGAGTGCGATGCAAGTGACCGCGCCGCTTGGTATGCGTATGCTCGGCTCAAGCAGAGTTTGAGACACTGAATCCCAGATCGAAATCTCGTTGGCATAAACTCCTGCGGAGCGAAGGCCGTTCGCAGAGACGATGTCATGCGGGCGGCGCTTCTTGCGATCATTCCAATCGGAGTAATCATAGCGCTGTAACTGCTCGTCCATGGCTGGTTTGAGCCAAGCAAGTGAGGCAGTTAGAACACGATCATCTGAGATTGATGCTCCGGTTTCTGCATCCCACACATAGGGGACTTTCTGCTCGCCGAAAGTTACGGCGACAAATCGACCGTCAGGGGAGTGCGCCGCGTATTCTGCCGGACCCGCATTGTATTCCAGTGAGTGGGACTGAGTCGTAGCAACGTCCACAGTGGACAAATTACCATATGGATGCGTCAATTGAAGGAGGTGATTTCCATCCGGTGAAAAGTCAATAGCGTTGACGGAAGTCGTACCGGTGTGAATGGTCATGCTGCTGGAGTCGAAAAAGTCCCACAATCGGATAGTACCATCGTTGAATGCAGACGCAATGTGTCGCCCATCGTAGGACCAAGCAATACTCGGAAGACCGTTCTGATGTTGACGCGAAAGCTCTCGAACAAAGCAGCGTTGGTCAAAATCGAAAAGCCAGACAGAGAATTTTTCCCCAGAATATATCCCAACGGCGATGAGATTGCTGTTAGGAGATCGGGCGAGTGCATAGGCCCGTCCTTGTCCGGGAGTGGGAATAGGTGGGCCATCCTGTTGGCCATTATCCGCGCTCCAAATCTGAATAGCAGCATCATCACCAGCAGAAGCAGAAATGATGAATTTGCTGTTCAGGGAGCAGACCAAGGAGAGAACCCAATCGGTATGCCCTCGCAATGGATCGCCGATCTGCATTCCTGTTTCGACATCCCATCGGCGAACTGTCTTGTCACAGGAAGCAGAAACGATATAGCGTCCGTCGGGCGAAAAGCATAAAGAGTTGACATAGTCAATGTGCCCATGTGATATGCCGAGCAACTCTCCGGTCTTCGCATTCCACCGAAAGATCGCCCAAATGACATCACCAGTACGAACAGCAGCAGCAATGATTTGGCCGTCAGGCGAAAGTGCAACGGAGGTGACCTGCAAAATCGGACTGCCTGGGGCGCGCGCGAGCTCACGTACTGACTCGTGCATGTTCTCTACGTCAACGAGGCGCACAACTCCGTCCCGACAGCCCAGTGCCACATAGATGCCGTCGGGTGAGTATGCAAAGCAGTCCACATGATGGGGGCAGAGGGCTACGGGCCACTCTGCCGCCAAGCGATCGATGGTGGGTAGGAGACTACTGTTGCGAACAAAGATGCATCGAATCTGCGACGTGTTCGGGCAGAATGCCAGTGCAGAGAGGTAGATGTGCGGCACAGATTGTAATATCACAACCTGGATCAAGTTGCGGACAAATAGAATGGTGTCGTTGATAAACGCAATGATATCGCCGTCATGCAACGGCTATTCAGGCGCACAGATCAGTATGGGTCTCTTCATCAAGTGGGCTGCCTACCTTGAAGAACGAAGCGGCGGTGAGCAAGAATGACACCGCCCTATTCATGAAATTACAGAGAGATGCCACCTCCAGCCAGAAAAGGAGCTTCTGCGTGAGAAATATGCGAAGCTCTGTCTGCAAACGGACATCCGATTTCGAGACCATGGACAGGTGGTAGCTCCAGTGACAGCTGGCGTAGACAAGACCAGAAGGAAGCTTCCTCATACGATCGTCAACGTCGTTGATCTCTGCGTTCGCTGTATATGAAGAAGGGAAATTCCAGATGTTGAAGTGGAGCGACTTGTTCAAGACGCGAAGAGCTCCGAGAGCAATGACGTCGTGAACATCGCCCGGTTGAACATGCCAGGAGTGCGCCACATCTGCCCTTGTGAGAAAGTCGCGGAAGGAAGTATCATCATGAAAAGGCGTAGGAAGTTACTTACGACGACAGGCCTATTACGTTAGGTTGTACCTAAAGCGGCCAGTTGGATATCGTTGCAAGCTTTTACATTATGAAGGAACAACTCATCAGGATGCCCGGCTATTACACTCGGATTACACTCCGTACGGAAGTTGGTAGCGGATCACAAACCAAGCCAAGCCTGGCGGTTGGATTACCGTTGCTTACCGACCTCTTACAGCCACTGTGGTCCGCTTTCATGCGGCTGCGACTCTGCAGCAACCGTAACAGATACCCTGAGTAAGTATCTGGAGGTTGATCAACAACCTTCCATAATTTGCACCCGGAGCTGCTAGAGCAACTTTACAACTGTATTTACTGTATCTCACACCATGTGGATATGCTTCAGTAGACTTAAGACGAAGGTGCCCCGGAAAGTGGAAAGAACTTTACCATCGTCGAAGACGTCATCATGAGCGTCACCGCACTGTGGAGCGAGATCCGGACTGCGGAACCTTGTTTGTGCCAGCCCTAACTGCGTCAACGAACAGCGCGGTGTTCGAATCGACTTATGCTCTCTCTCTCTTCTCCCTTCCGCCCGCCGCCCTTCCGCCAGCCTCAAGCTCATCCGCACGCGCCAGCAGCACACCTACCACCACCGGCTCTCGCAACACCACCACGCAGGCGTGTCCGCGACACACCCTCCGCCCGCGCACTCCAAATACACCTTCGCACAGCACCCCGGCGCGGAGCTCGACGTGCTGGTCACCTTCCTGGTGGCGCTGCCCTTTCCGTCCGCAGTGACTACTTGACCCTGAGCTGTGTCGCCTCCCTAAGCTCGAGTTGCTCGTGTCTGTCAGGTTGCTGCTCCGGTGATTCGGTCTTGTTCCTGGTCTCGTTCTGCCGTTTGCACTGCGGGCGTTTCTGGCTCTCTGCTCGCTCTCGCGCCTATCTGCTGCCTGCTGTCCGCGGCATACTAACAATCATTTCAGATTGCACAACATAACAATGCTCGTCGCACCCTCGCCTTAACCAGATACCCACCCGTCACCGCCCAGCTACCCCCAACCACCTCCCCCCACCCATAGTTCCGGGAGCCTTCTGCTGCTCGTCCTGATCCCCCCCCTTTCCTGTCCAGTATATCAGATTTGTGCTCACGTGTCCTTGCTGTATCCGTCGTCCCAAGAATACACTCTTTTTTCCGCATTATACCATCTGCTTTGTATGCAGTAAATTCGAGAATCCGAGCAAATTATATCCCTTTCGGCCCAGCCATTCCAGAAATTCGGGCTACTGGCAATATTCCATAATTACAGTGGCCTACTTGGATGATGCTGACCAACAAGTTGTCACGTTGGGCCAACCTGGTGGCAGGATTACGAGAGATTACCAGTGGACTGTTATGATGCCGGCGAGTTTCCCACCGACTGAGTCAGTGACACTGGATGGTTGGATCTCACCATGCTTACATTGAAAGTGAGAGTTGACATGCAAGATGGAGGATTATAACTCGTTACATTATGATGTATTATGCTACAACCTGTCGGCGGTTTTCATGATGATGAAGCGGTCGAATGGGCACGGAATGCTTGCCAGCCCCAGAGAGCAGGGATCCTAGGTGGGCTATGACGAGGCTGACAGCGTTGTCGTCTTCGTCTCCTGTGCGGCGGAGGGCGACGAGAGTATCCCACGACACGGGCTCAGCAGCGTACAGGACTTGTGCCATAACGTCACGGAAACGCTTGAGACCCATTTTGTCGGTAAACCGCTGCCCAAGGATCGTGTGGTACAGCAGCTCGAGTGAACGAGAGGCTTCATGTACGATGCCAGCCTGCCCTTCAAACCATTCCAGGTAGCGCTCAAGCACCGTCGAACCTGCGACAGAATCGAGCAAATACCTACAGGCTGTTGCGGCCCACTCAAAGAGCCTGTCGGACGCGTTGACCAATACAGTTATCTGCTCGTCTCCTAGACTGTCGTGTAGCTCGTGGCGAATGTAGAGCTCGATGCCTTCATGAGCCTCGACGTCGGCCTGGTCTAGATCCGTGAACACTGCAGCACATGAAGCTGGCGCATGGATCGCGCTGTCGGCCACAGCGAAGACATCCGTCTCCAACCGTGACGTGACAATAATGCGGAAGTTTGGCGGCAGCTCCTCGACTCGCTTTGTCAGACAGTCGAGCAGATTCTTGCGCGCGCGTTGACGATCCTGCTGGTCCCTATCGAACGCAGACGCGGGACCCCTCAGGTCGGTGCACTCGTCAAATCCATCGACCACTATGAGCACGGGGCCGACGAAGTGGACTTTCTGAGCGGGCCGCACGATCAGGTCCTCCCACTGTTCGATGACGTCGCGCGACTTCGCCAGCCTTCCCTTCTGAGACAGAATTGCAGATAGTTCTTGCTTAAAGTCCGCGTTCCAATCCGCGAGCTCGCGTGCGACAGTGCTGAGCAGTGACCATGGAGCGAGGCGTTGGTTGGTGCGGTCAAATGCGAAGAATGCACCGAGCCGACCGAAAGCTTCTAGCCGGGACGCAATGGAGTGAGCGATGGACGACTTGCCAACGCCCGCGACACCAACAACGAAGCGAGCACGGGGAGCAGAGAGATCGAAGACCCAGTGAGCGAGACTGTCGAGGGTGGCGGTCCTGGTCCCTGGTAGACAGGCGTTGTGACCTTGCCAGCCTGTGCCCTCGGCATACTCCAACTCCTGCAGTCTCAAGATTGCCTCTGTTATGCAATCAGCGTCAAATGTGTGATTGGAAGACTGCATTGAACTCTTACCGATATGGGATTCGGTTATGCTGACGGTGGTAACAAGTTCCATGATATGAGAGATGTCGCGCTCAGCTATTTTCTGTCCGAGCTCCACGAATGCCTGACTGTAGTCGACAATCTTTTCATCAACGACAGATTTAGGAATGGTCTTGATCGCTCGAGTGTCTGATAATCCCAATAAGATTAATATATGATCATTGAGTGAGAGGCGCACAGAAGTTCTTCGTTTCGTAATGTTCTCGGATGAACGCGGCGCATTCGGCGGTTTGCTGCGCCAAGCGTGCGAGCAATTTGCAGCGCGGGTCATTTTTTTCGTCTTTGACGCCGTTGAGCTGGTGATCATGCGACATTACAACGTCGTAGGCTTCGGTCATGTCGTCGATCAACTTCTTCATGTGGTCATCGCGAGCCTTCTGCTTCAGTATCGGCTACGGATTATCAGCACGCAGCTCAAGGCGCTGGCCCTACACAAAAGGGAACTTACTTTCAAGCCCGCCTGAAAGAGACTGGTCGCGATCTTCGCATATGGATGAAGCTGAGGAGCAGGCTCAGACGCAGTTCAACGTAAGTACGCACGGCGCACCTCTCCAATAATAGAGACCATGTCAGAGAATGCGGAAATTTTTTCGAAAAGGCCGTCAATGCGCTCGAACCAATCGTCCGCCGCGGTAGCGCTATCGTCAGCGAGCTGTGCGGCCTTGGAAGAGCGTTCGCCGAAGCGATTAGCGCCGGCATACGCGACCTCAGCGCTGCCAACTGCGTCTTTAAGCGCGGAAGCCTGAGGCGTCGGAGGTCCCGAGGACTAAATAACGATTATTAAGCAGCGACATTACCAGTAGACAAATGCGCACTTCTGATACGTCGCCTGCGATGACGAGGTCGTCCTTACTAGTTACGCTCACGGCGGCATCGCCGCCGTCAGAGGCGAGATCGTCGTCGGAGGTGCTGCGGCCGAGCCCACTGGCGGATGGTGCCACGTCCTCAGAACGAGCCGCCGGCGAGCTGGAAGGCATTGGTACAGCGAATGAGTCCGCTCCCGGAGCATGGAGCGCAGCCCCCTGCTGGGCGACGTAAATACCGCGCGCGTCGCGCTCAGCATCATCCCGCGCACCTGGACTACCGCTGGACCAGAATTCGACGGTGGCCCGGCCTGGGATCCGCCACCGACGCCCGGTGCGTTGGGCGACCGACGCTTTCGCGGGCGGAATATCTTCCGAAGCTTCTGCATTTTCCTGGTCTGTAGGTGTGGTAGTAGTATTGGCGACTGGGTAGGAGAGACAGTGCGACGGTGAAAGCAGAACACGCGGGTAACAGTACGGCCGGCTGGCTGGTCGGAGGCCGATGAGCGTTTCACGGTCGCTGAAGGAGTGCCTCCGAGCGCCACAGGCTGTGGGCATGGCATCCAAACATTGCCAGACGAGTCGATGCGGAGCGACGCAAGTGAACGGAAAGTACGAAGAGTCGCAGACGCCCCACAGGACTCCCAATACAGTACCGCAGTGGCTTCAACTTCAAGTGCTTGTCGGCGAGCAGCCCACAAATCCACCAGTACGAGCGCCCAACGCTCATTCACAACGGTCCCGTCGGAAGATGCTACACAGCCGACGGAGTTGTAATATCATAGCGAAACCCGCTCGCTGCGAAGAAGCCAACTTAGGCTTTGGATGCATATTCCCGCGGCTTCAGCGGAAAGAGCTGCGAGGAGGCGCGGCTTGGCCGGGGTAAACGCGGACTGTGAAGTGGGTGTAGCGCGGGAAGAAAAGCGGAAAACGCAAATGTTTGTAACTTGGAGAAGCATGTCAATATAAGAATACCGCCAGACCTGGCAAGATGAAGCAAGACGAGCAGATCCGGCGGCCAGGGCACACATCGTTCAGGTGTCAGCCCGAAGTCAAGCCTCGGGGTCGCGGTGCTGCTGCTGATGGCTACCTTGAGCAGCTCGTGCCTCAAATACAGGAGGGATCCGACGCGATTCCGTGTATATCGATGCGGATGGCCTTGCCGGCGGCTGATGCGAGCGGCATAAGTAGTGATTGCAGAGCGACGAGGAGCACGTAATTTGGGCTCCGACGCCACGTATTTTGAACCCATTCGCGCGACCCCGATTCTGACCGACTTGCTTCACTCATACCGCAAATCCTGCTCAGATAATTGACTAGAGTCCAATGCAACCTTTCACGCGCGGCTATCTCACCTAGATACCTGCCCAGGCAGCCCAGCGCTTCCAATCGGCGACACCAGACCTGGTCACTTCCTCCCAGAACTTGCGGTCCAAGTGCACCATGTCCGACACATACCCACGGCCCACTATCTGACGCATCTACTATTGGTCTGGCAATTCTTTCCGCGATCTGGTTCAGCTACTGGCGCGGGATAACAACACTGCCGCCCGCGCGGCTCGCTCTACGCGGCCAACATTTCCTTAGCTCCACCACCACGCGCCCCGTTGACCTGTCTCTGCATTGGGCGATATTTCATCATTATTATCTTCGTCCCGTGTTAAGGCCCGTCTTGACGAACGAAGAGCACACCGCAGTGCAAGTGACCCAGCTCCGAGTCCCGCCGTCTATGCTTGCAGCATTCCTCTATGGCGGGAAGCTCGTCACAGACACTACCGTGTCCATGACGCGCATCCACTGCTGGCGCTGCCTAGGATGTGTACCTCGACCATCAGACGGCCTCGGCGCACGCTTCCTCGATACCTCCGCCCTTTCCAGGCTGCCCAGCATTGCACTTTCTCACTCAGGAAATTGATGGCCGTGACTAGCCCGCGCGCAGCAGCATTACTGCGTTCGAGGCCGACTACAGCCTGCACCTGGGACAAGTTCTACCAAGCGCACCCTGTGCGGCGCTACTGCTGCTTTACGAGCCACTTTACGAGACTGCGTGGCGCTCGATCTGCTGGACGCCTACGGGATGTCCGTCGTCGAGACCGGTGCGCATTACTTTCCCTTAGCTTGCCTTGCATTCATAGTATAATTCTGGGACCAGGCGGAGAACGTGCTACTTGAAATGGAAAGCGAAGATCGGCTGCTCCTGTGTCTAATGCGCTGACCAGCTGCGCGTGGATAAGAATTCTCGCCGACCCCATCGCCGCCCGTGCAGTTCACCGCGACCCTCCGCACCACATGCACCTGAGCATCCACAATCGAACGTGTTCGCCGCAACGGTCTGCACCTCTGCCCGGCCAACCAGTTCACCGATCCCAGCGCGACGTCGAACGCCACTTCACCCCTGTCAAGAACATGCATGATACCATGTACTGCGACGACCGCGGCCTCCGGCGCTTCTTGCTTTCTGTGTGCGACGTTGGCATGCCGGGCCTCTGAGATCGGCGACGTGGTCAGTCAGCAGCGCCGCAACCAGACGACATTCGAGCAGCTTCACCCGCGAACGCGCTGCTTCCACCAACGCAGTACGCGCACGAGCTCGTATTCGAGGCGCGCTTGCCAGCCAGCTGCGCGAGCGACGCTGCGCTGCCCCGACCGTTGGAGACGACTTCGGTACGCCCGTCTGCGTGCTTGATGCTTCGCCTGCTAATTTCATGGACGCAGGCGACGAGATCGATGCGAAACAACGCAAATATGCGCACCCGCAACGGCTGCTCTGCCATGGAAAATGCATCGAACCACTGTACGCTGTTGTGGACGCGCGCGCGGGGCACATCGGCGACATTGACCGTCTAGCCGCCATCGTCGAGACCGCCCTGCTCTTCCACGAGCGCGAGGCGAGCGGGCCGCACGCCCTGCGCGTTGGTGCACGACACTGAATGTTCATGCGCGGGCGCAACCCATCGCCCGAGTTTGAGGCGGACGTGCTCGCCGAGCGCGTCTACGCTTGCCCCGTGTCGCGCTACGGCAAGATCTACTGCAGCGAGCTCGTGCACATCGGCGAGCCCGGCGCCGCAGACGACTGGATGTGATGCTATAAAGCTGTTCGTTTGGTACGGACGGTAACAGAACCGGTCCCAAATTGGTCCTCATGTTGCTCGCAACGTAGATAATCCGCCTGCCGTCATCTTCAAGCCAATATATAATTCTTTAAGCCAAAAACGGCCGTTTCGAGCCCGTCGTCGGCTGAACTGTGAAAGCGCGCGGCGCCATCTTCGTGTGTCGCCGGGGGATCGGAGCTGCAACCGTTCCGCTTCTGTCTTCCTCGTCATGTGCTCCGGACGACATACCGCGACGGCCGTGAAGCTCATCTCTACGACGCGCGCTGGGAATTGCGCAATTACTCGTAGCGACGGATAAGCGCACAGCTTCAGGAACTGTTCACGGCCGGTCAGCACGGCTGCACGAGTTGCGATTGCGGTGCCGTATGCGGGCGCCGTGGCGGGCGTGAGGTCGACGTCGCGACCCGTGGGCGCGTGATGAGCAGCTCGTTGGAGGTCTGTTGCTCTCGGCGACGGACTTGGACGTCGCGCCCGGCGCTCAAACGCGTCTGGAAGCCGTGGCACTCTGTGAGTCCTATTTTCATTATTTTCTCATTCTATCCCAGCTGATAGTACTGCAGCACCAGGCACATGCCTTGGCGCGTATTCTCCATGACTCTGCGGACCCGCTGCCGCGCGCGGCGCTCGTGCGCGGCGACCGGCCGATGTTTGACTGCCCGCGCTGCAGCTGGCAGAGCAGACCGCGTGCCGCTCTGTTTGTGGTGTCTGTGCCAGGACGAAGACGAGTTCAAGGCCAAATATCTGCGCCCGCTGCGGCCCCGAATCACCTTGCCGTCGCTCTCTGTCCTGTCGCGCCGGCACCGACCGAACGGGCGCCTCGCCTCCCGCCCACCGTCTTCTACTATCCCGCCCATCTCTCTCTCTACCTCTACACTCCCTGCTGCAACAGTTTCTCTTGAATACGTGCCGTCGGAGCCCTCATCACACCGTCCTCCTCATCATGCCGCCTGCACCATCTTCGACGCAGACCCGCGCGGCCAACATCCCACAAATTTGCGCTGTGAAGCGCGATATCAGGACAACTCGCTTCGCAGTGCTCTCCCTGAGCTTGTGTGCCGGCAACTTGCTCGAGATAGCGGCGCCCTCGCAGCCTGGGTTGGCGACATAGATAAGAGAGTCGACTGACCGCGTTTGGAAGCACTTCCGTCGGCAAGCAGGTCTGTATTCAACTACCGCCCCCGTTCTACTGTTAACCAACTCGCCGTACAAGGTGCACCTGTCTGATACAGCTCTGTTGGACTAGCTACCCGGTCTCATACATACCGTCATCATCTTGCCGCTCGCGTTTTTTGCGTACCAGCCGACCGCCTGCGCACTCGTGGCTGGGCATCCACAACCTGTTCATCGAGGGCGCTCGCAGCACGCGACCGGCGACGGGCCCGGCGCCGCCATCGTCCACCATGTCTTGGGAGGCTGGGATTCCCGCCGCGCGGCTCCGCGACGCTGCGCCCAAGCCGCCGCGCAACGGCGGCGTCGAGCTCGGCGGATTATCCTGCGGCAGCAGAGCGTTGGTCGCGCTGAAGGCGCAGTTCGATATCCGATTCGCGTTCGACTTTCGGATGCCCGGTCTTGGGCTCGACGGCAACGGTTGGCAGCGATACGACTAGTATCTCGCGCATCTTCCATATGACCATGCCGGCGCGCTTTACAAGCGACTCTGCACCGCCCGAGCCTCCACAGGCGCCCAAGGAGTTCGACGGCGAAAAGAGTGCGTTGTCGTTGCCCTGCATGCGTTCTTTTTTGGCTGAAACCCGGTTGTGCAGTCGTTGATAAAGCAGAGCGCAAAGTCCAGCCCGCGCAACGGTTCCTTGTCTGCGCTCAATGCGTTGACCCGCTGCGCGCGGATCAGAATGCGCGGTCCGCGCGCGTGTGGGCGCTGCAGTGCGGACACTTCGACGGCAAGTGCGTCGCTCGCAGCAGACGCGCACATCCTGCATCTACACCCCCATCCGCACGACGACGACCAGCAGCAACCGTGCGCCCCTGCCCCCGCGCGCCGACCCACCCGGCGGGCAAAGCCCAAGGCTAAGCGCGGGCGCAAGCCGCCGGTGGAGCCCGAGGCGGAGGTGCACACCAAGTGCGAGTGGTCGTGCCCCGTGCCGCGCTGCGGCAAGGCCCACTGGAGCCAGCTCGTCCGTAAGGGCGAGCCCGGCGCTGCGCCAGTCTGGGTGCAGAAGGCTGGCTGTGGGGCGATTCAAGTGTTCGTGCGAACTGCGTACTATACCTCGGCTTGGTCTTGATGATTTGCTTTTGCTAGGGTAAGTACATACAACATAGATTCATCGTCCAGTGCTGTTCTGCTGTGGCGCATCTGTGCGTCGGCTCAGTCATCCGCGGCGCATTCGGCCTTGCTCTTTCCATGGGCTCTCTTGTTCGTTCACACCGGTCTGTCTACTGGATTCTGTGCTCGATATCTGTTCTTTCGAAAAGACGCGCGCGACTTTGTACCGTTAGGAAGTGCGGCGCTTGTAGAAACCCGCTGTTCTCTGGATGAAGACGTCGCTCTCTGGATATCGTGCCAATGATACGAGTAGGCAGCGCGTGGCTACTGCGTCACGAGCCGTGAGGAGGGTCAATTCGTGATCTGAAGTCGTCGGTATCTACAGGACACATCCACGGCAAGATTCTAAGTACGCAACATGGTACATGGAAGCGCTCAATCGTTCAGATTCTCCGACGCCAGAGGCTCGGATGACACGGGTGCGTTCCCGAGGTCTACGCTCAAAGCGCCGCCACATCTCGTCCACTCAGTTCCAAGCCCCACACCGGAGAAATCAATCTTGACTGGTGTGGCTGGCGCGCGGTTGGGGCGCAAGATGTGCCGCAACCCTGGCACCCAGAGATGCGTATGATACTGCTCGGGGACGAAGATAATCGGGTCCCCGACGTAATTCGTTGGATCGTGGTTGCACATGAGCCACCCTTCTTCTAGGAAATGACCGGTCCTGCGTCTCACTATAGCATTTTCCTCCGAGGTACACGGCAGCCCGGGGATATGATCGGCTAGTACCGGACATTTCAACCATCTCCCTCAATGTCGGACTATCACTTACCAGCGGTTTGGGCGACGTGAAAAATGCGAACAGTACCGTCGGAGCTGCCTTGTAGGACGTAATCCCCTGACGGGGAGAGTGCAACGCAAGTGACGCTGCCGGTTAATATGCGTATGCTCGGCTCAAGAAGAGTCTGAGAGGCTGAATCCCAGATTGAGATCTCGTCGTCCCGAACTCCTGCGGAGCGAAGGCCGTTGGCCGAGGCGATGTCATGCGGGCGATGCTCCTTGCGAACTTTCCAGTCAGAGTAGAGATCATAGTGTTTTGACGGCGCTTCCATGGCTGGTTTGAGCCAAATAAGTGAGGCAGTTAGAACACTCTGATCTGAGAGTGCACCCCCAGTCTCTGAGTCCCACACATAGGGCAATTCCTGCCCATGGAAGATCACTGCGACGAATCGGCCGTCTGGGGAGTACGCAGCATGTTCCGCCGGAATCGCATGGTGTGCCGATGATTGGGATTGGGCCGCAGCAATGTCCACAGTCCGCAAAGCACCAACGGCATCTACCAAAAGGATGCGTTTGCCGTCTGGTGAAAATTCGACAGTATCGACCATCTGTGTGTGGCTGTAAAGGACCATATAGCTGGAACCAAAATAGTCCCACAGTCGGACAGTACGATCGGCCGACACAGAGGCAATGTATCGCCCATCAGGCGACCAAGCACTATGCCAAATATCTGCTCCACGGCCACTCAGGGGCTTTCGAACGAAGGAGCGGTTGCCAAAATCGAAGACCGTGAGTTCGGAGTTTACGCTGTCACCATTGTCCTCTGTGCCGATGGCGATGAGATTGCACTTCGGAGACCGAGAAAGTGCCCAGATCTCTTCTCCTCGAGAGCAGGGGATATATGAGCCATCCTGCTGACCACTCTCCGTGCGCCAAATGCGGATCGTGGCGTCGTCACTGGCAGAAATGATGGACCTACTGTCCAGGGTGCAGACAACGCTGGTAACGCGTTTGGTATGCCCTCGCAGCGCGTGACCTATCTGCTTTCCTGAGTTAACATCCCACCGACGAACTGTCTTGTCATTGGAGGCAGAAACAAGATAGCGTCCGTCGGGCGAAAAGCATACAGAACGTACTTGGCCGGTGTGCCCAAGTAATGTGTCGAGCAACTCCCCCGTCCTTGCATTCCACCGGAAGATTGCAAAGTCGACAGCAGCGGCGATGACTTGACTGTTGGGGGAAACGGCAACGGAGCAAACTGCTAAAAATGGATCGCCTGGGGCGCGCGCCAGCTCGAGTACTCTCTCGTGCATATTCTCTGCGTCAACGACATGCACCTCTCCGTCCATACTCCCCAGCACCATATGACGGCCGTCGGGCGTGTATGCAAAGCATGACACGCGATGGGGGCAGAGGACTACGGGCCACTCCGCCGCCAGGCCGTCGACGGTGGGTAGGAGACTTGTTGCGGTCATCACGGCCGTCGCAAGCTCTGTCCGCTTGCCCGCGGGTTTTACGCCGCTTCGCCGAGCGTTCGGTCGCTGCTGCATACAGTCGGCGCACTGTTTACCCTCGGACGGAGACTCGGCCAGAGTTATACACCTCGGGCTGTTCAACTCGGGATATGATCTGCACGCCGCTCTCTACCTACCTAGGGGGTGAGACGACCTCGGTGCATACCCCAATTCGGCTCGGTGGAGGCTTCTCACCTTCGGACCAATGTTCGGCAGCTCCCCCCTCGCTGTATGCGTCGGATATGGGCGTTGTGGTGCTCGGGGCAGGCTCCAGAACCCCCTTTGGACCTCGGGCGGACTCGGTGGGTCACCCTGAGCAACCTCGGAGGGTCGGGAACGCCTCTATTGGACCTCTCGTCGGTACGGTACCCCTCGGATGGATAGTAGGTCGGTTATCATCACCTGGTACAAGCTCGGCTACATCCTCGGACCCTCGGCCCGTGGCCTCAACAGCTCGGCGCTCTCCCCGTGTACTCGGGAGGTGCCCTCCTTCTCGGTCCGTGCACTCGGTGGGTGTGTGTATGTGTGGCATACCTCGGCACCTTCGCCCTGTCTCGGACCCTGTTCGACTGGAGGTGTGGTAGAGTGCTAGCACTATGGGAGACGATGGTGGATGGACCCTTTAGCTCCGGGATCACCATGGACCGGATCAGCGGACCTTGAGGATGGGTATATAGGTTGTGGGGTGTAGATGCGTGTACCCTAGGTTTGGTCTGGTCAATTGTACCGCTTGTCCGTTCTTCCTCGTCCTTCTCTCCTCTCTTGGGCGTCGGTCTCGGCGAGTGACGAGCGCTCTGCCGTGACAAGACTATTAGTGCAAGCAAAGGAGCGCCGAACCCACGACATCGTTGGGCAGAAGGTTAGGGCAGAGAGGTAGATGTGCGGCACGGTGGATCGTATAGGCTCGATGAATTCGCGGACAAATGTAACCGCGTCGGTGATAAACTTGATGAGACAAACGTCATGTAATTGCTATACAAATGTATTGCTCAGCATGTGTCTCTTCAACAATTAAGCTGCCTACCTTGGAGAACGAAGCGGCAGTGAGCAATGATTGTACGGCTCTGTGCATGAATCCACAAAGCGATGCCACCTCGAGCCAAAAGAGGAGCTTCCGTACCAGGAATATGCGAAGCTCAGTCTGCAAACTGACACCCGAATTCAAGGCCATAGCTAGGTGGTAGCTCCAGTGCCAGCTGGCATAGACAAGACCAGCAGGAAGTTTCTTCATACGATTGTCAAGGTTTCGGATCTCGCAATTGCTTGTATCTGAAGAGGGAAAATCCCAGATGTTGAAGTGGAGGGATTTGTTCAAGACGCGAAGAGCTCCGAGAGCAATGACGTCATGGACATCGCCGGGTTCCACACGCCAAGCATGGGGCGGATCCGCCCTTGTCAGGAAGTCGCGAAAGGAGGTATGAAGCGGTCGAATGGGCTCCGAAGAGTCGCCCACGCCTGAGAGCAAGGATCCCAAATGCGGAATGGTGAGGTCAACTGCACCGTCGCTGGCGTCTACTCCGCGTCGAAGGCCCCTTAAGGTATCCATCGAGAGAAGCTCTGCGGAATAGAGGACTTGAGCCATGACAGAGCGGAAGCGGTCGATTCCGGTGTCGTCGGGAAACTGCTGACTAAGAATCTTCTCGTATAGAGCCTCGAGTTGGCCAAAACCGACCGTACCGAACGCTGACGGGGCCGCCAACCACTTCTTGTATCGCTCCGCTACCGTTAAACCACCAGTCTTGGGATTGAGCAAGCGGCATACTGTGGCGGCCCACTCAAAGAGGCCGTCCGCTGCAACAACGAGCGTATGAATCTGCTTGTTATCCAGGTGTCGTTCCATCTCGTGACGAATGTAGACGGATATGCTTTCAGTGGGATCGTGCTCCTTCAGGCCGAGGTCGATGTAATCGAAGGTATCAGGCGTTGTCTTGCCCGCGGAAGTGCTCGAATGATTGCGTAGGGCAGTGTCAACGTCTGACTCGAGGCGCGACGTGACTAGGACGCGGAAGTTTGCCGGCAGATCCGCAGCGCGCTTCGTCAGAGCCTTCAGCAAGTTCTCGCGCTCACGCAGGAGATTCGGACCCGTCCTATCGAACGCAGCCGGGGGTTCCGTCAAGTCAGTACATTCGTCGAACGCGTCGACAACGACGAGAACAGGGCCGACCCAGTGGGCCTTCTGGGCAGGCCTGACAATCAGGTTCTCCCACTGCTCGATGACGTCGCCCGACTTTGCCAGGCGTCCCGATTCAGACAGCACTGCGCTCAGCTCGCGTCTGAAGTCCGCGTTCCAGTCCGCGAGCTCACGTGCAAGAGTGCTGAACAGCGACCACGGTGCCAGGCTTTTGTTCGTGCGGTCAAACGCGAAGAATGCGCCGAGCCGACCGAAAGTTTCTAGTCGGGACGCAACAGTATGGGCGATGGACGTCTTGCCACTGCCCGCGACGCCAACGACAAAGCGAGTGCGGGTAGCATCGGGATCGTTGATCCAGTCTACGAGATTGTCGAGAGTGGCCGTCCGGGTACCTGGCAGACAGGCCTTGTCACGCTGGCGGCCCGTGCCCTCCGCATATTGCAATTCTTGCAGCGTCAGGGTCGCCTCTGTCGTACAACCGACTTTAGATGCGCAATCCGAACACTGGATTAAATTCATACCAATACGGGATTCGGTAATGCTGACAGTTCTAACAAGATCGATGATTCGAGGGATGTCGTGGTCGGTTATCATGCGACCGAGCTTCACAAACGCTTTGCTGTATTCGGCGATCATATCGTCGAGGTTGAATTTGAGAGTCGCTTTCCAAGCCCGTTTCACTGCACATGCCGATGAGTTGCATGCACTGACATCGAGGGAGAGACGTACGGAAACTCTTGTCATCATAATGTTCTCGGATGAACGTAGCACATTCGCCAGTTTGCTGCGCCAACCGTGCGAGCAATTTGCAGTGTGGGTCATCCTTGTCGTCTTTAACGCCTTCGAATTGGTGATAATGCGCCATGACGACGTCGTACGCGTGGGCCATATCGTTGATTAGCTCCTTCATGGCGTCGTCACGAGCCTTCTGCGCCAAGATGGGCTACGAATTATGAGCAAGCAGGACACGGCCCTTGAACGAAGGGGAACTCACTTTAAGAGCCGCCTGGATGAGAGTGGCCGCGATCTTCGCGTATGGGTGAACCTGAGAAGCAGACTTGAGACGCAATCCATGGCATTCACACGCGACTACGCACCTCTCCAATCCCGGAAACAAGTTCGCAGAACACAGAGATTTTGTCGAAAAGACCATTAACGCGCTCGGACCATTCATCTATGCCGGCAGCGCCGTCGGCAACATGCTGCAGGGCGTCGGACGGGCGCTCGCCAATGTGACCAGCGCCAGCATGCGCGGTCTCTGCCGCGCGGACGCCATCTTTGACCGCGGCGAGCGCATCGGCATCCAGAGGCGACTGTTCGTCGCGGACTTGAACTTGGGGTCCTGCTCTCTGAAAAATTCGTTACGAACCGACAGCTTGACTAGCAATTTTCTTTGTACCTCTGCTGAAGCACCGGCACCTCCAGCAACGTCTTGGGGGGGAGCAGCGGAAGGCGCGGGATCGGGGCGAGTCGCGCTGGAAGGCGTTGGTACCGTTTCCGCGTGCGTTCCCGGAGCGTCCGACGCAGGCATCTGCTCGGAAGTGAGATTGTGGCGCGCTTTCTGCTCGGTATCACCGCACGCACATCGATTCCCTCACGACCGGTGGTTGCAGGCGGCCGCAGGACCTGAACTCCGCCACCGACGCCCGATGCATCAGGCGGCGGCGACAGACAGTTAAGATAGTTCAGGAGCTTCCGCAAGCCCGGCTTGAGGTTTTGCGACCACTTGGAGAGCTGGGGCATTCTGCTGGCGTATGAGAGTGGGTGGTAGTGGGAGAGTGTCGTGTGCGGACGGACAAAGCTGGGCACGTGTGTGAGGTGCTGCCTCTGACACAGCGAAGGGCCATGCGCGTCCTGCGGTTGCTAAAGGGCACTGCGCTGCATGTCGTGGGACACCGAACGCATTTCTCAGGGGTGCCATCCAGAGCGATCGCCGCAGCAAGACTGCAAGGGGAGTCAAGACTGGGCCGGACATCGCACGAGTGACCACGGTTCGTACTGGTTTCAAGCCAATTATTGCAGTGCTTCGCTAATGCAAGTCTTAATCTCCACCCTCACTGGGAAACCAGCGAGGCGAAGCGTCTTTGGACAGTTCGACGGAGACAGTTCGACGTACAACTGCTGGCGGTGGGGATCGTCAACCTCGTTGACCTGAATTCAAAGGCATACGACCCTGATTTACCCTCTAAATAGGTATCGGTGCGTAAAGGAGGTAATATCAAGCCGGACAGTGTCGTACACTGATATTTGCGTGGGCCGACTATTCCAGTGCGCAACGTTCTTTCCTCTCGCTTACAGCTTGCGCTGAAAGCATGATGTGTAAGAGCAGTATGCCAATATTGAGGGAATTGTAGCTACCTACGGAACCCTGACTCAGTGTGTTCGAACAGGATCGCGCCTGCGTTTGTATGTCATTTCCGCCGGCTCGAATGCATGCCGCCCAGCACAACCGCGGATTGCAACAAATGCGCAAGCCCTTGTACCGCCCACGTTTTTGGGTCTCGTTGCTGTCCAGTCGCACTGAAGCTGACCGGTCTTATTCGGCTCGAAATTGCGTCCAGGGGTCGCGCGCGCAAAGAAAACTTCCGGACGGGGCTCCATGAATAGTATTGGCAGCGCAAATATTGCAGCAGGCCGCAGAGCAAGTATCGTGGCTCGCGGTGCAGGAGTAGGAGGCCAACTTCAACAGTGGGCAAGTTGCTGTCGGAGCTCCAACTTGAACGGTTCACACCTTGAACCCCATAGTCGCCCATGAAGTCTAGATCCTCGGCACCACATGCACCTGAGCATCCACAACCGAACACCTTTGGCGTGCTACTCATCGCCGCTCGCACCTCTGCCCGCCCAACCAGTTAACCGATCCCATGGCGACGTTGGACGCCAGTTCGCCCCGCACAAGATCCCGCGTTCCACCAGGCGCCGTAACGTGCTCATGACGTGCTTGCCAGCCAGCTGCGCCGCCCCGACCGTTGGAGACGACGTTAGGTACGCCCGTCTGTGCTTGATGCTTTGCCTGCTCATTCCATGGTGCCAGGTGAGGAAATCGATGGAAATGAGCGCATATCCGAGCAGGCACACCGGCTGCTCTTGTGCTGCGCATGCGTCGAGCCAATGAACACGGACTCGGGCGCGCGAGTAGGGCGCGTCGCCGACGGCAAGCGTCCAACCGCGAGGGCGTCCAACTCCTGCACGAGCGCGTCGAGCAACCCGCGACTGCGAGCCACGTGTTCTGCACGACAGCTTGAGGCTGAAACCAAGCGTGGGCACAAGCCGCCGTCCATGTTCGAGGCGTAGCGGCTCGCCGAGCGCGAGTGGGCGTGCATGTGCCGCGCTGCGGGACCTCAGCCAGCTGTTCACAACGGCGAGCCCGGTGCCGCATGGTCAGGATGCACACAAGTATTCGTGTGGCTGCATTCAAGTACCTTTATTGCTAGTATGGTTCTCAATATCAGAACTAGCCCTGGCCCTCATGTTGTCTTGGAACGTAGATAATCTGCTATATTGATCATTTTCTAAACCAACACATATTTATTTAGGTCCAGAACGGCTGTTCCAAGCACGTCGTCTGAGCTATGAATTGTTGCGGCGCCGCTGTGAATATGGACGGGGGAAGACGGCAAGATCATTGTTGTCGGAGCTACAACCGTTCTTCGCGTTCGTCTTCCTCGTCATGTGCCCCGCACACTACACTACGACCGTCGTCGAGGTGGACGATGCGCGCTGGAAAATGCGCAATTACTCATCACGATGAATAAGCGCACGAGCGTCGGGAGCTGCACATGGCTGCCCAGCAGAGCAGCAAACGAGTTGCGACTGCGGTGCCGAATGCGTGCGCAATGGCAGACGCGGGGGCGACGCCGTGAGCCATGGACGCCTGAGGAGCTGCTCGTTGGGATCTGTGGGAGGTCTGTTGTTCGCGACGACGGACTTGAATGTCGCTCCCAGCGCTCAAACGCGTCCGGAAACCACTGCGCTGTGTACGCCCTATTTTCATTATTTTCTTATTGTTTTCCAGCTGAAGCTGCTGCAGCGCCAGCACATGCTATGGCGCGCGTCTCCACGACTCTGCGGATTCGCTGCTGCACGCGGCGCTCGTGCGCGCAGACCGGCCGACGTGACGACTGCCCGCGCTGCGGCTGGCAGAACGACCGCGCGCTGTTCTGCCTCTGGTGTCTGTGCCAGGACGAGGATGATTTCAAGGCCAAGCGGCAGCGCCCGCTGCGGTGCCGTACTATCCCAGCGTCGCTCGTCTATTCCGTGCTGCCGACGCCGCCGACGAGGCGGCGGTTCTCGTCGCGCGCCCCGCCGTCTTCCTCTGCTCCTCCGCCTATCGCCACCTCTAACGCGTTCACCACTACGCCTGCTCTTGCTGTTGATAACGATAAACTTGGTGGCCCACCTGCAAATGGTGATCATACCGCTGTTGCCAGCCCGTTCTCCGCGACTGCCAGTACAACCCCGGATACAGCTACGGTCTGCTCTACTCATACGTCACCCGGCCCGCTGCTTTCATGCTGCCTTCTTCCCCGTCCACGACATCCCATAGACGATATCCGTCCGCCATTTCCGCGACTGGCGCTTCGCGATGCCCAGGCCGACTGCGCTTCCCTGTCCGCCCGCCTCTTTTGCTTCGCACTCGCCAAACCCGTCGCTCAGCCCGACTTCGACCAACGTTTCCTGCCGCGCGAGGTGCGTAACGTTTCACTATGCGTCCCCTCTTTATCCCATGTTCCCCGCGCGCCCACTTCGCATGTTGTTTGCGTCTACCTGCGCTTCCAGCCGCTTGTGTCCCCTGTCCCTGTTTTCAAGCTCAGCGCTGGCTACTCGCACCCCCTCTCGCGTCCTTCGTTTCGGATCAGTCTCTTTTCGCGCCTACCGTCGCTGACGCTCGCGTCCCGGAACAGGCGCGCATTCACCGCAGAGCGGACGCCAACGCCGCCGCGGCGCCGCCATGACACTCGACGTCACCCGGTCCACCTCGCCGCTCGCGCCTCCTTCCACGGCGAGCGCCATTGCGCTTCGCGCGCCAGGCCCAGCAGAACTTTGGTCGCGCGGAGGTGGGGGTCACTGCCGGAATATCCGCTTCATGTATGACTTCGGGATGCCGGGTCTTGGGCTCGATGCGGACGCTTGGCAGCACTACAACGAGCTTCGAACAGCTCTACCTGCCAGCCCCCTGGCGTTGCCGCAGTATAAGCGCGAATTTCCCTTCAAGACGGCCGGGCTGATCGGCTTTACGAGCGCCTGAGGCGCCCAAGGTTTTCGACGTCAAAACGGGTGTGTTGTCGTTACACTACATGCGTTCTTTTTCGGCTGAACTCATGTTGTACAGTCGTCCACAATGCAGAGCGCAAAGCCGAGCCGGCGCAGCGGCTGCTCGTCTGCGCCAAATGCGTCGACCGCTGCGCGCGGACCAGAATGCGCGGGCTGCGCGCGTGTGGGCGCTGCGGTGCGAGCACGTCGTCGACGGCAAGTGTCTCGCGGCGTCTCGCGGCGCTCGCCGAAGAGGACCAGCTCCTCCATTCGCATTCGCACCTCCATTCGCACGGCGACGGCGAACAGCGACCGTCCGCCCCTGCCCAAGGCTACGCGCGGGCGCAAGCCGCCGCCGGAGCCCAAGGCGGAAGTGCTCGCCGAGCGCGAATGGTCGTGTCCCGTGCCGCGCTGCGGCAAGGCCCACAGGAGCCAGCTCGTCCGTAAGGGCGAGCCGGGCGCTGCACCCGTGTGGGCGCAGAAGGCTGGCTATGGTGCTATCTAGCTCGTGTGGCCTCTGCGTGCTATTCCTGCTGCTGGTGCTGGTGCTTTTCGTGCATTTGGCGACGTTGCGCGTCCGCGTGGGTAAGTACATACATCCAACATAGATTCCTGGTTCGCTACCGTTCTGCCGTGGTGTGCGTGTCCGTGCTCAGTTTACTGCGACGCACCTCGTTTCGTGGGCTCGCTATTGTAGGTCACACGGGGCTCCGTCGACGTCTGCTGTTTGGACCATGCGCGTGGCTTGTGCTCTGAGATCCAACTGAACTCAGTGCTTGTGCCGCGGCCGCGCTGAGTACGTCCTTCGTGCTCTCTGAAGTTTGGTGGTCCACTGCTATCACTCAGATCTCTTGACCCTCATGCGCCGTCGCAGTACGCTAGCCCTCGCTCCTTATCATGTGAGGTTTGGCGCAGCGATTACTCTTGTGCAAAGGTCAAGGCCACTGTGGAGGGCGGCTGGCGCAGCTGCTGCATTTTCGGGAGAGTCAATTTATGATTCAATTGTGCTCCGAGATTCAAGGAAAGTCAGCGCTTGTACTGAGGCAGCACTGAATACGTTCCTCCTATCTTCCTGAGGTCCACTGCCAGCGATCCTTCATATCTCCCGACGCTCGCGCGACCTCGCAATACGCTCACTGCACCATGCGGACATATCGACAGGTTTGACTCTTTCAGCGCGTCGTGAGTGGATCCTGGGGCTCGCGCATTTGAAGAGCAGTAGTGTCAGAAAGCCGCGCCCAGCTGTGATTGATGCTAGGATGTCCGACTCACTAGGATGTCCGACACACGGCGCCTGAAGACGCCGCACTCCGGATATCCTCAACGATGGGCGGTGGACGCGGCTGCTGCGTCATGAGATCGTGATTCAAAGTCGTCGGTATCTACAGGACGCATCCACCGCCAGATTCCGAGCACACTACATACATGGTACATGGAACCGAAGCGCTCAATTGTTCGCAACAGGCTCAGAGGACACGGGTGCGTTCCCGAGGTCAACGCTTAAGGCCCCGGCGCATCTCGTCCACTCTTTGCCGAATCCCACGCCGGAGACGTCGATCTTGACCGGCCTGGCTGGCTCGCGGTTGGGACGCAAGATATGCACCAGCCCCGGCAGCCAGAGATCTGCTCGATATTGCTCAGGGACGTAGATGACCTGCCGATCCTTCTTGTCGTAAAGCCGCCCATGGGCAAAGCCTGGGCCTGGACGAAGCATAGTATGTTCGCCCTCCGGGATATAGGAACACTGTATCCCCGAAGCCGAGTCCTCAGCCGGTAGTGAGGCGTTGTCTACCGAACACTTCAGCCGTCTGCCTCATAGTCGGAAACATAGCTCACCAGCGCTTTGTTCGACGTTGAAAATACGAACAGTGCCGTCGGAACTGCCTTGTAGAACACAATCCCCTGACGGAGAGAGTGCGATGCAAGTGACCGCGCCGCTTGGTATGCGTATGCTCGGCACAAGTGGAGCTTGAGACGCTGAATCCCAGACTGAAATCTCCAGGCCATACACTCCCGCGGAGCGAAAGCCGTTGGCAGAGGCGATGTCATGCGGGCGGTGAGTATTGCGTTCATCCCAACCATCCCGATCATAGTGTTGTGACGACCCGTCCATGGCTGACTTGAGCCAATCACGTGAGGCAGCTAGAATACTATCATCGGAGATTGGCGCTCCGGTCTCAGAGTCCCACACAGAGGGCGGTTTCTTCCCACCGAAAGTCACTGCGGCAAATCGACCGTCGGGGGAGTACGCAGCATATTCCGCCGGACCCGATTGGTATTCCGAAGACTGGGAGTGAGCCGCAGCAACGTCTACAGTACGCAAATCGCCATCTTCATCTGCCATAATGAGGCGTTTTCCATCTGGTTGAAATTCGATAGCGCTGACCCTTTTCGTGTGGTAGTAAAGGACCCTGCTGCGGGAACCGAGATCGTCATACAGTCGAATATTACCATCGCTGGACGCAGAAGCGATGCATAGCCCATCAGGCGACCAAGCAATAGCCATAGAATCATCTGAATGCCCACGCATCGGCCCTCCATCGAAGGACAGTTTGTCAATATCGAAGACCCAGGTGGTGCCATCGCGTTGCTTAGCGTAAGCTGTGTCAACAGCGATGGCGACGAGGTTGGACCTTGGAGAGCGAGAGAGTTCCCGTGCCGGCAGTCCTTCAGGGATCGGAATAGGTGGGCCATATTGGTGGCCAGTATCGGCGCCCCAAATGCGGACCGTAGCGTCAGTGCTGGAAGAGATGATGAATTCACTGTTCAGGGAGTAGACAGCGCCCAGAACAGCGCCGGTATGGCCTCGCAGTGGGTGGCCAACCTGTTTTCCCGTTTTGGCATCCCATCGACGGACTGTCTCGTCAATGGAGGCAGAAACAATGTAGCGACTGTCGGGCGAAAAGCATAGAGTGCGGACATAGTCAGTGTGCCCGTGCGACATGCCGAGCAGCTCTCCGGTCTCCACATTCCACCGTAAGATCGTGTCCATGACGTCACCCATACGAGCAGCAGCAGCAATGATTTGACCGTCAGGTGAAAACACAACGGAGCTGACCCCAGTCAAAGTGCCTGGAGCGCGCGAGAGCTCCAGTACTGACTTGTGCATGCTCGCTGCCTCAACGAGACGCACATTTCCGTCCATACAGCCCAGTGCCATATAGATGCCGTTGGGTGAGTATGCAAAGCACGACACATTATGGGGGCAGAAGACTACAGGCCACTCTGCCTCCAAGCCGTCGACGGTTGGTAGGAGATTACTGTTACGAACAAAAGAGCGTCGAACCAGCGACGTAGTTGGGCAGAATGCCAGGGCCGAGAGGTAGATGTGCGGCGCGGAGTACTGAATGGGCTTGATGCAGTTGTTAATAAATAAAATGGCGTCGTTAATAAACGCGATGACATCATCATCATGCAATGGCTATTCGGACGCATAGCTCAGTATGGGTTTACTTCAACAAGTGAGGTGCCTACCCTGAAGAACGAAACGGCGGTGAGCAAGGATGGCACGGCTCTGTGCATGAATCCACAAAGAGACACCACCTCCAGCCAAAAAAGGAGCTTCTGCGTGAGAAAAATGCGAAGCTCTGTCTGCAAACTGACAGCCGATTTCGAGGCCATGGAGAGGTGGTGGCTCCAGTGCCAGCTGGCATACATGAGACCGGCAGGAAGCTTCTTCATACGATCGTCAACGTCGTTGAAATATTCATTCGGTGTATATGAAGACGGGAAATCCCAGATGTCAAAGTGAAGAGATTTGTTCAAGACGCGCAGAGCTCCGAGAGCAATGACGTCATGAACATCGCCCGGTTGAACATGCCACGAGTGCGCCGAATCTGCCCTCGTGAGGAAGTTGCGGAAGGAAGAATGAAGCGGCCGAATGAGCAGGGAATGCTTGCTAACGCCGGAGAGCAGCGATCCCAGGTGCGGAATGACGAGGTTGACCGCCTTGTCACCATCATCTACCGCGCGGCGGAGAGCAACGAGAGTATCCAGCGAGACGGGTTCCGCAGCGTACAGGACCTGTGCCATAACGTCACGGAAACACTCGAGTCCCACCTCGCCGGTAAACCGCTGCCCAAGGATCTTGGCATACAGAAGCTCGAGTGAGTGCGAAGGTTCATGTACGATACCGGCCGGCCCTTCCAAGCATGCTCTGTATCGGTCAAGGACCGAGTAGCCTCCAGCAAAAGGATCAAGCAGATAGCGACATATGGCTGCAGCCCACTCGAACAACCCGTCCGCTGCTTTGACCACTACATTTATCTGCTCGTCTCCTAGACTCTCACCGAGCTCGTGATGAATGTAGAGCCTGATGCCTTCATGAGCCTCAACCTCGGCCTGGCCTAGATCCGAGAACACGACAGCACACGAAGTTGGCGCGCGGATTGCGCTGTTAGCCACAGCGACGACGTCCTCCTCCAAGCGTGACGTGACCAGGATGCGGAAGTTTGCCGGCAGCTCATCAACCCGATTCGTCAGACACTCGAGCATATTTTTGCGCGCACGCTGACGATCCTGCTGGTCCCTATCAAACGCCAACGCGGGGCCCCTCAGGTCGGTGCACTCGTCAAATGCATCGACCACGATGAGCACGGGGCCGACAAAGTGGACGTTCTGGGCGGGCCGCACAATCAGGTCCTCCCATTGCTCGAAGACATCGCGCGACTTGGCCAGCCTTCCCTTCTGTGACAGAATCGCGGACATTCCGTGCCTAAAGTCCGCGTTCCAATCCGCGAGCTCGCGTGCGACCGTGCTGAACACTGACCACGGAGCGAGGCGTTGGTTGGTGCGGTCAAATGCGAAGAATGCGCCGAGCCGACCGAAAGCTTCTAGCCGGGACGCAATGGAGTGAGCGATGGACGACTTCCCGCTGCCTGCGACGCCAACGACGAAGTGAACGCGGGTAGCACCGGGGTCAAAGATCCAATCAGCTAGGCAGGCGAGAGTGGCAACCCGAGTACCCGTGAGGCAGGCTTTATCATACTGTCTGCCTGCGACCTCAGCATAGACGAGCTCCTGCAATGCAAACGTCGCGTCTGCACACAACCGTTGTCAGTGTGCCAGTCCGAAAGTGGCTAGCACTCGTACCGATTTGAGCTACGGCCTTGCTTACAAGCTTCGCAGGCTGCGAAATGTCCCACTTGGCGATCTTGTCCCCCAGCTCGACGAACGCTGTGCTGTATTGCTTGATTTTCTCGTCGACTTCGTAATTCACAATTCCCGTGAGCGCTCGTTTCACTGTGAAATCCCTATAAGCATGATCATTTTGCATGTTCGAAGGAGGGACTTGCTGAAACTCTTCGTCTCGTAATACTCTCGTATAAACCAGGCGCAGTCGGCCGTTTGCTTCGCCAGCTTGGCCAACAACTTGCAGCGCGGGTCGTTCTCACGGATGTTGCGGCTATTGACGTCCTTGTCCGCCATGACTCTGTCGAAGGTATCGTTCATATCCTCAATGAGCTTCTTCATGGCGTCGTCGCGGGCCTTCTGCTTCAAGATGGGCTGCGCATCATCAGAGCCTGATAGGACAATCATCACTTCCAGTCATTTCACCTGCATCCCAGCAGTGATGATACCGGTAACGAGTCTCACGTACGGGTGAATCTAAGCAGCAGGTTTGGACTTGACGCAAACGAATGCGCGCAACGACTCACTTCTCCGATATCGCCGAGAACGTTACAGAATGCGGACAGCTGCTTGAAGAGGTTGTCGACGCGGTCGGACCAGTCATCGGCAGCGACAACACCGTCTTGAGCGAACTGAACAGCGTTGGAAGAGCGCTCGCTAATCATTCCGGCGCCATCGCGGTTATCGTGCGCGCCGCGAACCGCACCCGCGAGCGCTGGATCCTGCTGCGTCTGATCTTCGAAGGGTTCAGGTTTGGAGATCTAGAGAATGGGTAAGAATCGACTTTATCAGTTCGAAATGGCGCACGACTGGTGCATTGCCTGTAGTGACGGGGAGGTCCCCGGCTACAGAGCTCGCGGCAGGAGTGCTGCCATTAGCGGTATAGTCGTTGGAAGGGCCGGAGCCGAGGCCATTGGCGGATGGCGCCACGACCGAACCAGCCGTCGGCGTGCTTGAAAGCGTTGGCGCCGCTGGAGTCTCTGTTTCCGGAGCATGCAGCACAGGACCCTGCTGGGCGACGTGAGTATCGTACGCGTCGCGCTGAGCATCATTGCGCGCACCTGGACTACCACAGGACTTGCATTCGACGGCGGCTGGGGTTGGGATCCGCCACCGACGTCCGCTGCGTTGGGCGACCGACGCTTTCGCGAGCGGAATATCTTCCGAAGTTTTTGCATTTTCTCGTGTATAGGTGGGGTAGGAGTGATAGATGGGCGAGAGAGGCTGTGGACAGACGGTTAAAGCAGGACTTGCGGGAAAACTGCAGCTGGCTGGCACTGTGGCAAGGCGGAATCCGACGAGCGTCTCACGGTCGCTGAAGAAGTATCGCCGAGCACCACGGAAGGAGACCCTTGCTGGACATCGCAAGAAGAGTTAAGAGTCGATGTCGAGCGCCGCAAGTTCAACGAACAGCACGGGCGCCGATATTGAGTCCTACACTCGGTTTACCGTGATCACCAGGAGACGTAGGGCTCTCAAATAATGCAATTGCTGCCCATGCTGGTCGGAGAGGAACCCGGAAATCTATCGGTGTGAGCCCAGACGCTCCAAGCAGTCCTGTCAGAAGCTGCTCAGCCCAGAGCGCGGGACCTGCTCGCTGCGAAGAGAACACTGCCGGGTACTGATTCAATAATTCCGCGGGATAGAAGAGGCTGCGCTTCTCGGCTGCAGAAACGTGCAGTTGGGCAGAGTAGTGCCGCCTCTGAATGATGTTAGCTGGGAGTAATGCGGAAGTGTAGCGGAATAATAGGCACGTTTGTAACTTAGCGAAGCACGGTGGTCCTTCCAGACAGGGAGAGCACAACAACCAGGCCATGTGCCTGTGGCTTTTATCGCTGAGATGCTGACGGCGATGCCGGAGTTTGTCGGATGCGGCAAGGTCGGTGCCGCTGTTGCTGGCTGCCTTCAGCAGCTCATGCGCACCTTCGAACATGTCTACCGCAGACAGAAGGGAACCGTATGACGCGTATCACAACGCATTTGGCCCTCGTAGCGGGCGGCATGACGAAGAGGCACGAGGAGGACCTTCTAATAGTTCGAGCTCCGACAGTACGCTTTTTGGCTCCATTCGTCGTCAATTCGCTACGACTTGCTGCCGGGACACCGGGGTGCTTGGCTGCTCGGATTATATGCCTGCCTTTTCATCGATTCATGAGCAGGATTTCTTGAAGATATACCTGCCCGGTTAGCACCTGTGCTTCTGAATTCTAATCGACGCGCCGGGCACATGGAAAACCTGGGAGTCCCAGGAATTTGAGTCCGTGTCCCAGGCTGGGACACGACTCAAATACCTCCATCTCGGTCGCGTTGCCGGTGCTCCAGCACGCCTCCAACCTTCGCGTATGCCAGACGCCGCTGCGGTTATACGATACATTAAGAGCAAATGGAAGGTAAGCTCTCGGCGCGTGCTTGCCATAATCCGATAACTGACGCATCTACTGTTCTTCTAGTCTATTCAGCATTTCGCGCCACGAGCGCATGAACGGCACAATCGTATGTTTAGAATTCCTTCGAAGTTCTGCCCTTTATACCCCTTGTTTGCCTCGGGTAGGGTCGCGGAGTCGCGCGCCGCTGCGGCGATAGGGCAACGAGACCTTGCTTGGCGCGGGCAAGCGCCTCGCCTCGTGCAGACCGCGGGCGCCTGCTGAGCCTCCGTCATTATGCGCCTGCATCTGTGGACTTCATCAATTTCATTCGCCGTCTCCGAGCCTACAGCGCGTTCTTTGCGGCATCCTCGCTTGTGTCTTGCCTCCCGTTGCCTCGATGGATTATTGGCGCAATAGGCGTCCCACCAACATCGAGAGAAGTCGGGGGACGCGGCGAACACACCCTGAGGGTACATTTCAACATAAATTACTACAATGTGTTGCAGATCGAGTTTCCCGAAACGCATTCAGCCGTAATTGGTCCCTTCATTCGCGACAGTTTATTCCGAAGCGGATTGTCTCTTGCGCAATATGTTGATTAATGATCTTTTACTTTACTTACAGGACCCTGAGTTTTTGATATGCGTTCCACCGGATCTAAAATATGAACAGTGCAAGGTAGTAGAAAGCCATCGGAAAATCAGGCTTTAGCTGTCGAGTCTCGACGCGGGATGAGGTCAAGAGCCGTCCTGTCGGAGCTTGAACCACCTCTTCCTCCTCATCATGCCGCCCGCACCATCAGCCACCAAGGCACTTGCGGCCATCCTCCCACAAATTGCTGAAGGTCATGCATACGAAGCCCATCAGAAAGCACGCACATTTGCCTCGAGATACACGAAATCGGGCCAGCACGCCGTTGCAATCGAAGTGCTCTTCCAGAGCGCGCGCGAGCTGCTCAAAGCCGGCCAGCAGGGCAGCGGAACTGATCTTGCGGTCATGATGCTCGATGCCTACGACGCTGCGGACGTCGGCGTCGACGACGAGAGCCGCGGGCGGTTGACGCAGCTCATCGCGCTAGTCGGCTCTGGCGGCAGCTGGCGCAAAACGGTCATTGACAAGGCCGTTGCCTGGAGCGCCAAGTACGGCGCTTGCCCAGCTGGAGACCCCGACCTGCACCATTATATTGGCGAGTTACTGTATAAGGGTTCGCCGATCTTATTTCTCATCCTGGTTTGTTATCAATTAATTAATATTTAGAGGGCGCTTTTACTCTGGCCGAACCGCATCTTTTGGCAGCCGGAAAGCGCGACAGCGCCCGCATATTAGCTCAACTGCTCGCCGAATGGTCCAAGTCGGCACCGAATACCGACATCGGCCTCTTTGCGGCGCGCGGCGTGCTGCCCTTCCTCGAAATCGAGAATATTCTCGCGGCTCGTGCATTCTTGCAGGCATTCCTTGCGGCGGCGGCCCTGCCTGGGAGCACGACGCTTCCCGTGGGCGACGCGGGCGACGAGGTCGTGCACACGCCCGACAACCTGCTCACGTTCCTCCAACTCGCGATCCCGACGCTCCAGCGCGCCCCGAGTCCGCGTGCGCGTGAGGCGTGGGTACGGCTGTATGGCACGTATCAGTCAAGAGGTGGTGCGATGGTGCATCCGGAGATACGGAAGGTGCGTTCCAGGATCTGTGCTGCGTCGAAAACACACAACTAACGCGTTTCTATAGGCCATTCAGGACTTATCCGCGATTTACTTCAATATTCAGCCGCCCAGGCCTGCAGGGAATCCGTTCGGTGATTTGCTCTCTGGCCTGTTTGGCGGCGGAGGACTCGGAGGAGGGCCTCCTGCCGCTGGTGGCGCAGGCAGAGGACGCCCTGCGGCACGGCCTGCTGTTGCGGGACTGGACTAGCTTTCGCTTTTGTGTATGAGAGGAATCCAATGCGTTTGACAGGTGTGATGCTCGTCAATGCCTGAAATCCGTTCCGACTCGGTCGCTCGCCCAACCGTTCATAAGCCTCGATTTTGTCTATTACACGACACTTGGCCAATATCTTCGTCATCAAGTAGACGAACTGAACAAGTACAAAAACAAACACACAACACGGGGCCGACAAGCTTCACTCATCATACAGGTGCGTGCGACTGTAGCTGAGCTAGCTGAAGACATCTGTCGCAGTGGCGAGCTGAGCCATCTTTGTTCCTTCTAGATTGTGGGTGAGAAATCATACAGCAGGTGGCGGAAGGAACGTACACAAAGACGTGGGGGCAATGAACCCAATTTAAACGGCCCGTTCGGCGAGACAATGCAGGGTAACCGCACGCTTCATTGAGATAGAGCCAGAGACTGAAGGTAGCGTTCTCGAGCACGCGTCTCAGTCGATGGGCAGTGCGGCCCTGGAGTCCACGGGCCGCATCCTGTGAAACAGCGCCAGCTGGCCCGCACTGATAGAAGCTCCAAAGCAGCTCTTCGAGCGCCTCCCGTGCAGTCCCAATGCACAGCGCGCGCAGAAAGTCCGCCATATCCCACAGACTGGCCGCGCGCCGGCTTCTCAGCACCGTCCACTCGGCGGCTGACTCGGGCGCTGCAAAGTCGAGCAGCGCACAGCGGAGGTCGTACAGCATCGGCGCCCAGAGGTCCGGCGAGCGCAGCGCGGCGTCCAGACGGGCGCACAGCGCGAAGGCCGTGTGCGCGGCAAGGGAGAGCTCGGGCGAGACGAAGGAGCCGAGCGCGAGCGCGCCACGCGTGCGGATGAATATGGGCGAGAGGACGACGTGCACGGCGTCGAACACGCGCGGGTCGCGGAAGATGGTGAATTTGAGCTCTGCGACGGTCTCATAAGGCGTCCAGGTCGTATTCGTCGGCGAGAGGATGCTACTGGGAATGAGACTGCGAAATTGGCGAGGAGAGTGGGCGAAGATGCGCGCACATTGAGTGTTGCGACACGAGGAACCCGTCAGGATCGGGCTGCGGCTCGTAGTATTGCAAGGCCCGGCGCAGGTAATCCAGCTCGACTGAGGTCTGTGTCGAGCGTTGTTCGAAGAAAAGCTTGAAGATCTGGCCCGGGTTTTTGGTCAGCCGTCACACGCTCGACCAAGTGCTGGCTGCCGCCATCGCAGAGTGCATACCGAGAACGATACGATGGCGATTGGCTGATATACATTGCCGTGTTGATCGTAAAACTTGAATGACACAGATGACAGGTCGAACGTCATTCCCTGGGGAAACCCTGCGGCGTGGTCGAGCAGACGGTCGAGCCGGACGCGCTGGTCTTTGCTGCTTTTCTCAACTCTCGCGAGAGATGACCTGCAGGTTTTATGATCGGGTGAGAACACGGGCAGAGCCGGGCATGTCACAGACTTACATGTTCAGTGCTCCCATCAGAGTCTGGATAATTGTGACCTGTGTGTTGAGCCGGCCCTTGAGAGCATCGACCTCCGACCTGCCGCCCAGTGCGACCCAAACATAAGCAGACCATAGGCCATGCGTCCACTTCTTGATTCCGTGCTTGCGCGCGAACGATACCTCGTACACACGCAGCTTGTCGTTCGTCTGGCTGAGCACGGCGAAACAGATGCTGAGCGCATGGTTGAACCCGTTTGTCACAGATGGCGCGAGCTCGGCATCAAGCTGCTCCAGCGTAGCCTTCGTCGTTTGGAGCATGTGCGTAAACGAGTCGATGTCGTCGATAAGTTCTCTGACTTCCTTGGGCGCCTGCGTCGCGTCGCTCAGCACACGTCGGATGGCCCATGCAAGCTGGAGAACGGCGACAAAGTCGCCAAACGAGCCCGCGGTGAACGCGAGCACACCCATCGGCAGCGCGCTGCCGCACGGGCGTTTGTGACTGGGAACCGTGAGAATATTGATGCACTGCCGAAGAAGACGGTCTGTTGGACGGCGCTATGTAATTTCGTGCTTCACCGCGAGCGCTGGTCGCAGCAGGGGATCTGGAACGATGCATAGTCGTTTTGATTTCTGGGAAATGACCTCGATTAAATACGGTAGAAAGTGGGACGTGCGAGGGGGCATTCAGACTCAGCTCCGCTTCTTGACTCTGACCACTGCATATCATGGCCTCGGCGGCTCGTCTTCCACATGAGCTCCACGACAAACTACGCCAGACTCTTTCTGAGATCTATAGCAAGGCTATCACGACATTCGCCGCTGCAGACAGGTCTGTGGCACCGTTTTCTTTTTCCCTTGTGCATTGGAACTAACTTGCCTCCAGATCGTCAGCAGAAGTAGCCAATGACGTCGCGGCGGGTATACTTCTGAGCACACATGAATTAATATCTTGCGCTGCACAAGAACACAACAGACGGTCGTTGCTTCAAGATTGTCTTCCCAATGAACTCTGGTGCCTCATCTGGGAAGGGATGGCCTTTTCCGACCGCCCTGCTATCACCCACGTCTGCGGTGACTGGAGTTCTACTGCGCTGAGCTGTCCAGCCATCTGGAAGCATCTTACGTTCTTCACGACCATCCACGACTTCGACTGTGAATGCGAGACGTGCGGCGACCCTTACCTGACTGGTTCGGGCCAACCCAGGAGCTCCTTTGCTGAAAAATCAACCAACGTAGACGCTGTTCTCCTATCTCCGCGACACGTACATTGTGCCCTACCAAGCCAATTCCGGCGGGCTTTCTCGTCTGGCTAAACATATCGCCACTGAATCATACCGTTTGAACACCCTCTCTGTTTTCTCCGCAGAGCCAGGTGCTGCAACGCCTTGCCGTCGCTTCTCCATCTCACGCTGGACCACCTGACGGACGACAAGGGCTTGGATTACCCTGCGCGTATTCCGTCTTGCGTCTCGCTTCCAATAGAGACATTGCAGATATCAGCTTGCTTCCTTTTGTCACAGGCAAAACAGCGTTTAGAGCGTCTAAGGACATTATCTATCTCGCCTCAGGTCGGACCTGAGGGCACATGCTTCGCGGCGCTCAGAGCATGTCCTCGCCTCTCGACGCTTTCCGTCAATCTTTCTCGCATCGCTACAAAAAAACAGACTCTGATTTTTGTGGCGATGCGAGAAATATCGTCGGACCGTTTGACTATCGCTTTGGAGGCGAATGGGTCACTGTGGGGCGGAGGTTACGTGCGTCGAAATCATCCGCCCTCCTCATGAGACGTGGCCAGAAGCCTTCCTGCGAATATGTCCCACGCTGCAGCCACACTCTCTCGAATACCCTGCTCGAGCCGAACGGCTCGGAGGCGCCGCCAGCGAGCTGTTTCACGATCTCGGCCGCTCAGCACACTTACGGATTACCCGCACGCCAGAGCTGCTCACAATCCAAGTGTCCGGTGACAGCCAACGAACGCGACAAATCTCCCTTCGCCTCCAAGAAAAACCCTCGCACCAAGATGTGACTGCTATTATCTCGCGTGTGCCGCACGAAGGCTAGCAGAACGTGACCACATTGACGGTGGACGCGTCATTGTGGGCTCTCATGGACCGTCGCGGCTTCCTTGCCAAGACTTTTGCCACGATCCTATCTGAGCCAGGTTGAACTCTCCGAACAATTGCCCGCAATTCCTGGGGGACCGGGGGGTTCTGACTCCGCCGCAGTCTGCCGCGCCTCTTGCCAAACATCATCATCGCCCACCGCGATTCCACGTCAACAACGCACGCTCCGTGCCGAGGAACATGTTGGTTGCGAGCACTGGGCTCTCGGCGCGCCCATCTTGATGGAGCTGTCATGAGCAGGTGCCTAGTCGGCTTAATTTCTCGTTTTCCGACTGTGGAAAGGGCGAGCGCTGCTGGGCCTGTGACAACGCGCTGCTCGATATCCAGGTATCCTGAGTCCTCCCTTCTCAAGCGGCCTGGGTTACCGACTTGCAGGACGCGCACTTGACTGCGGAACCTTGTTTATGTATCGGCTTTTTCGTGCCGCGAGTTGCTGCAAGCTATGGCAGTGAACTCGATTTGCCAGATTCCAGCGCTCGGTGCGTAACAGCAGTGGAAATCGGCGTGCAGTGCTTAGTTTGTCCCTGCACGAGCGCATTCCGCATTGCCCCAAAAGGCATATCCCGGGGGCCGAACGACGACTGTATTGCAGTTGTGGCTCTTTCCACCTCACAATCCGGACGACCTGGTGCCATTTTTCTGCACGTAATCCCACGTATTGGTCGGGTACGAGCTGCGTCTGCCCTCGTATTCAGGACAAACTCTCGTTCAGTTGAGCTTTGATTTTTGGCCGGTCATGTCGGAAAAAGCAATCATCTCAAGATGTGATACTTGCGTGTTCTCCACAACACGTCTCAGAGTAGCTCCGAACCCTCTCATCTCACTTCGAATGTAAACTTTGCAGGGCTATCGCGTTCCGGCGCTTGGTTGGTGCTATATAGCTCTCGCGGCCCATGGGCAGATTCGGGTGCGCTCGATTCAACACTCAACCATGTTCATTTCTCAGAGACTGCTCCGCTCGTTCACACGTAAGCCCGATACTCAAAGGTGCGCACTTTCAGCTCTTTATAATTGACGCTCAGCATTGTCTTTGCAGCGGCAAGGAGCTGCACGTCATCCCGCTCTCTGAGTCGCCGTTCGTTGCGCATCCCAACTTGGGCATATCAGAAGACGACGTCGAAAGGCTTGAGCAAGTCGACCAAGAGGACGGCTCAACCACTCGCAACCCGCTTATCTCTAGCGAGTATGCTACGACCCCCGAGGAGATCGTTGGGACGGCCGGCCACGGCGCGATGAACTCGGAGGCGGCACAGGTGCACAATGACCATCACGCCGAAGAGGGGCCTCCTTCTTGGCTTGGAATTGTACGTATCCTGCTTCTCCTGCGCGAAGCGTCCCAGCTGACGATGACTAGTTTTTCGACCTGTCCTGGACGGTAGGTTCTTTGCAGTTGACGTACGGATTATACGACTCATGGCCAGTGCATCTAACAGACAACGTTCTCTAACCTCACGAGCAACACGCAACTCACTACCTTTCATGTAAGTAGCATCGGCACGGTCTGGAGGCACATTTATAACATTAAACAGACTTTATTGTCCTACACGATATTTTTTCTTCTTGCTTGGTGGCTATGGGCGGCTCAGGTCACGTATGACGCGAAGGTATGTTGCCGTCTGTCATCAATATCACCGCCGGGCTCATGGGTCGCAGTATTTTAGGAATGACTGGCACGTTCACTGGCTCAATGGGCGGGGCACATCACTAAGCTTCTGCGGCGTGCGCAGGTTTCATCGCATTATGTTGCTTATCCAGCTCGCAATTTTTGGCTCTCTGGCCGCGTTCACCAAGGACTTCGATCCATTCTCCACGCGCGTGAACCCGAAGGAATCGCCGCTGGAGGACTACATGTACGTTGCCGCTCTTACACCTCCAGGATCCCCGATGCTTACTACACCATGGACTGCAGAAAGGATCAATACGCTCGCAAGTCGATGCTCGGCATTTCAGCGCTCTTCGGCTGCACGAGACTCGTTCTGATCGTATCGTACGCTAGAGGTCGGCGTTTTTTCCCGGCCCGTATTGAGACATTCCTCTCATTGATGCCCTTCTCCAGTTGTTTACTATCTTCCCATGAAGAACCCGGCGTCACGCGAACAGCGCAAGCGTCTGTTGCTACAAGTGGCAACATATGCGACCTCCGCCATCCTATTCGTCTCGGCCTACGTCGTGGTCAAGGTCGACCTCAAGCAATCAGCCATCTGGGCCAGAGTCTTCCTTTGGCTGACCGGCATCGGCACGGAAATCGTATCTTACCTGACTGTGCCTCATGTCGATTCCCGCTTCCTGGCGAACATGGATACGATGGGCGAGCGCCTGAGCTCTCTTACCAGTATCATCCTGGGCGAAGGTACTCAGGCATTTCATTCGCCATTCGATACTACTACTCAACCTCTCATTCTCGTGTAGGTCTGAACGGTCTCGCGGGCACGCTCGTTCTCTCTGCAGGTGCCATCGGGTTCGACGCGAAGACGGGCGGCGTCTCTGCCAGTGCCACGGTCGTGATCACGTTTGCGTTTCTCCTTTACTTCGACGGTTTCAAACGCCGGACGCCCTCTACAAGGCATCTATCAAAGTGGAACGTCGCTCTGCACTTTCCTCTCCATCTATCGATTATCGTCCTCCTCGAGTCAATGAAGAATTCGCTCATTTACTCGGTAAGACAAAGCGCCCGTAATATTTCGTTGAAGGTCTCATGGGCTTTACAGTCCATCTTCGGTGAAATCGATGCCTTCAATGACCGAGCCTCGCACCCAAAACCCGGAGAGACGCTTGTCAATGCCACCATCGCAGCGTTCAGAAACATCGGGATCGACCTCGAGAAAACCCTGGCTGGAAGGCTTGACGCCGTCTTCGGCATCAACACGACGTCGCACGACCAGGACGTGGAGGTCAACGAGATCGTGAATCAGGCTTATGCGCAAGTTTACTTGAATATATTTGAGGTGCGTTTTGCGTCTTTCATTTGCTGCAGCAAGGCTGAATCCTGTACTCTTCTTTAGCGATTCGACATCGCGAGCGACCAGAAGAGCAACTTCACCGATTACATTAGCACTGTCGGTGGCGATGCTCGCCACGACAACTACACCGCGGATAATACCAATTTCACGCTGTATCCTATCCTGGTCGACGGCATTGGGGGTGTCCAGGCTTCCGCAACGTGGATACTCCTGTCCGCAGCAGTCTTCCTTGCGTGCCTTGGTTGCATGACCCTTCAAGTTCTTAGTTCATGGGTCCCGAAGCGTGATTATCTCTAGTTCGAAGTCTCAGCGCTGAATCTCATTTGTTCATTCTATAGATCGATACATCTGGGGCTCCGTTCTGTCACGCTGGATTATGGCACTGATCGTCGGGCTGCTCGCTTTACTCGGTACCGACGATTACAAGTGGCGAGCGATGCAGGATAAAGCATTGATGTGAGTCCACGGTGCTCATGCCCTATTTCCTGCTGACATCTGCGGCGAAGTGGTGCCATTGTAGCCATTGCGTTTGTTGTGCAGTTCGGCATCGATCACTTGGTCATTGGGATTGCCGTGAGGAGAAAGAGATTCTGGCGTGCTGTCGGGAGCCAATCCTCTATCCACTAATAGCCTCTTGACATGCCCCTTCTCACAGCCTAATATTTCGAATTTTCATAATGCGCTTCTTTACGCTGACCGCCTGGCACAAGTCATCTCTTCACTAGATTAATGTACAGTATGTCCCTGTAGTCTATATCAATCCGATCGGTCACAAGCGGACCGTCACGAAACCTCGCCCCAGAGAAAGTGGGCTATGTACTCCGTCCATGTCTCCACGACGCCAGTGCCAACAGCGAGATGCAGGCAATCCGCCAGGACATGCTGGAAGACGGTAAGCTATTTCCTCATAGTCCATTCGCGAGAGCACGTACAGCATCAGGCCGCAGCATGGTCGGCCGCTCGACGCCAAGGTAATGCACATTGGGATAGCTGCGTTCGCTGACGGCGTGCGCGAACGCCTCGTTCAGCCTGGAGATCCAGCTCCAGTTGAACACTTCCGTCTTGAGAACCGGAATCTCGTCGACCGCGCCGCCCATGCGCACGCGCTCCGTCAGGCAGTCCTCTGTGCCCCACGTAGCACCGCGGATGACCACCTGGCGTCGCCCGACGGACCACGCGGCGGCGCGCTGCACCCACACACGCGCAGCCGCGCCGAAGAGCTCAATGAGCACTTTGGGTTCGAGGGCATCGAAGGCGTATTGCGTCCAGTGCGCGCCGCTGGAGACTACGAGCGTGCCATAATTATATGGTGCTGGAGCCGTGAAGAGCGCAAACAGCTCGACCGAGGGAATCGTTTGGAGGCCTATCCGGTACACCCCCGTCCCCGGCGCAGGCGCCGTTCTGTTAGTGACCCGGGTGTATACTGGGACCAGCTCGTCCGCTGGGAACAGTACGTCGGCTCTGCATGATAAGTTTTCAGCAGGACTGTCGGTCGCAGGATAAGAGAGCGCACCGCCGGAAGGTCACAAGCGGCGTCTGCTCGATGTCAAAGCCGGCCGGGAAGCGCAGCGTGCGCACCAGCGGCGACGTTGGGAGCAAGTACATGCTCTGAATCCACGCGCGGACATAATGATCCCCTTCGCCGTCCCACTGGGGCTCCGCGCGTACGTGAGGGTGTAGCACGCAGCTTAGCGCGAAGAAATGCTCTTCCGTCAAACTGTCGCCGACTAGCAGCCAGCCACCGCGCTCCACGAGGTTGCGCACAAACTCGTCGCTGCTGAAGCGTCTGAAACGCGCGCAGCCGGGCCCGGGGATCCATTTCCAGCGCGCCATCGAAGCCTCGGTGCGCCAGTGATACATAGCGGGGTCCTTGGTGGCCAAATGCCAGCTCGGGTCCTGGAGGCTGGCACAACCGCTCCATCCAGAAAGTGCAAAGACGTCGTTCGGCGATGTTATATTCGCGATGTTGCCAGGCTGCCGTTGCCAGTGCCCGCTGGTATAAGCTTCAGGCGGACAGTCCAGTCTACGAGGCCTGGGTACCAGTCTGAATGTGCGCGCGTCCAAGCCAGTGGGCGATGCAGTAAGATAGAGCACGAATATGATCGCGAGCACGAGCACAGCGTCCACGGGTCTTAGTCTGAGCTTCATATCCAGAGCAGGACGCGTTTGCAAGCAGGGCCATTCCTTGCCAGCCTCAGCACGACAACATCAGCCGAAGAGCCAGTCGCTGCGGTTGCGACAAAGATTTCATCAGCGCCCGGGGCGGCCCGTGGCAGAATCAATCCCGCGCTAGCGCCGCGGATTCCTGCCTAAGTCCGAGATATACTCCCTTCGGGTCACCACAGCGCAGGCATGATAAAGTCAGTTTTTTCTGTACGACCCGATGACGACCCCCATTGTACTTAGATGTTTCATAAGACACACCGCCGACATGGACGCTTCATGCCCTACTCAGGGTCTCTAACATTCGAGAGATAGATTTGAAGAGGAGGGAGCAAGTACTCAACAAGAGTCGGCGAGCGTCTCACCAGCATGATACATCTGCGCCAATAGGCGTCTATGGTGTCCCGAACTGCTCCATTGTACATGAAATCAGCATGCAATCATGAAGGATGTTGTCCCGCTTCTATCTCCGGTCGGCAGATTGAACTGCGCGCACTGCACGCCATCCAAATGTGGCGCCGGCGCTGATTGGCATGCCAGCGTGAAGCTTCGCAGGCACCGATCTGCGTTCTTTCTTTTTGACCATGGTCGCGCTGCAAAAATTCCTCCGTTCGTTCACTCGGGAGCCAGACACCCACAGGTGCGTGCATTGTAGCCTTAAACAGGAGTATACTAAGCGTCGTATTTGTCTCTTGCTACAGCGGCGAAGAAATTCGCGTCGTCCCATTCTCAGAGTCCCCCTTCATCGATGACCCAGACTCGATCCTGTCGGACGAAGATGCTGAAAAGGTCTCCAAGATAGCACCGGCGGGCACCAGGAGGGCGCTGCGACCACTCATTTCACGCACATATACGGCCGAGCCGGAGAAGTTTAGATCGCGGATATACAGGACGGCCAACCGCAGAGGGATGAACGCCGAGGAGACACAGGAGTTACAGGACCTGACGGCCGACCAGGACGAGTCGGGCCCTCCACCTTGGCTTGGGATTGTGAGTTTTCTTTACCGTAGTCGGCGCGACTGACGGTCGCCAGTTTTTTGATCTGGCGTGGACGGTTCGATGAAATTGCGCCAGCGCGGGGCTAACGGCTGACATGACGCGACAGACCACTTTTTCTAATTTGACTAGCAACACGGAGCTTACGACGTTATCAGTGCGTGACACTCAGACTGGCACCAAACCATTTCTCATGCGCGATAGACTTTGTTATCATACACCATTTTCTTCGTTCTGGCCTGGTGGCTCTGGGCAGCTCAAGTCACCTACGACGCGAAGGTTTGGCAGTAGTTGTCCCGACCGCAAACGTTGCTGATTTCCTGGATTTGAAGTACTTTAGAAATGACTGGCACGTCTGTTACCCGGGTGACGAAGTCATCGCTCACCTTCTGCACAGGTTCCACCGCGCTATGCTGCTAGTCCAGCTGACCATTTTCGGGTCTTTGGCCGCCTTCACAAAGGACTTCCACCCGTTCTCGACGCGCGTGGACCCGACAAAGTCGCCACTGAAGGATTATGTGTACGTTGGTTCATCTCTCCCAACGCCCACCGTCTCACCCCTGCGGCGATCTTAGGAAAGACCAATACGAACGCAAATCCATGCTCGGTATCTCGGCGCTCTTTGCCTGCACGCGTCTAGTTCTCTTGATATCCTACGCTCGGGGTATGTGCTTCTTAACAGTTTCGCTCATAACGCAGGCTCACCGGAGTCGTCCAAGTTGTCTACTATCTCCCTACGCGGCAGAGCATCACGGCGCGACGCCAGCGTAATCGTCTGTGGGGACAGCTTGCCACGTACTTCACATCCTGTCTCCTTTTCGTCAGCGCCTACGTCGTGGTGAAGCATGACCTCGAGAGGTCTTCGATCTGGGCACGGCTGTTCCTTTGGATGACTGGCATAACCGTGGAAGTCATTTCCTACCTCTCTCTACCTCAGGTCGACGCCCGAATCTTGGCAAACATGGACTCCATGGGCGAGCGACTGAGCTCTCTGACGAGTATCATCCTAGGCGAAGGTGTGTTCCCAAAGTCCGCTGACAGTGTTTCCATTCCGATCTGCTGTAGGCTTGAACAGTCTGGCCGGCACACTCGTCATTTCTGCAAGTACTATAGGGTTCGATGCGAAGACGGGCGGTGTCGTTGCCAGTGCCACCCTCGTCATCACGTTCGCGTTTCTGCTGTACTTCGACGGCTTCAAACGACGCACGCCTTCTACGCGGCATCGATCGAAGTGGAACGTTGTGCTGCACTTCCCGCTCCATCTCGCCATCATCGTCCTACTCGAAGCGATGAAGAATGGGCTCATCTATTCGGTGAGCGTGAGCGTTCCTCTAGCCCGTTCATCCCGTCTCATCGGCTTTACAGTCCCTCTTCGGCGTGATTGCAGCGTTCAACAACAGAGCGCTACATCCGCGGCCTGGGGAGACACAGCAGGATGCCACTATCGCGGCGTTCCGCAACGTTGGAGTCGACTTCAACCAGACCATCGTCGAGGGCCTGGTAGCCATCCGCTCCGCCAACAAGACTGCGCCCGATCCTGCCCTGGACCTCAACGAAGTCACGAACAAGGCCTTCGCACAGCTTTTCCTGAACGTTTTCGACGTGCGTCATGCGTCGCACTCTCCCTTCGTGCTGCCAGCTGATGAATGCTCTCTGCCGACCTTAGACATTCGACCTTGCGGACGAAGACATGAAGGCCAACTTCACGCAGTACATCCAGACCGTCGGCGGTGCCGCACGCACTGACAACATGATGCTGGATAAATTCACGTTGGAACCATTCCTCGAAGAGTCTGTTCATAATGTGCAAGCCTCGGCTGTCTGGATACTGTTGTCCGGATCGGTATTCCTTGGTGTCCTCGGACTCATCGCGCTCGTGAATTCCTGGGTCCCTGAACGTGAGTAGTGGTCGCAATGCTTGCTGCTGCACGAAGAGGCTCATTCGAAATGCTGTAGATCGCTACATATGGGGTTCCGTGCTCTCGCGCTGGGCTATGGCAGTGATTCTCGCGATCCTCACCATACTTGGCACCGACGCCGTCAGTTGGCACAGCCTGCAAGACCAGTCACTACTGTGAGTCGCAGGTTTGATACATGAATTATGACTTTGTGACTGACTTGGAGTAGTGGAGGGATAGTGGCTATCATCTTCATCGTGCAGTTCGGGTTCGATCAGATAATCATTTGGGTCGCTGCGAGGCGACAAAAGTATTGGCAGCGCGTCGCGAGCCAGTCGTCTACGTCCACCACGCTGTAATTTCTCTGCCTCTTTATCCGCTCGTTTAATGTATTTATGGGAAACACGTTACGTTGAGCACAAAGACTTTCTGTACTGTAGGGGACCTCCCCGTCTTTAAGTCTGCGTCTTATGTACATATCCTATCCCCATCTAAATATTGTATCATCACCGGTTACGGGGACCAAGTGTAGCTACATTTCCTGGCCATCCCTCACGTTACTGTGTTAGTGCTGGAATTGAGCTGCGCTTGTTGAATTGATAATAGTTGCTCGTGCGCTGCTAGTCTATCTTATTGGATATTATCATACGTGTTCCGTGTTCTATGTAGTGGAGCAAGGAATGTGTTGGGCGGGGAAACTTTACGACCGAGACAGCAATCTAGTTCTTGCTGGGGCGGATAGCTTCCCAGAGAACGCTGGCGACGATACGCGGGGTGAACAGGTCGAGCGGTGGGGCGAGGAACATGGTATTATTGTAGAACGCGGACGCAGCTGCGGTATTCTGCAATTGATACCCCAACGCTTTAGCACATGGACCAACATCTTGGTCGACGGAAAATTCACCTTATTAAGGATCTTTACTAGCCGGAACTGATACCAGCGAATGAGAGCTCCGGTTTGGCGCGTCTCTGAAGGGAGCGGGATCGTGGTCTCTGCGACATAATCAGAGAGACGAGTGCCATCCCTGCTTAGAATTAGAGACACGGTGAGATGAGACGTGGATTCACCGACCATGCGCCTTGCGTCCGAGGGCCTATCTTCTTGAAGAAAGTCTTTCCGAAGTTCCGATTGGATGGGGTCATCCGGCGAAGGACGTTGTCAAGGGTCATCGCCCCAATGGCACTCTTTGTGACACCTTGGCTGAAAAAACATGAGCGGCCGAGACGCATGCAATTCATACGAGTATCCACACCCGAAGCGAGGGTTGACGCGCATGGACGCATCTCCCATAGCAACGAAGTTACGAGGCAACTTGTCGGCGGCGCGCTCGTAGTTGACCTTGTAGCAGTTGGCTGCCGAAGGTCAGCGAGCGCAGCATGACAAGGACACACTTAGAGGTGTACGTACTGATGCGCGCTTCAAAGACGGTGCCAAGATGCGCGACGGGCTCGATCAAATCGACGACCTTGTAGAAATACTCGGGAATGTGGCGCTTGTCCTTGACCTGGCGGGCAAACGCGCGGATCTCGTCAAGGTTGGTGGGCATATCGACCGCCCAACCGCCCATGGTGAACACGACTGCAGCAGGCGACCGCCTCAGCATACAGTACGCACACGAATGAGACGGGCACGAATGGATCTTACCATGATTGGCGTCGGAACGGGTGAGGGAGACCATGCGCGTGTCGCAATCCGGACTGGGCGTGTAACCGAAAATGCCGGTTTCAGTGCTGGCGGCGGGGATGTTGAGTGCCTTGAGGTCTTCGTTGAAGTTTGGCGGCAAGGGATATTCGAGTGTTGAGTACACGATGTCGGCGTTGTATGTGTCGCGCAGGTTCGTAGGCAGAGTGGGGATTGCGCGCGAGAGCATCTTCAGGCCGCTCTGCGCGATGCCCGTGCAGTCTGACGTATTGCAACATGAAGTTCGTCAGCCGGCCTGCGCTCACATACCACATGAGTAATCATGAGTAATAAAGCCGCACCAACTGCAAGAACGACGTCGCGAATGTCGCGTGAGGTACCGTCCGCCAGACGAACGTTGACAGTGCTAATCGACCCGTCGGCGGCGAGCTGGAACGCGCTCGCCGTGCCATGCACGAAATCAATTTGGGGACAGGAATCGTAGATGAGCTTGCGGAAAAGAGGCTCTACGAGACGTCTGGGAGCGTATAATCCATCCTGGCCTGCGAGGTATTCGAAGATGTTGCCATTGATGCTGAGCTTGAAGGGCGCAGACGAGATGCTACCATGACCATGATGAGTTGCGCCAAAGAATGCTCTCCGCAGGAAGCAAGCGGTCGGATCTTACATGGCATTCCAGCTCTTGGCGATAGTATCGAAGTCGGGGAAAAGAGTTCGGGCGAATTTGACAAGGATGGCCTGGTACACTGCGCGCGGTGCGTTTAGCTGTATGAAACGAGCAGCGAATGGAGCAGGCCGTACAGTGCACAGCCGAGTACTGGTAGACTCTGCTTCGCTTATGGTTGACGGTGTTGTACGAGCCGGTGTTACCCTGCACTGGGCGCGTGTCGAAGTTCGGGGGCTCCCGCGCCTCCGCCGTAAACGTCCAGGCCTCGGGCTCGATGACGACGACCTTCTCGAAGTGCGTGGCGCTAATGCGCGCTGCAAACAATCCGGCGACGCTAATCCAGCATGCTGCTGAGCCCTGCATGCTTGCACCTAAACACCTAGACGCACCTGCCACCACAGACCACAGCAGTCCCAGCAATCTTCCCTCCCCTGCGCGGCGCGGCAAGGTGCTCCAGGTCGGGCACACATGTGTATTTCTCGAGCAGGTACGACCTGATCCACCGTTTGAGGACCGGATACGCGACCAGGGGTACGAGGATCGCTGCCGCGACCGTAGGGAGCGTGGGGGAGGACATGGATGGGGATTTCTTGCGCCTCCATCAGATTGGAGTTTATAGGCAAATGATTGAATGCACGACGTGTCAGATCCCGGCTGATGCCAACTTGGATTCACGCGAGTCCTTCACTGCCCAGAGCTGAATCAGACCTGGATCCACAGTCAGCGGAATTGACACATCTCCCGGCACAGGCAAATGTACCCTGAAACGCTGGACGGCTTAAATTGTTCAATGGCAAATGTAAATTGGGGTGATGCATCAACCGTGCCGTGCCCATTTCTACTGAGCCTTTTTCAAGACATTTTCGACTCCATCGTCCTGGGCAGCAGTCAGCAGGCTAAAGTAATGCTGACATAACACTGAGCCCGCAGCATCATTATTCATTCCAGTCGAAATTCACATTGCAACGAACTCGGCAGCCTCGCTTCTACATTCCCCACAGCCCTACGCCGCAATCTGCGCTTACATGTGTCGTGGAAGAGAATGTGATTTTTGTCTCCTAAGTAACTCCGGGGTGTTGATGTTGGTTCAACCGGGCCCGACGCGGCGCGGAGCTCGGAGATAATGGCCGCGTTGTATGCCAGAAGACCGGCAACTGAAGTCCTAAAGGAATATGAGCACCGTTTGCTATCGCTGAAAGAGAGACAACGCATACGGTTAAAAATATTATTGTTTACTAGCAGCGACATCTATTGGCAAAATGCGATGATATCGGCCATGGAGGTCTCGATGTGAGGTCGGGGGACGCGTCAGAAGAGCAAATGGAGCTTATCCCAGCCAGCTGGCAGTTGGCTGGCTCAAGGCTGGCTTAGTCGTACAATCTGACGGAACAAGCCACACTCACACTCTCTTCCAATTGTACCGTGGGACTCCCTCTTGCGGCGCCCGACACGACCGGTTCCCTAGCTGTGCTCTGGCTCGCTCCGTGATTGGGTGGACGAGTGCACCGACTGGGATGCAGCCCCCCGCCGCTATATCGATGGCAGCGCTTTTCTATGACGAATTCCAGCTCGAGAAAGGACGCGATTTCCGGACGCTGCGCAGAGCTCTCCTGCTTGCGGGCGCATACTAGACGAGTACCTGCCTCCCGTATCGTCTTTGACATGGCATTAAATTTACCTGCGACCTGAGATAGGTCATAGGGTCTGCTTCGAGGACTCCTCTTGCAAGCCAGGACATTCATTTCGCGCTCCTAATCATCGTGCGCCTGTCCAAGGACGCCCTTTCTTGACTGAAAAAATGTACGTTCTCTAGTAATATAGATACCACCCAACTGCCTGCACAGTTTTCATTCCCTAAATATGGACGCCATGTGGGGTATAGGGTATGAGTCTAAGTCTTTAAGTCAAGCAAGCATCGTATAAGTCCCATAGGCCGTTCCGGCACCACCCGCTACCTTCATAGACCCAATGTTTTCTGTCTATGAGAAGGTATGGACTCAGTTGCGAGCGGAACTATGGAGGTAGAGTAGAATTTCCCTCGTCAGTAACCACTCTCTTGATGGACAAGTAATAGCTTGTGCTGCTGCTCAGACTCGTGACAGCCAGTTTGGCACCTTGCCCGCACACCAGACAATTCCAGCAGCTGTGCCTAGTCTCTGTGATATTAGCGAGCACATTTTTCTCATTACCTTGGCATGAGACTTGATGACAGCTATAAACTCTGCAAGCGGCTGCAGCATGTGGCCACTAAGAACTGAACATCTGTGCGCCCGAACCATTTGCTTAGTCCAATGCTTAATGCATGCGATTTGCTGCACATCGAACACAACACGTCTGCCACCCACATATAAACATTGTGGTACCGGGTGGAGGAAATTGAATGGGCGCACTCACCGCCGCGCCGTTCGTGCGCGTAAATATGACTGAGGCGCTCATGCGAGGCGCTTCGCGCCTCGCCATTCGCGCCACGAACACTCTTACTAGGTTCATAAGTTACTATACCGTTACCTACACAGGAACCTGAGCTCAAGAGTTGGCGGCGTGAGGAGCTGTGGCTAGAGCTGCATCAACCTCGGAACAAGGAGCCCGCGGACGTGCTCCTCATTGGGAACCGTCCGCGGAAGATTACCCCATTTATCGACCTGGGCATCAATCGAGAGATCTTGAGCCAAAACGCGTTGTATTGCAGATTTGGTCATTACACGCCAAAGACCCACTACAAGGTAGCGGGAATTACAATATCTGGAACGCCAAGGTTTTTTGAAAGATACATATTACCTCGTCTGCTTGATTGGAGGGAAACCTGACTATGTCCTGAGAATTCACGAGTTCTCAATTTGCGAATGAAAACGGACATAGCGCATTGCTAAATCCGTTCGGCTCGGACACCCGAGACCGACGGCATCCATCTCCGCTAACTCCAACCAGCTCTTATCCTCGTCGGAATGCCGCGCACGCGCACGTCGCTGCTCAAATTTCACAAGCCCGCGCTGACGACGCCTCTCAAGGAGGAGACGCGGCGCTGCCTGCGAAACCTGGCGCAGCACCGGCGCGGCCACGTCCCACCCGCGCCGCGCGCGCGCTCAGCTGCTGTGCTCGTCGCGCTGTTCGTCGGGCGCTGGGGCGATTTGCACGTCTTGCTATCAAGGTTAATCAATAATATACAGTGGTATAGAGAAAGGTAGACAATGCTGACCATCAATGAGCCAGGCGCGCAGACTCACTGAGCAGCTATGCGGGCGATACGGCGCTTCCAGGTGGAAAGGTCGACCCGCAGGATAAGACTTTGGAGGATACCGCGGTGCGTTATCCTGTATTTTTTCACTCGAAGCAGTACATCCCATGATTCGGCCTTGAGTATCTCAGAATGCTTTCTATTGACTATTCCAGCTGTGGAATACTCATTGCGTATATTCGAAAAGCATGCTGGAATACTCGGGGACCAATGAAGATGTTATCTTGTCAGCTCCCAGTGTTTACAATACCAGTGCTGATGCCTATTATATGACAGCGACGCGAAGCATTCGAGGAAGTCCGTTCTCCAGCGTCCTTTCGACGTTGACAGCGCTTACAAAATTGCTTACCAGATTGGTCTCCCCCGTGACAAACTGCGTGTGCCTTTGCTCTGCATGCTTGAGCCATTCCTCGCGCGCAACAAGCTCGTAGTGACGCCCGTAGTGGTGCTCATCACCGATCAAACGCTGCGCCCCATCCTCAACGACGCCGAGGTCAAGACGCTGTTCTCCCACCCGCTGCGCGCGTTTCTCGACGAGGAGCCGCCCAACTCGCTTCCGCCCAGCTCGTCGAAGGACGACATCGTACAGCCTCTGAAGCACCCAGAGAGGATTCGGACACCTGGGGCGGAGAGCGGACTGGTGGCTGAATTGACGGTTGACCCGCCGACTCCTCGTACGTTGACCATCCTGATTTCCTCTCATGAATTTCTAATGCAAGTGTGTAGCTGCACGCGACGCTGTTCAGGAAGACACACCGTACCACACCTACCGCGATATCGAAGGCGTTGGAGGCTCCTCCATGCGGATGCACTCCTTCCTCACCGGCCGCGAAGGCGAAGGCGTCAAGCCCGTGTACGGTCTCACAAGGTAACCCCCACTCCCTACCTAATAACCTATTGCGCGGGGCTGATCATCGAGTCACTCTACAGCGCAATTCTCATTCACTGCGCGCAGATCGGGTATGGACGTCCCGCATCCTTCCAAGTGCAAGCAAAGGGCCAGCTGTCGAACGCCGAGCGCATTGCGAACGCCATGCGGAACGACCCAGTGTTGCGCGACGCTGCGCTGGCGGAGGGGTTGGGCCGCGTATGGGGTATCGAGCAAGGTGGCCGCGGGCGGCGGATAAGAGGACGGTTGTGAGACCGCAATGTTTTTCGCTGGTCGTTCCAACTCCTCAGTTAGACTGAGTGTACTGTATTTCTAACCTCCGACGCATCCCATAATCTATGATAATGCTTGTACATTGCCTCAGCCCTATCAGATCAACTGTAAAACTCGATGACAATAAACGGCGACTACACTGCGGGTGTACATATCTTGAAACCCCATGCGATATTCTAATCTCGGAGGACACACCTGCTACTTACTGGCGGGATGCACGGAAACTGCGGTTGCCCGTCGGCATTTGCTTCCCGGACCAGGATTTACAATGCCCGGTCACTTGGCACCAACATGAGCGAAATCTCGGCCTGAGCAAGATTTTACTCGTCATTACGGGCATACCTCCCCGCATCGAGGCCACCCTGAGCATATGGTCTAGCTGGTATAAGAATCATGATGTGCAACCAGGGTCGGCCCGGCTCGCGACTCACTACTTCTACCGGACTTCTACCTTCTACCTCTATGACCGCGCTCGGGGTCGCTGTCGTCCTCGGCGCGCTCGCGCTGGCCTACCCGCTCCTACTGCGCCTCTTACGGCCGTACCTACTTCGCAAGTACACTTGCGTGCTCGACCTCGAGCAGCTCGGCGCCCCCTGCCCGCGCGGCGCAAAACTTCGCGGCACGGCGGTGGTATGCGGAGGAAGGTAAGACGCAGGGCTGGTCTCTCTGTACATCGAAACGCATGCTGAACAAACGGCCCAGTGTTGCGGGGCTGTTTGCCGCGCGCATTTGCACGGACCACTTCGAGCGCGTCGTTGTTGTCGAGCCCGAAGCGTGGACGTTTACGCCCGACGCACGTGAGCCAGCCAACTTTGGCACGCGGGAGGTTCAGGGCAACTCGGCCAGTTATAACACGTTCGACCATAAGCGAAGCCGGGTTTACCAGTACACCGCTGTGCATAGTGAGTCTGCTTCTGTCTACCATTTTATTACGCCCAGCTTTGCTACAAGTCAATGACGCTGATTGTGCTATTCCAATGTCTAGTTTATCAAGTGCTGTTTCTATGGTTCGCGCGCAGGCTCTTCCCCGGATTTGACGCGATCGCCACCTCCAAACAATGGGACATGCTGTGTGTTGCCATCGACGATCTCTGTCCGTTGCCGTCTCTAACAGACATGCATTTTCTGCTTCTGGCAGGATTCGCCCCGGCGACGTAAATGTCAGCCTGTCCGGCCATTTCCTGCGCGCCCCCAAACAGCCGGAGACCGGACGGGCGCCCGACGCACTGTGGGCGCCGCGCCGCCAGCTCGAGCCGCTCGTCCGAAAGCTGGTGCGCGAGGGCTGCCCGGATATCGAGTTTGTGCAGGGCACGGCGAGTGCGTTTAGTCTCGCTGCGGACGGGTCGATCGGGAGTGTTACTGTGCGGTTGGCCGACGGCAACACGAGGGAGGTGGAGTGCGCTTTGGCTATCGGTAGGTACAGTGCGATATTATCATTTTTGCCACGATGTCTCACTGGTCTCTGGACCTAGATTGCACGGGCATCACGCAAAGTGGCCTCAAGATGCTCTCTCGCGTCCTCCCCTCGGGCTCGCTCCCTTCGAACCTTCGCGCGAGCTACAAATCCGATATTGCGTACTCGACGCTGGAGTACCCCACGCCGCCCGACTTCGACGCGGATCTGCGCGCGCTGAACATCCCAAATTATGACACTGACGTCAACCCGGGCGTGTTCACGTACAACCCGAGTCCGGAGGTCGACTGCCGCTTTGTGTCGCTCCTGCGCTGCGCGAATAGCAGAGGTGCGGTCCCCTTAGTGGCACGACTTTCAATTATTGACTCACCTCACAGTGGTGTTCACGATGGGCGGGTGGGCGGTCGACATGCCCGTCACGCTCGACGAGGTCCGGTCCTTCGCGAAGGCTGTCAAGTTCCAGCATCACATTCCCGACTACTTCTACAAGGCCATTGACCTACTCCAGCCCGTCGAACATCTTGGCACGGTATACGAGGCCCGCATCAGTGCGTTGCTCCTGCTCTACCATCTCAGACGGGTTTCTTAATGAGAAACGGCTGGGATAGACAACTGTTACAACATCGCGTACGAACGCGCCGGGCACGTCCTCCCGCGCAATTATGTCGCGTTCGGGGACGCCAGCATGCGTGTCAACCCGCGCTTTGGGTACGAGCTTATTCCTCAGGTCTCAGTTTCCCTTGTTGACCTTTGAAACAGCCAGGGAGTAACAAAGAGCGCAATTGGAGCAATGACGCTCGACCGCGTCCTCCGTGAGAAGGCGCCCACAAACCCGTCGTTCGGCCAGACGTTCTTTGCTATCATGGCTACGCGCACCGGCGGAACCTGGTGAGCCATCCCTTCCATTCGGTCCTCCCCAAACTGAGTCATGCATCTCAACGAAGGGACGGCACGCGCTTCGCGGACTACGCGGCTGAGACGACGACGCCCGCCGAGGGCGAGACGCGCAAGTCCGGCGCGTTCGTCAGATGGTACAACGGGATGATCTTCCGTATCCTGGAAAAGGTTCGTCGCGGTCTCTTTCTCTCTGGCTGCTGCGCGCGCTGAGATGCATCTGTGGCAGAACCCGGAAGCGACGAGCGCGCTGTGGAATCTGCTCATGTTCCTCGCCCCGCCCACCGACCTGTTCGCGCCGGGGATCGTGGCCGGTGTGATAAAGGAGTGGGCTACCGGCACTGACAAGGCGTGAGTGTACTTCATGGGGTTGGATTGCTATAATATCGGGCAATACGGCCCAACGGAGATCAATCCAATTTGGTCTTATTCGAGTATATAATCCGTAATCTAACCTACGTTCTGCCATTTACCTACCTACAAGGAGTTGTCCTCTACACACTTGGCACAGCCCCTCGGCTGTAGTCATCCAAAAATCTGTTTCCTCACGTTCCATTTCCCATCCCACACGTTGACTTTCCCTTCCTGCACGATCTTTGTAATTACCCTTCCTACACGTATCTACAAACCCTTCCCACACGATCTTTATGCCTTCCTGCACGTGCAGTATGCCTTCCTACACGTCCATTATTACCCTTCCCACACGCTCTAATAACCCTTCTAACACGCTCCAATAACCCTTCTAACACGTCCTTATAACCCTTCCTACACGCTGGTATTACCCTTCTTACACGTCCTTTTAACCCTTCCTGCACGTTCTAGTATCCCTTCCTGCACGCTCCCAGGGAGAACTCTAGTACACATCAAAGGAGTGCTCCAAAAATTCTGGAAACAGGATGACAAATATTTAGAATTCAGATAAAAAATAATGGGATACTTATTAGGACCCTGGGTGCTGTGCATGATTTGATGTTGAGTTTTCTTTCCTTTTCGGGTGGGTGCAAGTGATGCTGAACTCTACAGCACCAGAAACAGACTTCCAAAAATTCCAGTTATACATTCATAAATCACCATAATACAAATAAAAAATACCTGGCCAGTTTTCAGAGTTCAATTGCATTTCCAAAATCTGGGAACAAATCCTGTTTGAGCTCGCACTACAGCCTACATGGCACAACCATCCTTGAGTGCAAAAATACTGTTATATTGCAACTCATTCATGAGCATTGCCAGAGAGAGTAAGCAGGACTACATAGGAGCTGCAGACAAAACAGCAGGTGGGTCGAGTATACCCAATACATGAGAGAATACAGGTGTATTGAGCATGTGATCAAAACCCTGAAAGTAAATTATGGAGACGAGACAGAACCCAAGTTTGTATCTGAGGTGTTAGCAAGTACGGATTGTGTGGGAGAGGAGGTAAGTGAACCAAGTGTGTGCTTTGCCTTTGGGCCTGCACAGGGGAAGTCTATGACTGCGTGAACACGGTGAACACATGCAACACAGATTGCTAGGAAATGACATGGTGGAGAGGGAATGGATAGTGTGGAACCATGAGAGTCGGGACCATGCACCAGGGGAGCAGGAGGAACTGGATTTGAAGCCATCGGAGATGGCTGGGGGTAACTGAGATTTTGATTTGGTACAAACTAGAATGGAGGACAAGTGCGAGGACAAGAACTGGAGCTCCGGAGTGCACGGAACTGTACCACTGGTAAGCTGGATGCTTGTGAGCCACTGTGCTGGGGGAAAACTACCTAACTACCAATTATACAGCAGAATGCCTAGCCAGCAAAGATATCATTCTAAGCTGTACCAGAAATGTCCATGCAATAGGAAGACTGCATGGAAGTCACATACAAGCTGTGATTGCACAAGGGTTGTGCAATTCGTGTTCATGAGCCAATGAGAATCGTTCTTGAGAGCTGGTGACTCAGCTCATTGCTCCAAGAAAGCCAGCCAATCGTCTATGTGAGTGCTATGGTTGTATCTGCTGTTTGGATGACACAATGGACCGTGGAATAGCTTGATGGAATCACGATGACTGGGTTTCCCTAGTATGAGCTTTTGTGTTCTGTATGTCCCCAGTTGCTTGGGGTGCATATGCTCAGGGATGGTTGATAGGTTGGATTCCCCAGACCCAGGCCAGGATATGGTCCACAATTTCAATTTGTGACATGTTTGCAAATGCACAGGTGCTGAAAATCAATGAATGAGTCATGTTGCGGTTCGCAACAATGTTCTTTGCCCATGCCACTCCCGCGTTGTTTTATCAACGCTCGCTTGCTGTCCTCAATTCCTGCCACCGCTACGTGCTCAGGCCCTGGACCTCGGTCAACACGCTCCCACAATGCCCTTTGGAGCTGCTCATCAGACATTGTCCCTCTCTTGTTGCCGTGTTGGTGCATCCCGGCAACATTGGCATGCTCCTGCTGCCGTTTGGGCTGTTGGCTGTGCATGCCTGCTATCAGCCTTTGGTACTGTCCTCAGTCTTGGTCCTGTGCGCAGTGCCTGCTGCACTCCTAGTCAGTCGGACCCTTCGCTTGGAGTACCCCAATGGTGGATCTCGACCACTTGCCACGCTGCAGCGCGTGTTCCTTGGTCTTGGCCATTCGCTGCACAGCTGCTGCTGCACTCCTCCTTCTTGGCCCTTCTCCAATACCCCCGTAGGCATGGACTCTAGTTTAGTATGATTCCCTTCACCTTCCTTTTGTTGCCACCTTCGGTGTTTCCACTTTCATTTGCTTTGTCGCTGTCCCCTCGCATTGCCACAGCACCTCGTGTTATGGCTCATTCGCTTTTCGCTCCTATCACCATTGGGCTTCTCAGACCTCACTCACACCAACGTCATTTGGACCGAGTCATCAGACTGATGTTACGGTGACCGAGGATACTTGCCGAACGGACGCTCTGCGGGTGGGGGAAGAAGGACAAGATGTATCGGCGGTGGGCAAACCAGCTCGAATCTAGCGTACAAAGAGCGGACAACACACGGTATATAAAGGGGGTCCGGAACCGGCCAGACCGCTGACCGCAGGCCGGGGCCACGCATGTGCCGGCGGGTCTCGGTCTGATGACTCAGTCCGTATGACGTCGGCGCGAGGGAGGTCCGATAAACCCAAGCTCCTCCCCAGCGGCCAGCTGCCCACGATCGCTACTTAGACCACAGGCAGGTGGAACAGAGAGCAAGTGTGGGATGACCAAAACAGGCAAACGACGGATCCGTTGAGTTGATTCCGAAGTTAAGGCGCGATGTGGGCAGCTAGACCGCTGGCGCCACTGTTTTTAGCGCCCGGTCGGCCGCGCATCAACCGAGCTCGCGCGCTTCAGCCGACCGTTCGGAGTACTGTTCGCTCATCTTGAATAAGCTCGCAAAGACCTGTGACTTGTATTTTGTGAAACCCTATGCACATGTAAACCATGGCCGATGCAAATATTAACTTTTAAATGGGTCTCCCTGGATGTCCGAACGGTCGGCTGAAGCGCGCGAGCTCGGTTGATGCGCGGCCGACCGGGCGCTAAAAACAGTGGCGCCAGCGGTCTAGCTGCCCACATCGCGCCTTAACTTCGGAATCAACTCAACGGATCCGTCGTTTGCCTGTTTTGGTCATCCCACACTTGCTCTCTGTTCCACCTGCCTGTGGTCTAAGTAGCGATCGTGGGCAGCTGGCCGCTGGGGAGGAGCTTGCGATAAACCCAACGGCGATAGGAGCGAAAAGCGAATGAGCCGTAACAACTGAGGCCCGCCGGCGCATGCGTGGCCCTAGTCCGTGGTCAGCAGTCTGGCCGGTTCCGGACCCCCTTTATATACCGTGTGTTGTCCGCTCTTTGTACGCTAGATTCGAGCTGGTTTGCCCACCGCCGATACATCTTGTCCTTCTTCCCCCACCCGCAGAGCGTCCGTTCGGCGAGTATCCTTGGTCACTGTAAGACACCCCAGCTCACAAGCACTCCAGCTCACAACTATCTTTCTGCCCTGCACACTCCAGGACCCTGTTGTCCCATACTTGCATTTGTCCTGAGGAGCCAGTAATGATATAATCCATTCAATTGTTTGGCATCTCTGCCTCTTTGAGTTACACACAATGCCCCTCATTTGGTCATTCTTCGTTCACACCCCCACCTTGACTCTCTTGACTCCCTTTGCATTTGGTTGCTTCTTAGCCCCATTGACTGTACCCGTGTCATTTTCATAGCATAGCAATTTTGTGTTCAGAAAGTTTATACTCCCCAAATGGAGTAATTAGTCCAGCCGTACCGGCAATCCAACTACCCCATAGGCAGCTGAGGTTTTACCAAATGTTCAGAAAGCTCAAGAGGCTGTGCAGTGTTTATTTTCTTCCTATGTCAGCAGTGGATGACTTCCCGTCGCAGTTTAGGAAAGTTTAGGGAGAGTTTAGGAGGACTCGTCGATCGCTCTCGCTCGGCTATCAATCTGCAACACCTACATCAAGTCTGCATTCCTCCTCCTGTCTGCAAGAGAATCTCTTACGCCGTTAAAGACTGACTGAGCTCTTCATTTGCCCCTGAACCATGCCCATAACCCCAGGGACTTTTGAGCCCATTTGAGCAGGAATAGAGGTTTAGAAAAGCCATCAGTGAGTGATGCGGAGCATCATCCTCTCCATCACGTTTCCTAAACTCGTCCTAAACTCTCCCTAAACGCGACGGGAAGTCATCCAGTATGTTCTCTAACTTATATATATTCTGTCCTTACTCGTCATGCCGTCATTCCAAATAAGTCCCATAGGCCGTTCCGGCACCACCCGCTACCTTCATAGACCCAATGCATTCAGTCTATGAGACAGTGTGGACACTGGCTCTCCCCTGCTCATGCTGCTGCTTAGACTCGTGACATCCAATTCAGCACCTCGCCCGCTCACCAGACAATGCCAGCAGCTGTACCTAGTATCTGTAATATTAGCGAGCACACCGTTCTCATTACATTTGCATGAGACTTAATGACAGCTATGAGCCCTGCGAGCAGCTGCAGCATATGACAATTTCTTGTTTAAGAACTGAATCTGTGCTCCTGAACGATTTGGTCAGTCCAAAGCTTACACTTCTCTGCAAATCCAAAACAGCACGTCTGTCGCCCACATTTCAACATTGGAAATTGAATGGGCGCACTCACGCGGTGCGCCGCGCCGTTCGTGCGCCTAAATATGACTGAGGCGCTCATGCGAGGCGCAGGCTAATAAGTTATAATGCCATTACTCTCATGAGCTTGAGCGCAAGGGCTGGCGTCAAGCTGGTGCATCAACCTCGGAACAAATAGCCCGCGGACGAGCTCCTCGTTTGGCACCATCCGCGGAAGATTACCCTATTTATCGACATGGGCATCAATCGAGAGATCTTGAGCCAAAACGCGTTGTATTACAGATTTGGTCATCACACGCCAAAGACCCACTACAAGGTAGCGGGAATTGTTCTCCATCCCTTTCACATCCCCTTGTTCCCTGCTCCCTCTTTCTGGCAATGCTCATGAATGAGTTGCAATATAACAGTATTTTTGCACTCAAGGATGGTTGTGCCATGTAGGCTGTAGTGCGAGCTCAAACAGGATTTGTTCCCAGATTTGGAAATGCAATTGAACTCTGAAAACTGGCCAGGTATTTTTTATTTGTATTATGGTGATTTATGAATAGGGCGTTTCACGGTAGCGTTTTTGACCTCGTTTTTGGGCCATTTTGATTGCGTTTTTCGTGTTCATTTTAGCAGAGATTCAACTGAGAAACCATCAAGACGAACTCGAAAAATGAAGCAAAAAAAAGCATGGCCATGCTAAAACGACTCAAGAGTCGTTTCTGCGCTCGTTTTAGGTCGTTTTTGATCCAGTTCTTCGGAAACGGACAAAAAACGAAACAAAAAACGAGATCAAAAACGCATCAAAAACGGCCCAAAAAACGTACCGTGAAACGCCCTAATGTATAACTGGAATTTTTGGAAGTCTGTTTCTGGTGCTGTAGAGTTCAGCATCACTTGCACCCACCCGAAAAGGAAAGAAAACTCAACATCAAATCATGCACAGCACCCAGGGTCCTAATAAGTATCCCATTATTTTTTATCTGAATTCTAAATATTTGTCATCCTGTTTCCAGAATTTTTGGAGCACTCCTTTGATGTGTACTAGAGTTCTCCCTGGGAGTGTGCAGGAAGGGATACTCAAGGGGTGGTAGCCGGCAAACTCCGGAGCATCACGTTACCATGGATGGGTCCTCCGACCTCGCGCTACAGAGGTTCACGACCCCGCCTCCGGCGGAGCGGATCCGGCGGATGCGTGCTATCTGCGGAGCATTGATGGAGATAGTGAATGACAAATTTGACTTTAACCCGACGTTGCTTGCCCACAATCTCCTCACCGAGTGCTGCTTGCCGTTTAGCCAACGAAGAACCGAGGAAGCCATGAGTACCCCTGTAAGAAATGCTACTTATAAGCACATTCAGCTGTTTACAATGTTGAGCAGGCCGCTGGTGGCACTCGCAATGCCAGTGGGACGGTCCTTTGCCCCGACTGCGGGGGAAACATTCGGATGGGCAAAAATTCGGACACGGGCACGCTCAAAATTCACCAGGGCTCGGTAGCCTGTGTCAATGCCCAGAAAAAAAACAAGAAGGTCAACGACCTTGCGGCCATGAAAGCCAAGAGCGCCGGGTTTTTCAAAAATCTATTCAAGCCGAAGCCAGCGCCGACCAATGCAGTGGCAACTTCGTCTCTCGTCCCAGCCTCAGCCACCGGTGCTGAAGACGACGAGGTTGTATTAATCGATCCGCCTGCACCGACAGGTGGCGTTAATGCCGCCAAATCAACGGCTGGTGTGTTACGACTTACTCAGGAGCCTGTCTCCGGTTATTAACGCGTTCATGTCCAGATCCCAAAGTGCAAGTATCGGACCCTGCGCTCCGCAGCCTCCTCGAGTGTCTGCGCGCTGCTGTCGGTCGTCTTCCCGATACGGTGCCCTTCGGCTGCTCGACCGACGCGCTCGCTGTACTGGCCATCGATCCGACCATCCTCGACGATGAGGAGGGTCCGTGGCGCGCGATAAACGGAGCCCTCGACGCAGTCTTGCAGCGCGACGCCCACTCGCTGACCCGCGACGAGCTCGCGTCTCTTGTACGTCGCGGCCCATTCGGGATGGACGCAGTCTGCGCATTTCTTGAGCGCGCCGCAATCATTCTCGGCGGGCAATGCGCCGTCCTCGAGCCACGTGTGGAGCGGTTTATGGCCGCTGCTGCAAGCCTGTAAGTGTCTCAAATGTCGATTGATAGGTGAATTTAACACTCGCGCGACAGCATACCTTGCTAAGCCGAGTGTGCGCGCGCGACGGATGGCAGCAAGCGTGCGCCAGAGGCGATAGCGGGTCCCAGCACTTCAGCTGACCACCGCGCGGTGCCGGACCCGATTCCATTGGTCGAACGCGGCGAAAGGGCTTCGTCCGGAAAGAAGAACGGCAGCGCGGGGGCGCACAACTGCCATGGTGTCAGGATCGCGATAGCGGCGGGCACAAGTGCATACGAAGCGTACCCTTTCGGCCTGCACGTAGCCTATAACTTGCCGTGGGACGTCCATGTCGTCAATCACGAGCTCGTCGTCCAGTCCACCTCCTGCCGCAAAGTCTTTTCCGGCGACGCCGAGGGCTGCGACAGATGCATCGGCGTGCTCTCCCACACGTCGATGAAGGGCATTATCGACCGTATGGCGCGAGGCGTGCATGACCACACGCGTCTGCACTACCATTCTGTCGGCGGGCTCATCAACATCGCCAGGAAGAAATCCAAGACTCTGAAAGCTCTTCGACTCACCACACTGTCCCAGAAGCGCCAGCTCCTGCGGCACGCGCGGACGTTGGACAAGCACAAGAAGTTCTTGATGGCAGTTGGGAGTGGCCAGGTGCCGCGGTTGCACGCATTGGTTCGAACTGCCCTTCGGTGCAAGACGGGCATTGGGCGGATTGTCGCCCTGGTTGACGCGGCGGGAAGGCAGGTGTACAAGCCGAAGGGGTACACGGAGGAGGAAATGCTGCGAGGCATCCTCTTCTTGCGGATGGGAGGAGCACGAGTGTCGGAGTTGGCTCATCGGACCTGCGGCCTTCCGGGCGTGTCAACGCTTCGTCATTCGTCGTTGACGCGCCCATTGCGTCCTTCGCCTTCGACGCCTCGGGCAGACGAGGTTGCACATAATATCAGTGTTGCCTTTCCACCACCGTCCGAATTGGGGGCAGAACCACCGGCGCCGCAGAAGGAGACACTTGCAGTACTCATGTTCGACGAGCTCAAAGTTACGGACGCTGCTCGCTGGTGCCCCTCGACGAACAAGATCCTGGGATTTTGTCGGGAGCATAGCAAGGACTACACGCTCGATTTCGTTACGATGAAAGAGGTCGATCTTCTCTGCGATGGTTTGAACAAGAACGACGTACATCTTGCTTCTGAGGTGCGTTGCTTTCTCGCTCGCTACTCGTGTTCCTTACGAGCTGTCATAGGCGACTGTTGGTGCAATTGGAAAGCTCTCTGGGAACTCGCGCGAGTATAGTGCCAAGCCGATCTTGGTCTCTGGAACGTGCAAGAGGGAGTCGGGCTCCGAGCAGGCATCCGTCATCCAGACCGTCCTTGACGCCTGCATACTCCATCGCGCTCAAACTGGCTGCCGTATCATCTCGGTCGCGTCGGATGGCGAATCTCGGCGTGGACTTGCATTTGAGCAGCTGTTCCTCAAGCGCACTATTTCTCCTTCGTCGCCGATATACGATATGCTCTCGGTATTGAAGCTGTTCAACCTCCAAGTGGGCGACGACGAAATCACGCTGGATAAAGACTGGAAACATGTCATGAAGCGGCTCCGTAATAAGGCCATTCGACGTAAAGGTTTTGTTATCCGTGGCGTCCACATCACGCCCGCCCAGATTCGACGGCACCTCGCTGCTCACGGCGCGACGCGTGCGCACTTGGACTCTATTCTGAACCCGACGGACAAGCAGGACGTCGCGCTGATGTTCACGCTACTGCGCGACATCTGGTCGTTGCCCGCACCTGTCGCGACCGACCTTCCTGGATTTGCGGCGACACGGAACGCGCTGAGAACGTTCGGCAGGCTCTGCTACTACGTTGTGGCTCCGTATCTCATTGTGGAGCTCTCACTCTCGGAGCAGCTCGAGTACCTGAGCCGCGCCGCTCATCTGGCTCTCGATATTTTCACCTACGGCGATCCTCGCAACGAGAGCTTAGACGCGCGCATGTTCCTGGATATCATGCATATGGTCAAGAACGCCTATATATCTGTTGCAAAGACGAAGGTTGCGGACCCAGAGGGACAGTTCTGGCTCATCTTGCTCGGCACCGATCGTCTCGAGGCAGCCTTTGGTATTCTTCGCAGCATCGTGGGGAACGATGCCAACGCTGATGTTCTGCAACTTGGAACCCGTCTGTCTCACGTTGTCGAGTGTGCCAACATCTTTGCCCGCTTTCCTCACTGGGATCGCGGTCCGCGACGGCTTCGTCTTTCTCCGATGACAGCAACCGGACAGGTTTCAAAGGATGCCGACCATCTCAACCCCGCATCGTGGAAGGGCGACGTCTATGTACGCAACGTCGTGCTTCTGACCTGCTGGAAGCGTGGTCGACTTCACGTTGAGGAGGAGTTCGCAGCTTCGGGTATCAAGGAGCGGTTGGCACGCATCGATCACACGGCTGGCGCAGATATTCTTGCACCACTTGGCGTACCACTGACAGCCTCGGATTTCGACGAGGAGGACGAGGAGGATGAAGTTCCTGATGATGGCGATAACACGAGGCCAACAACGACAGGCCGCACAAACATCAACCTCGACATGGACCTGGAGGATGTCGTGGGAGCCGAGGAGTGCGCGGGGACCAGCGTCTCAGCCACGGTCCTCGTTGGCGAGAAGAAGGTTCCGGTCTACAAGGCTCGCGCTCTCCGCGAAAGCATACAGTTCCGCGCAGACGACTCGACTGACCGTATACACCGCGTCGCGAAGAAGTCTCGCTACAATGCCGTCCAACATTCCTCGGATTACATCGACGACACAACCGCACTCGGAGATGGCGCTCTCTGCATAGACGACCCCATCTTCACCCTCGTTCTATGCCAGAAGACTTTCTTTGGCTGCATCGGGCAGGTCATCGCACTGGAGAATGATTCGCGCTCACTGCAGATGATTTCATCCGAGCTATTGCCCGAATCTTCAGTTACAGTACGTTTCCGCATACTACAGCTTGTCGAGCTCCAGGGAGGCGATACGGACGAGTGGCGGTGGAACGGTCGCTACGACGGTGTCTACACCACTCCCGGACGACTTGTCGAGCCCATCGACCCAGCAGTCGTCGTTACTGAGCCCGGCTCCACGACATTCAGCTTTAAGACGGACGATCTCTGTGCTCTCGCCATCGCGCTTTTTGACCGCTTGTCCAAAGCCGACGCGATTCATGTCCCGGATGTCAAGCGCACGTCAAGCTTCCCTTACCGTACCGGAGGTGAGCACTTTACTCCATACACGCTCTGTGCTCAGCTCATTCACTCTGACCAGAGTACGCATGCTTTGCTTGTGAGAAGGAAGGCCGAGATACGACCGATACGCTCGGGGAACGCTTCTGCCCGCGCTGTGACCCTGCCGTTGAGCTCAACTGGAACGACGCTCCGTGGGTGCTGGAGCACATGGCCTGCCATCTTCTCTTTGACCGAGGAGTGGACCGCTCAGAGCAACCGTGTGGATACTGCCTCCGCCCAGCACCGCTGTGCCTTTTCTATCTCAAGAAGGGCAAAGGGGCAGATAGCGGTTTGCAAGTTGACTTTCGGCGCGGTAAATCGCGCGGTTGTGATCGCGCTCGACCTTTCAAGTACACGTTCGCGAGCAAGTCAACAACCCATTCACCATGCTCAAACGTACCGATTATTTGCCCACGCTGTCCTGCTAGCCAGCCAGCCGTGTGGAAATACAATCTTCGTGAGCACCTTCGCCTGGCGCACCCGAGCGTGTCGCCAGACAGCTATAAGGAGCTCTTTGAGCTATCTGGCTCAGAGGTAGCAGGTATGCGGGCGCTGTGGGATGCACGTCATCACACTCGGCGTATCTCTCGTAAAGCAGCACCTGTGGATTTAAAGATTTCGGATGCCCATCGGGCTGTGGTGCCACTTTCGTACGTCTCATTTTTTGCCTGTCATACTGTGCACTCAATCCGCTGTAGAAATAAGAGAACCGGCGACTCTGAACACGTCGAAATGGTTTCCGACGATGACCGCGATAGTTCACTGCCTTTGGACTCGGGTGCGAGCTCTTCTAGCGAGAGCGCTGATGATGCACTCTTTGAGGATGAAGAACTTGACGAGGATGCGATCTCCTCCTGCATGGAGCCTTCAAGCGACATTCTGCACGCTACTGATATGGCCGAGGCTGATTTCCATGCCGATACATCGCCTGCAAGGTAAGCTGTTTGAATCCAAGCGCTACCTACGGCCGGACTGAAAACTGAAACCATAGTGGGAGCACATCGACACCTTTAGGTGCAAGCGCAGCGACACCTTTGGGTGCAAGCGCAGCGACACCTTTGGGTGCAAGCGCAGCGACACCTTTGAGCGGGAGCGCGCCGACACCGAGCGGGAGCGCGCCGACACCGAGCGGGAACGCGCGGACACCTTCGACCAGCAATGCACCAGATGAATTTGGCGCGCGAGGGTCTCGTCGACACACGAAGCGCGTGCTTGCGCGTGACGCATGCATCTGCGATAGGCCGGTCACAGACGACGAGATTGCAAGCGACACGAACGTCATCGCATGCACAGCTAAGGGCTGTGAATCCCAATGGGTGCGTCTGTACCATTCCCTACTGAATCCTGTGCTCATTGCCGCTTAGTACCACATGGACTGTCACAATTTCACGTCAAAGCCAAAGAACTGGAAATGTGATAGCTGCCAGGAGATCTCGAGGGCTTCTAAGCGTCGCAAGACGGGTCGATAGGAAGTACTGCTTGTGTCTCCACTATACACTGTATCTAGGATCACTTCATTTTCACTGAACACAGATGTACGTAGCGCGCGGCGAAGCTGGATGTTCGGATCTGGAACTTTATCCGCGGATTCGGAAGTATATCCGCGGAGAATGGATGGATACCTCGGGGCTCCCAGGGTTGGAGCGGCTGTCGACCCCATGCCATCATTTTGCTTCCGACCCCCCCTTGGGGATACTAGAACGTGCAGGAAGGGTTAAAAGGACGTGTAAGAAGGGTAATACCAGCATGTAGGAAGGGTTATAAGGACGTGTTAGAAGGGTTATTGGAGCGTGTTAGAAGGGTTATTAGAGCGTGTGGGAAGGGTAATAATGGACGTGTAGGAAGGCATACTGCACGTGCAGGAAGGCATAAAGATCGTGTGGGAAGGGATAAAGATCGTGCAGGAAGGGTGACTGGAGACGTGTGAGATGGGTAATTGGCCAGCGTGTGGGAAGGGAAGATGAACGTGCACAAACCTATCTTGCGTAGTCATCATCACGCCGAAGTTGAGCGCAAATTGAACTCCGCCCCTCAAGCCTTGAGACGCGTTTTCACTCACACCCCGAGGCCAGGCGACGACTGTTCTTGCTCGCTGCACCCATAGAAATCTATACACTTGGTCGCGACGCGATGCCGATGAACGAATGTCCCAGGAAATGCAAATGGGTTATCAGAGCTGACCCCTGCTGACGCGGTTATAGCAGCTGATCAGCGGCCGCGGCGCGGTTGTAGCCTCTGAAAACCGCTGATCACCAAGCGTCAGCACTTTTCAGCCCGAAAACCTATGATAACCTGTGATAACCAGCACCGCGGCGAGCGATCAGCAGTTATCAGTGGCTATGTGGTGCTATCACCAACGCCCCCCAGCCGTGCTACCGCATCTAGCGCACAGTATCAGAGCTGGCACGTGATCCCATCGTGGATGTTGGTTGAAACAACCTCCGACCTCTTACAGTTCCCCAACATAACAGTGCGCACGGACCAGGTCCCAACAGCCGTCGGTCGCGCTTAAAACATGAACGAATGGAAGGCCCCTCGGGAGCGACTTACCCCACACAAGCGCGCGTGGAGCTGCGGCTCCAACGCTGATGTATTCGTCTCAAGACTCAAGTCAGACTTATAAGGACCTTGAGTGCTACTACTGTAATAGCTGCCATTGCGACTGTACTATATGAAAATGTAACGTAAGTAAGTAAAGCAAGTAAGTATATGTGTAGAGAATGGTGTAAGAGCAGCCTGCGCCGCTGCTCCCAGTACTTTTCATTACCTGCGGTGGGCGGGTTATCAGACCTATCAGCGCGTCAGCACGATCAGCACGATCGCTGTGATAACCTCTGATAGCTGCTGAGCTACTGTTATGACAGCGGGTCAGAGCTGACAGGGTTATAGCTGGTTATCAGAGCCAATCGCAAGGTATAACCCATTTGCATTTTTTGGGACAAAGACATTCTACATCTGGTAGCCTCTGAACATGCCGACGCTCCTACTCTTGCCGTCCTCTGCCGCGTCGCTTCATCGATACGTGCCACTGCCTTGGGGCCCCTTTATTGCACAGTCAGGATAAGAAAGCTGCCTGCGCTAGCATCTTTCGCGGTTACTGTTCGACAAGCTGTACAGCTGGCGGACCGCGTCCTTGCGTTCATCGAGCTTGTCGACATTGCTAGATACAGAAACTCGGCCGCGTTTGACCACGACGGTGGAAATAGTTACGTGCAGAATATTTTCCTCGTCGTTTCAGGCCTCACCAATGTGCAAACCATCTTTCTTTCGGTCGCACGGTCAACGTATGCGCCGCCTCTGGCTGAGGTCATCAATTCTCTGGTTATGCGGCAGCATCTGCGACATTTGAGCGTGGAAGGCGCGGGGTGCGCATTTCTTGCGCAGCTTGGCGACCTTGAAAGCCTTGAAATCAGCTCGCCGAACAATATCGACCGACGCGTGTTATCTGCCTGGCTCACAGCCCACAGGTTGCGCCTCCGCGTCCTCCGACTGTCAGGTGCCTGGGATTCGTACCAATTTCCCGGTGCACGCGACGCGCAGCTTGTTTGCTCTGCAGTCCACACCATCGCTGCCCGCGGCGCCCTCATGAGAATCTCGCCACACCTGGTGAGGGCGTTCCCCGCGCTCGTCTCGCTTACGCTCTCTTTCGTGCCCCCCGAGATGCGTCATTTGGACCGATATTGGCCAACCTTGCGCCACCTCGATATTACGCTGCGCGACGCGCACCCGACGCCGAGTGATATGCTCTCGCCTGGGCACGGTGTCGCGAGTTTGCTCGTCCGCAATGGCCAGGCGCATCCTCTTGCGAGGCTTCAATCTAGGAAGGAGTCTTTCGCAGCATGGGCTTCTCCACACGTCACCTGTCTCACGCTCGAATGGCCCATCGCCCAATGGGTTGAGCAACTGCGCGGATATACCGGTCTGCAAAATCTCGATGTCCGACTCGAGAAGTCCAAAAATGTGAGTCAGTCAATCTCCCATTTAGAAGGACGCGGCTCACCTCCACGTGACGCCCGTTAAGATCCAGCCATGGCTCGACAAACTGCTCTCCAGTCAATCGGGCGCCGCGAAGTGTACTGAGCATCTCGCAGTGCTCACCATCAGGTACCATAACCCGAACTTTATTCTCAGCCCTGCAACATTCCCGATGCAACGTCTTCGAGGTCATATTCCGTCGCTGCGACTCCTGCGTACGGATGGGTCGGATGGGTTCGCTCGCCCTACTGCAGTACGACGAGCATGGACATTCAGTTTGCGCAACAGCCCTGAGGTTCTGGATTGGAGAACTGCGTCTGAGATCACAACCCAATACATACCCCACTGGCATATTACGCGCGAGCCATGGGACGACATCCACGAGGTGTAATCACGGCGGAACTCTCGTATAACAAAAACTCTGTTCCAGGGGTTTGCTGAACTCGACTGAATCTAAAAATTCCGTATATGGGACCACGTAGTACTTATACATTGTCTTCGCGACCATCAAGAGAAATTATCTCAGCCTCGTCCGTCCTGTCGCTCCGACCGCTCTCGCCCGTGTGCGGCCGCCCGTTGCGGCTCCACTTCTCGGACATGACGACCATCTCGTCCGGGCCCGACGTGACGCCGCTATTCTGCGTGCCTTTGACAAAGTCTGCCGATATGGAGGTGACCGTGCAATTTGAGGCGGGGGTCGGCACGCTGCAGCGGTACACGATGCGCAGGCCTATGGTCAACGCTCCTAGACACTACAGTAGAGGAATTTTAGCGCTCATATATATCGAATGGGCCGGGCAGCTCACCATCATCTGCGCGTGAACCGAGAAAAAGACGTTGAAGATCGCGTCGCCGGACGCATAGGTGGCGACGAAGATTACGGTCGAGACAGCCAAAGGCAGCGCGCTCTCGAAGACGATAGCGGACCAACGCAAGCCTTTCTCCCGTTGAGGTAGTAGATGCGCAAGAAGAAGGAGGACGAGAAGCAGATTAAGCGCAGAGGAAAGCGAAACGTAAATCGTCGCATAGTTGATTGTTGACGCCGCATGGAACAATGTCGAGGGAACCACGACGCGCAGAACTGCGACCAGCGAGAACGCTATGCTACTGTGAGCACCGCCGTAATGGCTGAGGATATCGGTTCATCTTACCTGAGGAAGCGAGGTGCAGAAAGACAAGGGGAACTGCGACCAGGGCGCGCTTGTCATACAGAGACCACGTGCGGTGTATCTGCGGGTACGTTAAACGCTGCCATTCAGAGACAATGCGGTGAGACGGACCAGGAAACCCGCAGACAGGGCATTGATGACGACAAATGCCACATTCGCGATTTTGAATGAGGAGACGTCTCCAGATACGAGATATTTGGCGTCTCGCGCGTTCCTTCAAGAGTCAGTCTTGAACCATCCGGATGCGATAGAAAACATACGGATGTTGGCTGTGGATACCATGAGTATTCAATTTTTAGAGAAAAATGTCCGTGGCACGTACGCGGTATCGATGAACATGTCCATGATAAACTGAGTGAAGGCAGACATGAAGGTCGTGCCTGCCAAAAAGAGAGCGGTAATGTAGCATCCGATCGCCAGATACGCGTCAGGCGTCAAGATCTTGCGGCCTCGCGTGACGACAATTTCTTTCAGCACCATGAGGAATAGCACCGCATGGATACCTGAATGTATTAGGTTAAAAATTATGATATGCAGGATGCAGGAGGGACAATTACCGTAGACGAAGGCGCCGACCATGCATGAGACGAAGTCGACGTTGTCCTCGTAAGGGTCGCCGTAAATGGGCATCATCATCGCTGCTGGGTCCGCCATGGTCTATACTGCTAAGGCGGGGAAACGGAGGGAAGTAACGTGCAAAGCGGAAGATTATAGTCATGCAGCGAGGGCTGGCCGCAATCGACAGCGGACCGCGCGGGCTCGGCGTTCGCTTCGATCGGGTGATCGGTACTGAACCAGTCTCACGAGAGGCAGACAGATGGAAGACTTGGGTTGTCGCGCAGACTCGCCATGGTGCTATTTCGATGGACGAATTCGGGCAAACTCAGCTGGTGTCGAAGGTTCCCGTTCGAGGCAGGGATGCTTCAGACTCCGACGGCGGTCAGACAGCGTTATCTCCGATCGCCTCCGACAAGCTCTGTTTGCCGTGTTTCTACTCTGCAACTCAAGGACTGAAAGTAAAAATTTACCCCAAAAGAATCCAGTAGCGCTGAATGTTCAGACCTTGCCATCTCACGATCACGCAGCTATATTACTCAGTGCGAACGAAGAAACCGTCGATGCATGCACTGGCAGCAACCCAGCAACAGCCGCAATACCGCAACACGAAAACTCTAATAATATGACATGTCCCTAAGAAGAGAATGACACCTCCAGCGGCATCATCTAGATGACAATGGCGAGCCCGAGGACGTCGATGAAGATGTTGGCAACGATGACCAAGTGGACCTTCATAGTGAGGAAGCATGTCAAAATGGAGCGGTCTCAAGCGTGTTTTATATGACGCACCGAGATGAGGAGCTGGAGGTTGAGGATGCTGAGATGGGGAAATCAGAAAGCGAAATGTGCAGAGTCAAACGACCTTACAAGCTGGCGATAATAGGAATAATGCCAACGACCACGACGGCGAAGATGTTAAGGAAGAGCTGCAGCGATGTCATCATAAATCAGCCTTGGCACCTAGGCGTCTATGATATGTAACGCACGTTGATTTGCAGATCCAGCAAGACGCTCGCAGTAAGGACCGACGCAGACTGGGGCGAGACGGAGATGAGCTCGGCGGCGTTGTTGATGGAGTCGGCGACGATCTGCGCGATGGCGTTCACGTCGGACTGGGAGAGGACAATCCCGGAGCCCAGGTTCTCGAGGGTGCTGGTCGCGCTGGCGAAGGCGGCGGTGATGCTGTTGATGTTGTCGCTCGGATCGGCTCTGCCGACTAGAAAGCAAGGACGCTGTCCGTCAGAGACCGATGATGCATGAGATTTGGTGGCCAGTCATAGTACGCACCGAGGTCGCCACTGGGGATCGCGCTGCTCACTGCGCTCTGAAGTTGGGTGATGACGTCCATCACGGCCGTCGCGCGCTTCTCCACGGGAGAGGCGGCGGTGAAAAGCCCCAGGCTAAGGAAGAAAAGAACGAATGAGAAGAGGCGAGAGTTCATTGCGAATCTGAAAGGAGGGAAGCTGGTTGTGTGAGGACTGTCTAGGCGATACGTTTACCTTTTATACCTGTTCAGCAGTGTGAAATTCGGAGAACGGCGTAGCATGGCCGGATACAGGACGGGAGAAGGGTGGGCATGAGAACGAGTTCTAGTGGTATCGCGTGCGGAGTGTTTCGTTGACGGCTCATTGGATATGGTATTTGTCTTCAACGGTCGCAGAGCAAAAAACACGGCCGTTGTCGAAGCCATCTTCGATTGACTGCATCAAGGAAGAGGCGATGGCGCAGCGGATCGTGGAATACACCCAATATGTCTTGCACGACACCACGAGACAAGAGAAACCAGGTGCCCGGTGTTCTCGTTCATGCCAAGAACAGGGACAGTATAGTAACGGGATGCTTAAACTGTAGCCCTGCGGAAACCGGGGCCCTGCATGCGACACGTGGTGTCATGATTTCGGGGAGCGTACTTCAATCCGATCGCACTGTACCAGCAAAATCCGTTCGAAGATTGAATGGTTTCTGATGGTTCAAGGCCTACAGCTAGTCCTCAGAGAAGACATGAGCGCTGGACATTTGTATGCCAGAAGCCTCCAGCAAGGAACCAAGCCTTGACAGAGAACGTCACGGCCCGTAGCACACAGTCCCTGGGACTGCAGGGTCATCGTCCGGTTTGCCCGGGCCCGACGCGAACAGAAGGAACGAGATGCCCGAGCAGCGTGCGCAAGAGTGACAAAAACACGATGGATGACGCGACTTGAGCGCGTCGGACACGGTCACTGCGGCGAGGAGGTCCTGCAACAAGCAAGCAATTTACGGTCACGCTTAGTCACTAGTGCCGTTCTTTATCCCCCGAGCGACTATGCCGGCTGATGAAAAAGCTGGCCATGAAATTTTGACCCCATTGGGACGGTGACGTCAGTTTCCCAGTCATTCCCAATTGTCCCGTTCCTCATCCATGTTCCACCAGGATTCTAATATCCAAAGTTTTAGTACTTGGTAAAAGCCTCAGTGACATTTCAAGGGAATCCTTGAAGTCCTTGAAGCGAGTGCTTTCACCGTTCGATAGAAGTGACGTCATGGGGCCGAATTTGATATCCAGGTTTGCCCTTGCTTTGTCAGGATTTTCAACGGATGTCGAGGTTCGAAGGCAATCTCATTGATACAAGAGTGCCCAGAAGGATCTTCATATGAAAGGTCCACAGAGACGGCAGGCTAGGCTGTATCAGGCTTGGTCATACGCCAGGGCTACGGCCGCGGTTTGCACCAGCGTATAGGAAACGACGACAGAAAGGTCTCCGATGGACTTCTCCGAGTCAGCATAACACATAGTACATTTATTCTACGTGGTTCAACCCGATGTGGGAACACTGTGAGTGCCACACGAGGTGCGAGGTATCCCTACATGACTTACTACGGGGGCAAGACACCCAGATGCACAAAGCTCACCGATCCAGTGAGTGTTTGCTTGCAAAGCGTGACCGTCTGCAAGCCACGGAGTGGCGCACGCATTGATTGAAGTTGAACTTTAGAGGGAGAGTCTCGGCTTGATCCGTCTCACAAACTGAAACGGTTGACGGAGCCATTTTCTGGCTCCGACGGTCCGTACATTTTCGTCCTTGTCCACTGCCCCCAAGCGTCGGCTCTCCATGTAAAACAGCCCGCTCTACTGGGTGCGAAAACCTGGTCGGATGAAGCCATTTTAATCTGGGCTTGTTCTTGGTCCTTTCTGTGCTGGTGTTCCTCTCTGGTTCTTCTCGTCTGCGGGACAAGCTACGGGGCGCAGCTGCTACACAATGCTCCTTAATCTTATACGGGCGGAGAGGACAGGAGCTCTAATTCAGTTCTTCATCATGAGCACGCATTTACGGCCTGATTCAACAAGTTAGGTGTCAGTGCTCTGCCCGACTGCAATGATCTCCACACGACTTCAAATCTTTCTCGCTGCCCTCGCATCTCCAACGATTCCAGTGTGCACCGACCACCGTTTTCTCGCACCCGTACTACAATGGATCGTGTCTTGTGGGAAATTGTGTGACAAGAAGGAACTCGACAGCTAGTATTTTACATCACTACTCATCATACAGGTAAATCCGATACGCAATGTTCAAATATTCGAGACTTCTGACATCTGCCAGCAGGTATCAAGATTCTGCGAAACACAAGAAATATTCACCGTGCGAAAGACAGCCGCGCCAGCAGGTCTACGCCTCGCTGAATGTGGACGCGGCGATGCTCCAAGTCTGCCTTGCGCTGCCGTGCGTCCGGCGCACGGGATAGCCAGTGCATGGCGCGGTCTTGGTCCCCGACCTCAAGCCCGTCAACAAGTGCAGCGCCCAGATCCCGAGCGAGCGGGTTCAGGAATGCCGACACCGTCGTTTGCACCGCCGTATCCAAGAAGCACTGCGTCGCGACTGGCCAACGATCGTCAGCTACTCCAAGTCATTCTTGGGCCGCATCAGACACACGCACCATGATAGTACGCGCGCACGGACGCCATCGTATCCAGCGCCCGCTCGGCCTCGTGCGATTTGGCCGGGAAGAGACGGAGCAGGTCGCTTTCGGTCAGGTCGCCAGGGAACCCCAGCGAACGCAGCACCTCCAGCGCCTCCGCCGCAGCGCCCCCGCCGTTCCGCAGGATGGATACGGTTGCCCCGTGCCCTTGCGCCGCGAGCGAGGCGTGCCGGAAGTGCGCGCGGAAGATGGAGAAGAAGTGCTCGTACGCGCCGCCCACGGCGACCGGGACGCGCGCGCTCTCGAGCAGCTCGTCCAGCTGGGCGGTCAGCCGGCGTCTGTGCTCGCGAATTTGTGACAGCGCGAGCGAGCTGCGTTCGTCGATGTCAGTTCACTCTGCGAACGGGCCGTCTATGGGACAACTTACTAGATGTGCGTATCAAGGCCGCCATGCGCGTACGCTCCGAAGTGGCGGCGCACGCGCTCGTGCAGCTCGCTCTCGACGCGCCGCACCACGGCCTGCACGAAGGCGTGTGTGGGCTGGGTCCAGGGCGCCATTGCGCCCTTCAGAAGCTGCTGCTGCGCGCTGCAGGCACATCGCCCGTGGAAGTGTACACCGCTGGCACTGGTGGCCTCGTCAGCTCAAGACTCTACTGTTAACAACATGGGCGTACTTGGTCATCAACGTCGCCACATCGTCGACAAATAGCTCCTCGCCTGCGCGCTGGGCGAACTCGGTGGCTCCTTCGTTTGCGAGGCCAGCGGGGTCCTCCAGCCATTGCAAGTCAACCACGCTGCATGCACGTTCCCATGGGATGAACTTGGGTGCGCAGCGCTGCAGTTCCTTCCGAAGAATTTGCTGCTCGCTTCGTACTGTGGACCAGAACGCTGTGTCATCCACCTTCGTCGATACGGACGACATGAGCTGCGATACATCGCCGCTGAACTGCAGAAGGAGCTTGAAGACCTCGTTCCTCGCGTCGCCGCGGGTGGACGGCGATTCTGGTATCCGTGTGAGCTCGTCGAATATGGCGTCAAGTCGTTCGGTGGCGAGTGTTTGCAGCTCAATAATGCTAGCGGGCGTCAGCACTTTCGAAGGCCACGGGAACTGCGCCACACACCGCTGCCGCGTGATCTCGCTCAGCACTGCGTCGAGCTTGCGCACGAATGCCGGCCGGCCGACACGATGGTGCGCGTGGACGCCGAGGACCTGTTGCAGCGCACTTGACTCGCGCGGGCAGAACCAGCCGTGCATGAAGGCATGCTCCTCGCCGCGCAGCATACGTGCCCACGGCGCCACGTCCTCCATCCGCTCCGCGCGGGTGAGCACGCCGAGCGTGCGCCCTCCCGCAGGGTCGACCTCGCGCGCGAGCCGCACGGCGGACAGGTTGTCGGGTTCGGCTTGAAACGCGTCGGCGTCAGCGTCCGCGCGGTCTGTCCTGGCACTCGCACACCCACCCTCGCACGACATGGCCAGCAGGATGAGCGTGCGCGGCGACTGCGCGCAGAGCTTCGCGAGGCGCCGCGTCTCGCGGTCGCCGCGCATGCCCGGCAGGTCGAACACGCACAGCTCCGGCGCGTCCGGCGCGTGCACGTTCACGCAGATCACGTCGCGCGAGAACGCCGCGTGCGGCCCGACGAGCTGCAGCGATGCGCTGCGCAGCGCGTGCGGCAGCTCGGCGGGGTCGCGCAGCGCCTGCCCGAACGGCTCGCCCGTCACGTTCTCAAAGGTCGCGCTCAACGGGTCGCGATGCCGGATGAGCGTCAGCTGGCACCCCACGCGCCCGTGCTGCGTGTCAGCGTGAACATCACTGGACATCTGCGGTCCTGCTTTCAGAAGCTATACTGCCCTACGCTCAGTCACGTACTGTGTTCGATCCTCTGGCAATGCAAGCTGGAGCCGTTGTCAGTGACTATCGCTCGAAGGGATGGACGAAGAGCTCTCACGCCGATGAGGTCGCTGACGAGCGCCGTTTTGCCCGCCCCTGCCGGCCCGATGACCACAATTTCGGGAGGGTCGCGTCCCAAGGGCAGTCTGCAACTCATTCAGGAATGCTTTCGAGGGTGAACACGGGCGCGTACCCTGTGTCCACGAGCGCTGAGAGGCACTCCCCGAAACCTGTGAACAGCTTCGAAGAGGCCGACTCGACCGTGATGAGGGCCTGGCTGGGGACATGAGTTGAGGCGGGTGCAACATCCGCCGCGAATCCGAGTACGCTCGGTGTGTGGATTTGAGGTACGTCTTGCTGCGGAACTGCGAGCGGCACGGGCGGTGCATGCTGAGTGACCTTTGCTGCACCAGGGATCTCGACACGGAGCGAAGGAACTCTGCGTTTTCGTCTGCTGCTCGACTTCGCGCTTTTCACTGACGGCGTAGCCGATCGCGAAGGGTCTTCCTTTGTCGACGGCGGCAGGGGAACGTTGGTCGGGGACACCGATCGCATGACTGGCCCCGAAGCTGCCCCAGAGTCCGGACTCTGACCCGAGGATAGCATCGAAGCCGAGGAGATGCTGAGACTTTGATCGCTGCATTGCTGAGATGCCGGGCCACTAGTAGGGCCCGCCAAGCTTGGGGAGACGGAGATGACAGCAATATCGGAGCTAGCGCGCTCTGAGGGCTCTTCGGGAATTGTGGATGGTGGTGCATGCGAAGTGCGCACAGGCGGCGAGGGCGAGCGACCCTGATACCGGAACGGCGAGAGCTGGAAAGACGGTGACGGGATGGAGAACTGGATGGAGGGAGACGGCCGGCACGGCAGCGGCGGAGGCGACGGGGCATCCGACTGCCCGCCAAAGTGGTCATACGCTCCTCGCGAAGAAGAGGACGTTCTGGAGCTGAGAGACCGCGAGCGAGACCCGCTGTCCTTCCGGGATGATTCTCTGCGTGACGTCGATGAAGACCTGGAGCTCTTCCTCGTTACGGACCGATCCTCACGAGCAATCGTGGACGGCGGGCTTTGTTTCTGGATTCTCAAGCCTTCGACGGGGATGGCGGTCTGAATCGGTACAGGCCTGACGTTATACATGTGTTTTGGCTCCTGCATCATATCGTCTGTGAGGTACGCCAGGTGCGTTGAGTCGGGAGAGGCCATCATCGGCGTGGCTCGGCCCTGGAACGCAATGTGAATGTCCCGCAGCAAGCAGGCCAAATGCCACGCACAATGCTGGAGCGGGGCACCAAAAAGCTCCGGATATCCGGGGACGAGACGTCGTACATACCACCTACAGTCGTCGTGGGACTGTCGACGGGTGAGACGGAGGGCAACTGCGGAAGCGCAGTAGACGGGGTCGATAAAGGCGGAGTCGACGCTGTCAACGTCCTCCCCGGTGAGAGATTATTCCCGAGCAGAACAGTGTCGTCTGGGGATGGAGATGGAGATGGCGTTTGCCGCGGAGTCCCAGCTGATGGGGACGAAGATGGCGACGCCGCAGACGTCGATGGCGCCCACCCCCGATGGTATGGACGCACCGCGCCGTTCCTCGTTGCTACAGACGGTTTTGTACGTCGGTTCATGGTGACGATTTGAGTCTGTGTGTTGCACGGCCCGGGAGGCGCTTCGTGCTTATAAGCCTCCGCCTCGCGGCCTCCGCGCGATGTCCCGGTGTCTATGTCTGGCCACTCCGCAACACGAGTAGTAGCTCAAGTATGAATCTCGTCAAACAGTGCAAGACTGCGTACAATCCTGAATGAAAGAAACAGAGAGCGCATCGGATACCGGCACACGGCCCGACCTTGACGTGTCCTTTTAAACGCGAGCCTCAGCTTCTCAATGAGGCACAACGTGTCCAACTTGTACAGAAACCATATCTCATCGCATGTCTCGAATTCTAGAGTAACACTTGGAGGATTCAAGCTAGCGCGCAGAGCATCACTTCCTCCCTCGCCCGACGCAGAGCCTCGAGTCGATCCTCAAGCTCGACGCGTTTCGCGGCAACCTCTTTGGGTTCTTCGAGCCACGTCCTGGTTTCCTTGTGCTTGAGGGCCCTGAGAATTTCCGGTGCGAGGTTCTTGCCCAGGGAACGGATCATGTGCGACTCGATGGCGCGTTCCACGCCGTCGACGAAACGCTGGTGCGCAACTGTATATGAAAGAATAAGCCAAATCCCAAACCCGCGCGCACAGGTGAGCTTACTCTCGAAATACGCCGCGACAGTCGCCATGACGTCCAGTGCGGCCGTGTGTCTCAGGCGGTCAATTCTCGCGAGGCCAACGGGCAGGGAGTGCTCTCTGGAGAACTGCTCGCTCCGCTGATCCTTGGCCGCAAGGAAGACTTCTTCGTTTCCCACGAACGCGCTGCCTTCCATATTCACGAGAATGCCGATGGCGTCTATGGCGGCGCGATGAGCGGAACGAAGTCTCTCTTTGACGATGTCCCTAAAATTCTGTCAGTGCGCAGTTCTCGATCACAAGACGGAGAAACAGACGATATCTTCGCTCGGAGACCCGTATAATTCCCGTATAGTTCTTCGACGCGTGTAGATAAACGGCTAGCGAGCAACTGAACGATCGATTGGAGCCGTCGATCAGCGATATCCGCCCAAAGCTCTGTGCACTCTGCAATCAACGCCTTGGAAACCTTCTCGAGTGGCAAATGACCAGGCAACTCATTTGTCCGTAAGCTACAACGAAATGACTGTCAGAATAAGCGAAGCAAATTCAAGGGATTCACGTACAGCTGCAGGCGAGCTATAATTTGTGCCGAGGTTATACACCTCACATCCTGTATTGCCGTATTGAAGGGCTCGTTACCAGGCAGATGGCTCTCAAGTGACACTGGATTGGTGTGACGAGGGGGAGTTGCCCGCGGGGAAGCTCTCGCGGGCTCTGGGGCGCCCATAGATGGTGCTCGGCCAAGGAATGGCGACCGAGGCGGGAATTCATACGAGCATTGTGAATATGGTCTCTCGCTGGGTGCGATGGATGGGGCCCTACAGAACTGGATTTCGTTTAAGCTGCTCCAGCCAGGTCCTGTGGGAGCTGGCGCGCGTATCCGATCAGTATGGTACTCTGGCATTGGCGCCATGTGAGGTGTATCGGGCGACTGGACGCTGAGCTGTGGAATCGTCTTCTTGAGCTCCCTCGACAGGGCAGCATACTCGCTGCGAATGCTCTCGGCAAAGCCGATGGCCCCGTCGCGTTTGCTCGAGATGCCAAAGATGTCCCCCGCAAACTCTGCGGCCAAGCTCATGAGTTTGGCGGTCGCGTCGCTGTACTTGGCAGGCAAGACGTTCAGCTCTGCGCGGACCTCGTCGATGCGCGACTTGAGGCTTTTCATCGTCTCGGAGATTCTGAACAAAGATATGTTAAGTAAAGCGGAAAAGACGGAGAGCATAAGACGGGCGCACTTGGTGCGTAGGATTCCCGTGAGAATACCGTCGAGCTTCTGCGAGAGCTCGACCTTCCAGTTCCCGGATTCATCGAACGTCTCGAGGACTACCATGGCGTCAACAAGGTACATAAATGATAGAGTGTATAAAGGTTGTCACGTACGAATTGTGCGCGCCCCAACTGGATCCGAGTTGACAACGGCGGGCGGCAAAGGCCAGCGCTCGTTGCCTAAATCAAGGCGTATACATATGAGTTACCCGATAGAGCATGAGCACTCACCAGCCCGGACGACGACGATCGCGCAGGCTTTCCCATCGAGCACGCTTTTTACTGAATGCAGCAGTGAATCACCTGAAGTCACGTTCAGTCCGCAGCATAAACTCAAAAATGTCGTATCCACCAGCTAAATCATGAACAATGAGGTCGGCACTTCTGTCCCGGTGGGTAACGAGCCGGATAGCGGCGGTCTGATTGGGCGCAGGGAATGCATTCTCGATGTGGTAGAGAGATTCTTGGGCGCGTAGCGTGACCTCCCAAACAAGCGGATTCCTATATGAGTTCCAGGTAAGATCGCCGGGCTAAACATGAAGAATCGAGTCTCACGGGACAACTTCATCGACTCGAAGATCAACCTAATAGAAAAAGATTGTTTGATGAACAATTGGATGTGCTCCAGCTTTGAAAGATCACGAACTCCCGTCAAAGCGCCTACGACCTGCGCAGAGTTGCCTCCCAGGTTGAGCACGAGGATCTCCGGGAGGGCGTCCTGTACGCGCGAGCGACTTATGGGCGTCAGCATAGATCATACAGTGATAGGGAAAAGAAAGGCTCACTCAATGGTCGGCAGAATATCGAGCGCTGCCGTCAGGCTCCTGTAATGACGGAAGCACGTCTGCTCGCGCGACATGATTGGGTTGGTAGCTCGGGCGTCTACGTCTAACATAATATAGTGTAAGCAAATGCTGATATGCCTGTGGAGGCACGAGCACTCACGGATGCGGGGCGCAGGGGCTGGCTCTGCGAGAATCTCCTCCACCTTCTCGCACTCCAGTTTCGGGGTGCCATACCCGGCCGGATGCGCTTCCTCAGCTTCGGGCATATCCTCTGGCCACCCGACTAGCAGTTCCTCGAGCACGGCCTCTGAGCAAAAGAATTAAGTACAAAGCGTTCGTCAAGCTGCATGATGACAAGATCAAGGGCTAACCTTCTCCCCTGCATATGCTCGGCGGTCTGGGCGGGGGGGACGGCGCGGCCGACCTGGGTTCATAGTGTAGGCTTTCAGCACGACTGCATGGGCGCAATGACATCGGGGAGGCAGCCTGAGATGCCGCTGATTCAGGAGCCGGCTCGACCCAAGAGTGGTCAGAACGCCTCTCCGGCGACGGTGAGCGATTGCCTGGCCGTGCGAGGGAGACCTCATCAGTGCGATGCAGACCGAGGTTGGCTTGCTGCCACTGGTCGTAGTACCGTTGAGGCTGCGACGTCGACTGGACACGGCGGTTCTTGCGCATGGTAAGAGGACAAGAGCTTGATTCGCAATCGCCGACAGCTGCATGACTTTATACCCGCCGCCTCGAGGCAACCACGCATCGCCGCTTTTGTAACAGTGACAATTCTTTGACAAGCGCGCGTCAGTGTACCGTCGCCGTCACAATGTGTGTATGACTGACACATACCACTCTCCTCGCCTCTCCCACACCAGCAGGACAGTCCGACTTGCAGAGGGATTGGAGAATATCCGGACTATGTGGTCAGCAGCCGAAGAACTTGGAAATAAGACCAGGCGAGTCGTTGAACTTTGCTGACGGTGCGGTGGTACTATAGGGATTGAAATGCTGGCGTTCTGTTTACAGCCCCGCTGGCTAGAGCGACTGGCGAAGGATGAAAACACGCGTAAGGCGCATGCACCTTCGCGACCGATTGGTGCGTTGGGAGACTGCTGTTCTGCGTTCCCTTACGTCGAGCTGAAAATCTGACAGTGTACTGAAGTTGCGCATCCGCCCGTGTCGAGCAGTTACGCCAAATCATAAGGCCTAGCCGTATATGAGGAGGACCAGTATGCGCGCACAGAAGTCATGCGGCCTCGCTGTCAAAGCGGTTGCTGAGGAAGTCAAAGTTGAAGAGACTCAGAGCAAAGAGTCGGCAATCGGCCCGGCAGCCCGGGACACCGACAGCCGGAGCGGGAGCATTTTCCCCATCCAATGAAATGCCCACTCTCGCAGTCCCTGCCCTCCCTCACCCTGAACCTCAAACCCCTAACCTCCAATGACCTCACAGCCTTCACCCTCACCATTCCCACCCGTCCGCCGCGTCGTCACCGGCCACTCGCACTCGCCCGCCGCGCAACCAAAGGCGATCATCCTCCGCGACGCCGCCCAGCCGGCGCACTTCTGGTACCCCGGCAGCACCGAGGCCGTGTACGAGTTGTACCGCACCGAGGAGTCGCCCGCCACTATTGATGAAGAGCTGAACGAAGGAGGCAAATGGGAGGATCCCGTTGCCAACAGGGAATCGGGCCCGGCGCAGCTCGTGAGCGAGGGAGGGAGCACATTTAGGAGCTTTGATATGGCGCCTGGAGCTGTTGTGGTAAGTGGTTTGCACTGCATCTCAGTTGAGCGGCAAGGACTGACCACGCCCGTAGCCGATGCACCGCACGACGACGATCGACTACGGCATCGTGCTCGCGGGCGAGGTGACCATGGTGCTCGACGACGGCTCCAAGACCGTCCTAAAGGCGCACGACGTCGTCGTCCAGCGCGGCACGATGCACTCCTGGCGCAATGATTCCGCGGAGTGGGCCCGTATGATGTTCGTCATGCTGCGTACGTCTCATCCCTGCGTAGCCATAAACGACAATTTCTCACTCATCCGTAAATGGATTATCAGCTGCGCAGAAGATTACGTTGAACGGTCAAACGCTGGAAGCGGGAATTCAGACGACCTCAGGCTGATCATAGCCAAGCTCGAGGCTGGAGTAGCGAATTCATTGCGAATGCTGACTGGTCAGTGAAGTTACTATGCATACAAACATACATGACTTTTTGGGGGAATGAGACACAAGCAGGCGTAGGCCTGAGGTCCAATAAAGAAGTACGAAGTACGAAATGCAGCGCGAGACCGAATGCAGGCTCTCAACTTATGTCGAGAAGTAAATGCCAGGCCAGACCATCTGCCCGTGTCGCTCAGGCTCCTCGGAGACGTAAGCGGTCGTCTGAGTCTGGGAAACGATACGACGAGACGGTGCTCGCAGAACAGGAGCTGTAATAGAAGCAGGGCCGGATGCGACGAGCGTCACGGCTGGACTGGCGGGCGGCGTAGGCATAGAGTATGACTCGGATGGCGACTCGGGGCCGGACAAAGACATGGCTGGGGACGACGACCCGGGCGAAAGGGTAGCATGAGAATGGGCGTTGCTGGGCACGACTAATGGCCGCGGGGGCAGTCGCGCGAGCACGGCGGGGCGATGACTCGGAGTGCCAGCGGGATGCAGGTCGCGCGATTCCGTCCGTCGACGCCGTTTCTCGGGGCGCGCGACCACCGCACTGTGCGTGGTGACGGGCGAATATGTATGAGAATGCGCGCGCTTGGGTTTCGTAGACATTCTCGCGGCGGAAGGGCGGGCGTCGGGCGCTGAGACCGTTCGAGACAGGCGCGCAGCGACAACACGAGACGACGCGTTGGTCGTGGATGGATGCAAGATGGGCGGAACGTCATCCCCAGGCATGGGGAGGACGTCAGATGCGTTGTACAATGTGTTTGAAACCGGCCTGGTAGTCACGGAAGCGGTATTGGTGACCCTGGACATAAGCCGCGAGGGCGGCACGCGATAGAGATGCTGGGGAATGACTAGTAGGACGTCTGCGTCGTAGAGTTGCGCGTCGGCATACGAGTTCGACGTCGGCGCGATTGGAGAATTCAAAGAATTGAGCTCGGGTTCGTCCTTAACGATGTGCATTGTTGCAGAAGACTGCGTCACGACGGTCGTGCCGGTCCAATTGGCGAGTGGACTCTGCGAAAGTAAAAGTGTTGCGCGTTAGAGCTGAAGGATAATTCGCGGGCACTGCAAATGATGCGTACCTGAATGGTAGAATTGGAATCAGCGGGAGCGATGGGAGGGAGCGGGAGGGGGAAGAGCATGTCGAGCTGCTCGCTGGGCGTGAGCGGCGGGGCCGACTCGGCCTCACTCATGGCAGCCTCCATATCCTCCCACGTCACCGCGTCGAACGTGTCGCTGTAGTCCACGAAACTGGATCGGGGTGTGGGCGCGGTAGCGGTCATCGAGAGCGAGAGCGTGGGCGTCGCGTTGGTCATCGAGAGCGTCAGTCTGGGCGTCGCGGTGGATATCTAGGCGGGCGGGTAGTGGTGGGAGGAAGCCAAGCGAGCGCAGCGGGGCGCGAGACCTCCCTATCTAGCATCTGGTGTGGTGGACCGTGGTTGTTCGGCGGAGCGGCGCGTGCCGGAGGTCGGCTTCTTCGTTTTGGGGCGGGGTCCAAGCAGTGGCGGCGCAATCGCCGGCGTCACATGGCCCGGCGACTTAGACAAGACACCGAGACCGGGGCCGGGTGGCTGAACGCCGGCGCTCGCTGTAGACGCCGGTGCCGCCGGTATCCCTGAGCGGGGCGCTTACTTGTGTCAGGTCGACATAGAACTCGGTATACTGCAAACGCTGGGGGATACGGGGTAAGACACGGCGTGCATGCCCAGAAAGGAAACTCCGTCGCAGGTCCCTGCTCCGCCGTCGATGGTCAGGAACAGTATGGCGGGCGAAAGGGGCGAATCAGGAAGTGAGACAGTGTCCTGATGCGTGCATTGCGGGCTGGCGGCGGCGCAGTGCCATACGGGCAGCGCACAATTACGCAGCGCAATTTGTCTGTTGTCTGTTGCCTGCGCTTCTGTTTGCTGCATTGTGCCAGATTGCGACGAGCTCGAGGATGTCCGGAAGAATGGCCGCGGAACAATGAACGTGCCGCCGGGCCGGTTCTTCCATGTCCGCTGCGGACCTGGACAGACGGATGTCCGACGACGCGGACGTCCGGCGAAGAGAGGTTCTATTTGTTCATCATGGAAACGGGGTACTCAGTAGTGGGACATAAGTACAGCATCCCCGGCACCGTGTTTGTCCTGGTCCTGGAACTCCTCTCTCAGCACGACTGTCAAAGGTATCGGTAGAGTAAACTATTGCTGATAGAACAGTGTGCAGGCGAAATTCACCAGATACCACGATGAGAAGAATTTACAGCGTCTCACGTGCGAACAACATGACGTTGGCAGTGCTAGCGGCGCAGGATCATCACTGCTGTTACGGAGATGAACGGACGTCCGAGAGCAGCAGGTTGATGATCTTATCAAAGATGAGCAACAATGTATGCAACGCCGCCGTGAGACTACCATATGAGCTTGTTTCCACAGCCCGGTCTACACGATGAAGCGAGTTGCTTGATTGGACTCTGCGAGTCTGCCTGGCACCATATGCATATGACTCCGTCCTTCTCTCTGTTGCTTCTCTTCACGGTCAGTGAGAGGATTATTCCACGCCAGTTGACACGCGAACAAACAGAACCAAACACTATGCCCCTTACTCCCGGACCATGACCGGACCTTCACCTACGTGCTTGTTGTGTAGGGAGCCCGCACTATTGCACGTGCCTCCCGAACTGCTCGCGCTATGCTTCGGGTTGCTCACGTTGGGCGACCTGCTGTCCGTGTCGCGTGCGAGCCGGCACTGGCGCGCTATTGCGCTGGGCACGCCGGCGCTCTGGGCGACGTTCAAAGTTGGAACCGGTAGGAGGCAGACTAGAAGGCTGGCCGAGATGCTGCGTTGCTCGCAGGCCGCGCCGCTGTCCGTGCAGTTGACGCTCACGCCCGCCGAGGAAGCTCTGCTCTGCCCGCATTTCGCCCGCCTGCGCGAGCTCGTCTGCGACGACGTGCTCGGACCAATCCAGACCCCGATTGTCAGAAAGCTCGAGCTTGGCCGGAAGTACGATCGAAGCCCCTTTTTGCTCAGCGCCGAGTTCGTAGGGGCGGCCGCAGGCAGCTTGGAAACCATGCGGCTCAACGGATTCGTGCTGGCGCCGTCGTGTCCCCTATTTCTCAGTTTGCGCGCGTTGAGAGCGATATTCACGCAACCTCAGACGACGTGTCTCCCGGATCTGCTGGCGCTCTGTCCTGCTTTGGAATCGCTGGCGGTGTGCTGCGTCTCGGACACTGAGCTCGGCGTCGACCCTCGCGCGCTGTTCGTTCCCCTCCCGGCCTCGTTGCGCGACGTCTCCATTTTTGGAGTGTCCTCTTCCGTCTCTTATATCGAGTGCGCGACGCTGCAACCGTGGACAGGACACGCATTCCGCAGCTTCAAATTGCCGGGCAGCCAGACGTCTCGGGCATCCTAGGATCCCTACAATTGTTCGCCGAATCCTGCAGCCCGCAGCCATGGAGCCTATCGCTTCTGCACTGCTGGCAGTCTCACAACTAGCACATCGCTTGCTCTCTGCGCACGCTGCCTCCTGACGGCGTGGCCGAGACGCTGACAGAGATCTTCGCGCACGGAGAAAGGATCTGGAACCAGGCGCTGCCGTCGTAGGTCTGATGCAAGCGCAGGCGCATTTTGGCCAGCTGACGACGTGCACGCTCTCGTCTCTATCCGTCGAACAGGGTGCGCGCCTGCCTGCGCTCAAGACGCTCAATCTGACGTACAACCCAACATCAACGGCGACCCTCCCTCCACCATCCCACACGCCGCTGGGATCTCTGCGCCCGGGCTGCGCAGCTTCGTGTTCGCGTACAGCTCGGGTTTCACGTTCCGCTGGGGCGCGCTCGAATGGTTCTACGACGCGCTTCCGCGCGAGTTGCGGAACTGGATTCAGTACGACGTACCGCGCCTGGAACGGCTTATTCTTGAGTGTTCTGTGCTGGAGACTGATTTGCCGAGGCATGTCATGAACGATTCGCGGGTTTATTAGCTGGCAGACGTCGTGCAAGCTTATCGTCTTCCATCCTGAAGCCTTTAAGCAAAGTTAATACGCCGCCCTGGCCGAAGGATCCACCGTTTGCTATTTCGCGCGATGCTGGAGTGGAGCTCGTCGTATTGTAGACTTCGTCATGCTGGTAACAATGACGGTACGTCTTCGACCAGGATTCTTATTGGCGCTGAATGAAGATCCAGTGAAGAGCTTCTCCATTCAATGAAAATGTCATTTTCAAGTCATGTCGTTGCGGTCTCATCTGGCATCTATTCTAATCTACCTTTCAGCCTTTCCTCATGCCCTATTGCGATGCGACCTCGATTCAGCCCTTACTCCATGCAGTCGGCAGCTTCTTTGTTTCCTCGACGTCTCAATTGATTGCTGGCCACATAAAGCCGTGCTGTCTCAACGCTCTCACCCCATCAGTTCCTCGCTCAGTCATGCTGACTGCCGAGTCTGCTCAATCCGATTCAGCCAGTCCCTCAAGCGCAGCATCAGACGCGTCGTTCGATTCGTCGGTGCATGTTCCCGACGTCCAAGACAAGCATGCGCCTCCGACGGCGACGAAGCAAGATTTCGGTACCACATCGTATGCCCGTGACCGCCGCGCTCTCCTGCAGTTGTTGGCCCGCCTCCATGGTACAGGGTACGCTCTTGTCCGAAGGAACACATTGCGCAGTCTCTGAACCATCACAGCATTCAGAACCTACTCACGCTCCCCCAAGTCTGCGTCGTCGGCTCGCAGTCGGTGGGAAAGAGCTCTCTCATCGAGTCAATAGGTGGAGTGCGTGACTTCTAAACGACAATGCATTTCATCTCTCCATCCTAACAACATTGTAGATTAAGCTTCCCCGCGACAGCGGAACATGTACCCGGTGAGCTCAGCGCATCGCAATACGCAGATTCTCTGCTCTACTGCCAGTCTACTGAGACCGAACCTTAAAGCTGCCCGATGGAGTGCCGCCTCGAGTATGCGGAATCCTCGACGTGGACGTGCCGCGTCTCGCTGCGCATCCGCGAGGGGGAGGCCTTCCAGGAGATCCCGTTTGGCGCCGACCTGACCGATCCCGAGCACGTGGAGAACCGCCTCCGCCAGGCCCAGCGCGCGCTCCTGCGTCCGGGCCTGCAGCCGGACGCATTCCTCGACGACTCGGACCTACAGATCCGCGCGGGCGCTGCGGCGATGTCGTTCACGGACAACTGCGTGTGCGTCCACATCCGCGGGCCTGAGGTTACGGACCTTCATTTCTACGACTTGCCTGGTATGTCCCTGCATTCTCCGTCCGCTTGAGATGTCGTGGGGTCTCACTGGACTGTTCTTTCAGGCATTATTGTCAATGTGCAGGAGGGTCAGGACCCCTCGGACATCGAACTCGTCCGCTCGATGGTCAAGCGCTACATCGAAAGGCCAGGCTGCATTCGTCTACTTGTTGTCTCCTGCGAGAGTGAGCTGTTTCAACCTTTCTTTTTCATGCTATTCACTAAATATGTCTTTCAGCCGACTTTGAGAACCAAGTCGCTGGACGGCTCGTGCGCGAGGTCGACGCAAATGGCATCGACACCGTCGGTACGACTCACCTTCTCACTGCTTAGATATCGACGTCGATTCTCACCTATCATATCGCCTGACAGGTGTGCTGACGAAGCCAGACAAGACGGACGCAGAGTCGTCGCACCGGTGGCAAAAGATCAACGAGTCGTACAAGCTTCAAGCGGGCTGGTTCGTCGTGAAGCTTCCTGACAGCAAGGAGCTGCGCGAGGGCATCGCGCCGGAGGTCGCGCGCCAGCGGGCGGACGCGTTCTTTAAGACCAACGAGAACTGGATCGAATACGCGCATCGCCACCCGGCGCGTGTCGGCACTGAGAACCTCACGGACTACCTGGCGCAGCGTCTCTCGGACCAGCTTCGCGATAGGTGCGTCCGAATAGCAAGCTGTTGCTCAATGGATTACTGGCCCTTACTCTTGCTTCTGCTCGCAGTCTCCCCCGCATCCGCGACGCCGTGCAGCGCGCGCTGGTCGAGACGATGGCGCGCCTCGTGGAACTCCCGCCCCCCATCACGCACGACCCAACCGCAGAGGTCTTCGCGCGCATCAACAGCTTCGCGCAGGCCGTCTCCACGCATGTCCGCGGCACCGCGCCGCTCAAGGGCAGCCAGCGCGGCCTGGTGCAGCAGCTGTACGCCGCGTACCGCGAGTTCAAGCGCGCCGTCAGGGCGACTGCGCCGAAGTTCGATGCGCGCAAGGACGCCGCGGCGGAGCGCGGCTTGGACCTTGTCGACCTGGATTCGGACGACGATGAGGAGGTTGTTGAGCGCCCGAAAGATGAGCTCAAGATAGCGGAGGTGATGCGGATGGCGATGGAGTGCGTCTTCTGAATTTCATCGTGTTGGACATTCCACTGATCGTCCGATGCAGGGCGCGCACTCGGGAGCTGCCAGGCAACTACCCCTTTTCCGTCAAGGCGCACTACATCTTCAGTTTTTTGCAAGAGTGGGAGGTGCCGACGTTCAGCTGTTTCGAGCGCGCGTTCAAGATCTTCTCCGACGAGCTGTCAGATCTGATCGAAGATCATTTCGCTCAGTACGCGCATGGGGGACTGCTCTCCCACGTCCAGTGAGTGCAACGCCTCTTCATTATATTTACTCGTCCTGATTAAACGGCTATCTATGTAGGACTGTGATCGGCGCGCAACTTCAGACGATCGCCGAGACGGCGCGCGCGCGTCTTCGCGTCGACATGCTCAAGGAAACCGAAGGAATACTTACGGAGAACGACCACTACCTCGCAGCGTACAAGGACAAGTTCCTATCGCTCTATAAACTCAACCGAGTGCGCCTTCCGCCCGGCGAGCGCGATGAGGACGCCTACATCGAACCCGGGACGGACCACATCCACGACGCCATCAACTCGCTGCACCGTGCCGGCTACAGGGGCGTGGCAACGTCCGACCTCGGAAAGCTTCTCCCCAGTGACGGCCTGGAGCCCGCGTTCGACATCATGGCCGAAGTCCGCGCGTATTTCCAAGGTACCCGCCCCGAAGAACGCCTACCGACGGGAGCTGACACGTTTGCAGTCGCGTACAAGCGCTACATCGACTCGATCCCGCAGTGCATCGAGCAGACGCTCATCCGCGCTTTTGACGCGCAGCTCTCCGCGGCGCTCGTCGGCGACCTCGGGCTGCTGAAGAAGGGCGCGCGCCAGAAGTGCGAGAGCTGGGTGCGCGAGCCGCCGGCGCTTGCGGAAGAGCGGCGCGAGCTGCTCGCGCGGAAGAAGACGCTCGAGCACGCGCAGGCTTTGCTGTTCCGCTTTGGCTGAGCTGAAATGCCACTTTGTCTTCATTTCTTGCTCCCGCCGCGTTGTCTTCATTTCTTGCTCCCGCCGCTTCTTGATAGTGTGTTGTCTACGCGAGATCGGGGTTTAGCCACCGTAATACTAATCGCGAATGAGAATTACTGTATTTCTTGATCCCCAACAATTCGCTGTCGTGATCATCCATAGACTCCCTGTCAGCATCATATGCAGCTGACAGTCCTGCGTCCATCCCGAGTATATGCTTGCCAGTGCTGAAAACCACGCCAAGCATCTTGACTCGCGCACGAAGCAGAGACTCCGATGAAGAAAATCTTGTTGAAATCAATCGAGCACTGGTCACGTGGCTGGTTTCATTCCCACGAGTGTTGGACCGTTGACAACAAGTAGACAACAATATACGCAGGGATGCGCAGTTGTACAGGTTGCCGGAGTGTCAAGAGCAGCTGGAGTAAGTGACATCATCATCGGCGCTGGATGACGCACTGGCGCGGGGGAGGATATAAAGCCGCGCGCGTCGTGTCAATTGCCTTTCAAGTTCAAAGTCCAACCCACTCCAGAACTAGAAATTATGTCCGGCTCGAACGATACCGCCCGCTTCGACACGTCCGTCCCGCACTCGCACAACAACCTCGACCGCAAAGACCAGCGCTCGCACGCCAACACTGTAGAAGCGGCCAGCAAGGTAAGCCCTCCAGAATCGCATATAAATTGAGGAGCAATTATTGATGAGTGCTGGTGTCCTCGAAGGCTGACCGCGACGAGCGCCGTATCGAGCGCGAAGTGGAAGAGCAGAAGGACCCGCTGGCACCGGCGCGCGCACACGGAAATGAGCCCTCGAGGGGAGCCAAGATCGACAAGGAGATCGAGCAGGAGGAGGAGCAGCTGCTCAAGGACAAGGGCAAGATATAGAGCAAATCCAGAGGCCTGTATTTGTACCATCCCGATTGTAATCCAATAGTACAAACCTCAGCTGAGTAGCTCCAAAAGACCCCAGGTTGCCATCAAGTTTTTTTCGTACGCGATGTACACAAAAAGCACCACGAGTGTCAAGTTGGCTAGCAGTCGATGTTTGAGGAGGACAAGGTCCGGATTGATCCGTCGGATGTTTCTACCTACCCTACCGTAGTACCTCTACCGACCTCTGATCCTGTGGCTACTTGGGCGCACCAGCGACCAACTCCAAGTCCCCGCCAGCCTCTCAGGAACCTCCGTATCTCAACTTCTTTCCGCCCTCTTCGCGTTTGTGACGTTCGCGTTCGCCGCCCCGATCGCCGTGCAGCAGCAGCAGCAGCCTAACGTACTTACCATCGTCGGGCTCCTTCCCATCCCAATCAGCCTCCAGAAGCCTCATATACAGCTTTGACTTGATACAGGGCGTTGCGCGACGAGGTCAGACAGCTGCTACATATCGCTCAGCTGTATTTGATCGGGACCCGGGTAGAGCAAGAGCAAGGAGTCAATGACGAATGTTGGGTTTAGGTTGGTCTCACAGCTCCGAACACTTGGACTGCAAACCCTTTACGGCCGTAATTAAGCCTTAAAGGGTGAGCACAGGATTTAGGGACCCTTGAAACGGGTACCATTGAGAACCCTCAACGTCTCAACCGCCGTTGAGGCTTAACCTGTAGCCGCATCACTGGTAGTAGCGCGATGCCGACGTTCAGGCCATCCTCGGCGGTCTCCAGCAGGCCGTCCACAGCATTCTTGGCCAACCTGACACAGTCCTCCAGGACGGTGGCCTCACGGAGGTCGTCGTCGGCCCCATCGTTGATGATCTCGTCGGCGCTCTCCACGCCGCCGCAGCCGACCTCGGCAACCTCGTCATCGTTGCTACCTCGCCCGCCGCCGGCTCGCTCCCATCACCACGCTCCATGTTGATACCAATACCGACGCCGTAGCCCACGGCGCCATCGTCACCGACCTCAACGCCATCCTCGGCTCGCTCGTCAACGAGGCCGCGCACGTCCCCAGCCTTGCGACACTGCTCATAGGCGTCAACTCTTTGCTCTCCCGGATCCTCTCGCTCGCCGAATCCCTCGTCCCCGGTGTTCTCGGCCTCGCCGGCACCTCACCACGACCCTCGGCCAGCTACTCAACGGCCTTAGTCTTATGGCCACCTTTGCGCCCAAGATAGAGTACCTCAAACGCTTCGGCTCCAGCGATTGGACTGAGATGCAACTGGGAGAACGAGAATGATACGATATCTCCGTCAGAGACTTACATCGTTTTCATCGACGCCGCACTATACCCAAGGACACTTCAGCCAGCATTGAATTTGCTTGTGCAGTCTGTACTCTGAGTAGCTCTACTACAACCAGCTGCATTGCTTGTGGCTGAGAGTGTGTCCAGTCCACCGTAGTGCATTCCCCGCGTCGTGCCGGAGAAGACATGGTCCCAGGACAGTTCTTCGTCTGCCATTCTGTATTCGAACCATCTACAGTCTCATCGAAAATAGCGCGAAAGAAAATCGGAGAAAGTCACGGACTTGGCGAGCTAGGCGGTCGAGCGTTTCTTGGTACTCTACAAGGGAGTTTGCATTCAAAGAAGTATTCTCATGGTGAGAGACGCAGCATCGTAGATTCGACGCGATGTGAGAACTGCAGTCTCAATAAGGAAAGCAGCCGGGGAGCACTGCGGCCGTGATCGACGGCGTTCCTGTCAAGCTCGGTGTGGCTGTTCCCCGGTTACTTGGCTCGGATACTTTTGTCTTTTACACCTGATGCCACGCCGCGCAGCATTGCTTCTTAACCTCCCACATTTGACCTGAATGCTGTCGCTCATTACATTACTGGCGCTGCGCGCCGCGACGGCAGCCGGCGCCGTGGACCTCACCGCGCGTCGGGCGCCCGTGGTCGGCCTTCCGGACTGGAGCAGGGCGGGCTACGACAGCGGCAGTGGCAAGCTGCCCGGCGACGACGCCGTGGGCAAGACTCTTGGTCCTGCCGAGCTTGCGAGCAAGTACGGCGTCGTGGCCGACGACGGCAAGGACGACAGCGACGGCCTCGAGCGCGCCATCTCCGAAATGAGCATGGGCGCTAGCAACAGCGGCGGCAGCAAGTTCGCGCTCATCCAGCTCCCCGCGGGCGTCATCAACCTCTCACGGACCGTCTACGTCGATGCGAACCGTTTGATACTACGTGGCGCTGGCAACGACCCTGAGAACGGGGGCACGGTCATCCAGTTCGTGCCGGACGAGCTCACCAAATACGATGTGCTCGAGCCCGCGGGCGACCGCTGGAGCCAGGAGGGCATGAGCACCGAGTGGACGTACTCGACGGCCGACGGCAAGATTGTCGACGGCGCGGCGAGCAGCGGCTGGTGCGTCTTACGCGCCCAGCCCGCCCAAAACTGACTTGCCATGCAGGTTATGGCCTGGGCGCTCAGTATTCCGCGTGGGGAGCAAGGCTGTCGCGCCCAAGTTTGAGCAGCCGCTCACGCTTGCGCCCAAGAACCGCAAGGACATCTTCTACGGCAGCGTCAACTACCACTGGCGTAACGATACCAGCGTTAAAGGTTTTATGGCCGCACAGGACATGGAAATTGTCGGCAAGATGGGGTAAGAGATGTCTCGTTCTTTGGACCGCACGCTCATGTCGTGCAGGTCGAGCAAAATCTACTATAACGCGAGTACGACCTCCTGGCCGTGGCAGAACGGGGACGACGTCTGGGTCGCCGCGCCCGCTCGTTTCGTCGGTGAGTGCGCACCGGTTCCATCTCGCACGCCGCTAAACAGTTGCCATAGACTTTGAGGCGTGGGGGGTTCAGAATCAGTCCGAGTACACGAACGAGTACATGTACCAGGTTCGCGTCGCCCGCATCATGGCCGGCTCACTTCCACTCACGCAGCTTGCAGGACTGGTTCACAGTGCAGTCCGCGGGCCGCGACGAGCTGGGCGCCTTCCTCACTCTCGATCACGATCTGCGCTTTGACGTCTATGCGAACAGCAGCAGCGGCGGGAGCCAGGTCGTCGGGAACCGCTTCACGCCCGCCAAAGTCATGCCCATCGAGCAGCCCGTCACGCATGTCGGCATCGAAAACCTCTACATCACGCAACCCATGCCCGCCCTCGACGCCAAGCACGGTGCGCCCCATTCGTTGTTGCCGGGGGCTTTGTCGCTGACGATTCACAGCGGTCAACAACTACGGCAACCTCGCGCCCGAGTCGGCCATGCACGGCGTCGTGTTCCGCTACGCGCGCGACTGCTGGATGCGCGGCGTGCGGACGTAGTGCGTCTCCGTCGTCTCCACTCGTTCGTGGAGTTGACGTGTCGATTTTAGCATGACCGGCTCACATCCTATCGCGACGGAAGCTGCACGCTTCCTGCAAATACAGGACAACGTCTTCGACGGCGCGTGGAACAAGGGTGCGGGCGGGAACGGCTACGTGCGCGGTAGCCGTGTGTGGGACAGCTTGTACTTCAACAACACCCTGCGGTGCGTCTCGCCCTCCCCCTTCTCCTTGTCGCGGCGCTCTGACAGCCCACAAGGAACCTCCGCCACTTTACGTTCCAGTGGTCCGCGATGGGCAACGTTGCGCTCTTCAACGACATGACGAACGACTTCAACTTGCACGGCGGCTGGGAGGGCTTCAACCTCGTCGAGCTCAACAAGATCAACGTCCCGTACGAGCACCGCGCACAAAAGTTCGTTGTTTGTCGCCTCTCAATGAATGCTGAATTGGATGCCATAGTTGCGACACCAACTGCGGCGGCGAGGGCGCGAATCCGAGCGAGGAGGACGAAGAGACCTGGGCGCCGATTTACTGGTGCGTCGCGCTGCGTGCGTTGTGGGTGCGCGCCGAGGCTCAATCCCTTCAGGTCGGCGGGCGACAAAGCTGCGGCGTGGAGCGGTGCAACTGGCCCGCGTAATGTGTTCTATCGGTATGCTTATTTGCGTTGCGCAGACGGGTGCGAGGGGGCTGATGCAGTTCGTCTGTAGGAACGAGATGAAGAAAGCGTTCACGCAGGGCGCGCAGGAGGAAGATTATTCCCCCGTAGGCACCCTTCCTTGCGCGACTGAGACATCCCGCATGGCTGACTCCTGCGCGCAGTACACCTCGACCGGCTCAGGCTCAGCGACAGTGTGGCAGTTTGGCTGGTCAGTCGCAGCTCACAGCTCGGTAGACTCAAAACACAGGCTGACCCGACACAGGGACCGCAACACGACCACGGGCTCACAGTACGTGCACCTCTCGCTGGACGGCAAGACCCCGATGCTCGACTGGTCCTCGCACGAGCGCACGGCGTTCGAGAAGGACCCCGCACTAGGCGTCAACGCGCGGCTGGAGGACGCGTGCGGCAGCCTGTTCCTCAAGGACGCGTCGCCGCTGACGGGCGTCACGAGCGACGGCGACTGCGGGAAGAAGATCGAAGACGCGCGCGACGGGAATAACGCTGCTGCTGGCGGCGCCCGTGTTGCGCTGTGGACTGTTGCTGTGGCCGTTGTCGTTGCAATTGTGTAGAGTCGGACCTTGCTTTCTGACACTGTCGTTGTTTTGTCTAGTCCTCTGCACCTCTGCGCTCGTAATTATGTATAATGCCCCGTCGCCCATGAACCCAACATTACTCTACGTCTTGGTCACCGCATTACTCGTCGTCTTGGTCACCGCATGCGGCATGATGGCGCCCGCTTCCTCGGGTGCGTACTGCTCGTCAGTGCAGCGACTTGTTGTCGAAAATGAGGGTCAGAGAGATGTATTCAGGTGGGTCAAGGAGAGATGTACACTATCGATGCAGAAGAGAGTGAGAGATCATGAAAGTCGTATCGATGATAAATCAAAGTCCCAAGTCCAAGTGAGAGATACCAAATTCTAGACAAGCCGGACTACTGAACCTCTGGCTTCGCCTCCGATGTCGCCTCCAACCTCGTTTTACATTCCGCGATGTGCTCGTTGAGTGTGTCGACCCGTTTGTAAAGGTTCCCACACCATTCGCAGCGGAAACGCGCCATCACATGGGTCATCATGTGCTTGTAGTGCGCCCTCGGATTTGGGCTGGGGTGGAGGCAGTTCGTGAAGGCGCAGATGGTGTTGTTGGGGTCCATAGAAATCGACTGCCTGTGAAGGCTCTCCGCAATGTCGTAGGAGACGAGCGTCTTATCCTTCTTTGAGGTGTGACGAGGAGACGGATGGACGATATGCGCCTTCTTGGAGGTACCGGCGACGGTGAGGACCTTCTTGGGCAGCTGACCAGGAGCCATGGTCGGATGCTCAGGGGGCGGAGGCGGCGGGAAGTTAAACGGCGTTGGAAAAAGTATCTTGGGTACCTGTGGCACCGTCGCGTTGATATGTTGGGTCGCGTTATTATTCTGGGGCGGAGGTGGAAACTGGAAGGGTGTGGGTGTCGCGGCCGCTGGAGTCACCGGCTGTGGCTGGCCCATAGTGGCGCTGACGACCTGCGGGTTGTCTAGCTCGGTCTCCGCGGCAGAGTCGGCGTCCGCTGGCGCCAGAGGAGGCGACATGTTGGCCCAAGCGTACAAGCGCTTAAGCTCCTCTTGCGTCCAGTGACCCTGGGAGCCTAGTGCTGCAGGTGCGGAGCTCGGCGCGTCGTTAGCAGACAGGACGCCGACGAACATGTCGTTCGCTGCATCCGCAATGTCGGTCTCTGGAGAGTCCCTCTCGCACAGGGTCGTGTCGATGATATCCTCGAGCGCCAGACGCGGGAGGACGGCCATCGCTCGGGGGTGTGAGTGATGAGCGCCATTCCCACAGTGTCGCGCGCGTTATATACGCTCTTGAGAACAACGAGAGGGTGGTACACCCGCCAGTGAAGCGAGCGTCGGTATGCAATAAGTATAGCGTGGAGCCCGATGAAGGAAGGAAGCGACGGGCGCGAGTCCAGCTGGGACTATGCATTGTGCAGCGCCCTGCGCATCACAGAAATGAAATATGAACGATGCGTAGGCATAGAAGGGCAGTGCATGTCCACGGGGCGTGGTTGGGTCCAAGCTGCAGCCAATGTTCGAGCTCGCGTCGAGGTGAGACACAGGTGTAGAGGAAGTATAGGCAGATGACGGGTCCTCATGGCCAGTGTGAGCGAATGAGATGGTAGTCGAAATGCTCAAATTCGGGTGGAAAATACTGCTATACAATGGGAACGTCGATCAGGTGCACAAGGGAGCGACGAATCATTCGCCCAAAGCCGGGTCGCCACTTTCCGCGGAAGTATTCCAGACAAAACATGATGCATTGACCACGCGCCCACTGTCGTCCAATACATGAACGTTCGAGAGGCGATAGTAAGAGGTTTCGTATTCCCGCAGCAACGCAAGTTGCGCGACGGAGCACTGGTAAAGGCAGCCCCGTACAGTCCGCGTAGACACGGGCGCGTCCCCGGCAGCCTGGGAGCCAAACGCATACGAATAATGCATCCACTGTTTGGAGTCCTATTGCTCGACTGCTAAAGAAGCAGGGATAAGGACGGGGGTCTCCTTCGGCGGCAAAGACAAGATGATGCGCAAGGTCTCTGGGTCAGTCAACGTTCCGTAGAAGAATAGTGTGCGGGTCGGTGTGGTTTTGAGAACGAAAGTCAGCCCCGAGACGCTGCTGCCGCCAACGACGAAGTTCAGGTCCGTTTCTGAGTAAATGTCGCCGAGGAATCGACGCAACACAGTTGCTTGTCGAGTGTCAAGTATGACAGCGTAGCCATCAACAGATTCCATAGGCGTCCCACAATACGTTTGGAAGCATAAGAGTTCGAGAGTAGCGCCTTGGGCCGTGTTTGATACGCGGTAAAATTCGGTGCGCGCAGGCTGGACGACCAATGGTTCTTCGATCCTAATGAGTGCCTCCACAAGGTCCATTTGGGTTACCAGCGCATCATATAGAAAGTAGCACGCAGCGTCTGACGAATCCGTGCGCAACGGGCGCATCAATCGGTTGTCGTGACCGTCGGGCGGTCCAGCTTTGCCTCGTTCTGAGCTGGCTCCCAGCGTAGTAAGAGGCCGCCGACCACCACGAGCACGAGGGATACGCGACATGGATGGGCAACACTCTCTGACCGATCTGTTGTGCTGAGGGGAAGACGAAAGCTGGCAGCATCGGCGGAGTTCCGAGTTCAGCTTTCCTCCTGAGCATGTAAAGCATAGCAGAAGGGCTTCATCTACTCGTACTACATCCAATGGAATACCTATCTGTAAGCGTAGCTAGCAAGAGGGGCGCTAATATACACGTGGACGTGGCATCGACAGCCATCGACAATAAACATACACGATTCCTACTGGTAAGCTATGGAGGGTAAAAGGCAGGCTCGGGAGTCAGATATACATATATAAGACAGGAAAGCGAAAGGGACAAGAATCTGGACAGCATCAAAAGCGACGGGAAGGCAAGGCAAAGTCAAGAAATCAGGACAGGATAGCAAGCGGCTGCCAACGCAAAGTGACGACTCGTACAAACTCAAGGCCATCCATCCCGGCAGTTTCTATCTGGCTTCTTCGAGTTACGACCAGGACAGCTGAGGCGACCACAGTCGCGGCACGGCCTGTTACAGTGCTGTCGGCCGCCCTTGCCCTTGCAGTCGTCCCCGCCGCACTTCTGGCAGTGGCGCACTCTTGAGCGCTGACGCGATGGTGACACCTCATCCGCGCCACCCGCTGCATTGTTGGAGTGGGAGGACATGCTGGTATCTGGCGCAGAGAGTAGCGAAGGATGGTGCGAACTCAGCGGCGGGTACGCGGACGGCGCCGCACTCGTCAGCGCCGCCGAATACGCAGACTGCGGCGGGTGCCCGGACGACGCGCCGTACACAGGCGGGCTCTCCAGCGGCCTGACGCGCGGGCTCGGGTCGTGCGCGCTCGTCGGCGTCGGAGGCTGAGGCGCGGGCTGGCGGTAGTACTGGCCCGGCGCGTGGCTGGGCTGCGGGTGCAGATGCTGAAGCTGCACGGCCTGGGGAGCGTGCGCCGGCCGCGTCGTCTGCATGGGCGGTAGTGCATGCGCCAGACTCGACGAGCTGGGCGCCGGTGTGGGCTGCTGCTGTGGCGAGGCGTTGTACCCGGATGGCTGTTGTTGGTGCTGGCTTGTGCTGTACTGCGGCGCAGAACTTGACGGCGGCGGGTACGACGACTGGTAGTAAGACGGCGGACCGGCGGGTGGCGCATACCCACCACCGCTGCTTTGGCGCTGGGACGGCGGCTGCGTCTGCGTGGGATGATTCGACTGCACTGGGCTCTGCTGCATCTCGTGCTGCTGCTGCTGCTGCCGATATGCTGCAGACTGGGGCTGCTCCGCGTACAGATCTCGTCGCTGGGTCGGCGGGGGGTACGCTTCCGTTCGAGTGGACGGAAAACTCGTCTCTGTCCTATAATGCGATTGCGGCGGCGGGGGTGGCTGCGGCTCTGCACGCGATGACGAAGCATATCCTTTGACTAAACGTCAATAATCTGGTACCACATCCAAGCACGACCGACGTACCATCTGGCGCTCTCGAAGTCGAACCATACCCAGTCTGAGCATCCACCGACGAACGATACGATGTCGAGTGATCCGGTTGCTGCTGTTGCTGGTAGGTATACCCGCTGGGCGGTTGCTGCTGCGTCTGGTCGCGCGCATACGCAGTCTGCGGTTCACGTCCGTAGGTCTGCTGACTCTGCGTCTGCGCCTGCGACTGCTCGCGCGCAGCGTATGACTGTTGCTCGGTCGCAGACGAATACCGCGCCTGCTCAGCCCTGGCCGCCGCGGCCGAGCCAAACGCCGGCGAGTCCTGTTGCTGCTGCTGCTGCTGGGAAGTCCGATACGACGGCGCTGGCTGCTGTTGCTGCTGCAGCTGCGTGTCATAATGGGGGCGCGTATACGATGCTCCAGCACTCGTAGGATGAGCTGTTGTTGGTGTGAGGGACTCCAAGCGTGTCGGCTGCGGCAAACTGTATGAGCTGGCTGTCGAATCGTGGCGCGTACTAGTCTGCTGTTGGTGCTGCTGCTGCTGCTGAGGGGGCTGGGCCTGCTGCTGCTGTTGCTGCGCCTGCGTCGCTGCCGGAGCTGTTTGCTGCTGCTGCTGCTGCTGCTGCGACGGCTGAGTCTGCTGCTGCTGCTGCTGGTGCATCGGCTGCGTCTGCGTATGCGACAGTTGCAACGCGCTGACTTGGGGAGTATTTTGCTGCTGTTGGCTTTGCTGCTGCTGCTGCTGCTGCGTCTGCTGAGTCTGCTGCTGCTGAGCCGGCGCCGCGGCCGGGGCACGATAATACATCCCGCCGGGCCCATGCGGCGAATTATGCATGGCAGTGGGATGTATAGTGCCTGGCGCAGCGGGGAGCATATGCAAGTTCGGGTACGCCGATGGCAGCGGCTTACTTGGAACAGGCGCCGCCGCCGCCGCGGAGGACGGATGCGGACGCTTGACGCCGGCGACTTGCGGCGGCTCGGGTGGGCTGCGCGATGAAGACGCCGGCTCAAGGTCGGGGTCAACGTCCATCGCATCCGGCGAGTCTTCGACGCTCGGGCTTTGCTGCGGGGCTGGCCGCCCGTTCACCTGCGGCTGCTGTTGGTGCTGCTGGTGCTGCTGCTGAGCGGGCTGCTTGGCCTGTTGTTGTTGCTGCTGCTGCTGCTTCGGAGCGGCCGCCTTCGGCCGAGGCTGCTGCTGCTGCTGCTGCGCAGGTTTTGGCTGCTGCGGCCCCTGGGCCGGTCGCTGCTGCTGCTGTTGCTCCTGGGCGGGCCGTTGCTGCTGCTGTTGTGCTGCTGGTTGCCGCGCGGGAATAGCAGTAGCTGCCACGCGCTGAGGCGTTGCCGTAGCAGCGGACGCAGCGGGCTTCGACTGTGCGGCTGCTGCGGCAGGCGGTTTCGCATTGGCATTGGCAGTTGTTGCTGAAGCAGCGGAAGGCAAGGCGGTAGGAGCGGGGCCGGGAGGCACAACGCCGTTCGGCATCGGCTTCTTGTGTCGTCCTCGGTCGGGCGCGATGGGCCCGCCCGAGGGTATCTGGTTCGCTTGGTAGGCGGTGTAGTAGTGGGCGTTCGCGTAATGCTGTCCAGCAAACCAGCGTCAATCCAGATTCATAGTAGGGTCGGGCGAAAAGACATACGTCGTGCACCGGGTCTTCGCGAATGAGCTCGTCGTTCGCCATTGCAGCCCACATCCCTCGCACACACTCGACGATCTTCTCCAGGCTCGAGCCCGATGCGACCATCGAGCGCGCAAGGCCAAACAGCGACGTCGACACACCGGATGCCTAAAACGCGCCAAAAGCAGAATTAGCGCTGTGAACATCGCTAAGGGTCGAGGAGGCGCACCTTCATTTCGTCATCAGCCACGCCGGCGCCGCGCACAACACGGGCAGGGAAGTCGCGCACGAGCGCTGTGGGGATCATGCGCAGGATGCGCTCGTCCCACGAGTACCAGCTTTCTTCGCACGGTGTGCAGGCGTATCTGTCGACGCAAAGGGTCAGCCTTAGTTCGACAGGCAATGAGGATCGCTGCGCGCGAAAACTCGGGGCTGAAACGTTTCGAAGCACCCGGCGGTCTCGACGAGCGGAGCCGGTCACAAACTGTGCAGTTTCGACGTTGCGAGTTTCATGTGTGAATGAACTTACTTGCACCCAATGACCCAGAACTCGTGCTCGAGCCCACAAGTGTCGAGCACGCGCTTCGGTTTGTCGTTGCCGTTGATGCCGCGGTGTGTGAGGCTGCCAGTGCGACAACTTGGGCACCGGATCCCGCTCCACACGAGCTGCAGCGGGTCCCAGAAGAGAAAACGCGCAGCAGGCGGTGATCCGCGGACCAGATTGGTAAAGTACGACGATGCGGTCGGCAGCCAGAACGTGCGTAGCGTGCCGTACAGGTTCGGGATGGCGGGCATCGGCTGCGGCTTTGTGAGCTCCTTGAGGTGCGCGTGGTACGCGGCCATGATTTGCGGCGGGATGGTGTTGGTCGCTGGTGGCACGGAGGCGTTCAGTGCGTCCAGAAGCGCGGCGAGCAGCGTTTGCGGGTCGAGCAGCGGATTCGGCGGCGGCGCAGCGGGCAATGCGGGGAGAGGCGGGGCGGGTACGGGCACGAGTGCTGTTGTCATCGTCGTAGAATTCGAGGTGGGTGCGTGCGAATGCGAGGCCGGCGGAGGTGGATGATGCTGTTGAGACTGAGGCGGAGGCGGGGGATGCTGTTGCTGCGGAGGAGGGTGTTGTACAGACGCAGGCCGGGGCTGCTGCTGCGGATTGAGTGCGCCAGCAAGCGAGGAGGACGAGGAAGCCGCCGCCGCATTGTTCGCCTGAGCCTGGGCAGCCGTAGGCTGCTTTGTGTTCGGGCGTTGCGGCGGTTGTGGCTGCTGAGACTGCGGTTGTGAAAGAGACTGAGGCTGAGACGGGGCCGCCTGTTGCTGGCCATTATTCGTGGAATTAGGTTGGTGCTGCTGCTGCTGCTGGGTGTGCCCATTTGGTTGCTGAGGCTGAGGCTGAGGCTGAGACTGTTGTTGCTGCTGAGTCGGTTGAGCCGGCGGCCAACTAAAAGTCGCGTTGTCAGGCAGGCCACCGGCTGATGCACGCGGCGCAGGCTGGGTGGGCTGCATGGTGTCGCTGCCGGGTATGTTAGTCTTGCGCGGCCGGCCGACTGGCCTGGCCGCCGCAGCCTTGCTCGCCGGCGCGCTGCCCGGCGGCAAGCCATCCTTTCGCGGCCGGCCAACTGGCCTCTTGGGCCCGTCGCCGTCCTTCTTGGTCGTGCGCGCCTTCTTCGCCGGCGACGGCTGGCCTACGGTCGTCCCGCCAGTGCCGCCGCCTGGCGGCAGCGCCAGTCCAAGCGGCTGGGTCAGGAGCAGGCCGTTCGAGTCCATCGCACGCTCAAATCGCCAACGTCGCCGCCGCCGTCGTCCAAGAGGTCTCCGAGGCTGCCGCGTACAGTGTACGGCGCGGATGGGACTTATCCCGCCGTTTTGCGTGGCATCACGGTCTTTGCCGGTCACGCACTATAGTAATCGTCACGCCATCTCCACGGAGCTAAAGGCTGTCGTCGCCATCTCCTCCATTGTTCACGAAAAAATATGAGAAAGATGGCATGGGTGACAGGGAGTTGTTTCATAATGAATTTACATAAAATTCTTCAATGAGATAGAGTCCACGGCTTTCGGAGTCAATCAGCAGAGGTACCCGCGGAAATCGTTATCAAATGCTAATGCAGCCATTGCCCACAAGACGAGTCCACCTGGAGAATTCAGTAAGTTTCCAATCTCAATATTATTCACGAACGTTCAAATAAGTAGGCAAAGGACGAAAATATCCTTAGAACTGCATCATACACCCTCTGTGATATGATTATCGAGTCAACATGCTCTCAAGATCTCGCAAGCCCCTGCCAGCCAGTGGGAAGGCCACTATTCTGGGTCATAAATGCCAAGGTAATTTTTTGTCTGCCTTGAACGAAGGCAGAGTTAGTCCCCCGTTCAAGTCACTAGCAGTCAGATGAGCAAACTGCTAAGCCTAGCCCAACAATACACTGATCCAGATACGATGCTGCCATACAGTTTAAGATGGCTCGAGACGGTAGCCCTCTCGCCGCGTCGGATGATTTATCGTTGTTCACTGCCAAGCCTCCGACATGCAAAGCCTGCATGTGGAAAAAATGTGCTGCAAAAGAGTACTTGGTATGGCGTATCCCATAGCCGAGACCAAGAAAGAGATGGAATTCCAACGGCGTGACTGTGCACGCCCTGTGGCTCTTGTGGGTCGACGTACGGGACTTGTGGACGTGACGATGTAACTTGAAGTATCAGCGGGCGCGACTGGGCTGGTGTCCTCCTGCGCATATGTATTGTAAATCGAACGCAGGCCAGCTGTAGGGTTCAAGCAGACCAAGTGGCGAGACGAGCAATATAAAGCGCTTCATGCCGCGGTGAGCATGAGAGAAGCGACGATCAAAGACAGGTTTTTGTCGTCCGAGGCGTTGGATGACGTTGTCGGCCGCGGTCCTGCGGAGCGGTTATCGGTGAGAGCGATCGTGTCTGGCCATACGAGTTCGCCCAAACGCATAAGATTCAATCCGACAGAGGACGCATGCGGCAGGCTCGCGATTCAGGATGGAGCGCCAGTTCCCTGAACACACAAGGTCGCGGGGACGTTTGTGCTGTGTTCGGCGGCGCAGCGGTATCCTTCCATCAAAAAGCCCACGCAGCACAGTGAGCGCTGGCGATGCCCGACTATTGACGCGTGCTGTAGGCCCTGAGGCGCACCGCCTGGCGTGTCGAATGGGCACGATTCGTGCAGGCGCAGAGACAGAGAGTGACGGTCAGATCCCGTCATCTCACCCCACGCGGGCAGGTTGGAATACGTGCTTATCCATCAAGGAAGTCAACATGACGCGTAGCAGGCGAGGGGAACATGAGAGGAACGGTTGCCACCAGGTCACGTGATCGTCAGTCGAGGGCGTATCTGAGGTCAAAGTCGTTAGTCAAGCTTCATAAAGCTTATTTCCGGCGGCCGAACGAGTGGGAGAGCGCGGGTATAATATGCCGCTTAATAGTCATAATGATAGTTCGCAGACTGTCGCGAGGGGCGCATGGTAGAACGCGAAGGCAACCAGAAAAGCGACTGGAACGCACAGAAATAGATCAGCACATTGCAGGGATGATGGGGAAGGTGGGGAAAGGTGCGAACGTCGAAATTTCAGCCTCGTCGGCCTTATATGTGTTTTCGGAAATCACATGCGTCACTGGCGCCAAATCGGGAAATTGCCCGATATGGACGAATGAGGACGATGTGAATGTCGATGCAATGGCGGAAAAAACACGCCCTGACGTCACAGAGATGTTTGAACGGCGTGTTTTACGTCCATAATCGGGAGCAAGGACATTGAGAGGCTGAGTGCGCTGGGCGCAATGCCAGCCTGGGCTTCAGTCAGTCAGCGTGCACTTGTTGCAGTCCATATCGCCAGCGCACTGGGCCAGAGAGAATCTACATGGGAGTTAATGTGTCTAATTCATTATGTAAGGTAAGAGTACAGAGTGCATGCATCAAAGAGAGGGGCAACGGTTTCGTAGAAAAGGGCAGGTATGATATACGAATGCTCGGCAGTGGGGAAGCAAGGACTCGGTCTGATTTAACGTAGAGGGACAATGCTACGTCGACGAAGAGAAGGTTGCAACCCGCCGCCAATGAATTCTCCGCCGCACTGCGAACCAAATGAGGAGCTGGTCGATGGCAAACTGCGCGATGAATGCCACTGCGACCAGCAAGCCTCTATTTACCCGGCATTTAGACTTCATTTGAGCAGCAAGTGGAAGTGAAGGCACTCACAGAAGCCCTTGGTCCTGCAGTTTTGACCATGTGCCCTTGCTAATATTGAGGAACGTCAGGAGCGCGACGCTGATCGCCATCCCGGTTCGCGCGAGTACCGAGGCCCAGATATACCGATCTACAGCGCCCAAAGAAATCAGCGTGTCGTTCAAAGGTATCACGCCGACTGTTAGTAACGCACGTTTCGGTACCCAAGCGTTAACGAGCGCGATGAGGGCGAGGACGCGAGGAACGCGCCCGCGGCGACGGGAATCCAGAGCGCAGACGCCTGGACATCGTTGACCTTGGCATCCAGAACGTCCTCCAGCGCGAACTTCTCGTTCCCGATATCGTCCGTACGCGCTGCACCGCCCACCGTCTGGATGTAGTTCGTGAAGTTCGCACGCATATCATCGTCCGCCAGCTCGAAATTCTACAACGTAAGATACGGTCAGCCAGACCCCGACTGACGGCTCAAGGTGATGAGCGAACCTCAAAAATGTTGAGAAATACTTGCGCAAAGGCCTTATTGACGAGCTCGTTGATGTCCGCGTCCCTCTGCTCTTCGGTATAGCCCGTGAAGTTGTTCCCACGGATTTGCTTGATGCCATCGCTGATAACCTTCTTGAAGTCGACCCCGACGTTGCGGAAAGCGGCGATGACGGCTTGGTCGGCGTCCTCGCCGCCCTTCGGCTGATCCGCACGCTTGATAAACCATATCGTCGTGCTCATCAGACTCTGCTCAAGTTGGTTGAGCGTCGATGAATAGGACGGGAGGGAAAGAGTAGAAAGGCAGTGGGAAGGGGGAGGAGGGAAGAAACGGAGGACGAGAATAGTGTGAGAAAAGGCGGAGAAGAGAAACGTACCGAGTAAACAAGAGTGTTCTTCAGCGCCTCGAGCAGGACAATGATGGCCAGGTGCAGGGGGAAGTGCAGCAGGACGTTCAGCTTCGACCGATTCTGCATCGAGAGCGTGCGCCGCTTGAAGCCGTCGAAGTACAACAGGAAGGCGAAGGTGATCACCAGCGTCGCGCTTGCTGCGACGCCGCCCGTCTCCGCGCTGAAGCCGATCGCGCTCGCCGCGAGGACCAGCGTGCCGGCCAGGGAGTTCAGACCTGAAGTCGCAACGATTCGCGCATGTGAATTGATAGAAAAGCCAGAGAGCATGGACGGACGGACCTTCTCCGAGAATGATTGTAGTCAGCGAGCTCAGCCGCTCGCCCATCGTGTCAACGTTGCGTAGCTGGCGTCCATCGACACTCGGGACGAAAAGGAAGACGAGTACTTCGGCGCCAACTCCGCCAAGCCACAGCAATAGTTTCGCCCAGACCGAGGCGGGTGTGAGGTTGTTCTTGATGACGAGGAAGGCACCGCCGAATAAGAGAAACGAGACGATGTAGGTGCCTATCTGAATGAGGACGCGGTTACGTTGCCGCTGCTGTTCGAGAGTGCCTTTGCGCAGGTAATAGAACACTGACGAGGAAGGGCTTCAGAGCGAGGACTTGAAAATCGGACGAAGATACTCACCGCGGACGTAGGAAATAACGAGGAAGAGCCGCGTCGCTGCGAACAGGCCCGAAATTCCGAGCATCGACTTGCGGGCGTATTGAAACTGTCTGCGTGCGTCGTGAGGAATGGTCACACTTGATCGCTAATGCCTACAGGAAATCCTCTAGCGGCGCTTTCTTTGGGTCGACTTGTGTGGAAAACGGGTTGAAATCCTTGGTAAAGGCTGAGAGCGTGCCAAAAATTGTCAACTGAACGAGCAGCATGGCTCGATGAAACCTTGAGCAGATGTCAGACTCTTAGAATCGAAACCTGGAGAAGAAATGAAGTACCAGTCGTTGGTATAGAACTGGAAAACGACATGAGAAGGCGGAGTGTGAGAGAGGAGTGGCCGCTGCTGACCTTTGTATCATACGAAACCTGTGCAGCCCAAAGCCACCATGCAAGAACAAAGAACACGGCGTAGGACATTAGCGTCTGTTGCCGTGTCAGAGGGGACGCGGATAAAGTCAAATAGAACACACAGAGAACGTTGTCAGCTGGGTGTTGTTGGTGAGATTCGAGAACGTAGTCTGCAAGTCGACCGGTCAGAAAACAGAGTTCTAATGTGGGAGAATACTCGAAGACACTCACCGTCCAGGCCAGATCGAAGAACTGAAATGATAATATCGGTCAGAGCTTGGTAGTCCCGTAGGCATCGCGACGCACTATCCCTAACCAGTCCGGGGGACCGTTGTCGGCGGATTCTGCGTTATCGTCCTTGTGCTGTTGTCGCGTGACGGCATCGAGTGCGGTGACAGGCTCGGGGAACTTGACGTCCAGGGGAGCGCTCGGAGCTATTGGGGGATACGCGTGCGAGAGCAGCGGTAGCTGGGGCACGCTGCTGGAATCTGAGTAGGACGACGCCTGCGGTTTATGTAGAGATTCGGAGCGCAGCGGGATGGGTGCAATGCGTTCCAGCTTTTCCTCGTCTTCTGCCGTCAGGTCGAACTTTGGCGCGCTGACGAAGGGGGTCTCGCTGAGCGGTACGACGCGAATATCGGCAGCACTACCAGTGGACGTCAGCGAGTTGAGTACGAGGAACTCAGCATTGAACATGCCTTTGAGGATCAGGCTCGCGGGTGAACGACCGCAAGAGCTTTTGCAGGGCCACCATGCTGACTGGTCAAGCGGGAAGGGAGAACGATGAGGCAACTTGGGCCAAGGCGAAAGATATCGCCGTTATTTATATGAGCTGTTAGCAGCATTCGCTTGCCAGATAGTCCTGGTGGCGGTGAACCGTGTGTAATTCATGGCCGGTGCGCGGCGAGCGGGGTAAACGCTACAAGTGAACTAATGAAAACACTGAAGGCTATGAATTTCGAGCTTGTCGTACGTCGTACACAGAAATGAGCCACTTTTTTGCCACTTGTCTTGCGCAGGCCTGCAGGCATGAGGGTAAGAGCAAGTTTGCCATACAAGGCGTTGCGAGCGGACATGAGCCAACAGTCTCGGTCATCCAACGCCGATCATCACAGCCACTGAGTCGGCGCACCGGCGCTTTCCCTTTTTGTCGCTGAACTTCCAATGCTGCTCTCAGCACTTTGCAACAGGCACGCGGGCAGTGGACGTCAACTGCGTCGCAGGCCAATTAGAACGAAGACTAGATTTGTTTCCTCGATTGACAAACTGCGTACCGCCTGCATCAGCTCTCTCCCTTTCACCCCCTTCGAACCGAAGACTCGAAATGTGAACAGGCAGGATTTTGTAACTCGTTGGAAGTACCTAGTCAGAACTTTAGGCCGCGGTTATGAAGTGGCCCGCTGTTGTTCCTTAGGTCCTCTCCGTGACCAGTGCATGACCAGAAAGTATGACAAGCTTCTGAATTTTCTGCTCAATATTTTACGGAAGCTGCTCCCATCAAATCCCACGGCTCAACAGGCTGAAGGCTTGGAGCAGGACAACACCTACCCGGAAGCAAACTAGCAGAGGTCTCAATCTGCGCTGAGTCTGGGTACTGAACATCCTTTGCACGCACGGTTGAGCGCCCAATTGCTCATGGGAACTCATACGTATACCTGATTATGCATTGCGCTTGATGTTTCCTTCACATCCGCACGGTGCGTGTTACAGCCTGTTCGGAAAACGTTGACTGCGCCAACTTTTTCTGATTCGATCTGCCGATTTCCCTTTTAGGAAAACTCAAGCTGCACAACGGGTCAGTCTGCCCGTAAAGCTGCTCTAAATAACTCAGAAATACGCACAAGCCTCACTTTTATATAACTAGTGCGGCCAGGTAGTAATCGTCAGCGGTGAACGTGGGGATTCGCAACTCGGAGCCAGCTCGGGGAGTAAATGCCTCCGATCTCTGGCCAGGTTCCGGGTCGTTTGGCTCAACCAATCTTCAGTTCCGAAAGGCAGACGAAGCCTCGGATACTTGTATGGCCATTACACTGATGATTTGTTATATTTTGAACCATTGCGAGCATGAAAACATGTTACCTCGCACATTGCGTCCAAATGGGGAAACGGCCCGACTCGAATCAAAAAAAGTTGGCGCAGCTTCTGCAAGATTGAAGCGTCGCGGGAGCTATGACTGCAAGTCTGCAACTGTTGCCTGGGCTTATGCGCGGCCAATAGGCGCCGTTATATGCCTTTACGCCTACACACTCTAAATCACATGTCTGCGCGGAGAATTTACATTGTCCGTCATGTCTTATTAATAAACGGCAGCTTGGGGTACGAACTCGGTTGGAACTTCCACAGGGAAAATTCTATTGAGAAACCCCTGTTTCTGGGGTTTCTGCGCAGATAACGGGCGTAAACCCGACAGGATGATCCGATCAGATGGACCGACAAGTCGGTTTGACCGTGCTGGTGCGACTTGAATTCGCGCCATTCCTGCGGTGGTTATAGGATGTTCAGGGTCAAGATCGAGTTCATTGAGGTTGATATCATGCCTGACGACAAATTCAACTGTCCCATGAGGGAAATCAAAGTGGGGGCGGGCATCCTGGTCGGAAGAACGCCCGCTGCAATTGTCAACCTATGTATACTAAGCAGTAAGAGAGCCATGTGTGCCGTTGAAACCTTTCTCAGGTTATATTTGAGTGATTTATTGCTTGTATTTCTGCCTTCAGGCCCGCTGACGGCGCAGGATGTGCAACATCTCCTTCTCCAGCATGCCAATTAATCGCCAGATACCTTCCGCTATGTACAGAGATATCTGTGGCGGACCTGATATTTTTAGGATGTTTTCTGTGACTCTACCTATCCAATGCCTGAGACGGTGGCTGCAATTTGTGCTCCATCGCATTCGGCAATCCGGATCTCGAAGTCCGTGATCCATCATATTTCCGCCGAAAACCCCGTAGAAACCCCGGAAAGGGGGTTTCTCAATAGAATCGTCCCTTGCACAGTGGGAGCTCACTAACTGACCGGCAGCTCGTACGTTACATTCGAGGTCTTGATTGATAGCCCAAGATCTAGATAAGCCGGGACCGGGCTTTGCAACACGTGAGGTCCCCAGGGAGTCGGCAAGGCGGTTTCCTCAGGGTTAGAGCTTCCTCAGACGCCGGCACCGCTGAAGGTGTGCCAGCGGTTTCCCCCGTGGTCCCTGGCTTGTTCTTTGGTTCCTTGGTGCATCAAAGGCCTATTCCTTGTCCATGAAGCAGTGAGAAGATATGGACAGTATCGGGAAGACCGCGCTCGAAGTCCTTTGTCTGAAACGCTCGTAGTACCGACGGCTATTCAGCCTCCAGTCTATGTCTCCGCTCCTAGGTTCGTAATACGGTGACTATGCGCTTAGGAGATTAACGTGAGAACTCCCCCTGATAGCCAATGCTCGCGTGCACACCCGCCGCATTTTTCCCGCTGGGGTGCGAGGATTCGGTTCGTGCGTCCATCTGGGCCACTACAGACTAAGAATCTTCAGGAAATATTTTAAATTTCCCTGGAGACCGAAATGCAGACGCTCGCAGGTAGCGCACAGGCCTGCTCATCTGTGCGCTTCGCTTTGACTTGACTGTGTGATTGTCGAAAGAAGTCCGATGAATCTTGCGCTGCCAGGCACGGCATGCGAGATGTTCGCAAGAACTCACGCGAGAGGCCCTCTTATTCCCCTCTGTTCTGCATTCAGCATCTTCTGAAATCTCGCGTCCTTTTTCTTAGTGATCTGTGGAGGCCGAGATTCATTGCTCTCCGCGGTATAAAGCACGACAAAGAGCAATGAGGGGTTCCTCAGAGCCAGCAGCCAGCCAGCCTTACTCCCACAATAACAACAGCCGGAATGAACTCGCGCATCTTTTCCCTCGTCCTGTTCTTCCTCAGTTTCGGGCTCTTTGCCGTCGCGTCGCCCCTCGACGCCGACCTCGAGGCACGCGACATGGAGAAGCGTGCGTCCGCCGTTGTGGATGTCATCGCCAAACTCTCCAGCGAGGTCAACAGCGCTCTCAACACTTTCAGCTTCGGTGAGCGCAGCGAGTCTTGCCAAGTCTACAACAGCAACTCACTTCCTCGCAGCCGCCAATGCCAATGCTGGCCCAAACATCAACGCGATCACCAGCGCTTTCGCCACTGCAACTAATAGCCTCGAGCTCATGGACTCCGTCTTCCTCTCCGCTGCCGATAAGAACGCCGTCGCCAAGAACGTCGCGGACGCGATCAACAACGCCGCCGACCACATCAGCAAGTCACCCCAGACTGTCTCCGCCATCACGGCCAGCGTGCTCCTCGACGCTCAAATCAAGGTGGGCGTTCAAGCGCCAACTATTCTCAGTCGCGTTACTCACGATATTTCTCAGCTCTTCTTGAACATCTTCGGCATCGTCGTCGTCGGCGTCGTGGGCATTATCGCCAAGCTGTGAGCATTACGGTGCACTGAGAGTCTCAACCTTCTTTCTAACTCACTGTTAGGATTATCAACGTCAAGCTGTTCCTCACCGTGCGTGCATTCGATGTGAATCGTACCTCAGCCACTGATGCCCGCGCTGCAGATCCACCTTGTCCTTGTCGCTAACATCTTCATTGACATCCTCGGCATCGTCATCATTCTCTAAGGACTCTACTTGAATGTCACTTTTCTTTCTCAACGGGTGTTTACGGGGTTTAAGCATTTTTGGCCCTCTACATGTACTTACGCGCTCACCAATTGGGAGAACGCCTACGGGTAGTGGAACCTTTTTTCTACGCAGCAATGCGCGTCTTAGCATGACTGAGCAATTCGCGGCCGCGACTGCCAGAGCCGGAGTGAAAGAGCGACTAAGTATATTAAGCGTCAACATTACAGTATCAGACCCTGCGTGTAGTCCGCATTTCGGCCATTATAGCATGTATCTCAATCAACCTTGAAGGAGCGCAATTTTTAGGAGCGGAAGAACGCACGAGAATAATTTCGCAAGGCACTTCGGACAGCATTCACCCCCCTCTCCCCGGATCTGCAGACGCACCAATCACTCGGAGCCTTCCCTGCTGGAGCTCGTGCTCGCGAGTGTCGCGCGACTCTGCCGCTGGCTGCCGTAACCGCTGTAGATACTCTCGGGTCGTCCTTCGACGAGGCGCGTGCCGGCGTATATGAGCGCGATGCTAATAGCGATCATGACGCCGTATACGGTGCACGCGGCCAGCGGGACAAACACCGCGCCGACCTTCCAGTGAGGGGACGTGACGAAGGACGGGGCGTGGATGGTGGAGTAAAGTGCGCTGGATGCAGAGAGATGCCCAGCCGACCACGCCCACAGGCTCGTGAGCGCGGCCGGCCCAATGGCGCGCATCGTCGATGTGGCCGTCTGCGCGAGGCCATTGGCCGCGCCGAGCGATGCGCGCGGGGCGGCGTGCGAGACGAAGATGAAGATTGCCGCTGTCAACAAGTCTGAGTAGACTCCTGCAATGAAGATTTGGTTGCACAAACCGAAGCAGAATTGCGTGCCCATGTACGTCGCAAACCCTCCCGCCAGTAGTAGCCACACCGTCGCCGCGCCGTCCTGTGACCGCCAGTCGTCGCCCAAGGATGCGGCAGAGACCCAGGTGAGCGCCCAGATGAACCAGAGCAGGAGGAATGCGGACGCGCCGAGCACGAAAACGCGCTTTTCTCCCAGGCGCACATGTAGGCGTGGGAAGAGGACGGCCTGGACGGGTAAGTTGATCACGCCAGCTGATCCCTATAGTGATTCAGGAAGGAAAACTGCCAGAGAAGAGAGGCACCGACCATCCACCACCCAATGACACTGGGCTCGAGCCCAAGCCCGCCGGCGCTCACAGGCGAGCTCATGAAGAGTGGCTGCAGCGCGAGGTAGCCGATATCCGTCAGCGCCAAAAGCGCGTACGCTGTGACGGTCGCACGCAGCCGCGGCGTCATGATGTCGCGCAAGCTTCGCGTCGGGCTCGGCGACGGCGATGTTGGCGACGGCGGCGGGCGCAGAAGCGCCGTGGCCTCGGTGCTTGGGGCGATCAGTAATGCTTCGGGATCGCCGTTGTGCGTTGGCTGGTCTTCGTCGATGGGCGCTGCTGTCTGACATGACAGCTACGCGTGAGCACAAGATGAGCAGCATGCAAGAAAAATGTTGCGCACCTCGCGGAACCAGGCGGCAGTCGCGATGCAGACGAGGATGGAGAATGTCGCGGCCGTTGCGCATGGCAAGAAGTATGGCCAGTCGCGGAAGAAAGTGAGGCGTCCGAACACGCTGTCTGGGAAACGCTCGTACGGGTGAGCTAGGCCACCGCCTATAAATGGTCTGAAAGAATAGTAAGTAATGAAACAGGACGGTGGTATCATGGTGGCGTCAGGTCGTAAGTTGATTACTGGACTCACCCAATCGACGAGCCGAGCGACCATATAATAGGCATGAAAGCAAAGGCGCGAGCCATATTGCTCTCGTCAGTCAGTTCAGCCATGGCGCTTTTGCTGACCCCGACATTGCCGTTGAGCGCGCCGGCGAGGGCGCGTGCGAGCATGAGAGCAATGAAGCGCCGACTGTGCCCAGGTTTTGCAGCCAAGCCGAAGGCAAGCATGCTCATTGCCAGGCCAGATAGACCGCCCATGAGCACTGGCCTGCGACCAACAATGTCCGAGAGCCTGCCCCAGTGGAGGACGGCGACAGCCTCAGTCAAAAAAAACAACGACTCGACGAGCCCAGCATAGTAGCCAGTCTGAGCCGGAGATTCCACCAGGCCAAGCTCCAGAACGAGTTGGGCGATGAATGGGTAAATGACTGTGCTGGTTATGGGCTCGGCGAGCTGGATGGCGAAGAGTAGCGAGAGTTGACCCCAGGGTAACGGAGACGGCGGCGACGACAAAGCGGCCATTAGGAGAAGGACTGAACGCTAGCCGGGCGCGTCTCTGTGGCTATAAGGCGAGCGTCTTCTTCTTAGTCGCCGGTCATTGAACATCGCGGTTTCGGGACGAGAGGCGTTCATCGGCTAACGCCTGTCGCCGTGCGCTCCTTGGACTTGGACCGTCATCATCTCTCCGAATGTTGCTCATCATTGCCATGCTACAATCGCTCCAGTCATAAATGCTTTTCAATGTGATTCAGTGCAGTTCTGCCCCGCTTCTGGTGATCGACGACCCAGCCTGTCTTCTGAATCTCAAACTGCCCAAACTGTCACTGGTCGCTTCTCCCGGGACTAGTTCACCGCGCCCATGTCTATGCTGGCTTCTCGCTCGTCAATCCATGCTATTTCAGGGACCATCTGCTTCGTCCATCTACTTTGGCACGTGTTGGGCCATCAATATTGAGATACGCAGTCTAGGGCGCTGTCAAAACATCTCGTCTCCTCTCCCGCCTGGAAATGAAAACGTGCGTATCCATGATCACCAGAAAAACACACGCTAGCAGAAGCTGCACTGCGGCTCTGCCTTTCTCAATGGCCTCCGGTCGTTACCCATGGTTGCCGCAGACAAATGCGAATGTCCGGAATTCGGAGGGCAAGAACATTTACCTACTCTATTATTATAGCACAGACATGGTTTATTCATTCTAGCCGTACCCGCAGTGAATGGCCGCGGATCGACGTAACAGGTGTCATGTCCCACATGTAGGAGGAAGACGCATTTCCTCTGCTTCGGGACACCATACTAATATGATTATGTAGGCATCTCTGTGGATCATCTACTTTTAAGTAAGACATGTGGCTCCAAGCCGCAGCAGTGGCTCTTTCACATCTTGATGGATTCGCATCGGACGAATATTATAAATCCCCGAGGGAAATTCCCAAGTCATACAATCTCAGGTGAATGTGGAGCAACCCAATACTTATCGACTGAAAGCTGCATTCACTTGGCTCATCTTGGCTAGAATTCTCTGGCAGTGGAAGGGGATTGTAGCATGGCTCTGGCTTGATCGCGAGTCGGAGGAAGATCACATAAGGAGCGCGCCAACAATGACCGCACATCTCGCCTATGCCCGCGCAGATTCGCCGCCCGCGCGGCTCATCCTGCGCTTCAAAATTTCGCAGCTCGGCAACCATGCTATGCTATCTCATTCACCCACAAGATGCTCGTCGCGTTGCAGCTCGTCGTCGCCGCCACGCTCGCCGTTTGCGCCGCGAGATGGCAGCCGCCAGAAGAGCTCTTCGACCCGCTCGTCGCACAGAAGGTGCTCGATATGGCGCAGACGGTGCGCTCTCCGCCAGCGTACCCAGCCATCACGAGCACGAGCGGTGTCTGGCAGTGGTCGGGCCCGGACAACTGGATAACGGGCTTCTTCCCGTCGACGTTGTACCAGATGGCGAAGCGGGAGTGCCTGTGCCCGGGCTCGACGATCGTCAATGGCACCGTGCCCGACTGGCTCGCACTGGGGCGCACGTGGAGTGCGGCGATCCCGCCGCTGCATTGGCACAATGGCCAGGGGCACGACGTCGGCTTTCTCAGCTGGCCGTTCGTCGAGGAACTGAGAATGTACGTGCGGAATGCGGCACAGACTTTGAGTACTGACGCCTCGCTACCAGTCACCCTGACAACGCGACCGCACGCGAGAACATCATCGAGTTTGCTCTGGAACTCTCGTCGCGGTACGCGAAGGAGGTCGGCTGCACGCGCTCGTGGGACTGGTCCTCGTCGACATCCCCGACGCCGGAGACGGACTTCCTCGTGATCATGGACAACCTCATGAACCTCGAGACGCTGATTCAGGCGTACGAACTCACGGGGAACCGCACCTTCTACGACGTTGCCATCAACCACGCCGACACGACGCTCAAGAACCATTTCCGCAGCGACTGGGGCTCCTGGCACGTCGTCAACTATGACCACCTCACCGGCGCGGTCAAAGAGAAGTATACACAGCAGGGATACAGCGACGACTCGACCTGGTCAAGAGGGAAAGCTGGGGACTACATTCCTATGCCAGACGCACGTGTTCGACTGATTCACTTGATTGACGTTTTCCTGAGACATTCAACAGTCTATCAGTACACGAAGGATCCCCGCTACTTAGACGCGGCGCGCAATATTGCTTCCTACTTCCTTAGTCACACCCCGGAGACCTACACGCCGTGGTGCGTGACCGAATCCTTCCCTGGGAGTTGCGCCATTGACCATGATACAATTACAGGGACTTTGACGCTCCGATGGACCCCCCGCTCGCCGACTCCTCCGCGGCAATGATAGCCGCCGCGGGTCTGCAAATTCTCGCGCAGGTCGAGACATCCGTTGGAGACGTTGTCGCTGCTCGGGGATGGACGGGTGGGGCGCGCAGGGTATGTGTAGCATTGCTCTTCCAGCAGCCTCGTGCTAAACGCAACGCAGCTTATCTCTCAGACGGCGGGATACGCCTGGAATGCATCCTGGCAGAGCCTGCTCTCGAATGGGACGCGTGACAACCACGGCGTGCCGCATTCGAACAGCACCGGTTTGCCGTACGGCGACTACTTCTGGATCAAGGTGAGATTCTAAATCTTTCAGCAGCCTACGAAACTGCTTATTCATCTTCCGAAGAACGGCAACTACCTACTCGTCTCGCAGGAGGTCGAGTGCCCGAATGGGGACTCGGCGCCGCCCACGGGTTGCGCTCTTGACCTTACCGTGCCATTCTTTGCAACTGACAGCGCTGAAATGCGGTGAAAAGATCCGTCCTGTGGACGCAGTTCGACTGAGAGCGACCCTAGGATACTATCCTATTACACTTCTAATTCAATACCAATATATACCAGCATTAATATTCGATTCTTCGTGGGCAGTTGAGTGCTTGCAGTCGATGAGGTGAGGTAATTCTTATGCGCATGCGATTGCACTCGCGATTTTTTTCTTCCAAACACACGTAGTCTACACCATTGCAAAGACAAAGCATACACTAAGCTTCACATTCTTGCCCCAGTGAAACAGAAGCCGTTGGTTTCCCCATTCAGAGGATGATGACAATGCCGAGGAGATCGATGAAGATGTTGGCGACGAGCACAAGGTGGATCTGCAGCGCGCGAGTTAGGGATCGATGTGTGGCTCACGGGGGATGCGTACCGAAAGGAATAGCTTGAGGTTGAGGATCCTGAAAGCAAGTGAGAAGGGTATTTGGGATGTTTATTCGATGACAGGGTACTCACAATTTGGCAATGATACCCACAATGCCGATGACGACGACGCCGAACACGTTAAGGAAGAGCTAAGACAGCAACATGAGGAAATATCGAAACGAAGTGAGCGCTGAGAGCGCGTACCTGGATCTGAGCGTCGAGCAGCACGCTCGCGGTGATGGCGGAGACCGTCTGCGGCGACTTGCTGATGTGGTCGGCGGCGTTGTTGATGGCGTCTGCGACGTTCTTGGCGACCGTGTTCTTGTCCGCGGCAGAAAGGAAGACGGGGCCCATGCGCTCGAGGCTGTTCGTCGCGGTGGCGAACGCGTTGGAGATCGCGTTGATGTTCGGGCCAGCATTGGCAGTGGCAGCTGAGACTCATCATGAGGTTCTGTCGCGCAAACGACTACATGCTGTTGACTCACCGAAGCTGAAGGTGTTGAGAGCACTGTTGACGTCGTTCGAGAGCTTGGCGATGACGTCCACAACAGCGGACGCGCGCTTCTCCATGTCGCGCGCTTCGATGTCGGCGTCGAGGGGTGAGGCGACGGCGAAGAGCCCGAAGCTGAGGAAGAAGAGGACGAGGGAGAAGATGCGCGAGTTCATTGCCGTTGTTGTGGTAGTAGGGCTGGCTGGCTGCTGGCTCTGGAGAAGTAGTTGTCGTCTCTCGTGTGTCTTTTATACGCGAAAATGCCAATGAATCTCGGCCTGCAAAGGTCTAGAAGTGAGATAGCCTTAATGCAAGATCTGAGAAGACGTCGGGTGCAGATAGACGGGACCAAGAGTGCCTCTGAGATGAGAGCATTGTGCCGCCCCTTGCAGTGCAACATTCATGGGTTCCAGGGGAGGCAATCCCGGAAGCCAGGTACAGGTTCAAAGTTTCCGGACGGCAAATAATATCTTGACATTTTCGTCGCAGTGCTAGGCGACTGCAGGCGTGAGAAGTCAATCCTGGCGAGATCAAGGGCGGAGTACGGTCCTATGGGTGGAAGTATAGCCGCGAGACGAAAGCTGGGAGAGTCTACAAGATCCAGACACTGGCGAAGAGCATATTCGTGCCGAAAATGGCCGGAATGCGGCGCATAATGGGCACCCAAAACATGCACGCAGGCACGTTCAAGGGACGTGTACACGTTAATCGAAATCAGAAAGGAGGCATGAATGGCGCGAAGTGGTGTGATTAGCGATGTCCGTCCTCGCAATGCAAATTGATATGACAGGAATAGTTGCGCCCTTGGAGGATGCTGCGTCGTTGCACTGGTCTCGCGAGAGGTGCCTGAATAGCAGTTAAGCCTTGGAAAACGCAAGTTGTCCCAAAGACTTTACGAAACGCGTCGGCCCGTAGGAATGGAGTGCCACGGGGTATAAGGGAGAGGGACACACTGCGGCGTGCTTCCAGCGGTGCCGGCGGTCGTGGGAGTTGTAACCCTGAAGAAATCGCCGTGCAGACGGCGCCCTGCATACTTCACATGCAATTAACCCGAGCCGCGGCCTTCATGCCATGAACAAGAGACAAGCAATTGCTGTCCACGAGCATCGGCAGCCGGCTCCGGTTGCTGACGCGCGTCCAGCGCAGAGCCAACACAGGCAACGATAACGGAGTAGGAAGATTTTGCTCTGTTAATCCTTGGCCTGACCCGAAGCTATCGGCAAGATGTGTGGCGGACTGGAGGATTGGAAAGAAAGCCGGTGGGGTTGCTCCCCGACTCGCAGCCCGCGGATCAAGCCGAATGAACTTTGTCTCGTCCGCCCTCGACGGTAGTACCTACCTACCTACCTCCATCGCTGGCCCTTGCACGGAAAACTGCATTGCTAACCATCTCCTATGCTACAAAGAACCTTTGGAGCGTGCTGTCTTCTTACGGGATATCCTCGCATCCAGACTGCTTCTTGCTCTGAGGTTCAACCTGGAATGCTTCCTGAAGGGCCCAAAGCTTGCCGCATTTGAAGTTCGATTTTAATCTGGATGCTTTGAGCTGCCATGCTTGCTGACCTGGTTTACACTAGATGCCAGATTCCCTCGACTACAAACGAACGCGCAAGATTGCAGTGGTATACTCTGTGCACGGTGGCGCCCGGGCTAGTGCGCAGCCTACAGCGTCCGTCCTCATAGATTACGGGATGTTAATGACTAATGTTCACACTCTGACATATATCACTCAGAATTTACTGTCTGCTCAAAATTTCACACAGTGTGGTCGTTCGACTGCATCCACGATAACGCACGCCGACATTTCACATGATGAGTGAAGCGTACCAATCCAATACGTTCTTCGGAGTCGAGGCCCTTCTTTTCTGCACGTGAGGTATGCAGGGATGTAGTCGGCAGGCGGTTTTCTCAGGGTAGCAACTTCTTGAAGCGCCGGAACCGCTGGAAGTGGGCCGATATTTCCTCCGGCTGTCCCTGGTAGCAGGCTCGACCTCTTCGCGCACGAACCGTTTGTACGCCCTCGAGACGTCGACGATGACGCAGCGGGATCATCGAGCAGGTCGCCCTGGGAACGTCTGTGCTGCGAGCGAGCTGTCGACTAATATGCCTTTCGGCGTACGGCTGCGCTTCACGCTTCTCTCGCCTTACGGAGGCTCTACCGTAAGCAAGAACACACACCTAAGGCCCAGGTCCCATTGCATTTTCCATCTCTATGTTGATTGACGTGCGCAGACCCCAAAATTGCGCCTATGGGCGCTGCCGACTTTGTTCGTCCTACTTATTGTCCGCCGCACTTTCACCCCCTTCCGCACGAGAATCTGGATGTATCGACGTGTGCATGATGCAGGGACTCGTCTAGAATTTATGCCGAGGCTAGGCTCTGGACAGTGCTGCATGGCATCGATTCTGTTGTCTGTCCGACTTTGACCGTCTGAGCCTCTCATAGATCAAGTACGCAGTATGATAACTATGTCCCACTGAGGTGCGTGCATGTTGGTTAGTCATTTGCGTTCGTGGGATTGCTTCACGATCTGCACCACATGAGCTGCAGGCGTGTCGTTCGCAAGATCTCGCTCTAAAGGCACTCTGACTCCTCGGGTGCGTTTATCCAGTCTTCTCAACTATCGCATACTATACCTAAACTCTTGGCAGACCGAGATTAATTGTGATTTCAGGTATAAAAGACAGACGAATTACGACGACCTTGTCTCCAGAGCCAGCAGCTAGCCAGCCCTACCACTACAGCAACAGCAGCAATGAACTCGCGTATCTTCTCCCTTGTACTATTCTTCCTCAGCTTCGGGCTCTTCGCCGTCGCGTCGCCCCTCGATGCCGACCTCGAGGCGCGCGATATGGAGAAGCGCGCGTCCGCCGTTGTCGATGTCATCGCCAAGCTCTCGAATGACGTCAACAGCGCTCTCAACACCTTTAGCTTTGGTGAGCGTCGAACAGTTGCCCCTTCTATGATAGTACTCACGGCGTCTCAGCCGCCAATGCCAATGCTGGCCCGAACATCAATGCGATCACCAACGCGTTCGCCACCGCAACCAACAGCCTTGAGCGCATGGGCCCCGTATTCCTCTCCGCTGCCGACAAGAATACGGTCGCGAAGAACGTCGCGGACGCGATTAATAACGCCGCGGATCACATCAGCAAGTCGCCGCAGACGGTCTCCGCTATCACCGCGAGCGTGCTGCTCGACGCGCAGATCAAGGTGCGTAATCTCAACGCCCACTTCAATGTTTATATCTCTCATCTTGTTCTTCCAGCTCTTCCTCAATGTGTTCGGCATCATTGTCGTCGGCGTCGTCGGTATCATTGCCAAGCTGTGAGTTTGCATTCGGGCTGACCGCCTCGTTTTTTTCTGACCAATTTCAGGATCATCAACATCAAGCTGTTCCTCTCAGTGCGTTCATCCCTTATGACTTGTCCTCCGGCCGCTGACTCGTGCGCTGTAGATCCACCTTGTCCTCGTCGCGAACATCTTCATTGACCTACTCGGGATCATAATCATCCTCTAGATTATATGCAGATGTAGCGCTTCTCACTGGGTAAAAATTAGTCGTCATTGGGATTCTGTGTGTCGCATATTGGGGCCTCTTCTGTCTGCACAAGGATGTCGTCCTTTCCCTATTGCGGAAATAGATGAAGTGTCATTGTCCTCAACGAGATGTCGTTTCTGACAGTGAAAATAACGCGAACTCGGAAAAAGAAGAAATCTAGGTATACGCCGCTCGCTTGAGATGGAAGGCCAAGCGGATCAGTCGCCACGGAGCTTTTCAGGCCGGATCAACTCGTGTTTGCTGCCGAGTCGTGAGTCCTTGACCACGTACTTATTCACCGTTATCTGTTCCGTGCTCATGCTCCTACACACGTCACGGTGAACCATCTCGCTCTCTCGTAATATGGCGCTCTTAAACAACGATATCCTGTTCCTGGTGACGGATTTCTCCAATACCAGTGGTCTACGAGATCTTTGCCTCGTTTCGCGCGCACTCTACGGTCACGCAGTCCGCCGATTGTACAATTCAGTGCGTATAACGCATCCTTCAGCTCTTTATACGTTCATAGAGTCGGTCGAGCGCCACCCTTGGCTCGCCGAATCTGTTAAATCATTTTCGGACGTCGTCAAAGTTCGCGTAGGCACGAGCGCTACCTTCTTATGGAGCATCTCTCGAAGCCTTCTCGCTCTTCCTAATCTGGAGTCTATATCCCTGTTTGTTGCCGGGATATACGACACTGACATTGAACCGATGCGGGCGATTTATTCGGCTGTTGCCAGTCGAGCTCGTCTTCGAAACCTGCGTCTTCGGGCCATCAACATGGATGTGCTACCCGAGCTACGAAATCTGGAGAACATAAGCCACTTGGACGTGTCCTTCAGCCATAATGTGCCCATTGGTGTAACGCTGGCCTGGCTTTTCAAAATGGCCCAATGCACACAGTCGCTCGCTGTCGACGGAGTGCTTCTGGAACGCGGGCTACAAAGCTTAGATAGCTCTAGTCCGCCCGTCTTCGCGCAGGTCCGTAGGCTTTCTGCGAATTCTCAATCAGTACATGGCATCTCTCCAACCTCCCGCCTTATATCAGCCTTCCCGTCACTCCAATCCCTCTCGCTCGGCGCCCGCATAACCAAAGACATTCGCCAACTTCCGGCATGCCTGGATGTGCTCTTGCCCTGCCTCCGTCATCTGGAACTGAAGACTTGGAACTATGGCCTGTTATCGGCGCAGCACCCGATTTCGAGTTTGCGGCTGAGCGTCGCCCGCGGCGATCTCATTCTCAGTCCCGAAGTTTATCTGGGGCTAGTTTCCTCACCGAATGTCCGCGCTCTTGAGATTGATTGGGGGTCTTCTGCATCTTTTATCGTTGCTGCCTCGGCCTTGGCAGCCTTTCCTGGGCTCACCTTCCTCGACGTTACTGTCCGCACATACAATACAAGAGACGTAAGAGAAATTACATCTCCCATCATCTTTGCTGACTGCCCCCAAAGATTAATTCATGGTTGCGGGATAGAACAAGGTTACCTCAGGCCACCCCTCCCAACTTGGCCGCCCTGACCATTCGGTGGATGTCGGCTACGGCGATCGCGCAGACTTTCGAGTCAAACGACCTTGCCGCTCTGAGCTCTGTTTCCCCTGCGCTTAAGCTTTTGAGGATCGCCAAGCGCATCGAGCGCGGCGATTGCGCTTTTCAGGCCTGGAAGATCTCATCCGTTCCACGCGAGATTGACTGGGAAGACGCATGTGAGATTGCTAGCGAACATTTATTCGCAGCCGGCACGCCTCGTACACCCTGGGATGACCTTACGGCGGTTTAGTCTCCCGTCCAGACTGCGTTGGTCTCAGTCAGGTACGGGTATATGTCGTTGTTCGTTCGCCACGGTTATCAACTGTTTCCGCAGATATTTCACGATTTGCAAGTCCACTCGCGTGCCACATGGAAACGCGCCACCACCGAGCACAACGACTTCTCTTCATTCCTTGCTCTGTCATACTTTGTCTGCAACCACTGCTTCGTAGAGGCCGACCACCACAGTCTCGACCCTTTGGTGGCACAATAACGCGCACTTGTATAAATTCTCCGGCTTCGTAGCGGTCGAGCGGAAACTGATTCCAAGCCTTTTCACCACATTCCCTTTATGTCCCAGCCGTCTCAGCAGCCACACGGGCACAACCAGGGAGACGATGACCCTTTCTATATCAGTTCTTCACAGGAGTCTATGGAGGAAGTCATCATAGAGCCAATGGAGGTGGGTTTCCAGCCGCGCTTATATCGTGTATTCCTGACCAGCTGGCAGTGCGATGAGCCCGAAATTGAGGACGCCGATGCCGACGTCGACACGCAGAACGACACTCGAGAGCGGGCGTCCAGCCCGTCTATCATAGTATCAGGAGACTCGTCGCCTGCGCGAGGGAATTCCCGGGCAAGTACCGTTGTACAAACAATCCATCTCAGCGCGCTGACATGCTATCATAGGCCGCTTGGACGTTCGAATCGTGGCGTGCTCGGTGTCGGGAAGCGACCCCGCACCGCGAGTCGTCCCCGGACACCACTGCGCCTCCTGAGCCCGTCACGCCTGGGATCTCAGAAACGCCTCAGTACCCTCCTCCCTGTCCACCGCCGGGGCGCACGATGAGCGCGCTGAATCTCACAGCGCATCATGCGCCGGGCGGCGACGTGTTCCGCCCTGCGCTCGCAATGAACGAGTATGCAGCAAGGCAAAGCGGAATTGGACTACGCCGCACGTTTTCAGCGGGGGACCCTTCGCCGAGCTTTATTCCCGGTCGGATCGCTCTACCGGTGCCGGCCCGTTTACCTACTGTGCAGGAGAGCGGGGGCGGCGCAACCCAGGGTCCGTCACCTGCTTGTAGCCCTGCGCGTCTGCGTACCTTGCCGCCGCCTCCGCAAGCTCAGGGCGACTTTTTGCCGTCGTCGCAGGAGGCCTTGATGAACGATGCTTTCGCGGATGGTCCATCGCACATGCGCTGGTACACTGAAGACTTTGATGACGACCTGGACCTCGAGACATCCCCGCCTTCGCAGAAAAGGACGCAGGCCGACGTCGCGTATACGGAAGACACAGTTTCTGATGCGATGAACGAGGACGACGTCGACAATTGCGAAGATACTGTGCTTCATGTCGGTGGGTTCCCCTCCGACCCGGAACCACCGTCTGGGTCCTCCACTGTGCAGTCCGACGATGACAGCAACACACCTCGACCTCCGAGATTTAATCTGCCTCTGCCTAATGTCGAGCCTACCTCAGAGCCGGCAGACGTAGACGAGGACTTCATTGACGACGACAACAGCACTGCCCCGTCGTCGTCTCAGCCTCTCGCCGACGACGATGGCACTCCGGCGTCGCGGAGTTACAGGCTCGCAATGGAGCGTCTGCGTGATCTTTATAACGTCCAGCCGCTTGATATGGACGGGACAGCCCCGCTGCTCCCGAACTGGGACGATCTCGACGATGACGACACCGGCAGCGACGATACTTCTCATGCAAACTCACATTCTCCCGACGATAGTGCCCCTGGACCTAGCAACCAGTCGTCTCCGCAGTAGCTTTGTCCTTTCCTTCGTAATGCCCACAAAGATGTCATTCTGATTGTATCCCTTCTCATGTATCCGCGCTTTGTATCCCCCTCTCAGATAATAGATGAATTGTTTCCTTAGTGACGCACACACACGAATGGGCACTGCATTGCTCTTGTCTGCGATTGTTTGACACTCAACCCTGTGGCACCGAGGCATACAATCCAAGGCGCTCAAAAGTATAAATCTCCGGACGGCGCAATTAGTTTCATACAATCGCAGACTCCCCTCACTGACGTTTCACTAGTCAAGCCCAGAGCGCTCTCAATGACCAACTACGAACACTCGCATGACGGGCAGAACCCGTCAGGGAACAGTACGTCGGCTGCAGCACTCCTGCGCGGATTTTCATCGCATTTCTCACCTTTTGCTCCAGCAGGTGACAACAATATTACTATAGCGGACAACAGCTCCTCCGAATTCAAACCGACGCCCCGAAGCTCGACGACAGGCGATTGGTCCAATGGCGGCATCGTGGTGTCGAAAGGTCACGCTTGGCCGAGCGTCAGTACCCCAAGCACCGTCCGAGTCGCGCCGGCGAACTCGCCCAATCCGTTCTCGCCGTCCCTCGCTCATACGCCGTCGACGTGTGCGCCGATTCCTGGAACCGTCGCAACACCATACGACAATTTCGCCCAAGGGGTACGCACTTGTTAAGCGCCCGGAAGCAACCGGGAGGGGGAGGGTCCCCCGAAGATGCCGTTAAGGAATTTTTTTATTATCTTGAATTATTTTTCAGGGATGGTGCAGAGACTTGATTGAGATTTTAGGAGGTCATATTACCTACCTCAAAGCATCCCATGTGGGTAAAGCAGCTGGATTCACAGAATAGCACTGAGCAGTCCGTTTTGGGCACATTGCCTCCGATGCCGGAATCAGATCGGACGGCCGTGTACCATGGATTGCAAAGTTAATCATCATACAGAGTGGCTGGGGTAATCTCAGCAAGAGTATTTGATGATCAGGTCGGTATTGGAGAGAGATACCATTGGCTTGGTGACATACAGCAGGCCAGGGGCAGTACAAATCCTCTTCAAACGCTCTCAGCAGGTCTGCTTAGTGAAGTCGCGCCCAAACAATAGTTCTTATCCGTCTCAGCTCTCTCATGAATGGTCTCATTAATATCCGTAGTCAATAAGTGGTGCCAATTCCCTGGTATTACGGTGTGTACAACCTCACAGGTGAGCCTCGGGATCAATAAAGCTTCCCAAATAGGGAACTGTCACCTGTCAGGTCACGTGACAGGGGGGGAGGGGGTCACTCAAGAGGCGTTATGGAGTTTTTCGGGACGGTGCAGGAATTTTTTTTTTGCCACCCCCTTGATTTCGCCTCTCCGGGTCCTGCAGATTCGGCGCTTACCATCTCGCATGCGCCTGCATCATGGTCCCCGTTGAGGAACGGGCAGTGCGTGTCGAGTTACTCGTGGGACTCGGAGGGGGTATTTTCCTCCTTTCAACGGGCCCTCGAGATTGGCCAGCAGTTCCCTGACGACGACGCACCTTTCCCCGGCGCTCGCAGGAGGTGGAAGGACCGCAGATGGTGAAAGACGATCCCGAGAATTTGTTCGCCCTCGACCATGTACCAGCGCCTGCGCAGTCCAGCTTGCAGGCTACGACCGCGTCCACGCCAGGTCAGGAGACGGCCGAGAGCTCTGGTAGGCATGGAATCGATTCTGAGAACAAGGACGAGCTTGAGTACGCAGACAATTAGAAAGTCTTTCGTGTGCAGCGCTGTTCGGAAGTTATCAGCTTGCATTTTTTATGTCCTTTTCGTTTGTCATACTATCTTCCAAATGTTACCCCGGCGCATGAGAGAATGAAGGTGCTGCCCCGGTGTAGTGCCTTTGCTCACTGAGTCCCATGAAGTTGAGTTTCCTTCGACACCGCACAGGAAGTCTCAGGCCAAGGATATGTTCGGTCGGCATGGCGGTTACGTTGACGTGCGTTAGGTCTTTCGCAATCGCTGCGGGTATGTTGATTGACTATCGCGAAGATGGAGACCGCAAGTCCCGGAGACACTAATGACGATCAGTTCTACCACAGTCTTGTATTCGAGGCTGTACGCGGCAACATCCCAGAGACCAGCAACTTCCAAGCGTCTTCGCCGCTGGGCGAGGATGTCGACACGGAATGATACAGCGACTGACGACGAAGAAACCACGGGTGCGCCTGAGTCCCCTCGGGTTCGAATCTACCATTAATGCAGACACAGAGAACACAGCCAGCAGCACATCGGGCGATGCGTCCGAGTCCGATGACGGTACAGAGACGTCTGGATCCGACTCAAGCACCAGCGGCCAGTCCGAAGATACTGGCGACAGCGACACAGTGACAGATTACACGAGCACCAGCATGACCAATAGCCCCAGGATTTTTGCGATTAGCCCTGCCAGCTGCGGGCGCCGGCCTCTCATGCACAACAACGCAGACCTAGCGTATTCTTCGCCTGCTACTGTTCAAGTTGGTGCTGTGACCGTGCAGAAGCCACGCGTCGCCGTCAACCCGGGAAGCCGCATGGTGAGGGACGACCCCGAGAACCTGTTTTTAACGAAGCCGATGTGACGCGTGTAGTCGAAGATGGAAAGTTGTAAACTTGTAGCATTGAAGACAGTGTCTGTACGTGTAGCAGTTTCAACAGCAAACCCGCCGCTTCTGCTTTTGCTGGTGCACGAAAGTCTTTCCTAGACGACTAGATCTGGACTGATGTTGCAGCACGGTTGGTCGCGTCGTCACTGCGCCAGCAGGGACAACAAAACAAGGTTCCGGACGTTACCGAAGAGAGTTGAAGCCATTCTAATACGGTATCGATCCAGTCCCATGAATTTTATTTACATCATGGCATGAAGGCTTGCCCGCGTATTGGGCTTGCCAGATTACCAGTGAGTACACGCGCATGTCCCATCCGATTGCCTATTCAACGCCCGTCTGAAGAGCGTCGAGTTCCTCGTTCGTCATCGTCGAAAAGTCCCCGGGCGGCATTTTGGCATCCGCGCAATCCCATTCTGCGCATTCATCAAGGATAACGCTGCCCAGTCCCTCAGAGCACCTCTCCAGCTTTGTCGCAGGCACCTGGCTGGCCAGCCATTGCTCAACGTTCAGCGACAGCGACACCTCGCTGGAAGCCCCCGTGCCCTTCGTCTCTGCCTTTTCTGTTGCACCTGCATCGAAGGAGCTTCCGGGCTGTGAGCTCGCTTCATCCGAAGCTCTGCCCGGCCCCTCGTAGAGCTCGAGCAACTCGTCCAGTATGCTTGTCATGGAGGTGCTAAGCGCGCCTAATACGTTGAGTAAGTATGAGGGTCTGACTCAGAGTAAGCTTGGAGGACCGGCTCACAGGTTTTTCCGCAGCCACGGACGTATGAAGGCACACTGGGACGAGCCTGTCGCGTGCAACCTGAGATTCGGTGAGATCGTCGAGATATTGCTCACAGAGACTCAGCTCGGGCTTACGGCTATCGTTCTTCGCAACCGAAAGATTGCAAGCGGGAGGTACGTGGCTGCGGTTCGACATGATGGTCTGACCGACTGGCACTCGGGGAGATCTGTGTATGGGCTGGACGTGGCACCGACTGTTTATATGCGGTTTCCTGAATTGTCGCTATGGGTGTGCCACTGCAGAGAACCGGTAATAGATACCATTATCCGCTGCTATGGCTATGCTGCCACTTGTCCCTAGTGTGGCGGTAGTTAAATGTCTGCAACGGCGTGTCCACCCCATTGATACAGTATCATCAAGAAATCATTCTCATTGGTGGTAACAACATCCTAGCACGTTAAGGGGACTACGCAAGCATCACATTTAAAACAAAACCGATGGCATTGCCTAACCGAAGCGGAAGAGCAACGCCTGCGCACGTTCGAGCGTCTTCTTCCGCGCAAGCAGCTCGCGCCGTTCCTCCGCGAGAGCAGGAGGCTCGCGCACCCAGGTCTCGCACTTCTGGCGGGCGCCGGCCTTGAAGAGCCCGAGGTCTTTGACAAGCGAGGCGGACAGTTGTTGGTCAAACGCGCGGATGAGTGTCTGCTCAATGCACTGGGGGATCGAATCGATGTAACGCTTGTAGGCCACTGCTGACGCGTGAGCGTTGACGAACTATGAGGTACGGAAATTGTTACCCTGAAAGTATGCGCGGACCTCGGCCATGATATCAAACGCAGGCTCCAGTCCATTGGTCGTGGGCAGGAGCTTGCCTAGGTCTGTCCTTGTTACACCCCTATAGCCGGCATCGGCTAATGCGTTGAGTGCATTCTGAACATAATCTACTCTGCACATCGGGGCTACGTGAGGAGGCCATACGCGCGGAATTTCGAGAGCCTCTGGTTCTGGGGGAGGCACTGGCGGTGAGCGCGTACGGGTGAGCTTATAGAGAGCCAGAAATTTCGCCTTGTACGCTGCGAGATAGTGGTCGTTCTGCGTTAGGATGCCTTCCGTTTCCTTGAGCATATCGGCACGAAGACGCTCGCGAGCGTGCTCGGCAACTGCTTGAAGTTGTGCGCTGATTGCTGTGCTGGAAGACCATGAGAATCATCGTGAGACATAATGACGTACTCACTGCACATGTGACGTGAGCCCTCCGTGTGCATATTGCGCGAAATGATCGTCGACGAGAAATGAGAGCTCGTCACAGTAGATTTTGAAGGCGCGCTCGAAGCAGGCAAATGTTGGTTCCTCCCATGTTTGAAGGAAGCTGAAAATGTAGTGGGCCTTTACCGAGAATGGGTAATTGCCGGGGAGTTCACGAGTACGTGCTCTGTCGTTAGTGAGAAGCAATTGAACGATGAGAAAATACGATGGAGGGATTTGGCAGACGCACTCGATTGCCATCCTCATCACTTCCTCGACCTTCAACTTGTTGTCTGGAGCGTATACCTCTTCCTCCTCGTCGTCAGAGTCAAGATCCACAAGCTCCACGCCTTGCGTCGCGGCATAGTCGCGGCGGGCATCGAATCTGGGCGCAGTCGCTCTGATGTCACGTTTGAACTCCGCGTACGCAGCATAGAGTTGTTGGACAAGTCCGCGTCTCTCGGGCTCAAAGGGGGACATGCCGCTCACGTGCATTGAGACGCGATGCGCGAAGCTAGTGATGCGAGAAAAAATCTCCGCTGTTGGGTCGTTCGTGATCTGGGGAGGCAGCGCCACGAGACGTGACATGGTTTCGACGAGAGCGCGCTGGACGGCATCACGAATACGGGGAAGACTGGGGTGGACGTTAGCTTACGCTGTATCACAGCATGATTAAGTGGGGCACACCTGTCTCTCAACTGGTCCGAAAGACGCTGCGCAAGATATTCCGTGAGGTTCTCCGTGCCGATGCGTGCCGGGTTGCGCTGCGCATAGCCGCGCCAATGCTCATTGCTTTTGAAGAAAGCATCCGCACGCTGACGGGCAACCTCCGGCGTGATGCCCTCGCGAAGCTCGCGACTGTCGGGCAGCTTGACGACGAACCAACCGGTCTGAAGTTTATACTGTTCGTTAATCTTCTGCCACCTGTCAGATGAGTCCGCGTCGGTCTTATCGGGTTTCGTGAGCACGCCTGCAACATGTGAGTTGAGAAGAACATAGCGTATAAAATAGAGAAACCCATACCGACGGTGTCAACTCCACTCGCGTCGACCTCGCGGACGAGTCGTCCGGCGACCTGGTTCTCGAAATCGGCTGCAGGCAATGGATCAGTTCGTAATCTGCGCCAGGAACATGGTAAAACTCACTCTCGCAGGAAACCACGAGAAGACGAATGCAGCCCGGTTTCTCGATGTAACGCTTAACCATGGAGCGGACAAGGTCGATGTCAGAGGGGTCTTGACCCTCCTGCACGTTGACGATAATGCCTTCGCGAACGATATGAAACAGCTGACATTACTAAACGAAGGCAAAACGTACCGGGCAAATCGTAGAAGTGCAGATCCGTAACTTCTCTACCACGAATGTGGATGCACACACAGTTGTCCGTGAACGACAACGTGTTGCCTGCGCGGATCTGCAAGTCGGAGTCGTCCAGGAACGCTTCCGGCTGGAGGCTGGGTCTCAGAAGCGCGCGCTGAGCCTGGCGGAGGCGCTTCTCCACGTGCTCGGGGTCAGTTATGTCGCTTCCAAATGGGACCTCCTGATAGGATTCGCCCTCTCGGATGCGCAGCGACACGCGGCACGTCCAGTTCGATGACGCGGAAAACTCGAGGCGGCATTCCATTGGGCAGCTGCAATAGAGTCAGCCTTAAGGGAGGGCTACAACGAAGCACTCACCGGGTGCACGTCCCACTGTCGCGAGGCAGCTTAATCTGATGCGCACCGTCAGCAAGGAGCAAAGGAGACCATATAACACATAGTGACATACGCCGCCAATGGACTCTATCAGGGAGCTCTTCCCCACCGACTGAGAGCCTACCACGCAGACTTGTGGGAGCGTCAGGAGGTTCTGAATTCTGTGAAGGATATGAGACATGAAGAGAGCACGTCGGGTATGAGCGTACCCTGTACCATGCAGCCGAGCGAGCAGCTGCAGAAGAGCGCGACGCTCTCGGGCGTAGGTCGATGTGCCAAGATCAGGCTTTGTAGTAGCATGAGCGGGATTGGGAGGCAGTGGTCCGGGACTCGGCGGTCGCGACGACGAATTGAACGAGTCCTCCGATGCCACGCTCGACGCACTTCCTGGAGTGGAGTTCGCAGACTGGTATCCGCCGCTCATGGTAGTCAAAAGAAAAGACACGAAGTGACAGCATGCCGGAAGCCGTGGTTATATGGAGTCATTGGTCGAACTGAGATGGTTCGGGGGTCTCGAGGAAGTAACGATCCTCGTCACAACACGAGGCAGGGTAGTGTCGAACGAGGCGCGTGTTGACACGGCACATTCGGGCCGAGGTTCGTCGAGCATGTCAAGGCTTGCAGAGTTCGGACATCGGGTGAAGGATTTGACGAGACCTGGTAACACTGGAAGGGGCCGCCCAGACATCCCACCAATAGCACATGTACAACGACAGCAGGTTTCATAGACGTATATCCTTTGACATGCACGCGCTAAGTTAGATTACCACGCATCATTGAAGTGCGCGCGCCGTGTGTCGATATGCAACTTGGAAACTGAGGCCTGAAGTCCCAAAGAGTGTCCTAAGAACGTGCCTTTGCAACTTCGGAATGACTAAGTTAGGCTTCGGAGTGGGCTTATACGTTGGAAATCCTGGCAGCGCCTGATCTAGCCGTCGACCGGGGTCAAGGACAGTGCCGCAAGCAGGCCGCAAGAGCCCGAAGATGTGCCACGTGGCGGGGCGGCAAATGTCACGAACGCGAAGAGAGCCGAAGAAGCGACGACGAAACGAGCGGACTGCATTCTGGCGAAGTTGAGACGCGGGTGGTCCTGAGTGGCTGGCGACGACTTGGAGTGTACTGCTGGTGGAGCAGGGTGACGCCAAGTGAGAGAGTAGCTGTAGAACGCGTCCGGCGGATCAATCCGGACCTTCTCCTCCTCGCATATCAACTGCCAAAACTCTGCCAGCAAACTTGACGGTCGTGCTGCTTCGCGTAAAAAGTCCTCGGTGACGACACAGCGGCTTTTGGGGCTACGCGGCCGAGCACGTATATGCTCTTGCATTGCAATCGTGTAGGAGCAGGAAACCCGTCGTGAGTTTTCGTACACATTTGGACAGTGAATCGTTCTTCTGACAACAAGCACCCGCCACAGCCGTCCGAAACTACGTGAATATTTACATAATATATACTTGAGTGCTCTCCGGTAAGCTGCCGCTGTCATTCGTCCAGTCTCGCCTTTCTTTACCATCTATGGAATCCATAGCCGCGCAATCCCAGCTCCTTGGCACATTCTTCCGGCAGCAAGTCTTCGACCATGTGACCCGCTGGCAGTATTTCTTCCCAATATCTGATTATACCCATTCTAGGACAGGCACGCCCATCAAATCCATCTTGACAATGCCCCACGTGATGCGGCGGTAACGCGGCGCGACAGAGTATATAGGTCAAAGGGGCCTGCGTCTGGAATTCCTCGCGGCACGTATCAAGATGCTGTTTACGCCTGTCCTTGCCCTGACCTCCCTGGTCGTTGCTTCGCTCGCCGTCGACCAAGGTGTGCATAGCAGTGTTCGGGAAGGGTTGTATACTCAGGTGGAATAGCTGTCTACGATGACCTGGTGCACTACTTCAAGTATGCCACCTCGACCTACGCGACTGCATGCGCGCGTCCCAACGGAAATACGCTTGTCGCAACTGTGAGTCCCGGTCGCATGCATGGTGTCAATTGCACGTTGACCGCTTGTGCAGTTCTCTGACAAGCACACGGGCGCGCACGGGTTTATCGCCCGCGACGACACGAAACAGGAGTTTGTCGTCGCATTCCGTGGAAGGTACACGCCGCTCTCCCGCCGTCGCCGGCGTTCCTGACACATGTTGGTGTGCCTGCCGTTCCGCAGCACGAGCCTGCAGGACGTAAAACTGTTCAATGAAACTGAATTGGTCGATTACCCTGGAGTGGGAGGCCTCCAGCGTATGCCCGACTGCGCTCTTCCGTTGCTCGGCTGAGCAACCCTCTCTAGCGCCACGCGTGCACAAGGGCTTTATCAGCGCATACAACAGCGTCAAGCCTGCCATCGTAAACACCCTGACGGCCGCTCTTGTCGGATCTCACGCGCACTATGCGCTCGTTGCGGTTGGGCACGACATTGGTGGCGCGCTAGCCGTTCTGGCTGGTGTAACGCTGCGCACTACGTTCATTGACAAGTAAGCGCTACATACACACGGCTCATTCACGAACGATGGTGCCTGAGGGCATTTTCAGCCGCTCTCAGGTGTACACATACGGCCAGCCGCGCACTGGCGATCTCCTCTTTGCGTTCTTCATTGACGAATTGATGGGTTTCTCGGTACATCGCGGTGAGTTCATTTGCTCATCCTTTGTTCGAATGTCTGACGTCCCTGTAGCCGTCAACAAGAAGGACGGGTAAGTCCCACATTCTCGCCCGATTTCGAATTTAATGTCTCGGACAGCGTCCCGAAAATAATTCCTCTGGACATTGAGAATGGCTACGTGCACCATCGTTCGTCCTCTTTGTACGCACCATCGTCAACAGGAAGCTGATCACGCACTACAGCGGCGGAATACTGGACGAGCGCGGATCCACCGAGTGCCGCGACGACTGTCGGATGCCAGGAGTTCGGATCCGCTGTCGTTGGTGAGGACGAGACGTGCTCGCTCTCTGTCAACACGCACCTGCCGAACGCCGACCACTATGTTGTGCGTAATGTTTGTGGAAATTTCCACTCTTTGGCGCTCAATTTTCCTGTCGCAGTACTACGGGATCCCGGTCACGCAGTCGTTCTGCTCTTAGCTTTATTAGTGGGCCCACCTGCGCAGAATGGGGTGATGTAACTGAAGCGTTCTATGGACTACTGGACAATGAATTCGTTTTCATCAGGTATGGATGTCGAAGGCAGATATATTCGACAAGGCAACACGCCGGCACACGCGGTGGCTAAATAGGCAAACTAGGACTTGAGCGCACACAGTCTCTCGCTCACGGGCAGACCATCTGTCCTTTAATGTGTAGTGCATTCGACGTGGGAATGCATGCTTACGAGACGTGAGCGCTAGGTTCAAAACTTCAGGGCCCTACAAGTGGGGCTGGTAGCCATATGGTCTGCGCTCGGCGCGTTCAGGCCGCAAATCAAAGCAGCGGAATGTCGCCAATCGGGGAGATGTCAATGAGCTATCTCATCTGGCACTGGGCCCACACTTCTACCGTGGAATAGAGGGCCGAACAATGCATCACATAGAAGATTATGTTGATATTTCCCCGGTTTTCATAGGCTTGAGATATTTACGTCGGATCCGGGTAGGATGGAGACCTTGACGCTTCACCCTTGTCCTCAAGCAGATGGGCGGGAATACCATCAATGGTATTTTTACCAGATTGAGACCTCAAATATGTGTGATTGAAGCATGTGTACGTTTTTGTTCCGACGCAGCATCAAATCTGACTCCGAAACGCGCTTTTTTCTTTTTCGGAGTTTTTACCGCGCAGCCAGCGTGACTGCTCTTGCTCTGGCGCCTGGAACATATCACACCTCAATGGAAAGGTACGTGTCGTATGCTCCGTATCATCCATTTTTGAATTCCGAACACTGCGTGGCAGCGTCGGGCTTGAATTCCCGATTGTGCGTTTGCACCGCGACGCGCTTTCGCTGGTTTTCAGCGCGGCGTGGGAGGAAACGGTTACTAGGGATCAAAGATCAGCACTCACTGTTCCACTGACTCTGTCACACGTCTGTCGGCAGTGGCGAGCTGTTGCACTGACGCAACCGCGCTTGTGGACCGAATTCTTCTGGAAGCCAGGCGACAGCGTCGAAGCCGCGCTCGCCGTGCTGGAGCGTTCGCGTGCTGCACCGCTACGCATGCATATTGCCTTGGGCAAGCTGATCGGAACATCTGAAACTGACGATATCGTCACCCTCGACATGCTTGCGGAAGGGCACAACGTCCTTGAAGCTGCCAAGGCCCATTTCCATCGCGTCGCAAATCTCAAACTCTCTTTCGGCTTGGAGAGCCTGCACAGCACCGCGCTTGCGCCGCTTTTTGACTCAGAAAGTCCCCAGTGCAACATGCCACGGCTTCGCTTCATCAACGTCGAGTTTACGGACCCTCGCCCTCTGCCACTGGACTTGGCCCCTCGTCTCAACATCGCGAGTCCGCCTCTGATCTCAATTTCTCTAAACGGAGTACACATGGTGGACGTGCGCCGTCTCGTGGGGCGGGCGACGACGCACATCGAGTTTAGCTGCCTCAATCTGGCTCTGGCTGATTTGTGCAGCATTCTGGACCTCGCTCCCAACTTAAGACTTCTGCACATATTCTTTTGCAGAGTCTTCCAAGACCCACAGGGCCCGCTATTCGAAGCACCGCGCATATCCAGCAGCCTGGACTCGGTCAACATCCTCTCGCCGCAGCGGGAAACCTTGCGTCTTCTGCGAATGCTAATACCCGCTGAAGCTCTCTTGCATGTGCGCGAGGTCGGCGTGCTATCATTTCGCGCCGAAACGCCCCTCGACGCAGCTTTGGAGTTCCTGCACATCGATAAGCTCTGCACGCGAGTCAGTATTGTTTCGATAGAAGTGTCGCGCCACGGGCTGCAGTTTACAACTGACACGGGGATGGAGCGCAACCTCTCTGGCGATATGCCCTCTCTGGACTTTCTGCGCGAGCTCTTTACATCGCCGTCAGGGACCGAATCCACTGCGGGCTCTGGGGTGGTGTCTGCATTGCGCGAGCTCAGCGTCGGTATCGATTTCTGGGCCGACCTGATGCGTCTTTTCGAGGCCGCTGGTGCATGTCTGCCGGCGCTGGAGGAGGTCAGATTGTCCATCAGCCAGGATGACTTTCTCGATCATGGAGGGGCTGAATCGGATTTCTACAATGGGGCGCGGATCGCTGCGCCGCAGCTACAGTCCATCGAGGTGTGCCTGTACGGTCGCGTGCCGCCGACGCTGCCCTTGGTTCAACGCTACATCCATGCGCTGTGGAGCTTCCTCCCGCCTCAAGACGGCGAGATGAGCGTCATGTACTATGACAGGTCTCATGACGAAAACCTCTTACCCACCTTTTTCGACATTTACGAAACCGAGATGGAACGCCTTCGCATTGCTGTAGAACGACGATAGACTTCTCTATTCTAATCCAGCGGGACGGGACTCAGCGGAGCGTTCGCGCCATAGCATGGCTGGATATATCGAACTTGGATTAACCTTTGCCAACAAGTAACAAATACCTGCCAAATGAAACTTCCCCCCTCTCCATTAGCTTATTTCGACATCAGCTTAAATCCAAACCCCGCATGCCTTCCCGCAGGGCAGACTTTAGGCCTGGTATCAGTAGAGGATACCAACACCACACGGGGGAATGCGACAACAAATCACACAGACAGCTAGGCGGCCGACTAGCGGCCGACGTCGAGGTGCGCGAGGTTCGGACTCCAGCGATGCGCCGCTCGGCATCGTGTCCAATTCCTGCTGAGGAACCCCGTTCGCGGCGACGACGCAAGTCTGCGAGGGGCGTATCTCAATCGATGGGCGCCAGGCTGGCTGGAGAAGGAATAAACCGGTGTGGGACCTTCCCGCGCGCAAATCGTCCGGGCTGGCAGTAGAGCGTGGCACTTTAGACCCCAAGCTTAAGATCAATGTATACTAAGACCTCCGCACAACATCATCCGCGATTCGCAAGAGCAAGCTGTAATCGGCGTCCATCCTGAGTAAGCCGTCGTAGATGGAGACGGTCCTCAGCTTGCGGTCCACCCCCCGCAGCAGCTGCTGCGTGATGTAGAAAATCATCGTTTCCGGGTACGGCGTGGGCGGGTGCTCGATCTCGCTCCGAAATTCGACGGTCTCGAGCGCCGGGAATGCCGGGACGCCCGCAGGCAGCAGCCGCCCCGCAGCGGCGGCGTACACGGGCATCTCGACAACGAGCGCGCTGACCAGCGCCGCGACGCGCGGCGAGACGCGCGGGAGGAGCGGGAGGCCGACGGTGGCGTCCGGCGCGTGCAGCCGCGCGGGGTGCGCGTCCCACGCGGCGGTCAGCGCGGGATCGAGGTGACACGCGAACGGGAGCTCGAGCGCGCGGGTGCGCGCGCCGTCGCCGAGCGCAAACACCAGGCGCTCGCCTTCGTCCTCGCCCGTATCATCCGCGTACTGGCCCGGGCGCCGGCGCGTAAGTCGGAACAATGCCGGGCGCGCTACAGCAGCCAGCACGCAGAATCCGTCGTACTTGCACGGTCGGGCATAGCTGAACGTCAGCGCGCGGTACGGCGCGTCGAGCAGGCGCACGGCGTGCGGGTGCGTCCGCTCCGTGATGCGCATCACGCCCACGCGGGGCACGCGCGCGCAGGCGGCTTTGAGCGCGTCAAGATCCTGCGGGACGTTGCTGCCGCTCGTACGGCGATTGCGATGTGGGAAGCGGAGCAGCAGCGTCCGCAGGTTGGGTGTTTGCTGCAGATACGCCAGCACGTCGTTGGCGGCGGAGTCGTAATACGGGAGGCGCAGGAAGGTCAGTGACTCTGAGAGCTGCGGGAGGGCGCCGACGCCGGCGGTCATGGCCATCCGCCGCAAGGACGGCAGGCGGAGGCGCTGCGTGCTGTTGAAACCGGGAACAAGAGGAAAGCCGCCGTCCAGATCATCCTGTGGCGACTCCACGACCAGGGAATCCAGCATGGGCAGTTCGTCGAAGAACCGAAAAAAGACGAGGGGGATCATGGATGCCGCCGAATGGAACTGTATAGCTGCGATGCGGTGCGAGTGAGGCGCCATGGACTGCGCCAGGCTCTCAATGACGTTAATGTCGGTATATTTTACAGAGATAGTGACCTGCAGGGTCAAGGGCAGCGAGTGACTCCGGGGTAGAAGCGCAACTACCTCGCGGAGGTTGCTAGTACCGGTGCTGGGCGTTTTGGAACAGGCGCGGCACTCGCACTGTGTGGAGTGGATGGAGGACCGGAACGTGAGCGAACACCAGAGTCGTGGGCAAGATATAGCCACAGAACGCCATAGTTGGCAGACACGCGAAACAGACAGCACGCTTTCCATCGGCAGAAATTCCCAGATAGTGCACCACAATTCGTTCGGCAGAATCGGCAGGCAATGCAGACGCGAGTAGTTCGGGTTAGAGACTGAGGCCATTGCACCACTAAAGCCTCTCGGGATAGCCTCTGCGAGAGCTGAGGTAGTCGTAAGGAGCCGAGCACGATAAGCTCCGGATCAGCGGAGTTTGCACGCTGCACAGCATCGCCCTCCGGCAGACCGTCCGGCACGACGAGACGGACGCGTTCCTGCCAGAGCGACACCCGAGGTGTGCACAAACTCGCTCGTCATCGCAATCCTATGAAATATTGAGGGGAACCCTGCACGTAGGATACTCGTTCCATTATTTGGTATGGAGCGCAGTCGACGCCTTTCGTGCCACCCGTATCGTGTCAATGAAAAGGAACAAAGGCCGATGGGCACTTCGCTTTGCCACAACCAACATACATAATCCACTATAAGAAGCGCACTCAGTGCTGAGGCGGACTTCCTATCCTCAACTCCCGTCGACGTCACCCTCAACGATGCAGCTCAGCAAGCTCCTCACATACTTTGCCGCCCTCTTTTCTGGGACCACGTACTCCGGGTTCAGCACCAACTGCGTGAACACACATCTCTCCGTCCGCGGCAGCCAAGCCTTCCTCGGTGCGACGTGCATCAACGAGGCGCGATTCCACGAGGGGAACCATTTTTTGGACTTGAACAAGTGCTTGGTCAACAAGAATGGCGTGCTGGGGTGCGGGGCCAAGTACGTGCCGTATATTTCTGATAGTCTGGCGGCGGCGTTCTTACGGACATATCTACTGCAGGGGAAACGCGATGCAGAGCTGCCGGAACTGCACGCTGGCTGGCGCGGTCCTCCAGTGCGGCTGCACGCACACGGCCCACGGCACGTCGGCAATAACGGTGCTCGACCTTAGTACGTTGCCGCTCTCTGTTCAGCCCGACGCCCATGAGCTGACGCGAGAGCAGATACCTGCATCGGCAGCAAAGGCGGGCGGATGGTCTGCCGCGGCTTGTGACATGAGCCTCGGGCTGAGAGTAGCGCTTGAGCTCTGAGTAGAAGAATTTCTGGTTGGATATATTCAATATGCAATGTGTGAATGCTTACTAGTTGGAACGGTGTGCGATAGACGCCAGCGCGCATCGTCCCCGCCCGAACGTGACTCAGTCCATCGTCTTCATGATGCGCGAGCTCGCCCGGATTGCGCGAGGGACATGCTGCAGTACCGTATCAATATCGAAGGTTGAGGACGCAGGGGATCTGCCATCGAAGATGCGGTATGGTAGCTGAGGCAAGTGGCTGGCTGGTTTTTATGAGGCAACGCACGTAGCACGGGGGACACCCGGGATGTCTGCAGGCATATGGCAGGTCTATTGCTGATATGGTACTCCTGCCATGGATCGCCACGTCTCTTCGCGGAAAAGCTCGCCAAACCGATGCAGATGACTGTTTCCCTCCCCGTGATGGTCAGCTATCGTGAACCCATCATCGCCCAGCGACGTGGCCCTAATGCAGACCATGCAGGCGATGAAATGGCGGACAAGGTCCGCGCTAGGCATTTCGCTGCCGTGTAGACACACTTCAACAAGAGTCAAGCTGGGCGCGAGGACGGGTGGTCCGTCGTGCACCGCGTCGTTGTCTCTTTCGAATGAGGACTGGGATACCCAGAGTGTGATCTTTTCAAGTTGCGGAAGGCTCGGTTCGTCTCCCGCGCCAGCGACCAAGATGATCAGATCCATGAAGAGCTCTAAGGCGATGGAGAGCTCGCGAAGCGTCGTCGAAATAGCGCCGGTGGAGAAGAGGTCGCCCAAATCGTCCAGCGAGACCGAGTCGCAGTTCATGATGCGCTCCTGGCCTGCTGTCGTGGCGACTGCGAGTTGATATTCGGTGACATTCAGGTACTTGATGTCGACGAGGTCCGCAATGCGGAGGAAATCGTATGCGACATCTGCAGGGATATCCATGAAGACGGTGTTTATGAAAACCTCCTGTATCGGGGCGATGGGTACCAGTGACTTGAGAAGGAGAAAATCTGCCAGCTGCAAGCCAAAGACATGGAATATTGCAAACCGTGGGGTCACCGCAATTCCGGTCTGCGCTCCCACCTGATCGTCATCTATGTTGCAAAAGTAGACATTGAGTTCGTGCAGGTTGGGCGAGAGCTCGAGGACGCGTCGGAGGACACTAGCACTGAGCGACAGACCCCGCAGGTGTAGCATCGTCGTCGTCGCACCAAAAAGCTGGGGCCAAGAGAGCGGGGTGATTCTGACCAGGGAAATCGAGCACAGGGGAGGACATTCGATGCTAAGGTGGGGGATATCCGTTGCTCCACACGCCTCAATACTGAGGTTGCGAAGACGAGACATCGCACAGGGATTATCTGAGAACAGCACCGATAGAACGCCAGCACGCACGTTCACCGTCGAGAACGTCAAGGTCAAGTCTGTCGTCCGCCAAAAATGAGCTGCGGCGGCCGCAAACACAACGTGCCCCTCGGAAATCAGCGCGCCAGGCGTCCTGGGGTTATTCTTGGGTTCGAGACTGATTTTCATGGTCAGCAGCGCAGACCGCGAGCGCTCCAGAATCGTCAGTGCAGCCTCGACGTTATTCCCCGGCTCCCAGAAGAACGCCGTCCACAGCCGCGGCTGCGCCAAGGCCAGCGCGCGCCAGCTCCGACAGACGTGCGTCAACGTGAGAAGGGGCCGGAGCGCTGTCCGCTGATTGTACGACGGTGTTTGCTCTCGCACGGCGCTGAACACCATAGCAAGGGCATCGCTGTTCAAACGCGAGATAGCACTGTCTGACTGAGGCCTAGGATTATGGGCGCATCAGCTTAGAGAGCTTTCCTAATGCGCTTGGTGCTCACATTAATCTCGCGGCGTGGATGCGTCGCCTCTCGGTAGCAAAAAGCGGGATGGCGGAGCTTGATTTAACCATGACGGAACAACAGGCACTCAGCACATGTAGTACCTACAAACGTGAGCGTACCTATGCATTAGAAGAAACCCTTTCAAAAGCGCCGTAAAATGGACGGGAGAGCAATGCAATCCGCGACCAGACTCAAATCCGATGCCGCAAGAAGACGAAAAACAGAACGAGGATGGCAAGGATTCAGGCTGCGAGTGGGATGTGACGTTGTGTGGCGTTCTGAATGAATTTCTACTGTAATGAGACGCCAAAAACCTGAACTGATTTTTGGCTTACATTGTCCGAGCCATCCCACGCGGATTCAGCGAGGTCGTCGCCAGTTGCCGTTCTCAGCAGCACATTGGGCTTACATAATCTTGGGGCGAGAAGCAAAGAAAGGCGTTTTTTGACCAATAGGCTGCAAGAATGGATACCCGTTCAACGTTCAACCCTTTGCCACATCTTGAACAGGCCCCCAGCATAAAATTGGCACTCCTGCTCACTGGTAGGCGTTCGACACAGTAGACTTCACCACCCCCCCACTAGCGGAAAATACCTCACGCAAAGGAGAGATAGTGCCAAAAGTCGAGGACGCGCCGGGAGGCCGGCGATGGGCGTTTCTAGACTGGGGTGCGAGAACTGCAGTGGGACTCTCATCCGCACCTGAATTCAGCCAGCGCCGCGGCGGCCCCGGGAGAACTTGAAGCGCAGATACACTGGCAGGCCTAGGACGCGCCGCCGGGTGATCTCCATGCCAGACCCGGGACTTGGAGAACATCTCGTGCTGCTGCTGTGTCGAGGCGAGAGCGAGAGAAGGCCACTTCGTTGATACAGTATGCGTGTAACGGCGGCAGTGCAGCCGGTCTTGCGGTGAGACGTTGTGAAAATTGTTGTGCAGGCTACTTCTAGTCCCTTCCCACTGCCACCCTGAGGAGATCCCGGCGTGCCGGTGCGGGCTGGCGGGCAGTCTCACGCGGGACGTCGATGGGCGAGTGAAGACGCGGACGGCTGCTGGGCTCACGCACAGCGGAGGCCGCAGGCCTCAGAGAGCCAGCCTCGTCCGAGTCGAAGCACGCTCGGGTACTCCCTCCGACTCTGCGCGCTGTCTGCACCCCTGTGAGACTCGGGGGAGCGAATGGGAATTACAACACGCAATGCAGCACATTGGCCGGAAGGGTGCGCACTGGCAGCTCTGCGATTATATGCCGAGGAGCGCGTAGGTACATAAGTATCATTATTATGTCCAGTGACTGGAGGCGCCCGGACCTGCATCGCACCTGCACAAAGCCCGACGCGCGTGACGACGAAGCTCGGGTTGCGACGCGAGCTGGGATTGACGTTTAAAGTACCGTTGGGGCTGCGAATGCGGTGCGCGGAGCAGCACTGTCAGTAGGTCCAGGTGTAGACAGCGCGTCTGCAAAGGCATCACGAGGATCGAGGCGGCGAATTCAAAGCTGAGAATCCGAGCACGCGGTATGAATGGGGTTGAGGGTCGCATGATCAGCGCTTCGGAGTCGCAAGTCAGACTACAGTGCGGCGCCGAGAACGCGTCGACCGGGTTGCGACGGCAACGGCGACGCAGTGGAGTCGCGGAGGATTAACGTTTACAGTTGGAGCCGCGAATGCCAGGCAGTGCGTGGAGTAGCACAGCTACTAGTACTCAGGTTCAGCGAGCGCAAAAGCATTAACTTATCAGGAGCTGGGGATTCGGGGCCGAGAGCTGAGAATCCGAGCGCACACGGTCTGAGGGTTGCCTCGAGCTCGCGATCGGAGTCACACTGAGATCAGATTCACACCGAGCCTGAGGCTGACCAGGTGAACGCGGCGAATAAAGACCAATCTCGGGTTGCGACGGCAACCGGGTGCGCCATGGTCGCGAATGTGGGGTCGACGTTGGCGCAGCAAGCAGGACGACGGTCTAGACTCGCTATCGGCGGGTGCAGAGGACCAGCAGCGTTCGAGAGCCGAGACTGCGTCGCGCGTGGCAAAATGGAAACTGAGAATCCGGGATGGCCGTGGGTTGAGGGCTTTTCTGACTGGAATGAACACAGGCTGCAATTTCAATTGCCTATCGTCGTACATCAAGCTTTGTTTCTGTTTGCGCGGATTGATGGATCAGAGCGCGACGTTCATTTCGCGCGGCGGCGGCCAGTCAGAAACGCGCACGTGCAGAGTCAGCAGACGGTGACACGCTTGAGCTTGAAACACGGCAAGCCCAGCCTGGGGGTTCGGCAGGCAGAATTCGGTGGGCGGTGTGAACACGAGGCGTGTGTCGGGACTAGAACGAAAGCTGAGCCGATGGGAGCTGAGGGCAGTATAGGTGCGGGTTGCTCGGCCGAGGTGTGGGATAATTCGAGGATCCGAGCGCGATACAGTGCTGGAGAACGGGCGATGGCGGGCGGGCGGGAGGAGCTCATCGGGGTTCGGTGTTCGGGACTCGGGAGGCGGGGCCGTGATTGGGCAGCGGCGCGTGTGTGGCAGTGCCATGACGTGGCTGAAGACCGCGGACTCATATACCCAATCTCTCCCTCTCCTCCTCCCAGCTTCCCTCACTCTTTACTCACCGACCCCGACGATGGCGACGCGGCCGCAAGGCATCACTCTGCCGGCGCTCGCGGCGCCGCAGCCGCAGCCGACGTTCCTGGGCACGCCGTTCGCGTCGAGCAGCACGGTGAACCCGTTCGAGTACCCGTTCGCGCGCGCGCCGCCGAGCCCGCAGCTGCAGCAGCAGCGCACGAGCCCGCCACAGACGCACAGCACGAGCCCCGTGCACCCCAAGCTGCAGCGCCAGAGCCCGCCCGTGCCCGTCCCGCCCCGGCTCTCCGGCGCCAAGTCCGCCGCCGCGAACGAGGACGACCGCAAACGCCTCGCATAGCCCTCCTCGTCGTCGTCGTCGGAATCGCACTCTGTACTACTCTGATCTGTGCGTCGGCCACTCTAGAATACCCTCCGTGTTTGCTGATATCCTACCCGCATATCTATCTAGACTCGCTGTCGTCATCGTTTCCCGCCCGTATCCGCGGCTGGCCCATCCCAAGCGCCCGGCCTCAGCGTCATACACGACACGCTCTTCTGCCGGCCCCTCCGTCCTGACTCTTCCAATCAAAGTGTATCCATGATGTACGAGCCTTTTCCGGTCAAAACCTCTGCACGACACTCTACCCCGTACCGCTACTCTATACCCCGCCCGCATACCTACCTACCTCGTATTACCTATTAACCGTTACTGCACGCTTGCAATGACGCATTGTTGCCTTTGCGTCGTCCGGCCCGACGCCGTTTATTGACACTTCCCACTCTCTCGCGCAAGTGCTCGTGAGGATCGTCGAAGATCGTCGGAACGTGGGGCGCCACCGCGAGGATCATACGCGTATGAATCTCAGGCCTTTCCTAAAGCGTGCTTTCGGATATTCCGCTGCTAAAGTGCGCTGATGGATACAGTAGTACAGTCGAAGCCCTCATAAGCCATAGCCCTCTTCGTCCATAACCCATAGCCGGCCAGAGCGTTTGGCCACCTCAGGAATCGCAATTTACATACAAATACCCGCCCTCTTAGGCCATGATTCACATAACCCATAGGTTTTCGGGGGTCCCAGATGCCATGGCTTATAAGGGCTTCGACTGTAGGACCTGAGAAGGACCCTCATCCGCCGCTCGAAATCCGCGTGTGCTGTTCGGCTTCAAATGCTTGGATTCTCAGCTTCGACTGCCACGTTCGACCCATGCGTCGCTCTCGAATAATCCTCAGGTTGTTCCTCTGCAACCGTACTGCACACGACCCTCCACCCCCACCCCGACCTGCTCAGGTCTTCTCGACAGACCAGAGACCAGCGCGATGGTCTCCTTGAAGTAGCTGGCAGCTCCTGACAGTGCGTCCTTGAAAAGTGGAACCGGCGAGCGGGCGGACGCGCTGTGATAGTACCAGGGAGATAGACTCTAGCAGGCGCAGCTGCTGTTACATATTGCTGAGTCCTGACTACGCTGCGCGCACCATTTTGCTGTCGCACGCGTTAAATTCTCAGCCTGCTTGAACCTGCCTCAGCCCGGTGCACGTCGTTGGATCTCGATCACCTATTATACTGATCTCAGCTATAGTAGTACCTTCACATTGATATTCAGAAAGACTCGACCATTGGTGAGAGCTACTGTATGTTTCCATACGGACGGTGCCTATAGATGATGCCAGGGATGATTGTGCCGGCCACAGTGATCATCCAGCAGGGCGTCTTCGACTGGTGGGCGAACGGAGCGACGCACCCAGACTCGAGCGTGACGAGGATGATGCGACATGGCGCTGAGGAGGACACGCAGGATTTTTCGCGTCAAGAAGGCAGTCGTGCCGCGTGCGAAGTCTTCTGAGGGACGATGAAAATAGACGAACCTCTGTGCATGCAGGTCTTGCACGTTACAGAGCTCGGGACGTTTTCGTAAGCAGTCCCTTCGTGGAAACTAAAATGGGAGCGGGGCAGAGGTCGAGGGAAGGGACGCGACTCCGCCGCGTCTTTCCCTAAGCCTTGCGCCGCACGGACCGTTGCATAACCGCGCCCCTCCACCCCCGCCTCCTGCAGATACTGCGTCCTGCAACAGCGCTCACTCTCGTTTCAACCTTTTTTTCCTTTTCGCTCCGAGTCGACTTCGCGGCCGCTCGACTACTCTCGATGCAATGGGCTTGCTCGCCCCTCCACTCCTGTCCCGCCGCAGCGTTTCCACGTCTGGTGTAGTTGTGCCCTGCGCAGATTTTGTGCACTGTCGAGCGCGTAAGCTATGTTGAACTCGTTTTTTCAGCTGGCGTTCGGACGTCTGTAAGTACAGTGGCGCAGGCTCTGACTATGCTGCGCGCCGCCGCTTGCTTGCGCGTCCAACATCTGCTGTGCTGTGACCACTCCTGAACCTGCTTCCCGCTTTCCGCTTCGTGCTCTACGGCGTAATGCAACAGATTGCGCTGTCTCTGTCGGTCGCTGTTCCTGCTGCTCCCACGCCCGCTGCTAGTGACCACTGCACATTGCAGCCCCCGGTATTCCAGATCTCACGATCCGCCAGCGCTCACTAGCACTCGCGCGCGCAAAATCTGTTGATTGGAATGCGCCAGACGCCAGACTGCTGCTCCCCATCGTCACTTGACACAGCCCTTCCCGTGCCACGCCGCACTGCAGCCTTGCTCCCAGTCGGCGCCCCCCGCCCCCGCACGCCTCGACATCTCACGTGCCTCCCCAATGCGGGTGCTGCATAGTCAGCGGCGCGACATTCGAGTTCTACTGTTCTTCTGGACCTGATACGAGTACATACGACTGTGACGGACGGTACACCTCCTGGCCGCTTCGTTCTCCGTCGTCTCATCTCACGCTCTAGGAGGGGCAACGCAAAGTCGTGGAAATCTATGTATTACTGGGAACTGTGCAATGTGCATTCTGTACGACTTCAGACTTCGGCTAGGCCACTCGTTCTCTCTCACAAACGACCGAACACCAAATTCCCACCTATCCCACCGGGACCGGCGCCCACCGTGACGCGACCGTAGCCATACTCAGACTGGAGGCAGACCAGCAACCCGCCGTCGTTCCCCACACAGTTGTCTGCGGCGATACAGTATGCGCATCAGTCACGTCAACTTCAATGGTGAACGTACCGAGGTCGACCGACGCGGCGTGCGTGCTGCCGTCGAGGCGCGCACAGCTGCACGTGAGGAGTGTGCTGCCCGCTGGGAGGGTGCAGTTCCTACAGCTTTGGAACGCGTTGCCGCTGCACCACCCATCAGCGCCCGTCGAGAAGACAAACTCAAAGAAGACTCGGAACGCACTGGGACTGGCAGGACAGGACGCCGTCGGTGTTCGCCAGGCAGCTGTTGAGGGGGACGAGGCTGCGCAGGCTGCGGGGCTCGGTCCAGCCCCAGCTGCTCCAACTCCACGTCGGGGTGTCGCAGGTAGCGGCGACGTAGACTTCCTGGGAGTATTCGAATTCGACCATGTCGACGTCGGTGCAGGTCGTGCCGAAGCGAGAGATGCCAGCGGCGAGTGTGTTGGAGACGAGGCCCAGCAGGAAGAGGAGCTGCATTGGTGGAGATTTCTTCGAATAATCACGGTGTGAATGCCACTAGAGCGGCATGAGGATGGGCGGCCTTTATAGGCGAAATCTGTTGTGGCAAAGAATGCACGGAAGTTCCTTTCTCTGCAGGTATCGGGTGGCACACCAACGTTGCAAATGAGTCAGGCAGGCGGAGCCACCTCGGGCTGACATCTGGAAGTTATATAGTAGATGTAATGCCATCATGAGTGCAATCCCCCCACTAGACCTCCTACAATGAGCACTTGATATCTCAGGCCGGACGGGCACTTAGCACTGTGTATCACAGGTCATATTCAGTGATATCGCGGCTTGAGTCCCTTCACCGAGGCCATCAGTGCTAGCAATCGTCTATCCCTGTGCTATCTTTACGAAGCACTGTTCTATTCCCTTCATCTCCAGAGATGCAGCCATCCGTGCGATATCCCGTGAGATAGTTTAAATATTTGTTCTGGGGCAGAGTATCTTCTGAGCTACACAGTGATATCGTCCTATCTCTGGTGCTACGATGCTTTCGTACAAATTGCACCAAGTCTCACACCTCTGTTATAGTCGCGAGTTCCTGTGAGGACTCATCAAATCCCCCCCATATGGAGCTGCCCCCGACCCCTTCTCTATCATCGAGCACGCCGCACACGCCCGACTCCACACCCGACTCACGCGCACCCAAGCGCTCTCGCAGTCCCTCAGTGGCCTCAACAGTGCTCGACGGCTCGATGTCCACGAAGCGCTCTCGCAGTGCCTCTGTTTCAACTGCCGTTGACTCGGTCCACGACCCCGAAGATCCCGTGCCCGAGCGCTTTCCCTGGTTCCGCGCCGCCTTACGGTCGGGGAGAACGTACGAAGGCCCAGCGTTCTCAAACGAGGATCTCGTCAAGTGCCGCGATTGGTACAATGACATGGTTGAAGGACGCGCGCCGGCTGCATTGCAGAAGTGGGATACGGCCCATAAGGAGCTCGACGCACTCTTCGACGAGCTCAGCGAGCTGGAACGGCGGGAGAAGAAACACCTGCGGCAGATCAAACGCCTCACCGCGCTCTGCAACGCGCTTGAGGCTCAGCTCGCGGCGTTGCAGAAGTCCCCTTAGACTACGTATGCACTGTGTTCCTTGAATGTCAGATGTCAGGCCGTTGCTGCAGCCATAACCCTCGGTCTCCGTTTCACACCGCTTGCACTCAACACCACTTAGTAAGAGACTCAGCGATTCAGGTTCACTTGTTCATTCAAAGTAAGATCCCATCGTTCATTTGAGTCTTTCTGTCGTAAGCTCCTATTTGCACAGCAATATTGTCTGGTAAGTAACAACGGGCTAAGACCCTGCATTCCCGGTCCACGGGCCCATCAGTGCCTCCTCCCAACCAGTCTCCGGCATCGCGAAGTCCCCGAGGTTGCCCTGTGCACCAAACCCAGCGTGTGCGGCCGCCTGATAGAGTGCCGACGCATCAGGCACACTCTGAACACCATACCCGCCGTATTGTTGCGGCTGTTGCGGCGCCGGCGGCGGGACGCTAGGTCCGGGGGCTGCTCCTGCACCATACGCGTAGCCTTGCGCTGGCGCATGCTGCTGGTCGACGTTGCCGTATGTGTACGGCTGCTGCGGCGGGTGCTGCGGCGGCGCGGGCGCCTGCTGCAGCTGCTGCCGCTGCTGCTGCTGCTGCAGTACCGGCTGCTGCTGCGCTAGTGGCGGCGCGGGTGGCGGCAGTGGCGGCGCGGGTGGCGGCAGTGGCAGCGCGGGTGGCGGTGCGGCCTGCTGCTGCGGGTGCCAAGGCTGTTGCTGCTGCGACGGCGGTGGCGGCAGCGACTGCTGCTGCAGGTAGTTCGATGGCTGCGGGCCGACGTTGCCGTACAAATACGGCTGCGGCGGCTGGTGTTGTGAGGACTGCTGCCCAGGGACTGTGTTTGCACCGTAGGCGAACCCGCCCGACTGCGTCTGCGCCGCAGGAAGTCCAGGTAGCGATAGCAGCGCCGCGTTGTGAACCGACGGGTCGGTACCGCCGCCCGTGCTGAATCCGTAGCCCCGCTGCTGCGCCGACGACGCCTGACTCGCTTGATGCGTCGATGGACCAGGTGCAAGAGCAGTGCCCATGCCGAATGCGTAGCCCTGCTGCTGCGCGGGAGGCGGCTGCTGCGCTGGCTGCGAGGGCGGCCTCGTGACACCGTTCCGAGCGCCATATGAATATGGCCCTTGTTGTGGCGCGGCTGGCGGGCCTTGCGGTACGGGACCTGCAGAGGTGCCATAATTGCTGCCACCGTATCCGTAACTGCCCTGGTGCAGCGACACTGGCGCTGGAGTTGGCGCCGGCATTGGAGTTGGCGCCGGCGCCGCAGGCTGTTGGTACTCCATGACTGAGAATGGAGAGGCATCCCGCGGCAGCGGGTGTGCAGAGGGCGTAGGCATGCGCGTGCTGACTGACGCCGCGCGCGATTGAGCCTGTCTGCCTGACAGCAGAGGGCCCGCGCTGAATGACTCCTACAGTGAGGTCAGCTCCTATGCAAATAGACACCGTTGTGCCACGTACAAGGCCGTAGTGGTCATGTCCACCGCCACCCAATTGCTCTTCCTCATCGTCGACCTCGAGAACCTGCTCTAGAGCCGGCTTCTTGCGAAGACGCCAGCCGTCGTCGTCACCATCGGCCCGCTTGCGCTTGTCTTGCACGCGAGAGCTGGACGTTGTACCCATGTTGCTGCTGCGGACACTGCGCTCGCCGTCGCGGTGCATGCGGCGGTTGTCGCCAGACCCTTTCGTGCGCTTGCGCTGCCTCGCGTCATCGTCGTCGTTGCCCTGGCGCTGGCGATCCTTCTTCGTCGCAGCCTGGCCTTTGCTGCGACGCGCATTGCGCTGGAATGCGTCGCTGCCGTCGTCGTCGCTGCCGCTACGAACCCAATCGCCCACATCGCCAGCTGGCTTGCTGGGCTCGACCTCGCTCGCGCTTGAGTCGTCCGTGTTCGAAAGGATGGCCTTCGACTTTGCGGCGCGTTTTTTGCTCTTCGGCGCAGGCACCTCGTCTTCGCTCTCGGCAGAGTTGTCGGTATCAGAATCTACCGTCTGCTCCTTTGCTGCACGTTTCCCGCGCCTCTTCCGGGAAGCCTCGTGCTCGCTCGCGTTTGAGTCCTCGTCCGCCTCAGACACAGCTGCCTTGGATTTCGGTGCGCGCTTGGACTTCTTCTTGGTCTTCACGGGTTCGGATGCCTTGGTCTTCTTGGTGCCGTACACAGGGATGCGCTTTGCGAGAGCCTCCCCGCGAGCCGCGCGCGCAGCAGCGGCATGCTCCCGGATCGTCGCCAGCCTCTGCTTCGTCTCGCGAGGGGCTTTCTTCTCCTGCTCCTCGAGAACCTCCGCGACAGTTAAGAGGACATCACGGTCCGTGTTCAGCCAGAGCGGCGTGTCGAGCCAGAGTTCGAAGTCGCCCTCGAGTTCGCTGAGCTCGTAGGAAATAGCGACTACAATTTTTGTTGAGTTCCACAGCAAAGCTCCAACAGATACATTGTACGCATACGCACGTTTACTCAGCGGCACGGCCTTTGGACGTTTCACGTCCGGATCCTTGCGTTGGAGGCTGTCGAAAAATACATAGGCTGCGCGGGCCATACGTGTGGACCAGACGAGACTCCTGCCCTGGTCGATAATGTCGAGCTGGGGCGGCCAGTCCTCGATGCAGACCTTCTGCTTCAAGCACTGGAGGGGCGCGTTGACCCAGTCGACGTCTGAACCGTGTGTTTTCAATTCGGCACCTATCCGTGCGGCCTCGCGTCAGTCGCCGCAACAGATGTGTAGCGTGCGAGTACATACGTTGCCAGGCTGAAACAAGTGGCGGGATGAGCTTGCGCACGACCCTCTGGTCGATTCGCTTGACGTTGTCATCCGTCGGTCGCGGGGCTTGGGTCGCTTCGTCTGCGGTTCCGGTTGCTCTGCCAGAAAGAACGGTTGTCAGGGTGCTGGCACGCGCAAGGACACGCAATGCTCACATTGCCCACGCGCTGACGTATCCCAAGACCTTGCTCAGCTCAGAGTGGTTCTCGGTGACGATCTTGTTGAGATCAACACCGCAGGCCCAGAAACAGTTCGCCGCTTGTCCTTTCAGGTCTCCCGGCACAGCGCATACAATGCCGCCGAACGTAACGATGTTGTACAGCATGCGGTACCGCTCGCACTGTCGCGATTACAGCGTGAGACTCGCTCTCACGCCCATGCAGCAAAAGTACTCACGGTCTCCAACAGCTGCACCTTGAGCTTCAACATCGCTTGGTACACCTCGCCGCGGCCGACGACCTCTTTCGCGACCTCTTTGTCGTAAAGCGCCGTCCATTTGATCAGCTGGGCGCGCAGTTCTTCGCGACGGTCTTGATCCATGGGTCCGACTTCGTCGCGATAGGCTTTGACGAAGCGTCGCACGTACGCAGAAAAAGACTCTTGTTATGAGAATTGCATCAGCTATCAGATGGTGTTATGGATACATCCACATACCTCCTTCCAGGGGCCGGTTACGCGCACACCAGCGCCGCACAAACATGTTGTAAAGGTTCGCGCCCCGTCCCAATATGTTGGAGAGCCCGGTCATGGCCCAGATGACACGCTCAGGCTTCCTGAGCTCGACCGCCAGCTCGCGCACCTGAGCCTTGAAGGCCTCGACCACGTCCTCGACGCGCTGGCGGTCCTTCTTGCTGACCCGGCCCGGTTTGGACTTGACGCGTTGCCCTTTGCCTGCTGCTGCGCCGTCTGCAGGAACAGTGCTCTGCGCTTCATCGCCGGCCATGCCTTGGTCGCCTTCGTCGTCGCCAGCAGGATCTTCGTCGCCGTCATCTGCGATGTCGTCACCGCCTGCAACGACCTCGTCCGCAGTGCTGGCGCCGGCTTCGCGCGCCTCGCGCTCCTGTTCGTCGGCACGCTCGCGCTCGAGCTCACTCGTGAACTGTTCTGCCAGTAGCCGGAAAGACTCTGGCAAGTCCGCGTCGTCTTCGTCCCAGCCGTTCGACAGGGCATCCTGCGGGTTGAACTTGTCCTCGTCCTTGCCGGTGTCGTCCTCAGAATCGGGTAAAAAGAGTGCTTCTCCGGCAGCTGCCTTGGCAGCGGCCGCAGACGAGGTCCCGGCGGTGCTGGACCCGGCGGCACTGGACGCGGTGGCTGCAGATGCAGTCAAGGACGCGGCGGCGCTCGTCGCGGCTGTTTTAGACGCGGTGGTGTTGGACGCGAGGGCGCTGGACGCGGGAGCTGCCTTGGAGGTGTCCGCCAACGAGGACGAGGCGGCGCTGGAGCCCGCGGCTGCAGACGAGGACGCGGCGGGTTTGGACGCGGCGGCGTTGGACGCGGCGGCGTTGGACGACGTGTAGGCGTCCGCCAACGAGGACTCGGCGGCGCTGGAGCCCGCAGCTGCAGACGAGGATGCGGCGGCATTGGACGCGGCGGGTTTGGACGCGGCGGCGGCATTGGACGACGATTTCTTCGACGATTTGACTTTGGGCGGGTCGGCGGGAGGGGGGACCTTGGTCTTCCCCACTTTCGTGGAATTCTTGCCGGCTTTTGCGCGCACGGGTGCTGGAGCTGGGTCATCGTCCGCGGCAGCTGGACGGCCAGCGGCAGACGACGCGCTGGCGTCGGTAGGCTTGGTTCTGGCGGCAGAGGAAACACCAGCGGCAGACAAAGCGCCTGCGGCAGGGGCAGACGAGGTAGACGAGCCCCCAGCATCGCCCTTGCGAGCTTTAGCCGCGCTGCCGTCACCCGCTGGTAGGGGGCCGGCGCCTTCTCCCCTGACAATCACAGGATGTGCGGGCAGGTGCGTGCTTGCGCGACGCTCAGGAGAAGCGGGCGGCGTAGACAGAGGCGACTCAATCTCCTGTGGCTCACGGGGACGTGTCCGCTTTGGTGGCGTGGTGACCGCGCCCATGTGCAATGGGTCCGGCTCCATGTCGCTGATGTCTTCATAGTACCAGTTTTTGTGTGCGAGATGATCAGGTGCGCCATTCCACGCCAGGCCGCGTCCTGAATCCTGGGAAATTATCAGCCTCACAGTCGGATTTTTCTCATAACACGACAACGTACTGTCTTGGGAGCCGATAGAGCAGAACCCTTGGTATCCTTTCCCGATTTGTTACGCTGGGAACGTCGGGGCGGCGCAGCGGCAGAATGCTGATAAAGTCGTCAGGGCTGCGTGTGCGAGAACCGACACATGAGCACTCACATCGTTTGCGGCCGAAGCTTTACCGTGCTTGCGGGTCGCTGCTGCGGCAGTTGACGACTCTCCAGGCTGAGGCATGTGGGTTGGTGCTGGGGATTGAGCGCGGGGTCGAGCACAATGGCCTGTACGGCGAGATGATTGGCGGTGAGGCGGCGAGCACGAGCGACAGTGCGAATGGTGGGGAAGTCATCCAGCACCAGAGATCTCAGTGATATATGCTCTGCAGAAGCCATTATCATCGGTGCTCGGGAGCCTGGCTGGCGGTCGCGCCATGCGTACCTGAAGGCCCGCAGAGATGATCAGTGACTTGGCCTCAGCAGCAACAATCGTATCATGGTGCTGAAGTCATTTAGCACAGTGATTCGGCCAGTATCACTGTGCTAAGTCCTTGAGGAAATCATTTAGCAATTATCCTCGGATCACGCACCACGCTGCCTTGGTCACTCACATGATCCGGATCCTCACGCAGGGTACGCGTCCTGGCTGCCTCAGTTTCTCACCAAGGTCGGCTGAGACACGGGCAGCAGGCACGGTCCCAACTGCGAGCACATTGGAACAGCGGAAAGAGAGGCACTAAACATGTGACCAAACAAACTATGCTTGAATGCTATTACGACCGGAAGATCGTCGATGCTCGACTTGTGATGCCGCTTAACATCTTATCACTGTGCTAATTGATCTTATCACTGGTGATAACTGCAGATTCCTGTTCTCACACGTGCAAACACCGGTGATCAACGGCAAGATGGATCCAGGCACCAATATCTGCAGGCCGGAACCGCACTCTAACTTCCTTACACTCCTTCCCCACCACTCTGACGTTGCTCTCATGAGCGAGCACGCCTCCCCAGTTGCACGCCCATCGTCGGCTGCCAGTTCGGACGACTCCTCGCTGCCAGAGGAAATCATAGCGTGAGCCCGTCGCGGTCTGGATCTTGCCTTTGTATGTGCGCTCATAATTGCGACTAGTCAGCTGCTGGCTGCCAGCGCGTCAGAGCCGTGGAGAACGTGCGTACCTCCACACACTTTTCGCTATGTTTGAGGATTTATGCCCAACTATGCAGCCACCCGTGGACGCTCACCGACATTGCGCGTCTGCGCCCGGAGGACCGTCCCGCGTCATCTCCGCCCCCTCTCAAGGACGTCGACCGACCGCGGACCAGTGGCTGGTCGGAGGAGCCCCTTGAAGGAACCAGCGATCGACCCGTCGACCCCGTCTGGTCCTATGACGCGAGGGACTATCCTCTCAATTGGCTCAGGGCAGACGCGATTGCAGCAAGCCAGGCCTTTCAGACAGCTGTACGTGTCATCTCTGCGTTTCGTGCGCTTTGAAGCTGATCTCACGCTCAGTACGACAGCGCTTTGCACTGGGGCGACCGTTTCAAGAGACTGGACCTGTTCTGGCACCGTGAGCACGACTATAACCTGAAAATGTACGGCCGCGGAAAACGGGGCGATATTGCTCCGTCCGAGGTGCACGACGCGCTCGACAACATCTTCGCGGCTCGCGATACGCCCCCTGCCTACACTAAGCTTGAGCTCTATGGACTGCATGCTCGTTTGGACGCCATCTGGCTGCGGCACTCGCGTTCTCCATCCAGGTTACGCGTTGCTGTTCGCGACCTCCGGAAGAAAACCGAAGCGTTCAGCCTCATGGAGAGCGTCTCGCTGGTGGAGGTCATGGCCGAGCATTGTCTGGTAGACTTCCGCGACGTTTTGATCTGGTAGGCACGCTGTGTTCTATTTGCTGCGCAATGCTGAGCTTCTACACGCAGCATCGACCCCCGGGCCACTGTTCTCTACGGGCGCACAAGGGACTCGGACGGTGTCGCGCGCAGATGGAAGTCATTTGGGTATCATGGCTCCCCCATGCTTAATCCGCCGCCCAGGTCTCCGCAGGACGACGATCGGAGCGAGATCTCAGGCTCATCGGGCGATGAGGTTGAGGACCTCCCATACCCGCTCAGTCGTGCCGAACGGGCCTATCGCATTTACCGGCACGCTGGACGTGACTATGAGCGTGTCATGAAGGAGACGCTCGACTTGCAGGCCGAGACGGCTCGACTGAAGCAGCAGCTGGCTCTCGTGCGGGCAGAGACGGAGGGCCTGCGGCAGGAGTACCACGAGGCCTGCGTTGAGCGCGACAGGCTCAAACGCACGCTCAAACACGCCGGGAGGGACTCAGAGGTCGAGTCATCGTTCTTCTATAGTCAACGCGAGCCTACATTTTAGGTCATTACATTTGTTGCCAAATGAGATTCCCGTTTGCGTATGCTCTGGATAGCCCGTTCGAATCACGCCGATACAGAAGCTCAAGCTCTCGCAGCGCGCTACGGATGCGCGCTGCGCGCAGTTCAATCTCACACAACCGGCGCCAGCGTGTTCCCTCACGCAGGCATTGGTCGCCCTCCCGACTGTGTTCCTCGCGAACAGCCGACAGAGCCAGCTCCTGAACGGCAGTTGTGACCTGATGGGCTCGGCTGAGACGCTCCTGCAGAGTTGAAAGCGGGTGCGAATTGCAGGCGAGCTTGATGGCTGCAACTGTGAATACAACCCACTGCCCCTCGTCTGTGTCTTCTGAGCGCCAGTCGTTGAGATCGTCTTCCAGGGCTAGAGCGAGTTTATCCATGTCTGTATCGTTGCCGACAGTTGTTGCTCCATTGGTGAGCTGTGACCGATATGAGTCCAGTATGGTAGACACACTGCTAATATCACACCAGGCTAACCTTCAGAGAGTTCCCCAGCAGCGTCCATGGAACTTCACCATCTTCCTGTACAGCGGAGGCTGCTGGTATTGGCGAAGGCGGTTTCGGCACTGCCGCTGCCTTGCGTGCCAGGCGATACTTCCTGACACGCTGCTGCTCACGCTCTCGATTCCTGACAACGTGAGCATTCGTTTCGTGTACAGTACACTAAAGGCTTCCTTACCTCTCATAATATGCTCTTTTGCGTGCCTTTTCATCAGGATAGATTTTGGGCCGCCCGCGAACCATGGGTGTGAGAGCAAGTCAGAAACAAGGAACCACAGAGAGCGGAGATCGAGTTCTGAATCTCTCCTCATTCCTGTCATAATTTTTGTGTTCAAATCGAATTCATTGTCGTCATATGCAGCAGTGGAACATCTAGAGACCACCAGACCCACCAGCAGTGCAGGTTAGCGCAACGCAAAGACACTGCGACCATTGTTATCCCTATTCTGTACGGACGGAATTCCAGTGTACGGACGAAATTCAAGCGTACGGACGCAAATCAGTTATCACAGTGCTGACCGTATCAACGCCCAGTATCAATGACTGTTGTATAGTGAGGACCGCAGGTGTACGTGAGGACACTGGTTTGTAGCTCTCACCAGTGTTTGAAGCTCTCTCTAACCAGTGGGAATACCGAGAGCCTCACTCCTGAGACCGTCGAGATGGGATAAGATGGCCTTATCACTGCTTCCCAAGTTTATCACCGTGATAGCACAGCGGGATTGCCCGCGTGTCAACTCCGACACTCTTCCCGTCTTTCCCCGCAACCAACCATACCCCACCTATGAGCAAGCGGTCCGCACGTCTCAGGCGCAAGAGCGCCGCTGCCGCAGCACTCGCAGATGCTGCGCTTGAGGATTCGTCTGGAATTCGCCCGTCCAACAGTACAGGACCCGACCCGCAGTTCGCTCTGGTGCCCGCGAGTGATCTTCCAAAACGACGCAGGCCTTCTCACTTCCCGCGCCTTCCAAAGGCTCTCAGAGAAGCTGCTGATGTGTATCTTGGGGTCGGTCCGAACTCGAGATTCGGGCAGCGTTCAGACTTGCCCGTCCCGTCCGACAACACCCATCTTGACCCGCTCAGCGCACTCCTCCGAGTACCAGGCAACACCGAGTGGCAAGGTCTGGGCTTGTATCAAGTGCGGAATCAGACAGCACGTGGAGACGCGTCATCCGGCGACGAGTTCGACCACAACGGAATCGCGATGGATTGGCAACCTTTGCTCTCGCGTCACCGCGCCCGCAGAGCTGCTCAACACGCTACATGGCTACATCATGTGATTCCTGGCCTCATTGAGCCACTTCTCGTATACATGCGCGAGGGTCCACGTTCCGGTCGCCCGTCGCCGTCGTCATGCGGATGCCTGGCAAGGCGTCAGCTGTCGGTGCTCCTCGCAGATTGGGACCGTGAGTGACCATTCTCGACGCCGTACATTGTCTGACGACCCTGATAGGACATTCGACTGTCATTCTCAACATCTGTGACTGCCAGCCTGCAGCCTCCCAACTTCTCCGCGCTGGTTACTTCCCTTGCGCCCCAAAGCGCCCATCGGTCGCGTTCAGTCTTCAATTATTGGAGCTGATTTCTATCCATTCACTCAATGTTGCGCCCAACTCGTCCGCATGGGCTGATACGTTACATATGTTCTGGGAACGCCGTCGTCATGTCCTCAATACCGCGGTAAGTGAACTTCTCTGAACGCCAGTGAACTCGCAGCTTATGCTGCGGAACAGGAAAGTCTTCGAAAGCGGCTGGCAAACGCACTGCAGTGGTACCAAGTCCTCATGAATCGCACGGAGGCTCACGTCAACGCTGTCATCTCAGGTTCATCGGCTTTTGCGGTGTGGGCAATCTAGCGCTGGCTGACAAAACGTACAGCAGCCGCAACGAACGGAACAGCAACCGCGACGGCCGTGCACGGTGCCGGCAGCAATGAACCTCAGACCTTGACCACCGCCGAACGACAGGGCAAGCGCGTCCGGGCGGCAAATTTTACAGTCGATGATGATAGCGACCCGGGACAGCAACCGCGCGCCAAGCGGCAGCGAGGTCATAGCCAACGGCACGCGGGGCCCTCGGTTAGTATCATGTTCTTTGCGCGACGTAGTACAGGTTCTGACCGCACGTAGGCAGCAGATTCAGCGCACGCGCGAGGATGCCCAGCGAGTGGTGGGCATGCCGAGCGAGTCGTGGGCGTGCAGGTCGTCGCCGGCTCGCAGGTCGTCGCCGGCACGCAGCACGACTTTGACACAGGCGACGGGGACACGCAGGGCGACGCGCAGGGCGACGCGCAGGTCGACGCGCAGGTCGACTCGGACAACGCGCGCGTGCAGGGCGTCATAGGCTCGCAGGACCACTCAGATGCGCAAGACCACTCGGGCAACGCGGGCGCGCAGGGCAAGTCGGACAATGCGGCCTTGAGGGGCAACGCGCAGGCCGATGGGGACACAGACGGCGACGCGGGCTCTCAGGATGACACGCAGGCCGACTCGGGCGGCCAGCGCTCGCAGGCTGAGTCGGACGAGCAGGGCAACGACAATGTGGGCGCGCATGCCGATAGCTCTTCACGTGCGAGCCAGTTGCTCCAGCAACGCTGTCCCTTGTGCTTTGGCGGCACACGGCCAGACTTCTCGCATACAGAGTGAGCAGTTTCCGCACAAGGCTTCTGGTTACATCCCAGTTCTGACTATTCTCGAACAGGGCACATGTCTTAGTATGCATCGACGCCAATTTCGCGCAGAAACGACGCAAATCAGCAGAGCCGGACCCGGACCTGACGTTCCTCGGCACAAGATTCCTGCCAATCGAGGAAGTGCACGCGATGAAGGAGGAAGTGGAACGCAAGCGAAAACATCCACTCAAGAAGCGCGCCGCGAAGACGAACTCCTCCGTTGCTGACGACGTGTTGGATGAATGCGAAAAATCTTTCATCGCCGCGCAAGAATCGATGACAAAGGCGTCGAAGAACTACTACGCCGACACCGGGCTGATGGCGCTGCTCTGCCGCCACGATCGCGTCCTCTGGGTCGTCAACATGACGAGCGCCGGTGAAAAACAGTACTACGCTCTGGCTCTTCTCGACAGGCTGATGCGCGAGCTGCCCGAAGATTGGAACGTAGGGTTGCTATACGACATTGCATGCCAGCTGTCGCGCAGCATCGAGAAGGCACGTGCGTTCATTCCTATGCAGATGCAGACTGGCGGCTGACAGTGACGGGTATAGTTTGGATTTCTTGAGCGCTTCGCATCTCGCATGTCGTTTGCGGTCTCGGTCTTCCATGCGTACGGGCACCAGTGGAGTTGTCAGCTCGTTTACCACCCACGCAAGCGCGCAGGCTTCGGTCTTTCTGACGGAGAAGGATGTGAACGCTTTTGGAGCGCGATCCGCCGTCTCATCGCCGTACTGCGAGTCTGTGGGGTATGTGCTACACAGGATGGATTCATCTGTCGAGACTGACGTGTCCGTATGCTAGTTTTTCAAGCGACTGTTTGTTCTCGACCGCCAGTTTGAATTCATTCAACGTGAAGGCCTGAAGAAAATGGGCAAGTGGCTGGCGCGCAAGTGGCGTGAGTGCATGCGCCGCATGCACAGCGCGGAGGAAGTTTTGTCTGGTTGCAAGTACGATGAGGCGACGCTCTCGAAGGAGTGGGAGGACCAGGTCAAATCCCAGCTCGTGAAACCAACGCGTAAGCCGAACAGCTGGTGTTCGGCGAGCATCTATTCATTGTCGAGTGGTTTTTGTCTGCACAGGCTATTCGAAGTATGCGGGGGACAAGGAGATCGACCGTATCCTGCTGGACATCGGGCGTGCTGATGACGCGTTTGAGCGGGTCAAGGCTGGCGAGGCCAAGCTGCGCAAGAAGGCAGCAGTTCTGACGCCCGCGGATTTGGACACGCTCACAACTAGCATCGACTCCGGCCGACGCGAGGTCAAGGCTATTCGGGCACGCGTCAAATCGGCAACCGCTGCGCTCGGCGCGCAATCCGCGGCTCGCCTGCGCAGCTTGCGGGGCAACGCCTACATATGTGCGCGCGTAAATGCTCGAGCGCTACGTGCAAACATTCGCGAGGCTGTGCGAACACACAAGTTCGAGCGCGAGCGCTTGGAGCGCGCTTATCGGCGCCAGGTTATGCGTAAGTCGTCCTGAATTTGTTGCAGGTCTTTCTGACTTTGCCCAGAGAACAAGGAACACACGCAAACACGGGACCTGGTGCACAAGCAGCAGAAGAAGATTACGGCCATGGTCAATCGTTTCAACAAGATAGTCAAGAAGATGGAAACACTCGTGAAGCAGGGCAAGGGTCCTGAGCGTCGAACGCGCACGCCGCGCCGCCTTGACGCAAAGGATCTATTCCGGCTCGACGTTGACGACAAGATTTGGCAAGAGGATCCTGGCCTCGGTGCGCAGGATGAGGACGACCTGCCGCGTTGGCAGGTGGATGACGATGTCCGCAACGGCATCCCCGCCATGCTGGAGGTCCAGCGATGCAGGGAGGAGATGGAGCGCCTGGAGGTCGAGGCGAACGCCCTTCATACCTGGTGGAACAGCGAACGCAACTTCTTGTGCAGCGTGAGGACCGGTGCGTGACGTCTCCCATGTTGTATATCACACTGACATGAGCTTCAGAGGGTTTATATGCTGCTGTGGTTGACGACAGGATTGCTTGGCTCAATGTTCTGGGCCATACCTGGAATCGGGACCTGGCGTCCGCAGGCTTTGCGGTGGTGTTCGAGGCGGATGGCGCGGCGCTACCGCTGTTGCGACAGCACAAGAGCCGCAGCTCAAGCCCACGCGATACCGATCACAGGAACACACGGTTAGAGAACGACTCGAGCGACGACGACAGCGCGTTATGGACCGAAGAGGACGAGGATGAGCCGACTGCAGAACACCTCGACGACGTGGCCGCCGCAGACTCCGAAGATACCACGCTAGACTCGGGCGGGGAGGACGACGGTGAAGTGTGGTCAAGCACGACCGCAGACGAGGGCGCAATCGTGTCGCCCCAGACAAAGGATGGTCGCGTACGATTTGTGTCGCATCCATTCTCTCGTGCGCCCAAGTCAGGCGCGTCGCACCGGCCGCCAACTGCGACTGCGCTGAGCAGGGAGACTGCAGATGAGGACGTCATTGTCATCGGCAGCAGCAGCAGCAGCTCAGACGGTGACGATATCTCAGAGTCGACCCCAGCGCGCGAGCCGGATCGGCGCTGTGGACCTTATTCGTGCACGGGACGGGAGGTGCTTCTGTTCGCATCCCGCACCGAGTGGGTCAGCGGCGACGGCTTAGCTGTTCTTGGCGAGGACTTCATGACCGGCGTGGACAGGATGCTCGTAGGAGTCGTGCCATCGACAGTGTATCGCGACGTGCAGGAGTACAGCGATTTGATGGCCAAGAAGAATGTGGAGGGCGCGGCGAAGGTCCAGCAATGGATCGCGTCCAAGCTGACCATTGTGAGTGATGTTGCCCTTGATTCCGAATGCGGCACTCTTAACTCGGTGCAGGCTAAGGTGCCGGACCCGGAAACAGCAAGGAAGTGGCTGGTCGTGGTGCACGTCGAGCTCCCAAAGCACTGGACTCTCGTGGAGATCCGTTGGCACGAGCGCAGGCTGCGGTTCTACGATAGTTTTGCGACGCGCAATGGGTACGCAAAGGTAGTGAAGGCGCAAACTTATCTCTTCCTCCGTCTCTGCGAGATGATATACAAGCAGCACTTCCCGAAGGAAGAGTGGTTCTGGGAGGACGAGCAGGTACGCCAGACATCCCTGAACGCCCTATGCCGTCCTGATTAACATATCTGATAGCGTGCAACTCGTCAGACCAACGGGTACGACTGTGGACCATTTGTCGCAGCCGACCTCGAGAGTCTTGTTCGATCAGATACCCCGAGCGACCTTCGGCAATCGGACATGCGCGCATGGCGAGCAAACCTCACGAGACGCCTGCGCGCACTGCCTGTCGACAGGAACGGCAAGTTGGAACGGCGGGCAGCAGCTCGGAGACAGCTAGCGGATGGCGCGCATGTAATCAACATAGATTGTTGATGGTTAGGTCATACAGTCTTATCTTCATCGCTTACTACAAGATCAGTTACTACTTATCTGGTAACTGATTCCAAACGTGTGAGTGCTATCACGGTGATAGCATTGTCTATCACGGTGCTAATGAGCGTTCAGTTCAGATTCATGTATTGCAGTGCGAATGTGCAGGCTATGTGGACATCGGCTGACTCATGCCTATGCGACGGTTGCGTCGCGCATGAACTGCGCGAGGTAGTCGAGTACTTCTGACGTGAGCGTGAGCTAAGAAGGACAATAGCAGGAGATCAATTAACTCACCTCGGACATTGACGGTGTGAGCTGGGATGTTGGGTGCCGGGATGAGCCTGTGACGAAGCTCAGTGTTGCACACGTTGCAGGTTGTGGAAAAACGTACTCGGGCAGACCGTCAGAATCCCAGAAGGCGTGCACAATCTCCAGAGGGTCTGACCTGTAGGAACCAGCCTGCAAATCACTGAATTTGCGTGCGGCCTCCTCGTATTGCAAGCGACGTCGCTCGACATGAGCGTCGTGCCACCGAAGGTCGGACGTGACACTAGGCGGCAATGAGAGACACCAGATGGAGAAAGGAAATAACGCACCCGGATTCAACGATGGGCAGGACAGCGCCCAATGCGCGAGCAAGGTTTTCAAGACGGACCTTGTCGGCCAAGTGCATGGCGCGCTCATAGAGACCATACGCGTTCGTGAGCTCTTGGTTTGCCCTGGCGAGCGTACGATCGCGCCGCAGGCGGTCGCACTGGAACAGCAGACCACCGAACTCTCTGCGGTAGCGATTGAGCTCGTCCTGGATCTTGTCGTGCTCCTCCATGACCTCCAGGAACGCGACGAGATTGTTCTTGCCCATGTCGTCGGCGTGCTGGCCTTGGAGGAGCCTGGCTTCTTCGAGGAGCTTGTGGCGCGAGGCCGGCGGTTGCGTGCGCAGCGAGGCAAGCTCGTGCTTTGTGGAGACAGTGGACATGAGGGAGGAAGGGGAAACGCTGCTCCGCACGTGGAGTAGTATATAATGTGGTAGCCATCACGTGAGCCAGGGCTGCGGACTGTCTTAGCACAGTGATAGCAGGCGTTATCACAGTGATAGCACAGTGATAGGTGGCTTGATTTGGGGGATCGCCAAGACTAACAATCCGCAATTGATTCCAGCGTGAGATGATTCTCCGGCTCAAAGACCCTGGATTTGTATACCCGGAATACAAGGACGGTACAACGGAGTTAAGCTCTCACTTCTTCCTCCTTCGCAGGAGGCCCAAGCTGCTCGATCTCTTGGCTCTCATAACGAGCATAAGCTGCGGGTGAAATCGTTACGTGGAGCACATACTTGGAGCCTCGACGGCGACGCCGCCATGCGTCGACGTCAACGAGTCTGCAGTGAGACAGACGATGAACAGAATGAAATCCGCCCTGTGAGGGGGGCACGCACTCGGGCATTTCGTCGTCCATGTTGTCTACATCGAGGATGTCTCCGAACGTGATGTTGGCGTAGTGGTCGGTCGCCTCGATCAAGGCGTCCTTGGTCTTCTTGACGTTGAGAGCGCACCACCGCCGGTAGTACATAGTCTGCTTCTCACGGCTGAAAATCAATGAGATGAAGCAAGGGCGGTATTACGAAAAGACTTACGCCGAGGACCGCTTGATGAGCTCTTCCCAAGACGGGAACTCATCTTGTCCGGCGCTGCGGTCATTCAGTACTAGCAGGTCAGCACAGGTAGACATACTGCTGATTGGCGGCCGACGCCGGTGCCTCGTTGGGTGCATGCGGGACGCCCGAGGCAGTCGAGATCGCCGCGTGAAGGGCGGAGATAGCGTTTTCGACCCGCACGCGAGCCCGCTCGTGAGCGTACTCCTCGGTGAGAACGGCGACGTATGCTTCGGAAAGTGTCTCGAAAAAGCTGTCGAGATTGTCTTTATCGTCGTCACCGGTGTTGTCGGTCGCGGGCTCGACGGGAGCGACGTCGCCGGTGTTGTCAGTCGCGGGCTCAACGGGAGCGACGTCGCCGGTGTCGCGCGGAGTGGGCTCAGCGGGAATGGCAGACATGAGGGTGAAGAGAGGCAAGATCAATCCCGAGCAGACGTACCTATATGCCAATGCGTTCATCAAGTTGGCGCTGATTGAGAGCGCCTTCGTGCCCCTGCAAGTGGGTCTAGCACTGTGCTGCGAGTCCGTATCACTGTGCTGCAGTTGATTATCACGGAGATATCTCTTGACTAAGACATTCTCACCGCAGGAGAGGGCGAGCACCGGTGCTAGATCTCGATTACTGGTGATATGTTCTTAGCACCGGTGTTAGAATGATCTCTAGTAAATCACGCCGCGTGATGTTGCTCGTCTCTGAATAGCACAGTGATACCGTGTGATATGTTCATGATCTCAGGGATATGGCTGTGATGCGTTGAATATCACGAGGATAGTGCGCTATCTGGGTGGATAGGGCGTTTATCTCAGTGATACAGCTGGGATTATGGATGATGGCCCAACCGCGGAACCGTGGATAGCACGTGCTGAGCCTGGGACATCTAAGAGGTCGATATCGAGATGACTGACATTGCATCTAGCGACCGCAAATGTATGGCAGCCTATGGTGGGCGGAGCTTACTGTATCGACGCCACAATGAAACGACTCTGTATTATCACGGAGAGAGACCGTCGCGGCAGCGGATTTGAGTTTAACGGCCCGATCGCCTTTCGCTCTCTTCCATTGTACTTGCGACGCCTTTGAAAAGGTCACACCCCGCAATCAGTCCTTCTCACTGTGGAAAACGAGTTGAAAATCCCAAAAGGCGGAAAATGCCTTGAATATGGGTTGAAAATCCGTCCGAAGCATTTTCAACTTGTTTTCCAGCCGGGAAAACAAGTCAAAAAGCAGTGGCTGTGGGGTGTGAATCCCTCTACAGTAACGAGTGCACGTTTATGAATGCTCGTACAGCCTCATTGAATACTGCGCTCCTCTAGGGGCAAATGCCCCATTGCGCGTCTTCGCAGCGATTCCCGACGCGCTCGCGGGGCGCACGTATATAATCAGCGTCAGCCAATACCGCATGAATTCCCTTGGTCCCACACGGCCCACTCTCTCACGCCTCGCCATATTCTCGACTATAGCTAGCAGCGGCGGCGCAAGCCTCGAGTCCTCTCCAAGTGAGCCTCACTTCTTCACGGCTCCCCGAGGTTGCCGCCGCGTTATTTCAATTTGTCCACGCTCAGATGAACTAGAACATCAGCCAGGACGGTGTTCTGCGCCGAATGGGCATACTTACTGTACCCGAGACCTAGCGGCGCGCTCGCCGTTGCTGTTTATTAGCGTGGGGTCATTTGGCGACGCGGAGCAGATAGCGGCCTTGGAGCTGCATGCAGCCAGGACTCAGCAATAGGGCTTTGCATAGAATTCCTGCCCACTTGTAAACGCGTTTTAGAAGCTACCAGAGGTATAATGCTAGAACAGCCTGCGTCTATGTTGTTGCGTCGCGGTTAAATCGAGCTCCGATAGCTCCGCCTTTTCTCCGACCCCATTGCGCGGCAGCCGCCCGCATCCCTGCCGTAATGTGAGTACAGGCGCATTGGGAAGCGCGGAAACTGATGTGGTTGTACCATCAGGCCGCAGTCTGACAGTTCTATCTCGCGTTTGAACACCGATGCCCTTGCTCTGGTCTTCAGCGCCGTGCGAGAGGAAACACCGTCATACAATCAGCGGACAGCGCTCCGGCCTCTTCTCTCGTTGACGCACGTATGTCGGAGCTGGCGCGCGCTGGCCTTGGCGCAGCCGCGACTGTGGACGGCGTTCTTCTGGGAGCCGGGGAACAACGTCGAGGCCGCACTAACGATTCTCGAGCGCTCGCGATCTGCGCTGTTGACCATGAAAATCAGCCTCGAGCCCAGGGACAATCCCAGGACGCCTGACGCACTGATTTCCGAGGGGCACGTTGTGTTTGCGGCCGCTGCGGCTCATTTCTGGCGGACGACGGACTTAACGCTGACATTCTCGGCGGTGAACATGCGTGCTGGCGCGCTATCAGTGCTGTTCTCAGACGCACCTTGTGCGATGCCTCGTCTTCGCAACCTCAAAATTACGCCGTCCGGACTCGGCAGAACGAGTATTCCCACGCTCAACATTGCGTGTCCACCATTGCATTCAGTTTCCCTCTCAAAAATTGTACCGTCATCTTGGGGCAGCCTAGTCGGGCCGATGACCACAGTTATGCACCTTAAAAGGCTCTCCATTCGTGTTCGTGACCTGGGACGCATTCTCGAGGTCTCGGCTAACCTGGACGAACTCGGCCTCTTCTTTTGTAGCATAGACGACGATCGCGTAGGGTCTCAGACGGGCGCACCGATGGCCACGCGGCTTGCCAAACTTCATGTTTTCGGCCTGCAGTTGCGGGATCTCCTTCTTTTGCAGTCGCTGTCGATACCCATCGTGCCGATAAAGGAGATTACCTTGAACACCGTTTTCATGGACGTCCCGGCTGACGTTGCGTTCGATTTCCTTCGCATTGCCGACCTTATCGACATCAGGGAGCTGTTCATCAACGCGGACTCGCTCGCAGTCACCGCTGCAGCAGACGTCAAGCGCATCATGGACTGCGAAATCCCCTCTCTGGACTTTCTGGGCGACTTGTTTTCCGCTGGCGCCATCTTGACAACCCTTCGCGAGCTCACCCTTTCGTTGGAGGTCTTTATGGATCTGATCATTTTGATCACCGCAGTGGTAGACGCGCCAAGTCTCCCGCGACTCGAGAAGATGACGCTGTGGGTCTCGCAAGCAGCGTTCGCGAGGGCGGACGACCACATGTACAACGGACCTCCCATCCTCGCGCCCAGCCTGACCCTTATCGAAGTCTTCCTTCACGGCGACGAGCTGCCCACCGCCGACCTTGTCTACCATTTTATCGCTTGCATGGTCTGCATCAGGGCCACTTCTCTGACCGATGCCGGTTTCAAGATAGCTGACCGTCAGCATGGGGAGGGGGAAACGCATTTGCATCGGTTTGGCGAGCTTTTCCGCGAAGAGACGCGGAGACTCATGGAAGGAGTACCACATCAGCAATAGGCCTGCCCTGTGCCTGCAGGCATCGGTGCGTAGCGAGATTACTGAACGTCGCCTGCTTTGTAACGATTCGCTGATACAGGATTTAGGCGCCTGCGTGAGGATCCCATTTCCGGAGAGCTATTTAGAACGAGATGAATACAGTGTGCGTGGTGCCGGAGACCTGGTTGGCACTTGAATGGCAACGCTCAGAAGCATGCAAAGGATCATCAAATGCTTTCGGAAATTGCGGAGCTTGCAGAGTTGCTCTCCGCATCAATTGCGCGCAGAGGCGCAACACAGCCCGCCGAGCCACAACCCAAGCTATCTCTTGTTGAGAACCTTCGCAAGTACGTCTTTGAGCGTCAATCGCATGGCTCCAGCTGAGCTGTTCCTCTGCTTATCACATGTGTTGCAGGGTTCTTCAGAAGTTCAGAACACCCGACACCGGGCGTTCGAACTTAAGGCCCGATATGATACTGCAACGCGCTGGCAGGCCATCGTCGGAGTTGTCCCGGTAAGCTCAAATCAGCATTGGAGGTATAAAAAAAAGGATATGTATAATGCCCGCAAAAACTTCACCGTGCGCTACTCAGAGACTCTTCGCTCGGTTCTCCGATCGCGCCAGCGTGTCCGCCCCAGTCTCCACTTGACTCGGAGGACCCTTCAGCGTGTGTCGCGATGTCTCTCTCCCTCTGCCACCGTTCTCGCAAATGATCCTCCAGCCTCCGATACTCCCACTGAGAAAGCTTTCACTGTATTATGCGGCTAGATCTAAGGATCACCGAGTGGCATCACACCAGTCGTTGGAGACGGCACGCAGCAGCTACTCGCATCTGCTTGATCAGAAGGCAACGGGGCCTCCGCTTAGATACACGAGCTTTTCAGCATGGGTAATTGCGACGTACTGTGAGATAGCAACTTCTGAACCCTTCTTTGCTTTTGAGGCGTGCTTGAGCGCTTGCGTTGGCAAAGCTCCTTGAGCCTTCCGCGTGCGCGAACAAAATAAAATATGAGTGTCGTGCTCCTCCGACACGACGCAGACGCGAACGATTGCGGGACTGACGTCACGAACGTCACTTTGTTCTAATTTGGGACGAGGTTCGTCGAAAACGACCTCGTCGACGAACCTACACCCCAACCGATTGCGACTGTTGCCCCAGCCGATTTGGGCGACCTTTGGCTATAAAAGGGGGAGGGTCGACGCGGCGCGCGCCATGTCGTTTTTGCCCCGCATTTCTCTTCTTCTTCACGCGCTCCTTGCGCGCTCCCGTGTCTGACGTCACGTGACCCCCGACGATGCTTGCTCCTGGAACTGTTGACGCGCGCACTGCCGCCTGCTGCCGCGATTCTCATTCTTGGCATGAACTATCTGCATCTCTTCTTGTGTTCCCGCGGCGTAGGTCGAGGGAGGCGAGCCGATCTGTTCGACTCACCTCCCTCAACCTATTCCGTCGCTGTTGCCTTCCTGGTCTCGCAGATGATCTGGCGTATGTCACGTCACAGAGAACTTGCTGCTTTGCTGGATCCTCAAGACGCTCTTCCTCATTGCGATGGTTTTTCTGGCATGCACCGTTTCTTCCACCTGCGACTGTCGCTCACTCGTACGCATTTCCAATGTGCTACCCGCCCTCTCATGCTCGCCGAACATCGCGGCTGTCGTCCTGACGCACCCTGCTACAACTCATCGGAAGGCTGTGATTCAGCGTGCCTGCACCACTTGTTTTATCTTCCTTGGTTCAATACTGTGCTTGCACTATCGCGCTCAGTTGCTACAGATGTCCGTGCTCGTTTGGCGCGTGCTAAGTAAACCCTCCGCAGTCCGCATCCACAACGCGAGCGTACCCGCTTGCGAGCAAGATTACACCGACGCACCGGCCCATTCCCTGCCATCCGTCCGATGCGATTGTGGAGACGCGCCCCACGCTGCGAAGCCTGCCCATCGTCGCGACATTTATTATCCGCACGGCGTGGCGACTCCGGGAGCCTGCGCGACGCCCTTCACTGTTCGCGCTTTTTTACCCTCGTCTCAAACAAGAGAGTCGAAGTTCCCGGGCGGTCAGTACCAAGGCGACGCCTCTGTTTTCCTGCGAACCGGTTGAACCTGTTCAGCAGGGTGCTTTTACTACATGAGAGATGTAAGCTACATGCATGATTGGCACCAGACAGTGGCGAGTCGGCTGTCGTAACCGCCGCATGCCATTGTGATCTCAGCGCTAGCTCTTCGACGAAAGATTTGGGAGCCGGTCATACTGTGTCTTCAGTCGCTGCAGCGGGGCCCAGTAACCGGTATGTCCTTGAAGTCAAGATGATTGACATGAGACAAGGATGCTTCGCCCCAGACTGTCCACGACTGACGTGATCAGATTCAATTTCTGGTCTACTATCAGTCATCCGAGACAACTACATGCCATTCTGATCTAAGCTCTTCGACGAACGACTCGGGGACCGGGTCACCTTGGTGTATACCTGACACCAATCCATGAAATTTCCGCCAGCGATCTGCCGCACCGACGTCGCGGAGGATGAGCTCGGGAGGACGAGCTTCATCTAACGCAAGGAAATGTACGACGATTTCCAGGACAGCGTCGACCAGATGCTCCAGGCAATCTAATGGCATGTCGCTCCCGCCCCAGAGCTCCAGCACGCGTAATGTGGGACACGGAATCTTTGAATCCGTCTCTACGATGACCGGAAAAGGATGGACGCGCACGCATAGTCGCGTCAGGTGATTGAACGACAAGTCATATGGCGCGAGGCGCAGGTATTCGTAAGGAATAACAAGTTCCCTGAGGTGCGAGAGCATGTGCCGCGCGCCGTCCGGCCAGCTGAAGTGATCGCGAACATGAATGTCAATCAGATCAGAGACGAAGCCTGAGTCGTCGATCATCCTCCAAGCTTGCTTTGGAAACCAAAGTTCTCCGCCGGCGTACTCTACACTCCACTCATCGACCATGAGTGTGTGGGGCTGACGACGTGGTGCACGGGTCATAGCCTCCAGCCATCGGACGTCTTCGGTTGACGTGAAATGCTGGATATTGGGGAAGCCGAGATAGCGAAGTAATGGGCACGGCAGAGTCAAGTCCCACCCGCCATATGGGCCCAATATCCAGAGTTCGTCAAGTCGAAACGCATCTGGAGCAGGCGTACGCGGCACGTCGCAGCGATATACCTCCAGGTACAAGCTCCTGAGGCGAGGAAGGCAGACGATTGAATATAGTTGGGTAGCGGAGAGCGTGTGGATATCGAGGTGGAGTCGAGAGATATTTTGCATCCCGCCCACGGCGTTGAATCCATCTGGCGGCAGCCTCATTCCCGCGAATGCCAGCTTGCGTAGCTCGGGGGCATGTCCCAGAAGAAACGTTGCTGGAACTGCTCGAGCACCAGAATCTGCGTCTCGCTCCTCCGAAACGGCAGAGTGCGTAAGCTCGTCCGGGAAGACGGGGTCATGAAATAGTTGGATGTCGAGAGCCTCCAGCAGTGGCGCGGGATGTGCAAGCGCAGCGTAAACCGTTGGAAAGTAATTCAGTTCCAGAGGCATCGAAGAGCTTGCCTGCAAACGCAAGAGACGAACGTGATACAAGTGGCGGGATATGATCTCGAGAACTTGGTCGAGGTTTTCCTGGGTAATATCGGTAATTTGGACATCCACGGGCACTCTTTGTGTGCGCGCAAGCTGGTCGTTCAGGGCGGAGGCGGACGTGCATCGGATACGCGACCAGAGGAGCTCGTGAGCGAGCGCAATTGACCTCCAGCGCTTACAGACGTGCGTGGCGCGTATTCTGTCATCAAAGCAGAGCAGCTCAAACACGGCGCTCGCGACCTCCGCGGGAATTTGGTCGCTAGCAGATTTTACCATGCAGCGATTACTGCCCTTTGCATAATATTCCGGACAGCTCCGAAAAAGAAAAAGCGGGCGGGGCCGACCGAACCCCCGACCAACCCAGCCCGGCAGACGGTAGCGACGGTGTATGCGCAGATACACGCAATCCAAGTACATGGCTGGCCTCGGGGAGGCTGGAAACCTCTTCCGCGCAGCTTCTTTGAGGATTGGAAGTGCCGTTGCGGTGTGCTCGCCCGCCAGCCCTCCGGGCTGCGGTTTGAGCGGCATCGGCCGATTTGCCCAGCTCCGTCGTCGTGCACGGCGCAGACGGCGAGCGCGCCTTTTTAGCCAATTTTTCCGGCGGGATGCGTGTAGTATGGCGGTGCAGTGCTCCCTATGTTGTAAGCTAGCCTGCAGCAGGCGAAAATCGGTCGCTACTGCCTGCCGGGCGGTGTTCGTCGGGGGTTCGGTCGGCCCCGCCCACTTTTTCTTTTCGGAGCTGTCCGGAATATTATGCAAAGGGCAGTAATGGGTCGTAGTCTATAGTTAAGGCCGTGTTCACTGTCAGGCTGTATGCGTAGCGGAATTCAAGGTACAGCACGCACACCTGTGGGCACCAAGATACTAATGAGAGCTGCCAGAGGTGGTTTGAGTTGAAGACCGGGGCCGAATTAAACTCCGCTGAGATCGAAAAAACAGCCTCAGTTAAGGAGGCAATTATATATTTCGCTCCGTTGCGCAGTTGACGTGTCTACATCTCAGATTGTAGATAAAACTCTTGCATTTGATTTGTCGATCATCGCATTCCGAAGGATACAGTACATTGTTCGACATGGCGTACTACTTAGCATCACGATGACACCCTCAATGTCATGCTTAAGGCGCAAGCTGCCCGGCGCTCAGGAGAATCAAAAGTTACCACGATGTGTCAGCACCGTCAGCGTGCTCACAGCTTGAGCCATGTGCATGGCGGTTTGGCTCCGACAACAAACAGCAGATTCCAAGGTCGATCTTCAAGATAGGCAACCACATATCCCGTGAGCATCGAAGTGCGCTCCGCTCCGGGTTCTACACATGACCCGACGGCGAGTGCTGAGTCTGGTGCCTAATACAAGTCGCAGATCTGCAGAAGGCATTGATGGGCGCGCCGCCGTGAGATTGAAACAATAGTAGAGAGGCAACTACTCCCGACCAGGAGACCGACCGAGGCGGATTGTAAGTGAGATTCAAGCAATCCTCGAGCTTGACAACTGAGGCTGTCAATGAGGGGGGAATCCCGAAGAGCCACACTGCGGTGGCAGCTGACAGGTGGTTCATTGGGAGATTCGCCGAGCTGAGAATCATAGACCATTATGTAATGACCGAGCGGGTAATGTGAGGAGAAAATATCGATATTCGTGTGAAGAAATTTCCTGACAACCGTAGTCGATTATGAAGGCAAGCATTGTGCCGCCGTTGTGCACTTAGCAACCACATGGACGTATTGGGCTTACTGTACAGCACATGTTTGCCACAGATGGATGTATGCTGGGCGAGCATCGCCATTGCTGTCTCACTCACGGTCCTGAGACCCAGGTGAAAATTTGCCCCCCTCCCCCCCCTTGCTTGGCTGGATCGTCGCACCTTCAATTATCACTGCCAACTCAAAAACTCGGACCTTTGCGGACCCTGCGGATGGCGTCTGTACTCCGGAAGGAAGCACTGCAAGGTGATGCGGTGCCTGGAAGTGTGAGAGGGGCAAGCGGTGTTCGTACTCCGATCGAAAAGAAGCCGTCAGCGATTGGATGTCGTCCACGACGGCGACGGCGCGCGAGCAGCCAGCGCGGCAGTCGATGGACGCCGGCACCCAGGAACATCGCCAGTCAAGCCGGGTTCGGGTTATTGGCGACTATGCGTTGGGCAAGACGCTGGGCGCGGGCAGCATGGGCAAGGTCAAGCTGGCCCACCATATTGTCACTGGCGAGCGGGTATGTGGCCAGAGGATCAGGCTGGGCATTGGCTGACAGTAAATCTCAGGTTGCGATCAAGATTGTGCCCAGAGCGCCGCCGCCCGACCCGCATGCGACGGGGCCGGAGGCCGCGAAACAAGCGGCCAAGGACGCCAACAAGGAGCTGCGGACCGTCCGCGAGGCAGCAATGGCGATGCTCGTCCAGCACCCATACATCTGTGGCATGCGTGAAATGCTGGTTCAGCCAGGCCAGTATCTCATGGTGCTCGAGTATGTTGCCGGCGGCCAGATGCTGGACTACATCATCGCCCACGGCCGTCTGCGCGAACGGGTAGCCCGCAAGTTTGCCCGGCAGATAGGCTCAGCCCTGGCCTACTGCCATGCAAATTCCATTGTGCACCGGGACCTCAAGATCGAAAATATTCTCATCGCGCACTCCGGCGACATCAAGCTCATCGACTTTGGTCTTTCGAATCTGTACAACCCGGCAGCCCACCTCAACACCTTTGCAGGCAGCCTGTACTTTGCTGCACCCGAGCTGCTCAACGCGAGAGCGTACACCGGGCCCGAGGTCGACGTCTGGAGCTTTGGTGTTGTGCTGTACGTGCTCGTGTGCGGCCGCGTGCCGTTCGACGACCAGAGCATGCCCGCGCTGCACGCCAAGATCAAGCGCGGCGTCGTCGAGTACCCGCCCTGGCTCTCCGCGGACTGCAAGTCGCTGTTGTCACGCATGCTCGTCACGGTCTCCGCCCAGCGCGCGACGCTCACCGAGGTGCTCAACCACCCCTGGATGAATCTCGGCTATACCTCGACGCCCAACACCCACATCCCACCGCGCACGCCTCTCAATGCGGACGAGCTCGACCCCGCCGTCATCCGCGGCATGAGCGGCTTCGAGTTTGGCTCCGACGCCGAGATCACGCAGAAGCTGCGCTCGCTGCTCACCAGCGACTTGTACCTGCGCGCCTGTGCACGGCATACGCGCGGCACGACGTCTGCGTCGACGTTTGCGACGACGCTCGGCAGCACGTCGTCCGTGGACGTTGCCATGTCCTCGGCGTCTTCTGTGGTCTCGCACCCATCCAACGGCTCGGCCGGCGGCACGACAAAAGGCTCCAGGCGGTTCAGCGGTCTGAACTTTGACCATTACCGCCGCAAGCTGTTCTCGTCCACGGCGTCCGGGCCCAACAAAGATTCCGGATCGAATCCCCCACCGAGCGCGCTCCCGGCGTCGATGAGCAGCTCCTCGCTTGTGGGGCATGATGCTGTAGGCCATCTGGACACGCTGGACCCCACACGCGGCTTCCACCCGCTGATCAGTGTGTATTTCATGGTGCGCGAGAAGTTGGAGCGCGAGCGGCTCGCCCGGGAAGAAGCGGCGCATCCGCCGCCGCCGGCCGCGCACTCGCGCGAGGTGACCGTGGATAGCGTGCACGAGACGCCCTCGGATACCACACTCCGGAAGCAGCAGGAGCAGCAGGCTCCCAAGGCCGAGCAGCAGCAGGCGCCGACGCCTGCGCCGCCCAAGGAGAAGGAGCGTCTGCGCGTGCCGCCGTCCATCGCGCCGCCGCAGCCGATGCGCCTGGGCGGTGCCGAGCACGGCGTTGTCTCTGGCCCGCCGTCTGCTGCCACACCCGCAAGCCCTGCGCCGAGGGCAAGGCTAGCCGATGTACCCGTCAGCCCACTCAGCCCGATCCTGCCCACGAAGGAAGACGCCGCAGCGAGCGTCAAGCCGCCGCCCGTCAGCGCGCACAGGCGCAGCGTCAGCGTGCAGAAGGCGCTCCCGACGCCCTCGCAGCTCAGCCCCGCAGCGCCGCCGCCACAACAGCCCGCATCCGCACCGGCGAGCAGGATACAGCAGCCGGCGTCCGCGCCCGGGAGCCGCATGTCGCCCTCGCCGTCCGCGCCGCAGGTGCGCAAGGCGTCGTCCCCCCTGCCCGGGGCCGGCGCCGGTGGCGGCACGGCGGGGTCAGCGTTTGCGCGGCGGTTCGGGAGCATCACGGGCGCAACGCGCCGCCGGACGTCGTCGCTCGTCGGCGCGCCGCCCGCAACGGAGCGCCCGGAGCGCGTCGCGCGCAACTCGCTTGCCGAAGGCGAGGTGCTCTCGGACGGCGAGGGCTCGGGCCTCGGGCGCTGGGGCACCATTGGGCGGCGATGGAAGGGCGCGCGTCTGTCGAGTGCTAATGCCAATGGTGCGCCTGGCGAGGCGCGGCCGACCAGCGCGGGGGTGCCGAGTGCTGCCGGTGGGGGTGCGGGGGCGGTGGATGTGGTTGACGAGGAGGAGGAGGAGGTCGCTGTTGCGAGCGTTGGCGGAGACCATGAGCGGGCTGTGCGGCGGAGGAGTACGATGCACGAGCAGGCGAATGCGCGCGAGAGTGAGAACATTGAGGTCGGCGTGGGTTCTGGCAGGAGCGAGTTCAAGGCTGTCCCACTCAAGGGGAGCTTCAGGTACATACCATCCTCATCCCAATACTTCTTTCTCTGCATTTTGCGGCTCAAGGCTGATACCATTTACCCTGATGCAGCGTCGCCACGACCTCGACAAAAGGTGCTACAGCACTGCGCACCGACGTCCGCCGCACGCTCACGCGGATGGGCATCGCGTTCCGCGAGATCAGTGGCGGGTTCGAGTGCGCGCACGAGCCATCCATCGTGCCCGGCTCGTCCAGCAAGTCGCGACCGCTGCGGAAGAAAACAAGCAAGCTGAGCATCGCGTCCAAGAAGAACAGGCCGCCGCAGACTCCTCCTGCGCCACCGACGCCCGCGCCGCCGCCCAAGGACAAGGATGCGGAGCTCAAGCTGGACGCGCAAAATCAGAACGGCAACGGCGACGCCAGCGTCAGCAGCTCGCTTGTGCACCTGGCTGCTACTGCGCGCGAGGCGTCCGAGCGCCCCGGGACGGGGCGGACGCCGAGCCCTGTTGCGGTCAAGGTTGCACAGCCGCCCAGCACACCCATACGGCGCGACTTTGCCCAGACGGAGGCGCCGCCGGCGGAATGGTTCGACAAGAGCTCGCCGCTCGGCGTACGCTTCGAGATCCATATTGTCAAAGTACGTCGGTTTTGTTCTCTCAACACATGCGCGCAAACTAACGTGCCATAGGTGCCCATATTGCCTCTCCACGGAATTCAGTTCCGCAGGGTAGCGGGCGACGGATGGCAATACCAAATGCTTGCGCGGCGCGTGCTGACAGAGCTCAAGCTCTAGCGCGCCCGGCCTGGCTGGCTCTCTGCATTGGCTCTGTCTTGGTTTTTCGTTCGCTGCATTGCTCACTCGGACGGTCCCTCTATCTCTCGCTCGCTCTCTCCATGCCCGCCGCATCGTTATCCACCCATTCTTGCTCTCCGCTCCCTATTCATGCCCAGCGCCCATGCATCCTTCCTCCCCTGCGGCGCCTGGAGCGCCGTCTCTTGCTCGCACAACCCATCCACCAATGCACGCATAGAATATTATTTGCCCATTTGACCCGGTCTTCGCCCTTCACTTCGCTTAGCTTCATGATTCGCGCTTCTTGCTTATCCTGCCCGGTCCTTGCTTGGTTGCATCGTCTATCTCTCCCTGGTTGGTTGGAGCTCGCTGTTGGCTGTCGTCGCCCCCCCCCCCCTCTTATTATCCGCTCTGCCCTATGTGTGCACATCCACCCACAAGTGTCTTGTACAAAAAATATTCACTCCCACAGCATGGGGAGCATTGGATAAAGAGTATCATAGTCGTACATCAGACTTTCAGGAGGCGAGGCGTTGGTTTCATGCCTGGTGTGCTCTACGAAAATTATGATTGATAGTCGATACATATACTATGGTGCTGCTGTCGACGGAGGCTCGCAGTCAACCTTCTCTGCGGGGTGGAAGACAACTTCGGCAGGGGACCAATGCACGCCGAGCGACCAGATGTTGTCCAACGCGGGAAACGCCCAGCCGTCGCCAGTGACGTTGGACCACCAGACGGGCCGGATGCGCCCCGTGAGCCCAAACATCATGCTCTGCCACTCCTCGCTGGCGACTTCACCCTCGTCCGTCTTGCCCTGCCGCAGCGGCGGCTGCACGAGCGGGAAATAGGTCGGGACCCAGGACGCATCGAACGGAATTGAGAATGGGAACGAAGAGGGTGCTACGGTCGCCGTGAAGAAGGGAGTGTCAGGCGCGTCGGGAGGAGAGACTGAGATGTGCGTCGCGCCGTCGGAGAGGGGCGTGAACACGAAGTGCGCGAGATGCTTGGGCGTGTTCCAGTTTTTGCGCGCTGGGCACTGTTCAGTATCATCCGTGTGGGCACAGAGATAAGACAAGGACGTACCATTGTAGACGGAAGCTGGCGAAGAAACGTAGACGGCCGTCACGCGCGCGCGCCGCGCGCCCGACGGCGCGGTGAAATCGCCCGGGTGGTAGATCAGCTCGTCGTACGGCCCTGGCCACGGCGCGCCTTTAGTTCGCGTGTGACGCGCTCGTATGGGGAATAGCACGCACCCACTGGGCTCTCCGTGTACCGCACAACCCACACGGTGCCTAGACCACCCAGGTACTTGTTCGTCGCGACATGAGGGTCGCTGGTGTCAGGCTGCTCCAGAGGGTGGTACGCGCCCTTTGGGAGCGTCTTCTGCGCGCCGAGCAGGATCCAGTAGACGTCGCCGCGCAGGTGCCAGGGCGCAGGCACGTCTTGGAACCAAGCGGCCATGATTAGAGGATACAGTAGCGCACATCACCGATCCATCCGCCTAGACTGTTATGACATGAATAGCCACGGTGCAAGTCCGTGATAACATCGGGGATTACCGACGTTGTCCTCGATGAGCTGTAGCTTTGTCCCAGCGTCTCAGTGCCGTCTCACAGTAAGAAACAGAGATCCGAAGCCGCTAAATTTACAAAGAGGAATATATGAACTATTTCTCAACGCCCTACTGTCTAATTCCCCGCCGTGGCAACCTATGTAAGTACCATGCGCCCGGGCGTCAAAATGACAAAAGGCGTCAATCGTGAGCGCGCATTACATGAGCCGATTTGGACAATGCGTGGATCTCAAACATTTATCCCGAGGAAGAAGTGAGAGACCAGGGTGTAGTGCCAGCTGGCAGCGGCATTCTAACTGTCCAACAGTAAGTTCAAGGAATGCGAACACAATCACATTGAACCCCTGAGCTTCAGGGCACCTTCCTTCTCCCTTCTCACATTGAACAACGCGCACCCCTCGCTTTTAAGGTGAGGTGGAAGGGGTGTCTTCCTACGCTTCACTGGCAGCAATCAGCCCGGCCCGAGGCACTGGCTCATCTCTGGCGCATGCTGGTCGAGCCTTCGATTCCGAACGGCCGCAGAAGGCGGGAGACGCAAGCAGAGTGGCTGTGGAAGTCGAAGCTGCCTGGCAACAGGCAGCTCCAAGCTGCATCAGTCGGGTGCTGAACAGGCACAAACGGCGCATCCTTCAAGTCTCAGGGACCAATTGACAGGAACAACTGCGCGATTCGGAAGTAGGACCCAACAGTTTAGATGCGCCCGACAGCTTAGATGGATCGCATTCCTCCCGTCGGAGCGCGCTGCGGCCACGTATGGGCCTCCAAGTCGGCTCAGCAGGTCACCGGTGCAAGAACTGGTGCTTCAGAAGTCGCGGGCTCGTGCGAAAGCTTGACCATTAAAAACCGTGGCATTCCACAAAAGCCCTAAAGTACCTAAAAAGCGTAAGAAAGAAAAGGCGCCAAGAAGCAGGTGAAGAAGGGGTCGTCAACAAATATATTCTACCGAGTCAGCTACGTGCGAGGGGTGGTGCTACAAGCAAGGAATTATCTTCCTGAATAGATTAATAGCGGTAAGCGTCGGGGCAGGGTAACTGATGCGGTGGGTGCAATGAGTGTTGGGGTTTGAGGGGGTTGGGTGGGGTGAGTCCTCTACAGGCGGAAAAGATACTGGTGGTACACGCGCTCGCAGTCCGAAAGTCAAAAGGTTCAGACTGGAGCAAGCTGGAAGGGGGTCGTGATGACCGCCGGCGGGCCGCGCAAGAGACGCAAATCCGGCGCGCTGTTGTTCCTCTTAAGGAGCGCGGGCCGTGCTGTTGATGAAGGTGCGCGGGCGGCAGGGGCGATCGTGGTGGGGGTGAAGGCAAAGAGCGCGTCGGCGTCGGGCGACGCGGGCGCGCTGGAATGGAAGAAGGAACGGGGGTCGAGCGAGGCGCGCCTGGTGGTGGCGGGCGACGCCGGCTCGTCGGGGTGGTAGAGCGTCGCGGCGTCGTCGAAGCCGCGCGGGGTCGACGACGACGCGTCGCTGAAGCTGTCGTCGAGCCAAAGCTCGGGGATGTGCTCGTCGGGGACCAGGCCGCGGCCGTCGGCGACGTGCGTGGGGGTGCGAGTGGGGTGCGGGTGGGCGCTGTCCTGATGCAGCTGCGTCGGGGCGGGGGCGGTGGGGGCGGCGTCCTGGTCCTTGTTGTTGTTGCCGTCGAGCGGCTCGTCTTCCCATTTGAATTCGTGCACTTCCCAGAAGTTGTTCGGGACCACTGGGGTCTGTTGTTGGAACGCGATCAGTTGAAGTCGAACAATAGCATCGGGAGAAGCGCGCGCACCGGAAGAACAACGTCAACCGGGTCCTGTGCGGGCGAGACCGGGCTCTCGTCGTTGTCGGAATCATCGTCGAAGCCAAGGCTCTTGTTGGTGGCCTTGACCCAGGCGGCGATGTTCAGTGCCTCGTACTGGGTGCTGGCGTCGGAGCCGTCGTCGTTGTCCCAGTTGTCGAGGACAACGTCGCAGGCCGCCAGCGCCGCGTCTGTGCGTTCGCCGAACTCGTGCGCTAGCGCAACGGAGACGGCGGGCCCGCCCAGACGCTCGATCTCGCTGCTCTGAGCCTTGGTGACCTGGAAAGATTGTGAGACCGGAGCAGCCAAGACAGGCGAGACAATCGAGTCGTACCTGGCTCAGGCCGCGCAGGAGATCGCGCATTTCCCACAGCAGGCTCTCGAGGTCGACACTGGCGGGCGTCAGGGGGTATAGAATTCCTGTGGCAGCCATTGAGACGACGAGTGCGAGGGACGGGGGGCGAGGGCGGCGCGCGGCCGGGAAGGACGGATGGGAGTGGGGGCGTGGAGTGGAGTGCGCACGCGCACATCACGGTCTTATATATGAGCCCGAAGAATAGGCGCCCGGTGCCTGCCCGCCAGAACGTTCTTTGACCGACGCGTCTCCACGTCAGTTTCCGAGCCGAGGCGAGGCCCGTCGCGCCATGTCCGCGTCATTCCCCTAGCCTGCGCTCTCCCACTACTGGCACAGGCCCTGCGTGTCTCACTCTCACGCTGGTCTCACTACGTACCCCAACGAATTTTCTCGCGGACTGCGCACACCGCAGCGGTGCCAACGCGCAGGTCGCAGCGAGTCATGCCTATTGTCTTCGCTTGTTCTCTGCGCTTCAGCTTTGCAGGTTGGCCACCAGTGTCCTGTTCTCGCCGGTGTTTGACTCGAACTTCACGTCGTTTCCCGGCTCTGCGCAATGCAGTGTCTCACCCCAAGCAGTCAGTTTCAACGTGCTCGCAACAGCCTCGGCGGGTGGTATGCTTTCCGACCTCGCAAACCTTCGTGCTCAGTCAGCGCGATGCAATCAAATTAGTGCGGGTTGGCTGTGCACAGATACCCAGGGTGCAAACGTGTTAACCTCGCTGACAACTGCTGTTCCACCTCAGTCTGCTTGCTGGAACATATCAATGCGTCACACTTGGCCATGGTTGTTGAGCACGCTATTACTGGAAAAGTGGGGTACATCACGTTGTGAACTCATTTCTAACACTGTTGCAACCATCGGCGGCCGGTGTCATCGCAGATGCTATTTTGCGCCCCAACAGAAACAAGAAGATCTGACAAATAACAATGGGCTTCGAAAAAATGACAGGTAGCACCCTCGTTGTCAGAGAATCGACAGGAGTGAGTGTTTATTACATTGCAGTGTCAATATATACACCGACTCGGAATGTCCGTTAAACGAATGTACATTGTCGATGTCAGTAGTGTATCCTTCTGCTATTAAGGACGCCCTCAAGGGTTTTCTCCCCGCTTGTTGAACAGAAATTTGCCTTATGTGAGCGGAGTTTCGTTTCAACGTCGATCCCTTCGTGCACGGTTTTTTTGCGCTCATCCAAAATCATTGTCCTTGTAGCCGCTGACGTGTGTACTTTACCTCCCACTGCACTTGCGCTTACTATCTTTGCGTTAAATCCCGCGGTAGTTTATTTGTTGCATGCTCGACGCAATTTTTCCAGCGTGCCGCGACTTGCACCGCGACCTTGAAGCGGTAAATGGGCGGACGCGTTGTGTGACAATCGCGAGCGACATTCCGGCGGAGCTGGTGTCCAGGGTGTTGGAGCTGCTCTGCTTCGCTGATAGGATACGCGTCACTCACGTCTGCAAGCGCTGGAGGTCAATTGCGCTTGCTCACGAGCTCCTCTGGTCGCGTATCCGATGCACGTCCGCCACCGCCCTGAACGACCAGCTTGCGCGCACACAAAGAGTGCCCGCGGACGTCCAAATTACCGATATTACCCAGGAAAATCTCGACCAAGTTCTCGAGATCATATCCCGCCACTTGTATCACGTTCGTCTCTTGCGTTTGCAGGCAAGCTCTTCGATGCCTCTGGAACTGAATTACTTTCCAACGGTTTACGCTGCGCTTGCACATCCCGCGCCACTGCTGGAGGCTCTCGACATCCAACTATTTCATGACCCCGTCTTCCCGGACGAGCTTACGCACCCCTTTGTCGCTCCGGAGGAGGACAGCACAGACTCGAGTGCTCGAGCGGTTCCCACAGCTTTTCTTCTTGGATACGCCCCCGTGCTACGGAAGCTTGCATTCGCAGGGATGAGGCTGCTGCCAGATGGATTCAGCGCCGTGGACGGGATGCAGAATATCTCTCGACTCCGCCTTGATATCCGCACCCTCTCTGCTACCCAGCTATACTCTATCGTCTCCCTTCCTCGCCTCAGGAGCTTGTACCTGGAGGTATATCGCTGCGACGTGCCGCGTACGCCTGCTCCAGATGCGTTTTGACTTGACGAACTCTGGATATTGGGACCGTATGACGAAGGGCACTTCACTCCGCCGTGCCCACCTGCTCCGCTATTTAGGCTTCCCCAACATCCGACATTTCACCTCGACTGAGACCTCGGGTGGCTCGAGACTATGACCCGTGCACCACGTCGTCAGCCGCACACACTCATGGTCGATGAGTGGAGTGTAGAGCACGCCGGCGGAGAACTGTGGCTTCCAAAGCAAGCTTGGAGGATGATCGACGACTCAGGCTTCGTCTCCGATCTGATAGACATTCACGTTGGCGATTACTTCAGCTGGCCAGACGTGCAGCACATGGTCTCGCACCTCAGGGAACTTGTTATTCCTTACGAACACCTGCGCCTCGCGGAGTACTATGGCTTGTCGTTCGATCACATGACGCGACTATGCGTGCGCTTGCATCCTTTGCTGGTCATCACAGGGATGGATATCAGGATTCCGTGTCCAGCGTTGCGCGTGCTGGAGCTCTGGGGTGGGAACGATATTTCGCAAGGCTGCCTGGATGATCTGGTTGACGCTTTTCCGGAAAACGTCGTACATTTCCTTGCGTTAGATGAAGCTCATCTTCCCGAGCTGATCCTCCGCGACGTCGGTGCGGCAGATCGCTGGCGGAAATTCCATGGATTGGTGTCAGGTATACGCCAAGGCGACCCTGTCCCCGAGTCATTCGTCGAAGAGCTCAGATCAAAATGGCATGTAGTTGTCGCGGATGACTGATAGTAGACCAGAAATTGAATCTGATCACATCAGTCGTGGACGGTCTGGCGCGAAGCATGTTTGTCTCATGTCAATCATCTCGACTTCAAGGACAGCAATGACCAGCTCCCGAATCTTTTGTCGAAGAGCTAGCGCTGAGGTCGCAATGGCATGCGGCGGCTTGGTACTGGCCGCTCTGGAACTTCAACTGTCTTATTTGAGACGAGGATAAGAAAAGCGCGAACAGTGAATGGCGTCACGCAGGCTCCCGGAGTCGTTGCGCCACGCACCAAACGAGCACGGACATGTGTGGTAACTGAGCGCGATAGTGCAAGAAGGATGAAACAACTGGGGCAAACACGCTGAATCACAGCTTCCCGATGAGTTATAGCAGGGTGTGTCAGGACGGCAGCCGCGATGTTCGGCGAGCATGAGAGGGCCCGGGGTAGCGCGTTGGACCACAGATGCGTACGAGTGAGCGACAGTCGCAGGTGGAAGAAACGGTGCATGCCAGGAGAAACCATCGCAATGAGGAAGAGCGTCTTGAAGATCTAGTAAACCAGCAAGCTCCCTGTGACACATACGCCAGATCGTCTGCGAGACCAGGAAGGCAACAGCGACGGAATAGGTCGAGGGAGGTGAGTCGAACAGATCGGCTCGTCTCCCTCGACCTACGCCGCAAGAGCACACTGCGAGATGCAACCAGTCCACCCCAAGAGTGAGAGTCGCGGCAGTGCGCGCGTCAACACGGTGGGTCACGTGACGTCAGACACGGGAGCGCGCAAGGAGCGCGTGAAGAAGAAGAGAAATGCGGGGCCAAAACGACACGTCGCGCGCCGCGTCGACCCTCCCCCTTTATAGCCAAAGGTCGCCCAAATCGGTTGGGGTAAGAGTTCGCAATCGGTTGGGGTGTAGGTTCGTCGACGAGGTCGTTTTCGACGAACCCCGTCCGAAATTAGAACAAAATGACATTCGTGACGTCAGCGTCGCCGCACCGGACATCGTCACGAAACTCTGTACATTTCTTGGCACTTGCCGGCCTGACCGCGACAACTGTGCGACTTTCTCAGTTCGCTCATAAGCACTGCCATCCTGTTGGTGCTCGTGCCATTACATAATCATTTTGGGCAGTTCTGCGAAGAATTTTCAACAGTTCATGAGAAGTCCTATGTTTTGCAGAATCATTGGTTATCTTTGGGCGATGTCAACAAGGCCGATGCATGCAGCTCTGAACGAAGCTCACCTTCCAAAACCATAGAAATCTTTGTGCCAATAAATAGGTTGTCCATGTTCTGTTGCAGCGGCGTCTTGATTACAGACGGGACGGTCTGATTCCACCTCACGCGTATCACGAGTGCACGAAGTTCGCACCAGTGGGCATTGGTGATCGCAAGCGGAATCGCCTCCCAAGGGTTGGTCAACATCCAAGGCAGCGTGAAGTTGTATTCGAAGATGATTTCGATCTCGCGCAGCGAAGGCGCGACGAGCTCCTGCGCGAACAGCCGGGACAGTCTTCCGGCCCAAAAGCGCTGGAAGGCGATCGTGCACCGCACATGTTTGATGGCGGGGAGGTGGCTCACGAGAGTCGCAAAATCTGTGGATTCTTCAGTTATCTGACGCCCCAAACGGTTTCCAAACCTGCCATCTAACATGACATCCTCGAAGCTCAGGTCAAGGCTACGAATCGTCTGCAGCATTGGGCTGGCGGGGTCTTGCAAGAGGTCGCCCAGAGGTCTGTCTGTAAGCTGTTGGTTCACGTACGCGGTGATGGAGCCCACGATCTCCACGCCTGCGATCCGTGCTGTGTCCATGGAAATCCAGCGTAAGACTGCTGAAAGGGCAGCCGAATTGGTGTTCATCTCCAACTCGATGGAGCAAGGCGCGATGAACTGCGGAGGGCACAGAACGGGTGCGACTGGGGAAATGGATTCCGCTGAAAGCGGCATGAAGTCATGACCGGACACTCTGAGGCATCTGAGCGTGGGCATAGCAGAAAGACGTTCCGCAAAGTCCTCCAGAGACACGTATTGGCCGACATGCGTCTGTAGCATCTTCAACCTCCCAAAATTGGCGTGCAGAGCAGCTTCGGAACTGCACTGGAAGCGGAAACGTCCAATGAGCGAAAGGCGTTCGACAGAATGGCCCTCTGGCAACCGTAACTCGCGAAGAAATGTGGAGTAGGCGTCGTCGTGTTCCCTACCGTCCAGCCAGTCCCCAACCTGCAGGTGCACGACGAACCGGATCAGTTGCGGCAGCTCGCGCAGAAGCTTGGCGAATTCGGCGACTGTAACGCGGATGAAAGCCACGGGAGCTGTTGTAGACGAACTGGACCACCAGCGGTCGAACGAGTACGGGGTTTGGGTAACCTGTAAAATGCGGAAAAGGTGCGCGAGACTGCGCACGCGCCAGGAGCGACCAATCATACTGCACGACAGGAGCGAGGAGCGGTCGTCGTCGAGGAAATCGACGATACACTCGATTACTTCGGTGGGAAGATGCGGCATCTGCGCTGGATAGGTGTAAGCCCGCACGGAATGGTGGCTAGCGCGCCAGAAAGCTCTTACGACAGAACTCGATGCTATGAGCAGTACAAGGATGAATCAGGCGGGCTTGTTGACAGCTCTATTCTAGTCCTGACAGTCGGACTTGGAAAGCGTGCCTCTCGTTCGCGTCAAAATCTCCAATGGCCAGTCCAGAAATATGTAATACAAACTGGTGATCTCGTGGCCAATAAATTTTTATGTTAGGAGGCTAAGCAAGACGATTATTTTCTTATACCTGTGGGATTCCAGCCCGAATATGCTGCTCCGACTCAGCGTTAGGTGTCCAACGCAGCCGTCAGAAAAAGAATACATGGAGTGTGCACTCAATTTAACACAAATCGGCTCATACTTTGTCATAAATCCTCAGTTGCAGCACCTATGGTCAATTTCACAGCCCGGGCGTTGCCTCCTCACCTACCGAACAGATAAGTATGCAGGGAGACAGAAAGGAACTATTAGCAATGCGCAATGCTCACTCATAGGAGCTCTACTTATATTCTCTTTCTATAAATTATCGGGGCACAATCTGTGGACGGAATGATCACGGCGCGCATGTAACAGAAAAAGTGGCGATCTGTGGCACTCCCTCGCGAAAAGAGGCGTATATAGCTAAGGATACAACCACTTCTATCTATTCAAAACACAAATATTGAGTCGTGAGCGTCTCAGCGACAGTCAGTGTTATGCGTTTCAAAGATCGACCAGTCGGAGCCGTGTAGAGTCGTGGGGCGGCGGGCCGACTTTTCGGAAGGAAGATCTCAGCCTTCGACGTGGTAGAGATATCATCTTTTTAACTGCTAAATTACTCAAAAAGGCGTCTTGACTACTTCCTGGGCATCAGCCGACGACATTGAAAACGGCGCTGCGTGTACGACGACGTTTCCTGCCTCGCTTTACCGGTTTCAAACAAGCTGCTAGTAGCCAGACGACGCAATTCTGGATGTAAATGCTGCATTCAGACGCATTGAAAGTTTCAGTTCTTCATTTACAGAGAAGGTGTCAAACGGCGTTGCCGATCCGGAATTTTAGATAGCTGTGCCCGCCAAGCATTTGTAGTTGTTTGCCCCGATCCGCTCCCGCCCCGTTGCTCCTGTCGTCGTCCTGGGCATGTCATACCCGTACCAGCAGCCAGGGCATGACTACAACCCGTCGGTGTCGGACGTCAACCTGCACCACCGGCACCCGCAACATCCATATGCCCAGGCCGAAGCGCAGCCATATGCCCCGGACCCGCGCTTTCCCCCGCCCCAGCAACAGCCGCCCACACTGGGCCCGTATGACCCGCCAAGACGCCAGCGCACGCCCAGCCCAACGCCCACGGAAATAGCAGAGATTAATGCCCCGCTGTACGACTACAGCCATCTCAAGAGGAAGGACTGGTGGCTGCAATGGCGGCTCGTCCGTGCGTGCCTCTCCCTCTCGTTTCTCCTGATGAACTCACATTTCTGCAGCCTGGTATATCGGAGGAATCATCCTCATCGCTGGCTTCACGATGCTCACTCTGTACCATAAGCAAATTGTCCGGTTCCTGCGCCCCGCCGCGGACTGGATGCACGAGTGCGCACTCGACTCTTCCAGTCTGACGGTCACCTGAAACTTTACAGTCTCAAGTTTGGCTACCTCATCCCCGTCGCCGTCTTCTTCGTCATTTCATTCCCGCCGGTACGCCGTGCCCGCACTGCCCATGGAGCTGCTCCTCACCGCACACAGCTTTTCGGCCACGAAATCGTCGCCGTCATCTGCGGTCTCGTCTGGGGCTTGGGTATCGGCTTCGCCATCACCTGCGTGGGTACACTGCTTGGCGAAATAGGCAACTACTAGTGCGTCCTTCGCTACCCATCCTTATCTTGCGCTTTCTGACGGGAAGGTGCAGTGCCTTCAAGTACTGCTGTCGCGCGCGCGCGGAGAAACTCGAGAAGGAGAAAGCGTACTACGACTGCCTCGCCCGCGTTGTGCGCGAGGGAGGGTTCAAGGTCGCCCTCATGGCGCGCCTGAGCGCCATTCCGGGGCACTGTACGCTGCGTTTTTCCCGATTTGAACGCGTTCTGATGCGGGTGCAGTCACCACGGCCATCTTCGCGACGTGCGGCATGAACATCTGGGTGTTCTCCCTGGCCGCCATCCTCTCGCTGCCGAAGCAGTTCATCACCGTCTACGCGGGCGTCATGCTCGAGCAGTCTGAAGACCAGGACAAAGAAAGCGAGTTTGAAATATTGTCTTCCATCCAGCGCAGCTGACCGCCGCCGTAGAGAAGGAGGACAAAACGCAGAAGATTATCTCGGACGCCGTCGCCGTCATCAGCGTGCTCATCACGTTTGGCGCGCTCTGGTGGATATATCGCGAGATGCAGCGCGTCAAGCCCGAGGTCTTCAGGGACCGTCGCCGTGCACGGTGCGTCTACTTTTTCTCGATTCACATAGGATACTGACAAACGTCATTGCCTGCCGCCTTGACATGCTTCCATCGCATTGCTTGCCATGCGCACATCCCAACCCCCTGTCGATCTTACCTCTTCCGAATGAACTCGTAACTTGGGCGCCCGCGGAACCTCCAGGCTGGCAAAGCTGAACGCGGCTGCGGAACTGACGTCGTATTCGCTGGGCGACTCGAGCACGCGCGTCGGCACGGTGCGCTTTGACAAGTACGGCGGCAGCGCGAGCAACCAGGACCTGTACGAGATGCGCGGCCGCTCGCCCGCGCAGTTCGCGCAGAACCAGAAGCGCTCGAGCGGCGACGACGACGGCAGCGTGGAGAGCGCCGCCAGCGACGCGCCGCTGGGCGGGGGCGGCCCGCCTATCCGTACCGTTGACTATGGGAAGCCGTATGATACCGCGGAGGAGTACCGTCCGCAGGGTCAACCGGCGCCGGCCAAGCTTTACGATGCGCCGTACGATGGGCGCGGGCCGCCAATTTCGCGACCGAGTGAAGACAGGGCGCGTGGACCAGCTTCTTCGCAGCAACAGCAGTTCTATCCGCCCATGCCGCCGCCACCGGGGGCGGGATACGCACGCCATCAACAGCAGCAGCAGCAGGCGTATCCCCGCCCTCCAGACCAGTATCGGCCGCCGCAGTCCCCTCCGTCACAGTATCAACCGCCTGCTGGGCCGCCACAGTCAAGTCAATACCCGGGCCAGCCCCCGCGGCCGCAGCAATTTGCATCCCCGCCCCAGTCGCCGCCGCAGCGGGAGCCGAGTACGATCCCCAACCCGTTCGCCGGGGGTTCACCACATGCGTTTGCACCTTCGAGCCCGCCCGCATCGCACGTGCCGGCGCTACCACCCCCGGCACAAAGCCCATATGCATCGCAACCTCACCCCGGCCCTGCCACCACCCCTCTGGTCGGCGCTCCGAGCAGCGCGCCGCGGTTCGCCTTGTCGGACGGGCCTGGTGGCCCCTCGTCAGCCCCTGTACCCGCCCCGGCAAGTCAGCCCCGTTACCCGCTTTCGGACGGTCCCACGCGCCAGCCCTCGCGGCACAAGCGCGAGGAGGCGACGACCGAGGACGGCGATGATGCACACCTTGATGTCCCCGCCGTCCGTGGCGGCGCGCGCCACGTCAGCGAAGCGACGGCCTACTACTCCGCGAGCGAGGGCGAGGACGACGACGTGCCGGATATGCGTGCGCCGCCGCCGATGACGAGTAAGTAATTTTCTGTTGGGTCGATTGCAATACGGCTGGATGGCTCACTTTTGGGTAGCCTCTAAGATGCCTGGTTCGCTGTTCCGCGAGGAGAGCGAGCCTGGGCCTGGGTGGGCGCGGTGAGGAGACGACTCAGACGACCGTAACGGACTTGGGAGGATTGCATATCATACCCCGTGCTGACGCTTTCCCTTCACGAATTCTGACCCTGTGTTTATGCTACTGCTCCCGTCCTTTACTCTAGTACATTTGTTTGGATGGCGACCTTTCGTTCAACTCTTGCAAACTGTCCAGTGTATCTCTTCTGGCGTTTCAAAGATTTGCCTGAGGTATTCCATCGGCGTTGAACATCTTCTGCCGAGAGGACGAGCTCTTCTCCAAACGGGGTGCGCCCTCAGAATTCCGGTTTCCATAGCAGCAGACACACGGGTCGACGATATCGGGACTCCCTGCCCAAAAGATGAACGGCCATAGTCTTACCACATCCGCGACTCGCGGATGGGGAAAATCGCAGAAAATAGGTCTCAGCCACGGAACCCTCAAACCGGGAAATGGAAAATAAATGAGCATATCCGCCCTCCTTTGTACAACACCTTCATACTATAACATTCAATGCAGAGCGAAAGCAAAAGGTGTAGGATGTGGGCTGTAGTAGTTACAAAGCCGAATCGCGCCCGATTCCGCCTCACGCAAATTGTTTCTTGACCTTGTCCTGTAACAAGAATGAGCAGCTAATTGGGTCATCGGGGCGCGCAACGCACGTTGACGGCATCCAAATACGCAGTCGTCGTGACCCAGTGCTCGCGCTTAACGCCCTTGACACCGTGGATGGCGATGGCGAGGTCCTTCGTCATGACGCCCTCCTTGTCAATCAGGTCCACGCACGCCTTCTCCACGACATCGCAGAACTTCTTCAGCGCCGCGTTGTCGTCCGTCTTCGCGCGGAACGCCAGCCCGCGCGTCCACGCGAAGATGCTGGCAACGGGGTTCGTCGAAGTCTCGTTGCCCTTTTGGTGTTCGCGATAGTGGCGGGTGACCGTGCCTTGCGCGCATGCGTCAGCCGCGAAATAAAAGGTAATAATGGACGCACCGTGCGCTGCCTCGGCCTCAATCGTCTTGCCGTCGGGCGTGATCAGCTCGCTCGTCATCATGCCCAGCGAGCCAAAGCCCTGAGCAAGGATGTCGGACTGCACGTCGCCGTCGTAGTTCTTGCACGCCCATACGAACCCGCCGGACGACTTGATGGCCTGCGCCACCATGTCGTCGATCAGCCTGTCGTGCATGTCAGCGAAAGGAAGCACAGCGGGCAGTTCGACGCCAGCGCACCGGTGTTCGTAGTAAATACCCGCGGCTTCGAACTGGCTCTTGTACTGCGCCTCGTAGATCTCCTGGAAGATGTCTTTGAAGCGGCCGTCGTACTTCTTCATGATCGTGTTCTTTGTCGACATGAACTGCAACCGATTCAGTGGATTTAGCCAGTAGCGCACGGGGCAGACGCACAAGAGGCAGCTTCTTCTCCAGCGCCATCTTGAAGCTCGAGTGCGCGAAGCCCGTTATGGAGTCGTCCGTGTTGTACATGCTCATGGCGACGCCGCGCCCCTTGAAGTCGTACACGTCCATCTTGACCGGCTCGCCGCCCTGCGGCGTGAACACAAGCTGAAGCTTGCCAGGCCCGGGCACGACGTAGTCTGTGCTGCGGTATTGGTCACCGAACGCATGACGGCCGATGACAATGGGCTTTGTCCATCCGGGCACCGGGCGCGGGATGGAGTCGAGCACGATGGGCTCGCGGAAGACGGTGCCGCCGAGAATGTTGCGGATGGTGCCGTTGGGCGACTTCCACATCTACCGCGAGTTAGCACAAGACCGAGCCTGGAAACGCATATCCTGACCTGCTTGAGATTGAACTCCTTGACGCGCGCCTCGTCGGGTGTGATGGTCGCGCACTTGATGCCGACGTTGTACTTGAGGATAGCCTCGGCGCTCTCAATCGTCACGCGGTCCTCCGTCGCGTCGCGGTGCTCGAGGCCAAGGTCGTAGTACTTGATGTCCAGCTTCAGGTAGGGCAGGATGAGCTCCTCGCGGATCTTCTGCCAGATGATGCGCGTCATCTCGTCACCGTCCAGCTCGACGACGGGGTTCGTGACCACTATGCGCTTGTCGACAGCTGGACACGTTCGACGTAGACATTGCGGGGACCAGGGAGAATCCGGTGGGCCCAGACGATGTCAGAAGCCACGTAAGCAGCGCGAACGAGTAGCCATAGACCGAAGCCGCGTGGAGAGCAAGGTTGAAGCGAGCAACGAGTCGGCGGGTCGTACAAGGGATCATCGCCAGCCAATAGGTGGGTGTGACCAAGTTTCCAAAGCGTGAATCGTCCCAAAACAAGGCCCCAAAAGTACGCAGAAAGTCAGAAGCATGGCCATGAATGTAATAAGCGACTGCAAGGCTTCCAGGACTGCAGCACGAACCAGTGGTCATGGTCCTCCGCGCCAATGGGCGCAGTGTACGAGGAGCAGCGCGAAGGGACCTGGCGAACATGGTGACGGTTGAGTGTAGGAGTGCGGCGTGCGGGGGATCGACTGTGGGGTAGGAGGTGATGTGCTGTGCGTGCCTGCGCCGAGGAAGTTGTGATCAACGTCCGGACCAGTTGAGCGGAATGTTCCGGGCAACATCGGCACGGCTGTCCCGCATGCTCGTCAACGTGGACCAACAAAGAGGGAAAGCTGGCGATTATGACAACCCCTACATCAACGTTACAGCTTTCAGTATCCCCATTCATTGCATAAGTAACATTTTGTAACCCGATTGCAGCTTATCTATCTCGCAAGGTCTTCTTAACGCCGTTGCAACATGCTCACAACTGCTTGAAGCCGCGTAGTACAGTACGTACAAGAGGTCTGTGTCAGGGAGATTTGCAGGCGCTCTGAGAGAGAGACTCAAAATGCGGTGGTGCGTGTTTACCGATGTTTACGTGCTCCTGCCCTCCGACCCATAAGGCCTGGAGAATGTCACCTACAGCGGCTTATATGTCACGGATTCCACTAGAGACGCTGCGCGGCGTTTTCGTACACTTGCCTTTCGTAGATCGCGTACACGCGTCGCACGTCTGCAGGACCTGGCGGGACGCATCGCTAGCGCATCCAGGGGCCCTCTGGTCGCATATAATATCCAACGGAACGCGAGCTGGAGTACTCGCCCAGCTTTTCGAGCGATCGCAGGGCGTGCCCGTGAGCGTCGAAGTGCTACTTACAGATAATTCGCTCGGGGAATCTTTGGCCGCTCTTCAGAAGCACCTGCACCGCATCCGCACCTTATATCTGCACTCGTTCGAAGTAGGAGAAGGGGAACTCTCCAGTCAGAACATACACCTCGTCTACCGCGTTGACATCGCTCGACCTACGGCTCCCGATCGCCGACTTCCCAACTTGGAATAGTGAGTTCAAAGCAGCAAAGCATACGGACCACGATTTGGATCTCTTATGCATGGGAAATTTTTAACAGATCACGATGCTCCTGCTGACATTTTTGCTGGACAAGCGCCTGAGCTTCGCCGAGCAACTTGGTTGGAGATAGGGCTCGAACCCCGCGGATACGGGTATCCCGCTCTCAGAGGACTCACGCACTATAACATTGAGATTACGTATCTTTCTGCGGCGCATATATCGGCGATCCTATCCTGCCTTCCAGCTCTCACGTCTCTGAAGATCGTCACGCACGCTTTCGACCTTCCAGGAGTCTCCCCTGCATTCTCACAGCGCCTCGAGCAGCTCCATATTGACATGCGCGGCCTTCCGTCACGGCAATCGGTCATTTCTCTAGCAAGGTACCTTGGATATATGCACACGCGACGGCCCGTCACCACATCCGTATGCAAGGATTGGCCCGAATGGTTCTCAGCGGCACCGCGGACCATCCCTCACCGTCTCAAGATAACGAAAGAAACAACGACGTCAGATCCCTGGATAGATTGCTGGTGCATGATCGACGATGGTGGATACATCTCGGAATGCTTGGGCGCTCCCACCTATATTATGCTCAGCTCGCCCATGGGCAAGCGCGTCTTCGAGCGGCTGGAGACCTTGGAAATTATGGCCAACGAAACTCATATACGGATCTTCTGCAACATTGCCCCACTGCCTCGCCTTTCTCGACTCGTCGTGAATGTCACAGACAACGGCGACTCCGTGGGTAGGCTCGGCTCCCCCAGCGCGCAGATAGGGAAACTTGCCTGCCCCCAACTACGTCTTTTGGAGCTGCGGGGCAGAGCGTCAACGTGGATCATGCTGGTTCTGTCCGCGGACGACGTGGATCAATTCGTGCTGAATACGCTCGCGTTCGACCCAGCCATGCCGCTCCGGGTCCTCCTCAGAAACGCCACACTATCGTCGACAGCATCTGCAAGGCCAACTCCTGGCTCAGGACAGGTAACTCATTGGTTGTCGGTGGAGATCTGAAGGCTTACTGACGGATCCGAAGCTTTTAGTCATAGAGACTATACTAGTCAGCGATTACGATGGTAAGCTCATTTCCATCGAAGAGTCTGATGATAGCTAATACTCTCAGCCTCCATCGGTGAAGGAGGATATTCAGATAGGCCAGGTCCAACTGATCAACGATGTAAATTATACGGGAGGCTGGTCTATTATTCAATTTCTATAAATGAAATTCATCCGATCTATACTGTTTACTGGTCAGGTCGAGACAGGCTGCAGCGGGCTTCCTACGTTGCGGGTATTAGTGGATAGCGCAAACGTTTGTATGGGACTCACCTATCGCTTTGTCGAATATTGTCAGGTCGGGCAGAGATACAGTTAGACCGGGCTCGCCCAGAGCCCTTCGTCCCCATCCTCCTTAGAGTGCCGCCCACAAAAGCCGCGCCGCCGGACATCAGAAAACGTCTGTTCCAGTAGCCGCCGCGCCTCTGGCTTCGCCAACTCAATGCCGACAAGGACAAGCGCCGCCTTGGTGCGTTTCGGCCGCGCGACCTGACCCAGCGCGCGGCCAAGGAACGCCACCTCGCGCGACTGGACAGTGATCGTCTCGTCAAGCGCAAAAAGCACAACCTCCTCAAGGGCCGCACAGGGAACGCGGTATGTACTCTCTGCATGGAACTCTCTTGACGTCTTGTCGTCGTCGGAGAACACAAGATTGGGGTGCGGTCTGAGCATGTCGGGCGGCCAAACCGTCGCGGGATGATCGTTTTGCGAGTCCAAGTCGACTTTTAGTACGCGCAGGGCCGGGAGCGCGGTGTTGCAGGCCAGGAAAGAGTGGAGGAATGTGCTTTCCACGCGGACGTAGGTCAGATGGGCGGGACCTCCGCCTGGCTTCCAGTCGATAGACAGCGTGCTGTCGGGTAACCACTCGCTCATATCGTAGATGCGCCGCCAGTGTCGGTGAGCGGGGACGATAATGATGGAAAGTTCTACGTGTCGGTGGAGGTTGCCTTGAAGGCGGAGGGAAAACTCCACGGCGGTGTCTGATTCGGGCTCGATCCACATAATGTCGTCGCAGGCCACGCGGACGTCCGGGATCTTGTCGATGTCCAGGGAACGCAAGACTTCCGCAGCGTTGATACCGCCTTCGACAATGAGCGAGCGCAGGTTCAACCCCTTGAGGAGGCCCTGCGGCAGTTCCACGGGAGCAGCATACAGCGTTAGCGCGGAGAGCCTCGGAAAGTCGCGCGCGAGCGGAATGTTGTAGAATGAGGAGTCCTTATTTGCAAGTTGCAACGATGTGACCCCATTGAAAACGGGTACCTGCGCTGCTGGTAGGTGGACGTCGCCTAGCAGGACTGCGCGCAGAAGCGGTGCATGGCCAGCAAAGAGCTCCGGCGGTAGAATAGGCTTGCAGGCAGGGTTTAATACGGACCGGGAGAGCAGAAGATTTTGCAGATGCGGTGCAGGGTGACAAAGAGCGGCCGCTATGTCGTCATCCCAGTCGGCCAAGTCGACCTCTAGGTAGATCAGGAGCGGCAACGCAGGTGTAATGGCAGACATTATATCGCGCATTTGATGCTTTTCATCCTCATTAGAGATCCGAGGAGAAGTGCTGGTAAGTGAGAGCATCGTGTGCACTGACAGCTTCAGGCGCAGGTTTTTGGGCAGTGCATGTTGGACGAGGGCTCGGAACTCCGCGAGCTGTTTGCCGCAGCTTCTTGACTGCTCCAATACGATATGTCGGTCGATATATAGTCCGGCATTCCACGCAGCGGCGTAAAATCTGCGGGAAACGCCCGATGCCCCACGACGATTGGGAACCGTCAAATGGCTGAGGACCTGAGTCAGAAGCTCCATAGGAAGAGCCTCTAGACCCATGATACGAGCGTGCGGAGAGTGACGCGTTTCGGTGCGCGCGACATCCTGGGACATGACAGCTGCTGTGGACGAGGAAAAGAGATCTGGCGGAGCTTCGCGATTTCGGTCGCCGCAATCAAATGTACTTCTTCTGCGGCAACAGCCTCCGTTTCCGCAGTACCGACGAGGCTGGGGGTCCTCTTAGTGAGTACCAATACTTCCTGAGCAACTATTACAAGGTAGGATCTGCTCATTGGTCAGTGAGGAGCCTCCAAGCCGGTGGCCGCGCCACCGGGCCTAAGTTGTACGAGTACTAAAGCTGACTTATGGAAGAGATGATGCTTTATGTGGCTCTCAGGAAATTTCTGACGTCAAGGCAAGGGCGGCGCTGATGATAGACTGAAGTTTAGTATGCGCTGTTATGGCTTGATGCGTTTCATGAGCTACGGCGGTGAGAGCTTAAACATGACTAGCATATGTCCTATCAAGGAGAAGGAGAGGAGAGAGTACCCGCAGCTTAAATAAACAGGTATTAGTCAGTCACCTGCTGCACTGAGGCTGCTTTATATTTCCAGGAGAGAATAGCCTTCTGTAAAAACCGGGGTTGCCCTGGAGCGCTGTGGGGCCTCTATAGCGGCCAGAGCCGCCAGAGACACGTACCCCGATCTGGAGCAAGCTGTTTGCCCCAAAGTGCTCTCAGATCAAGCGGCCTGCTCTGAGCGTACTCTGATAGCATGCCAAAAGCGCTCTGGAGGACGCCAATTCAGGCAACTCCGTGATATCCACGTCCCGCTGATACCGGACTAGCATTTGATCAAATACTACTACTACTACTACCCGATTGCTTGCTTGCTCCTTGCTTTTTTTTTTTTTCCGGCTTCGTTCTCCAGTAAAGACGCGAACGAACACATATTATAGTATATACAATAACAAGTGGGACTGGGGCACGTTCGCCGTGTCGATGTGAAGAAAGATGTACGAGCATCACGACCTCTCTCGCTCCCAACCTTCCTCGCATAAAAGGGAAACTACATGCCATGAGAATGAGTGAAAAGTGAACACATATAGCCTAGAAATCACGTACGTGTGTAGTTTTGAGGGTGGATGAAGTCCTGAGAAAATACGTCAGATGTTAACGAAAGGGCGAAGCGCGATGGCACAGGCACGAAGCAGCCAGCAAGTGAGCACAGCAAACAGAGCAGCAAGAGACACCAGAGTCAGCACAAAACAGCCCAGAGCACCAGAGAGCCGGATGTCCACGCAGACAAAAGACTATTAGACCGAGCTGTAGCAGCGTACTCAGGCGGCGGACGGCGAGCAACTCCAGGCAGTAGGATGAGCGGGGAGCCATGCAGTACAACTAGCTTGCAGCTTGGGCGTTGCAGGTAGTCTTGCAGGTCGTCAGGCTTGGAGGGACCACACGCGGCTTGTCGCTCGTGCGGTACGGCGCGTTCGGGGGGAAGGGAAAGACAGCATTCAAAGTCAGCAAAAGTCGAACCATGTCCTCGAGTCGCGCCGTGACCAACCTGGTTGATGGCTACGGGTCGATGGCAACCATCCGGGCCGCGGCAGACTGAGTGGCGCGCTGGTGGCGCGGCCGCTGCGGCGCAGAGCAGTCAGAGCAATCAAAGCGCGCCAGAGCCGCTGTATTTGGCTTCGGAGTGCACTGGAGCATCAATTCAGTGCTTTGACGCGCCGTAGTGCTTTAAATCATGATCTGGAGTGCCCTCACGCGCTATAGAGCAGCCAGCTGCTCTGTAGTGCTCGTGCAGCAGTGACTGGTGCTCTGAAGCATTTGGGTTTTTACAGAAGGCCGAACATTCCGAGTCCCTGGTCTCAGGCAGAATCTCGTTGAGATTGTGTTAGACCAGGCGATCTTAATCTGCATCATAAATACGAGAAGATTCATGGTCTGCTTTTGATAAGTCTGCTTACCATTTAAGTATTATATTGGCTTAAGACGTCGGTTTGTGGCGATCCATAGGTAGTCAGTTTGAAAAGCTGGATTTGACGAAAAACAATGCTATGCATTGTGCATTTAAATACCTGGTCGAGGAAATGTTGAATTAGGAGACAGAAAATCGGCTCATTGATTCCTCGCGAGGCTCAAAAGTCGACCTTGTGCAACTTCGATGACGTCGAATCACGTGCCCGATGCGCGTTGCGCGACGCGTTCACGGTTCAGTGCCGTCGCGCGTGAAACTCCGCTTCCCCCGCTTTATCTTCGTACTCGTTGCCCTGTCCACCGTGCACTGGCCACGCCATGCATTCAACTCAGATACGAACGCGCAGCAGCGCAGCCTCTTTGGCTTGATACGCCTGTCGACATGACCACAGCCAAATCACAGCTCGTCTACCCAGTAGCTTTCGAGTACATCGAGCGCAGCTGCCGCAGTTATAATGGTATCCCGCTTGGATCCTTATGGAGTGTTGAACTGTAGAGGAATTCAGCTTCTTTTGCTCGTGCTCAGGTCAGTGCGTATCGATTACAGAGCATACTTGATCCTAAGTGCCATTTCATTCTGAAGCCAGTAATTCGTACTGAGCATACTCGTGCTAAACTTGCCGATTCGTTACATCCGCCTTCAGCGCAGAATGCGTTTGCAGTCTGGCCTCGTCGTTTTCTCGCTCCAAGTCAGCGCTTGCCCACCTCCTGCTCTTACGACAATGCCCTCTTCATAGCGCTGTGTCTGTAATGGCAACGGGCTTGGCGATGTGGACCCCGCTGGACCTGACTCCCTGGCTGCATGCTTGCCTACTCGTGGTCAACGCTGTTATTTTGCCAGAAGGCTTCTGTTCCCATCCAGTTCCCGACCCGACTTGCGGCGAATCGGTTCTCTCGACACTGTCCTGGCTCCACGAGCCTTCGATGCCGCTTATCTAGCTTTGATTCACATCGGGTTCCCCAACCCTGGTGACTGATGAGCTGGACGACGAGGCGTGGTGCTTTCACTCTGGTCAAATCCCAAGAACAACTTTCCTTTGGCATTGCGAACGCTCCGGAGACAACTGTCTATTTCCCGTGCGGAACGTTCTACTCCTGTCTCCGAGAGACAACACCCCCGATTTTGCCAGTGGGCCTTCGGTGGTGTCGGTGCTTGGTCGGCGCTTGAAACCCGCCGACGTTTTGACTTCGTGATTTCCGACCGCGGCGTCAACGCCACGCCAAGCATGACCTCACGCTCTACGCAGCTAAAAGACTATCGCGGCGCCGATTGTTGCGGATAAACATACAGTGCACACGCGTTTCCAGGGTGGCAGAGAAGCCGTCAACACGCGCCACCGTGCAGCATCCCAGCCCTCCGAGCAGCGTTCCGAGGCACCCTGGGCATCGCCTCCGAAAGCACGACACCTGAGGCTGCTGTCGGCGGGCACTACGGCCGAACAGGACCCGCGTCGATCGCGAAGCCGCTCCTAGCGGTAGCGCGCGTTGAAAAGACCAGGCTAGGGCGTGCCATCGCGCTTCCCATCCTTTGCCTCTTCCCCTCCGCCGACCACTATGCTGGCCGCAAAAGTGCGTTTCTCGCTGTCGCATCCGGCGGCGAAGGCTGACAGTAATGACAGGAATTCGTTCGGTCGACGCTGGCGACGCACGAAAAGACGCGCCGGCTGGCGGAGCTCGCCACCGACACGCTCGTCGAGGTCGTCGACGCCTGCGCCGACCACGGCGTTCCGCTAGCCGGATATGCCAAAAACGTGACCACATTTTTCAAGAAGGAAGCCGACGATGTGCTCCAGGTCGGGCGTTCCATCCGCGCCATTCCAGCAATTTCTGACATATTCTGTAGGCGCCGTACGCGCATTTGAAGAACGACGCAACGGAGCAGACGGCGCTCATCCAACACTTGCGCGAGCAGCTGCACAAAGTCGAGCAAGATCTATTCGAGGCGCGAGCGCAGGCGCACGTCCGCGAGCGGCAGCTGTGCGACGAGGAGGCACGCAGCCTGGCGCTCGAGCTCGCCCTCAACGAGGCCCGCGCGCGCGCACGGCGCAGCAGCATCGAGCAGGTCGTGAGTCCCGCCCGTCCCCTCGTGTTCCGCGTTTCACGCAGCCCCTAACTCCCGCTCAGCCCGCGCTGGATCCCGACTCGCCCACGCGGTATACGCATTCCCACTCGCAGTCGGAAAATGAACCGCACACGCCCAGCCTGCAGCACGCGGCGAGCACAATGACCTTCGGGCACACTGCCGGCGACGCCTACCCAGACGAGCCGCCGCCGCCGCTCGAGCTGCGGGGCGAGGATGCCGACGAGTTTCTGAAGGCGATTGGCATGGACCCCAGCGACGCCGATATCTTCAACAAGCAGCATGCGCTGGACTACAGCAGCGACGACGACGTCCCGCCCAAGCTCGTGCCCGCCGTCTATCGCCTGCCAGTGGACCCAGACGCCACAGCTGTCGCGCCGGCCACACCGACGCAGCCACCCAAGATGGCGCGCGCCGAATCGTCTCCACTGGGCATACCGCGCTCGGGCACGTTCGGATTTCCCGGCGGCACCCCAGAGTCGGACAGGTTTCACTATGGTCGCGCCGAGGATACTGTAGCAGTTGGGGATATACTGCGCTCCAGCCCTGGCTCTGGCATTCCCGAGTCTGGCACCTTCGGTTTCGCGAGCGGCATACCCGAGTCCAGCACGTTTGGTCTTGGCCAGCCGGACGGCGCCACGTCTGCATCGACAAGTAATGCTACAACGCCCGTGGACGAACGGCCGACGCCATCGACTGCCGAGGAGGATGCAGCGCCGGCAGTAGCTTCTACTCCACTGCTGGACGACTCGCCCAACGAGCCGCCGCACCTCACGCCCGCGCTTGTGTTGACTCCGTTTGACCATGACTTCGTGTCGCTCCCCGCGGCGGTCGAGATGCTTCAGCTGAGCCGACGTGACCCTGCCGCGGATTCTGCGCCTGATGAGGACGTACGCGGTGACGCTGCTGGCGGTCTGGCAGCGACCCTTGAGCATCCTGCAGTGTCTGCGGCTGGGCCTAGTGCGGATTCAACGCACGCTCACGCTCTGGACGCAACGACCCTTCGTCTTGAGCCCGAACTGGGCGATGCAGGCTCCGGGCCTGCTATCGACGACGACTACTTCGGGCCTCCTGCTGCTGCTGTCGCGCCCAAGTTGACCCTTGTGCCTACCTCCCCCGCCGAAGAATCTGCTCACAAGTCGGAGGGACCGCGGGCGTCTCCTTCAGGCATTACGCACCCGCATGTCGATCTGGAAGGCCAGAACCCATGGACGACGACACCGGACGCGCTGTCGGTCGCGCGCCCGACTTCGCGCCAGCACCAGCATCAGCACCATTCGTCGACGGTCACGGCGATGACGGGCACCACTGGCGCAGATACCTTCGCGAGCGTGATGGCTGTCGCGCCCAGCAGCGCCAGCGTGCACACGTACCCGCCCTCGCGCGCGCCCTCCGTCTTCGAGGCCGAGCGCGACCGTGATTCCTCCGGCGGGCACTCGTTCGCGGCGAACGGCGGCGTGGTGCATCTCAACGACGCCAGCGTGCGGTTCCCGATCGACGACTCGTCCAATTCCAAGCTGGACGCGGATGGGCGGCCGCTCCCGCTGCCGTCCATGGTCGGCCGGGCGCGCGCGCGCAGTGTTGGCGGGCCGCATAAAGGCGCGTTTCATTGATTCTGTTATTTTGCGTTGAGCGACGTTTTGACTTTGGAATTGTGCATGTACAGGGAGGCTGGCGCATATGTTCGAGGCGCTCGAACGACGGCTCAGTATCGGCCGTGAGCGCGCTGACTCGAGCAGCGCAAGCGATGCTAGCGTCAAGGTATTCTCTCGCTTTTCGCCACTCGAGGACGTGTGCTGATTTATGACAGCATGTGACACACAAGCTACACAAACCGCGCAGCCGCGCAAATAGCGCGGGCGCGACCGTGCTCGGGACGCGGTCGCCTGCGAAGGAGAAGAGTGGTATGACCAAAGATGGCTTGAACGCGGTAGGTCATGATTTTTCCTCGTCTGCTTTCCTCTACTGGGCTAATAAGGATTGGATGTAGACCGAGATCGGCGAATTGAGCGCGCTGGCGCCTGTGCCCGCTGCGACTGAGGTGCGAGCTTTCACGAGCTGCGACGCATGCAAATCGTTTTGCTAAAAGAGCTCTAGGTCAAGAGGGCTAAGAGTCCGCGCATTAGCATCGTCAGTCGCTTTTCGTCCCTGAGAGACGTCAAGACGCGCGGGACGTGACTGGTCTGTGCTTTGCTTTTCGTTATTCGGGTCGCGAGTGTGCTCCTATGGCAGGTTCCGGCTAACTTCCGCTATTGCTATAAGTCCTGAGGCTATGTACTATGTAATGCTTCCAAGTGTGTATTCGTGATTAGTGGAAAGTACTTGTACTTGCCGTGTAAATTAGGCGTTTGCTAATAATTTGATCGTCGGCGTCCCCGTATTGTTGAATTTGAGGAAATGCATAGGATATCAATCAATAAGCACCATGTACCAGGCAGGCCGACACCGATACCGTAAGAATTTGAGGTTTTCGGCACAAGTGTCGGTCGGACTTAGATATAAGCGTGCACGCGTCCGATCGTTCCACTCCCATTGTTTCATCTTCTCGACCGCTGCAACAACTGGACGGCACGCGCAACTCTCTACAGCTCCCGGAGTACATCATCTATCACAGGGCTTCCGCAAATCAGCCAAAAGTTGGTTTTCAGGGCCGATTCTGATGACAACGCTCTCGTCCGGAGACCAACGTAGTGCTGGAGCGTGCGCAACCTGCCCGCATGTGCCACGCGACCTGAACTCCGCAATTGGGACCGTCTGCACTCGCTTGAATATACCTGGTAAGAAAATGTCCTGTATAATCTCTGATCACCCGACTGACCAGACTTGTGCAGATTGTCAGACGAAGGCCGGTTTAAAACGCGCCAATCGCGACCTGGATGGATTATTCGAACGTTTATCACGGACAATCCGCGCAGGCTCAAGAGCGTCCGAGAATGGCAACGTCGAGCTTGCTGCCTGCGCGGTCATCCTCAATCGACTCTGTCGCGACGACAAGGTTCTACGCCGACTCATTCGTGAATATGGTGGGTCCTCTTCTTATTATAATAGCTTTCTACTTAATCGCTGCGTAGACTTGCTTTTCTATGTGTCGCTCCTGCTCAAAGTGCCCTGCGAGCTCAGCACTATAGCTAGCCTGCACCTCGCCATTTCAATCTCGCAGGCCTTCGTTAAAGATCCGATTGTTATGGAACGAATTGGGATCGCGCTGCTTCCTGCTGTTGTCGAAGCTGTGAAAGGCCGTGAGAAAGACGACATATACGCGGAGTGCGCCGGCATGTTCTTCGTCAACTACCTGATGGCTATGCTCTGCGTCGAGGCTGAGGATCAGCGTCGAGCGTTTCTAAAGGCCTTCCTGCAGTACTCAACGCTTGTCGGGCGTTGTAGCCCGGGGTTTCTATCGTACCTCGTGTTTTTCTGGACCATGGCAGCTATCGAAGGCCCGATGTTTCTTGAGGACTGGGGCCGCCCTTTCTATGACTTCTTCATTGGCATTCTGCGCGTAGGAGGACCGCTGAACCGCCTGTACGCGCTAAAGGCCGTGTATCTCCACCGTCGACCCGGCCGTCCAAACATCGCGTATACAGATCTCTCGCACGGCGTCCCTTTCAATCTTGATTCCGTGACCGCCAACGCTCAACGACGACTCAACATGTTGACTAACAATCCCGACGCGCCAGACGTCCAGGCTCTCGTGTTCGCGCAAACGGTCAATTTCACCGCCGTGCAGAAGTTCTACAAGAGCAGCGAGCGTGACTTTGGTCGGGTCGCCGTTTGCTTTGCTCTGATGCTCCTTCAAGACCCGCTGTCGTTCTCTCTTGACGGTAATATTCCCGTTCGCTTCGGCCTGCCTGATGGGTCACCTCGCGCTTGTGGGTTGCCTATCGATGACTGGAAGGATATCCTCAAATACTCTGCCGAGGCGCTCTCGACGATGACGCCGCGCGCCATCAAGGCAGCGAGCGAAGCATGTCTCATGCCGCCTCCTGCGTCGTTCTCGGCCACTCGTCAGGACCTGGTCGAAGTTCTGAAGACAGCCGACTGGCTCCTCCGGAATGACTTCACCAGTTGCTCGAGAATGGCCTTCGCGGCCTTCAGCCGCACTCGGGAGATGCGGTGCAAAGCCTGGTTCATTTACGTCCTCAGCTGGAGCACCAATGGCTATGATGTAGGCCTGGTCTTTGAGACTATCAAAGCCTGGTACCGTGGGCAGGCCGAGGCCGACATCTTGGCTTCCGCGGCCTGCATGATGACGCTGCGCAACCTCGGTGTGCATTCACTCGAATGGGCCTTGTGTGGAATGAAGGAGAATGACGCCCGCAATCCCACCGGCCTTAGCGTCCGTACAAAAAATGTCATCACCTCACGGGGAATGGCCGATATGTATCTCAAAATCTGCGGCAAGGACGCACGAGACGGACAGACCATGGTCGCCGTGCGCATCCTTACGAAACTCCTCTTTGATGGACCAACCTTAGACCCGGGCTTCATGGACACGGAAATGCAGGTGTGTCCGAGTGGATGCAAGTCATTTATTGGTGAACGATCAATGTTGACTTGATCCAGGAACTAATGGATCTATATGAAAGCCATACTCGATCAGCACGCCTCAATTGGTGCCAATCGCGGCGCAGTCATCTTGTCCCCGCCGTGGAGATATTTCTCAAGCATCGTGTCTCCGGTTGGCGCATGTTCTCGGCGCCGGGGTTGAAGTTTCATGAGCGTCTCCCGTGGCCGATCTGGGGCGAGCTGCCGGAGTGCCATAACTGTTTTGACCGTGTTCCTGCCAGAACGACAGCCAGATTCGTCACTCAGCTACACGAGAGACCGTCTCAGCGCATCTCCTGGTCGGAGCTTCCCACGGACGTCTTTACGACAATCGTCACCGGGCACCCGAATCAACTGAGCCTATACCGGTGCGAGTCCTGTGGGGCTCACAGTGCCTCTCTTAGGCGTTGTTCTGGATGTCGCAACCTGCGTTACTGCGGGCGGGAATGGTATGTGCAAGGTTCGATTCATGATGTTCGTCAATGCTAATACCCAATTCGCTCGAAGCCAAAAGAGCCACTGGCGGTCCGGTCATCGAATTGAATGTACTTACGCATTCATTTAGAACACAATCTTCCTTTTCTTAAATTCTGCTGCTCACAGCCAGGGACATGATGCAGGCAAATGACGTCGACTACAACACAACTTTTATCATGGGATTCATGGCAACTTACTGTAAAGCTTTCCAGCTGTTTGCAAAATTGAGAGAAATCTGCAGGTGTGTGTGTTCGGGCTCGTGGATTCGCACTCCAACGAGATGCTCCACTTCACCATACAGATTTCACCCGCGAATACGACCTATGCCCTCTAAGTCCGCCCCGCGTGCAAATTTCTATGGCGGCACTGAGAGCGCCGGTGGAGCGCGAATCCACGAGCCCGAACACACACAGCTGTGGATTTCGCTCAATTTTGCAAACAGCTGTCAAGAATCGACAGCGTGCGCGATCAGCGATCAAGCTTCTCGTTCGGTTCCGTGATCACTGTTTGCGCAGCGCTTACCGGCGCCTATATCCCTTCGTCTCGACCATCTATGAGCTTGCGCGCTCGCGCCGTGCTAGTTGCTGTCCTGGCCCCGCCGAGCTTGGCAGCGGCGCAACGCACTGTTACTGTGTTTGTCGCGCGCATTCGTCTTCTCACTACCATTGATCATCAAATTCATATTGAGCAGGCGAAACCTTTGCGCTGAGACCGTGTGGCCAGCGGTCCTCACCCAGTTGGGTTCGGCGCCGAACGGGGCAACAGGCTGGGAGGCTGCACCACAAACGTCTTTGAGCTTCACGGCCACCCAGGGCTGGAGGGGTCGTGTTTGGGTTCGGCATTGTCCAGTTTCTCTTGGCCCAGCCTGACCTAGTGATCGTAGGCCCGTACGGGTTGTGATTTCAGTAAACCCGTCTCGTCATCCCAATGCGAAACTGGTGGATGCGACAACGGCTTACTCTGCTCGAGCACCGTATCAGGCCCACCAGCGTCATTTGTGGAGCTCACTCTTTCATCCGGAGGCAGTGGGATCTCGAACTTTGACTTCTACGACAGTAAGTATTCCAACGTAGCACGATGTTTATATATGACTGCTCACGTGCGTGCCAGTATCGCTCGTGGATGGGTTTAACTTGCCCATAGCCAGTGCGCGTTATTCAAACCTTGCCACTCTCGCCCTAACTCTGTCAGTCGCGCCGACTGACACAGATAATTCCTGCCCGACGGTCGCATGTGTGGCGGACCTGCTGGCCGATTGTACGTACCATCCCCACGCCGTCTTCCGAAGCTCATATAACGTCTAGGTCCGTCACAGTTATCCATCGAGAGGAATGGGAAAACGGTAGCATGCTCCAGTGCATGCCGGGCTGGGCTTGGGGGTAACGCCAGTAACTCGACAAACTGTTGCTCGGGCGCGTTCAATACACCTGCCACGTGTCCGCCGTCCAGTGTTCAGTTTTATGATTACTTCCGTATGCTTAATGTTCCTCCGTCTTGTCGACAACTCACTCTCTGCTAAGATAGCAAATGCCCAAATGTCTATGCTTCACCTTTCGATGACGGTAAGATCTCATCTAAGAGCTGATAGCGGCCTAACAGAAGAAACAGAGGTTGGCCTTCGACAATGTACTTCATCGGCCACGGGCCCGAACTACGAAATCACCTTCTGTCGAGCGACCAATGTCACATCACCAGCGACGAATGCATCAGCGACTGGCACGACTTCTCCGCCAACGTCGGGCACACCATCGTCTCAGTCGCCCGATGACTCTTCCGCGTCTGTTCCGCATGGGACGCAAGCTGACAACGAGCATAAGTCACTGTCTGAACACGACGAGCCTCCGCCAACATCTTCGGCGGCGGCTACCAGCAGCAAACCAAGTCTGGCCCCAGTAATTGCGGGAGGCACCGTTGGTTCTGTCGTCTTGCTCACACTCGCGGGTGGTTTATTCTTCTGGCTCTTTCGTCGGGGTCGCAAGCAGCAGCGGTTCCTCGCGCATCCGCACACATTCCACAACGCTCCGGCTGCATCTTCCCAGAATCATCCTGGAGGCAGCTTTGAGAACTCGCCGATTTCGTACTCGCAGAACAACACAGCTGGCGCCGTAGCTGGATCGCCCGTCTCATCGCGTGTGGCTCGGGGAGACATGCCGTACAGCGGGCACGCGGACTCACCCCTGTACCCGAGTTCGGCCGCTTCTGGTCCCAGTTTCATGCGACGCTCCAGTTCTGTACGAAGCCCGCCACCTGCGTACTCCATCATCACGACCAGATAACACTGGTTTCACGTCGGTGCAGGAACTGTTGTTACACTTATCACATTAACCAATCACTCCACAATCTTTCAGCTCTCAGGAACTGGGAGCCGTCCGGGTGGTTAGGCGAACCCCTTGGGCATTTTAGCTCCCGCCGCGGGTTGACATTTGGCCCGGAACGCGCGGGACATTTCAATCATCGGGACCCACTGCACGTGTTCGTGGGTGTTCACCCATTCGATGAAGCGTTCCTTTGTTTTCCTCAGCTCGCGGCAGACGTGACTGTAGGACCGCTTACGAGCATCAGGAGAACGTGCGGCCGTCTGCATTTCGTTATCCTATCGTTGTCAATTATTGAGTGCAAGCGCTCACCCTGACACGTCCGGGTGTATGGTGATTGGGAAGATGAAATCTTCTTCCTCTCTGTGTTCGTTTTAAGCCGTGACGCACGTCGAAACAAGGAAGCATATCCTCCGCACCGATAGAGGTAAGTAAATGTATCTTTCCAAAGCTGTTCGACGTCGCGAGAATTGACCTAATGGTATTTCAGAGGACTGGGAACTCGGAGATGGGTCCAAGTACCCAGCCGTGGGAATTGGGAGCGGACTTGATGAACCTGCAGGCCTCTGTCAGGAAAATGGCACGCTTTCCTACACAATAGTGACGTACATCATTGGAGGGAGGTCGTCCAGGTACCTTTCGACATTTTCACTGTCACGCAATCCGCGATAAATACGCATCAGCGCACCAGTTTCCAGGGATCTCGACGAGACCAGTGTCGTTCCCACGTTCCAAGGGCTTCATCCAGGTACTCGCTCTGGCGTCGGGGTCGTACTGAATCTTGTGCCAGAGATCCTTATCGCGGAGATAGTATGCCTGGGAACTATCTTTGCGTCAGATGCGGACTCCCGGCTTGCCAAATAATGCGGTACGTACTCATGTGCCATGTGTGAGTGATCTAAAACAGGCTCCAAGTCAGCACAACGCGAATAAAATCTAACTAGATACATGACCGTATTCGACGCCTTTGGCCAGTAGGAGTTCGGTCCCCTCTGCGCTGGTCTCCCACCAAGGCGCCACGCTGCCTTTCGGAGCGTTGCCGTTGCAGAACTTGGTGAGAAGGTCGAACGTATGGTCCAAGATGTCACTCTGCTGCTTTAGAGTGAGAGAAACCGGATTCTCGTGCGAATATCCATGAAGTCCACTGTTTTCGGTCTTTTCAATAGCATGCCGATTATAGAGTGCAATACTCACATTTCGTGACCAGCATCACGCACGGCGGCCATCTGCTCAGGAAAAGTCTCTAAGCTGTGGCCTGACGCATTGAATGAGCTGTGTGCCCGTCGCGGTAGATGTGATAACTTACCGGGGATAAACCAGGTCGTCTTCAGACCGTATTTCCTGAACAGTTTGAGGAGGCGTGGCACGCCGACCTCCCCTGCATACATCCCCTAGTCACATATGAAGGTCATTCGAGAGCTCATGAAAGGTGATGCAGTACGCACGCGGGAGATATCACCAGGAGAATCCTCGCCGCCGTACGACCCCAGCCTGCGTTCCTATCATACCCATGGTCCCCGCCCTGAGACCACTTACTCACCAGCCCGCTACTGCATCAACATCGACACCAAAGCCAACAAGGATCTGCCTGACCATGGCCGTCAAGAGATAGGAGTGTGCGATAGTGGTGCCGGGTGGAATCGCGGTGACGGCGTCCCGTGCGTTCACTCAAGCGGACCCGAACCTTAAAGCCCGCACGAAGGTACCTTACAAGATCAGCACCATTCATGCTGCATCTTGTACGCGCGATATGTTGCATCAACTTAATACGCAACCCTGACTGAAGCAATTTGTTCTGAATTGGGAACTGAGGCATGAATTCGGTATTATTATTATTACTTTACGGGCGCTGCCGTACGCATAGTGTGGAGACACGAAAGCTGGAAAAGCAGGCCGAGAAAAGACAACTTGAGAGAAGAGCAGTCGCTACAGCGCAGAGAAAGCAGGACGAGGATCAGGCACTAGCACGATGGGAGACAAGACACCTAAATGGGAAATCCATCGAGGATGAAGGGCGGCGGCTTGTGACTGTCTGGACCGGCCTTATTCAAACCACTAGCTGGGTCACTGGTGTCCGAAGTTTCGTCGCCGCGTATGAGCCTCCGGCGCGCAAGCCACTGGGCATGACGGCGATTGAAGTAGTGACGCAAACAGAGGTAGAGCGTGCCCATGAATGCGCCCATGAACGCCAAGAAGATTATACCGATCGCCCATGAGGGAAACGCGTGGCCAGAATGAGACAGCGCCTTCTCAGCATGTGAAACAACAACTGCGCCAATTCCTGAGCCAAACGGCGAGGCTTCGGTGGCATTGCTCTGCGCAAAGGATAGCATGAGAAATGGAATTCCAAACAAAAGGCTCTTTGCGTACGAAATCTGTGACATTCGAGCGCACCGCGGCCTGTACAAACGCTCTGAAGGAACCAATCGATGATGCATCGACCGGTGCGTTTATCGCCCCAACTTCGCCCTCACGGCAGTGCTGTGCGCACGCAAAATACACCGCTACGGGAAGTCAGGGCAATGATTCCGCTACATAAGAAGAAACACGAACCAATAGAGGCATTCACGATTTTCAAGTTGAAATCGGTGCCGTTCGGCGGCGCGACTCCAGTAGAAAAGCCTCCAGCAACAGCGGAGCAGGGATTGTCAAATGTTGTCTGAATGAGCGAGTGTTGAACGGCAGGGTGCGGCGATGGCGAGAAGTGGAAGGAGAGGAATGTCCCCTCAGCCGCCGTGCGGTTGAGTGCCGCGTCATACCAGCTATCACTGAACCCGATAGCAATCTAAGCCAGAGAATAGGAATTAGTATCTGCATAATGGGAGCGACAGTGATCCACGTACATCTTGGATGGTGTTTGCCCGTACGAGGCTTGACACGACTAGTAAAAACCGAAGTGCGAGCAGCGTGTGGACCAACATGGCGGCGTGGACGGGTACAACTGGCTGATAGGCTCGCGCTCCATTATATCAAGCGGAGCCTGGTTCACCCGGATCGTGGTGGCCATTACGAAACGTGGTGAAGCCGCTGAAGCGAACTTCGGAGTACGAATTGCCTCAGGGAGTGCACACTGGCCACATTGTTCCTGGATAGGATAGTGCAGGGCTACGGACATCACGCGGCTTTTGAAGATGGGAAAACAAAAGTTAGTCTGCATCCATAGCAAGAGAACAATACAAGGGTGCATCCGCAATGGTTACCGTGCTATTCAAACAATTTGCTTTTGTTGCCTCCTGGCTGGTCCCCACGACTCGCCTAGGCCTGAAGCGCGCTATTCTTCATGAAACATCTTCCGCAATAAGGGGACGGCCCGTCTCGATTGTTGAATAAGCCTCACTTTCATTTTAATACAGCATATGCAGCCTCCTCAACAGAAAGCGCGAGGGCGGTTAAAATGCCTCCATATTTACACGACGTAAAGAGCACCTCCCAATACAAGCGCTGAGAGGGCAGCTCCAACTGAGAATGTAGCTTGGTGGAAGGCAGCAGCGGCAGGCGTGTCAGATGGAGCCGAGCCAGCGGCTGGAGGTGCCGTGGCAGAGCCGCCGGATGAAGCAGACCCGCCGGACGTCGCACTAGCAGCGGCGGTAGGGCTTGCGGTTGCAGATGCACCGACGCCTTTCAGGCTTCCGGCGGCTTGCTGTGCGCGCAGTCAACCGATAAACAGTCCGAGTGAATGTGAGACGTACGGAGGGAAGAGACGCAAGGGCCTTCGCAGCGGACATGAATGCGTCGACGGATCCTGTTCCATTCGCAGGGGCGTTGATTGCGCCTACCATGCCTGCGAGACAGTGAGGGCCTACAGGTCCCGCCGTCTGCTTGCAGTAGAAGTAAATCGCTATCAAATGCGTTAGATGGGGCACTCGAAGAATGCGACAGAGTGCCTTACGTTTTGAAGCGTCAGTGACGGTCAGGTTCCACACGGGAGTTGTAGCCGCTCCCATAGCCACGGGGACAAAGCCCGAATCGAATCCGTTGGACATCTGCGCGCATGGTGCATCGAAAGAGGCCTGGCTGACGGTATGGTTTCCAGGTCTGAGACCCAAAGTTAGTGGATATCCGCAGAGAATAACATGATACTACACACTCGCCGACAAACATGAAGGTCATGATGTCTCCATTCGCGACGCCGGCGGTGTTCGGAGGGTCGAATGCGAATGTTCCATTCGGAGCAACATTCACCTGAGCTTTTATCAACGACTAGTTTTGTGAGACAGCGGGTCCACGTACGATCCACTGTATGCCCTGTGCTACGGCTGCAGCAGCAAACCCAAGTACGGTGAGAATCAACATTGTAGGCGGGGCGTTGGACGAGATGTGAGCGACGATTGCTCCCCCTCCACTCTTTTATATCGTGAAGCAATAGCCATTCCATGGAGTAGTGCATCATGTACGCGGCCAGGACATTGGGCGCGGAAGGAATTGGTAGTTTCCGTTGAATGACGGCAGCCAAAATCACGCATAGAACCCGGGACCCTGACGGTGGATCGTCTTACCTGTCCTCCCAGAGCTTTGTTGCAGTTGGAATGTAAGCGCGTCTGAAAAAGAAATCTCGCTTTGTGGGAAAGTTCGGCTCTTTGACTGCTGGAGGATTTGTTACAAGCCAAGTACTCCGGCCATCCGATGCGCGCCACCGTCGACCCTCCACCGCGCACAATTAGCGTTGCTGCGCAGCATCATTCGGTAGGCTAAGCAGCCGTCTTCCGTGCCTTCTCAGAACGAGAATCGCATGCATCCCAAGTTCTATTGCGGGCCTGCTCCATTTCTGCCCGCGTAGCGATGCGCTACAGTGCAATTTCGCAATTCTGGGAGCAATTCGCCTTCGAAAAGCGCATCACTCCCCTTCTTCAATGTGATGTGCGACTTGAAGTCGGTTGACGATCGCTCAATCGGTGTGCTGTGAATATCCTCGTGTCTCCTGCGCGCGACCTCTGAGAGAAATCTTGTCAGAACGGAAGCCTTCAAGCAGCCGGTCATTAAGCGCTGGCGGTTGTTAGAGGAACAGTACGGTAAGATGGCAGTGTCCTGAAGATGCTGAAGCTCTTAGATGTGTATCACAACAATTCCAGGGTATCGCATTCCACAAGGACCGCGTTTAAAATGTATCTCTCGAGTGTGTTAACCAAGCGAGCCACAGCCATCACATATGTTCCTCATCAATTGTAACAGTGTAATGGTCTGCATCCGGGTGGAACTGTCCGGAGCATGAGATGGATCATGGAAGCAAGGCGCCGCGGCGCAGCGCTTCGAGCCCTTACCGCCTGGATGACGGATTGCTCTAGACGAGCGCCGATCCTCCATGAGTAAGGCATCTGGGCCACCTTGCAGTGCAAGTCGTACAGCGCCTGAATAAGTCGAGGTTGTGATCCGGTAAGCTGTCTTGTGGCATTAACGCGCGCGTTGCGCCTAAACACAGGTCTCCGCCTACCTACTACCGCCTCTTGAGGTATAAGTAAAGGCAGATTACAGCAGCATTATCAGCACACACCAACAGTCATGCCACCTCCTGCATTGCTCGCTCTCCTCACCTTCGCTGCTGTCGTCTATGCCCAGATCTCGTCAGGGATATACCGCATTGGCAACGCGGATTTTCTTCAGATCCTCGCAAGTCAATCCGGTGAGACTATCGGGAATCGGGATAGTCGTATCGCGATCTCACCGAATTTAGGGTCATCCATTGTGGGTCTCGGAGGAAATGGAGACGTCGGACAGGCGGTCAGTGATGACCAAGAGGTCTACTCCTCTCACATGTTTCAACAGTGGTACATCACACCGGTGTCGGACGGCGGCGTTACCATTCAGAATGTCAAGTCTCTCCAGTATATGTCTATCAACGGATCTCCTGCAAATGGAACTACCGTTGTTCCTAGCGGAACACCATTTTCCTGGACGCTAGATGACGGCGGTATTGCAATAAATGGCTATTATATAACGGCATTTATTGGGCCCGTCTCAAGTGTAAGTAAAGCCCAGATGGCACCGAATATCCTTTCTTACAGTATTTTAGCTCGTTCTTACAACCGGGCCGTGAGTTGTGTCGCGAATGGAGCCCCTTTTCTCACCCATTTTATGTCGTAGTCCAGAGCTTCGTAATCAGCAGTGGGCGCTTGGCAGTATAACGCCACCTCCTTCTACTTATCGTCTGTGGAATACGGCGACAAATACCTACTTGACTGCGCCAGGTGAGTGCTAGCACTACTGTCCAGAACCGACAAAGAGTCCTCACCTCCGTTCGCTCCAGCATCTCTGCCCGGTTCTCTCACCGCCGTACCGTCGGATCCCACGAACGGTTTACAGCTCGTATGCTCATATCTCATGAGAGCGGCACAGCATTAGCTGAGTGTCGTTTAGTGGAAATTAGCAGGTACTGGACCAGGTAGCCTTCTCGGCACCGTGGCAAACTTCAAGACGGGCGCATTTATTGCCATCTTGAACGGCACTCTGGGAACGTTTTCTACGGCACAGCAGTTTGACTATCAATGGCTATTCACGAACCTCGGTGGTCCAGAAAGGTCAGACATCCATCGCGAACTCTTTGCATGCTGACACGACTCTGCACTGCGCAGACTGGCTTCCTTCTCTGCACCGAGCCCGAACGCCATTACTCTCGATTCAACCGAGCATGTCACTCTCGGTGATGGTAGCTCGCTCGTGTTTGTGCCGGCGAATACTGCCATCGCCCACTGACTCACAAACGATAACTTGGAATTGTTCCGCAGTGCATAGTACATGGACAATTATGTAGACTGATAGGAAGACCTACGCGAAGCAGCAGGGAGTGGGATGAGACAACGAATGGCATGGGGAAGAAATAAGTCAAGTCGATGCAGCAGTCCGGAAAGCGCGGGGAGGTGAATGGGTCTGGCACACAGGCAAGCAAGGACACGCCGGAACAATAACAAGTAGCGAGGCAGAGAACGAACAAAAAGCAAAGAGAAAACGAAAGTCCCGTCCCGAGTGAGTAAATGCAAAAGAGAGAACATGATGTAGCCGAACGACCGATGAATTTTATTCCTCTTCATCCTCGTCTTCTTCCACGATAGGGTTCTTGAAGCTGCTGGTTGCAATCGGGCCGCGGCGCGTCCCGCGCGAATCAGGCATCCCCTCCGTCTTGACGGTCTCCGCGACAGGCGGGGGCAGCGGCATACTCGTCGCGACGGGCGAGCTGCGCCCTTAGCCCCGCTGCGCTTGAAGGGCGTCAAGTTTGGCGGGGGTTAGGCTGCTTCGCGCGCGCTCCGCCAATCTGGCCGAAGCCGCGGGCAAACGCGTCGACGTCTTCGTCGTCCTCGTCCACCCAGTCCGAGTCGTCGCCGCCAGCATCGATGCTGAGCTTACTGCTGAAGACATCCCGCACGCTCTTTGCGCCGCCACCAGCGGGGAAGTCGAGCGCGATGACTTCGACGGGCACCACCTGCGCGCTGCGGCTGCTCCAGCCGGGCGGCTCGCGACCCCAGCTCTTCTTCCAGCTGTTGCGGCCAACGCTGCTCTGTCCCAGGGTGGGCGTTCCAAACACGCCGCTGCGACGCTGGACGAAGGCAGCGGTGCTGGATGCCGGTCGTCGAGGCGTTTCGAATAGCCCAGGTCCTTCGGCGTCACTGACGGCCTGGCTCGGGCTGGCACTCTCATCCCATTCTCCCCGCTCACGCTCGTGCAGCCAGGAACCGCGCCGGGAGCTAGAAGCACTATGGGCACCGCTGCTGCTGGCTGCGCTCCCGCTCCTTCCGTGACCAGGGCGGAAGAGCGACGAGGCAGCGCTAGGCGCAGGCTTCGCTTGCCGCACAACACGCGTACTGGAGCCGGAGCCCGCACGCACGTGGTACCGCGGCAGCGGACTCGACGCGCCGCCTTTGCGGAGCGCAGCGAGTGCGGCAGCGCTCAAGCCCGAATGATGCCGGTGCGTGCTGCTGATACTGCCGCTTGACGGGCTCTTGCTGTGCATGGGCGGCCGGCCGCGCGGGACGAACGCCCCGCTCTCTGGCGTGCCCACGCGCCGCCGCGAGCTGGCGTCGCTGCGGCTGCGTGACAGGCCGAGTCCCAGGCCAACGCCGCCGGAGGGCATGTCGACGCGGCTGACGGAGCTGCGCCGCGAGTTGACGCTGCTCGAGCGCCCCGAGCGATGGCTGCCGACGCTCGTCCTCTTCGCGCGCTTCTTGCGTCCCATCGCCGCGCGCAACGTCCGGTCGGGGTCGTAGCGGTCATATGGTGTCGAAGGCGAAGGAGTTGGAGAAAGATGCACGGGTGGAGGTGGCAGCGGCGGCGGCTTGCGCTTCTTGCCTTTCCGCTCCTCGCTCTGAAACCACTGCCTAAACGCATTGAGCAAGCTCGCCCGGCTACGCCCTCCAGAACCCGTCGCTGCTGCCCCGGATGCAGTGCCAGTAGAGCCTGTATTGCTCGCAACGGTGCTCCGTGAGCTGCCCGCTGCGTCGGCTGCCGCAAGTGAAACCGCAGACGGCGGTGCGTTGGCGCGCACCGTGCGCTGGTCGTGCGATTCATGTGAAAGGACGGACGACCCATGTCCGGACAGGGACGCGGTGGGAGATGAGAGTCCGAAGGTGCCCAAGCCCCAGCCGGTGCCCGATGAATTTGGGCTCAACGCAGCGCTACTCTCATTCAGCCCAGAGAACATCGCGGTGGGCGTGCCGTTATCGCGTCTGCCCGCCGGCGGGCTCTTGGTCAACTTGCGGTTTGGCGTGCCTTCGCCACTGTTCTTACGCTCGGGGAAGCCTGCGGACGATGTAGGAGTGTCGACGGCGAATCCGCCAGGCGAACTGTGCACACGCTCGCGATCGCGGTCGCGCACGCGCTCATCGCTCTTCTTGCGAACCACGAGCCCGACACGCTGCAGCATGCTGACGCTGGCACTGCGCGGTTTTGTTGTCGGCGTCGAGTTCGGCGTCGGGCTCCCTGCTGACAGGGATGGACTGGTCTCGATGGGCGGCAAGGGCGGGAGCGGCGAGTCCTGGCTATTGCGAGCCCCAGCGACAAGCGCTATCAGACTCGCGCGGGCCTCGTTGCTCGATGCTGACGGCGGCGTAACGGGAGTGTCGAAGCCGATAGCGATGGGCGTCGCGGGGACGAGCGCGAGCTCGGGCAGACTGTGGCTCATGATCATCTGCGTGTGGCTCTCGCTGTGCGACCGCTTGCGGTTCTTCGCCTTCTCGCGCTCCTTCTCGCGTTCGCGCTCGGCCTCGACTTCAGCGGCGCGTTCGCGTTCGCGCTCCAGCCGCTTCTCCTCGCTCTTCTTGCGCAACATCCACCACACGGCGCTGCTGGCGTCGCATGCGTCCGTCAGCACGGAGTGCACCATCTGGCCTGTATCGAGACCGAGCGCAGCAAGTGTATTGAGCAGCTCGCGCTCGAGCGGCGTGCTGAACATAACGGGCGCGCGGATGTTCATCAGGTTCGCAAAGTCGACCTTGGGCGCGGCGGGTGTAGGCGTGGCGGGCTGGGACGCCGGCGTGCCGAGATTGTCATCCTGCGACAGCGTAGAGGACACCGAGCGCCGCTTGGTCCGCACGGGCGTGCGCGTCGGGAAGATGGGCGGTGGCGTCGGGCGGTGGGGCGGGCCCGTCAGCCTCGCCAGCGTCTGCTCGCGCTCCTCCTGCGTCGACTTTTGCGATGCGAGTTCGTCGTCCTCCTCCGCGACGGGCATAAACGGCGTCGAGTGCGGCGGCTGCTCGTGCTTGGGAGTCGTCAGCGTCGCCTGGCTGTTGGACCGGCTGAGGCTCGCATCCAGCGGCGCAAAGACGTGGTGTGGGTGGTGCGACGAGTTGCTCTCGTCTGGCGTTGTAGGCGTCGAATCCGGGTGCGTGTCGAACATGTCCGAGACGTTTGCCGCAAACGTTGAGCTGGAATGCGAGAAGGCGCTGCTGCTACTGCCCTCGGGCATCGGCTCTAGCGTCGGGGCCGCGCTGGCATGGGGATGCTGGACAGAGGGGTCCCAGGATGGCGGGCGCGACGATCGCGAAGCCGGTCGCTGATGCAGATGGATGGGTGCGGGCGTGGGGTCGGTGAACCATTTGTGGGCGAGGATCTGGGAGATCGTGAGCCGCTTGGACGGCTCCTGGACGAGAATGTGACGAATGAGGTCGCGCGCGTCGGCGGTCAGCCACTCGGGGTCGTCATATTCGCCTTTGATGATCTTGTCGCGCATCTCGTCTTCGTCGTCGTCGTCGAACGGCAGAGTTCCAGTGAGCAGGGCATAGAGAATGATTCCCAGGGACCATACGTCGACCTCTGCAACAGGGCCTTTCAGCACACGTGCGATCGCTATAGCACCGATTGCCATACCTTGTCCATGGTACTTTTTGCCTAACAGCATCTCTGGGGACGCGTACCTGAGCGAAGCCGTGAGCATGCAAGCGATAAGAAGCACCGAAGCTTACCCTGTGGTGCCGCAAAACGTATCCAGCAACGAGCCGCGCTCAAATTCCCTGGTAAACCCAAAATCGCCCAGCTTGACGCGGCAGCGCTCGTCGAGAAGCACGTTCTCAAGTTTAAGGTCGCGGTGGACGACGCCCTTGTCGTGGATATAGGCGACGGCGAGACAGAGCTGGCCGAAGAGCGCCCGGGTCTCGTCCTCGCTCAGGCGGCCCTTCTCGACGAGATAGTCGAAGAGCTCGCCGCCGGCGCATAGCTCGGTGACGAGCCAGATGTACGACTCGGTCGCGATGACCTCGTAGAGCTGCGTGACGTGCGGATGGTGCAGCCGCCGGTGATGATGGATCTCGCGCGTGAGCTGGGCCGACAGCGCCTTTGGGATCTGCTTGATCGCCACGCGCGTCGCGGTCAGACGGTGTGTGCCCAGGCGCACTTTGCCGTAGGTGCCTGCAAGCGCGCTATAGCAGGCCGGACGTGATGAATGGAATGAAGCCAGCGCAACGCACCCTCGCCGATGACCTTGCCGAGCGTGTAGTTGCCCACCACGCGCACCTTCTGCGACGAGAGCTCTTTTCCGAGCTCGTTGTACGCGGTGGCGAGCTGTGCCTTGGTCTGGTTCATGGACGCGCTCCGGCCATGGCCATTAGATGATACCATCGCGTGCTAGAAGCGACGGCAAAGGAAGGGCGTAACGGTCCGTGAAGCGTAGCGTCGTGGTATAACGAACGAGTGTCTGTTGCGGTGCAGCCAGCCGCTCTCGCCGGCGAGCTCAGGTTGGATGTCGCAAAAGAGCGCCGTCAATTCCAGGTCCGAGTGATCGAGAACTTGGGCTCCGCCGGAGACTGCTTCGTGACGTGCATCGTCATGCCGAACGCCTCAGCTTGGCGATCCAGGAATTCAGGCATCCAGGGCCGGATTGTTGAGGCTTTGAAAGGTGATCCCGCGCCTGAAACGTCGCCAGGAAAGAACTAGCACGCGAGAAAAGAAAGAACACCAAGAAACTCTTTCCCGCGGATCGGTATCATGAGAATCTCGAATGCAGAGAAGTCACCAATAGCAACGAAGCGAGCCTATTCTGGATTCCAGTGGCACAGGAAGAGGCTCTTTAATGCTTTGCACGCGCTGGCGGGGCGGGGACTGATTAGCAACAGGAGATAGTCACGAAAGAACTCAATGAACTGTTCCGCAGGACATGTGCGATATAGCATCGTTCAGACGGGAGAGGAACTCCAGTATGCGAGACAGAAGTCAAAAGCACTGTGCGTAATGAAGAGATCTCCGAGCAAGCAACTATGCGCATTAGACCAAGTTCCCACGCAAGCAACTTTAAAGATCTATATCCCAGGATTCTACCCAACGCCCCGAGAGATGTGCCACGCAAAGCAATATTCTTCAAAATATAGTGTGCATTAGACCGGAAATTCCAGAAATTCTCGACGTCTAGTACGGTGATCATGAACTTCGAGAAACGGTGAGCCAAAGCGCCAGGAAGCAACGAGGAGCGCCAGCAATCTTCAAATTCGAATGCGCCGGGTGTCTGTCGGGCCGTATAGAATTGCTCAGGCGGAAGTCAACGAGAAGATCAGTCAGAACGAGCGTGCTGTTGCGGTGATTAGACTAGCGCAGCGGTGACAGTCGTAGGCATCTGTCTGCAGCTATTGTCACGCGCGGTAACCCTCGGTTATGCCAGATTCCATAGAGCAAGCGTGATGTCCGGATCCCTGTATAATCGCGAGATTATACAGACCCCAGACAGTGCAGACAGCCTGAGAGCGCGACCTCGAATGTGCGGCAGCCCAATGAGTCCAGCGATGCACAAGGCCTTCCAGAATGTCCCAGCGAGCAATTGACGCGTCAGGCGCGTCCAATTCAGCCTGTACGCGGTCATTGAGTGGTAGTAGCGCAAGAACAAGGACGAAGAGCGGAATAAAGCCGTATCAGCATCCGCAGACGCGCGGAGCACGTGATCGATCCCCAGAAAGAAATCCCATTGCCATATCGAGCACTACCCTGAAACTGCGAGGATCACAAATTGCACGTCGCCATTGTATATTGCGTTTCAATCTCATGTTATGCGACCGGGTAAATGAGTGCTGGCGAAGGCCGGAGAAAATACAGATAGTGTTACACAGAACGGGCAAGGATGTTACAGTTTGTAAATTGATATCATTGCCGAGAAAGTGACCCTCCCACCACGCAGCCGTCGCAAGGCCGCGAGATAACGGCTGCTGCGGCGCAGCGTGGTTCCCAGTAACACTGGGAAACCTGTTGCGGGCTGATGTGGCGCGCGTACCAGCGCGCGCGAATGTGCTCGGTCCACCGGAGCATGGAAAGCGCTACGAAGCCGAGAACTGATGCGGACATTGTGATGAGAAGTCTAAGAGTCCAAATGAGTCTCCAGCATAGGCAGACGAGTGATTCAAGACGAACGTAGGGAGCTGCAGGTACTGCCAATGACGGTGGTGTGCACGTGTAATATGAGTTTGAACACTGGGCCTCGGAGGACTGCGACTGCTCCAAGGCACGGTGAAGAGTCTGAGTCGAGGGGTGAGTGCTACCGCACATGCATGTAGCATTATATACCCCAGCAACGCGGGGAAGGCAGCGGCTCGATCGGCCGCCTTCTCATGCATGTCGCCGGGCACTTTACCACGCGGAAGCTGCGCGGATGACACTGCCGTCTGCTGTTCTGGATTTCCCCGACGGGCCCGCTGTGGCGCCAACGTATCTGATGCGAAGCACACTAGAATAGCGTGTCGGTCATTTGTCTCTGGATTCTCGTTACCCATGTCGAGCCTCCCCTGAACGGCTTCCGGACGTCTCTTGGCACTCCCTTACTCGTGCATGTCACGTCTACGCCCACCAGGATCAAAAGACGGCACAATGGGAGTCTTCCTCACGCCGTCCTCGCATGTGTGATTGACCATGGTCGCTTGCCAGTGGCTGCTAAATAGGAGTTGATGAGCCGGCAATTCAAGCCGCAGACCATTCCGGGAAAGGACTGCACCGCTGCGTCTCAGGGTGGACCGGTACGTGTTGTAATTGATTCGGGTGGTGGTATCTCCGCTGCGCGCCAGAACATGCATCGCGCCCCGAGGCCCCGATGCTGCGTGGATTGGTCCTACGCAGGTGAGGCACTGTTACAGATCGTGACTTCAACGTGGCACACCAGCAGGACTCGGACGCGCAGCCCCACCGCAACTTTCTTTCACAGCTTTCCTCGGAGAGAAAAGGATGGAACCTGAGCCGATCGCAACCTTAGTCCCCTTTCCGAGCTGCTACAAATCGAGGTGGCTACGACGACGACTGCAATAATGCAGCATGGTAGACGTCCCAACGCTATTGACCCTAATAACCTCCTGTTGCCAGCTCCCACGAGCATCTTGAGAAGAGAGCGGTGGGGAGTCACCGACCTGCACTTCAGCACCGGCGCGACCGTGCAGTCAAAGGATCATGCTCCCGATTCAAAGAGATGCCCTGGATCGAACGTTGACGTAGAGAAACCTGTTTTTTACGTGGGATAGATCCAATGGCTTTCTTGACTGCCAGCGGCTCGAATGCAGGACCTTTTGCGTATCGAACGGGTCAGGGGCCAGGGTCGCGCCTTATTCCGGACTGGTACATGATGCCCTGTACCCGACTCACAATCTCATAAATATGTAATCCGGATAATGAATGACACCCCTCAGCCTGGTGGTCCGGCAAGCGATAGATCGTCGTGACGCGTCGAAAGAGCCGAGAGTGAGGCGAAACGTGTACCGGCGTAGGGAGAATCCAAATTTGCATGGAGTGCGCTCAAATACAGCATTTCTCAGCTACCAGGAAGCGAGCCACGCCACGCAAGCTGCTCAAAAGGGTCGTTAATACACTATTCTGTAATTCTATTAGCGATGGCTATGCTCTTACTCGGGAGAATGGCCACCATTTGGTTTCAACCTCGCCCACTTCAAATTAATCTCTCGCTAGCTTGCTGCAGCCTGCGTCCGCCTCCTGCGCGCGTCAAGCGCGCGTGGCCGGCAGTTGGAGTCGTCCAGGGCAGACGTGCGGAACTCGACCAGACCTACGCACTGCGCCGTCGTTACGACCTCAGTTCTCAGTCGTTACCTGGAGAGAACCGTCAGGCGCACGGTGCTTCCGGGTCCATCGTCGTCAGCTTATGGTCTTCTTTTGTCCATTTGCACCGGGCACTGCCGATTTTCCGACCTCGCACCTAACGCGTGACAACGGCACGACACTTACTGGCATATTTTGCATGGCCAGCGCTACCATGGTGTATAATGGCAGAGGCTTGTTTACACATGGTCCCGGTCCTTCCCAATCCACAGTCTTACGAATACCTGCGTCTCTCCAATGGGCGATTCATCGGCCAGCCCGCCCATCTGCGAGCTGCTTCTTACCTGCATCCGTCCTTTACCAATAATCGGTGGCCCGCTGGCCGCCGCCGCCAGCGTACTGGTTGAGCTTCACAAGATCCATCTTGTACGTCGCTGCGTCTGATCTACGCCCACACGACCTATATTTACTAATCCTATCGATATCCAGAAGCGAGTGAAGGACGATAAACTGCTTCATGAGATTGTGGAGAGCGCGGAGTTGCTCTCTGCATCGATTGTAAACGGCATGAGCGGCGAGGATCGGAACCCTGAGCCGTTGTTACCGCTTGTCGAGCGGTTTCGCGCGTACGCCCTCCTTGCATGCACCTTCAAGCTTTGTATGGCTGACAAAATTTTCCGCGCGCCTGTAGAGTTGTGGACAGCATCGGACAGCAAGCCATCCGACTGCAGACACGGCAGAACGCCGATCCGACCTGCTGGACGGGGTTTATTGCATTCTGGAAGGCGTTCGTCGCGTTGTTCGCGTCACCAACGGCCGACTCAGAACTGGCGCGTTTGAAGAAGGAGCTGGATGATTCCCGCATTCGGTTCACGGTGCGCTTCTTGATAATTGCACCCGCGCTTTCTCACTTTCGAGACAGACGGAAGCGAACATCGTTCTTCTCGTAAATGCCGGAAAGATCGGGGAGCTTGTCGAAAAGATTCTCAAGTTGCATCAAACTACGCAGTTCGACAATTCCCTGGAAACCTTGAATCCAGTCCACAACGCTTTCCATAATTCCGATGGAGCGCCCGGCGCATGCTCTGAGGGCACGCGCCAGCGAATACTTTCCGACATTGTTTCGTGGGCTACCTCCTCGACGGACTCGCAGGTCGCCTTCTGGCTCACCGGACCCGCGGGAGCAGGCAAGTCCGCCATTGCGCGAAGCGTCTGCGAGCGACTCGAGGCCAACCGGCCCAGTCTCGGTCACACGCACTTGCTCAATTTCTTTGCATCTCCTACACACACCGCGCCCGCATCGCACCGGAATTCCACACGAACCGGCGCGACGCAAATGGTGCACACATTCGCATACTATCTCGCGCGACTCTTCCCAGAGCTCCGCGGGCCCTTGCGCGACGCCATCCAGGAGAACCCCGGGGTCCTGGGAAGACCGATCGGGGAACAAGTCCGGATTCTGCTGCAGGATAGTCTTGGGCGTCTAAAAGCGGATAGCGGGACTTTGATCATTGTCCTTGACGCATTTGACGTCTTGGAGAATGGTACAAACGACCGTGACCGGGGTGAACTTCTCCGCGCGCTCTTGGAGCTTCCTCGGTCTACGCCTATGCGTGTGCGACTACTAGTTGCTGGCCGCTCGACCCCTGCATCGTGTGGCATATTCGCGCCGCTCTCCGCCGTGGCCCAGCCAAGCACTCGGATACTCAAATTACAGGATGTGCCCTCCTTCGAGACGAGGCATGACATTCTGGTCTATCTCCGAGAGAGGCTGTCCACCCTTAACCAAAGGCGTCCCACTGGCGACTCCGAATGGCAGCCGTCGGACAGGGACATTGAGGAGCTGGCGACACGATCCGGCAGTTTGTTCCGCTATGCTGCAGCTGTCGTGCACAATCTCGAACGCGCAGGACGTGGGAGCTTGCAGCAACGCCTAACAAGTCTACTGCGGGACGGGACATCAGCGCCCATCTGCGAGGTCTTGGACGAGATGTACCGCGATATTCTCGTTCGCATATTCGGGGCCTCGGAGAAGTCGGAGGTAAAAGAGCATGCGCGCGATCTGCTCGCCGCGTTGATCCTGCTAAAACGCTGTCTCACTGTTAAAGAACTCGCGAAGCTTGTTGACGATGATTATACCGCGGTGCAGAATACTCTCGATCTCTTTCATGCCGTCGTCGTTTTCAACGGAGAGAACTCCATCCCGACCATCTTTCATCGATCATTTGCCGAGTTCCTGCAGGATAACACTCGATGTCCGGATCCTCTCCTTCGCATCGACTTCGGCCGACATCACGCCATAATGGCCTATCACTGTCTCCGCGTTGTCTGTTCTACCATCTGGACAAACGAAACCGTCATCGCGGTGACCCGTTTTGCCCAGCTGGCGGCTGACCTGCGCCGCAGCAAACAGACGGGTGTGGATGATGTCCACTCGTATTCATTCCGATTCTGGTCACACCATCTACATCTAGCCGATGCTAGCCACATGAAAGCCGAGCTCGGAGATGTATTAAAGAAATTTTCAACAGATCACGTTCAACCCTGGGTCGGCATTATGCGCGAACTCGAGGAGCAGTCATGGGTGTCCGAAGTTCTTACGAAGGCGGTCAATTGGTGCAAAGTGAGCATTTACCGTATTGTTCGGATTGACTACCTATTTGTGCTGATTGTCTTTGATAAAGGCGCATGCGGATGATCCAAATGTTGCCAAGAATCTTGAAAGAAGCATCAATGCGACGTCTCGGAATCACAGGTCTTCAGACGAGCAACGCACCAGCTATCTTCTGAGCTCGGACATTAATGCGACGCCTGCCTATCCACCTCCCTTTGGAGAGTCCGGCCCTCCAGAGTCAGTAGATTTTATCGCGCCAGTCAGCTATCCTCTAACTGAAACGCCTAGCGCGCCGGTGTCCTTTGCCGGCCCACCGGACACCGCTCCCGCCCCGCCAGTCATGCCTCCCTCCAAGGCGCTTCTTGCGCGGCCACCTTCGTCTCAACCTCAAGCAGAGCTACCTTCTCCCCCGGCACCACCTCTTGAGGCGACCCGAAGGACCCTTCTTACGGATAACAAGACTCTATCCCCGCCAGTGTTCACCAAGGATGACAACTGCTCCGCCCGCTTTGTACCACTACCTGATGATTCCGATTCAAGCGCCAACGATGACAGCGTTGAAGATGTTTCCTCGAGGGGATCCACTGGCGATGGCTCGATTGGCTTTCCGTCTGTGGCAGGCGCCCCAGCCGCGATCACGAATATTCAGTGAAATTTCTCAGCCACAAGTTCCGTGAGAGACTTTCCCTCGTTCAGATCTCTTCGACGGACTGACGCACCAAGTCGCTCAGATTCTCTTGAAGAACGGTTGACTAACGCGGAACCTGCAACACGCTCGCTGGTGCCCGCCACGACGGGATCAGGGCAACTATCTTCCGTGCTCAGACAGCAAGACCCTGCTGTATTGCTTGACATCTTGGATGATATGGCATATGTAATGTACTACATCTTGGACCCAGCGACCGGATAATTCATTTGTTCCATGATTGCTTTGGCGTCAGCAACTGACACAAGTTCGTCAATCTCTACGAGTTTATCTATCTGACCGTCTCGCCGTTGATTTATGTATCCGTCTTTCAGTCTCACTGAATTGGAATGACCGGTACACAGAGTTATCGTTTCTTGTGTTGGGGGCACGCCGGGCACAGCGTAGGATCCTCGCACCGACTCTGGGTCTTCTAGTTGCGAGAGGTGCAGCGCCAGGCGGCCGCATATTCAGATTATCATGTGATTACAGTACCTGCTGCTGTATCTCCACAGTCCGATAAAAGACATCCGGCCTCCACATCGTATATATGCAGACACACGATCACGTGTTGGAGCGCATTCTACGCAGAGCATGAGCCATGATCTCCCCGCGTCAACAACTGAGCACACCTCAATACGAGAACACCCCAGGCGGCGAACCGATAGGCCAAGGTGATGACAACCATGACGCCCATGAGGCGTGCCGTCGGGTCGTGGAAACCGAATAGGTCGAGAATTTGCTGGCCATCCACAGCAGTACATGCGCCGCTCTGTATTTCCTCCGGCGAGCAGTTGAACTGAATATCGGTCATCTCGTTGATCATCATCACACGAGCGGCGTATTTCATGGGGAATATCCATGCGAGGCCCTGCAGCCTACGTTAGCGGCACGACCACGGATGGGAAGGAGTCCAACGTACGTCGAGGAACTTGGCGATTGAGGCGGAGAAAACGCCGGCACTTTGGCTGGCGACAGTGAGGAAGCAGGAGACCAAGCTGACGGCGAGGCCCATTGCGCTCCAGTAGCTGCAGAATGCGATCCCGATGCTCTCGCCGAAGTTGAGCTGCGCCCAGCAACTGATGGCAAACTCGAAGAAGATTCGCGCGTCCGTCTGCATGCCGCTACCGACATGCAAAACTGCAGCGTAGCCCAGAGCCGAGATAAATTCGGGTAGGAGGGCGAATAGGCTGAATGAAAGGATAAAGGACGCAGAGCTATATCGCCCGCCGGCACTCCGGTAGTCGTGGAAGAAAATAGTCTTCTCCTGCGGGAATAGACTCTATGAAGGCAGATTTAGCAACGTGTTACCCCGCCATGTCCACTCCAGACGCACCGCGAGATTGAGGAACCCGACGAATGGAAGAGCGGACGTGCTTTCAGCAACGATACCGATTCGGTCTTGTGCGCCGGATGCCCCTTTCTTCAAGCGCAAAAAGAACAAGAAGAACTGCAATACAATATTAGCAAACAGCGCACATCGAGGAAAGAATGCACTCACACAAACGGCAAGAATGGGTGCCTGTATGAAGCGCGTCCAAAAGAGGTCGCTTTGTCGCCACATGTTCTTCCAAGAGCGCTCGAGCAGGACGGGCAAAGAGATCAGCATCGGTGTCTTCTCGTCCACGTCGCCAAAGTCAACGCCGCCCTTTTCGCCGGTGCCCTTTTCATTATCCCCGCCGGTTGCATGCAGCCTGGGCGACCCGGGCGGGTCAGCGAGCTTCCGCTCTTGAGTCTGCCAGTTGTGCACGAGCGCGTCGATGCGCGCCGTGGTTGCCGCCTGCTTGCGCTTCCCGCGCACATCGACAGAGACCAGATCCATCGCGTAGTCGGACGGGTTGTACAGCGGAGGACATTCGTGCCCGAGCGACGCAAAATACGGGATCATATGCTCTCGCGGACCAGCAAATACGACATTGCCTTTCTGTCAGAAAGGTATATGAATGGCTGGCTGGATAAATGACGAGAGATGCACAAACCCTCGCGAGGAGCACGTAGCTATCTCCCAATTGGAAGATATCGCTTCGGGGCTGGTGCAACGATGCTATGACCGTGCGACTGGCAACGCAATTAGCGTGGCCGCATCTTGAATGGGCCGAAGAAGACTGACCCGCTACGCGCTATATCCCTAAGCGCTTCCATAACGTTCCTTGCCGTATTGGCGTCTAATCCAGAAGTCTGCAACATCCCAGTCAGTCAACGGTCCTGCTAGCACTCCAGCAGCTATGCAACGCACTGGTTCATCCACTACAAGCACCGCAGGGTCGTTAATCTGTCCGTGTTAGCATGGCACCGTGCACGCAACGCAACACACACCATCTGACACGCCAGACTCAACCGACGCTTCTCGCCACCACTGATGCCCTTCAAGTGCTCCCCGCCGACGATATTATCCGCGCACTCCTTCAGGCCAAGCATGACGAGCACCTCCTCGGCCCTCTGCACCTTCTCGCGGCGCGGGATGCTCTTCGGCAGCTTGATGATGGCCGCAAAGTGCAGCGTCTCGCGCACCGTGAGCGCGGGCATATGGTACTCGTCCTCCTGCTCGACGAACGCACACAGCCGCCGCGCGCGCGCGCGATCGCACGGCCGGCCGTTGAACGTGATGCTGCCGCCCTGCTCGAAGCGCGCGAGCACGCCGGCGTCCTGCGGGCGCCGCCCGGCGAGCAGGCGCAGGAACGTCGACTTGCCCGCGCCCGACGGGCCCATCACCACCGTCACCTCGCCGCTGTTGAAGCGCGCGCTCACGCCCGTCAGGATCGGCGTCGCGCGGCGCGCCCTGCCCGGCGCCATCGAGATGTGCGTCAGCGTGACACCGGCGGCCTGAACGTCCACCGGCGCACGCGCGAGCTCGATCTGCGCGGCCTTCGTCTCCTTGCCCTTCTTGTCCTCGCCGCTGCCCATACGGCGCGCGAACCGCACGCCACCCGGCTTCCAGACCGTGAGCAGCAGCAAGGCCAGGAGCAGGCAGACAGCGGTGAAGCCCAGCATGCCGGCGAACATCGGCGCGAGGGGCTGGGTTGGAGACACGCTCAGCGAGCGGATGGCGTTGTCGCCGATGCATTGCGAGCGTGCTGGGCCCTCGACGCCTTCGCAGGAAAAGGTGCGCGAGCGTAGCTGCGTCAACAGGCACACGCGGAAGGAGTAGAAGTAGGGCGAGAGCCACCTCATCCACCGAATCCAGCCAGGGACGTGCACCACGAAGAAGCCTGAAGTAAACCATGAGACTGGAAAAAAAGAAATTTGTGCAATCCACTCACCGACAGACATGATGAAGAATATCGATAGTGCGTTTCCTAGCAGCGATGCTCGCGCGAAGCTGCGCTACAGAGACGGTCAGCGCGTGCCCATCAGCCGCTGGGTCAAGCTCTCGTACCTCGACGGACGCCGCGAGTAAAGCCCATGCAACAAAGCATAGCTGAACGACGATCATGTCGCCCAAGAAGATACCGAAGTTGTAGGCGAGATCATCGGTTCGCAGGTTGCAGATAAAATACCTGCAATGCGTGAGCGAAAAGGAATGATGTAGCAGTAGTCCGCATACACCATGATGGCATAGGTTATGCTGCCCAGGATGTTGACTGGAAGCCACGCGAACCATTCCGCAGCAAGCCACGCAGCGGGTGTGTACAGCCCGTCTTCGCGCTCCCGGTCAAAGACGACGAGCGATGTGCACCACTTGTATATCCAGACGACTGTGTGAAAGCGGTCAGCATCGCCCGATAACGCATAATGCGGACAGACCTTGGGTCATGTATCCGTAGACGGGCACAACCTGGAACGTCAGCGTCTTGAGCGACTGGATGTCGTTGGGCTGTTCCTCGAGACGGTAGAAAGTGATGCCCTACACAAGCTGTAAACAATCCGGCGCCCACAAGCACAACAGACGCACGATCAGCAAACCAATGATGATAGCCGTTAGCAGGTGCCCAACGAGCTCGGGGTACGCGCGGACGGCGTTCTTGACGCTCCGGGGGAAGAGGATGCTGAACTGCGTAAAGACGTTGGGCCGCGCGCCGCTCATCGTCTTCTCCGGGGCGACATGTGGCTGAGCCTCCACGGACGCCGCGCGGCTCCTGCCCTTGGCGGGGCTCGCGAGGCCGTCAACGGCGTGCTGCTTCCACGCGGCGACGAGCTTGTCGACGCGCGCACGCGACTCGCGTTCGGCGTCCTCGTCGCGCACGTCGACGCTGCTCACGTCGATCATAAAGTCCAGCGGGTTGACGTCCGTGTCCGGCTTGTATCCCAGGCTGGCGAAGTGCGGGAGCGCAAGCTTTGTCTGGCCGGCGTAGATGAGGTTGCCACGCGAAAGGAGCACAAGACGGTCGAAGAGCGGGAAGGCATCGGAGCGCGGCTGGTGGAGAGAGAGGATGATTGTGCGTCCGCGCTTTGCGAGGCGGGAGAGCGTGGCGAGTAGCTGGAAGGCCGTGAACGAGTCCAGGCCGGTCGTGGGCTCGTCGAGCACGAGGACGGAGGGAAAGGAGACGAGCACGCAGCCGATGCTCAGTCGTCGCTTCTCGCCTCCGCTGATGCCTTTCCGCCCGGCGCCGCCCACAATGGTGTTCGCCGCGTCCGAGAGACCGAGCTCGACGATGGTCTGCTCGACGATGAGCGCGCGCGTGGCGTGGTCGACCGAGGCTGGCAGACGGAGCTGGGCGGCGCAGTTCAGCGTCTCGCGCACTGAGCAACATCGTCAGTTTGAGCATTATTGAACGCTCTCTGCGCGTACCAGTCAGATGCGGAAGGAGGTAGTCGAACTGGCGCACGAAACCAATGACCTTGCTCATGCCCTTGAGCTTCGCCGGACTGCTGCTCGACGCGGGGCCCGCCGAGTCCGCCGCATGCGTAAAGATGACGGAGCCGCTGGCAATGGGAAGGTTCCCCAGGCGGTTGGCGATGGCGTGCAGCAGCGTCGTCTTTCCCGAGCCCGAGCCGCCGATGATGGCCATCATCTCGCCCGCGCGGACGGTCGCGCTCACGTCGCGCACAATGAGCTCGTCGCCGCCCTTTTCGAGGTCCTTTAGACGTTGCGGTCGTAAATGGTTGATCACAAAGCGCGTAATGGGTTGCGGGATCTTGATTGGGATGGGCGTGGGGATGTAGGCGGCATAGGGGGGTGCAGCGATCGACAGGCCTTGCACGAAAACGTCCTGCGCAGCGTATCAGCGGCAAGTCCGCGCAGGGAACTGCGCCAGCGTACATAGGACGGGGGTGGAGGAAGAGCGAGAAGGGCTTCAGGTGCCGTGGTCGACGTCGTCGAAGCGCTAGTCGCGACCCTGGCTAACTCGGGTTTGGCGTGGATGGCTTGGGCGTCGGGTACTGTCGTCGTCGCGCTCTGCCCGGCTTCAATCACGGACGAAGGCGCACCGCCCGTGTTCTCCGCGGACATCGTGCGGCACGGCGAGCGTGGAGGAATGGGCACGAGGAGGGTAAGGAACGGTGCAAGAGGGCGTGTGACAATCAGCCGCCGTCCAGCGCTCGGCAACGCTTGCACCCACGTGGAGTTCACCGACTCCTAAAAGGTTTAGACGCAGTCTATTCCTTTTCTGGTTGTCGGCCTTTCTGGGGGGGGGGGGGGGGGGGGCGTTGAAACAGTAAAATTCCCGGCCCGACATTGTCCGCTCCAATGAGGCGACGTCCGTGGACCCTTTTTTTACTGCCGACTCCGTGGAATTTTTTTTGCTGCCGACCGCTACCGCCGATACCTCTTTCATAATGATTAGTTTGCGTTTCAACACTCTGTGAGGTCACCCGATCCACATCGCCGTACCAAGCTCCACCTTCGCCCATATTTTGGATGCTAGTGTTCTGTTATGCTTTTCCGGCGGGCGTTCCCGTCTGCATCCGAAACTGGTTGCTCTCTCGCCATGTCGCTCGATACGCACACCGCCAGTTGCCCCGTACGTTCTGCCCCTTCCTACATCGATTTCGCTGACGAATTGCCTATTTTTTTTTTTTCCTCGCATTGATGCCACTGCTTGCTCTACCCTTCCGCTGCCGTCTGGCAAATATCCGCAATATCCGCTGGGTCTTACCCATCTTTCTGCCGCTACAGAATCAACCATGCTGTCTCCGTCTAGAAACAGCTGCTGTTGTATCATCTCGTTTTGACTCTGTGCATTCCAAAACTCTTCGTAGTATGTGCTCTAAAATTGATGTTGTGTTCCCTGTCGGTGTCACCAAGGCCGTTCTTGCAGCTCGCGTCGTACGCCGAGTGCAGGCCATCCTCGACGAAGTGGTCGACGCAGAATGTGCCGACGCACAGCGAACATTTTGTGCTTTCCTGGGCCCTCTCGCACCCCTTGTGCTCCGCACGGCCGACGATGATCAGCTGGACCTCGTCGTGCCTTGGTGCGCCAAGCCTGTACGCATCACCGTCCTCCGGGCATCGCTTGACAGATTCAACCTTAATACCCTGCGTGCATTTGCTGCCAATTTCGACACCGATGTCAAGATTTCGGCATATCGCAAGAGCAAGCTCATTGCTCACCTTGTCGCCTGTTTCGAGATTCTGCTAGACCGTGCCATGAAACTCAATCACCTTCAGCTTCGCGATGCCCTGTTGCAAGCCTACCAACACGATGTTCCTCAGCACCTTTCGTATTCGGACACACTGATCTGCTGGCTCGATTCACAACTCCCGGAGAATCTGCTAACCGCCCTCATGACTGCGAACAGCAACTCTGACTTGCGCATTGACGAGAAGACTTGGAAGTCGTCGCTGATAATTCAGCGGCGTCGACTGCGTGTTCTTCGCGACGCGGTTCTCGACGCTCGACTGCATTCCCTCTGGCCTCACAAAATCGACGACATGTTAAAGATTTCAGCCATGTCTGCGTACGTCAAGGCAAGTGCCTTTCCTCATCCAGGTACCTGCGCATCATGCGGTCGTCGTCGTATCGGGCACAATGTCGTAACCTACAACGCTGCCGATGTTAATGTCACTCGCTTCCACTGCACTGGCAAAGATCCCTGGCTGGCTGCTAGGGCTGACGCCCTGTTCCGTTATGATGAGGACAGTACTTTAAACGGGGCTATTCTATGTCGCGAGGGCCTTCGCTTTGCTGAGTCTGGTACAGAGGTCGATTTCTGTGAGGAATGCCACGCGTCCGTAAAGAACGGCAATCTTCCGAAGTTTGCTCTAGCCAATGGTGTTTATCGTGGACACCTACCTCCCGATCTTCAGGACTTGACCTGGGTTGAGGAGCAGGTCTGCGCTCTATACGTTGGAACCACGAACGTTACCCGCCTGTTTGGCAGCAGCGATCCAAAGAATCCGTTTGTGTTTTACGGCAACACGTGCGCTCATCCGCAGAACATCGTCGAAACCATGAAGGTCCTTCCTCGTACAGTTGGACACGTCGCCGACAGTCTTGCAGTAATTTTTGTTGGACCAGGCCGTTACAAGCCAGCCGTGTTCGAGAAGACGTTCCGGGTTCGACGCGGCAAGATTCTCAAGTTCCTTTGCTGGCTCAAGCTCAATAATAAGCTGTATCAGAACGTTCGTGTTGACGAAGATATCGTCTCCAGTTACCCGATTGACGGCGCGCTGCCTGGTATCGAGAGTCGAGTTATCCATCACTCGACCAGCAATGCGGAACAGCAGCTGGCAGAAGAAACCGCGGCTTTCGAGGATCATCCTGCACTAGGTACCGTGCCGCTAGAAGAGGGTCAGGATTTTGTGTTTCTCGAGGCGCTCGGAATTACGGATTCTGCTATGGAGGAGATCAGTGCGCGCACTTTCGACGGAGCGGCTTTGCTCAACCTGTTGCCCACCAGCTTTCGTCCTCCCGATGTAACACTGCATCGCGGCAGCAAACCCGTAGGCGAATACAACAACTGTGATTACTTTCCTGGATTATTTCCCACCTTGTTCCCCCTTGGCATCGGCGGCTTGGAGGATCACCAGTCTCAGATTCACCGCATCGGCTTTCGCGCGCACGCCGATTATCTGCTGCAACTTCAAGATCGCTCCTTCGCGTATCACCGCTCGTTCGTGTTTTTGGTAGTTAATATCATGCAGCGACGGGCTGTGCATTTGGAGACTCGATTTCGCGTCAAATCGTCGCACATCGCCGCCGTCGAGCGCGAGCTCGCGTCCGTCACTTCCGAACAGATTCGCGAAGTGGGCCTCCACATTTCCACTCGCGGTACTTATGACGGCGTATCTCCGGAGAATCAAGATGTTCTCAAGCTCCTGAAACTTGTCGAGTCTGTTGCTGCGAAAGTCCCCGGGTCGCATGCTACGAAAATAACGCTCCGACGGAACATGTATTCCTTCATGCGTCATTTCGGTATCCCGCACGTCTTTCTCACCCTCAATCCCAGTCCCGTTCATAATCCCATATTCCAGGTCATGTTTGGCGACACGTCTGTGGATCTCAGCTCTCGCTATCCCAAAGTTCTCAGCTCCATTACTCGGTCGTTACGCGTCGCCAAAGACCCTGCTGCAGCTGCAGATTTTTTTGATTTGAGCATAAAGCTCATATTTCAGCATCTCTTAGGCTGGGATTTTGAGCGATGCCAAAGCTCAGCTCGTGGTGGTATCTTGGGACACATCGAGTTCTTCGCTGGATCCGTTGAGATGACCAACCGCCACATTCCTCACGGACACTTCATTATCCGCTTGCGAGGCGGTCTCAACCCCGCCGAATTCCATCGACGCATGGACAGTGATCCGGACTTTCAGACCCGTTTCTTTGACTTATTCGAGAGCATGATACGACACCACCTTCCTCGAGTTTTCTATGAGCCGGATCCATCTGTCAACCCCCGGCAACAGCGGCCGCCCGCACCTCCAAATTTTACAGATGATCTGATTCTCGATGAACAGACACAGCGTGTGCCTCGACGTCCTACTCAGACCGAGCTACGTGATCTCCGAGAGTGGGAACTCGAATTCGAGAGCGAGGTCAAACTTCTCGGTGAGGACGTACAGCGCCACCACCACCGGCCTGTTTGCAAAGCGTACGGATACCAGGGAGTGTGTCGCTTTCTGTTTCCTCACCCTGTAGTACCGAGATCATCCTACGATGCTAAAACGAAGTCTGTGACGATGCAGTGCCTAGAAGAAGACGTCAACTACTTCAACCCTGAGATACTTGTCGCCTGTCGCTGTAATCACGACATCAAAAACATACTGTCTGGCAAATCGGCCCAAGCAGCTGTTTGTTATATTGCGGGTTATGTGACAAAACTGGACGTCAACACTACTCAGGTGTTGAACATGATGCAAGTGGCAGCCTCTAATCTCGAAGACCAGCCTCTCGCCGACGGTCAAACTGTGCCTCTTGCCACTCTTGTTCAGAAGTGCCTGGCTCAATTCGGCCGCAACCAACAACTTCATGCGCAGCGTGCCATCAGATACATCCGCGGCCTTGACGACTTCTTCTTGTCTCATCCTATGGTCTCTCTTATGTCTAATTTGTTAATGCGATACGTCAGGTCCACGTATGAACTACAGCATGTCGAGCACTGTCCACAATCTGCAGCACCGGACGACGGAATCAACGATGACGATGCTGTCGGAGATGATGATACAGAACGGGCTCAAATAGACGAACAGCCTGATGACCCGGAAGATGAAGATGAGATCGACCCGTTTGTTCAGATTTACTCCGACAAGGACGGCGGGCTGCGATACAACAACCAAGTTGAGGATTACATGTATAGACCTGACGAGCTTTCTCTTTACTGTTTCTACGACTTTGTGCGGTTGTTTACATTGTGTAGCTTGCGGAACGCGCCTGCATCTGTTTTTGCACTCCGCCCGGGACATTCCCGATCTGACACTCACTGTATTCGCTTTCGTCACAGCGACGGTAACGGACCAGACGCCAAGCAATTTGTACCCTCATTTGTTGGCTGCGCTGTGCCTCGGAAGAGTGACAGTATGTACTACAAACTGTTCTGTCTTGCGCACTTCAAACCGTTTGGCAGAAATTGTCCGTTGCTTCTCCGCGGCCAATCCGTACACAACGCGTTTGCGGCTTTCAAGTTCTCTGAGACTGCTCTCATTCGCATGTCTAACTGGGAAGCTCTCTATGAATGTGAGGACGAGCGCGATGCGGACCGGCTTCGTAATCAGTCACGAAAAGGCAGGCAGTATGCTTCTCTTCCCGACGATGGCGTGCCGGCCGGGCCTGACGACGCCGTGATTCTCGACCCCGATGCTATTCCCGCGAAAGGCTATCATGCTGAGTCGTTCAACTTCTGGTCTGCACTGCAAGGTGCGGGATGGTTTCGCAGGGCACCCATCCCTACAAATTCCGACTCGCCACCGGTGCCTACTAGACTCATCGATCCTTCGATTTCGCAATCTGTGCTGCAAGATAACTGGAAAGAGTGGCGTCCCCAGCTTCGTAATCAAGAATCCGCCGCCTTGTCTCTTGGGTCCAGTCAGGCTTCTCAAGTTGGTGTCGATGTGGCCGGCGCTCGTACTTCTCTTGATGCCCCGACGAACGCACCGACTAATAGTTCATTTGTTGAACCGAGTACTGTAGGCGCTGATGGATCATCTCCCGCACTTTCGCTCGAGCTCGCGCAGAAATACGCTGAAAAATACACGCTCAACAAGGAACAGTCCCGCGCCTACTTTCTCATGGTAAAATCCATCCTTGCGAAATTGAGCAAGGATACGTCCACTCCACCGCTCCGTATGATTCTGCACGGTCCCGGTGGAACCGGCAAGACGCATTGCTTGAAGCCATTGCAGGATTTACTCGAAGCCGTCGGTCTACAGGATCTCATAGTGCGCGTTGCCCCGACTGGTACTGCTGCCTCTCTGATCGACGGGCGCACTTTACACAGTGCTCTGAAATTGAAGGTCAAGCAAAAGAACGGCGCAGGTGACAATCAAGTGCTAGAGTTGAACTGGAGTGCGGGCGATCGCAAACATATTCACGATGTTTTTGCGAATGCGCATCTGGTCCTGCTCGATGAATTTTCAATGGCGTCACTCAAGTTGCTAGCTCAGCTGGATGCTGGCACTCGCATGGCGAAGCAGAACTTCAATGATTACTTTGGCGGGCTCTCCATCGTTTTGTGCGGCGATCTGTGCCAGTACCCTCCGGTGATCGACAAGGCAGTCTATTCCATTCTCGCTAATACATCTGACCGTGACGCGACCAACATGACTATGAACCGAATGGGAAAGCTGGCGTACCGAAGTTTTGACACGGTCATCGAGTTCACTCAGCAGCAGCGCATGCGCGATGATCCCGTCTTCGGAGCTGCGGTGAACAGGCTGCGCACGCGTGAATGTATTCAGGACGACGTGGACCTGTTCAACACGCGGATCATGCGAAGTCTAACACGGCCCGATGGTGTGGACATGAGCACCCCTGAAATGCAGAAAGCTTGCATTATCACCAGTAAGAATCGTACTCGAAACCAGATCAACGCTACCAAGACCAAGGCCATGGGAGGTCACCTGCCGTCTTATGTCGAGATTTCCGCACATGACACTCTCAAAGGTAATACGACGATATCGACTATGACGCCGGACATTCGCCATAACGTTCTTGCCCTGCAGCTTCCGGCTGATTACCTCCCAGGAAAAATAAACTATTACGAAGGCATGCCTGTCATTCTCCGGAGAAAGAATTTGTCCGTTGGATTGAAGGCAACCAATGGCGCTCAGGGGACTTTGAGACAGATCTTGCACAGCAAGGACGCTTTCGATAAGAACATCCCCAGGCTTGCTCTGGTCGAGTTTTCCGACAGTCCCGTCAACCTCGCGCGCCTTCAGCCGGGAGTATTCCCCGTCGCACCGCAGACTTGCACGTTCCCGCTCCTTTTCAAGGACCGCGCCACCAATACAAATCACCGCCTGACCATATCTCGCTATCAAATGGCGATTGAGCCGGCATTTGCAATCACGGGCCACACTTCTCAGGGACGGACTGTGCACAAGGTCGGATCTGATCCTGCATGTGGTGCTTCAGGATTCTATGTATACGTCAGCATCTCACGCGCGCGAACTATAAACGACATCGCGTTCGTCCGGGAAATGAGTCTGCAGCATCTGAACGAGCCTCTGCCTCAGGCGCTTCGTTTCGAACTTCGTCGTCTGCAGGCGCTTGCTCACAACACTGCAGTCGCTTGCGGAGACTTAGACGCTGCCCCTGTTCGCGTCCCTGTTCATGAAATGGAAAAGCTCTTAACCTCTAAGGTTGTACTATCCGAAGGAAATGCTTCGAAACGACCAGTTCCGCATGCGACCGAGACGGAGCCGCGTTCCAAACGTCAACGACACGCTACACGCGGTAAAGCAGTTACCAAAGTTCGTGCGCGTCAGATTGCTGCTGTGCAGGTTCTCACTGGCGTCGTTCCTACCCCACCACTCCTTCCGTTTCCGTACGGTCCTGGTCCAGCATGGGATTCCGAACACTGGTCCTGTGCATATGATTCCGTTTTCATGACCTTGTTTGCTTCCTGGATGCAAGCTTGGTCGCCCATCCGCCAGCTCTGGTCGACCGGCTCACCACACGCTGCTGGGTTGCATAACAGTTTCTCGCATATGCAAGCCCGCGCTGACCGCTCTGTCACGAGGATTGACAAGCACAGAGATGACTTCAGAGCAGGCTTGCTCTCATTTGACGCAGTATCCTTTCCTTCACAACCTAGACAGCAAGCGGACCTCTTTCAGATGCTCCAAGCATGCTCTCGACCGGCGCAAGATTTCCAACTTGCGACCTATATAGTGCGTGTTACTGCTGCGTGCAGCTCGTGCAATCGATGCATCGCGGACACGCAGCATTATTTTTCTCCGTATGTTGACAACTTGGACAATCGAGCCGAGTTTGACCTCGTAGAGTGGATATCCGCGCGATTCTTTACCTCGTCGACGCAGCTGCTTGCGTCCGATCTGAGCTGCTGCGGACGGCTTCATCATCAGCTTCAGCTAGAGAACGCACCCTGTTTCCTATGCTTCTACGTATACCCTGGTACCACGGTGCACCCTTGTCGTGAGATGATGCTCCCTACCACGACGGGGGCTAAAGCTTACAGGCTGGGCGGCGTCATTTACACCTCTCCTATGCAAGGCGTGCGCCATTTCTCATCTGTGCTATTGATGGACAATTCGGCCTGGCTTTATGATGGTCAGCTACGTTCTGGAGTCCCCCAGCCCATGCCCGACGTGCTGACCAGCCCTGCACACTATTCCGCGCTAGCCAGCCAGGGCGAAAACCCGGCGTGCGCATTCATTTACTATCAACTTGAGCCGTGATGACGGCCGAGGTTTTCGTCTCGGTGCTGGCTGGCGGTTACGCCGGCCTATGGTGCGTGATTTTGTACTAATACCCAGTAGCTCCCCAACGTCTCCTATGGATCGAACATAGCGCCCAGAGTTCCTGGCTCGACTGCTATCTCTGCGTCAAGCTAGCCTATAATCCTGTCGTATTAAATATCGCCGTGCATTTCTTGCTCCCCATTCTAATCATCGTCGTTCCCTCCTGCACGATGTCGGCCATGACGCGTGCTGTTGGACTATACGACATTGTGTATCTCATCGTCGAGCAGCTTAGACCGGTCTTCGTGATTGCGTGCGTCGCTTACTCGTCCTTGGGCGCCGCTGACAATCGTGCAGACCTCGGTCCGTCTGTCGCCTCTGGGCCGATGCCTGCGATCAGCGTCTGCGGATCGCCTTCAATCCCGCACGATCGCTACGAGTTTTCATAGACGACTGGCTCGCGTTTCGCACTTTCATGGCAACACACGACATCTTACTCGCTGGTCCCTGGGTTCTCGATATGTTTCAACCCCACGAGCTTCCCATTACCTCCCCGGCAACCCCGCTCGAGCTGCTGGTCGAACACGAGATGGGACTGAACGTTTGCGACTACCTCTGCGACCGAGGATTCACCATCTTCGTCGACACGGACTCCGATAGGGCGAGACGCATTCCGGTAGCCGGTGCTACGCTCAATTCATTGCTCCAGCTCCGTATTCCGCTGAGCGACCGCCCGTACGTGCGCCGAGTCGTAACACTTGGTCGCGCAGGGTATACGATCGAAGTGATCTTCACATGCGGCACTCCACTGCTGTCCTTATTCAAATCGGCATGCAGTGAGCCCTTTACTGTCCTGCGATAGGCCGAGCTAACTCACCCCCAGCAATCTCGCTGACTTTTCTAACCTGGGACCGCGCGTTCTGCATGTTTCCGAAGGCCACCCTGGAAGAGCATCGCGGGCTTATGCTCAAATACAGCGAGCGTCACCTTGACGCCCAGTACAGCGCACTGGGATTTGACACCGTCCGTTTCCGAGAGTCTACCACTTTCAATCTTACGGATTCACTGCCACACGGAATACGCTGGGTCGGCGACGGCAAGTCGTGGATCGTGCGGTTCTCCCCGCATCCATCGTTGCCAACTGCTCCTAGCCAGTTCAATTGGATGGCGAACGGCCTGTCCATTTATTACACGCGCGCGATCGGCCCATCCAGCTCCCCCAACACCTTCCTCGTCAGCGGCGACTACGAGTGTACTACCTTAGAGCACGACTCGCTTCTGGGAACGTCCTACGCCGTCCCTCACCTCTTTTGCAGTCACTTCCAGGAGTTTATTGACGACGAGTGCCTACGCCTCCGGCACGGCTTGTTCTGGCGCTTTCCGGCCTTATTCCCCCCCGTTCCTCCTCGTTTGCTTGACGTTGCGCATCAATTCACTGTTGAGTATAACGAACTTCCCGAACTACTGCCATAGCATCACGAGTAGTAGGATCTCTCTTTGTGTTAATACCAGGACTCCACTACACCGACTGCACAGCGCTAAGTTCAGCCATTGACAACATGAGCCTTTTCAGTAGAGCTGCCCGTCAAGAGCTCGTTGCGCCTCCTACACTCCTCCAGCTCCTGTCTGACTGCCGCAAGCTCCCTCTGCAACTGTAGCACCTCCAGCCGAAGCGCATCGACTATGGACCGGTCCTCCCGCTCGTTCTTTTCCGGGGTCTGAGCGCGCTGCTTCATGGTTAGACGGTAAAATGGCATCGATGTGGGCGCGCACCTTTTTCTTCTCGGGCTGGGCACCCGCCGGCAAAGTATCTTGAGCGACAATGTGGATTTCTAAGCGCATTCAGAATCTGGTCTACAACGGTTGAATTTGCTCACTGGTATTCGCTTCTGACCCATCGCCGTGGCTGTTATCGCGGCTGGCGACGGGCGCGTCGTCGGAATCCGTCTCGTAGTCAATCATGTAGCCTTGCGCATTAAAATAGTTGCAGCCAAAGGCAGCTTGCACGGGCGAGCCGTAGCGGTCGTGCGCGGTGCGCTTGCGACGTCGCGTCATCGTCAGTGAACGGTCGGTCCTTGCCGCATCCCGATACAGCCGTGCGGGTCACGTGATACGTTGACGCCAACATCCCGACCGGCCGAATGCGGTTCTTTTCCGGGTCACGACGCGTCGCACACGCGATGTCCACTCTGCCCGCCTACGATCACACCGACGGCGCAGGTTTTGACGCGCCACAACACGCGATAGCGGATCTTGTGCACGACGCATACGAAAACTCGACGCTAGTGGCCTATCATGACGGCGACCTCGACGCGTCCGACGAGCACGACCCGCTCGAGGCTGCGGTGTTCGACGCGCAGCGACGCGCGAGTGCGGGCCTCGGGCGGTCACCGGGCTTTCTCGACGCGTCCGACGAGCACGATCCGCTCGAGGCTGCGGTGTTCGACGCGCAGCGACGCGCGAGTGCGGGCCTCGGGCGGTCACCGGGCTTTGAATCGCTGTCGTCGTTCACCACCGCCCTTTCCTTCGAAGACATCGACGCCGACGAATCTGAACTAGACGTGACCCTCTCGTCAGCGACGCAGCTGGCCACCCTGTCCGTTCTTTTGTTCTAAAAAACCACCCCAATTGGCGCTCACCCACCTGCCCCGCCTTTCTTAGTTTCCCTGTAATTGACGGTCCGCGTATCGACGCGCTCGCCGACGACGTAGTGTGCGTCTCCAACGTCGACATCGTCCATAGCATCGTCGCACGCGGACTCAGCATTCACGACGATGACCTTAACCCCGACCCGTTGCTGTGCGTGCCATCGCGCATTGCTGAGCGCGTCGTCTCCCGCCCGTCTCGCTTGCCCGCACCCGGCGATGTCGCTCCCAGACGCAGCGTTCGCATTGCGATGCGCAAGACGACAACGGCCGGCCCCTCCCAGTCTACAGCGCCCTCGACGTCCACGGTTCAACGAAAGCCCACGACGAGCGCTCGCCGCTACCAGTCTGTTGCCGCACAGCCGTCCAAGAGCGTCGCTCACAAAAAGGCCTTGCCCACCGCCGCTGCCGCTCCTTCCTGGTCCTTTCAGCACCATGTGCACGCGACACCCAGCACCAGTCTGCAGCAATTGTCGCCGCCGCCGCCTGCGCAGAGCAGCCCGTCATATTCCCCTCCGTCTGCATCGTCTCCGCTCCCGGCGTGCTCGTCGCCCCCGCCAGCGTCACATCAGACGTCGTCGCCGCCGGTATCGTCGCCGCCTCAGTCGTCACCCCCTCGCGTTCCGCCCACAAAGCGCAAGCGCAAACGCTCTTTGAGAAATGCTGCGGCCCGGAAGCGCAGAATGGACGACGCAGGCATCGTTACCGCGGCGGACGATGCAGAAGCCGTCGCCGACGCCGACTTGCCCGCTTGCTCGCTCTCGTCAACGACGACATCCGCGTCGTCATCGGTTGCCGTGTCAGAATTCTCTTTTCAAATCGCCCCCTTCCTGTCCAGACGGACCTCATCTTCCACACGCCAGGTTCGCGTCCCACCTCCTGCTTCGTCGTCTGTGCCGAACGCCCCGTCCGTCGTTGAGCGGGCGCCTCAGCGGCGACATCACAGCTCCGCCTATTATGAAGCGCGCCGACATCATTATCATGGTTCACTTGTTCTGGAATCCTATACGCCGCGCTATGTCGAAGGTGTTCAAGGACGTGCCGCGCTATCAATCGAAGAGGTCAACAGAAGCAAGCCAGGATGGCAAGGCGCTGTTCCTCGCCGCCGCATCCGAGAGGTTCTTTCCGCACTGTACACGCCGCAATTCTCCAAGATGCTCGAGATCATGACCCTTCTCCCCTACCACGGATTGAACACCATGGTCTGCGACATGGAAAGGCGTGGTGTTCTCTTCCGTTCGACGCCCGTGCGCGACCACGGCGACGAGGATATCGTCGATCTTTTTTGCTCTGACGCACGTGACCTCGCGAAACGGTGCCCAATTACAGACGGTGACCGGAACGCCAACAGCAGGGGCCGGCATTGGCACTGCATCGCCGGCGTGCATCGCCAATTTGCCAAGGTCCGCACACGTTCCACGTATCTTTTTCTCCGGATTTTAATAAGCCTACATTGTAGCACGCTTACTACACAAAATTCCAAGTCAAATACAGCACGGAAATATCGCACTTTTTTCGCCATAACGGTCCCGCGGACCGCATAACGTGAGTTACATCCAATGCTGGTCGTATCCCTGCTGAATCCTGCAGGCGATACTTAATGTCCCTCCTGCGAAGCCGTTTCCCCGCAATCGTTGCACGAATGGAAGCGAACCACCGCTGGCATTTCAACAACTCAAAGCATCTTCCCGAACCACTTGTGCCTCAGTTTGGGCTGTTTTGGAATTTTTGCGTCAATGTCCCCCTCCCACGACAAGGCGTGCCCCGCGTCTTCTGCTTGCCCCATGCAGATCGTAAGAACTGTGCGGTCTCCCTATGTGCTCTTTTCTTTTTTTGGCCCAAAGGTGAGGCTGCCAACTTTATGTCATTCCGACGCACTGAACCCGGTTCAGAGTTGCTGCATGAAGATGAATGGTCCTGGCTGGTCGTATGGGAACTCGGCATCATCTTGCAGTGCCCGCGGGGCTCCTTCGTGCTTTATCCATCTGCACTGCTCTTCCACTTCAATATCCGCATCGTCAAGTGCAAGAAAGGCACACGTCCTACTCCCGACAACTCTGATGAGATAGTTCTAGACAACAAAGGCGGACGAGGGAGCGCGGTGTGGTTCACACAGGCGACGATGTTGTCCGTTACAGATGAGCGCGATGCTTCATCGGGCCACCTCCCAAACTATGAAGAACTCGCCCGCATGTGCTTTCCCCTTCTCGACCACGACGACGCTCTGCCTCCAGAAGATGGCCTGCTTGATGAGCTGTAAACTTTTCTAAATTCTTTTGTTGATTTTCCAGCATGCAATCTGACAATGTAGGCTACGGCGATATGTGCTCCGACGGTGACCTATGCATGCTATTTTTCTCACCTTCCCGACGACTCAAAAATTAATCCTTCTTCGCCCTCTTATCTTTAACCTGCTCCTGTGGCTCGGCCCTGCGTTTCTTGCCGTTTCCCTCGACCTCTTCGCTGGAAGACAGCGTCTCTGAGCTGGGCGTGCCCTTCGGCGGAACTGCACCGTCCGACGGCTTTGAAACCTCGTCTTTGCCGCCGACATCGTCAGCCGACCCCGACGACTCGCCCTGGTCGACGTTGCCGGCCGGCTTCGTCGAATTGTCGTTCCTGACAGAATTGGGCTCGCTCGAACTGGCCGGCTCGCCCTGGACGACGATAGCTCCGAGACTCGGCGCGCGCGGATAGAGCGTAATCTTATCCGCCACCAGCTGAAAGGTGCGCACGGGGCCGGAATCGTCATTCATATTCCATCTTGCACTTCGTCAGCCTTCTTAAAGTAACAGCAATGTGGAACTTACACAATCATCTCGCAGTCCGCCCGGATGAAGCGACCTCCGCTCAGCGCCCTGTTGAGTTCGTCGGCAGTACGTCCGACACGCTGGCCGTCCATGTGATAAATAGGCAGCTGGTCGTTGTGCTTGAGCGTATCTGCCCCCTTCACGGTGGCCATGTAGTAGTTCGGATCGTACACGATGTCCGGCGGAGGAGCCTGCGCCGGAGCAGGCTGGTTCTTCGTCGGGCTGCGCTCTGGATGGACGTCATTAGAGCTACGTATTGGAGACGCAAACGTGCAACTGACTGATGAGCTCTGCCACAGATGACTGTTTCGCAGACGGCGCGAATACGAGACCGAGCGAGGTAATGATGGTGCCCGACACCTTCGTGGCGGTCTCAGTTGCACGCACGCACTTATTATAGCGCGTTGCTGTGACATACTGTAAGCGTCACACCGCCGCCGTCGAGAAACAATCACTCACGCGGCTGCACTTTCTCATTCACATGGTCCTGCATGGCCTCGAGACACATCATCTGATTGAGTATGCCGTTGGCAACGTGCACGTCCGGGTGATCCTCGCCATACGGCGGGTACGTGAGCGCGACGATAAACTTGCACTTTTTGAGACCCTTTAGGTTCGGCTGCGTCACGTGACTACAGTCAACGGGAATCCGGCACGCTTATGCACATAGCACGCACCGTGGCGACCGTGTCCAAGTTGCCATAGTCGAGAATCTTCGAGTTGGCAGAGTCGAACATGCCGAACAGCGGAATAATAAGACGCTGGCCGGCCCCGTCGCGCCAGGTGCCCCTCACGGTAGTCGTCGGGTTGGGTTTGGGCGCCTCGGCGGTGCCGCCGGCGAACTCAGGACAGTGGAAGCGGAACATGCCCAGATTCGCGGCGTCGGCGGCTAGAAGCGCATTGGGCATCGTCTTGATGTGCTCAAACGCGTCGCGCGCCGGTTTGGACAGCAGGGGTGCCATAGATGCAGTGACGGCGACGCTTAAACTGACTTCGACCTTTTATAGACGGGAATGCCGCTAACCGATTGGCACAACAATGGCTCCCCTCGTCATGCGCATATTTGAGAATCAGGACCTCGCAGACCTCGTCTTCCTACACGCTGCGTGCAGCATCACCCTGTTACGGTTCGTATGCGGTTCCAGCCGTGTACACATCTCCTGACGTCGCATAGTTCGGCTCGCGTCTGCAAGATATTCAGAAAATGCTCCCTTCGCGCGATACCCCGTCTACTATCTCCCTATCCGATCCTTCGCACATATTTTCCGAATCCCGCAGACGCCCTTCGCATCATCAGACTGACAAACTGTCTCTTGAGCGGCTATCCCATCTGGATTTACCTGCAAACCTTTCGTCTTCCACATGCTGGGTCGTCAGCACTGCATCGAACCCTCGTAATCTTTGTCGCTCAACCGTCCGCCGAACTCCTATTCCGGTGGTTACTTGACGCCGGCTTCACGCTACAGCCCGGAGAACCGGCTCGAACTGATATAATCGCGGCGCTTCAGGACGCGAGCGATCGAGACGTTTTTACTGCAGATCCTGACCCTTATCCGTACTCGCGGGCAATTCGGTTTGGCAACGCCGCTAGCTTGCGAATCCGTCTCGTTGTTTCCCGCGGGTCGGCGATGTACGGACTACTCATGCAGCACTCTAGTAAGTGGCGTGCAACAGGGCACGGTTCCTTTTTGACGATTCTTATCAGCGTTGTCCATGCTTGCTATGTCCGGGGACAATTTCTTCGTGCTTTATGCACGATCCACACTCGTCACCCGTGCTGGCTATGTGACTAATGCCAGTATGCACGCATGCTCCGTGGTGCTAAATCAGCTTGCTCGCAACGGACTCCAGGCCATCAGACCGAATTCGACAACCCCCTTTATGTGCCGAGCTCTCCTGCCAGGCCTTCGCACGTTCGGCGACGCCCACTGTTGGGTGGTTAGGTTCGCTCGTAATTCGGCTGCCTCGTACTGGCAGTCTAACAGCTGGAGCCTGACCGTACAATCCCGATCAAGTTCTGCTGACAAGCCGTACGCCGTCTTCATCACCGCGCGCATAATCCGCTCGCCGCTCCTGTCGCTATCGTATACGGCGTCATCCCTAGTATCGGCATACATTTCCAGACTGTTCAACTGCCTCCACAACTCCGGAGCGTACGACCGAACCGTTCGCCGAAACGATGCCAGCATAATTCTCAAGTACGTCATCTTCATCTTACGATTGAGGTAGTCCCCTTACTACGCTTCAGCTGGGATCACGAACTAGGCGCTATTATGAGGTGCCTCGTACAGCACGAGACTTATTGCTGCTACCTCGACTCCGTCCTAATCTCGACTCCGAGCTACTCGTCGCGAGCAGGCTGGTAGAACATCATGGTCCATTCTGTTGCACTTGTTGTTTAGTTTCAGACTACCGTCATCGCATCGAATTGGAAAAAAAAAAAAAAAATCGAGCAGACTTTCCCTCTTGGCATGGGCTGTTCCTGTGCACAACCTGCCTGATTTATGTCTCTGACTGCAACTCTCGCCCTTCCACCACTGTTCGCCGTTTCCTCGCCATGTCCGCCGTTCCCGATATCGTACGCCTTCGAATGGAGCAGCTCGCCCTCGATCCCGAGGCCATTCAGGCCCCCAACTTCACCATCAGTGACCTCACTCTCCACGAACCTCCTGCGCACCCCGGAGAACCCCTCCGTGCAAGCTGGGCCCTCGACGGTCACGAATGGGCATTCAGTCTTATCGGACAACTATCTGCTCATCATACGTTCCTCGGAGAACACGGGGACTTGGTACGTTCGGTATACGTTCGCTGTCCACATGTGGGTACTGATAAGTTCCAGTCTGCGTTGACAAAGAACGGCCAAGATCCCTCGCTCGGCGCCTTCCTGAAGGCCAAGTGGAAGATGACCATTGTGCCCGTCAACGCCCTCGACGAAACCCCTGCCGGGCTCGCCCTCAAACGCCAGTTCGATATTCTCAAGAAGATTCAAGACAGCAACATCTCGCGCAAACCGCTCAAGTGTGCGCTGATCTTTTTTAAAAAAATTTCGGCCGCTGCTTCGTCGCTGATAATCTTCAGCGGGGACGACGCTTGGCTGCTCGTTCACGACCAGCACGAAACGCGGCCTACGCGCCTCTGCTTTTTCTGAGAACATCTTTCACTCAGGTGCGACGGACGGTGAAGACGTCGTGGAAGCCACATTGTGGCCCGATCCCGATAACACGTTCACCAAACTAGTCGACGAGCGAAAGGAGGGTCTCGTCGTGAAGCCAATCCTTCTTTACGCTCCCGACGATAACGCGGTCCCCATCCCTGAGGCTGGCAAAGTGTTTACACCTGGATCATGGGTTCAAGTGCTATGCACTCTCAAAATGTAAGATAATATTCATGCGAGCTTCACTGCATATTAATTCGCACTGCACAGGTGGGACACTTCTGACTCGACACCCTCGCGCGCGCGACACGACAGGAGAGGCCCCGTTCGCTCGTTTCAGCTGTGTTTTGACGCTGCACAGAAACTTTGCGATGGGCGCCTGGACGAGGGTGCTCTGCACACCAAGCCCGCCGCAAAGAAACTGAAGCGTCCATTTTCCGCGGTGGCCGGTTCCGCCCAGTCCGACGTCGGGCCGCAGGCCAAAGTGCGAAGGATCGCCGAAGGAACCCCTTCAGATGACGTGATGATGTCCTAAGTTGTGCCAGGACAATTGAACCTAGCCTGTATATAGAGCTGTCTCGCCCGCGAATAATCTGTGCCCGAAAGCCGTTCAAATGTCTGCAGTCGCGTGCCGCTATGTCCTTTTCCCCATTCAGGATGCCGAGGTGAGCCGAGTGGGCTGCTGACTACAGAGAAGTTGCGCATCTAGAATCGCTCTCCAGGGTCCTACGTCTGTCCAAGGACTTAGACGATGACGTCATTGCCGCTGGGTTCCGTGGAACATGATCAGGGCAACAAGCTACGCTCCGTCCTGCAGGTGCTGCTAGCGGACACCACGGAGAACGTCCTCCCTTGCTATGTATCCGTTCTCGCTTGCTTGTCAAAGTGCTCTACGTTCGTTGTCCAGCACTCGCCGGACTCTCCGGCACTAGTGGATATCGCTTCGCGGATCTCGCGCGACGTTAACTGTTGCCTCGAATTTGCGCTCGCGCTGTCTGCGCGCCTGCAACTGCAGTTATCGGCGCTGCATGCTATGCTGGACGATTGTAAACCTTTGTTTGAGGTGTGCCTCTTAACGCTGATACGCTGTATGCCTGACACTGGCGATAGTGTTCTTCTCTCTATCTTTGTGTGCGGGATTTGTCGTTGAGTGACATTTACGTCACCAACATTCACTACCTCGGTCGGCTTTTAGTACGCACGTATTACCGGATTCCAGAATGAGATGTGTTCACAAATGAATCTGCTACTCGTATGTTAAACCTTCCCGTTCGACGCTGAAGGTGCTATTTGAAACGCGAAACGTATAATCCTCGTCCTGTCCCACACACTGCAAAATTTCGCGGACAACGTCGTCCAACCTGTTCGCATTATGAGTTAGGAAAGACCGCTACTGCTGAACTCACCGCTCGATAACTTCGCCTTGCGCGTCAAACACCGGGGATCCCACGGCAACGGCCAGCGCGTCACTCATGCGATCCAGGACACGTTTGGCATATGCAGCCGCCGGCGAGGGCGCGACATACGACCGCACCAACAACGGGTGGCGAAGGCATCGGCAGTGCGCGTCGGTCCAGCAATGTATGTAGGGAGTGCCGGCGGGCCGTTTCACATGTAGACGCACCGTCCATCCCTGTCCCACGACGTTGGCATGCACGAGGTTGCGTGGCCGCGGCATGATCCAAGACTGACTGTCGCCAATCCATCGCTCGATGTGAAGCGCCCAGCGACGACCCGGCTCTCCGTAGATATCGTACACGTCCTGAGGCATGTAGCGCGAGAGCTGCCGCGCAGAAAGCAAGTGGGCGTGGCGTCCGTTCGCAAACGCCGGCTGTGGTCCCTTGGCGCCGAGGTTTGCATAAAGGTCGACAAAACCTGTGCCGTCGCAGAACTGCAGAGCGTATGCTACCGCGCACGTTAGCAGCCAGGATGAATAGAGTGACCGTACTCACGACGAGTAGTGCACAGCAGCACGCGAAGAGGCTGGTGCAGAGCGGACTGAATGGACACGAAGCGCTTGACGCCGCGAACCGTACGCGCGAAACGGATGCATTCCGAGGGATACCCGCACGTAGGAGGGTTGTCCATGCGAAGAGAGACTCGCTCGAGGAGGGTATAATGCTCGCGGGCGACCATATCCACGAACGTCTCCACGTGCTGCTGGTTGGCGATGATGACGAGACGAAACGTCTCGACGTGCAACGTATACATGTATTCGCGCACGCTGTAGCCACAGAAGACGGTGCCGGTCGACTTGACGAGGTCGATAAAGTCGCTCGCGTGCTGAAAATAATGTGCCGCAAACAACGCAGGGAGATACAAACTGTCGGCAACGGCTTCCGAATAGAACTGGAACTCGCGCGACACCGACTGCATCCTGTTGGTTGGTTAACGCCATGCACAGGCAAGCTGAACACGGCTGTCGCGTACCTGCTGATGCTGCGGCCGCATGCGACGTACTTGAAGACCATATCCCGGAGTTTGCGAATGGCCAGCGTCCGGCGGCGGAGCTTGCCGGCAGCATCGTTTGCGTCGACGATCGCTTTGCCGAGCGCGTCGTTTGCGTCAACGATCACGGACATGACAACTAGGAAAGCGAGACGGTGGCCTCTCAGAGTCTCATACCCCGCTCAGCAATATCGCGAAACTGGTCGGGCTGCGCGATTCTATATTAGTGTAAGCCCTGATATGCATCGCACTGCTGCCCTGATATGCATCGTAGGGCCTGCTAGCTGCCCTCTAATCGTTTCGAGACCATGTAACCATCCCAACGTTCCCGAGTCTCTCAGCGTGACTTTGGTGGTTGTCGTCGGGTCCGATTAAGCAACGTTCAGCGGCATGCCTTATAGTCATTGTTGCGTCTACTATTGGACGCCGACACGATGCCTGCCCCCTCGCTTCCTCTATCGTCACCGCTACTCAACCGCCCCAGCCGTAACAACCCTGCGGCGTGGGCCATGACGCTGCCTGAAATCGCCGGCATGGTCATGGGATACTTCCCAAACGCCGGGCTCATTGCACGGTACGTCCAGGATGACCAGTATATGTTTCGCTTCTACTTGCTGAAATTGCGCATGCAGCGCACGAGGCGTTTCCCGCCAATGGTGGGGCGTCGGCACGCTCTTGCTCAACCGACTATTCAGCATCGACGATAACATCGCCATGTTCTTCGACGACGCCATCGCGCTACGTCGCTTCCAGTGCGAACACGACATGCTCATCTCCGGATCGTTCACGCTCAGCCTCTTTCGCTGGTCCTCGCTCGACGGCATACCCACCTGCGCTGCCAACGCCGACATGGACCTCTACATCGAACATACCTTCAAAGACGACATCCATGGGTTGATGGAGGGCGAAGGATACGCGAAGCTAGGCGAATTTTCCAACTTCACTGCAACGGCACGGGACCTGGGCGCCTCCATTCCCGACTGGTCGTTCGAATGCGTCGTACGGTATGAACGCGGCGACCGCCACGTCGACGTGGTCTGTACTAGAGCCACCCCCGTATACTGCATCTTCTCCTTCCATTCCAGTGCGTTCTCCGCAGCGTCGTCCGCGCTATCCGAACTGACGTTGTTTACCTCAGGTGTCGTTATGAACTTCATCGCGTGGGATCGGGCCGTATGCATGTTCCCCCGTGAGACGCTGCTCGACCACACCGGAACTGTCTTTCGCTTGAACAACGACAGAACGCGTCGAGCTATCGAGAAGTACGAGGGTCGTGGGTTCAAGATGCAGCACTGGGTCGAGAGCAACTTGAAGAACGCCACGAAGCCGTTCGTTACGCAGGCTCGCTGGGTTGGCGATGGCCATTGCTTGTCGATCCCGCTTGCGACGGAGCACATCGAGTACGACGTCGACAGCGTCACTGGCAACTCAGAGCACATGATCGTGCCCTCTCCTTACTGTTGGGAGGTGAACGGCTTCTTGCTCGAATTTTGGCGCGCGGAAGGGCCCCTGCCGGCGTCTTCTCCCGTCAGCGCGCTGTGGTACCCTTCCATGGAGTGCGACCCTCTCTGGCACGAAGGACTCATGTATTCCTATGCAGCTTCCCCCTCATTTAGGCACCGCGTCATGCGCTTCATCCAGCGGAAGATCGTAACCCAAGGCAGTTTCTGGCTCACTCACGATTATGTCGATGACGACTTGCCGGAATTGAAAGAGCAGCAGATCGTGTATGACTCTGTGAACTATAGCTTCTAGTTAGGACATTATGTTCCTTTCCCTTGCCTTCGTAATACCAGGAGTCGGTGATTGCCGCGACATTTAGCGGCGCTACGGTCCGATAATTCCGCATCGGCAACGAATATATTCGATCCAGCACTCCAGCGACCAGGATTTCAGATAGACAGCAAGTTGCTCAGGCATAGGAAACTCAGGCCATATTACATTCTCCGAGTCGAAATTTCATGAAGTTGCTCGAGCCTCGAGTCCTCGATGGATGCAAACAAACTGTCCGAATATGATGTCCAGATCGCGGGAGAAGTTATTTTGTGGCGTGAGAACAGACCTAGATACTGCCCAGATAGTAGGCCAGCCAGAGAACCGTTGCCTTCAAGACGATGTCAGCCTAAGCGTCCAGTGCAAGCGTTGTCCGGGATTCTAGAGTAGATGTGACAATTTGGCAAGCAAGCGGAATCCAACGTTTCGAGCCATTGAGCAAACCAATTCGCGATCTCGGAATGTCGTAGCGCTTGGCGACAGACTGACACAATGCCACGGGCATTGGCTCGGCCCTTTAGCGAAGTTTGGGATTTCCTGGAAGGCAGAGAAGGCACAGTATACAGTAGCTGGTGGAGGCAAGATCGTGCTGATTGTGCGGCAGCGCAAGAGGAGATGACAGGAGAAGACGGAGCAAAGTGACCGAGTAGCCTGGGTGTTTCTTAGGCTCGTTGAAAAACTGTCCTGTGAAACGATAGACCCCTGCGTCCCTCCATTCAGCTTGTACCGCGAGACTGTAGGTTGACTATGAGCAGATGAGATGGTGAGAGGCAAGCGGCGATCCAACTGTGGTCCCGACGCCTCAACGGATGAAAGAGACAGCTTCCGAAAGCATTTAGCAAGTCGCCCCAAGTCGAGAAGCAGAATCGTGCGATACGCAGATCTCATATGCTTCGAGACTGCCACGAAGAGATCGTAGAGGATTAGCTGGCAGAGTCTCTGTCCGCGTTCACTCAATCGCATGGACCATAGAAGCACTTCACAAAAATAGGTCTCAGTTGTCTCACTTTTCACACGTCTGAAACGCAGTACTCCACGACGATCCGAAGGGAAACTACACGATGAATGATCGACCAGTTGCACACCATTGCTTCCCAGTAGTTGAAAATCCTCCGAGCTGTATATAAGGTGAGGTTAAGAGCAGTTTTCATCTCTACTCAACCCACGTTGAACCTTTGTGTCCCCTAACAGCAATGAACCGCGTCCTCTTCGTCCTTTCCGCTCTAGCAATCTTCGCGCTTGCCGCGCCACACCCCCAGCTCCGTATGTACCTACATTTCTTTTTGCCGGTTTTCTGACATATAGCCGTTGCATAGCCGGCCTTCCGGGCCTCCCTGTAGGTGGTGGCGGAAATACGGGCACTGGCAGCAACAGTGGCCTCCCGGTAATCGGAGGTCTACCTGGGCTTCCCGGTCTCGGTGGAATACTTTGATTAAGTGGTGCTTGATGCAGGGGAGGTTCTTGGCAAGGCCGGCCTCAGATAGTTGACGTGTGGCGCGAGAGGTGTCATGACTTTGCGTGGTTTACCAGTGATACAGTATGGTCATGGCTTATTGTGTCAAAGTAAATCAGCGTAATTATCAGCATCAAAACCTGGCATCCGTCGTATACACGACTGACGCGACGTGGGGAAATAAGTAAGCCCGGAGCCAGATTGAACGCGGGGCCGTCGTAAGCACACACATATAGCGCATGCAGACGCCACTGAGCGGATCGAAGAGCGCTGGCGAGAGCACAACAAAGGTAGGCGATGCATCCGTTGTGGGCACAGGGCAAGCGAGGTCGAGGTTCGTGTTTGAAGTTCCAACTGTTGAGTTTCCAATCTGCCGGGGTATGCTGGGTGTTGCTTCATCGCGCGAAAGCGTGTCCGAGTACAAGAATACCACGCAACGCGTGCGCTTTTACTCCCTCTTCAACACTCTGCAACGGCATGTCGATCACTAGGGGGCATTCTCATAATCCTGCAGCTGTCGATATTAGGATGCAAAGATGTAGATTTACCAGGTCTCATAGGAATTGAGAGGAAAGAAGGAAGGTGCTTACGTAGCATATAAACCCCGGTATCATCTTGACAATCCGAATCGGATCCGGGCCGGGATCGTCCTCGTTTGCCTCCGATGAACAATGCATTGTTCCCATTCAAAGTCAGATCCACCACACTCTTCTCTTGCCCCACCTCACCTCGTCGCGTTCTCTGTGCATAGCACGCCCACGATGAAGCGCAAGCAGGAGGATCGCGAGGAGCAGCCCGACCGCCCGACCAAGCTCGCGCGCCCCGATGGTATCCTCGCGGACGTTGCGAACGCGCGACGCCGCGTGCTGCCCCAGCTACCGAAGGAAGACGACCGGATGGCCGCTCTACTGGAGATTGCGCGCGCGACGCAGGCTGGCGACGAGTCGCGCCGCACGTACTGGCTTCAGAAACTGCAGAAACGCCTCGCCGCGATCCCGCTGGCCCGTCGGGTCGCGTCGTCCTTCGCCATTGCCTTCCCCAGGCCGCAGACCACCCCTGTACAGCCACCACCCAACTCTGCCATGCCCCCGCCCCCGCCATTTGTCGTCATCTCGCTCCCCAAGCCCGCCAACGTCTACGTCGCCGCCCCGCCGACGCCGCCGCCCATGCTTACTGCGAGCGGTGCCCTGTGGAAGCCAACGCCCACTCCACCCGCTATGCGGCGCCGCGGCAACGTCTCCGTCCGCACGCCCGAGCAGCTCGCCGTCCGCCGCACCGTGTCGCCATCGCCACTCGGCCCCCGCCCGCTCCCCGCGCCGCACGCGCTCAGTGTTCGCAAGCTCACGCCGCAGGAGCAGCACAAACTCCCGCGCCGGCGCACCGTCGAGCCGGACTACCACTGGAACGCCACGCACACCGCCTGGGTCGCCGGACAACCCATGCTGCGTGCGCTCTCCCGGTCGAAATTGCGGGAGGTGCTCTGGAAGCCTGGTGGTGTGAGGGAGATGGCGGTGCGTCATCACCAGGAGATGTTGCGTCTTGCCGCGGAGAGAGTGCTGCAGATGCGCATGGCGCAGAACCTCGCGTACTGCGGGTATAACCCGCAAACGGAAACCAAGACTGCGCCGAACGTCGCGATCTGGGCACGCCGCAGGTAGATTTTACTTTTTTTTTTTTTTGTGATTTTAGAAACATCTAGCGCGTGATGGACTTTATATTCTGTACACATCTACAGCTATCTAGCTTACAGAGCTTGCATTCTCATTTGGAGATGCGTTCGGCTTTGATGAGGAATGGAGAAATCCCTGCATCGGACTGTCACGGAGGCGCCGTGTTCGGAAAAAACGAGACGCACCTCCTGTCTGCAACTGGTAGCGATACCGCCCTGTGGCATCCATGAGCCCTCGAATCCAGCCCGCATGTGCCGTCAGCGAAATTACTGAACGAGATAAAAAGTGTCAAGGCACAGTGCAGTCGATCGAACGGGAATAACGCACCAGTCGCGGGTTCATTGTCAAAGAGATAGTCCAGCACACCCCTCACGCGTTCAGCAGTCTGCTCCTCTGTTTCAGTCTTCCCGATGAGAGGGTCCTCCCCGTCGTGGTCCTTGATGGCGGAGAAGTCGAAGTCGGGAAAGTCGGCGCGGATGGCGGCGATGGGCAGGCGGAAATCGCATGTATGACCCGACAATTTCTCGCGGATTTCCTTAAGTAACGCGATGGAAATACAGCCCATCAGTCTCGGCTTGGGCTGATAAGTATGAAGCAAGATAGGTTTGTGCACGTTCATCTTCCCTTCCCACACGCTGGCCAATTACCCATCTCACACGTCTCCAGTCACCCTTCCTGCACGATCTTTATCCCTTCCCACACGATCTTTATGCCTTCCTGCACGTGCAGTATGCCTTCCTACACGTCCATTATTACCCTTCCCACACGCTCTAATAACCCTTCTAACACGCTCCAATAACCCTTCTAACACGTCCTTATAACCCTTCCTACACGCTGGTATTACCCTTCTTACACGTCCTTTTAACCCTTCCTGCACGTTCTAGTATCCCTTCCTGCACGCTCCCAGGGAGAACTCTAGTACACATCAAAGGAGTGCTCCAAAAATTCTGGAAACTGGATGACAAATATTTAGAATTCAGATAAAAAATAATGGGATACTTATTATGACACTGGGTGCTGTGCATGATTTGATATTGAGTTTTCTTTCCTTTTCGGGTGGGTGCAAGTGATGCTGAACTCTACAGCACCAGAAACAGACTTCCAAAAATTCCAGTTATACATCGATAAATCACCATAATACAAATAAAAAATACCTGGCCAGTTTTCGGAGTTCAATCACATTTCCAAATCTGGGAACAAATCCTGTTTGAGCTCGCACTACAGCCTACATGGCACAACCATCCTTGAGTGCAAAAATACTGTTATATTGCAACTCATTCATGAGCATTGCCAGAGAGAGTAAGCAGGACTACATAGGCTGCAGACAAAACGGCAGGTGGGTCGAGTATACCCAATACATGAGAGAATACAGGTGTATTGAGTGTGTGATCAAAACCCTGAAAGTAAATTATGGAGACGAGACAGAACCCAAGTTTGTATCTGAGGTGTTAGCAACTACGGATTGTGTGGGAGAGGAGGTAAGTGAAGCAAGTGTGTGCTTTGCCTTTGGGCCTGCACAGGGGAAGTCTATGACTGCGTGAACACGGTGAACACATGCAACACAGATTGCGAGGAAATGACATGGTGGAGAGGGAATGGATAGTGTGGAACCATGAGAGTCGGCACCATGCACCAGGGGAGTGGGAGGAACTGGATTTGAAGCCATCGGAGATGGCTGGGGGTAACTGAGATTTTGATTTGGTACAAACTAGAATGGAGGACAAGTGCGAGGACAAGAACTGAGCTCCGGAGTGCACGGAACTGTACCACTAGTAAGCTGGATGCTTGTGAGCCACTGTGCTGGGGGAAAGCTACCTAACTACCAATTATACAGCAGAATGCCCAGCCAACAAAGATATCATTCTAAGCTGTACCAGAAATGTCCATGCAATAGGAAGACTGCATGGAAGTCACATATAAGCTGTGATTGCACAAGGGTTGTGCAATTCGTGTTCATGAGCCAATGAGAATCGTTCTTGAGAGCTGGTGACTCAGCTTATTGCTCCAAGAAAGCCAGCCAATCGTCTATGTGAGTGCTGTGGTTGTATCTGCTGTTTGGATGACACAATGGACCGTGGAATAGCTTGATGGAATCACGATGACTGGGTTTCCCTAGTACGAGCTTTCGTGTTCTGCATGTCCCCAGTTGCTTGGGGTGCATATGCTCAGGGATGGTTGATAGGTTGGATTCCCTAGACCCAGGCCAGGATATGGTGCACAATTTCAATTTGTGACATGTTTGCAAATGCACAGGTGCTGAGAATCAATGAATGAGTCATGTTGCGGTTCGCAACAATGTTCTTTGCCCATGCCGCGTTGTTTTATCAACGCTCAGTCCTTGCTTGCTGTCCTCAATTCCTGCCACCGCTACGTGCTCAGACCCTGGACCTTGGTCAACACGCTCCCACAATGCCCTTTGGAGCTGCTCATCAGACATTGTCCCTCTCTTGTTGCCGTGTCGGTGCATCCCAGCACCATTGGCGTGCTCCTGCTGCCGTTCGGGCCGTTGGCTGTTCATGCCTGCTATCAGCGTTTGGTACTGTCCTCAGTCTTGGTCCTGTGCGCAGTGCCTGCTGCACTCCTAGTCGGTCGGACCCTTCGCTTGGAGTACCATGCTGCAGCGCGTGTTTTTTGGTCTTGGCCATTCGCTGCGCAGCTGCTGCTGCACTCCTCCTTCTCGGCCCTTCTCCAATACCCCCATAGGCATGGACTCTAGTTTAGTATGATTCCCTTCACCTTCCTTTTGTTGCCGCCTTCGGTGTTTCCACTTTCATTTGCTTTGTCGCTGTCCCTTTGCATTGCCACAGCACCTCATGTTATGACTCATTCGCTTTTCGCTCCTATCACCATTGGGCTTCTCAGACCTCACTCACACCAACGTCATTTGGACCGAGTCATCAGACTGAGGCCCGCCGGCACATGCGTGGCCCTAGTCCACGGTCAGCAGTCTGGCCGGTTCCGGACCCCTTTATATACCTCATGTTGTCTGCTCTTTGTACACTAGATTTGAGCTGGTTTGCCCACTGCCAATACATCTCGTCCTTTTTGCCCCCCACCACAGAGCGTCCGTTCGGTGAGTATCCTTGGTCACTGTAACACACCCCAGCTCACAAGCACTCCAGATCACTACAATCTTTCTGCCCTGCACACTCCAGGACCCTGTTGTCCCATACTTGCATTTGTCCTGAGGAGCCAGTAATGATATAATCCGTTCAATTGTTTGGCATCTCTGCCTCTTTGAGTTACACACAATGCCCCCTCATTTGGTCATTCTTCGTTCACATCCCCACCTTGACTCTCTTGACTCCCTTTGCATTTGGTTGCTTCTGGTTAGCCCCATTGACTGTACCCGTGTCATTTTCACAGCATAGCAATTTTGTGTTCAGAAAGTTCATACTCCCCAAATGCAGTAATTAGTCCAGCCGTACGGGCAATCCAACTACCCCATGGGCAGCTGAGGTTTTACCAAATGTTCAGAAAGCTCAAGAGGCTGTGCAGTGTTTATTTTGTTCCTATGTCAGCAGTATGTTCTCTAACTTATATATATTCTGTCCTTACTTGTCATGCCGTCATTCCAAATTGTTCTCCATCCCTTTCACATCCCCTTGTTCCCTGCTCCCTCTTTCTGGCAATGCTCATGAATGAGTTGCAATATAACAGTATTTTTGCACTCAAGGATGGTTGTGCCATGTAGGCTGTAGTGCGAGCTCAAACAGGATTTGTTCCCAGATTTGGAAATGTGATTGAACTCCGAAAACTGGCCAGGTATTTTTTATTTGTATTATGGTGATTTATCGATGTATAACTGGAATTTTTGGAAGTCTGTTTCTGGTGCTGTAGAGTTCAGCATCACTTGCACCCACCCGAAAAGGAAAGAAAACTCAATATCAAATCATGCACAGCACCCAGTGTCCTAATAAGTATCCCATTATTTTTTATCTGAATTCTAAATATTTTTCATCCAGTTTCCAGAATCTTTGGAGCACTCCTTTGATGTGTACTAGAGTTCTCCCTGGGAGCGTGCAGGAAGGGATACTAGAACGTGCAGGAAGGGTTAAAAGGACGTGTAAGAAGGGTAATACCAGCGTGTAGGAAGGGTTATAAGGACGTGTTAGAAGGGTTATTGGAGCGTGTTAGAAGGGTTATTAGAGCGTGTGGGAAGGGTAATAATGGACGTGTAGGAAGGCATACTGCACGTGCAGGAAGGCATAAAGATCGTGTGGGAAGGGTTTGTAGATACGTGTAAGAAGGGTAATTACAAAGATCGTGCAGGAAGGGAAAGTCAACGTGTGGGATGGGAAATGGAACGTGAGGAAACAGATTTTTGAAGTATGAAACACGGCGAAACGTACCTCAAGCACGACGACTTTCTGTCCGGGGAACGTGAGTGCGCATGTCCTGAGCGCGCGACGATGCGGCGAGCAATAGAATGCGCCTGGTGTAGGCGGGGCGTATTTCTTCCACGCTGCGTGGGCTGTTTCGGCTTGCTCGAGGCCGACGGGAGTGAGCAGTGGGTCCGCTGGAAAGGGAATACGTCAGCACGACGAACAGGTACGGAAAACTGTTGATGCGTACGGCCCCATGTCATTTCGTTGTCGCCGTTCAGAAGAGCCCATTTGCTGAGGTTACGAGCAAGCGCTGTCAGGTCAGCAGCTTGCGAGATTGAAAGCAACGCACTTTCGCCAATCCTAATGCCAAGACAGCTATAAGAATGGCTGATTGCACGCATTGCGCGCTGACATACTTCACTCGTGTATTTAGCGATAGCAACATTGTCTTTAGTTCAAGCACAAGTCGTCAGTTCAGCCTGTCCGTCTTGTGCTTATAACGAACGCACGATATCCCTGTCCATGGCGCCCCGCAATGACGAGTTTATACGCCGTCCCAGGCGGCGCGCTGGCATTCATCGCATCGACATCCGGCCACGAGCTTCCGATGAGGCCAAGATTCGGCTGAACCTGGTCTGCTGTCGGCACGAAACCATCCTCATCTTGCGCGAAGACGCCTTTGACGAGCTATAGTACTTCAGAACGTGTAAGCGCGTCGAATGGGATGCGTACCGAGTAGCTGTACCTGCGTTTCTCGGGCTGTGACATGGATCGGGAAGAGGAGTGGCGCGGACTTTGCGGCGTCGTCGGGTTTTGGTCCGATGAGCCGACGAAAGGGCGCTTCGCAAGAGACTGTAACGAGACGGAATCGCTAAACGGGTAGTAATTAAGCCTCGAGTGGGGATTAATGTACACTGGCGCAGGTAGCTTTGGTTAATCAAAATATGGGCGCAATGCAGTTTCGCAGCTCTCAGCCCGTCACAAGCTCAGCGATGGCTAGCAAGAAGGCCACCGTGAGCAGCGCCGCACGGACGGCGTGCTGAGCGCTCCAGGTCGCAAGCAACCTGTCACTTTGAGGCCCGGCCGCGTCCTTCGACGCGAAAGCTACGATATCACGTCGTATCAGCGGTGAGCAACATTCAGTTATGTGGGCAAGACAACACACCCTTCGTCTCAATGTCCTTCAAAATATGTATCCCAGGAATCATAACGGCGAAGGTGAACGGAATGATGGACACTGCGACGCTGGCCGCTGCAGCCAAAATCGCATGGCGGTGCGTTCCCAGGAAGCCCAAATGAGCGGCCGGAGGAGCCACGTACGCTGCCGTGCCAAGCGCCAGTGATGAGGCGATCGTGAGGAAGGGTATCTGAATTTTCCCCAGGTCGTACAGTTTCGACCAGACGTGCAGTCGTTCGCTCGCCTGGCGCGCGTTGTTCATTGAGGGCACGGCGAGCGTCGAGATCGCCACGGTCATACCTGCGTACAGCGAGCTGGATGTCAGTCACAGCTAAAAGGACGAATGAGAGCGTGCCGTACCCGCTGCAAGACCTAACCCAACTGTACCAGCCGCGCGAAGCCCGTCGAGGTACTGTGCCATTGTGCTATCGAGTGCGTGCTTCTAAACTGATGCTAACGTTCAACATGGCGAGTCCTTGTATTTAAGGCCTGCGTACTCTTGCTCTAGACTTCGGATGACGCATGCGCGGCCGGTCGAGGCGGCGCGGAGGTTGCACGGAGGTTGCTGAAGTGACTTGACGCCGTTCGTGGCTGTATAGGCGTGCGCAGGAACATCTCTGTCGAACGAGACAAATATGGGATTGGAAGAGTCATCCTAGGAAAATCGGCGGGCGATCCTTCGTTTTCTTATGCACAGGCGGGCCTGGCATGGAACAAATAACTTGGGTAAAAAAGAGTTCAAAGCGGCAGGGCTTGCTCTGCACAGACTTCAGCGACTCTGTCAACGATAGCCAATCCCGTAGCTTACTTGAACCACGCGGTTAGAGATTGCAACGAGCCGGAATACAGAACGTTCGCAAGCAGCAAGAGTGTCCGTTGTTTACTACGGTTTGGCCCGCCTTTGCCTCACAATTTCTCAGACACTTCAGACTCTGGCTCTTCCTCTGGCTTCCAGTCCACTTACCTGGCTTACCCACGTAAATATTGGGTGCGTTTATCTTACCCTTGCTTAATTCTGTGACTTCAGGCTCATTCTCCCTCCAGTATTTCGCTGCCTTTGTAAACAAACCGGACTTCGCTACGCATTGCTAGCAAGATCCAGACGAATCCTTTGACTCACTCCCTCGATCCCGTAATGACTCACTCGTATTCTCATATCTATAAATAGTTAGCTAGTTAGTAACTTGCAATTTGACCTTTGTTTTGCCTTAATCTTACTTTGGCACGCTGCTGGCCGCGTCTGATCCACGCAGGATCCACGCCGCCCCGTCCCTCTCCGTTATCGCCTGCCGCCGGCCCCTCTACCTGCCAGGCTCAGACTCCGCGTTCCCGGGCGCCGCGTCTCCGCTATTCCGTTTGCCTGTCGGCCGCTCAAGGTTGAACCCGCGACCCTCATTCGCGAATAAGCACGTAAGGTACGCGTTTCCTTACAGCCTTGCGCGAAATGGCGAATGGCACGCACATTCCGCTCGGCCAATACGGGGCCCTGGTCCGTGCGCTGCGCCCCAAGGGGGCACCGGGATCAAATTCCCGGAACCAAACCTAGGTAGGTAGGTCGCAGCCCGGAGGGCTGCGAACGTAACTGGAGTCCCATATTCTCGGCTTGCCGAGCCACTCTGGAAAGATTTTTGCATCAAAATACAACTCTTCTGCATTATTCCCACTGAAATAAAGCATCAAAACAAGTCCACTATACGTCAGTCCGGGCTCTCTGCTCCACACCCGCCTTTCCAGGGGCTGGGGTCGGCACATTACACTGAAAAATAATCAAAGGCATTGAACAGCTACAATATACGTGATTAGAGCGCCTTTCAAGTGTTACAACCTCTCTTACATTGATCACAATAAGTTTCTTTACTTTGGCAGGAACCAGTTTGCTTCCGGATCCGCGGAAAGGCTTCCCGAAATGGCAATATCTTCCCACGGTAGGTAGGTAGGTCGGCCTCACCAGCTTCCCAGCGTAAACCGACCCAGGTTCCGTCATTTTGCTTCCGGTGCCCCCTTGCTGCGCCCGTTGGGAAACGCTGATAAGCCAGAGGACTACGATGTGTACGTCTCCGGGCAGTTTAGCTGGGTTGAGTAGGCATGCGGCCACCGAAAACATTAAGAATTCTCATGGACGGCTCCATACCTTGGGATTGACTATGTTTGCCCCTCTTACACTCTTTACGGTACTCTAATTCTCGATCACATGATTCCTGTCCTCTTCCGTTCCTTTGCTGCAGACCTGGCCCCGTACGCTTTGGGGGGAGGGGACATAAAGTCGTATTCTTGCACTCAGTTGCTTGCGCGATCGAACTCCTAGCTAGCTTCCCCGGAGAAAACAGTTACAATCGTATTAAAGTCCGTTCATGCAACATATAAGGGCCCAGAAGGATCCCGACTAGGTAGTATACAAGTAAAGACGAGATTCATGCTTTGCCACAGAACGGCAAATCGTCAAGCTTGCGGGTATCTGTCGTCTCCAGCACTTTCCCGTCAACTTCCACCAGGGCTGTGAGAGTGTTGTAGGTCTGGATCTCCACGGTCCAAACCTCGTACTCGTCAGCTGCAGCGCCCCCGGCCGGAGGCGGTGGCACAGGTATCACAATGACTTCCGGCTTTGCGTCGGCAAAGTCAAGAGGAATATCCTCTTCGATCCACACACGGGAAGGGTTGACTCCCCGGCGAATCTGCGGTACCGCCCGTTGTTTAACGATCTCGCATATGAATGGATCTCAGTAGGAGACGTACCGCAATATCGACCCTGACTTTGTAGGGCATCTCGTACTCGTCGAGATCGTCCATCTTGCACGTCGAGTTCGCCCACATCAAGGTGTCCTGCAGAGCGAAGCCGACGCCGCCCTGATCCTCGACGCGCCCGTCGAACTCGAAGCTCATCTTGCCGATGGACCGCTCGGCGTCCAGAACGAGGAAGTCCGGTTCAGACGTCTTGTTGAAGGAGTACCACAGCCCCCAGCGCCGTCCGCCCAGCGCGGTGCTCATCATCTCCTCTGTGTGGCCCAGCACAGCCGTATTGCCCTCCGCGGACTGCCCGTCGCGGTCTGTCCAGTGCAGCTTCACGACACGCGCGGCGTCCTCTGGCAATTCCCACAGCTACCGGACGCCACCTTTAGCGCTGAGGGAAAATACTGAGAGAGAGAGCAGAACGCACGCGGACGTAGCCTCGGAGGTGCAGCGTGCCGTTGCCCATGTACTCGAGCGTGGCCTTCGGCTTGACGCGCACCGGCTCCAGGACCTCGCTTAGTTGCACGCCGCGGGGCACCGTATCCAACATGCGCGCAAAGAGCTGTGCGCAGGTCGACATAAACAGCTCCTCTGACTTGGCAAAGCTGCTAGAAGGTCAGCTCTTTAATCGATGAATATGCGAGGCTTGCCTGGCCATGGTCGCGTTGTTGTCGCTGGAGAAAATGCGCAAGTCCGATCTCGTGGTCTCATTATGCCCGACGACGAGCGGGTTGGCCGTCGTCCCGTCTATGTACTCGGTCGCTCTGCCATATGCGAGTCAGTCAGCTAAGCGAGCAAAACGTGTGTAAAAGCTTTGATGAAGCTCACACTTTGTTATCGAAGTGAACGAAGGTGCTGTCGAAACGCGCGTTGGACTCTTTGTTGTCGGGATCGTTGAGCTCAGGCGCGATAGTCGGAAACGCCGTCCGCTGAACGCCCCCTGCCAACGAATATCTTCTGTCAGACTCAATACACAAGAAAGTGTGTGCGTAGAGTACATACCGAAAGTATGGCCGCACGCGACGAGAGCGATCATCTCGGTCTGGTTGAAGCCCTGCTTCGCGAAGCTCGAAACATGGGATTCAATGGGCTCGTGGGGCTGCGGGACGCCCGGCGTATTCGGTGCGTCCGCATCGACGCGACCGCCGCGGAAGTCGATCTGCGGGCCGCCGCAGTGCTCGACGGCGACGAGCGCCGCGAGCGCTATGCCGTCCGCCACTGTGCGCGAGATTTCAGAGAGAGAGATTTAATTGTTGCGAGGATACGGGGACTCGGAAGGACGCACGCGAGAGGTGGCGGCCGGGCCGGATGAACTCGAGGGTGTTGTCGAAGCCGTCTCCGGCGTTCTGCGCGGCAAATGTGTTGGCAACGTCAGTCTGAGTGAGAACGAAAGGAGACCGAGCGACAGAAATACGCACCTCGCCGCGCGCCTGCTCTTCGCGGAACCGGATGCTGGCGTCCAGCCCGCCCGTGCCGTCCTCGACGTTGTGCGTCGCCATGTCGTGATAGGCCTGCCGACCGCTGGAGTTCAGTATCAAACTTGCTGGAAGAGCGGTCAACGTACCGTGCGCAGCCAATCTGCGGCGTTCGCGCGCCCGGCGCGCTGGTCCTGCTCGAAGGTATCGCACGGCGTGAGCCCCGAGGCGAATATCGTGCCCGGCCCCCAGCCGTCCTGGTCCCAGCGCGCGCTCTCCAGCGTGTCCAGCTTGGGATTGGGCCATGTGTAGCCGCGGACCGCGCTCCGGGAGAGCCACACGGTAGAGACTAGGGCGAGCTGAGCGGTACGAAGCATCTCGTAAAAAATGAAAGGTGGGGGAAAAGTGAGGACTCGCCCAGATTCGCACGGCTCGCACTTATACTCGGGGAAGTAGTCAATGTCGATCCCATGCATGCCGCAGCCAATCCGCGCGTCCTGGACTGCCTCGAGAATCCGCAGCTCCAGACTGGCCGGTTCCAGGTCGGTGCGTGGCAGCTAGAATTGCAGTATAATTGACCGTAGCAGTGGCAGTAACAGTATATCGCCGAGCGCAGAGGCATTTGCCGCCGTTGCGCAGTCCCGGTCCTGGTTCCGAAGGGAACTGTGAGAGGAATTTCAACGCAGCCCCAACTATTCTAGCCAATGAGGAAATACAGGCCCGGGCCAAAGAGAAAGTAGAGTGCAAGGAGCCGGCCATCGAATCTCGCCGAAACTCTACTACAGTGTAACTGTGTGGTCGTCCGAGGCGTGAGATACTGCATCATGATGCTCCCGAGTCCTACTGGCAATTCAAAGATCGGCGAGAAGAGACGTGCATGCCGGCGGCGATCCAAGCACAGCTTCAGCGTACTTAGTCGTACCTCGAGCTCAATTACCTGTGATTAATGTCATTGTCGCGCAGCACTGAGCAGCGGATTCGGGAGCACAACCACAACCTGGACTGGTTCAACGGCGTAAATGGGTGACCGGAGCGAAGCTGCGGAAAGCCGATTCGGAGCAAGTGTTGTGACGGTCGCAAGAGGCTCGGGATGTAGAGCAGGGACCATGCATGACCCAAGACCCAGAGCAACTCGAAGGCAAACGGTTAGACCAAAGCGGGGACGTGCGAGCTAGAAAAAATCAGTCTAAGGCCTCGGAGTCGTTGCCCAGCGCTGTCGTAGAGACAGTCATCCAACTCGGAGAACAGGTGCAATGCTCAGACTGAGATCCAGAGCGAAGCCGAGCAAGCGAGCAAGTGCTGGAATCCGGGTGGCAGCTTGAGCCTCGAGAGATCTAGTGGAGCAGCATCATGATAGGAATCGGAACGGAAAGAGTGAGACCAACGCGGGGCACGAGCAGGGATCCCGTACGGTGAAGCAGCAAAGGAATCGTGACAGAATTAGACCAAAGCAGGGCACGAGCAGGGATCCTGTGCGACTGCAGCTACGAATCAGTCTAAGGCTTCGGAGTCGCTGCGTACTGTCGTAGAGGTAGAGCGGATGCAATTGCAAGGCTCAGACTGACTCGGAGATCCAGAGCGAAGCTACGGAAAGCCGATTCAGAGGAAGTGCTGCAAATGTAACACGGGTGGCAACTTGAGCCTCGAGGGTTGAGCAGCCTGGGACGCGAGATGCGGCACAGAGCAGCTTGGGACGCGAGATGCGGAACAGAGCAGCCTGGGACCCGGAGGAGGTACCAGATCCCAGGACGCAGACCAAGAGAAGGACCAAGAGCAACTTGAAGGCTAGGAACAAGAGCGGGGATCCGCCGGGGGCAGTCTGCGAGTCTGAATCAGTCTGAGGCTTTGAGCGGAGTCGCGGCAATACCAGCGTTGTCGTAAAGGTGAAAACAACGATACTAGCGCTATCGCATCCGAGATTGAATGCAAGTTCATAGACAGTCGTCCGAGAGTTGAACGTTGAACGTCGAAATCCAGCTCGCGTCCGAGTCACCCCGCCGTTCTGTCCTATACTGGACGCATGTAGCAGCCTCGAAAGACCCCCCCGCACCGCGGCTGCCGGTGGGGTTCAGAGGCCGCAAGAGCTTGTCAGCGGCACGTCGACACCTCAGAGTACGTGCTTACCTCAACTGGCTGCGTTCATGCGAGTCATACGTGTTGAGGAAAGAGCAGTGCGTGCTTGCACTATATTAATATCCAACCTTATCACCATCTCATACACACTCGACACGAGAAAAAAACACTATAGAGTGTAGCGACCTGACGAATCACGCCAGCAACGGCGACCGCTCGTCCGGCCGCCGCTGCTCCTCCTCATCCGCGGCCACATGGCGCCGCGCCCACCACGCGCGCCATCGCGACGCCGGGGGCGGCGGCGCGGGAGGGGGCACGGCGACCAAGGTTACGTCTGCTTTGCAGACTGGGCACTGTGCGAAGTGTTAGTGGTGCGGAGATGGGATGCGCGAGGATGAGGAGGTTGGAGCGTGCGAGAACGAGGAGGGGTTGGAGATGGAGTGCGCGAGAACGGGATGGAGGGGTTGCAGTGCGCGAGAACGAGATGGAGATGGACGGGTTGTGAGGGGGAAAGGGTGTGTGAAAGGGGATGGGAAAAGGGACGCACGAGCTTCTTGCGCGAGACGAGCCACTCGTCGACCTCGTCGAGGTGGAAGACGTGCCGGCACGGCAGGATGCGCACGCGGTCGCCGCGCTCAAAGTCGGCCAGGCAGATCGCGCACTGCGTCTGCTGCGCGAACCAGCCGGGCGTCGACGGGCCTTCGCAGAACCCATCAGCGAACTGCTCACCGGGGCCGGGGTACGGGAGGCACACCTTGCGACGACGACGCGAGCGGCACTGGCACTGGCACGGGTATCCGGAGAGGCGCCGCTTCGGACGCGTGGCGCTCACCCGGATCCGGATCGGCCGCGCGCTCTGCCTCCTCAGGCGCAGGCGCAGGCGCGTCGTACGTTTCCTCGTCGCGCGCGCCCATGCTCAAGTTCACACCCGGGGCGGGCGCGTTGGGCTTCTCGACGCGGTCCTCGTCGTCGCCCAGCAGGCCGCGCTCGCCCCAGACGCGCCAGGGCAGGCCGAAGACGAGCGCGGGCGGGGCCCGATCGGCGGCCTCCTGGCGCGCCATGCGCACGCGGTGCACGAGCAGCGTGAGCAGCGTGAGCAGCGAGGGCAGCAGCAGCAGGAAAATGAAGGTGATGATCGGGCTGGCGGGGTCGCGCGTTCAGTCCCTGCCAGGCATAAAATAAAATTTGAACGCACGAGTACCACTCCCAGGAGGAATAATCCGGGTGGATGACGAGGCTGACGGTCTTGAACCCGCTGGTGGTCGTGTTGCTGTTGCGCACGAGGTCCTGCAGGCGCGCGTACGTGGCGTACGTGACGTACGTGCTCGGGATGGTGATATCGCTGGCGTCGCCGGGGGCGTACATCTGGACGAGCTCGTCGGGCTCGCCGTCCGCGGGCCGCTCGCCGCCGACGACGGCCGCGCGCGCGCCGAGCGCCTGCACCGCGCGCACCTTCTGCACGAAGCCGCACCCGCCGCGCTGGACGAGCGCGATCCAGCTCTCGCCGGCGTCCGGCGCGCGCGGGCCGACGCGCACGGGCGGGCACGCGAGCGGGCCCGAGTCCGCGAACGCCTCGAGCGGGATCAGGTAGCCCAGCAGCGGCCCGTCGTCCTCGCTGATGTGCGCCCCGAAGCTCGCAGACCGCGCGACGAACGACAGCGCCGGCGTACGGTCCACCACCGAGATTGCGCCGTCGCTCAGCGGCGAGAAGAGCGCCGCCAGCCAGCCCAGCGAGTGCCCCGTCACGTTGCCCACCTCGTGCCCGCTGCCGCCCGTGAAGAGCGCTACTGTCGACGACCGCAGCATGGAGAAGAAAAGCAGAGCATAGTACGGTATCGACGCCAGCCAGATCGCGAGCAGCATCCTGGCAGTGGCGGCACGGGTCAAGGAACGGAAGCGGAGTTTGCTGGCCTTTCTCCGTCGTTTCTAGACTTTCATCATAGTTGTATATCGCGCTTGTCCCTTCCCTTGCACGTAGTACCAATATTCATACGCCTTGTAATAAAATGCATGCTGTCAGCCTCTGAGCATAGGACATTTTCTCCAAGCTTGCACCGCTTCATGGCAGTTGAAAGAAGGATGCTATTCAGGGTACAGTCTCCACAGTAAGGATACATCAGGAAATGAACAAGAGGACAAGACCGCGATCTACATCGTTTGAAAGCGCGCACGACAGATACAGCAGGCCAGCCTTGGTTTAAAGGACGCGTCCAATTCACGTGTTGACTTGGATAAATCACCAGGAGGCCACACCGCTGACAAGGCGGAGGGGCGAGAAAAAAGACCGGCGCTTTCCCTTTATCTTATCAGGGACAGAGTGCGCTGCTCGGTAAAGATGGATTAATCACAGCGCGAAAGCAGCCAATGGAGAACGGATTGACGCCATAGCAAGGGCTCGCGTCCATCCACCAAGCACTGCAAAAGTCCATGACTGCAGGGCATTTAGACCCCTTTGACATGGAAGCCTTGTAAATAAGTGTCCCATGCATACCCTGATTCGTTGTAAATTTTTGGACCCATTCAACCAGTGGAGCGCGAATAACGGTCGGACTCGGCATGCAGAAGAGCCTTCTGACTCTTTTGCATGCCGAGTGCGTTGTTTCGTGCGTCATGCGCTGAAAGGATAGCCCTGGCGGTGGACCGGTTATTTTTTAACGAACGTCCTGCCCATCCACCTGACATATTGCCTGTCGAGCACTCGTCGCTTTTCTCTAAGACCGAGAGCTCGAAGTAGTGCACAGATTTCCAAATGTGCCATGCATCCTTCAAGGAGGCACGTTTTCCCTGTCCAGCTGACGACCACACAGTAAGTCAGCGGAGCGCGCCACTGACACTCAGACTCTCAGCCTTGAGTCGTCCGCCAGATAAGCACAGTCAGAAGTAATAGCGCCCGCGGCAGGCAAATAGGGTAAAACCCGCGAAGTGAAGATTCTAAGAATAGCCACTCGTTGGTCACGGCGGTGCGAACGAGGAGGAGGAGAGGATGAGATCTATTTCAATCGGAGTTTGATAAACGTCGGATGCTTTCCGTCTTGTCCCTGAACCACAACTGCTCGGCGCTCTTGCTGGTCTCTTTGCGTGCGCTGTGGACTGATTCGTATCTTTTCGATTGCCTACCTCAATCGATTGGCACTTGTCTAGCCCCGGCTTTCGTGTTACCCTGAGTCTGGTTCCTGGACTCTCTAATACTGCTCGCTCCGATGATGCTATGATTTTACGACCCTCGGTTTGCATGCATCATCTTCACCCTGACACTGGGTGCTAGCACAGGAGCGTCTCCAGGGCAGATGGTAATGTAAAATTAAACTGCCGCCAACTCTATTCTCGCCCCCGAGGAACATTCAGATACTACAAATACGCGCCGAACATCGAAGAAGTACTGCTTTTCTTAGATTCAGAGGACCATCACAGCGGCGCCGACGACTGCGAGCGCAACAGCACCCGCGGAGGCGGCGCGCTGGGAGAAGGCAGAGTTGTCAGGGGGCGCCGTGCCCGAAGGCGACGCGGCGCTGCCTGTGCCGGCTGGCGAGGCGCCAGCGCCGGTGCCGGCGCCGGCGGGCGACGAGCCGCTGCCGCCGTACGGTGCGGAACCGGACGGCGCAGCGCTCGCCGCTGAGTCGGCAACGAAGCCCGACGTGGCCGAGGCACCGACGCCCTGTTGAACAAGCGATGACGCCTATCCGCGCCTGTCAGCACCGGTCTTTAAGGTGCGCCGGGAACCCGTGGCGTACCTGCTTGACCAGTGGGACAGCTTGGGCAGCGGCGATGTACGTGTCGAGCTTGCCGGCTGGCGCGTTGATCGCGCCCGCCATGCCCGACTGGCAGTGGTTCCCTTGCTTGCAGTAGAACCAGATGGCTGCGGACATTACGGGATCAGCTCTTCGTCTCACGGAAATCGTATCGTGGGATGGTCTCACGCTTCGTGTCGTCGTCGATGGTCAGGGACCAAGTCTGCGGCCCGCCCAGGGCGGTGATGTTGGCGAAGCCCGAATCGAATCCGCCCTGGAGTTCCACGCACGGCGCGTCGACGGACGACTGGCTGACGCTGTGGGCGCCTGCGCTGAAGTGGAAGACGACCACATCGCCTTTTGCGGCGCTGAAGTTGTTCGGCGTGTAGACGAGCTGGCCGTCCGCGCCGACAGTCACCTGAAGCGAGAGATGTCCATCATCAGCGCTCCATACACCATCTTATGCAAGGTCCTACATCGATGTTTGCGGCCGATGCCGCTGCTGCGAGGCCAAGGACGACGAGGGACAACATGTTCGGTGCGGGAGGGAAAGTTAGGGTGGGCGTGGAACGGGAAGCGAAACTGAGCTGGGTGGCCATAGCGAAAATGCCTCTGAATTTATAAGTCATTCAGTGAGCGGTGCAGCCGTTTGAGCATTGAGTGATCGACAAGCTTCATCACATTGAAATGGCGCAGCCACACACATCGCCCTCGGGTGCCGCGGGGGACGTGTTGTCTCGTACCTCTCAAACCAGGCCGATCACGGTCTTTGAGCCCCGTGTCATCTCAGTCGTAATGAAATTTCCTGTTCTTCCAGTGCATCGTGAACCGGGGTGCTTACTAGACCACATTTTCATTCAGCGGCAGCCGTAATTATCCTCGCAAAAATGCCTCAGACCTGACGTTGACAAATAAGCTATGTCCTCGACGTGTGATGAGCGCCGCAATGGCAGGGTCAGAGAGGGGAATAGAAGATCTGGTAGGGGTCACGGCGTCAAAATAGAGCAGATCCGGTGCGCCCGTGTCCCCATGTCTCGAAAGTTCAGCTGAGCCAAGAGTTGGGGTTTTTGAGAACGCATATAGAATAGTTCATTGCATCTCCATAGTCAAAAATCTGAACACCGAGCCCGTGGGCGTAGCACTTAGCAAGCAAGTGGGCCGCTGGCAGGTTGAGCCACCATTGACGTGCATGAGCAGCGTGATCCAAAGCCACTATCTTGGGCCGCATATACGCATCAGAGGAGCGCGAGGTCCGCTGCGCATGTTGCCCGTCAGGTGTTTGTCGACTGTTTCAACCCTTCCGGAAGGCGATCCCGCTCGCGTTCCTCAGCATCGCATTCCACGCAGCCTATCACCGCGAAGCCCATCAGACCCTGGTGCAAGCTAACTATAGCTGCGCGCCGTGCTTGGAGTTCCCGCGTGTGCACTCAGCGTACAGCGTTCTATCCGTGGCAGCGTTGATATTACGCCGGGGGCCGGCGAGCACGGGCCCGCAAAGTCCTACTGCTGGGAGTAGCGAGTAAATACTAAGTAATGGCAATACCAAGCAGTGAGAGTGCGGGGATTCGCAGTTGCTGTGTACGGGCAATCGACAAAGCTCCTGCCGAAGGATAGTCAATGGGGTTGTGTTGCGAGCGTTTGCCTGCCGAATTACGCATTCATTATCAACCCTCGCAGAGTCCACGCGCAGTCCTCTGGTCATCGATACAGCCGGTTGGCTAACGGTATATTTGTGTGAAACTTGGCTGACAAAGTACTTGAGTACGGGAACGATCTGACATCTATTTGTTTCAGCAAGCATCGGTGTTCAGTGCGCCTTTGTCGGATCCGCGGGCACGAATACGAAGAATTGATGGTTTCCAGAGTCAGGCGCGTCGAGTATGACCTTTCCGGCTGCATTGACAGCAATGACGTTTGGGCTGGCGGTGTCGAAGTAGCTCAACCTGAGAAATACAACTATTGATAAGCTGCCAGCCACTGCAAGGATCAGACAGGTACTAATTCGCACTTACCTATCGGCGCCGCCACCAACAGTAAACTGCCATGTCCAGGGAATGGCAGGTTTAGTCGCGGAGAACGTTCCGAGGGTGCCGTTCGAGATCGAGATGTAGCCGCCGGTTTTCACGTTCGCGATATTGCCTTCTTGGCTTTCGAGCGCAGTTCCGGATACACTCCACTGCAATGTCGCGCTCTCGGATTATAAACCTTCAAGCAAATAGCGTAGCAGCACGCACATATTGCAATGCATTCTGCGCGTCCAAAGCAGTCGCAGTTATTTGACCAGGCAGCGCCCCTGGGATACCATGCATGAGCAAACATCTGACGTGGATAGGAGGCTGCAGCCCGGTACAGTACCTGAACCCGTCAAATATTTATTCGTCGCCGAGTTCCAGATGCGATATACAGCAGGCAAAGGCCGCATGCCGCCGAAGTTCCATTCCTGGGTCGAATCGGTGCTGTAACCAGCGCGAAATCAGCATTGGCTGAATAATAGTGTCGCCACACCAAAGGTAAGAGGCTCACCCCCGGGGCAGAAGAAGCATCTGCGCATCCAAAGTCAGTATCTCCGATCTGCAGTGCAAGTGCAGTGCCCGAGAAGACTCACAGTCGAACTGACGGGACTGGCGACTGCGAAGCCGTCGACTTCGATCAACCCAGAGCCTTGCGCTATAGTCCAAACGAAGGGCGCGTCTCGGGGCACGACGATACTGCCGATAGCGGGCTTCCCGTCAATTGACATGTACTGCAGGGACTGCGCGTTCTGGAACGTGTATGACGTGTTCTGCGCGGTGGAAGCGACTTGCGTGATAAACCACTGCAACACTAGTTAGCCGCTACATATGAGTTTCAGATCCGAAGCTAACCGTGACGCCCGCGTCGTCCTGGAGGCGACCCGAGGCCGTATGGATAGAGGAACCTGCAATGCAGCAATTGGTGATGATATGCGGCGTCAATGAACCATTCAGCGCGCACCGGACTGCCCGACCAGAAGTTCAAAGAACTCTCTGTTTTCGATTGTGTATAGCCCGGTAGCCAACTGGCTGACGACGAGGCCGAAGAGCGCACAAAGTGTGAAGAGGATCGAGGCAAGCATGGGGAGCAGCTCGATGATGCTGAATGACCACAGGCAAGAGTATCTTTTATAGTAGCATGTTGGAGGGCTGATCTCCGAGTGCCCTGGAGAACACGCTGCTCAGCTGCCATAAAATAGGCAGCAAGCGCTGTGTTGACTATCGCGAGGTGCAATAGGAACCACGGGCGCCAGAGAGATCTCCATCGCCTAGCCGCCGTCGCGCGCCATGTGGGCAGCATGGACTAGCGCATTATAATTGGGATAATGCCGGTATGGGGTGCACAGGGGTCCCACTCGCAGTTCCATTGGCAGGTTTCATGCAGCATCAGCGATAGAAATAAACATGCTTTGTTTCCAGTCTGAGACAGCAGTGAGAGACAAAGTAGGTGTATGAAGCCCAAACGGCAGGAAAAAATGTAGCAAGACCACAAAGTCTGATACTGCACGCAGATCCGGACCCGCGCTTCAGGATCCAGTTGTACACTCGATACGGGATCGACGGAGCCGACGTCAGAAGTGGGCGCACTGCGCATAGTGAGCGTCGAGCAAACGAGTGTCTGAAGGAAATTGCTGAAGCTGCAGCCAGGATGCATCGAGGGGCTGGTTGTGAGTGGCAGCCCTGTCAGAAAGAACGCCGTGCTTGAACGGCTGCAGCACTGTAGTACCAGGGAGCGCCATTCAACCCAATAGATGCGAGGATAGTTGTCGCGCTTAGTAGTAGCCAGTGACAGAGAGCGACGGCGCCAGGCGCATAGCACAGTGCTCAAGCGGAAAGCGCGCGACGAGCAAAGCAGTCAAAGTACTGGCGATGTCATCTGTCGGCAGGTAGCGCCGCCCCAAGCAGGCCGTGAGCTCCGGTATAGAAATAGCACTTTCTGAAAATGTACCGCGGTCATTGGGCGAGAAGAGTATGAGCTGAAGAGCAACGGGCACGGTTTTGACTCCGACCACGGGCGCTGAACCCGGTGCGGCGGTGCATGGGCGCCTAATGTTCCCTCCTCGAGCATACCCGTTCGCATGGGTACAGCAGCTCTCTGCACCGCTCATACGGAGTGTTTTTTATTATCATTATCTCTCTCATAGTCATATATATCCTCAAAAAAAAAAAAGCGCACCCCAGTCAGACGATGGTGCTCATCTTTCCGATGCGTCCGTCGCTCTCGAGGCGTGCACCCTGGCCTGCACAGAGTTTGATACCGCGAGATCTTTAACGTGCGCAGGTTGACCTTGTATAACTCTCGCCGCCAGGTGGTGCGGCTCTTTCGCCTTTGTCGCCATTCATATTCCTGCAGTCCCTCAGTGTGCATTACTGCATCCTCTCTCTTCCTGCCGTATCATCACCTGAAACCCTGACAAAGCTGTGAACATGGTGCATGTTATTCAGATTCAGTACAATGTAATACAAGTGCTCAGAGAGCGTTGGATGGATCCGCGGGCACGAACACGAAGACCTGCGGGTTCCCAGAATCCGCCACGTCCAGGATGACCTGATCGTTCGCGTCGAGAGCGATGACGTTCGGGGTGGGCGCGCCGAAATAGCTCAACCTGCGCAGTTGCCGAGGTCAGTGTGCGCGTCTTATGCTCCGAGTCCGCCGAGTCATTACCTATCGCCTCCGCCGACAACAGTGAACTGCCACGCCTCCGGTGTAGGAGGTTTGGTAGTGGAGAACGTTCCGAGCGTGCCGTTAGAAATTGTGATGTAGCCGCCCGTCGCGACGTTCGCGAGGGTGCCTTCTAAGCTGTCCGAGGCCGTGCCGGACACGGTCCACTGTGCGTGTTCCTTGAGAGTCAGACTCTGCTGTTTTCTTTTGATGAGAGAGCAAGGGTACGTACGTATTGCAGGGCATTCTGCACGTCCGAAGCGGTCGCAGTGAGTTGACCAGGCAGCGTCGCTGGGTGGACACAAAATGATCAATTTTGGAGCCCGAGGCGACAGGGAGCAAGGAAGATGAGGTTGCATACCTGAGCCCGTCAGATAGGTATCCGTAGCGGTGTTCCAGATGCGATAGATAGCAGGGAACGGCTGCACGCCTCCAAAGATCCACTGCAAGCTGGGATCCGAGCTACAACCATCGAGCCACGTCAGCATTCCTGGCCGGGGCGTCCAGCGAGACTCACCCTCGCGGCGCGAGGAACAGCTAAATCTCAGTCAATATCACACAGAAGATAGGCGAGAAGATACCCGAATACTTACGGCGGCGCCGGGTTGCGTAGAGATGGCGAATCCGTCGACGGAGATGAAGCCCGTGCCGGGCTCCAGCGTCCACGCGAACGGCGTGTCCGCCGGAACGACGGCGCTGCCGTTCGCCGGGGTCCCGCTGATCGACATGTACTGCAGCGATTTGGCGTTTTGGATCGTGTAGGCGGGTTGGTTGGCGGACGGCGCGGGAGCGATGTACCACTGACAATTTCAGTGAGTCCAGTTGGTTTCGGCCCGGATGAAGTCCGGATACTAGTAGGTGGAGGGGAAGCATACCGTAACGCCTGCGTCGTTCTGCACTGAGCCTCCGGTGGTGCCGATGGAGGAACCTGCAATAGTGTATCATACAGTTGGTGAGCTCCTGCGCAGCGACGGCTGCACGCACCAGACTGCGCGATAATGAGCCCGAAGAACTCTCTATTGCTGATACGGTAGAGGCCCGTGTCAACCTGCCCGGCGACGAGGCTTGCGACAGCGCAGACGGCGAGGAGGATCGAGGAAAGCATGACTTTGACTCTGGTGCGGCGATTCGTGTCAGTCAAACGTAGGCCTCCTTTTATACCAGCCCACATGGTCGAGCGCTGGCAGTGGAAGTTGGTCATCAATAGTAAGCAAGCGCCGCGCCTGTTCTGTATTCATTGTCCCTCAGGCTGTGGTTCCGCATGATCGTTGGCACAAACAAGCAGCGTCGACATCCGAGTCGTGAATCCGTCGGCGGCTGGGAATTCCGAAAGGTCGATGATTCACATGCAGCCTGAGAGCCAGAGTAGCCTTTACCTGCAAGAAAGCAACGTATTGCGCTGCAGGAGATGGCGTAGTACCGCAGGGGCAAGACCTAAGCGCTGCGTCTGGATGTACCATGCGTGTTTGTGTGCACAGCGAGCGCTTGTCGATGTCGAGAATCACGCTGCGATGAGGTCCAGGACCAGCCTGGCGCCAGCGCATTTGATCCGAATTCCGCGGTAGCAGCAGCAGCCCGTTCAGCGATGTCGACCGTGCGGATTCCATCAGTCAGTCATTGTCAAAGTAGGCGTAGGTGGGCTGAGCGTGAAGAAAACGCGCCTATGGGAGGTGCAGTAACTGAAGCATTGAGCAGCGACAATGTGGGCTCGTCCAGGATTTCATTCAGGAAGATCAAGACTGCAACTTGAGGTAGAGAGCTTAGCGCGCCTGGACGACAGACAAGCGCAGGACGGGCAGCCTGAGAGAATGAACGCAAGGGGGGGCCGGAAGCAAAATGACGGCATGGGGTCGGTAACCTCTGCAAGCTGCAGAGGCTGAGGGTATCCATCCTATATCCGCGGATATGCTTCCGCAGACCGCGGATATACTTCCGCGTGTTCCGCTTTTGATAGATCCGATCAGTGCTGTCGGAGCGAGCAAGTGTTATTGTCAAGTTACTGCTTGGTTGCTGCACATTTGCTGCACACAGAGAGAGCCTCAAAACTTCATGAAGTCTTGGATTACAACTCTCAGTCAATATCAGCATGCAAACATGTAGTCCACTGGGTCTCCAACGCACCGGACCGGCCTCCGGCTCCGCCGGAGCCTGGGATCAGCAACCTCTGCAGCGCAAGCTCGGAGGACCCATCCATAGTAACGTGATGTACCGGATTTTGCCGGCTGCCCCCCCTTGAATGAACGGCGCCCCTAGCTTGCCGGGATATCTGGCGCAGTGGGTTGTATGGGCGGACGAGGTAAGACTAAGAGGCAGATTTGTGCAAAATTGATAGTCCGGCGTTCCGGCTTCTCCTCAAAGTTCCGATTCGTGCATGCGTCTGAACTCTGATCTGAGTTTGGTCCTACGGTGGTACAGCAGCTCTTCTTTTTCTTGGCCGCATCAAACGCGACAAGGGTCGTCCCGAGTCGTATTGCTGTGCTTAGCTCAGAGCTGTCCAAGTCTGCTATCTTCCTTTCTCAAGGGGACGGTAAAACCCAACATGCTATTAGGAGAAATCAAAGCGCATCCAAGGGATACAGTGGTTCGTAGGATGGGTTACATCGGAAAGAAAGAGTCCGGGGTATCCGTCGTGCGGGTTCGTGAGCTATTCCTCCATCCACCAAGCATGTCTACTACGTCGCGGTCGAAGTAGACGGCTGAGCAGCAGCCGAAGTAGAGGGATCCAGGGCCTTGCGCTTCCACAGCGAGCCAATAGACTTGACGGTGCCGGTCTTCTTGCCGTCGACGTGCTCGCCGCTCTCGAGGCCGGCGCCGGGCTTGACGACCGCCGGGTCCTCGACGCGCGCGGCCTTGGCCTTGATGAACTCCGCGCCGCGGATGCGCAGGAACTCGTCGAGCAGCCACGCGTTGCGCGAGTTCGCCTTGAACGCGGCGAGCACGACGTCGCCCGCGATCGGGATGAAGCCCACGCCCGCGCTGATCGCGTTGTTCACTAGCATCCGCCGGAGCAGCCACGCGGGGATCCTAGGGGGCGAGGGAGATGCGCGTCAGACAGAGGCGCGTCATCAAGGGGAGGGGCGTACTCGGCCTGTTTCGCCTTGCGCACGACGAGGTAGTAGTTGAGTGCTGCGTCGGTGATGTCACCGACGACGGGGATAAAGCCTTTATGTCCACAATCACGTTCAGCGCGAGCGAGCGAGCAGGACGCGGCAAGGAGGACGCACCGATGATGAAGGTCCAGCCGAAGCGCAGGCCGCACAGCGAAAAGCCCTTGTCGAGGTAGTGCGCGCGCTTCTTGACGCTCTTCAGGATCTTCTCGTCGCGCTTGGACAGGCCCGGCGGCACCTCGCGCTGCATCCAGCATTAATTAAGTCCATCCGTCGCAGGATACGAGCAAGCGGACCTTGCGGCGCTTGGTCTGGCCGCGGGCGTTGGTGTAGGTCTCGTAGAGCGGGTCCTGCGGCTCGTAGTTGGCCAGGTGCTGCGAGAAGATGTGCTTCCCGTATTTCGTTGCGATCATGTTCATTCTGGGTCTCGGTGTAGAGGTGGAAAGGGAGCGGAAGCGCAGGCTCTTGTACGTTCGCGGTCGATGACGCAAGGAGCAAATTTAGAACGCGCTCGGTCGGACTTTGAAACAGGCTGTGCGGGTTTCCTCCGGACCTCGTCCTCGCCCGGCGACCCTTGCCCTCGATGGGATGCATCTTTGTGCACTGGACCCCGCGCGCAGGAACACTTGGATGGGCTCTAGGGGTGTGCCTGGGGAAATCTGATGTCTAATCTGGCTCCGGGCTTATCCTTCAGACTCTCGCGGGACCAATCCTCCCTGCGTCGCGCGCGCGAACAAGCTGATCAGAGACTGATACCAGTTGCCCAGAAACCCTCGAAAGGCGCTTTTTGCAGGCTTGCTCGGCGTGTTAACACCCATATGGCAGCGATTTTCTCGCAATGCCGAGGCAGACACGTGTGCCTCATACATCCCTTCGGCGCTATACTGTACTCCTCCTTGCTCCGCAAATGCGACGGGCGTTCGACTCGAATTCGTGCTGTCCGTGTGCGTGTGCGCTGCCGTTCCCGAAGCCGCAGCCATTCCGCGCAGAATGTTATCTCGAACTCGTCAGGCGCATCCATCGTTTCGCGCGGTGGAGGCACTCTACCTTAGCACTGCAATGTCTCACTGCTCTTTGTGCAAGTGCTGCTCTACGCGACCATCCATCTCTCGATCATGCAACGGAATACTAGGAGCAACAACAGTACTCTGATTTTCTGTCTGCCGGAAATCGCTTCGTTCCCGCTGCCGGCAGGCAAACAAATTGCTGGCACCCCAGGGCCGCATGAGAAATCATTCTGGGCAGTGGTGATGAGAAGAAATGTTCCTGTGTACTTCGGAACGGGCCGGCGGCGTTCCCACGTCCAGTTACCTGGCCCAGGATTGCGAATACCGTAGGTCAACGTTCGCTGTGCCGGTCCGAATTAAACCAGCCCGAACCGACGCAGACCTCTCATCAGATTCAGTGCTCAACGCCCAACCCTCCGAGCACTCTTCCGTCCACTAGTCCTGTATTGCACAGCGCAGGACCTATTGGCAATTCAACGGACGCTCTGCTCAGTCACATACTGTAGTTTCGCTGGCAACATTCCGTTAACAAGTTCTGGATGCGGCCCCGTCCAGGAGGAGGAGATCTAGGACGCGCAGAATGAGAATGTGCCATCGCGACAACATGGCGCACCTCCGAGGCAAAGTATCAAGGACTCTGAGACGGGAAATAACGGGGGTCCTTAGGTGCGTCGACCGTCCAGCCCCGCGGCACACCGTACTTACTTCCTTGAGTTGGGGCGTTCATGCTTGCGAGGCTCTGACTTCTTCGGCGGCGTAAAGATCCCAGCGGTGGCGGACGACGTGCATGATGGTTCACTATCCCATCAAGTTGGTATGTTACTCTCTTAACGTCATTTGAGTCCTCATGATTTCCACTCATTACTGGCTCTTCCTAGATTACCATCATCATTTCGTTCCGTCTCACGTCAGGCCGCTGCAGATCGCACCAATACCTTCGGTATGTACGCTGCTACTGTTCATTTCATGTTCTTGTCTAATTCTTCGTAGTCTCCCGCGTCACTCAGCGTTTAGCCGCCCACCGATGGATTCAGTCGGCACGTCTCGCTGGCAATCGCTTGTACACCGTCGCGTTATTGATTTTCCCTCGGCAGCCGCTCAACATTGCGGTATACTAAGAAGATTCTGCATGGCCATGGTTTGCCGATCTTTATACGCTGCGCGCACCGTGTATCATATGACGTCGCCCATGTTGGTGCTGTCTTGCCTACTTGGTTTGTGTGAATATATCAGTTTTCTTCACGCATTCGCTTTGTCGAGATCAGCCAAAGAACTGCAACCTATGAGACCACAAGAGCAGCTGCGGCTTCCAGCCTGAGCTGAGCTCAATTTGAGGACCGCCCAGTGCAGAAGCAAGAGTTATGGTGCAGTATAATGCAGACATACGAAGGCATGGTGCGCTAATGGCCGCACCAGACCGGTGGCTGGTCGCTCCAAACGGGGGACATAGAACTTGGGCGCGCCCCGCTCTGGTGCGTCGAGCGCGGTCATGCGCGGAGTGACGTTTTCCTGATGCAAACAAATTGCTGGCACCGCACATAATGGCCCAGGGCCGCATGAGAAATCATTCTGGGCAGTGGTGGTGAGAAGAGATGTTTCTGTTTACATAGCGGCCGTGCAGATCTGCGCGTGTAAGGTGTGGCAAATCGTAAAGCTGCTAAAAAGTGTTTGTATCAAAGAAAAGCGCACCGTGATGTGTTCGACTCATTAACTGCACGGTCAGGTTGAAGAAGCGGCCAAACAGTTGTAAACATGAAGCAGTGTGGACCTTACATAAACCATCGTAGTCCTCGTACTGTAACTCTGGACGAGACCGACTACCTGCGCTGCCACCATCGTAACTCGATAGGTTCTCTTTGTGCGGCGCGAAGCTATCAAAAGATCTTCCCTAGCGCTGGCCAGGAAATGAGAGTCAGCTTGTAATCGGGTACAACATCACATGTTGGGTTCCAGATGAAGAACTACAGTACAGTAGCGTATATCCAGTTCACGGGCGAAGCACAGTGACAATGAAAACGGTTAGACTGTGATGATTCAGCGTGCATTATTCAAAAAGGTATCCAGTGTGGCGGGTGTTGGCGCAGGGACACACTGAGAGGCGCCGTCCGAAGTATTACTGAAGCCCAAACCGGGCACTCCAGGGAAGCGAACGTGCGAGGGTGTACTGTACTGTATTAATGTAACGCTATCCCTGTTCGAGGCAGCATACCTAGCGCTGATCCGGCTCAGACTCTGAGCGTGCAAAAGTCATGACATTGACAGGCATCGGAGCAGGAGGACAAGGCTGGACGGATGACGCGGTCATGCGCCATGCACGCGTGACCGACGAGACAGCCTTGCGAACGGTTGAGATCCGAGGGCGGTGCCAAGACGTTGTGAATGCTCGCTGGACGGTGTCGGCCGACGACTAGGACAAGGACGAGCTAGTAGAGGGCAGGAGGAGGACTAGGAGGGAGAGAGGAGAAAGGAGAGAGGAGGGGGAGAGAAAGAGGAAGAGGAAGGACGATGCCGAGAGGGGGTGCCGTAACGGTTCAATTGGTGAAGAACGACTGAACTCGGATGGCGCGAACGTGACCGCACATGTCGTAAGGAAACCGCGTAGCAGGAAGGAGGAAGGTATAAAGCCTGCGCGCGTCAGCTGCTCGTGCGCTCCCCTTCCCACCCAACCGAAACGAAGGATGGCAGACAGCGCGAGCGTCTCTTCATGGCGCAGCGCGAGCACGTTCGTCGACAAGCTCCGGCACTCCTTCTCCTCAGGCTCAGCCTCTTGTGAGTGTCCGAGTCAGACTCAGAGCGCTCGGCGTCTCGGCCGACGTCGGACGGGGCTACATTTTACACCCGGCCGTATATAATAAAAGCCCGCCCCGGCCCCTCTCTTCTCTTCCATCCGCTGCAAACGCAAACGAAGCTTAATCTCTTATCTGACGCAATGAGCACAGACGCCGCACCGACCCAACCCGAGCGCGCCCAGTCGCGCGGCCGCGATGTCGTGCGTCCTACCTGGGATGGCTAGCGATGACGATGAGGATGCTGATGATGGGTGGGGAAGTAGATGAGCACCGGCCGCGGCGGCGCGGGCAACATACGCCCCGCCTCGGGCTCGCGCGACGCGCGCCCGCTCGACGGGCCGGACGACTTCTCGAGCACGCGCGGACGCGAGTTGCCGCCCAAACATACCGTGCGTCCGTCCCCTCCATCCACCCGCGGGCATCATCGCTGACGCTGATTAGGTGACGCATTCCGGGCGCGGCGGCGCAGGCAACGTGCGCAGCCCGTCGCGCGATCCCGAGCTGGAGCGGCGCGAGCTGGCGAAGGAGCATGAGCGCATTGTGAGGCATTTGCAGGAGGAGGAGGGATTGCCGGTACGTTGTGCCCCGTTCTACGTCCCTTCCCATCTCCCGTCCGTCTGTCCATCCATCCACATACTGTGGCCGTTCCGCTAGTGCTGTCATGGCGTGCGGTCCCGACCGCGGACGCTGGGCTCGACTCCGTCCGCACGTACCCTGTCTGCAACGACCCTGTGCACGCCCGCCTAACCCATAGCATGATGTCCTCTTCCCCGCGTCGACCACCCCTCGTACCGGGCCACCATGCAAGTTTTCTGCTCGACGCGACCCGTATCCTTGTGCTCTTGCGCGCGCTGGCCGCGAGCGCCATCATGGCTCATCGTCGCGTAGGCACTGGACGCTCAGCCATCCCAATCGGGCATCGCGCATCCTCTGTTCGGCTGGTGCCTGTGCCTGCATCGTTCCTTCTGCTCTCCGCGAGCGCACAGAGACCGCGCACACTGGGCTGCATGCCCATGCTGCCAGACTTGCGCCGTCCTTCGTCCCTCCATGAGCGACCAGCCGTTCTATCACCGCTTTGCCCGCGCGGACGCTTTCAGTGGCCGGTGGCCGTCTTCACCCGCTTTGTCCGCGGTCTCAGCGGGGTCCATATCGTCCAGCCTCGCGCTCAACTCGACGAGCTGTGTGGTGGCGCAGGCTCGACAGTCCGCGCTCCTCTCCCCTCTCACGCGCGCTGCACTGCTCTATCTGGCCGCACGCGCCATCGTGGGTCGCCACAGGCAGACACTCGACACCGGGCCAGCCCAATCGGGCTTCGCGCAGTCTGTTCGTCTTGTGCCTGTGCCTGCGCCTTACCCTGCGCGGGCGTACAGACACCACACCTCGCGCGCGCCCAAATGGCCGAACGCGTGAACTGCCATGCTGGACCCGGGCCCTGTCGTTGCGGACGAGCCGTCTTGCTCTTCGCCTGCCCGCACCATCGCGAGCGCTATCGTCCCGCCGCGCCCGTCGTCTGCTCTCCGCCTCTCTCTTCTTTACACCATTACTCCGCCGCATCTTCCCACCCACACCGCGCGCCGTCCAACAAGTACTAACTCGCATCGCAGCACTCCTCCGGCCGCGGCGGCGCAGGCAACATCTCCCGCTCGCGTTCGCGCGGGCCCGCTCCCACTTTAGCGGGCACGGGCACCGGCACGACCACGACCACAACCACATCGGCGACGCACCCGTCGCCGAGCACGGGCAAGGGCGGGTACGGCAATATCAAACACGGTGGGGCGGGCGCGGGCTATGATTTGGAGGCCGAGCGCCAGGCCGCGGAGGAAGCGAAGCATCATGAGGGCAAGGCCCATTTTCATCTGTTCTCGAGTGGGAAGGGTGCCCCGGCGGGGAAGGAGGTCGCGGGTGAGGAGAGGGTTGGGAAGCTTGCTTAGGGGGCTGGTGGGGGTGGGAAGCTTGCGTAGGGGTGGGGTCGGGGTGAGGGGGAGATTTGATTGCGTGCGACTGTTTCTTGACTGATATTGTATGTACTGGTACTACTTACTGTCCTCCCTTGTCCCCGTCCCCGTCCCCAACTCTGATTCATGTGACGACTTATGTACTGGTTCTACCTCAATATGATGTGATTAATGTCCGCTAACCTTGCCTCTATGTTGGGATATCGCTGTACACTCACAGTCTGCGTTGAAGTTGAATTAAACGTGAGCTGTCGATCGCTGACACTCAGCTCTGGATCCGGATGGATAAATGGTGGAGAGCACGTAACCGCCAGCACAGGTGGGCAAAGTTGAGCTTGGCGTCTAGAAGCAACTCATAATTCACATAAGACGAGCGCAACATCCTGCGAGCGCTCGCACCAGAACTAGATACTCTACTGGCATTTGGAATCGCCGGATCCGCGGATAGCCAAGTCGATTCCGATTAAAGTCTGCACACTGTGCTACTTGAATTCTGGGGCGTTGATCGTCATCCCGTGTTCAATTGCAACTTACCGACGTCTGTGCAGACCGTCCGGCGTCGATTCGCTCTACGCTGGATAGTACAGTTCGTAAAATTCAATCGAATCGGGCGGCATGGGGGGGTTTGGACTTGCGTCTGGAGTCACGGTGCAAAAGCAGGACTTGACTTCGTGACTCGGATCTACACTGGAGGACTGGCATCCCGATTCCTGGGTGTACAAGGAAGAAAGGACAAAGACTGCCGGGTTGTGCACTGCGTCCGAGGACTGCGTGTACTGCACTGCACTGCGTCTGAGGACTGCGTGTACTGCACTGCGTCTGAGGACTGCATGGTGATTCGTAACGAGGACTGCATAGTGATGCGTGACGGAAAAATAAGATAATGTAAAATGGAAAGAAACATTGCGAGGTCCGGCATAGTTCCCCCGCCGGGAGTCGAACCCGGGTCGCGTGTGTGAGAGACACGTATCTTAGCCGTTAGACTACGAAGGACATGATTGATGCTTAAACATTGTGTATAATCCGGACTGTGTTATCTGAAGATGAGGCGTCCTGCGTGAGCCAGCTTGCCGTCGTAATTAACGAGTACAGTACGTTCTCACACTCTGAGACTCTGCTTTACTTTACTTACTTATCTGCTGCGGAAAGGGCTGGGAGTGGATGCTGGGATCGCTGAGCAGCCTGTGGCTCGGAGTCCTGCGACAAGCGTAACTTCGACGCGGAGTTGTCGCCGAGTCCTGGCTCCCCGCAGGGGATTCAAATTCGGGAATGTCTAGGCTGAGCGATGGTAGAGTCAGACGTCGGACTGCTCATTGTGGTGGGCCCGGGCCAGGATCGCGAATAGTTATTGCCAGTAGCGGGTGAGAGTGGAGCAGAAAATGCGGTGCGGGAAGGCTAAAGACGCACACAGTGTTAGGTCCAACTTGAATTGCATATCCCAGACGGAGGGAAGACTAGTACCCAGTCGTCGTTTGCGGACGGTTGCGACACCGCCCTGGGGCGCGCACATCGGGGAATGTCGCATCTGCGGATGAACATGGGCGGAGAGTCGCAGGTACGTGCAAGACCGACGACTGCGAGGGTGTTGAAGGACCGCTCTATATTGCGGAGCTACGTGCGAGCGGCGAGAGTGCGGCAATTGGGGGAAGTTTCAGCGGTAAGACGGACAGATGTGTGCGTGCGCAGACGCTGTTGTGTTGGCGAATACTTAGACAGCGTCACCCCTGAGTCTGACATTGCGCAGCAGCGAAGAGCCGCATGCTTTCCGAGGTCCAGAAAGGCGTACACAAGAGCTGGAGTCCTTCAAACATGTTGTTGTCGTCATCGAGTTGTCCACTGCCAAAGGGAGCGTGAGGAATACTAATGAGGGGCAGCAGATCAGGTGAAAGTGCAGAGAAAGCATTGTGCATTTGGCGTTTGACACACGCATGAGCACAGGAGGTTCGTCCTCTCGAAACAGCCAGCCTGGCAGCACCAGGTCTTGGGGGAAATGCGTGCTGGACGGATTTTTTCCCAAAATAGTATCACAGAGGAAGCAGAGCCAAGCATTTTGTGTTGCGTCGTAAAATTAGAGTGAGCAGCCTCCGACTGGCATTCGGGAATGATGGGCCCGATGCCGCTGTTACAGGTGAAAGAGAGTCCAGACTGACGAGATCGCGGACGGGCGACTTTGCGTGGCAGCACTTGCAGCTGTTCTCAAATGTCAGAGAATTTCTACAGCTGTGAGTGTTTAGGCCCTCTTCGGCAGGAGAATCTGTATGATGAAGTGAAGCATCTCGTTGTAGCGCAAATCCACCAGTCCGAACACACACACAACCAGAGAATTTGCTGACATTGGCAAACAGCTGAAATACTCTATTTTCGAGCCATTCGAAGCGATCACGAGCTGGAATATCCCGCTCTGGTTCGCTCGTAATTGCTTTGAATCGCGCGTGTCGGATTTCGCTGAGCATGATGCATGATGGTGGGAAGCGGCAAGAGACATTGCGGAGGTTGAACTTGCCGCAATGTCTTCTTCCGGCTACCATGATGAAGCTGACGATCTGGATCTCGCGCTCGCAGCGCACGTAGCGCAGCTTTGCACTGTGCTCGGACGACGAGTGCGGACGGTATCAGAGTACGCAGCCCATCTTAGGTCGCACGGCTTTAGTCATAATTCAGCCTGCAGTGCGAACGACGCCGAGGTAGTCGCGCAGACTCTATTGCGCAATTTTGCGGGCAGCATACGCGAAGTCATGAGTGGTTGGAACGACGACAATTCGGCGTGGCGCATGCCGCCCGAGATTCTCGCTGCTTGCTGCCGATTTCTGAACTTTCGCGACCGTCTGGCTGTTTCGCAGGTAGCCCGCTCGTGGCGTGCGGCTTCCTTGCAATTTCCCGACTTGTGGTGTGATATCGAGCTATCGATCTACATGAAGGGCTCGGAACGTCTCCTAGACCTGGCACTGCAGCGTTCGGGCAACTGCGCGCTGACGCTGTCGTTCTCGAATCGCGTTGCCGCGGACCTGATCACGCCCATGCCGTCCTCCACTCATCTCGACATGTCGCACGCCGACGCGGCCGTTGACGTCCTCGCGCCGCACATGCACCGTGTGCGCGCCCTAGTCTGGTGCCGCAGCCTCGACTGGCCCTGCCTCCTGCAACCCACGCCGATGCTCGAGGAATTCTGTTACGAGGAATCTTGGCCCATCCCCGAGCAGCTCTTTGGGGGTATACCCGGAAAACTGCACACGCTGTCAATTCCGGTGCTGCGCCTGCCCGCCAGCTGTCCTGCGCTGTCGACCGTCACTTCCCTTACGTCCAAATTGCCGTACCACGAGGAGGAAGCCCTGCATCTGCCCCGCCTATCTGAGATGTTTCCTGTACTCGAAGAGCTTTCCCTCGCGGGCATGATAGGCGCGATGCCGCATTGGCTCCCTGTGGGGCCTGCTCCTGAAACTCTCACGCGGCTGTCCCTGGTCGATTACGATCATGATATGGTGGCAGCTTTCACGAGGTGGCGGACCGAGCGGCTCAAGCGCTTTCACATTCAGACGTTCGGAGTGCCTCCTGCCGGCAATCTATCACCGTTTTTCGACGGTGCGCTCGAGCTGACTGTTCGCTATGACCCTTTGCGGTCGCTTGCGGAATTTTAAGTTCGAACTGAGAACGGGGCAGATCACACGCTCGAGACGGTCTGGTTCCAGGTCGAGCTAGACGCAAACCCGCTCTTCCTGCTTGTTACCTTCATACATGATCTAGCACCCAGCTTCAGCCGTACCCGCACTGTCAGCATTCCATTGGACGTGCTCGATTTGTATTCCACCGGCAGCTGCACGATGTCTTTCCCCGCTCTGGCGCATCTCACCGTACTCATCCAATGTTCAGAAACGCGTAGTGCGTCTTTTTTCCCTTGGGATGTGCGCGCACCGGGTGTTTCTGCGTTCCTGCGTGATCATCCGCTCGAATCACTCGAAGTGTTGTTTGCTCCTCCACCCGCGCGACCAGAGGGGCTCAGGGAATTCTTGCTATCGGTCAGGACGGTCTTTCAACAGACTGCTCGTCGAGCGGGCCAGAAAGTCGTGGTGCGAGGATTAACAACTGGCCATGTGCAGGCCTGCGTCGGCGTCGAAGTCGAGTTTATCCTAGCTCCGTCAAATGCCGCATTGGCGTAAGCCGCGGTTCTATTGACAGAAGAGACGGATGACGAGGATAGTCGCTTCCTCCACGTCCGGCAGTCTGCAGCACCTGGTCCACACCATGGCGATTATATTCTGAAATGCACTGAGCCTGCAGGCTGGCAGTCCGTCGCTATTGAATCCTCCCCTGGTTCTCTACTCTTATTCATCTCCACTTCAATACACGGTCGTCATATTCTCATCGCGTGTCGGCCCTGCAGCCTTCGGAACCGCGATTTCTTGTTTCAGACTTGCGGACAGAAAAAGCATGATAGCGGGCCTGAGTGCTAGGTTCATGTCCGGGACGTGATGGTCTTCTTGCAACTGGCGACTGGGGGATCACGATGAAACGGCAACGGACAGTAAATCTATGCGCCATAAATGGACGAGAGGCGCTGCAAGCAGGACAGCGCAGAGCAGGTGAAGGCGATTTTCTTGCATTGTACTCTGCCAGTGAGTCATCGAACGCGGCAAAGTCGACAGTCTGATCATGCCGAAACCATGCACTCATGGATCTCTGCGTCCCAGATATTGTAGGAGTTAGCATGTTCCTGCGCGACCATCCGCTCGAGTCCCTAGAACTTTCCTTTGCGCGACCGCCGACGCACCCGCACGGCCTCAAAGTGTTCTTGGTGATGGTGCGCGCGGCGTTCAGGGTGTCTGGCCGCCGGCCGGAGCGACGAGTTATGGTGCGAGGTTTGCCGTCCAGCCTTGTGCGCGTGTGTCTGCCTCTGGACGTCGAGTTCATCAATACGCCTGACGTTTCGCACGCTTAGGCTGCTGTCTCGGTCACCGGTGACGAGGAGGACCGTCGTGATCGTAATTTGTACTCGAATCCAGCTAGTCGTCCAGCTCGTACCGCGCGATAATGGATCCTCGTCGCCATACTTCCGCCGTCGCATCAGCCACCCTTGATCCCACAAGGTTGTATGTGATCCTGAATAGACTGGCAATGCTGACCAGGCGAACAGATACCGACTGTGCTATTCAAGTCTTACATTAAGATGCAAACATAGCGCCCGCCCAAATCTCAAAATCACATTACATATAGCAGAGCAGAGCTCTTGACGGACAATCAGGCCCAGGAGCAGCACGAGGTCATGGTCGCGTTTCAATTGACGAAATGCGGTTGCAGATGGCCCCGAGCACCCGGTCGATCTCGGCTGTGCAGATCGCCGCGTGCGTTTAAAGGTCTCCCGCCGATGGCACTGCAAGTTCGCTTCTGCACCTTTCACCTTCACCGTCACGAGTCTCATGTTCGTTGCGCGGAGCATCCTCGCGCTCGCTGCTGTCGGTGCCGTGCAGGCCGTCAATATTGTGATCTCTAACGATGACGGTACGCTTTAACGACGCACGATCTCCGTCTCATTGTAGCTGACCCGCGCTTGTGCTAGGTTGGGCGACGGCCAATATACGCGCGGCCTTCAGCGCGTTGACCAGCGCGGGGAATAAGGTACACTGCAACGCGTGTTTTTGATCACAATCGTTCCAGCTGACCATGTGCCTTACTGTAGGTCGTGTTGTCAGCGCCAGCATCGGGCAAGAGTGGGAGTGGCTCCCTCGACCTGCCCGCCGTACCCGTCCTTCTCGGATGCCAGTTCGACTCCTGCCCGCCCCTTTCGCCTTCCCATGGCTTCAACGCGTCCAATCCGCGCATTAACTACGTGAACTCGTTCCCGTGCGTCTTGCCCAGCCTATGATTGCCAGCTCAGCACTGATTTGATACTGGCATGTGGAGGGTGACCGCGACGCTGTACGGCGTGCACACGCTCGCGCCAAAGTTCTTCGCCGGCGCGGCGCCGGACCTCGTCGTTACGGGTCCCAACGTGGGTGGCAACATCGGCTTTGTTACCGATTTCATTTCCGGCACAATGTGAGTGCCGGAGCATCTGAGAGGAATACGAGCTGAATTCCGCATCGGATAGTGGCGCGGCCAGCGCAGCCGCACTGGGGGGCATACCCGCCATCGGCTTCAGCGGGCAGACCGGCTCGCAGGAGGACTCGTTCCTTGCACTGCATCATGAAATCGGGAAAAAGATGGTACTCTAATGTATACGGTTACATTGAAAATGGGCCTTTGAATTCCGTTACAGTCTATTATATTACGATCTAAGCCCGGTATCAGGCTGCCCGTGATCTTGCGGAGTCTTACATCCGCGGACTTTGGATGACAGGCACATGTAAACGACCATATGACTGAATTGGGTGTTACAGTGGATTATAGTCAGTGTAACCGGGAAGCATCCTGATCAGAAACATACATAGAGATTCAACCATGGGAATGCTTGTAGGCTGCAACACAGATACCTCCTCCTAATTCCTCCTAACATGTATCTGGATATTTTAGAAGTTTTAATTGACTGGTACAGGAGAATTAAGTTCTGTTCTATGCAATATGCCGACATATATGCTGAGTCTAGCATCCGTCTATCTCCTCGGGCAGTTTATGATTATGCATCCGATTCCGTCTGCTGCCGGAACGGAACCTTATCCTGCGGAACTATTTGAGTCAACGAACCGCGGAGTCTGAAACGTACTTCAACTCTTTTTCCTCGCCGCATCTCGTCCAGCAAGTCCCTCCAGATCCACGCCCTCCACGACTCGTCATGTGTAGCGGCCCAAGATGTCCTCCATCAAGCCCAACCGCTGGTTTCTCGTCGTTCATCGCCTCAGGGTCCACACTTTGCCCTCCTCGTTGCTCTTTGCTGCTACTAGGCCTGCTTCGTTGCTGTTGTTCTGCTCGCTGGTATTAGGTTTACTTTGGCTCTTGCTGCTCGGGATGCCTTTTCCGCTGGTGGATTGCTTCACTGGTCCTGGTCTTGCTTCGTTCACTGGTTGATACCGCTGTTATCGGAATCTTGATCTTCCTGGCTCGCCTCTTCCCTCCCTATGCATATACTGACCCCTTCTACGTTCAGTTTTCTTAGGCCATGACCATGCACTTTCATGCGCTGTCGTCGTTCGCCGATCATGTATACCCACCATGTAGAGCTGATTTAACTATATACTTCCATCTATTCTACCTCTTGTACCGTTTCGTGACATGCGCAAGTGCAAAGACTATTTATCCCGAGCCGGATTATATGAGCGTGGTGCGTGTTCGGTCACTGGTGCCCAACGCAGTCCGTATCAATTGGTGGGCTTGTCACTGAGGTACCGGAATCAACCAGACCGCCGGTTAACTTGTATGCCGTCGAGCAGTGGACACTAGCTTGACAACTGGCTGACCGGCCTTCAAATTGCTGGCCCAGGCTGACGAGATTCTGGTATCGTAAAGTTGAGTTTACTTTTAAAAGTAAGGGTCCGTCTCGCTTACATGCAATGTGAGAACTTGTAAGCAGTTCGGGACGTGCTAAGCAGTTACATTCAAATGTACTGCAATACAATGTTTTTCCCAATTTCATGATGTGCCCACCGCATACTCGGGTGTTTACGCGAGCCTCGCGACGGCGTTTGTCCAGCGCGTCGTCGCGGCGGGTAAGCCGTACCTCCCGGCCAACGTCATTCTCAGTGTAAACTTCCCCGCGGTCGACAAGAATGGCGGGTGCACGAAGCCGAAGTTCGTGCTGACGCGTCAGACGAGCGCGAATTTGCTTGGGAAAGATGTACCCACGTGCGGGAGCGACCGCCTCCCGACAGAGGCTAGCGTCATCAACGGTGCAGGCTGCTTTGCAAGTGTTACGGTGCTGGATGCTGCTGGCAAGGTCGACGCGTGTGCAGCGGACCAGGCGAAGGTTCTGAACAAGTTGGGCTCTCTTTTGGTTTGTCTTCCACAGTAGCAGGGTGCTAACATATTCCCTTCGTATTTTTGTTCATGGCACATGCGTTACAAATGATACTATACCTCTTATCCCTAGTTCTTGCCTGGGTGTTCACCTGCAGCAATCCGCCGCCGACCGTTCGGGTAGACCAGCAACTCGGCGCTTGAGCGTCGTCGGAGCCCGGCAGTAAATCTTCGTTTCGTTGAACTCAAAACTCAACCTTCATCACATTGCGCAGCTGCAGTATAGCACCCCAAATGGGCATTCAACTCGACATTGCTGCTGCGCTGCAGCTGCACCGCAGGCGAGCCGTGTTGCCTCTGAACATTCCCCCGCAATGCTCCTGCTGTCAACAGCCATTGCATGGTACGCCGTCCATCGTAATGACAATAAGTCATTGCAGACTAACCTTGAACGTAGTCCAATTTGGCCGCGTCTGGATCACCCGTGCTCAGCGCGCGGCATCGTCTGCTCAGACTACGACTCCTCAGCCGTGGGCATTGACTGTCGCCCGCCACATCGGTTCGTTTATCCAGCATTTGTGTCTAAGGTCAGCCTCATAGATGATATAGGTGATGCTCCTGCCAGTCCTCGCGTGCAACCTTCCGCTGTCGACGTGGACTCCGGCGACAAGACTCCTATCTCGGTGAGCGCGATTGCCAGACTCGATGCCCGCGATGCTGCTGGGTCTCTGCTTCCCATCCATACTGATGCTGGTGCTTGCCTCCATGACGTACCCCTGCCATTACCCTCGCCAGACGAGACCTTTGAACACGGCGCTGAACAGCAACTGCAGAACTCGACCTCGCAAGACAATCCCGTCGCAACCAGAGCCAGAGATATATATTCCCCATCGATATCTCCAACTCCTCTCGTTGATGACGCTGCAGCAATGGAGCCAGTGTCAATGGATACAAGCAAGGACCGATATTCTGCGGGCGGTCTCGTCTTCAAGTCGATCAGCGCTCTCCCAGAGCATCGCAACTTCTCCTTTGAGGTAAATCAATGCGCATTCCTCTTGTGGCCATTGCTTATTGACATCGCGCCTCTCGAAAGGAGTATCGACTGCAGGCTCGCAAGCGCCGACGGCAGGTCAAACCCATGGACTGCGACTCCCCGGCCTTTATCGCGGCCGCACGGACCGGCCACACGAATTCTACCCTTCCAAATGGTACCCCAATCAACTTGAAGGAGGGACAGAGTGTGGATGGATACTACAGAGAAATCGACGAGGATAAGCTCCCGTCCGTGAGATGGGTCCTCTACAAGTCAATTACGGCGGTCGTCTGCTTCAGGTCGCGCTCGTTTGAGGTCTGTCTCTGAAAGGTTCAGTGGCTTGACGGCGTGCTGATGGTCAACACCTGTGCAGGAGCTGCGCTTTTTCCATTATCAGCGAGGTCGCCTAGATTCACCCTCCACTACTGCTGTGCTCCCGTTTGCAAGCAACTTTCTCCCCAAACAGTACGAAGAATGGGACCCGAACTGCCCCATGCGTCTGCTGCTATACGAATCGGAGGTCGCTAAAGTGGAACTGCTCTTCTGGTCTCCCGAAGTGAGTTCTCTCTTTCTCGTGGATGATTGCGTCTCCTCACGACTCTATGTACTTGCAATTAAATTTCAGGAGCTGAGAGTGATTTATCATAAGAATGAGAATGGACCAGCACCTAGTGCGAGTGGTGTTGCATTTCCCCGGTGGACCGAGTTTATTGGCATCCGCACGCGCGTCCCAGAAGAGCAGGAGATCGACTGTCCTAAACCTGCTATGATTGTGCATACTTCCTCTTCCCCCATTGACCAGAAATCCTTGCCTCCGCCGCCACCGTCGACAGCAACAGTTGCTGGCAGTGATGGCCCGAAACCGAGGTGTGTGGTCTTCTGCGGTATGGCCAATGTGTTGTGCATTCCTCTTACAAAACTTGTTGGACTCGCAGATATGGATGGAAATATGCGACGGGGATGAGTTTCGCGGATGCGAAACGCGCGCGCAAGGCTGTTAAGCGCAAGAAGTATAAGGAGCGACAACGTCAGAAGGATTTGCAACGGCACGAAGCTCAACGATCATATTAGCAAATGAAGCAAGCGCCTGCGTCGGGAGGATACTCGGAGAGTGCGAGCTGTATTTGTTTTTTCCATACACCGCGGAGGATGCAGTACAGTACATAAAAGCATCGTAGGCTAGTCCGTTGTCCGATATTATAGAACGACGTAGAGTTATTAAGGGCCTCTTGTTCTGAACGAGCGAGAGCGGGTGTGCCGGTCAGATTTTCCCTGTACTTGACGTCGGCCGAGAAGTACAATGACTCTCAGTCAGTCAGGACAGTAGAGTTAATTTTTCTTTCAAAGTATTGTACAATACAGTACATTCTTTGGCCATTTTTGCAAACATGGCAGGCCATGGAGTCAGACAGACTCAGCACGTATGCCGTGCTCACCGCGGGATGCACTCGAGATGAGGTAAAGCAATACAACCTTAGATAGGTCCGCAAAGTTCCGAACCTAAGCGCCCGCTTTTGCTCCTGCTCATCACCCTCCTCTTGAGCCGAACCTGTGATAGCTATCCTGTGAGTATAGATGCATACTGGGCGCCTTTTGCTCATCATGGGTTACAGTCGCGCCACACACGTGATGCTCAGTTTCGACCTCAGCGATACCACGCACTGGGCGGACCTGCTGAGTGCATTTGGCGCCAGACTGAGCGCCATTGACGAGTACGTCGAACCCTGCGGTGCTCCAGCCCACAGATGGCACTGATATTACCTTCCAAAGAGCGGCTGATGTCGAAGCAATTTTGCAGCTTACGATGACTAAGACTCTGCACCTCCTGCGCCTGGTAGCGTCCGATTGGAATCAAGGACACGACACCTTTCGGAATGTGCTGTCCCCCGAAATTTGGGCGTCGTGCTTCTCGTTCCTGTCGCTTGACGACTGCATTCACGCGTCGCACGTCTCGCGCTCGTGGCGCTCAACCGCTCTTGCGTTTCCCCGACTGTGGTCCCAGATCAATCTCCCTCTCAAACCATCCAATACGCGCTTGGGCCGGGCCACGACCCGACGGGCTTTGCCTCGCGTCCTCAGTATGGCTATATCGCGCGCCTGCCAGTGTCCCCTTGACATTTCTATCACCGGCGAAGGCGTGGACTTCTCGCTCGGTGAATCCGCAGATGTATTATGCCAGCACATGCATCATATTCGGTCCCTTTCGTTGATAGAGGTTCCACCAGACCTGCTGGCCCAGCCTGCTCCGTTGTTGGAGGACTTGGCTATCGCAGACTGCAGTGCTATCCCCGAAGATCTTTGTGGGGGTACTCAGGGTCGGCTCCGCCGCTTGAGACTCGACTATTTATGGCTTCCAGCTGCCTGTCCAGCCCTCTGCACTATCACGCATCTAACGGCAGGCCTCGCTCCCAGCTGGATACATCACGAATCGCACGGACCGACTTTGAAGCTGCTTTTCGAGCTGATGCCGCGCCTGGAGTCCCTCGCTCTTAGCGGTCTCACCCTGATGAACCATGTGTTTCTCCCTTCGGGTCCTGCACCCCCGACTCTGCAGACCCTTGCAATCGAGGGCAACGGTTTCGATCTTGCAAAATTCGTCGCGGCATGGAAAACGGAATCGCTGCGCGACATCACAATCACCACCCTCCTAAAGGAATTCATAAAATGCGACTCACGTGCACTGTTCGAGGGAGCTCTCACATTGGAAGTCGATGTGAAGTCCCGCTTACGCCTCCGAGTTTCAAGTCTACACAACGGGCCGAATGGGACGAGCGGTACGACATGCACGCTCATATTCGGCGACGCAACTGAGGGAATCAACCGCATGTGGGACGCCATGTGGCCCATTATACATAACCGAGATGAACTCGCCGGCCTACGCGACTTTGCTGGCCCGGCGGCGCTTTTGTGTGCGTTGTACTTCTTTCACCGCGACCCGCCTGCCGCGACGTCGCTTTTCGGCCAGCTGCAATGTCTGCGCCCCTCCGCGCGACTACGGCACAATCCATCTTCTGGAGCCGCTACAGATGCAGACGGCGCTCTAGAGCCTGAACTCATAGCCTTGCTCAAGAATGCGTCGGGACACGGCATTTCCCTCATTGAAATCAGCATCGAGTCAGCTATTCCCTTCCTTCCGGCGGATGCGGGAAGAATTGTGACCGAAGTCGTTGCGTGTGTGAAGAATCGCTGTGAAGTTGTCGTTAGGGGTATCCCGAGCGCTGTTACGCAGCACGCGGATGTGGGCTTCAATCGGATCACGTTTGTCGAGACTTGATCTGTATTAGATGTTTTCCGTGAAATGGAAAAGTTCTGCAAAGCAACGATGAGCTTTCTGAACTGCGGACCATCCGTTTAGCGTCTTCACCAGGGCGAAGCGCCAGCGCAGACCCGAATTACCCTGTCATTGTTGCACAACGTCAGTCTTCGTCTGGCACTCATCCTCGCTCGTATCGGTCACAGTTCCGAGTGCGCCCGACTTGCCGAGGACCATCTCTAAATGTTGGGAAAGTATTGTACATGATCTAAACCAGCACAACGTCCCGTGCAACGCCCGCGAGGTTCGCGCTAACAGTGCAAGGGTCAATGCTCGCCGAGCCGGTGATGCGCAATGTGCGCAGCTGGGCGCCGCAGAGGTTCTCACTGACGCAGTGCCTCAGCTGAGCGCAATCGAGGACGGCATATTTCTCCAGTGCGACCTCGAGCGCGTCCAACTTCAGTACCTCCATCCTGCCAGGAGAGAAATCGAGCGGGTGGAAGATGCTGAGACGCAGCGTCTTCAGCTCGGGAAGATGCCAGCACAGGTCTTGCTCTAGCAGCCTCTTGAACATGCTCGAAGGTAACCCAAATGACTCGAGACGTGAGAAGCTGGGCAGAAGCGGCGGGAGGATGGGAAAAGCGACTTCGCGCGTGGGCGTGAGGGCGAATGCGACATCGACGCGCCTTGTCGCGGCGTCAGCACCGGTGGCGTCGATGATGAAGCGTCGTCCAAAGACGGAGCAGACGTCGAAGCTGCACAATTCTACGCCGGTGAGGTACGTGGATAAGTCCAGCGTGGATGCGCAGCCCAGGAGCGTAATAGGCCCCCGGAAAGCTCCGGTAGAGCTCCCATCTAAACGCCGTGCAAATCGGCCGCTCGGGGAGCCGAATGCTCTATCTAAACGCCGTCACATTACTGTTGGAGAGGCCACCATGTCCCAGGTAAACGACGTCAGATTTTAACCGTGGTCCGGCGAAGCCGGCCGCAAAATTTGAACTCTCAGCAATCAACTGTGGTGAGATCGACATCTCATTCACTCGTGGTGCACCTAATGCCTGTATTGGCTGGGAAACGGTCACCACCACCACTCTGTGTTGTGGTGGAGTGGAGCCAGTGGAACCACGTTCCGATCATATAAAAGTAGGGAAGCCTGCTCCTGAGTCGAGACAGCGTTCCCTCTGGCTCTGGAATAGGGGATTCTCTAAGTAGGTCATTAAGCCGATGGTTGAAGACGAGGCACATACGTCGAATGAGTTGTTTGACTAGCTGGTGTCTATTTTTGCAGATTTCTGGTAATATTTCAGCTGCATATTTCACATATTGGTATCCCTAGCGCTTGAACTGATTTTTTCTGCAGTGCAGGGAGCTGTATAGCCTGTGCAGCAACGATGAGGGCGCGTGGAAACTTTTTCGGATGAAACCGGAAAATGCCGATGCTCCATGTAAACACCGTGCAAAACGGGCCCTCTGGGAGGTCTAAACGCCGTCACATCGCGCCTGGCAGCGGATGGGACATCTCATGGACCTTTCCGGGGGCCTAGCGTAATGTTTGCGATGCTCGAGTCGGACCACGCGCTGAGGTGTCGGCTAAAATCGACCGCCCATCCCTTGCATGCGATGAGCTCGACGTTTGTCAGCGTAGATGGTACACGACCCGAGGGAAGCTGCGTGCTGTTCTGGATATTTTCGAGGCGCAGATACTCGAGCCGCGGGCAGAGGTCGAAGAGCCTGTCGACGTTTGACGCGGACCATCGGGCGAGGACGCCGGTGAAGCGTGTGATGGAGACCAGAGCAGAACACGACGCAGGAAGGGCGAAGTTCTCCAGATGAACGTCGCGCAGACGCGGCGCGTGTTCCCCAAGAAAAGCGGGCGAGAGTTCTGCAACGGCGGTGCCGCAATTGGGCGCGAGCTTCAGCACTTCCAGCATCGGCGCGTGCTTCAGAAAGGCAGGGGCGGACCCAGCCAGGTTGCACGAGATCGAGCGGATATGAAACATGTGCGCGGCGATGGCGTGCTCGATGTTAGGGATAATCTGAGCGCTGCCAGTGCTGCTAGTGCGCAGCGCAAAGTCCACAGGGCGGGCCCGAGAGCGGCCCAGCAATTCGTGCAGCGCGTCCGCTACGGTATCAAATGGCTTCAACTGGACACGGTTCCACAAGTCTGGAGCGCCAAGTGCTGCCGAGCGCCAGTACCGCGAAACGTGGGACGCGATGACGAGGTCCTGGAACGGGAGATGTCGAAAGCAGCTGGTCAGGACCTCGGGAGGGAGCCATGGAACCGTGGATTGCAAGTTCCAGTGGTCGGCGACGCTCGCGATCACGTTTAGCGCGGCGAACTCGACGGCGCGCACGATTTTTCGCGCGTCTCCCGCGCTGTCCATGAGAAGAAACCCTGTCAGGATATGTATGGCAACGAAAAATTTCTCGGCGCACCAAGAGACGTCGCGGAGTGCGTCCAGGAGGACGTCACGAATTCTGCTCGTGAGCGCATGGTGGTGGTGAGGAGCAAGAGCCATTGACAGACGGTCAACAAGCAAGCTGGGCACGATCTTCACGTCTGGGCCGCTGCTGGCAGCGATTGACGTGCGCTTGGGACATTGAGTACGGATGCAGCCCCGTGCTTGACGTCAATCCTCGAGGCTGCAATGCGTCGCTGGGACAGATCGGGTCAACGGCTGCAATTTGCACCTTTCGCTGACGATGCTGTGGCGATGGAAGCCGGACGGTGTTTTGGATCATCGTGCGTGGTATCAAATGCGCGGCGCCATTTCAGGCGCATGTGTGAGGCGGGCATGGTGACGGCACGGAAGAGACGCAGCGGAGTTGACAACGGTAATTATAACTTGGCTTTGCCGATAACAAACCGGTAAGCAGCGGCCCTTCTTCGACTGTTGCTACATACGTGACTATTCTCTAATCATCTTTGCTGTTGCCACCGTGGCTGTTGCACGCTGACCTGCGTTTCCAGTCGCCTTCAATGTGCGCCGTGAACGACTGTCACCTACTGCAGTGCAATACCAGCGCCAGCCATGTTGACTGGGAACCACAACGATCGCGAGCCGGCGCATTGCTTCGTACCCAAGGAGGACGTCAAGGTGCACCCATCCACTATCGAATGGTGCGTCGACACGCTCAGGAGCATATCTTTCTATGATAAACTTGGATGATTCTTAGTGCGCTGGATGGCGAAACAGTTCTCCACCCTGCACTGAGCAAACCGCTACACAAGCTTCAACGACTGCGCTCGCCGTCAGCTGCTACAGTTCCCCCAGAGGTCCTGGCTTCCTGCTTCGCATTTCTGTCCTTCTGCGAATGCATAAAGGTATCTCATGTTTCTCGTTCCTGGCGCGGAGCTGATCTCGCCTTTCCCCGACTCTGGTACCACTGATCGAGATTCCTATGCGGCAATTCGGCGCGATGCAGGGGTTCAAATCGCCACCACCAACTATGGGAGACCGCAATGGTCTGCGTTGCGCAGAAATTCTGAAATTAGCTATCTCGCGTTCGGGCCAGTGTCTTCTGGATATTCATATCGGTCGGGAAGCTGCAGATGCCCTAGGCGAAGCTGTGGCTCTCCTTGCGGACAACATGTACCGTGTGCGCTCGCTTTCATGGCCTCATTCACTGCCGGACGAGCTCCTTCGTCGGTCTGCTCCTCTGCTGCAGGATTTGCGCTGCGAGCTTCTGACTCACCTGCCTCTCGATCTCTGCGCGGCTGCATGCGCCGACTTCATGATTTCAGCCTCCGGCTACCGCCTGCGTGTCCAGCGCTGAGCCATTACACACCTCACAGCGGGCCTCGGTTGGGCCGTCCGCCAGCCTCGGGCTCAACTGTTGGGCTTGGAGCGGATGTTTGAGCTGATGCCCGTCCTGGAATCTCTCGCGCTGAGTGAGATCTCCTGTGCATATCTTCATCTTCCCTCTGGCCCGGCGCCCAGGACGCTTACGCATCTCGCGCTGGAGGACACCTCTCCGTCTTTCGACATTGTGCTATATGTTCGTCTCTGGCGCACGGAGGAGTTGCGCACCGTCGAGATCACGTGGCGCCTGACCCATTTTCTCCACCTTCGGTCGCACGTCCTCTTCGGTGGCGCGACGGCGATCTCGTTTGCAGTCACCCATGCAGCCCTGTAAATATGCACCACGCCGGGATGCGACACAGCCGGTCGCGCTGCTGGCTTGGCATCGACCTGCACACCCCTCAAAGCCGGGATCTTGAGCGACGTCTTTTCCACTGCCAGCAACATTCTTATCATGTTCGTCGACTCAACGCGATTACGAGAGATCTCTGGGCCCGTGGCGCTACTTGACGCGGCTCTGGATTTCGACGAGCAGGACTAGCGTGCGCTTCAATGTGTGCGCATCACCATGGAGAAGAGACACGCTGCTCCTCGCCATGAGGAGGACAGGTCGGAGCTCGAGTGTGATTAGCTCGAGTTCCTGCGGAGATTCCGACCGGTACAATTGTCCCATATCGCAATCGACTTCACAGCAGACCCGCCGTCGAAGCTCGAGCATTCGGATGCTGTGCGACTGGCCGCTGCTCTGGAAGCTATCATCGTGCAGGGGCCAGTTTCCGTCGTTGTAACAGGATTCGCAGCGACTTGCGTGCAGGGTCTTGGAGTTGGTCAGACCAGTATCATTTTTGTGGAGACGTAGTTTGTCTATCTGCCCGCAATCATTACACTTGCTGTTGTGTATATCGTTTGATGCCAGTCAGCATACAAAGCTGGACCGTTGTGCAGAGCGGATCTCGACCGGAAAACTCAGTGCATGAGCTTGCGAATTATAAGAATGGACCTTTGAAGCCTAGGGGCATTGAAACGTCAAGAATACCGGTGTTTCACGCGACAGTCATTCTCTAAAGGCGCACAATGGGTATCTGGAAAGTCTTCAAAGCTCCAATAGAAACTAGTCGGTCTATCTAATGACATACATGAAACCTTCACCTCGTGCACCTACCTGAATATTAAGCTACAATCCCTATTTCGGGTCATCCATTTGTCCCTGCGATCGTTAACGAGCGCGCGAAGACGTCAGAGTGTGAGGGCTGCATTGACGCCTGGCTGCTGATGTACCTGAGGCCCGTCGAGCTCAATGATCCAGCCTTCCGTGCAGCCAGTAGAGATGGCACTTGCGGCATTGGCGGGAAAGCCGTGCAAGACGTAGCGCACGCCGCGAGGACCGAACCGTTTGATGTACGATACGAGCGACGCCGCATCTGCGGCGGTAGCAGTATTCGGCAGCAGTGTCCGGATGTCGAATGAAATGGAAGAGAGCGCGCACGATTTCAGCAGCGCGAGACAGTACAGACGCGTGAAGTCGATGACGGTTTGCTCCCGGCTCGCATCCTGGATGATGATCTCCACCCGTGACAACAAGGGCAACGCAGGTCGACGGCGCAGGAACATGTGGAGGGTATACAGGGGAAGCGTCAAGCGGCGCAACTGGGCAAAGCCTGAGGCGCTGGATAACAAGCCGCGAATAATGATGTCGGACGATTCTCGGAGGGTGGGGTAGTCGGTAAAGCGCACTTTGAGGAGGCGTTGTGCGGGTAGTTTTATGGAGGCAAAATACAGTTCCTCCACGTAGGGCCAACCCTTGAAGCGACCCGCTTCGACAAAAATTTCAACGGCGTCTCTGAGCAGAAAGGCGAGATGCGAGCTCGCCTGAACGGGCATTGATAACTGTATATCCTTCGTCCCGTGTGGGCACCACTTCGAAATATACTTCGCCAAGTTGCAGTCTTGACGGTCGGTATCGATGCTGAGGTGCCTGAGCGTAGCAGGCGCGGTACCCATCCCAGGCAGGAGTGCGTAGTCCACCAGCAACCCCTTGAGCGACAGTGATACGAGGCGCGGGAACAAGGCCAACATGTCGTTGAGCGCCCGAGAAGATTGATCCTTGGGAACGCGAAGGACCAAGTGCGTCACAGTCGAAAACGGCGGACACGATGCTGGCACCGCGAATAAAGCCGATTCCACATAACGCAGCACGCCCGGAGTTCCGCCGAGAAAATGATAGAAGGTAGGCATCATGCTTTTATAGACGTAGCGCTCGAGAATGGGCGCGGGGGTCGTGAAGCCCGCCGAGTCCCGGCTGCCGTACCAAATAATGGAGCGGATGTGGTGCATGTGCTTGATCAACATCTGCACGATACGATCCGGCAGGTAGAAACACGTCGTGCATTCCAGGTCGATGGGGTGCAGGCCGCTTCGCTCCAACGCGAGGTGCAGCAGCGCCATGTGCTCAGAAACTTGGATATCCGCGGAAAGTCGGATGTCTGCCCAAAGTCCTTTATACGAGAGCGCAGACGACCGCCAGTATTTCGAGACGCGGGCTGCGTAGAAACGGTCGAAAAATGGAAGATATACGAAGCACTGGGTAAGGATCTCTGGCGGCAGTGACGCTGTTTGGTTGGATCCCGGCCTGGCGTAATCACCCGCAGGGTCAGCCTGGGGGCGTTGCATGATCACGAAAAAGTCACGACGCACCGCGTAGAGCTCAAGGAACGCAGCTTGTAGACGGTACGAGGCGCCATTGTGAATTTGTGTCGGACGCAGGTTGGATGTTCGAGCGTGAGCCTGATTGCTTTGGCCGTGTTTGGTCTCCAGGACTTGACACCGGGGTCAAAGCATTTAAGCTCCGAAGCGCCGCGTACAGTACCGCGTGCTCTGGCTGCTTAGCAGCCCAGCCGTCGGTTAGAGAATCAAAAAAATACGCAGATTGATGGTGAAGGTGCATTGTGACGAAGGGTAGTCACAAATTTGCCACAATTGCCAATCGGGCATGCTCGCACAGACTATACATTAAAGTGGACAAGGAATGGAGTTATGCCAACACTACTATAGAACACATATCAATAGGAACAAAAGCTCGTATGATACACTATCCCCGGCCGTCGTGAAATATACATGTCTTAATGACGGAAGCCGGACACTGTCGCTTAATCTTGGCAGTCGAATGATAGCTGTAGGCCACAGTGAGGTACCTTAACGGTGCGCGCGACCTCAGAGGGGAATCCCCGCACGACATAGCGCACGCCGCAAAGCAACTCCGGGTACGGCTTCGTGTGCTCGGAGATGTGCTTGACGAGCGCAGACGCATCGGCGACTTTGTCCGCCGCCTCAGTCATGTACCGCACGTCGAAGGTAATCGTCGTAACCGTGTAGTGGCGCACGAATGCGAGGCAGTAGATGCGCGTCCAGTCGAAATGTTCGACGCCGCTGGGTGTCTGCTGCACGATAATGCACAGCCGTTGCAGCGCAGGCAAGTGTGGCCGTTTGCGGATGAAGAGGTGGAAGACGAGCAGCGGCATCGTCAGCGCGCGCAGCTGCGGGAAACACGCATTTTCCTGCGTGAGCTTATCGACGACTCCGAACTTCCTGTGGCCGTCTTCCACGTCTGTGAGAAGCAGCTGCAGTCTGCAGCCTCCGGGGAGCACAGCCAGAATGGACTTGACAGGCCCCTCGTGCAGCGGATGGCCGGGCTGCACCTCGAGCTCCAACGCTTCGCGCACAACAGAGGACAGCGTCCTGCAGCGATCCAGAGGTAGGAAGATAGTAACGTCCTTCAGAGCGGGCGATGCGCATGCCCAGAAAAACTGGCCGAGGTCGCAGTCCTGGGACGTCGTGCGTAGCTGGAGGTGTGCAAGCGTGCTCGGAGGCGGGTTCGTAGCGGACAGCGAGACCTGCGGCAGATCGTGCAAGCAGAGTGTTTCCAGTCGCGGACAAAGCGTCCAAAGACGATTCAGCGCCGGCGCTAAGTCGCTGTTCGGCGGGTCGGTCGCCAGATAGGTGACGTTCGCAATCGCGGGGCACGTCGCAGGTAGTAGCAGACTACGCATTTCGAGACGGCGTAGCGCGCCGGGCTGACCAGCTAGGAAATTGGGAGGCAGCGGCACACTGGCCGCGCACACGAAGCGCTCCAGCATCGGCGCAGGCGCTGTGAAGCAGTCCAAGTCGCTGCCGAACCACCAGATTGAGCGGATATGGTCCATGTGCTCTCGCAATGTGGGTACCAAGGAGCCAAGTCCGCAGTCCAGGTTAACGGGATGGCGTCCGCTGCGAGCAAGTGCCATACGCGCGAGCTGTCCGAGCGAGTTTTCGCTCCTGCCGTCCAGCAGGCGGATATCAGACCATAGCGCCGGGAATTGTAACGCAGTTGACCTCCAATAGCGCGATACGCAGGCGGCGCGAACACGGTCGAGAAACGGCAGCCAGTTGAAACAGCTCGCGAGAAGTTCCGGCGGCAAGGCTGCCGTCAAACTGTCGCCGGTCAGACCTGGAGGCTGTATCGCTGAGTATTATGCGACGTACTCGCTTGTATGTGCCGTGCGGCGCTGCATGTTTCGACGGCGGTGCCGTTGGAATCGAAGTCGGAGCACAAGAGCGCTATCGCGTTTGCACTTGCTTGGGCGACTTTATCTGGACTCAGAGTCACAGCGCGTCGGGCGCCGGCGGCAAAACGACGCGTCCTCATAGCCTCGTCGTCGCCGCCTACTTATGAGCTGCCGATATCGATGAAACGGGACACGCAAGCTTGCGGTGCGAATTTCAATTTCCTCCGCGCCCCAGTACAGCTTTGCTTTGTCATCAGCAGTCACCGGCAGTTGCTCGTCAGCTCGCTGGTAGTGCCTGAACGGACGGCTTAGCTTCCTCTCCTGAACAGGTCCAGACACACTGGCAGCGCAATACTGGGGAAGTTCCAGCGCGCCGATTGACCGCTCGTCTCATAGCGTCTTTCAACTCCCTCCTGCTGCAAAAACCATTCTCCTTGTGCATGTACTACATTCCGCGTCGTCGACTACGTGACACAACCGCCGGCGTAGGCAGAACTTGGCCAACATCTGAACGACGACGAGCAGGGCTGAGTTCTTTGCCTCGACTCGGATACTTTCCTCTCAGGCTGATTCGCGCCTGTCTTTTGTCTCTCAACACCGCCGGCGGTCCTGTACCTCGCACGCGGAGGAAAGATGATGCACGCTGTCCATATCCCAATGCGTGCGCTACCGTGAGCATCCAAGTTGAAGGGTAGTATCATGCGCCGATACCTTACTACTCCTCGGGAGCCTGAGGCTGAACGATACGTTCAACTTCCTATGTTTAAGAACAGCCGCAATGCAAATGGTCTGCGAGTCTCGCACTGGAAATCGCGTACGGCATGCGCACGGTCGATAATATCGCGACACCTGGTCCCCTCGCGCGACGTAAGCGGTAGATACAGTATGCCTTAGGCACTGACCACTCTATGTACATTGACATCCGAGTCGGGTTGTTCGTAGTAGGTGGTCGCGGACGCACTTGCTTTCATTTGATTCGAGGTATCGTTCTCCAGTACTAGGAGTATCGTTTGCCTGAGCAGATCTCGACGAATGGGCGTAGGCGAACGCGGGATGGCTTCGAATAGCGACACCACGAACGCACTACGCATCGCTCGGCGCCCGACCGAAGAATGACTTATCGCCAGACGCTCAACACGCACAGGGTATAACGCTCGATACACACGGCACCCAGCATGTACACACAACGCACACTCAACGCTCCACGCAAAACACGTAACAGCTAGCAGCTTGACAGAGAATAGATGCAAACAAAATCCACACATACACACGACGGTTTTGGTAGCTGTTCTGGCCCGACGCAATGCTGCTGCTGAGAACAGACAACGCGCTGTCCGAGCAGTACATAACTCCGAGCGTGCAAAAAGAATATTCGCATATGAGGCATTTCTTCCAGGTCCAAAAAGCCTTTACTGAAGCTGTTTCCGCCAGCACCAGTCCCGCACGAAATAAAACACAAGAAACAAGCAATAGACTCGAGTCGCGGGGACAGACGAGAGAGTCGGCATGTCGGCAAAAGGGTCTGGCGCAGGACAGTTCGGATCAAGGCCCGGAGCCTAGCCAGCGTCAGGGCACCTACCTACCTACCTACCTTGTTTGATATAGCAGCCCAGGGCGCTCGACGACGACGGTGGCACGAGACGGGTCGAGGGTGGTCGCGCAGGCTGCTGGGCGCCGGGGAGCTGGGCGTTGGGGGTGATGCATCAAGATGGAGGCGAGCAGTAAGAAATAAGCTTGCACGTCGACGCGCACGGTCTCGGGCACACAAGAGCACTCAGTAGCACGCAGACTGGGAGTCAGGACAGGCACGGGAACGGGCGCGCAGGCATGCACAGACGACGAGCGAGGCAGTCCGGGAGACAGGCCAGGGCAGTGGTGGTGCAACGATGGCGGAAGCAGACCTTGGGCGATGGGAGCGGGGAGCGGAATTGAGGCTGAGCTTGAAACCTGTTCTCTGCTCTGTTCCCCGTCCCGCCACCATCACCCCGTTGCTCTGGCCTGCTCTGCGCCGTGTTACCCCCGGCTTACGCTCTCTGGCCCTTCTGCTCTCTGCCCGGCTCATTCTCTGAATATTTTCTGAACTAAACTCTGGGGCTTTACTGCGCACTGCGAAACTGGCTGCAGCTACTGGAATCATGGCGTCTACGGCGTCGCTGCTGGGGACGAAGCGCAAGCGCGGGGCGTCGGCGTCGGCGGCGGAGGTGGTGCGGTGCATCTGCAGCACGTCGGCCGACGACGGCCAGGAGATGATTGAATGCGACGGGTGCAAGGTCTGGCAGCACACGGACTGCGTCGGCGCCCGCGCGGGCCAGCTCTCCTGGCGCTGCGAGCGCTGCGACCCGCGCCCGCCCGCCCAGCTCGCGGCGATGGTCGCCCAGGCGCGCGCGCGCCGCGGCATGGACGTCGGCCCGGCCGACGAGTACGTCCCGCTCGCCGACGACGACCTGCGCGCGTTGCAGCCGCAACTTCCCGAGCTGAGCAGCTGGCGCCCCCGCCTGGTGCTCGAGCACGCGCAGGCCGTCCCGCCGCCCGGCTACGCCGCCGAGCCGCGCCGCCTCTCGGGCGGCCAGATGTGCTTCGCGGCGAGCTACGGCCTCTTCGCGCGCGTCCGGCGCGAGCGCGGCGACCTGCTCGCGCGCTTCGTCGCCGTCGTCACCCGCGCGGCGGACTACCTCGCCGACCCGATCAACATGTACCCCTCGCTCATGCTGCCCAAGCCCTACGTCCACCTGCTGCCCGCGCCGACGCCGCTGGCGCTCGACGCGCGCCGCGCGGGCGGCGAGGCGCGCTTCGCGCGCTGCGGCTGCCGCCCGAACGCCGAGCTCGTCCCCGCGCACGTCGGGCCCGCGCGCCAGCTGGTGTTCGTGCTCGTCGCGACGCGCGACATCGCGAGCGGCGACGAGATCGTGCTGCCGTGGGAGTGGGACAACATGCACCCCGTCCACCGCCTCGTGCGCGCCACCCCTCAGTACGTGCCTTCCCTGCCGCGGCGAAGCACGCCCGCGTCCCTGCATGCTGATGCTGAATGCTGACCGTTGATTGAATGCAGGACGACGAACAGCGCGAACCTGCGCGCGCACATCGCCTCGTTCCTCTCCGCCGCCGAGGGCTTCATCCCGCCGTGCGCGTGTGCGGACCCCTCGACCTGCCTCTTCGTCGCCATGCGCCGCTACGCCGCCGCTGAGCATCCACTCTCGCCGCACCCTCTCCCTCCTCTCCCCAAGCGCGGGCTCGCCGCCGTACCGCGCCAGGGCTTCGGGCAGGGCGCCGTCCTCCTCCCTCCCACCTCCAACTCATCCACATCCACATCTTCACCGGACACCTCCTCACTCTGGCTCCCCACGCCGTCCACATCACCCCACACCACCTTCCTCTCCATCGCCTCCGCCCTGCACCTCCACCTGCAACCGGACCCCGCCGAGCAGCGCCTGCCGCACCGCATGCGCAAGACGCACATCCGCCGGCTGTTCGACGAGCTCAAGGGCGCCGGCGCGTTCGAGCGCGGGAGGGTGTGGGACCCTGTTGGTGCTGTCACTGTGCGCAAGGTGGGCGCGGCGCCGAATACTGGTGGTGGTGCGGCGAGTAGGGCAGCGTCGGCTGCGCGCTCGGGGTCTGTTGCTAGTGGGCGCGCGAATGGTGTTATTGGAGGGGGAGGAGGAGGGAAGAAGCGCGGCAAGATGGACGTGCTGAGTTCCGAACGGATGGCACAGCGTCCCTTTGTCATCATTCTTCATCTGAATGTCAGTCCTCACTCACCAGTCACTGCGCTTGAGCGAATTCAGCTCAAGCCACGCACGTGTGTGCGCCATCCGCTCATTATAGAAAGGCGGCAGACCGGAGCACTGGGAGAGACACAGCGCAATATGGCTACAGCGCCATGAATGGTGCACCGCTTGGCGCCGCTACGACATATATAGCCACAGACAGTTCATCTCCCTCCTATTGCAATCCCACGCAGCGATGGTTCAGATATTCTACGAGCCTACGGGCTGCAACTGCGACGGTACCGAGTACACTCGCGCCGACATCACTGCCGCAGCCGACAAAGCCTTACTTCTGGCTTCCGAAGGCCGTACCCTGGGTGAGATGAGCGGTGCCGGGCTTTTGGAGGTTCTGATGCTGACCGCATTCCAGGCGGGGACAAGTACCCTCATGCTTACAATGACTACGAGCATTTCTCCTTCCCTCACGCACAGGCGCCGTATATCGAATTTCCCGTCATGCAGGGAAAGGTGTACGGCGGGGAAGCGCCAGGTGCGGACCGCATCGTGCTGGGGAGCATTGCGGAGGACTTCGGAAGCGCTGTTTACTGCGCGGTCATCACGCATGACGGCCAGCGCAAGAATAACTTTGCAGAGTGCAAGGACGACACAATGAACGTGCGTGGCAAGGGAGGAGACCTCACTGCTAAGCACCATGGGCATCATCAAGCACACGGGGGAAGGAAGCTGCTTGAGCGGCTTTAGCTCAACTGAAGTCGCGTGTATCTTGTGCTGTTAAATATGGAGGCCGGGAAAATCTCGCAGCCCTAGAACAGAGTCCTAATCTCGTCAGATAACCTCTTGTATTTTGCAGCCCGAGTCATAGCAAAGCCCAATTTTCCCTGACTTCATCTTAATCCGGCGGTTGCAATCAAGTTCCGGGCGGCAAACATTGGTCTCTTTTGCTTCTTGGTCTGAGACAATCACCATCTCGACACCGACGGACGCGCGCTTGTCTTATGAAGTAGGCCGGATACAGTCGGGCACGTAACAATGTAGCACATCAGTGCCACGTGGCCGCCGGTACTCGGCCATTGAAAAGGAGCTGCCTTCTCAGCTATCACCTCCTTCGCCCTTATTCCAATGGACTCCCCTGGACGCGCTTTCCATGTTCCAGACGATGTTCTTCGCCTTATATTTGACTCTCTTCATCTGCCGCACCTCGTCGTAGTCTCGCGGGTCTCTCGAGCGTGGCACTCTGTTGCCTTGGATCACCCGACGTATTCTCGCGACATTGACACCGATTTAGCGGACGACAATAGGTGTACCATCGACAAACTGCGGACCGACATCCAGCTGTTCTTGCGGAGGCTCTTCTATCGACATGCCATGGGCAGCGTTGTGTCGCTGGACGTGACTATATCCCGCAAATTGGACCCTGGCCGGCGGGCAGCCTGTGTCGACTGCGCGAAGTCTTTCGCCCCTGTATACGAGTGCATGGGGAGACTCATTTTCCTCGGCCTCCACGTACATTGGCGCCATCTCCCCCCTCTATTTCACATACTGTCGATGCGCCCTGCTCCTTGCCTCCGGGAGTTCCGTCTGTCTGTTTACGAGACCTATACCTCCAAGGCAACAATGTCGTGGATCATTCCAGAGAGCCTATTCTCTAGCTGTGCACCAAAGCTCGTCAAGTTGAGATTGAAGGGTCCATTGATCCTACCCGATATTCGTCCCGCCGACGGGTGGTCGCCACTCGCCGCGTTCGCTGCTCTCACGGAACTGCGACTGGAACTTCGGTGGCTACCAAATAAGAACCCTGCGAGTCTGCGCCTGGAACTCTTCTTCCTGCACTGTCCCATGCTGGAGCGCCTCGTCCTGCGCTGCACTGACGCCGTCTATCTCCACCGCGCTCAAACATGGGCCGCCTTGCCGCCACCTGATACCCTCGGCCTGCGTCATCTGAGCTTCCTTGGGGATGCGATACATTACATGGACGACCGCGGCTTTGCAGAATCCGAAGCGTGGGGACGAGACGTCGATGCCGTCGTGCGCGCGTTTGTCCATCCCCGCATGGAGACTCTCGAGGTCAATACTAACGTGATATCGGAGACCGCCCTGCGCGCTATCGTCGCGCACTTCGGCCCCGCGGATGCGCTCCATCTGGCAGCAACGACGCGCGACGCTTATTACTCCCGTTTCACGCTGCGCAGTGTCCCGCGCGGCATCGAGCGCACGTTTTGTCAACTGCTCTCCTATTCCGACCAAACTGACGAAGCGATGTTCGCGGAGTGCCTGGCGCCATTGACCGCGCACATCGTACAGCTCACGCTCCACCGGCACTACGACATATGGGACGTTATCGTGCAAATTCTCTCTGGAACACGCCACTCCCCGGCTGCGCTCCCCGGAGTTGAAAAGCTCACAGTCGTCCTCGGCTACGAGGACGACCCCCGCGACGAGTCCGACCGCGAGAGGGACGCTTCGTACGGTGCCTTCCCCGGTCAGAGCCAGCTGCATTTACCCGGGCTCCGGTGTCTTGAGCTTCAGGGCCCTAACTGTGATAGGCCACTCACCGTGGACGATGTCGCGTTCTTCATGGGCAGGGTGCTCCGACGGCTCGCATGTCGCGACCTACGTCTCATCCTCCGAGACGTCACCCTCCAGGGAGACACGAGACGCCTCTGGGGATACTTTGAGAACATCAGGAAAAACTTAAAACAATATAGGCGCAGTTCCGTTACAGCGTCGTCCATAGTGTTCCATAGGAAGCCGCATGTTGCATAGCGGCTCATAGTGCTTCATAGACTGGCAGTGCAATAGCGTATCATGTAGTTTCGAGGTACTATGGAATACTATGAGCCGCTATGATGGCATTGAATACTATAGAGCATTATCTAGGGATGGGATTACCTACTGGCCTACACCAAAGAGCTTGTCGTCCAGGAACTCGTTGAGATGGAAAACATGGCATACGTCAAAGATATTCTCCGCAGTCCATCCGTCCGGCGTGACTTCCGGATACTTTGGCAGTAGATGGCAGCTGCTTACGAGCGCTTCAAGGCGAATGACGCCGCAACGCGGCTGCCCGTCCTGACGCGCGGGAGTAGTCCAGAGGAGCCCAGTGTCCTTTGATGGCAGAGAACGAAAGGGATTGAAGTACTCGACGAATGCGAGCGGAGCATTGAAACCAAACCGAGGTGGAAGTTCAAAGATAACCCGAACTCGTACAGCCTGGAGCTCTAAGAGACAATGAGAATAAAAACCCAGCAAAGCAATTAACTCACCTTTCAACGAAGCACTGGATAAGCTGGTGAGAGTGCCGTCTTTCCCGATGAGCGCCGTGTCGAAATATGGGCCTGCAGTGAAGTCGCGCGCAGTCTGATAGGCCGGTGTCGCTCGAACAACATCCCGTATCACTTGGCCGCCTACGTCCTCAGTAATAACAACGCGCTTGTAGACGTCAAATACATCAGACGGTTGGGCGGCAGGGCACGGGTGCGGAAGGGAGGACAGAAATGCATTGAGGCGCGGTAAGAACTGCGCCGCACCATGTCGTTCGTGGATCTGCTGGATCGTCTGCCGGCGGTACGACGGGTGGACGGGAAGAGCATGCACAATGACGTTGTCGCTGCTGTCAGCAGATGCCTCGACCTCGTCAGCAGACTCCGAGTCGGATTCCGCGGGGTCGGCCGAGAGTGGTGGCAACGCTCGAGGATGACACCAGTTCACGTACTCGGCCTGGCGATCGATGGCCTCATCCCTGCGAAGCCAGACAGTCATCTGCGCGATGAAATCACGCCGATTGCTTGCACGGTAAGCATCCTTGCAGTAGTCGATGTGCAAGCGCTCGGGAGACTCGGAGTTGTAGCCCGGAGCTGCGCCGTATGCGCGGATGTGAGGAACATAGTGCTGAAGCTTGTGAATCTTTGAGATATTGAAGTGCTTGCGTATGCCGAGGTCGATGAACACTTGCTTATGCTCGTGGAAGCGGGAGAGTGCGTTGTCCATGAAGGCAAGCGTGTCATCGTCGTGAACAGGCATCCGGGCGCAGTAAATGAAGTCTAACAGGCCACGCGCTGCCATGACCAGTGCCGGTTTTGAATGGCCTGCCAGTAGACCAACAAAAACCTTCTCAACCTCACGGTACTCACCGCCATTCCACTGAGAGATGACGCTGATGCCGCGGTGAAAGTGCCGGAGCGTAGGATGGTGCGGCATGCACTTGAGACGTCGATCCACCTCGTCCGCGCCGAGGATGGAGACACACCACTTCAGAAGGTGGTCGCCGAATACGCCTTTGTGCAATTCGTGCAGCATGTCCGGCGTGAAACAGCTGAAGATGTCGGAATGGGGAAGCAATGCCCAGAAAGGTTCGACGACGTCTTTCAACCCCTGCTTCTTGAAATCCGGGTGAAGCGGACCTGCCTTGAGAAGGTCAAGCACCATGGACTCTGTGCGCGATGGCCAGAGCTTTGGCGCGGCGCCTCTCTCCTTCGGCGGTACCAAACACGTCGGGCATTGGTTTTGCTGACAGCAGGCGACCAGACACTGCTCTGGGTAATCGGCAATGTACGACATGAGCACCATGAACGCCTTCCGAACGTAGCCATCGCTGCAAAGGACGTTGACGCCGTCGCGGCCCGCCTTGGCAAGCGGCTCCAGCATCTCAGTCATGCATCTGTGAAAGAGGCGATGTGCCGCAGCAGAGCGAACTTCAGCGGAATAGATCTCAAACTTCGAAATAGGCAGGTAGCCAAGGAGAACGGTGGCGTGGCTTGAAGGCATGCCACGGATGTCGCTGTGGATGTTGGCGATGGTAATGTAGACGGGATATGCAGACTTATCGCCCGAGAAGCATGAGAGCTGGGTCTTGTCCGAAGCAACAATGACGGGGACGAGCAGAGCGCCCTTGGGAAGTCGTTTCTCAAAATAAATCAGCACAGACCGGATGAACGCCCTACGTTGCTCACCTGGAGTTCCCACCACCAATTCCCCGTGTTCGCCTCGCCATAACAGCGTTTCTGCTTCGACTCATCGAGCCAAACACGTACGGGCTCGAAATCAATGCAGTCTGCAAATGCAGGGCTCGCGAGTAAGTCCGAGATGATGTCGACAGCGTTCCGCATCCAGAGCTCAAGCTTCTCAACGAGAGGCTGCCCTTGAGCGTCCATGAGGTCTCCGCGCAGGGATATGCGCTTCAGGGTCCATCCCACTCCCTGGGGAAGACTATCGACAATCTTGAAGTATTCGCGGCTTGAGGCAAAGCTGAGATTCTTGCCGTTCTTGACCTAGAGCCGTCAGCAACAATGCCAGAGACAGACTGGGAGCCGACCTGACCTTTGGAAGCTTCAAAAGCTTGTCGATATCTCCTTGGCTGAGCCCGCTCTTTGCGATCCATTGCGCAAAGTCCCACTCATCTTCGTCTGCAAACGGTGCGTGCGGCGGCGCACCGCTGGCCTCCTGCTCAGCCCGACGAGTCTCAAATGGTAGTGGCTGTCGCTCGGCATTCAGAGGCGTCGCTACGGGGTCCGGGAAACGCTCGACAAATAATTGAGGCGGTGGGGTGCTGCCCGCGCTAGCCTCGGATTCGGGGGTGTCGTGAACGGGCTCCGCGGCGAACGTAGGCTCTGGAGAGAGCAGCGATTCGTGTCCACCAACAGACTCCTGCTCAGCGGGGGGCGACACAGGCTCCTGTGAAGGCCCGCCAAGTAAGGCATCCAGCTGCGGGTCGGCGCGCTGCGCCTGCGCTGCTGCGGCGTCCTCTTCACTATGACGGGCTGTAATGTGCGCCCGCCGTCCCTGACTCGAGTTGAGAGGCTTGCCGCAGTACTGGCAAATGAACCGCGGTGCAGCGCGAATACGGGTACGTGCGTGCATGGAGGGAGGAAAGGCTTGCGCGGGAGAGAACGGCTCCACCAGGCACTAGTCTCAGTGATCGTAAAATCAGGTGCATTTTGTATCCTAGCTTATCTACTGTAAGGAAAACTGATCAATGTTCAGTATCAGAGTCTGCAGCTGGAAAAAACACAACTACGTACCGACTTGAACGAGGGTAGGTATTTAGCACGAGGTGTTCGTGCCACGCGGGCCCGGCTGGAGCTCTGACCACCTCGCGAGCTCGAACACCCCGCGCATCAGCGCACCGCTCAAAGCTCCATACGCCCGCCAATCAGGTCACTGGCGCTCGTGCCCTTCTCACCATCGCTGTCCGTACCCCCGGCGCTCTCGAGCCGCGGCCTCCAGCGCAGCTGCAGCGAGTCGCGGTCCGACGTGTTGTCGTCCGACTTGCCCGCGACGGCGGCCCTGCGGAAAGGCGAGTCGGCGTCGCCGCCCTGCACGGGCTGCGTCGAGAACGGCGAGTCGCCCGAGTCGCGCCGCGACACATACAGCCGCGGGTCGCGCCACCGGCCCCGACGCCAAACTGGACTGGTCCGCGAGCGGCGACCAGCCGGAGTCACGGCGCAGCAGCAGCGGCCGCGGCGGCACGTCGGGCACGCGGAACGGCGCAGGCGGCCGGCGCGGCGGGTCAGCTCGCGCCTACGCACCACGATCGTCCTCAGTCAAACTCGCGGTGCACCGCCGCTGCTCGATGCCCTCCAAGCTCGCCGCAAACTGCGCGTGCATCGCCGCGAGCTGGTCGCGCACCTCTCCTTGGGTCGTCGGGATCGCGCGCGCCGGCGGACACCTCGCGCGCGTGGCGCGGCGGCGCGCGCGCGTCGATCGCCTGCACGAACGCGCCCAGACCCATGGCCGGGCGATGGCACGTCGAGCGCGTCGATCGAGAAGTCCGCGCTCTTGAGGTACCGCAGCGAGATGGCCAGCGCGCCGGACGGGTGCACCACTGGCGGGAATGTGTGCGTCTGCGTGGCCACTGGCGGCGCTGTTGCGCTCAGCGGGTGCCTGCATCAGAGTTAGCATAGAAACATGCTGGTGGAATGGGACGCACCAAAAGGCAGGGCACCGGTGGGCTCGCCGCCGACCTTGCGCGCGCCGCTGTGTGGGTTGCGCATCTTTTCGTAGATTGACAAGGCTTTGCAGTTGTTGCATGACCTAGGCGCGCGAAGGATGAGCTCCCAAAAATACAGGACGATTGAACAGAGCACGCACTTGTTCAAGCTTCTCCTTCCGCTCCTGGAGATCCAGATGTCGCCGAATGGCAGGGTTCTCCCGCGCAAAGCGTGCGATCTCGCTCCGGTCCAAGTCGTAGATTAGCCGCGAGTCTATCTCGCAAGGGAACTGTGTGTGCGATGTCAGAGCTACGCGCATTCTGCATGGGTATTGAAGACGCACCTGGTCGAAGAATTGATCCAATAACTCTATGTTGATAAACATGGCGGACGTGTATGCCAGCTTGTTGGCAACCACGTTCAGGAAGACTTCCGGGCACAGAACATCGATCTCTGGGCCGCCCTTACAGCGCTTGCCCTTCAACGTCGCGATACGGTACTTGAGCACGGCCAGGCGGTCAGTGTATAATCGCGCGTGGCGGGCTGAAGGACTATCAGTATCCGGAGAAAAGGAGCGCTGGAAGAGCTGACCGTCAAGGATGCTGGCGGGGCTATACCGATACTCTTCAACAGGCGTCGGCGCGGGCGCAGGCTGGTCTGAGCCATCGGTGATCTCCAACCTTCTTCGCTTACGCTCCTTCTCCTGCTCCTCGAGCGCATTGACGCAGTCGACAATGCGGTGGCTACCGCCAATGCGCTTGCGGATCTCGCGCAGCTTCGTCTCGCACATCGCGATCTCCCGCTCGAACAGCTCCACAGCCCTCACGCGGCCCTCCTCCCACTCACGCTGGTCGATCTCCACCTCGTACTTGAACGGCTTAATGCAGTTCTCCACCTGGTCGGCCGTGACGCCGACGCGGTCCCTCAGGATGCTGTGCAAGAGCTGCTCGAGGCGCTCCGCGGCGCGTGGATGGTGGTTGAACGGCTCGCCGCTGGCAATGGAGTCGATCAGCGCGCACAAACCGTCGGCGACAAGCTGCGTCGAGTCACGCCTAACGCCGCTCTTCGTCAGGAGGCTCGACGCGGCGTCGAGCTTGTAGCGCCAGTACGGCTCGACGTTCTCCGGCTTGAGCTTGACGTCGTCGGCGAGCGCGGTGAGCTCCTGCATGCGCTCGTCGGACCAGTAGAGCTGCTCGAGCACGTCCATCACGCGGTCGTCCAGCATGCTCTTGAGACGCGCGCGGATGGCGGGCTTGGCGAATTGCGCCTGGCTGTTCTTGAAACGCGCCTTCAGCGCATCCATCGTCTCCGCGACGTACGACTCGGCAGATATCTTCCGGTCGTTATACTGGAGGGTCGACGAGTGACCATGTTGTCTCCGACGACGTCGATAGCCAGCGAGTTGCAGGAGCAGCGGCTCGCGCGCTTGTGGATGCGCCAGGCAGGCAGGGTGCGCAGCAGGCTGTAGAGCGCACGGAAGGTCGCGATGGCGTGCTTGTAGACGGCGGGCAGCGTGATGTCGTCCGGCGGGCCCTGCGCCTGTGAGCCCGGCCGGAAGTCCAGCGCCCACTGCTCGAGCAGGATGCGGCGCGGCGTCGAGAGCACAGGCGTGCGGTGGGACCCGGGGCCGCCGCTGAAGACGACGACCTCGCCGTTGTTAAGCTCGGGGATGACGAGCAGCACACTGAGCACGAGCGGCGGCGGGACGGTGCCGGACGACAGCGAGCGATACGGCCGCAGCAGCTCGCAGAACATGTCCGTTTGCCCGACTCGAGGTTGAACTGCCCGTGGTCGTCAGTCAGTCTGGGTGCTGGCCACTGGCTGCGGCGTCACGCACCCATTTATCAACGCGCGGCGGGGGAAGCTGGGGCCCGGTCGCGCGGGCATCGTGCACGACGAGCGCAAACCTATTGAAGAACTTGTGCGCGAGCGGCGAAGATACCGCCGTGCAGCACCCCGTTGCATGTGCTAATCCTGCATCTGTAAAGCGTCAACATCAGCGTCAGCTCGAAGAGGACACTCAGCGATGCGCCACCTGCGGCAGCCATGCCAGACTTTGTTGCGCTGCTGCCAGTCGCAAGCACAGTCCGCATTCTGCATGGCGCGCCTCTTCGTCGAGCAAAGGAATGCTGCGCCGGGGACCTCTTCGATGCCGGGGAACCTCAGAACGTACAAAAATCGCAGGCAGTTCATCGCACTCGCCGCCGTGGATGGTCGGCTCCTGGTCGGCGGACGGCTGCGTTCGAATTTTGATGTCCAGCCAGAACGTGCGTCGAGCACTGGGCAATGTGATGCACGATGGAAAGCAGGGCGGGCACATGCAGGCTACGGCCACGTCAACCTCGTCGAACCAGAGATAGACATGTAAGGTTTGCTGTTTGGGATTTCTACATCAACGCTGTTTGCGCGTTGCGCTGATTACATCTGTCTGTAGTATTGCTGCCAATACAGCTTCACTTTCAGTCTCCCTAGACAGTACTGTACCATCTGGGAGGGAAGTCGTCATCAATGCATGATCATGATGACTGAGCATTGTCCCGGCGGATATCTCCGTTTTGTTTAGTCCAAGTTTAGTCACGTGTTGGTTCGCTCCTTGCCTCTCGCCAAATCCCGATGCCAGTATAAAAGATCACGCCCGCGAACTGGTGAGCACATTGACTCCCAACTGTGATCCAATGAGCCATATTGACCTCCTGGTTACTCCAGGACTTGACGCAGGACGCCCGACGCGGGTAGTTCGTCCGAGCCAGGCGCTTCGCGAACGACGTGCGTCAAGTGTGCCGTCGCCGTCCACATCGCCACTGACAGTCTGCAGGGGTGCAATCCGCTGTGATTGTGCAAGAGCTCGATGCGAAGTTAGGCAAGAAGGCCAACAAGAGGCCTGCCAAAGGTGGGTACTCCTGTATATTTGCCGCTGCTGTCGTCTGATGTGACCAGAAAATCAGCCGCAAACGGCTGATGACCGTCTTGCACAAAGTCGTGCACAGGTCCGTCTAGTATTGTTCCTCTCCTTCTTTAGATCCTAAGACTGGCACTTCAGGTTACTGTGACCAGCGCACCAGCGCGCAAGATCGCGGGTATGCCCAAACCCCATGCACCCGGCCTGGCCGCTGTCATGCGCAAGAGCACAAAGGCTCCGACGGCTCCTCAGCCTGTGCTACAGCCATCTGCTGCGGTGCCGGCTGTCACACAGCTAGCAACCCCGAGCACTCCCTCAGAAAATCCGGTGCAGCCCGCGGTAAGCTCTGCTTTTTGCGGCTTGAGACTGCGTGCTGACGAATACAACCAGTCTGTACAGAAGCGTCCAGCATCACCCGCCCTCGAGGCAGAGCAGCCCCCAACGCGTCGCAAGCGTGGCAGTGGCCCTCGCAAACCGCGTGCTCGGGCGTCCGACCTGCCACTGCGCGAGAAGCTCTTCGTCCAGCGAGCCTATACGGCCATCCGCGCGCTCGCTTCTATTGACCCATTCACGACCAAGGCAGCCAACGACATCAAGGTCAACAGTGCCATCAGTCACGCTCGCAGAGCGCAGCCCGAGGACAACAATTTGGTCATTACGGACGCCATGCGACAATTGGTACGTCATTGCACAATGATCTCCATGTCCGCGCTGATGTTCGTGGTAGATTGTGGATCGCTTTCACCAACTTCACGGCGATGTCAAAAGCGCCGCCGAGTCGATGTTTGCGGCGCACTACGGCCTCATCAGCAGCAGCAGCCAGAAGACTATCGCGAAGAACGTCAAAACTGTAAACCGCCTGGTCACGGGCGACGGGTTCGTCTATAAGGCATGTGTATGGGCATTATCTAGCTCGCATCTAATTTGCTTGCAGAACGTCAAGGAGCGGCTGGGCATGTACCAACACCCGAGCATTTCCGATTGCATCAATACCGTGTGGTTTTCCAGCCGCGACAAGGAAGGCCCACTCTACCACGCCATCTTCAACCATGAGGGCAATGGCATCAAGGCTGAGACTATCGCGTTTGTATTGACAGCGGTGCGTACACCGCATTATTTTAGATAGCAGCTGCTGACAACGCTGAAGCTTTATAACTGTGCGAAGGAGTGGCAAACGGGCGTGCGCCAGAAGATCCATTTCCGCGACAGCACGTTCCGAACCGACTATATCGACCTCTTGAAGGGCCTGCACGAGTATGCAAAGGCGAGCCCCGAGCTCTTCCTGAAGCTACGGCGCAACCTCTACAAGGCTGGCCTGTGTGTACTCCGTTATCGTATGTCAAGTTGTTGACCAGTCCCGCAGAACGCATGCTGGTGTCGTCGTTGACACGAGCGCTCGTTCTGGCTTGACAGCTGCCGATTTCGCGCGTGCCGCGGCCCTCGATACCATCAGCAGCGACGAGGACAGCGGCAACGAATCAGACGGGGACGGTGCAACGAGCACCGCTGGCGGCGCACTCAATGTCGACGTGCAAGATTTACAGCCTCTTGTGCCGAACATGCCAGAAGGTGTGTTCAGTCGGATTCGTCGCGCACTTCACTCATCATTTCGTAGAAGATGCTCAAGCTAAGGCAGCAAGTGCTTCAGACGGTGTGTACTTGCTGGATGTGTTGAAGCCTGCTGAGGATTCACAGACGATGACGCGCCTCGGCCATCGAAGCACGCGCGGTCGGCTGCGGTACCAGACGACGAGGACGACGAACCCGAGCTCACCGAGGAACAATTTCTCGCAGGTGAGCGTGCTTCATCTGCTATTAGACGTTCTTGTTGAGGCATGCACAGGGCTCTCTGAAGAAGACCAAGAAGTCTTTCTGTCCATGTCACCTGCGGAACGCGCGACTTGGATGGACGACATGTACGCGGCCGACGATGATGATACAGGGTCGGCAGATGTAGCGGCTGCTTTTGGTATCTCCGTCGAGTCCGCTGGCGAGGAGGGGATGGAGGTTGATGAGGATGGTGAGGAGGACAGTGAGGAGGATGACTAGTAGCTGCATGTTATCAATTTCGTTATTTTATTTTATTTTATTTTATTTCTTGCAATACGCCGGAGCCTGAACATTTCATCTGGAATCCGGAAGATATTTTCTGTGCTCATAGAATTCCTTGCCATCTAGTGAGCATTATATAGGGCTCATAGTGCTCCATAGTGCACGTTCTATGCTGTGCTATAGGATTGCCCGAATCTATGGTGTCCTATAGAACACATTCGGATCACACTGCCGCCTATGCAGTGCTATGAAACCTGGACTTGTCTATGGGCCTATGAGGCCTATGAGACCCTATGTAAACCGATGTATGTATGTAAATTTTTCCTGATGAAGATCGAGCTTCTTCCGCTGATGGACCCCGATATCTAGAGAACAGATTTCACTCGCGAGCGTATGTAATTGAAATTGTGATCCTAGTACGATGTGAGCGTTACTCTCAACTCTCAAGTATTGAAACGGGATCGGCGGAGTCGGTGAAGAGGGTCCGCAATTGCTGATGTGCCGCACCATAGGCATTCTTCAAGAAGGATCTAGACAAGCGCTCACCGCCAGACCAGTTGATACCCCCCACCCCCCACCCAAAACACCTTCGTACTTCGGCCCTCGCGGTCGGCGTGACAGCTCGTGTTCGCCAAGGTGGCGTGACTATACCGCGGCGGGAGCGTGCTGAAAGTCTTTGCCCACGAACTCGTCGAAGGTCCTGCGAGGGACGCCAGAAAAATTATCAGGCGAAGTTTGACATCCAGTCCCGAGAATTTGTTTTCTCCCTTCATGGAGTTACAGGAGGCCCCCGGCTAAGTCCGTCAAAGGTCCGATCACAGGGCCCACACAGCTGCCGGTTTTTCTGCTCAACGTCCGATCCAGCGCCCACACGTCCGCCAAAATTTTGGGCGGGGTTACGTTTACGGATCCCACACCTGAAAGGTCCGGCCACCATGTCCGAGGGCTGCGGCCCACACCAGGACACGGTCTGGAATTGCGCTGACGTGTTCTGTGCAAGCGATGGGCCAGTCGCGCGTGTCTTGTGCAACGTATTCATCGCGGGCGCCAGTCCGCCTAACCAGATTAAATCAGAGAAGCTATCCCAGCAGCGAATAGACTCATTGTATGTATCGCCGGGCTTCTTGCTGTGCTCACTTCTGAATATAGGCTCTTTTGGCTCTGAGCTTGGACGCAAGACTGCCCAGCCGACGTGCCAGTTACGTCGCACCTGGTGTAGGCGGCAAAGGTATATAAAGGCAGGGGTTGGGCCCCACTCAGAGCATCGCCCGACTACTTCACCTGCTTCGGTCGCCTATAATCAAATCTCGACACCTATGCGCTCTCCAAAGCACTACGCAACGCACGGTACGCCGTCATATCTCACAATGTGCAGTCAATTTATTCCCAGAAGCTGTGTTGCAGCCTTCTGAATGGACTGTAACGTCGCCTGTCGGCCTTATGGGATTTGTGCTGCGCTTTATCATTGTGCACTGCTGGAGCATGCTCCTCTGCACTACTGGCGTCTATTTCAGTCTCGGTGCTCTTCGGATTGCCGGCCTGGCGCACTGCCCTCTGTCCCTCGCTATCTCGCTGTTACTTGCTCTCGTTCTTGTTTCTGGCAAGTGCAAGTACTTTGCTCACGTTCCCGATGTTAACCGCGCTCAAAACAGCTTTCGACGTCGTCGTACTCCGCTCTAATCTACTTCTAGGCCGCTTTCTCATGCGCTTGGCCGTAATATCTGCTATCCTTCCGCTATCGCTCGCCTCGGCAGGTTTCCTTTGCGCTTTCGGTGGGCATAAAACGGCCGTTCTCATTGTTTTCGGTCTGTTGCACTCCTTCGTCCTCGGGATTTTGTCAGGTATGCGCCCACTTGACTTCGTAATTGCGCCTCACACGTCTCAGCAACGGCGAGCACTGATCAGTCACGCCTGTTGGCTCTGTTCAACTCTCCACGCTACTCTCGGCTCCACAGCGCCAACGCTTCTCGGAGACGCTACCGCCAGTACGTGTTTATGAATCGGTGGCTTCGCTTCTTGCGCACGCGGGCCGCACGGCCTCGTATGGCGCAGTCTTCTCGATTTCTCCGGCCTTGGTCTGCACCACGTACCAGTCGGCGTGGAGGTGCAGGTCCAACGCCCCCATCCCTGCGCAACTGCATCCCTTCTTCTAGCTCCTCTCTCAACGCCGACAATACGTGGTCACTTGCGAATGCCTGGCTTGACAATGCGATTTCTTCCCCTGATGCTTCGCTTTCTTGCCTTGCTCGTCAGTGCAAGACCCGTCTATCTGTCCTTCCTCGCGATGTCAGAATGCAATGTTTCAGCAACCAGGTGCTCATGTCCACGACATTGCTCGTCAAGCTCCTTGGTTCGGACTGGCTCTACGATGAACATATCAACGCAGGCCACGAGTACATTCTCCACGAGCTCGGCTCTCGCTCTCGCGTTTGCTTTGTCACGACGTTGCAGTTCGCGGCGCTTCTCCAGTATCATCGTACTGCGGCCGGTCCTTATAACCCTCGACGTCGCCGGCAGATTGACGAGGAGATTCGCAACGGCTCGTTTGACATGCTTGTCATTCCCTGCTTCGTCAACGGTAACCACTGGACTCGCATGGTGGTCGATCTGCGCTCCCTGACGATCGAATACATGGATTCCCGTGTGCGCGCCGCAGTTGCTCCTCCCGAGATGATTGCCTCGGTACGTTGGTGGCTGTCTGCGATCTGCGCCGGCGTCAGCTTCCGCTCTCTCGCATCAACTGCCCCGCACCCCAACCAGCAGGACGGCGACTCATGCGGTATTGTTGTCCTCTCAACTTCCGCTGCCGATCTTCTCGGATACGAGTACTGGACGCAGGGCGAATGGAGGGAGCACCGGATACACTGGTTTATGCGTCTCAGTGGGCTCTTCCTTGAGGACGAACTTGTAAGTCTATTCTTTGAAAGTATTGAAAATGGTGTCGCTAATATACCTGATAGTTGAGCGTCCCGAACACTGATGGGCCGGACAGTCCAACCAATGATGACCCTTCTGACGATACGCATGGGACGGCTGCATGTCTAGACGCAATGGACGCTGATAGCGAGTGGGAGTTCCTCGAGGATTCGGAATTGCCCTTACCACCGCAAACTGCTCGTTGGAAGCTTCCCTCAGCTGAGGATGATGAGCTCGATATGGATATTGATCTGCCGGACCTCACAGACGTTTCTGACAGCGAAAGCGAAGCTGACGAGCCGCCAACCATACCTGCCAAGCGGTCGTCTACTTCGCGCCGTCCTAGCGCAAAGCGGCTTTGTGTTCCAGGAGGAAAGAAGGGTTCATCGTATGCTCGCCAGCTTTCTCTCAAGGCTGCTTCTACACGCTCAGACTTTGTCCCCAATGCCAGTAGCTTCCGTCGCTTCCGCCAGCGCATACTCTCGACTGATCCTGACGCTGAATTCGATACCCACAACTTGCGTCGGGTCCGCTGCTCGCGCTGTGCTACATGGGTCACCATGCGCATGCTTTACGAGTGCCATCGCTTCATCCTGCACCGTCGCAGGGATTCTTGTGCACGGAACAAGGGAAAGCAGCCTTCGCTGGGTCGTTTCTTCTCCACCAGTAAATCGTCTTGTGCTGGCCTGCCCCGTCGCTCTATTCCATGCCCTGGGCTAACTGCCGAGTCCGACAACCGTATCGAAGCATACCTCTCGCGTAGCGCAATGCCTGGCGGGGGGGCCCCATCTCGCGTCGTTCTCTCACGCCAGCTATTCGGTCATACATGGAGCATACTCTCCAACGGGCAGCAGCGCGCGGTCCGAGCGGCCGAGGAGCAGGGCTATCGCTGGCTTAATCGGCGTGGTGTTCAGGCAATCTACTCATCGCGTTGTGAGAAGACGGTCAATGTTGCGCCGCTGCAGTCAGTTCGACCATGCAGTGAATGCACGGCTCTGTGGCAGCTGAACATCTTCCGTAATGCCATGAATCGACCCACACCGCCCGAGGAGCGCCTCAAGTTTACTCCCGAGTGGAGTCGCTCGCCTGAGCTTGGCTTGATTTACACCCGGTACACTGGTGTACGCGCTCTGGTGGATTCGGTGCGTAGCATCAGTTTCACTGATGCATTTGATTCTGATACCTTCGCAGAACAAAAACAGTGTTGCACACATGCTCGTTGACTTTGCCCGAGGCGTCGCAAATGGCTTGTATAACAAGCAGGAGGTGATCCTTGGCGCAATCCAGGTTATCATGGAGAAGACACGTCGAGGAGACCTGGGCCTAAAGAACACCGGTTTTGCATTCCCACCTGAGTTCGATAATTTCTGCACCACACTGGCCACGATCTCGCCACGCGCATACCGACTCTTTCGTGACACCTTTGGGGGCCGTGGTCTGCGCAGCATGCGGTACGTACTCCATATTCAATCGTGCTATCCCACTGTACTCACTCAGGCACAGTGCTGTTCGTGCCCGTGCACCTCGCTTTCAACCCGGAATTACGGATGAGAACGTTGCCGCGGTGGCCAGGATCCTTGCCTCATACGAGTATACTGGGCCTGTCGTGCTGTCCTGCGATGATTCAAAGCTTCAGCCTGCGCTTCACGAGATGGCGCAGCCTGATGGGGTTTGGCTGGTAGTTGGGAGTGTGGGGGAACCCCGGGTTCACCTTGCTTGAAAGGTCTCTCCCGGGTCAAAATGGCGCCAACGTTTCCACACTGATCCGGCTTACTTGGCTAACGCGTCTGACCATGCCCCCTGGCGGCCCCGGGTTCGACTCCCGCTACGGCCTTGTCTAGCACACTCACCCCAATGAGGTTCCTACGGATGAAAGCTGCATTTAAAGTATGAATACGCCCTCCCTGTTATCCCGTCAAACGATACTCTCCAATACTTATTGCCGTCCTATCTACGAAGACAATCGCATTTATGCTGCATGAACAACACCAACGCTCCACCCAAGGGAAATACAGTACCCTCAAACATAACATGGGAGTCGCCATAAACAAGTGTTTTAACGAGCTTGGCCTACAACACCGGCAAATTCAAGATCTAATTTGTATCGATTGTCCAAGTTCAACGAGTCTCAGCGCTTGCTGAGTCTCTGGATCCAAAGCTTGTAGACACTACATACCGCTCGTCCGTTGTGTTCATTCTGGATTGAATGAGCCAGATGGCCAATTGCCGAAAGAATGAACCATGCGAGCTCACGCATTCAATGCTCACTGTGGAAGTGCATCTGGTGCAACGAGAGGTCAGGCTATGCTCTCTCAGGCTCTCTCTTGTCACACAAGCAAAAAGCATCAAATTATGGTCAATTATCAAATTTGACTACATACTTGCATTCAAGCAAGGTGTTTGCCGGCAAGGCCGGCCGCTGCTGAATGTGAGGAACGAAGACGACATTGATGCTGTCATAGCACAGCTTGGTGACGATATAGCTACAAAGGTTCGCATTTCTGAATAGAACCGAGCTCTGCTCAATCCACCTCCAGTTACGGCTGTGGATCATCGTCATTCCCATCCCGCAGGTCCCACCGATAGTTCTCGCTGCCGTCTCACGCTCCGAGTCAGACTCGGCGGAGTCACTCTTCGAGCTCCATCGCTCTCTCCTTTCCCGACTCCATTCACACGGCATCTACCCTGTCGCCTATGCTTCGGACGGTACAGAAACGGAGCGCAAGCTGCAGCGTCTCATCAGTGCCAGTGCGGACTCGGTAAGGAGCTATTCCGTCTCCAGTCCCATCGATGGGTGCAGTTTCGGGATCTCAGTTGCGCTGTTTTCTGGACGGCCCCAGATCATGGTCCAGGACTCGAAGCATGGCGCGAAGACCGGTCGCAATCAGCCATTCAGTGGCGCGTGCCTTCTGACGATCGGGAACGATATCCTACACTACTCTCAGGTTCTGACAGCGTCTCTGTCTCCGGGATCGCCCCTGTTCAAGCGTGATGTCGTCAAACTTGACCGTCAAGATGACCGCGCTGCTGTACGGCTGTTCTCGGCAGAGTTTCTCGCGCACCTTATTCAGCTCTATCCCGCGGCGCAGGCTCTCATTCTCTTCCTCTTTTTCCTTGGCGGTCTATTCGATGCGTGGCAGAACAGACGCATGGGCCATACCGTTCGCATCCTACTAGCTCTTCGCTGTCGGTACTTCTTGACTGCGTGGCGGGCGCACATCCAGGCGCATCCCGATCATTATTTGCATCGCAACTTCATCTCACGCGAGTCCTTCGACATTTTTACGACGATATGTGATAGTCTCATCGGCCTCATCCTCGTCTATCGCGACTACTTCCCCCAGTACCCATTCTTGCCGTGGCTACACTCGACCGAGCAGCTTGAGCATGTCTTCGGTGTTCTACGGCAGCTCAAGCCCGATTTTACTTTTTACGACTTCCTGAACTTCGTCTATAAGCTCGTGGGTATATTGATGGGCTCTTTTGGGGGGCTATCCGAGGAGGAACGCGCCAACCGTACTGCGGCGGGCTACTGGCATACCTACGGCGACACCAGAGAGATCGATCTGCATGCACTTGCAACTTGGCCCACGGACGAAGAAGTTTCTTCTATATCTGACCGCGCTATAGATGATGTTCAGGCTCTACTTGAGCTCGTGGGGATTGATGCTCGTGCTGTCTTGCGCGGAGATTTCCCACCGTCGGGTACAAAACCGGCGAAGCGCTCTGAACCTGCTGCGCCATGCCCAACTGCTGTCCGGAGGCAGCCTCGTCGTGCGTGCGCAAGCTTGTGCCGACTTCCGCCGTCGCTTGTTCGGGACTACTTGGAGGAGGATAAGGTCGACAGCTTACACGATCTTTTGGAGCGTCGAAATCAACTGCCGGAACAGCTTCCAGATGTTGACCGCGAGCTGGACACCGTCGTCGCCGCCGTTGCTGCTGCTGACTTGGACGAGTCTTTGGCCATGTGAGCATAGTGGTTTTCTCACACGGGCTTTATTATTGATGTTCAATAAAGTGAACAGCTTCCTGATTGCGGCGACGAGGTCAAAAGTGGCGTATCCCATCATGTGCGCACCTTCGTATCGCGTGCCCTCGAGTTCAATGCTCCTGGAAATGCTCTGGTATGCTTTACTGCTACGGGAGGTGCACGTCCCTCAAGATATTGCAGGAACGTTACCCACTTCCCACACCGCTTACGGCAACTGCGCTGCGTGAAAATCTTCAACTGCTTGTATTCGATCGTGAATCATCAGTGTGGCTTCACAAGCGAGGCTTTGCGAAAAGGTAAGGCTTCTGGTTTGACGAGCACCGGCCCAGAAGTCTCGTCTACGCAACGTTTGAAGACAAAGCTGGCATCCCAGCTTCGCGCAATCATGGCGAACGTGCAGGTCCTGGCCACAAGCGGCTATCAGCGCGCTGTGCGCTGGAAAGGTCCCAACGCTGTCTCAGGCGGTACACCAGCTTCTGAGCAGGTGGCGGCATCTGCAGCCGCTGCCTTCGACCGCGCACGAGCGACCGCCTTCAGCGCGTTCGTGAGCATTCATCCGCAGTTTCCTTCGGCGAACGTCACCACTCTATGCCGTCTTGTACTCGAGGACACGTCTGCATCTTGCGTGCTTGTTTTGACAGCTGGTCGTCGTCCGAGGGTTGCCTTTGGGCAAGGTGCGAGTTAGATCGGTCTCTGGTGGAGATATACTGATTGTGGAGCAGTACGAACCATGGTTACAACTATATCGAAGCGATACGTACCCGTAGAGTCAGTTCCCAGCCTTTCGGGGCTGGCCTATCTCGGTGTGCAGCTCTTCACACGCGATCGGCCCACGCGGTTCACCAGCAATACGGAACCGCTGCTTGGAAGCGCAACGTTCATCCACATTCCCGCAACACACGTTCTCTTCTCGTTTTCCACATTCTCCATCGCTCAGTCGAGTGGAACAGGAAGTGAGGCGCACATTCGCTACCTTTCACCCGCTCAGGACGCCCTTCAAATCATTCGAGCTGCGGAACAGCAGCAGGCTCAAATCGTCGAAGCATTGCGGCAGTTCAAGCGTGCATTGAAAGAGAAACATGCACAGGACGTGGATTCGGGCGACTCGGAGGATGGGGATGATGGTGAAGCTTGAGCTGGGTAGTACAAGAAGTACATCGGGTTTTGTACGTGTTCCTGCCAATTTTTACAGGTTTCATTTTCCTGGGCCCACACGGGACCCGCCCGGGACCATGTTTGAGAGGTTGGGCCCACATATTTGCCAAACTTTGCGCCCCACATGAGTGACAATTCCGACATCGGACCTCAAATGACCTTAGCCGGGGGCCTGTTACAGGTTCCTGGATAAAATTTTGATAAATCGAATTTGTCTCCCTTGCGGTGTCTGGGATTCTTGCGACTCAGCTATTCTTCCACTGTTTCAGGCGGACTTGAATTTTTGGCTTGGTTAAGCGGACTCTGAATCGTTCTTTTTCCGCATCTGAGTCACGGTTCGCGCCAGCACAAGTTGAAACGACGGACGCCTTTCTCGCATCGCCGTCGCTTTGCCCTCTCGGCATCTGCAACTGCGCCACCAGAAAACAAAGCATCTGACTCTAGCGTTGCTGCGGCGGGCCTAGTCTCCTTAAAGCAGGCCGCTACTTACAGCGCGTCCTTGAACCGGCGAGCGGGCGGACGCGCTGTGTAGCCGGCGGGCCCAGTATTTGGTTGTTCAACATCGCCCGCGCAACATGGGTCAGCGACGGCCTCAACGCCTCTGTCAATGGACACACTACCGCTCATAGGCCCTGTGAAAACCCCAACACTGGTGCCACCTAGCGTGGCGCCCGGAGCTATGGGCGAGGCAAGTTGACGCCACGGCACGGCCTGCTGCCGTCGTTGTGAGCACCGTCCGCTCTCTTTTAAAGGAAGGGACTGCCACCAGAGGCAGCTCTTCCGAGTATGGACCCCCAAAGGCGCGAACTGCACTGGCCGGACGACGTCCTTCGTCTCATTCTGGATGTTTTGTCGCTGAAAGCTATCGTCCGTGTCTCGAGGGTCTCTCGAAGGTGGCGCTCCGTCGCCTTGGAGCACCCCACATACTCTCGCGACGTCTACGTCTTTCCGTATCCGGCAGGCTGTTACGAGGACATGCACACACCGGGCAAGCCTTTCGCGGGGCTTCATCTGTTCTTTCACAGGCTCTTCTATCGGCATTCGATGGGCAACGTCGTCTCTCTTGATATGGGACTACCAGCTGAGCCTCGATTGACCCACGATGAGCTCGTAACGAGCGCCTGTGGCGTAACCCACTTCCGCCCCTTGCACGACTGCTTTCCTCGACTGATATACCTCAAGTTACGCGTCGAAGAAGACTATATTCCTGTTGCTTTCGCAGTGATATTGCACCCAGCTCCTCGACTCAAAACGTTCCAGCTCTGTACAATTGGAGACTCTTCCATATTGCGATCCTGGAGCCTGCCGCAGAATCTCTTCGCAGGTCACGCACCACATCTTGTATATCTCTCCTTCAATGGTCCGTTCGTGCTTCCCGAAACTACCGCAGGAGACTCTGGCTCCCCTGACTGCGTACAACGACCCCTTGCCGCTCTGGCTGCTGTCAAGGGTGTGCTGATAGTCATGCCATGGCAATACTCAACATCTTCAAGTCTACGACTCGAACGATTTTTCTTGCACTGTCCGCTGCTAGAGCGTCTACGCATACATGGTGACGAGTGCTCCTGTCTCCAGGCTGAAGTGAAATATTGGACTTGCCTGCCTCCCGCTGACGCGCTCGGTCTGCAGCACCTCGAATTCACTGGAACTGCGATTCATTACGACCAGGATGACGGCGACCGAGAAGAATTCACTGCATGGGTGGACGACACTGACGCTGTCGTGCACGCCTTCGCGCATCCCGGCATGCAGACGCTTGAGATCAACAGCAACACCGTCACCAAGCCCACGCTATATGCCATCCTCGCGCACCTCGGCCCAGACGCGCTGCATCTCGAGGCTACAGCCCCGGAGGCATTCTACATGCGCCTAACGTTCCGCAGCATCCCGCGCGGTGTCGAGCGCACGTTCACGCAGCTACTCTCGTTCTGGGATCAGATTGACTGCAGCCTGTTCAACGAATGCCTGGAACCCATAGCCTCGCAAATACAGCAATTGACGGTCCACCGGAACCACGACGTCTGGAACGTCATCCTGCGCATGCTCCCTCCGACCTCTAAACCGGGCTCGCCGAGTGCCGTGCTTCGGAGGGTCGAAAAGCTGACAGTCATCTTGGGCTACGCGGATGGCGATACTCGCGAAGAGAGGGAACGTTTTCTGGATGCGCAACGCGGCCTGTTTTTCCCCCTGTACGAGCTCCAACTTCCCGCGCTCAGGTGTCTCGAGCTCGTGGGCCCGACCGCCGAGCGACCACTCAGCGTGGACGATCTCGCGTACTTGATGGGCAGAATCCTCCAACGTTCCACGCGTCGTAAATTGCGTCTGATTCTCAAGGACGTCAAGGTCCAGGGAGACTTGCGGCGCATTTGGGCATATTTCGACAGGATCGAACTTCTTCCTTGACTTGAACTCAATTGGATTTGTTTCTAGATACCATAGCGAGAGTATGATTACCAGTATCCAACAATGTATCCCGAACTCTAAAGACTAAGAGGTTACATCCCCCCTATGTGCTTCTCCAATGTGGCCGGCGAATAGAGCTTGATCGACCGACGAACACAATCCAAGTTGTCCCAGAAATTATACTCAACCTTAACCACAACTCCTCCCCACACGCAGGCATATAACCAATGTTGTAATTCCGATGCAGTACACATACATACGTCGTAAACCAAAACAGCCAAAACGAAGCAAGGAAAGCACTAAGGGTCAGTCAGCTCAGAGACACAGCATATACATATCGTGTCATATCATACAGGTCGCGAAGTGTATCCTCTCTGGATACCCGCGCGGTGAGTAGTCCCTCTGGACTCGGCGCATGAGTGCGGTGTACAGCTACGCGCCCGCCGCGTTCACCACTGACGCCTGTGCACACCCGCTCACGGACATTGACGCAGCATGCTCTATGGATACCCACGCATAGCGCGCGGCGCACTGGGCGCGCCGTTCCCAAACCGCCCCCGATCTCGATGCGGGTACGCAACGGCATCATAGTCGCCCCACGTGCGGGGCTGATTCGGCGGTGGTGGCGGCGGCGGCGGACCGCGCTCGTAGTCGTACGGCGCGTCAGGCGGCGGCGCCCACCCCGAGTGGTGCGGCATCGGCGGCGGCGGCGGCTCGTCCGCAAACCGCTCGCCGCCCCAGGCCCGGCTCCGCTCACGCTGCTCCCGCTCGCGCTCCTCCCACGCGCCAGCAGCAGCGGCCCAATCTCGCGGGGGCGAGGTGCCCCAGCCATGCGTGCGCTCCGCAGGCGGCAGCGGCGGTGGTGGCGGTGGCCGCCCGTAGTCGCGTCGCCCAAAGTCTGGCGCAAACTCGCGTTGCGGGAAGTCAGGATGTCGTCCTGGCCCCGGTCCTTGATGGTGGAAGTCGCGCCCTGGCCCCGGCGGCGGCGGCGGCGGCCCACCAAACTTGTCGCGTGTCGGGCTCGGTCCACCAAAATCGCGATACGGCGGCTGGTATCGCTCCACCTCGCCATACGGCATGCCACCACTAACCCTGCGATTAGGTGGGCCCCCACTAGCCCTACGATCAGCCAGGCCCGCGCTCGCCCGGCGGTGCTCAGGTAAGCGACGGTCGTGCGGGTTCTGCAGCTGCCCCTGCTGTTGGTTGAAGCGCCCGAAGCGCCGCGGCGTCTTGGTCGTCGAGCCCGCGGACGAGCTGGGGCTGCGCGCGCGCTTGGCGGGCACGACGACGACCGCGTCGCCCGGCACGGCCGCCCAGCCCTCCTCGCTCTTGACGCGCACGACCTCGCCCTCCTCCTCGGGCGTCTGCGGCGGCGGCGCCGTCGTATCCGACTGCGGCGACCGCGTCGCGGGTGGCGGGGCTGCACAAGATGCCGGATCGTCAGCAGAAGCACGACGGCGACGGGGAAGCAGCAATGATGAGCAAGGCGCGTGGATGTGGCAGAAGACGGACGGGCGCAAGCTTATGCTCCGAGCGACGTAGCGAAGCTGTATTCATCTATCGCTAGCGCGAAGCATGTGGCGCACGTCACCGCCTTGCCCCATCCTCTCGAGAACATCCACAGCAAAGCCGGCGTCAACGCAATGGCCAACGTCGGCGTCGCATGCGCATTCACAAGCGAGTGGTACCAGACAGGATGCGCGCCACCCGGGACGCACGTCACCGCCCAGTGCAAACCGGCGCTGAGTTCGCTCTGACGATAGGCTGGTGCCGGACGGGACGGCGCGCTCTGACGATAGGCCGATGCCAAACGGTACGAGCGCGCTCCATCATCACCCGCTCCAGCATCAAAGAGCCAACGACGCGCGCCCATCGCAAAAAAGAGAAAGGAAAAGAAAAAGATAACGCACCATCCTCGCCAGGACTATCACTGGCGCTCGCGCTCGCGTTCGCATTCGCAGCCTGCTCGTCCACCATCATCTGCGAGTCACGGCGCGCCGCCGAAGGATGTTGTGGGGTCGCCGCCGCCGAAGGATGTTGCGGTGTCGCCGCCGCTGACGGGTGTCGCGGTGTCATCGCAGCTGGAGGATGTCGCGGTGTCGCCGCCGAGTTGTGCTGCGGTGTCGCCGCAGAAGGATGCTGCGCTGCCGCTGAGGAATGTCGCGGTGTCATCGTCGCAGAAGGATTCCGCGACGGATGCCGCGAATGCGATGGCGCCCGCTGCTCTTGCTGCTGCTCATACGGCGCGCGCTGCGGGTGGTCGAACGGCCCAGGACCCCGCTGCTGGTGCTCGAACGGATGATGATGCTGTTCATCCAACGGCGGGCGGTGTGGCTCGTAAGGAGGCCCCTGCTGCTGCTCCTGCCCGAACGAGGGCCGCCTCGCATGGTCGTACGACCCTGGTCTCTGATGGGCTTGTTCGAACGGCCGCCGCTGCGGGTCGTACGGCCCAGTCTGGTCGTGCGGCGGACGGTCTTGATTATATGGTGGCCGCCCTGCGTCGTACGGCGGCCGCTGCTGCTGGTACGAGTTGTGCGGATGCGGGAGCTGCTCGCGCGGCGGCGGCCGTTGATCATACGGCGGCCCATGCAGTGGGTCATGGTGCGCGCGCGGTGAGGGTGGACGCTGGTCGTGCGGCGGCGGACGCTGGTCATACGGAGGTCGAGGCGATGGCGGGCGCTGCAGCTGGCGCGGGTCGTACGGCGGACGCGGCGAAGGCGGCCGATGGTGCCCCAGCGACGGGGAAGGCGGGTGCTGCCGTGGGTCGTCGCGCGGCCACGGTGACCGCGGATCAAATGGCGGCGGCCCACGATGCCCCTGTCCAGGCGGCGGCGACCGTGGCGGGTCGTACGGCCGGCGCTGCTCAGCCGGCGGATAATGCTGCAGCCCAGGCGGCGGCGGCGGCGGCCGTTCGCGCGACGACGGGCGCAGATGCTCCGGCGGCTGTGGAAACCGCTGCATCGGCGGCTGGTCGCGCGACGCCGACCGCTGCTCGCCCGACGGACGTCGTTGTGTTTGTGGTTGTAGTTCCTGCAGTCGTGACGGGCCCCCGGACGGCTGCCGCCAGCCCAACGCCTCCTCGATGATGGACGTCACGGCATCCTCGTGCGCCTGCTTCTCGCGCGTCTGCTGCTGCTCGTCCTCGCCAGGCCGCACCTCGCCCGGCTCCGGCACGCCGCCCTCAGCGGGCGGCGGCACCAGCTCGCCGGGCAACACCTCGCCCGGCTCGGGCATCGCGACGTCCTCCGCGCCAGCACCAGCACCTGCACCCGCGCCCGCGCCCGCCTCACTCGCGCCCACACCGAAGCCCGCGCCCGCCTCACTCGCACCAATCCCCCCAGGCGACTCGACCACACCACCTCCCTCCACACCCCCCGGAGACAGTACCACCCCCTCCCCACCCACGCCAACAGAAGCAGTATTAACCTTCCGGTTCCTTAACCAAGCACTGAACGTCGTCCTCCGCCCGGGCTGCGGCGGCGCGGGGGGTGCGGGAGGGGGCTGCGCGGAGGGGTCGACGTCCATTTGCTGCTCGGCGGCGCCGGGTTGGGCGGCGGCAGTGGGAAGTTGGGTGGGGGAGTCGATGGCCATGAGCGCTGGGTCGATCTGCGCTTGTGCAGGGGCGCTGGAGCCGGCGTCTTGTGCACCAGCAGCGCCGCCTTGTGCTTGCGGCGGTGCAGCGCCGCCTTGTGATTGCGTTTGTGCACCAGCAGCTTCGGCTTGTGCGGTGTCTTGTGCAGCGTCCGGCGGCGGCGGGGGCTTAGGCTCCGGGAACGCCGGGCTGAGCGGCCGTTCAGGCGCAGGCGCAGGCGCGGATGGGAAGGCCGGGCTGAGCGGCCTTCGTTCGCGCTCTCGTTCGCGTTCCAGGCTGAGCGCGGCGAGCGGCGTTACCGGCACTACACAAAAGCAAAGAATGAGCAAACGCACAAAACGGAACAAGAAAGGAAAAGCGGCGCACCATCGCCATTCGCCGTATGCGCACCCCCTCCCCCTCCTCCTCCAGCGTCGGCCAAAAGACTCAGCACGTCCATCTTGCCCCGCTTCTTCCCTCCTCCTCCTCCCGCTCCATTCGCGCGCACGCCACTGGCAACAGACCCCGAGCGCGCAGCCGACGCCGCCCTACTCGCCGCACCACCACCAGTATTCGGCACAGCGCCCACCTTGCGCACAGTCACCGCGCCCACGGGGTCCCACACCCTCCCGCGCTCGAACGCGCCGGCGCCCTTGAGCTCGTCGAACAGCCGGCGGATGTGCGTCTTGCGCATGCGGTGCGGCAGGCGTTGCTCGGCGGGGTCCGGTTGGATGTGGAGGTGCGGCGCGGAGGCGATGGAGAGGAAGGTGGTGTGGGGTGATGTGGACGGCGTGGGGAGCCAGAGTGAGGAGGTGTCCGGTGAAGAATTGGATGTTTGGGAGGTGGAGGTGGGAGGGAGGAGGACGGCGCCCTGGCCGAAGCCCTGGCGCGGTACGGCGGCGAGCCCGCGCTTGGGGAGGGGAGGGAGAGGATGCGGCAAGAGTGGATGCTCGGCGGCGGCGTAGCGGCGCATGGCGACGAAGAGGCAGGTCGAGGGGTCCGCACACGCGCACGGCGGGATGAAGCCCTCGGCGGCGGAGAGGAACGAGGCGATGTGCGCGCGCAGGTTCGCGCTGTTCGTCGTCCTGCATTCAGTCGACGGTCAGCATCAGCATCAGCATGCAGGGACGCGGGCGTGCTTCGCCGCGGCAGGGAAGGCACGTACTGAGGGTTGGCGCGCACGAGGCGGTGGACGGGGTGCATGTCGTCCCACTCCCACGGCAGCACGATCTCGTCGCCGCTCGCGATGTCGCGCGTCGCGACGAGCACGAATACCAGCTGCCGCGCGGGCCCGACGTGCGCGGGGACGAGCTCGGCGTTCGGGCGGCAGCCGCAGCGCGCGAAGCGCGCCTCGCCGCCCGCGCGGCGCGCGTCGAGCGCCAGCGGCGTCGGCGCGGGCAGCAGGTGGACGTAGGGCTTGGGCAGCATGAGCGAGGGGTACATGTTGATCGGGTCGGCGAGGTAGTCCGCCGCGCGGGTGACGACGGCGACGAAGCGCGCGAGCAGGTCGCCGCGCTCGCGCCGGACGCGCGCGAAGAGGCCGTAGCTCGCCGCGAAGCACATCTGGCCGCCCGAGAGGCGGCGCGGCTCGGCGGCGTAGCCGGGCGGCGGGACGGCCTGCGCGTGCTCGAGCACCAGGCGCGGGCGCCAGCTGCTCAGCTCGGGAAGTTGCGGCTGCAACGCGCGCAGGTCGTCGTCGGCGAGCGGGACGTACTCGTCGGCCGGGCCGACGTCCATGCCGCGGCGCGCGCGCGCCTGGGCGACCATCGCCGCGAGCTGGGCGGGCGGGCGCGGGTCGCAGCGCTCGCAGCGCCAGGAGAGCTGGCCCGCGCGGGCGCCGACGCAGTCCGTGTGCTGCCAGACCTTGCACCCGTCGCACTCGATCATCTCCTGGCCGTCGTCGGCCGACGTGCTGCAGATGCACCGCACCACCTCCGCCGCCGACGCCGACGCCCCGCGCTTGCGCTTCGTCCCCAGCAGCGACGCCGTAGCCGCCATGATTCCAGTAGCTGCAGCCAGTTTCGCAGTGCGCAGCGTTCAGAGTCAAGCCCCAGAGTCTAGTTCAGAAAATATTCAGAGAATGAGCCGGGCAGAGAGCAGAGGGGCCAGAGAGCGTAAGCCGCGGGGTAACAGGGCGCAGAGCAGGCCAGAGCAACGGGGTGATGGTGGCGGGTCGGGGAACAGAGCAGAGAGCGGGTTTCAAGCTCAGTCCCAATTCCGCTCCCCGCTCCCATCGCCCAAGGTCTGCTTCCGCCATCGTCACACCACCACAGCTCTCGAACGTCTTCCAGACTGCCCTTGTCGAAGTCCGTGCCAACTTGCGCGCCCGTTCCCGTGGATGGCCTGACTCCCAGTCTGCGTGCTACTGAGTGCTCTTGTGTGCCCGAGACCGTGCGCGTCGACAAGCCAGCATTTTATGTCTTGCTCGCCTCCATCTTGATGCATCGCCCCCAATGTCCAGTTCCCCGCGCCCAGCAGCCTGTGCGACCCCCGACCCGTCTCGTGCCACCGTCGTCGTCGAGCGCCCTGGGCTGCTATATCAAACAGGAGCCCTGACGCTGGCTAGGCTCCGGGCCTTGATCCGAACTGTCCTGCGCCAGACCCTTTTGCCGACATGCCGACTCGTCTCTCTCGTCTGTCCCCGCTCGAGTCTATTGCTTGTTTCATGCGTTCTCCTTCGTGCGGCGGTGTGGGTCGGGAAAGTGCGTAAAAGTCTAACTGGATCGTGGCGAGATGATAACTTCTCCATGGCATTGGATGCACCGAGCCGGCTGATCTGCATAAGCATTGGTGCTTTACCTCCTGGTAAGGCCGCTATCGAACAGTCGCTCTCCAACGCCTGCCCAATGTTAACCCAGAGCTTCCATTCTGTCGTCATATCTGATCACTGGCCAAGCACTGTCTGTCATGTGTTGAGCGTTGTGTGTTGTGTGTCGTGCGTTGAGTTGAGCGTTGTGCTGTTAATAGTTCGGTTGTGCGTTGTGTGTTGTGCGTCGCGCCCGGCATCCGCGTCCAAGACTCGCCGAATGAACTCGAATACAGAGAACCTTCGTACCGGTTGTGATCCTCATACACACTGTACCGCAGAACGATCCCTCAAATGAAAGCCAGTACGTCTGAGGCACCAGAGGATGTCAGAACAGTGCGGTCGTGCTCAATTACTAACACTAGGCACCTAGCGACGTCGGCCGTCCGCCGCGTTCCAAGGCGTGCTGTTCGCATCATGCCAACTTGTAGGGCGGTCCGGGAGAATGTTGTGCTTCTTCGACCGTTGGTGTCTAACAGTTCCAGTCTTCGGCCATCTGTGTTTCTGAGGGAAAGTAACTCCAACTCACCCGGGAATCACACTAACAGCGCAGTAAATGTACGTTGGGAAGACCCACGGCCGTGGACGCTTGAGGAGTCAACCGACAGTGGATTCTCAGGCGCTACGCTACGTAGAAATTGTGCTGGACGATGGAGTTACAACCTGGCAGAACCTGAAACTCGGGAGAGTAGCCTGAGCTGTACTTCAGAACAACGCTCCATTTTTAAACATGCCTTTACCAGGCGACGGAGCGGGTCCAGCTCCGAGTCCTTATTGCAGCTGGACAGCGTTGCAAGTACTTGTTCAGGCGAAAGGGCGTTTGGGTACTAGTTAGTGCGGCTAGGGATGACGCTCGATCTTCCAAAATAAGTAGCCCCAGATGTCGAGCGTGACATCGCGGAGAGTGAGAAGCAAGTCTTAGCCACGACGTCGGGCGACTCGGAGCCTGACGTTGTCAACTTATGTCCACGGTGAGCGTCACGGTGAGAAATTGGCCCCTCGAAACTGAGAAGGCCGACTTGGAGCGCGTCGGCAATCCCATTTTTGAGCACGGTGGAGATGTGAGCGCAGGACGAGGCTCTCGAGGATGCCTTTTCAGGCTGCCGCGGTGATGTCTAATACGCGAGTGTACTCGTTACCTTCGCAGTTGCAGAATGTGGGTTCAACGTAGAACACGTATGTATCTTAGATAATAGATAATAAATGATTTTATTTTATTCTGCATTTTAGAACCGTCGTTACGGCCGGGCTTGCTGCATTACGGACGACTAGGAGACACTATGAGACGAACTGTTGCAGGTAGAGGCATTCGTAATCATAGCGCTGGAACCGTATTTCCTCTGTGCCTGGCCCCGTTCGCTGATCAGGTAGTAGTCTTTGTATATGGAGAGGATACTGTCCCAATGTGATTTCAGACATTAAATGTTGCGTTCAGGCACTGCCGGTGGCCTGACAATCATACAAGGCCTGCTGATGACTAAGCAAAGCTGTGCTTGGGGCGCGGAGGAAATTGAAATTCGCACCGCAAGCTTGCGTGTCCCGTTTCATCGATATCGGTAGTCTCCTTCGCAGACTTTAACGTTCGAAGATAATCGTTCGAAGTAAAGTCTGCATCAATACGCGCCCCTCTGATTGAGAGCCCCCAATTCGGAGGCAATCGCTGATCCGCCCTGATCCGTGACCAGCGCTTGGTTCGTTGGGACCTCGTACACTTTGCACAGAAGTCCCGATGCAGCCCGCGAGCAGCACAACTTGCAATGAGTTGCCAGCCCTCTCGGATGCCCGCTTGAGATGGAGGAGAGACGTCGGTTTGTCGTCTTTGACACGACGCGTCTGGATCACGTGCATCACGGCCCCAGCCGAATTGGGGGCTCTCTATTAGGCAGGTGTGATTTGATACAGACTACGATATCGGCAGCTCATAAATACTACGTAGGCAGCGACGACGAGGCTATGAGGACGCGTCGTTTTGCCGCCGGCGCCCGACGCGCTCTGAGTCTAGATAAAGTCGTCCAAGCAAGTGCAAACGCGACAGCGCTCTTGTGCACCGACTTCCATTCAAACGTCACCGCCGTCGCACCATGCAGCGCCGCACGGCACATACAAGCGAGTACGTCGCATAATACTCAGCGATACAGCCTCCAGGTCTGACTGGAGACAGTTTGACGGCAGTCTTGCCGCCGGAACTTCTCGCGAGCTGCTTCACCTGGCTGCCGTTTCTCGACCGCGTTCGTGCAGCTTGTGTATCGCGCTATTGGAGGTCAACTGCGTTACAATTCCCGGCGCTATGGTCGGATATCCGCCTGCTGGACGGCAGGAGCGAAAACTCGCTCGGACAGCTCGCGCGTATGGCCCTGGCTCGCAGCGGACGCCATCCCGTCAACCTGGACTGCGGACTTGGCTCCCTGGTACCCACATTGCGGGAGCACATGGACCATATCCGCTCAATCTGGTGGTTCGGCAGCGACTTGGATTGCTTCACAGTGCCTGCGCCGATGCTGGAGCGCTTCGTGTGCGCGGCGAGTGTGCCGCTCCCCTCCAATTTCCTTGCCGGGCAGCCCGGCGTACTGCACCGTCTCGAGCTACGCAGTCTGCTTCTACCTGCGACGTGTCCCGCGATTGCGAATGTCACGTATCTGGCGACCGACCCGCCGAACAGCGACCTCGCCCCGGCGCTGAACCGGCTTTGGCACCTCTGCCCGCGATTGGAGACTCTCTGCTTGCACGATCTGCCGCAGGTCTCGCTGTCCGCTACGAACCCGCCGCCGAGCACGCTTGCGCATCTCCAGCTGCGGACGACATCCCAGGACTGCGACCTCGGCCAGTTTTTCTGGGCATGCGCATCGCCCGCTCTGAAGGACGTTACTATCTTTCTGCCGCTGGACCGCTGCCGGACCTTGTCTGATGTAGTGCGCGAAGCGTTGGAGCTCGAGGTGCAGCCCGGCCATCCGCTGCACGAGGGGCCTGTCAAGTCCATTCTGGCTGTGCTCCCCGGAGACTGCAGATTACAGCTGCTTCTCACGGACGTGGAAGACGGCCACAGGAAGTTCGGAGTGGTCGACAAGCTCACGCGGGAAAATGCCTGTTTCCCGCAGCTGCGCGCGCTGACGATGCCGCTCCTCGTCTTCCACCTCTTCATCCGCAAACGGCCGCACTTGCCCGCGCTGCAACGGCTTTGCATTATCGTGCAGCAAACGCCCAGCGGCGTCGGACACTTCGATTGGACACGCATTTATTGCCTCGCGTTCGTGCGCCACTATGCGGTTACGACGATCACCTTCGACGTGCGGTTCATGACTGAAACGGCGGACAAAGTCGCCAATGCGTCTGCGCTCGTCAAGCACATCTCCGAGCACACGAAGCCGTACTCGGAGTTGCTTTGCGGCGTGCGCTACGTCGTCCGAGGATTTTCCGCCGAGGTCGCGCGCGCCGTTCAGGTACCTCAGTGTGGCCTTCAGCTATCCTTCGACTGCCACGATCCAGCGACGCAGTCCGGCTTCCGTCATTGAGAAATGTAAATAGATTTCACGACGGTCGGGGATAGTTTATCATACAACCTTTGTTCCTATCAATGTGTTCTAGAATAGTGTTGGCATAACTTCCTTCCTTGTCCACTTTAATGTATAGACTGTGCAAGCATAGTAGCGTGATGCCCGACTGGTAATTATAGCAAATTTAGGTCTACCCTTCTTCACAATGCACCTTCTCCGTCAGTCGTTCTAATTTTCTCTATTGGCCGACCGACGGCTGGGCTGCCAGGCAGCCAGAGCACCCGGTACTGTACACAGTGCTTCGGAGCTTAAATACTTTGACCCCGGTGTCAAGTCCTGGAGACCAAACACGGCCAAAGCAATCAGGCTCACGCTCGACCATCATCCTGCGTCCGACACAAATTCACAATGGCACCTCGTACCGTCTACAACCCGTGCTCCTTGAGCTCTATTCGGTGCGTCATGACTTCCTCGTGATCACGCAACGACTTCAGGCTGACCCTGCGGACGATTGCGCCAGGCCGGGATCCGACCACACAGCGTCGCTGCCGCCAGAGATCCTCAGCCAGTGCTTCCTATATCTTCCATTTTTCGACCGCTTTTACGCAGCCCGCGTCTCGAAATACTGGCAGTCTTCTGCGCTCTCGTATAAAGGACTTTGGGCAGACATCCGACTTTCCGCTGATATCCACGTTTCTGAGCACATGGCGCTGCTGCAGCTCGCGTTGGAGCGAAGCGGCCTGCACCCCATCGACCTGGAATGCACGACGTGTTTCTACCTGCCGGATCGTATCGTGCAGATGTTGATCAAGCACATGCATCACATCCGCTCCATTACATGGTACGGCAGCAAGGACTCGGCGGGCTTCACGACCCCTGCGCCCATTCTCGAGCGCTACGTCTATAAAAGCATGATGCCTACCTTCTATCATTTTCTTGGCGGAACTCCGGGCGTGCTGCGTTACGTGGAATCGGCTCTATTCGCGGTGCCAGCATCGTGTCCGCCGTTTTCGACTGTGACGCACTTGGTCCTTCGCATTCCCAAAGATCAATCTTCTCGGGCGCTCAACGACATGTTGGCCCTGTTCCCGCGCCTCGTGTCACTGTCGCTCAAGGGGTTGCTAGTGGACTACGCACTCCTGCCTGGCATGGGTACCGCGCCTTCTACGCTCACGCACCTCAGCATCGACACGGACCGTAAAAACTGCAACTTGGGGCCGTACATTTCGAAGTGGTGCCCACACGGGACGAAGGATATACAGTTATCAATGCCCGTTCAGGCGAGCTCGCATCTCGCCTTTCTGCTCAGAGACGCCGTTGAAATTTTTGTTGAAGCGGGTCGCTTCAAGGGTTGGCCCTACGTGGAGGAACTTTATTTTGCCTCGATAAAACTACCCGCACAACGCCTCCTCAAAGTGCGCTTTACCGACTACCCCACCCTCCGAGAATCGTCCGACATCATTATTCGCGGCTTGTTATCCAGCGCCTCAGGCTTTGCCCAGTTGCGCCGCTTGACGCTTCCGCTGTATACCCTCCACATGTTCCTGCGCCGTCGACCTGCGTTGCCCTCGTTGTCACGGGTGGAGATCATCATCCAGGATGCGAGCCGGGAGCAAACCGTCATCGACTTCACGCGTCTGTACTGTCTCGCGCTGCTGAAATCGTGCGCGCTCTCTTCCATTTCATTCGACATCCGGACACTGCTGCCGAATACTGCTACCGCCGCAGATGCGGCGTCGCTCGTATCGTACATCAAACGGTTCGGTCCTGGCGGCGTGCGCTACGTCTTGCGCGGCTTTCCCGCTGATGCCACAAGTGCCATCGCTACTGGCTGCACGGAAGGCTGGATCATTGAGCTCGACGGGCCTCAGGTACATCAGCAGCCAGGCGTCAGTGCAGCCCAGACGCTCTGACGTCTTCGCGCGCTCGTTAACGATCACAGGGACAAATGGATGACCCAAAGACGGGATTGTAGCTGAGTTCTACGTAGCATGAAGAGGTGCAGGTTTCATGTGTTTTATTAGATAGATCTACTAGTTTGAATTGACCCTTTTAAGACTTTCTGGATACCTATTCTGCACCTTCAGGCTTGAGAGAATGACTGTCGCGTTAGCGCTCAGTTAGTTATCCCCCGCGGGGTAACTAACACGTTACTAACAATGTGTGTTAGTAACACGGTGTTAGTAACATTGTAAATAACAAGTGAGTATATAGTAAGTATATATTCCGAAGACTTGCTGCTGTACCCCCTGGAGGGGTTGCTGAACAACACCTTGAGGGTATTATGTGTGTTCCCATTCGGTCCTGCATGCGCAGAGCTTCCGGTGAAACCACTGGTCGCAGTCTCACCCCCTGGTTGGCCAGGGACACCTCAAGAACCTTCAATTCACTTTGAGCACACGCTACAGGGATTTTGTAGCATCCAGTGGACCTGAGATCACCCAATGCATGTGGTTTTATCAAGTGAAGTATCTCACAGCTTCGATGATTTGATACCTCTCCAGTTAGTAACGACACTCAAGCTCAGAGTGGTCGTTACTAACGTGTTAGTAACTAACAAGTTAGTAACATTGTTACTAACTTTTAGTAACTAACTGAGCAAGGGGACAGCGGAAGCAAATTGAACGGCACCGGGTTGGTAACCTCTGCAAGCCACCGAGGCCCGACCCATCCATCCTATCTCCGCGGATATACCTCCGAATTGCCTCCGGATGGCGCCTGTGCACCAATGTTTTATGTAGGATTCGAAATTCCTGTATCCTGTGTGATAAGGGATGTCCTATAATGCTCTTGGGGCCTAGATTATTAGCTCCAGGTTACCCACAAGTCTCACCGGAGCATCATCTCGGAACAGCGATGGATTACATCAGCAATCGGTATGCATCCGAGTATTGCAAGAAAGTCGCAAATACACTCATGGGAGGTACTACTGGGGCAACAGAGCATCCCAGCTTGCACAAAAGACCAATGATGATGCGGTTCCATGTCAAAACAGTCGCCGTTGGGGTCTCCGGAGCCAAATTCGCCGGGGGCCCGAACCTCTCCAGCGGAAGATCGACCGACCCATCCATCCTAACCCGGTGTTCCGGATTTTGCCGGCTGGGCCCCCTTGTAACTGAGCGCTATACAGTCGCGTTGAACTCCGGCATTCTTGACGTTCCAATGCCTCAAGGCTTCGAAGGTCCGTTCTTATAACTCGCAAGCTCATGCACTCAGTTCTCTGCTCGAGATCCACTCTGCGCAACGGTCCAACTTCGCGCAGCGGCAGCAATTTCACCCCGCGGCGATCCGGCGGATGCAGCTGGCGGAGTTGGAAAACGTCTGTCTTGACTCTCGCTCGCGGTTCTAGCCACATCTCCAGCCGCTCATTTCGCCCGTTCTCTCTAGGAAACGATGCAATAGCCAATCTACACGTAGTTCTCCGCTAGAAGACTCCGCGCAGCCATTCTGCACTGCGGTCGCGTCCTGTCCGCGAGTGCACAAGACGAGTTCGGAGTACAAACAGTGCTTGTGGCTCGCCCATTGTGAAAAAACAGGGCATATGTAAGCTTAACATTCCTTACATTCCTTGCCTTTCATTCCTTCACCCTACCTCGATCTTGCTGTCCCGCTCCGACGGCGCCGTTGCCCGCCCGTATGACCGCCTTCGACGCACGTCGCTCTCAAGCCGCGGATAAAGCTGCACAGCCCACCCATATATCTCCGCTGGGTGCCGGCGCTTATGGAGTTGCCTCTTTGGTGCGTTCCTTGACTGCTCTTACCGTCATGGTGGCTCATCCGAGTCGCTGTCCGACTACAGGCTGCCACCAACGCTCCGATTCAGAGCGAAAAAGAAACGATCACGTTCCCAAAGGGAGATCCTCCCTCTCAAATGCGCTAGATAACATAAGCGTTACCAATTCTCCGTTCAGTGTAAGTGGCAGCATGGACCTCACACTGTATGACTGACGAAGTTGCTGCTCAATAATATCTTTTGAAGGTCGCCTGTCCACCTCCAGAGCTGACTAGAGTCAGAGTAACATACCTTGCACATGAAGGAAATACTGTGCTAGTACGCGAAGGCAATTACCTGGGCTACGAGGATCATACCCGTGCTGAGGTCAGCCAATAATTCGTTGATTGAGAGAAGTGGCTACATCCTGCAATTTTCTCACCACAACTACCACCCTACAGGAATTACGCCTGAAGTTTTCTCTCACGACCACGCCCGTGAGCGATGCGTATGTAGTGATTCGAGAAAGGGACATCGTCAATATTTGCAAAATTTAAAAGCCACAGTACCTATTGCGTACAGCTACTCCGTGCAACATAGACAGGGAGGCTAGGTTACAACCATAGTCCCCGCCTCTTATATTAGCAATGGTGATACGTAGATATCTGCCTCCCGGTTCATCGAGTGTTCTGAGCAACTGTGTACTCCGAGGTTTGGTGATAGACCGAAATAACCACAGGTCACCTGACTCGATTAGTTTTGTGAGGGAGTAGCTTACGCGCGAATCATCGTGAAAATCGAGGTTTCGCACGTTGAAGGTGGGAAGAAATTGTACGCAGGTTGCGTACACAGTGTCCTCCATACGCGGAAAGTACAGAACCGTGCGTTTATCGATAGAGTGTTCTGAGGTGGCAAGAGGCGGGACAATCATCTTTCCGAGGATGTGAAAAACGGGAGAGACGAGTACGCTCGGGCGGCCGAAGTACTCCGGATCCTCGTATAAAATGAATTCGAACCATGCCTTGAGTCCGTTTCCCGAGTAGATAATCCTAAGCGAGCATAAGTAACGACAACTGACGTAGCAGTTCAGCCTCACTGTTCGTGGATTCTGTCTCGTTCGGGGATACCGTTAAGGTGATCCGTAAACCTGAATTGAGTACAGAGGTCTTGGAATCTCTGAACGTGAAGGGTCACGGTCAATCCATGGTGCAGGGAATCACAGAGCGTGTGCGCAATGCGTACCAGATATGAAATGTTCAGTAAAGGCTTGACCACACGTCGCTGACCGTCCATGAAGCGAAACTTCAGGCAGCCAGTTCTAAAACGCTCGGACAGCGACTCGGCGTAGCGCCGTCTCTGGCACGCCTCTAGCCCACCATTCTCCAGCTTTCGACTGATGTCATTGAGAGATTCGCTGAAAGCATCGTTGGTGAAGATCCGACACACGACAAGAGAGCTTTTGCCGCATACCATTGTATCGCCTGGAGAAGAATCCCAAGCGCATCCACTTGGCTCGTCAACTGTTTGTTAAGCGTTTCGACGTCCATCTTTCGGCCAAGTATAGTCCAGGCGCACGCGGCCCAGTAGGCTCGCCAGATTCGCTTCCCGTGCTGCCCCTCGATCCGCTTGCGGTGCGACTCAATGAGACTAGTGAGGTCGCGCAGAACGCGCGTGCAGGTCTCCAGTAAATGGTTGACGGCATTCTGAGTGGGCGTAGACAGCTTGGGCGCTTCCTTCATTGCAGCATCGACACTCTGCAAAGCGCAGGTGAACGAGTCGATGATCGCGATCACAGCGGTAATCTCGCTGGATGCGCCCGATGCGTCGGACAGGGAACGGCGAAGAGACCAGGCGAGCTGGAGCACAGTCGTGATGTCGCCGAAAGAGCCGAAAGTGAACGCGACGACAGACATCAAGGAAACTACGGGGTGGAGGTCACCGCTGAGGAGCAGGAGGCCGTGTCAGGCAACACGAGGCAAGTTCTTCCTCCCATAGCACCCGCTCCGAAGTGCTCGGCATTGTAGCCGAAGCAACATATGTGCACAGCTATACAGTAGCTGTCTTTTCCGGAGTAGGCCCGAGCCCAATGCAGAGCAGTTAGGCATAGCAGGGCAACTGAATCCCGGCAGGATGGTCAATCTATCAGAGTCTGTGAGAGGGCTTTGGCGAGCTTTGGCATTAGATGCACAGCAGATGCGGCCAATAGCAGACTGAGTGGCGGAATTACGCGTTTTGGCACCAAGCGCAAGGATAGATACTTTGCGGATACGTTTCGCGAAGACTGATGAGCTGCGCAAAATGCGCCATGGTGTTGCGGTCGCTGTGGAAGTTGGCGTAAGGATCAACCGTAAAACTCCGCACATTGCATCCGTATTTTGCCCACTCACGACCATGACCGACTTCGACGTCGGCAGCGCGACGCGCCGCCAGCCGCACGCCGTCAAGCTATGCACTGGGTCCTGTGCTCTGATTTCATGGCGCATTACCTCCGATGTCTGTTCCAGCGCACGACACAGCAAGGAGGTCTTCAATAAACCACCGTTGGTGGACCTTGGGATGGCAGATGCACAGGATTCCAAGGGGATGCTGAAAGCAGTCGCAAAGCCAGCGTAAACACGAGCAATGTTGCCTTCATACCATCAAAATCCCGCTCTTGGAACCCGCCCGAGGGCAGTCACATACACGACTCGATTGCTCACAGTTATGCCACGTAAGATGCCTGCCTACTACTGTGATCATCTTTGCTAGCTTGGGACGAGGAAATCACATTACACTGTGTTCAATCTCATATTACTTGCCGCATGCCATTCCCCGGAGGTTCTTGCGTCTTGCTTCTCTTTCCTGGACTTTCTTCTGTAAAATGTGATTTGCTCCTGAGCATGTGATCCGCGCTCCGGCTCCGCTTCGGCGCTCTCCGGCTCTCGCCGTGCTCAGGCGGTGCTCAGGAGCGCAAAAGCGCCAGAGTGCCCGAGCATTTCGCAACTTGTACTTTCAGCTTCGAGTCTTAGAACAGGTCATGCTCTGTGCTCACAACGGTACAGTGCTATGTAAACCCTCTAGTTAATTTAGACTGCAGGAGTACTCTCAGATAGGTCGTACATATTTTTTCTGACTTCAGCCCGATGGTGCAAGGATGCACGGCGCGGCCGAGTTGAGCCACCGGATCAGGAGGTGGTTGGGTTTCTGCGGAGTTCGAAAGCAACTTGGCCTCGCCCCACCTCTCGTCGCGCCAGCTCAAGACGCCCCGCCGCGCCAGCTCCAAACTCCACCCCCCGCTGGCTCAAGACGCCGCAACAGCTTCTGCAAGAGCTGCGCGGGCTTCAAGCTCTGCATCCCACGCCCTTCCTTGTCTGCTCCCTGCATGCCTTGCCGTCCATTCTGTCCTGTTCTCTTTTCTGGCTCAAAGGCTCGGTGTGGCTCTGTTGGCTGGTCTGGGACTTGGTTTCAGTCTACTGGTCTGGCTGGTACTCTTGGTCTTGCTAATTCAGGCTGCTGCTTCTTCACTCTGGGCTGGGCTGGCTGTTCGCTGTTGTGCTCTTCTGACACTTATTTTCGCAGGGCACCGGTACGGTACTACGAGGTACGGGATGTTTGCAAAACCTGTCTTCCCGTTACTTAGCTACATTGCAGGTCATTATATCTCGGCTTGGCAGCGCGGCGTCCGAGCTACAGGTGCGTGCGTCCCCCAGCATGCGGCCTGCAACACTACTAACGCACTTAAACCGTAGGGCTTTGTGCGTGATATCAAGGGGGAGTGGTGTTCCGCCATGTACCACCCGTCTGCGGCTGACAGCGCCCGGCCGGTCAGTACAGCACGTAGCTACATTCTTTAGTGCGGCATAAATTTGTCAATAAACATCGTTTTTCGTACTTTGCCATTATCTCGTGATTCGAGTCAATTGAATAATCCCATGAAGAGAAATAGTAAGAAGCAGAACGTGGGGTTGATTTGCTCAGGCTGCTCAGGCGCTGCTCAGGAGCGGAGCGTGAGCACTGAACGGCCCGCTCCGGCCGGCTCAGGAAACCCGAGAACGTATGAGTTGCAGACAAAACCAACCAACCAAACCAACCAAGCCAACCAACCAAGGTCGGTTCATACGGATCAAAGTGCCCGACGCTTCGGCCGAGCTGCGAACGCTCCGGCGGCTGACTCGCTGTCGTCGCCCGGCCGGAAATTTGCGGCGACCCTTTTCATTCCCCACATTTTTCGTCGTCGTCGCTGTCGTGTCACCGCTCTTGCTGCTGCCGCCGCCGCCGCCGCCGCGACACTACCCGCGCCCGCGAACGCTCAGCCAAAGGCTATCGCAGCCTGCCCCCGGCTGGCCGAGTGCCGCGGGCTGGCTGTCCGGCAGCGTTGGCCTGCCGCATGACTGGCTGCTCACTGTGCGCGCTGCGCTTCCCCGCGCCCATCATACTTTCTATCGGCTGCGACTGCCGCTCTACTCCCCCCTTTTTTTTATTCAGTTGTGTTTGACCTCGCATGTGCGCACGGCCGGAGATCAGCATCGTCCAACTCCCCCAACCCATGGCCAGCTCATAATCAACTAATGCACTGTGCTTCCCTTTGCTACTTATATCGCAATACTAGCATCCGACCTTTTAACTTCGCTGTCACTGACGAGCTGGTGAATCTCGGGCGTGATTTATCCTATTGGCTAGCCGAGCTGCAGCTGCCCCAACGCGCTCGAGTATCCACATGTTCCTCGACGCCCAGCGATACTAGTAACCGGGTCGCCTCTCTCATGCAAGCAGGACACGGGTTAGCGAGTCTGCAGTTGTTTGTCTTGCAATCGATATGCGGGATGACGTCGTCAGTCCGCCGTTGTCAGTCGACCGCAGTGAAAGACGTGGTATGGTTGTCAGTCGACCGCAGTGAAAGACGTGGTATGGAATGGCCTCAGGCTATACATGACTCAGATCATGCTCGTCTTGTGCGGCACCCCTCCGTGGCAGGTCGTTTTCTAGTTATTGAGCGTTGAGCTGCTTAGGTACCCTCGACTTGACTCCTGAGTGCTCGGCCCGAATGCTCGGTGCAGCTTCCGTTTTGCCTCCGCGAGAGTCCGTACTCTCAACAATACGCATAGGACAAGTTCCTTGACTCTGGAAGGGGCACATGATAACGTTTGAAGACCGAAGCCTGTGGGACCGAGATATTTCTCCACAATATTTGGTTGTTGGTTTGGTTGGTTGGTTTGGTTGGTCGGTTTTGTCCGGAAGTCCGACGTTGTGGGAAACCCGGGGTCGTTAAGGGGACTTTCCGGCTCTCGCCGGCTCAGGAGCGCTCAGGAGCGTCCGCCACTTTTACAGAAGTTGGCGACGTGATCTGCGCTTCGTATGTGTGTCGTTCATAGCGCAGCTCGGAACTGGCATTTCTCGAGCTTCGACTGGGTGACGGAGGATTCTCCAACTCAGAAGCAACGGTCCGTCTGATACGCTTTTTGTACACTGCGCTGTCGCGTGCCCGGCAACATCCCGTGGACCTGCATATCAATTCTTGTGTACACCCAGCCATCATCGTGTTCAGTCTCCGTCTGCACTCGCACCATATGAAGTCGATCTCATGGATCGCTCCCGGTCTCGTCTCGCTGACCTTTCCCACGCCCGTTCTGCGATGTTTTTCCTGCAACCACTTGGTGCCATTCCCCGTCGACCTATTTGATACTTCGCCCGGTCGCCTCGGGAGTCTCGAAGTTATGAACGTGCTTTCCCTGCCCGTCGCGTGTCCAGCTCTCAGGAACGTTGCGCACCTCACGGCGTCCGCCGCGTTTCACGAAGAAACAGACGGAGTCCTCGAGCCGCATATTTCTGTTGATGCAGCGCCTGGTATCACTGAAGCTCTCCGATTTCTCTTATTCCACGTGTTCGTTTCTTCCTACGGGTCCTGCGCCAGTCACACTTCAAAGTGTGCCCCTGTCGGCTAATCAACATGCGTGCGATATCGTCGCACCGGTTGCGCCGTGGCGGAGACCGCCTCACTGCTACAAATACGCCTATTTCAGTATCAACGTCTCCGCCTGCCGAACGGTCGACATGGGCATCATTTTCGAGGACGCGGTGAAGTATTGATCTGAAGGAGACTAATGTCCAGTTCGCTTCGACAACGGCCCACGGCCGGCCGCGCGACTTTGCACTCGCTGCCGCGGAGAATATCGATCCGACCGCGCCGCGCGAGCTGACCGGGCTCCTGCAGAGGCAGCTCCGACGTCTGCGCAAACTGCGCACTCTGCGCGCCAAGAGCTGTTGCTCGCTATCCTGCGCTCGCCCCTTCTGCGCAAGTTTTCACAAATTGGAGACGACGAACGTGCGTCTGATCCGCGGGAGAGAACAGGACTGCAACATCTCAGCCAATGTACGGGATATTGAGGCCCTTGGGTCGCGCGGAATGTCCTCGTCGGATGACCAGTATTGGTGAAAGGCGAGAGCAGCCGCGCCACACCAAGCCACAAGCTAGAAATGTGAGATGCCCAGTGCATTTTGTTGCGGAGAGGAAGGCGAGCAGGTCGCTATTAATCTCCTCGAGCAAGTGATGTAGCTGAAGCCAACGCAGTGCCTGCTCAGCGATGCCTCAACGCGCCTTGTGCTGTACCATTTCGACATCAGAAGCACTGCGTACACATCTAATAGAAAGCAAAATGCGCCAGCTGTGTATGCAGACTGGCATTAAACGATATACACGTCGGGAAGCGTAGTAATTGCGGGCAGATAGACCAACTACGTCTCCACAAAAACGCTACTAGTCTGACCAACTCCGAGACCCTTCACGCAACTCGCTGTGAATCCTGTTACAACGACGAAAAGTGGCCCCTGCACGATAGCTTCCAGGGCAGCGGCCAGTCGCACAGCATCCGAATGCTCAAGCTTCGACGGCGGCTCTGCCGAAATGTAGATTGCGATATGGGACAATTGTCCCGGTCGGAATCTGCGCAGGAACTCGAGCTGATCACACTCGAGCTCCGACCTGTCCTCACGGTGAGGAGCAGCGTGTCTCTTCTCCATGGTGATGCGCACACATTGAAGCGCACGCCAGTCCTGCTCGTCGAAATCCAGAGCCGCGTCAAGTCGCGCCACGGGCCCAGAGATCTCTCGTAATCGCGTTGAGTCGACGAACATGATAAGAATGTTGCTGGCAGTGGAAAAGACGTCGCTCAAGATCCCGGCTTTGAGAAGTGTGCAGGTCGATGCCAAGCCAGCAGCGCGACCGGCTGCGTCGCGTCCCGGCGTGGTGCATATTTCCAGGGCCGCATGGGTGACTGCAAATGAGATCGCCGTCGCGCCGGCGAAGAGGACATGCGACCGAAGGTGGAGAAAATGGGACAGGCGCCGCGTGATCTCGACGGTGCGCAACTCCTCCGTGCGCCAGAGACGAACGTATAGCACAATGTCGAAGGATGAAGAGGTGTCCTCAAGCGCGAGATGCGTAAGCGTCCTGGGCGCCGGGCCCAACGGAAGATGATGATCGACACAGGAGATCTCGCTCAGCGCCAGAGATTCCAGGACGAGCATCAGCTCAAACATCCGCTCCAAGCCCAACAGTTGAGCCCGAGGCTGGCGGACGGCCCAACCGAGGCCCGCTGTGAGGTGTGTAACATGGCTCAGCGCTGGACACGCAGGCGGTAGCCGGAGGCTGAAAACGTGAAGTCGGCGCAAGCAGCCGGGGATCCCGCCGCAGAGATCGAGAGGCAGGTGGGTCAGAAGTTCGCGACGCAAATCCTCCAGCAGAGGAGCAGACTGACGAAGGAGCTCGTGCGGCAATGCATGAGGCCATGAAAGAGAGCGCACACGGTGTATGTTGTCCGCAAGGTTAGCCACAGCTTTGTCTAGGGTATCTGCAGCTTCCCGACCGATATGAATATCCAGAAGTCACTGGCCCGAACGCGAGATAGCTAATTTCAGAATTTCTGCGCAACGCAGACCATTGCGGTCTCCCGTAGTTGGTGGTGGCGATTTTAACCCCTGCATCGCGCAGAATTGCCGCGTAGGAATCTCGATATAGGATCATAGTCGGGGAAAGGCGAGAGCGGCTCCGCGCCCACGAACGAGAAACATGAGATGCCTTTATGCATTCGCAGCAGGACAGAAATGCAAAGCAGGCAGCAAGGATTTCTGGGGAGATTGTATTAGCTGAAGGCGAGCGCAGTCGTTGAAGGTTGTGTAGCGGTTCGGCCAGCGCAAGGCGGAGAACTGTTTCGCCATCTGGCGCACTAAGAATCATCCAAGTTTGTCATAGAAAGATATGCTCCGGAGAGTGTCAACGCACCAATCGATAGTGGATGGGTGCGCCTTGACATCCTCCTTGAGTACGAAGCAATGCGCCGGCTCGCGATCGTTGTGGTTCCCAGTCAACATGGCTGGCGATGGTATTGCACTGCAGTAGGTGACAGTCGATCACGGCGCACACCGGAGAAGACTGGAAATGCAGGTCAGTGTGCAATAGCAAAGATGATCAGAGCATAATCACGCATTTAGCAACGGTCGAAGAAGGGCCGCTGCTTACCGGTTTGTTATCGGCAAAGCCAAGTTATAATTACCGTTGTCAACTCCGCTGCGTCTCTTCCGTGCCGTCACCATGCCCGCCTCACACATGCGCCTGAAATGGCGCCGCGCATCTGATACCACGCACGATGATCCAAAACACCGTCCCGCTTCCATCGCCACAGCATCGTCAGCGAAAGGTGCAAATTGCAGCCGTTGACCCGATCTGTCCCAGCGACGCATTGCAGCCTCGAGGCAGAAAGTAACATTGACGTCAAGCACGGGGCTGCATCCGTACTCAATGTCCCAAGCGCGCGTCAATCGCTGCCAGCAGCGGCCCAGACGTGGAAATCGTGCCCAGCTTGCTTGTTGACCGTCTGTCAATGGCTCTTGCTCCTCACCACCACCATGCGCTCACGAGCGGAATTCGAGACGTCCTGCTGGACGCACTCCGCGACGTCTCTTGGTGCGCCCAGAAAATTTTTATTGCCATACATATCCTGACAGGGTTTCTTCTCATGGGCAGCGCGGGAGACGCGCAAAAAATCGTGCGCGCCGTCGAGTTCGCCGCGCTCAACGTAATCGCGAGCGTCGCCGACCACTGGAACTTGCAATCCACGGTTCCATGGCTCCCTCCCGAGGTCCTGACGAGCTGCTTTCGACATCTCCCGTTCCAGGACCTCGTCATTGCGTCCCACGTTTCGCGGTACTGGCGCTCGGCAGCACTTGGCGCACCAGACTTGTGGAACCGTGTCCAGTTGAAGCCATTTGATACCGTAGCATACGCGCTGCACGAGCTGCTGGGTCGCTCTCGGGCCCGCCCAGTGGACTTCACCTTGCACACCAACAGCGCCGGCGGGCAAGGTATCCCAAAAATCGAGCACGCCATCGGCGCGCACATGCCACACATGCGCTCGATCTCGTGCAACTTGCCTGGGTCCGCTGCCGCCTTTCTGCAGCACGCGCCGATGCTGGAAGTGCTGAAGCTCGCGCCCAATTGCGGCACCACCGTCGCGGAGCTCTCGCCCGCGTTTCTCGGGGGACACGCGCCGCGCCTGCGCGATCTTCGTCTTGAGAACTTCGCCCTTCCTGCGTCGTGTTCTGCTCTGTCCTCTGTCACCCGGTTCACCGGCGTCCTCGCCCGATGGTCCGCGTCAAATGTTGATAGGCTGTTCGACCTCTGCCCGCGGCTCGAGTATCTACGCCTCGAGAACATCCAGAACAGCACCCAGCTTCCCTCTGGGCGCGTGCCATCTACGCTGACAAACGTCGAGCTCATCGCGTGCGAGGGATGGACGGTCGACTTCAGCCGACACCTCAGCGCGTGGTCCGACTCGAGCATCGCAAACATCAGGCTCCAGGGCTGCGCGTCCACCCTTGACTTGTCCACGTACCTCACCGGCGTAGAATTGCGCAACTTCGACATCTGCTCCGTCTTCGGGCGTCGCTTCATCATCGACGCCGGCGGAGCAGACGGCGCGACGCGACATGTTGATGTCTCATTCGCGTTCTCGTCAATGCGTGAGGTTGCGTTCCCCATTCTCCCGCCCGTCCTGCCTCTCTTCTCGCGCTTGGAGTCGCTCGCATTGCCGTCCAACATGTTCAAGAAAGCGCTCGAGCAGGACCCGCGCTGGCGGCTTCCCGAGCTCAAGACCCTGCGTCTCAGCATCTTCCACCCGCTCGGATTCTCGCTGGGCGGACTGGAGGTGCCCAAGCTGGACGCACTTGAAGTCACACTGGAGAAGCATGCCGTCCTCGATTGTGCTCAGCTGAGGCACTGTGTCAATGAGAACCTCTTTGGCGCGCAGCTGCGCACTTTGCGCCTCACCGGTGCGACGAACATCGACGTGGACGCCATAAGAGTAGAACTCGCGGGTGTTGCACGCGAGATTGTCATGGTTTAGGTCGTGTACAGTACTTTCTCAATGTTATGTCTCGGGCACTCGGCATCATTGACCACCAGTATCGTACCCTTCTGCGCGCTCCCAGACTCCTGTGAAAGATGCCCGCCCCTGTCGACATCGCTATCGCATGCGTCCTCAACTCTGGAACGCCGGCAGAGGCATGCGTTGCTATCGCCATCCCAGTCGCCCCGATCAGGCCTCCTCCTCGGGTAACGAGCCAGCTCCATTCGGACGACTCCGTCCACTACGAACGTAATCTCACGGATTCGCAGCTTATCTCCGAACTCCTCTTTGTCGCAGAGTACGATCCGAAGTCTGAGATCGAGCACGAGAGCCGGGCCGATGCCAGCCTTACTCGTGGACGCGCTCGCAGTCTCGACTGCACTGCCTGATAGCGCTTCCGGTCACGCTGGCGACGTCGACATTGTAATGACCGACTCTCCGGCTGAGCCTAGCACCTGCACCATCGATCTCCCGTCACCCTCTTCTCCGCACGGCCAGGATGTGCGGGGCAACTTTCTCACGGCACGAAAGGTCAGCATATCAGCTCAATAGCGCGAACAGGTACTGAACCGTCGCCTCCAGAAACGCCGGTTCGCTCCGTACCCGACGCGCCGCGAGCCACTCCATCGCATGCATCAGCGGATAGACTGAGAAACGGCCAGTATCTACTGTATAATCGTATAAATAAACCCAAACCGGGGAGGCACGAGGCGAACATCTCCTGCGGTTCTGCGCAGGGCGACGACTTCGCATAACCTGGTTGCCATAAATGTGCATCGGCCAGATTCTCCACTCTGCCAAAATGATATATAGCTTCGGAGCTTCGCCGTCCACAGCGTGGTTGCAGAGATGGGCGGAGAGGAAAGGGAGCAGTCGTTTTCATAGACTGCGACACTTCCGGCTTGTCTCCCTTGTCGATTGGCCCCCGCCCGCGACATCGTAAATGCACGTGAGGGATACAGCTGCCCACTGATAGCAAGTGCAACCAATTTTGATCTCAATATGCAATCACACAGGCTCGCTCCCAATTTTCTGCTGCAGACAACTGGCCCCTGGCTAGCTGTTCTTTCCGACCCGTTTGCGCGGTAACGTGTTTAAACCACCTATGTCTCCCACTATGAATGTTAAGCACTAGAGTACCATCTTTGAACTGGAGATTCCTCCGCGGGGTACTTCCCCTGGACTTCAACATCTTCCGCACGCCATCGTGGGGTATGCTCCGTCAGGCGACATCGGTTTATGCGAATCCCGGGCTCATTATAGACAAATTCTGCGGCGGAGACCTGGTTAAACACATACTGTGCATCGAGATCTCAGAGACAAAGGCGCGCGCCGGACGTTCTGCAGCAAACAGGCGCTGTGCTTATCCTGTTTACCCTGAATCAGCACCGCATGCGCTTCTACTCGCGATCCGCCGTAGGGATGCAACTCAACGGTGATCTTTGCAGTAGAAGGTAATATCCAGTGAGCCCTTAGCTGCTGATCGCATGCGATTCAGCGCCCCTTCGAGAGGCGGTATCGACCCGTCGCGAGAGCTATAAAACACCGTCCATGTCTACTCGGAGTACCAGTACCCACTCTTCAGCCAATCGTCCAAGATGCAGTTCAACTTCTTCACCCTCCTGGCTTTCGCTGTCGCCGCTGGTGCGGTCGTCGTCCCGGCTGCGGCGCCGTTCGAGATGGATACGTACACCGACTTCGACTGCACCGAGCGCGTTTCCACCACTGGAACGTGCAACGGAGGATGCCAGCCGTTCGCCGATAGGCACTCGTTCCAGGTGCGTGCCGCGTCGTCTCACCGCCGCTGTTGGCCCTGGCTCATGCTGCTGGTCCCCATCGCAAGGTGCCAGGCGGCGGCAAGCACTGCGTCACGGTGTACCGCCAGGCCAACTGCACTGGAGTCTCGGAGAGGTACCAGGTACAGAATGAGTGCACGGTACGCAGTTTGGTGTTTCGATGGTCCCTTGGCTTTGACTGACGAGAGGTACTTATATCGACAGGGCGTGAGGACCCCAGACGAATTCGTCCTCTCGTACCGATGCAGCGCCCTCGACATTTTCGGTGCCTGCCCCTTTTAGTGCACCGCGCGTGCGAACGTGCAGTCTGTGCGTGGTGGATCGCGAACGCTGACATTGGTTCAATGCTGAAGTGCCTTACAGCCTCTTCAGCCATGCTCCGGACCCCGTAACTGTCGCGATGTAGACTAGTTGTTTCTGAATGCAGTTTGCGCGACTTTGATGAGATCCCATAAGAGCCTAAGCACTAGGCATATCGAGATAAAAGCCGACGGTGACACCGACGTTCAGAATGTCTTATCAGAAGGCAACGAGCTGAACGACTCCCGTGAAAGCTGCCACTATTGGCTTTCGCACGAAGGCATTGAGTGCGGGTGAAGAAAATCGTGGAGTAGACCGGGGGCGATCGATACGAGATTTTTTGAGCAACACTGGACCCGGAATAGTGGATTGGTTGACATTTGTAAGAGATTCATAGACTGGTTTTCTGCAAGAATGAATGACAATTGTTTGAGGGTGGTTGTTAACTAATTTCAGGACCACCATTCAAACTATTCACCTGTTCAATGAGTATTGTTTGTAATATGTGAGAGAGTGGCACCGAGATTTCTATTGTGCCACATTCGATAGATTCTCTTGTATTCTTGCAGAAAATCATGACGGTAATCTCTAACAATTCTCGACCACCACACAATCACGGGCCCAGTGCAAGTGATCGCGGCCGCGCGGTGCATCGGACGTGTGATGCGAGAGGAACAATAGCAAGAGAGCGCAGTCCGCCTAGCCAAGAGTCGGGCTCAGGTTCTGTGCGCTGATACGGAATAGAGTGTCGCAGCGTGAGCATCGAATCAAATTGGGATGGTCGGCGAGATGCAGGATGGGCGCCTAGCACGAGTTATCGATAATCGAGGATGATGATGAATCAGTGTATTTAAATGCAACAGGCTACAGATGGTAGAGCCAAGACGCATTGCCGCATAATCTGGGGACTATGGAGCGGGGACCGAGACAAGAAGAGAGGAGCAGGACAAAAGAGAAATGGAAGCCGAGAAAGAGAAATGGAAGCCGAGAATGGTGTCGAGGGGCCGAAGGGATACTAGGGCCGCACATGTGGGTTGGAAAGTGGGTCGTCGCGGTAGTACATAGCGCGATCTAGGGAGTATATATAGTTGATGCAAGAGACCGTGGGGGTTCGGCAAGGTGGCGACTCGTGTCGCGGCGAGCGCGGGGAGGGTGTAGGTGGATGGGCGCGGGCGCGCCTATGGCGCGCCCATCAGGCGTCTGCAGGCACAGCATCCTCGTCAGCGGGCTTCAGGAAAGCGCCGCTGGATCGGAGGAACTTGACAGTCGCAAGCAGCCCCTCATTAGTCCCCAGCAAATCCGCCACAATGAGCTGGGGAGAGTGTACGTAGAGGGGTGCGCGATACTGCTCCAGGTCCGGGCACCTGACCAAGAGATGGTCGCGGGTCTGCAGAGGCACCCCGCATGTGCATGCAAAGCCACGCTCAGGTTTATTAATGGCCCGGAAGTACTCGCCCGTAAACGCGTGCCCAGTCCGGCACTGCAGGAGGCGCACAAACATGGGCTTGTCCAGCGTTTTAAGACGGGGGGTGGGGCGAGTGCTGGGAGGGAAGCGGTTTGCGGGCGCGAATGCATCGTGCCGCGTCACCGCCAGCCAAGCGCTGCGCCAATTGTCCAGCAAACGGACCGAGGAGTCGCGTCGAGCGCGGGTCCTGGTCACAGTGACTGGGAGCGAGGGTGGCCGCAACACCCCAGCTTTCGCCAGTTTGTCCGAGGCCTCATTGCCCCTCACACCCTCGTGTCCCGGTACCCAGGCCAGCGTGACGCGTGAGCCGCCATCCTGTCGCAGAAAGGGAGAAATAGCATCAGCGAATAGTACAGCAAGGAACTGGCCCGAGCCTGGGGAAAGTGTAGATACACGGCCGATAGCAGCATCATTATCTGCAAAGAAGTAAATGTGAGTAACATTCCGCACTCGGTCTTGGGCAGCATGAACGGCAGCACGTGCGCCATCCACGAGCGCAAACAGTTCGCCGTCGTAGACGTCACCCGCCCGGCCTAGGCCACGCGAGAGGGAGTGAATTGTCCTGCCGCAGTGTACCAGCAGCACGCCCGCTCCCGCAGCATCGTCCAGGAGTGAGCCATCTGTGTACACCAGTAGCGCAGACGGGTCGTCGCGCAGGGCTGCAGCTAATTTGGTGTGCTGCAACGCCGCCTGGCGCTTGTTGACCTCAGGGGATTTCTGCAGGATGCAGAGGCGGCCGCCGTACGTGTTGACCGGGTCCTCCCATGGTGCCAATAGGCGTGGGTCAATCCGCTCACCGTCCGCCGGATAGAGGCGGGCGATGCGCTGCAGGTGGGTGTGTGCGCCGGAGGCATGCGGACGCAGCGGCGGGGGGTACGCCGCCGCTGCACCGCTGGACCAATCACCGCCCAGGCGTTGCCTGATAGGGTGTTCACGCGGGAAGGTGGCAAAGCGGATCGCTGCACGCTCGTTGCGCAGCGCGAGCGTCAGCGACAGCGGTGGGGTTGATGCCTCCAGGTTGAGGATGTCGGCTGGAGTTGTCTTGAATGCACCGATCGATAATCGAGGAGAGGCATCAACGGCGCAAACGAAAGAAGCAGGCAGGCGCTAACAGTTGCATCGCAGTTTTGGAGCATACACATTCGGTAGCGAGCGTCGTTTCACCGTGTTCGCGCTTGATCCCAGCCTTGCGTTCGATGGCCTTTCGAGCGTCATGTCCGTCAGAGCGCCGTAGTTCCTTCCATACGCTGTGCGAGGCATTTCCAGGGCTCAATGACGCCACATGGGATACTTCAGCAAGTGACCTCGCACATTCGGGCGCGCGCGTTGACCAGGTCCGATGTGACGACGGACAAGAGCAGGACAAAAGCAAGCAGCGGAGATGCGGGAAATGCATCCGGCCGCGGAACTCGTCGGATGAAAACCAACTCAATAGGCGCGGTGCAGCAGGCTCAAAGGATTTCCAACGTCCAGGAGAAACGTCTATATCCAAAAGACACTGGCCCGAGCGCGCGGTAACCAGTGCGAGCAGGTTAGCCCAATTCGGTGATTTTCGGGGTAGCGGTGCGGCCCACAAAGGTGCTGCCAGTGTCAGGCGGAGTGTCCCAGAGTGATGTAGGAAGTTCGATACGGTTCCATAGACGCGGGAAGCCGCAGGCAGTAGAGCGCCACGAGCGCGAGACGTGCGAAACCTTGATGCACTCGCCGACGGACAGGAACGAAAAGCAAGCCACCCAGGTCTCTGGAAGCATCGCGCCCAGAAGCGTAGCATTTTCCCCGTTCCGCTCTGACGCGGCGTCTCGGATTAAACGCAGCGTCTTGGTCATTGTAAGTTGAAGAAGTCCTTCGACATCGGCAGCGCTGTAGTACGAATCAATCAAATTCCTGCTACCTTGGTAGTAGGTCTTACTGCTGTTTGCAGAACGGAAGGCGCCGGCGCAAAACGGCGATTTTCCGAGTGCTTTCCTCGCGCTTGCCGTTCCTCGAGCAATTCAATTCCCCTTCCCACCGAACTTTGCAAGCGACCTCTCAGTGCTCTAAGGGACCTCTCTACACAACAGGAACATCAGGTGAACCGGTTATCCTCGCCCGGTATCACTCCGGCGGTCTGAGCCTCCATCCGACGCTGTCACCAGCGTCTAGCTTGCCAACGGCACAACGCGCCGGCATGCAACCTCTCGTTCAGCTTTACGGCACTCTACTTAGGCTGAAGCGCGCTGGAAAAGCGCGAGAATTCACTCCAAACAGCCACAGATGGCCAGGCGAGTGTGCACTCAGAAAGGAATTCGTGTCATAGCATCTCTACTGGTATACAGAGGGCAAAGACATTGGTTGTAGGGTCTCATACAAGTAAATACAAACATTTTTATGAGATTATTCTGAGCTTGGTCCTGCGTGACAGCAGATGTAGAATGATTCTTCTAGGCTGGCCGCTGGGGGAACTCACAACAGAATGTATCCTTTGCCCGTCATTTGCTGGTTCAATCTAGGTGTGTTCATCCTGAATACATCAGGCCTAGCAACTTCAACCCGGATACATGGCCATTTGAGCATTGTATCCTCAAACTATTTAAGCGCAATTCTGTCCGAACCGTCTGTGGCCGTTTGGAGTGGATTCTCGCACTCTTCCAGCGCGCTTCAGCCTAAGTAGAGTGCCGTAAAGCTGAACGAGAGGTTGCATGCCGGCGCGTTGCGCCGTTGGCAAGCTAGACGCTGGTGACAGCGTCGGATGGAGGCTCAGACCGCCGGAGTGATGCCGGGCGAGGATAACCGGTTCACCTGATGTTCCTGTTGTGTAGAGGGGTCCCTTAGAGCACTGAGAGGTCGCTTGCAAAGTTCGGTGGGAAGGGGAATTGAATTGCTCGAGGAACGGCGAGCGCGAGGAAAGCACTCGGAAAATCGCCGTTTTGCGCCGGCGCCTTCCGTTCTGCAAACAGCAGTAGCGTTCGATGCCGGAATCCGCAATAGAAAACTATTTGATACGAAACGTTCCTCCTGCTGCACCTTCCTTCTATGGCAATTTTCCGCGGACAATTGGCTTTTTATGGGCATCATCCGCGGAAATTCACGGTTCTTCGGTCCGGGAAAGCGCCAACGGATGCAGTCGCACTTGGACATCGACCTCCACAATTGCGGCCGTCAGTCATCCTGGTTCAGACAAAAAGCGCGTTGTATTCGTTGTCACTAACGTCCTCGTTACGCTTGGTATGCTAGAGCTTCATCAGCCTGCGCTCGTTTGGTGCGCTCATCCCGCCCTGCCGCACCCGTTCTTCCCTGCAACATACCATCACCAAGTGACACCAACCGCTGTCCTGCCTCCAGTCCCGAACCCCCACTCTCCATTTCCAGCGTGAAAGGTCTACATCTGCGCTCGAGAGCGCGACTAGCACCTGTTCACAGGCCTTGCGAGATTCATCTATTGCACAAAGTGCTTGTTCTCCGAGTCGTTGTTGCTCGAGCTCTACCAGATATTTCTGAGGGTGTCGCGAATCTCTTGAGCAACGGCTGATTACCTCAATCCAAGCATCCTTACCTCTCGATTGTCGCAGCTGCCAATGCTGAAGCTGAATCCGCACATCGGGCGTGGCAGCCTACGCCTAGAGGTCTCGTTGCATGCTCTGCGACACGGTGGATGCGAAGAGCGTTGGACCAGAGGTGTGCGCCACCCTGCGTGACTTGGGCAGTGCAAAGCCGTACAGCTCTTCTGCAAGCTCGTAGTCGTGCTGGGAACTGGTGGGAGCTAATGCATAAGTGGTGGTTTCTATTCTCACTCTGCCGATCTTATGCGTGTTGTGTGCTTGGTTTTCCTGCTAGCGCAGGCGGTTCAGGATCGGTGTTTGGCTCGAGGGACGACCGGCGCATTTGGTCTACCTCCCAAGCCCAGCAGCATAACGGGGTGCAGAGGACAGTGTCAGATGCACAATGCGATCTGCGATTTCATTCCCGGTGGCAGAAGTAGGACGTTGTGCGATTGTTTTTAGAGCAATACAGTACGCATGTTGGGATCTCGGGGTTAACGCTCAGGCCAATTGTCCATTGTTGGCGCCGTTCAACGGACATCGTAGCAGTGTAGCCACAGCTCCTGCTGTGACGTCTATCAAACGTAAGCTGTCCTGCCACCAGGCCTTTTATACACTCCTCCGTGTAGCTTTATGCCGCTCCACTCGTTTGCTTTCGTTGGTTGTCCTTCCTGTGGAGATTTGTAGCATTATCATCGCTCCTACGGCTCGAAGACGCCCTTGTCATCCTTCCCACCCTACCCTTTCTACCGTCTCCAGATGTATGACCATTTCAGGGTACATCACAGCTCCGATACACTGGGTCCTCCACGTTGTGAAAGCAATTCCGGTTACAGTGGCCCGATACCTGCAGCTCCTTTGCAATCTGTATGTCAATCTTGATCTTGGATATGAAAAAAAAAGACCCATCGCAGAACAGTGATAACTGACTGGACTACTGGACTTCTGTCTCACGACGGACGTCACTGAACCTGCCATCAAGCTCTTGGCAAGGGTCCCTCGTCGGCAAATTCCGATATCACGAGGCGGGGGGGCGGGGGGTCAAATTGGGGGGCTTGTGAGAATTTTTTAATTCAAGAATTTTGATCACAAATTAGGAGTTTTGACGTACAAAATCACCTCAATTCGTCTTTCGGATGCATCCGGCGATGTCCGGGTGCGTAATGCGCGTTGGCTGCTGCCGTCATGCGTGGTGCAGCAACTTGTGGTTCAAGGCGACCGATGTCGCCCCGTTTCTTACGAGCTGCGGATCAACACAGGTTGTCTTCCAACCACTTAGTGTCTGTTCTGCTCGTGCGTACCTGCGATGTCCACCGGCGCCTCTAGAAGGGGCGTAAGCATACAAGTAGGGCAGACGGCCAGGAGCACGAGGTAATTCCTCACTCCCTGGCGTGACACGTCGTGCTTACCTCTCTTTCAGTTTGATATAACGTCGACATGGGACTGCAACTGCGGTCTCCAAGTCAAGGTCGGCACAGGTGGATTCAAGAACCTCGAGATCCACCGTGCATCCGCTGAACATGCGCGACACTTCAAGCTGCTTTCTACTGCTCCTGCCGTACGCAAGCTGAAGAATGGCTCGATTTCGAACTTCTTCAAACCCAAGGTTGTTACTCCCGCACCTGCCGCGCCTCCGCTGCTCCAAGGACCCTCTGCTACTTCCCTCGCTCCTGCTGCCGGCACTGCGTCTCTACCTGCGCCAAAGAAGTCTCCATACGCGATCATAGCAGAATTCCAGGACGCTATTCTTCGCATACCGTCCAGCGTTCCTGAGGCAACTGTACTGGATGTTACGGCCTCTTTTGCTATCCCACCCATGTTCCCGGACGGAATCCTCGAAGACCAGGACGCTAGAGAAGAGATTTGGGAATCAGTCGACGCTGCCCTCAATCGAAACTTCGGTGGGGACTGTTCCGAGGCCTCGATCGCGAAACTCGTTCGCCGCGGCCCTCTCGGCGCACAGGCTCTCTGCGACTGGATCGAGCAACACATCAAGGACGCCGGAATCGACGAGTTTCTTTTCCATGGCAAAGTGTCACGCATTATTCGCGCTATTGACGGACTGTGAGCTCACATGTTAGCCTCGCTATGGTGATGGAATCTGACTGTACAGCTAGATGCACTGCGAGCGGAAACCAGTCCGCGCCACCTGACCCAGCTGGAATTCGCGACCACCAGAAGGATATTATTGATCTTACAGCGGACGACGATCAGGATCCTGCTACGCAAGCGCCGACTGCAGATTCTCGTCCACATTTGTCTGACACCGCAGATCGCGATCATACGGACGTCACGCCAGCCCGTGCGGGTCCCCGGGGCCCGACAAATGCTTTTCAGCGCTGTTACGGACTTCCCGTCGAGCTGGCAAAAGATAGAGTCGCCGGAGCTGCATATCCGTGGGGAATGGACATCAGCCGTCGCTTTGCGTGGAGAGGGAACGTTGTAGACGAACAGCTTTATATCAAGTCTACGTTCTGTCGCACGAGTAGCGCCACTGTACCATGCGCGGAGTGTTCTGACCTGAAGACTCGGCCGCTCGTCCTCAATCTTCTTGATCGCATCCTGAACGGTGTATCGCAGTTTACCAACACCCTTTTCCTCAGCTGGGAGAACATGTACGACTCGAACGGCCGCCTACGAAAGGAGAACAACAAGCACAAGCTGGAGGCTCTTTCTTTGGCGCGAAAGCTGACACGAGTCGTGGGGACGGTGGACGACCATAATCGCCTTGTTTGGGCGATCGCAAACGGTAGGTCGCATGGTTTAGAGAACGCACGGAGTGCTCATTGCTAGTAGATGACATTCCTCGCATTTCTGCGGTCCTCAAGGTCGCATTGAATGGCAAGCGTAGCGTGCGCGGGATGCTCAGTCAGGTCGACAAGGCTGCGCGACAAGTTTACCACGCTCGCAGCTATACCGAGAAAGATCGCGCTGTTGCAACTCTCTTCCATCGTCTTGGTGGCGACGCAGTATCTTCCCTTGCTTCTCGTGCCCTTGGTCTCCCATCCCCAGAAACGATCCGCCGTCATTCTCATGTCCCCGCAGTCCGGATCTCTGCAGGATATCCTACACCGGCCGAGGTTGATTTCAACATCAACAGCATGTACCCCACCGCCATCCCACTGCCGCTACATGGCACGCGAACTGGCGTCGTCCTGATGATCGACGAGTGCAAGGTGGAGGAACGGCTACGATGGGATCCTAGCACGAACCTCATCCTGGGAACCTGCCGTGAACACTCGAGCCATCTTGATCTTGAGTTCCGAAATCTGGATGCAGCGATGGCTGTCTCGTCCGCACTCCAGTGTAAGTCTGTACATCTCTCCAAGGAGGTGAGCGCCATCAGTCGATGTTGTAAACTGTTTTCTGACCGATTTCAGATGACAGTCGCAGCTCTGGGTCCGCTGATGCGTGAGTCGCGCGACAACGTTGCCCGGCCCATCCACGTTTCGGGAACATGCAAACTCGAGGACGCGGCCTCGCAGATGGAACTACTCCGAACAATCGTTGAGACGGCTTCGAAACATCCTAAGCTGCAGAACGCGAGGATCTACTCAATTGCGACCGATGGGGAATCGAAACGCGGCAAGGCGCTAGTGCCCTTAACTCTCTGCCAGACACTGCCGCACGACTCGCCGCTGTATCCCATCCTCCACAAGCTACCGCTTTTCAATCTTCTCTGTGGCCCATATGGGCTCACATTGAGCAAAGACCCGAAGCACCTCTTCAAGCGCATGCGGAGCAATTTGCTTCGTCGCAATGGCACTTCAGTCTGTCGCATTGTTATCACGCCTGCACTGCTCAAGGAGCATCTTATCCGAGCCGGGCTGTCTCCAGAGCACGCCCAATCTCTCGTCACCGAGTCCGATGAGCCGCCGAGCGACGCGGTCCAAAAGCAGGTTCAGAAACACTTGATCAGCAACGGATTTACGCCCTCACGCATTCGCGCTCTCATGAATCCAAATGATAAGCAGGATGTCCCGCTTGCGTATTCACTTCTCGTTGCGATTATGAAGCTTCCCCCACCGGGACCGGAGGACTCGTTTCAGTGGATACGAACGCGGAAAGCTTTGAACCTGCTCGGATGCATGTTTGGCTGCTTCCTGAAGCCATTTGTTACTCTCACGATGAGCGCGAGCGAGCAAATCCAGTCACTTTCGGCAGCCATGCATATGATGCTGGCACTCTACGCGGACGGCCGCGGAGCATTCGTCCCCGTCCAGCTCTACGCAGATTGTGCTCATATGGTCAAGAACACTGTGTTCACAGTCGCCAAGACCCAGATTGATAACCCCGAAGGCGACTTTTTCCTGTGTCTCGAAGGCTCAGATCGGCTCGAGGACGACTTTGGGAATATGCGCTGCGCCGTCGGCAATGACTCAAATGTCGACATGCTGCAGGCCTCTTCGCGGCTGTCATCGGCGGCAGAGGTCTCCATCATCTTTGGGGATCACCCAGAGTGGGATCGCACAAAGCGGCGGCTCCAGCTTAGGCCGCTGGAGGAGCACGGTGCACTCTTAGACCGAGGTGTCGATCACATTAGCCCGCGCTCGTGGATAGGCGATGTCAACGTCAGCCGTGTCTCCCTACTTACATCGTGGAACGAGGGACGACACTCGGCCGCCGAAACACTCGCTAGGCATGGTGCAGACGTCCCATTTGAGCGGATGCGGGCCCAGGGGAATATCGACATTTTACGACCCATGGGAACATACTGCTTCAACGACGAGCTTCTCGACGGTGAAGAGAATGAGGATATCCCAGAGGTAAGTACTCTGATCGTTTCCTGTCAACATATCTTTGACTTACATTCTAGCAGACCTCTTTACCTACGCCGGCTGCAAACCACCAGATCGGTAGCTCTAGTGAGCTTGAGGTGGACGATTTTGTGGCCGCCGAACTCGCTGAGCAGCGCCGTGCGGACAATGGCCCGACAGGCGCATCTGAACCCTGGATATTTTCGTCAGCCGGCGACCCGACATCGAAGATATACAAGGCTACGGTGTTACGGCTTGTTCTTGACCCCCTGGATCCGCTTGGACCAGACTCCACAGATCGTTTGCAGCGTGTGCAGGGCAAGAAACGCTATATAGACGATGTTCCGGAGGATTGCTCTGTGTCGTTGGACAGCGCAAATGACGGCGAGGATACTTCGCGGCTCATTATTAACGATATTGCTGCTACCCTGCTGCGATGTTACAGTGCTGCCTTCACTGCCATCATACAGATATCGTCTCTCTTCGCTCACTCGAAACCGGTGCAAGTTCTATCTGGCGCAATGCTCAACGATCCCTTGAATCACGTTGGGTTCCAAGTTCTGCGGCTAGTACCTCAGTCGGCCGACGATCACGACGGGCTTGACTGGTCCTGCACGGCTGATACTGTTCGATTTGGGTCAACGGACGCCACGCTCTCAACCATCGCGCCGCTGATTCAGCCCTTAAAGCCGGTCACTGTGATCCCGGCTGACGGAAGCGCGCTGTTCATGCATTTCACAAAGGATGATCTGACAGCACTGACTCTGCTTCTGCTCGAGAAGGTCGAGCAGGACAAGAACCTATCCTTACCAACAGTAAAGAAGGCGCCTTCGTTCCCCTACAGGCTAAATGGTACGTCAATACCCTTCCATTTGATGCATACTAATGTATCACTTTGTAGACAAGTATTGCTTTGCAGCCCAGAAACCGGACAACTCGAGTGTGGGTGTCGACAAGCTTGCATGCGATCGCTGTCACGCGCGGGTCAAGATTGAATCGGTCCCGGGCCTCGTTAACCATATTTCCGCCCACATTCTTTACGACAGCGCAGTTCGGCAGACAGCGCAGTACTGTGGCTTTTGCTTCAATTCAGACGGCAAGTGTCGCTTCTTTCTCCGCAAGAAGGGCGACAATCCTCGGAACCAGCAACTCGATCTCGAGCGCTGCATCTGCCCTAGGTTACCAACCCAGTTTTCCTACGGCTCCGCAAGCAAGACCAAGAAGTCCTCCCCGAGCTCTAACGTGCCAATTTGGTGTCCATTGTGCCCAGACGACGCACCTGCAGTCTGGAAATACAACCTCAAGCTTCATCTTGAGTCAGACCACCCTTTGGCCGACGCACAGAACTTCAAAGATCAATGGAAACTGTCGAAGAGCGAAAAGGACGGCCTTGCCAACCTCTGGACGCGCATCTGTAATTCTCGCAAAACGAGCAAGCCAGCGGCGGAGCCGAAGCTTGCTATCTCAGCGGCACATTCTTCTCTCATGGCGCTTCAGTAAGTAGGATCGCTTTCAATCTTGCGCCTTGGCTAATCCGCTCGTAGTACCTCTGAGCTCGAGTCAGACGATGAATGCGAAGGCAATCAAAGTGCCAACGCCCCAGAGCCTCCTATGCACTCTGATACGGAGCTAGCACCTCCTGATACACTCAGCGAGGTTGTAGAAGCACCGAATCGTCGACAAGATGCCATACAGGTTACGCTGATGCATACGGACGAGGAGGGTGACACCGGCACCGTGGTTGATCCTGCTGCGACACACTGCGCTCGCACTCCGCCTCCCGCGGTGATCGTAGCTTCCCAGATGGGTTCAGCCACCGGAGTCGACACTGACACGGTGACCACACCCACCGCCGATGTTGCACACGCAGCTGCCATTGAGCCCGAGGTTCCAGTGGCACCTTCACATGCGGCCGGACGACCGAAACGGAAGCGCGGCCGCGCGGTCATTGAAGAAGTTTGCGTTTGCGGAGAAGAAGCAGCTGTGCATGGCAACGATGTGCCTGACGGCTTTGTTGAGTGTGTAGGTTTGGGATGCGAAACACATTGGGTGAGCAAAGAACTGGCAACTGCTGAGCGGCATCGTCCTGACGGTTCTCAGTTTCACGAGGCTTGTGCATTATCATTGATGGGCACTCGCGAGCTCGTACTTCCATTCACATGCCCATCTTGCGAACACAGCGGAAACGGCCCATCAAAGCGACAGCGGGCGCGATACTGATAATATACTCATTATTTGGACCTCGAACAATCTCATTTGCTCATGTATATATGTATGGTTGGTAATTTTACTGTTGGCTGACGGTTAGTGCTTTCTGTGTGCGAAAGGGGGGGGGGTCCAAACGAGGCCCTTGTGAAAATTTTTGGCCCTGTGTCCGGAATTTTTTTCTTGAGGGACCCTTGGCTCTTGGATTGACTTGGTCTCAGAGGCAAGGTAGCAGGTGCTGCCCGCAAGGGCCTGTGGGAGTTATTCATTGGCGACTATGGCCATTGAAACATGTATATGGACACACTCTGTGACAGTGCTAAGCCTGGCGGAAAAGGCGTTGATCAGGTCGGCCCAATCTGTGTGATCGTCGTGGTCGAGGTTCAACATGCTGTTGATTGTACATGTTTGGCCCAACTGCCGCCAGCCAGGATACTTTGCGTGTCAAGAATATTTTTCCAGGCAATTCTGCCAGTTCACCCATAATAGGTGATAAGCAAAACGGCGAGAAACCGTCAGATGCGTGGAATCGGGCTGAAGAGTGACCAAGCAAGCGTAAACACAGATCAATGTTAACCTCGAACCATCACGACCTCCGACCTTGGAGCCGGCTGGCTACCAGCGCTGTTGCTTTCAAGATCCGCTTCCTCTCTGTTGCCACAGGTGAAGTACCACATTGCTCCGAAATGCGCTGACTGTTTGCGCAGCGCGGGCTCGGAGACGAAAGTCAGCTCGTAACCAGTCGAACGTCACATATCGGATCCCACAGGAGATTCTTGCCTCCTGCTTTGTATTCCTAGGCATTGAAGATGTGGTACGCGCATCCCATGTCTGCCACGCTTGGCGCAGCACGGCTCTGGCTTTCCCGATGGTCTGGAGCAACATCCGATTGGACAGCGGTGTACTACTTTTCGAAAACAATAGGCCTCGCCTCCATAAGCTGCTCTCCATCGCACTTATTCGTGCGCGCCATCACCCCGTTGACTTGGAATTCCGCTCTCATTTGCCACCCTCAATAATCACGCCCATTCTGTACGATCACATGCACCATCTCAGGACCCTCTGCTGGACCAACAGACCTCTCTGCTTCGAACTCGTAAAAAAAACCGCACCTATTCTGGAGAATCTTTGCTGTGACAGTCTGTGCCCAATCCCCACTGACCTCTTCGGCGGCTCGGCCCCCAAGCTGCGTATCTTCGAGGTCCCGCTGCGGCTCTGTCTTCCCGAGTCCTGTCCGGCGCTCTCCAACGTGACTTCTCTAATCGCTCCGGGCGCCTCCGAGAATGACCAAGAGGCCGCGCAGTCCTTTCGACTCATATTCCTGCTCATGCCACGCTTAGTCTATCTAAAACTGTACAGGCTAGTGCAGGTGACGTGCGATTACTTGCCCAAAGGACCGGCACCCGAAACGCTCGAGCGCGTGGCGCTCTTGACCGACCCCTTCGACTTCGCCTTCATGGCTGGTGCTCCTCTTGCCTGCGATGTCGTCGCACCCGTCGTAGAGTGGACATCGCCGTGCCACAACTTCATGCACATCGAGCTCCAGATGTCTCTTGACGCCAGCAAATCAGCACACATGAGTCTCCTCTTCGAAGACGCCGTGTCGCTGTATGTCGAAATGGCGACACCGTCCTTCCGTTTGGTCGCGACGACGCTACATGGCCACACGCGCGACTTCACCTTCGTAAGACTGGACGTCGATCCGGCGAGCGTGCAGAGGGAAATAGTCGAGCTGCTGCACCGACACATCCCGCACCTACATCGGATCCACTCGCTCCGAGCGCCCGCCGTAATCCTCAGCGACGAGCTCTTGCGCGCCATGCCCGCGCTCGCCGACTTGACCGCCGTCCTTCCGAAATGGGAAACTGCGTACGGAGCGACCATCGAAGGCGAAGGGCACACTGTGCAGGAGTCCCATTTCTCCTGCGCAGGTCTGTCGTTCTTGCGGTATATCGCCAATCCCGCGCTGGCGAAAATCTCGGTGCACATCGATGTGAAGTACAGATTTTCTCGTGGAGTCGAGGCAACTCGGGACGATGCAGAAGCGGTCATCTCCGCTATCGCGAGCTTCTTGCGTTGCAGGGACCCCATCCAGCCTGAGGAGACACTAGAACTGGCAGTGACAGGATTCCCGCGTGCGCTAGTGCAGGAGCTCGAACTTCCGACTATCGCAGGTTACGCTATTTGTTTCGGGGAGACCAATGCCTGAGCATTCGCGCTGTATTAGGCATCCCGTTGTATAGGTATACATTGTCTGCCTCTTCCTCAATGTGTGTAGTGCGATTTTGACCTGCTGCTGCGAGAGCCTGATAGCCAGGCATCTCAATATCAAAGCCGGTGACTGCAGGGCGTGAATGTGCAGAGCGTCTGATGGGTCTGTATGAGTGCACGGCCTCGATAAGGGCGAATGGGGCGGCGCGGAGCACAGATAAAGCGCGACCTCTGCAATGTTCTCACAGACCGGAAGGTAACGGCTCTCGGGAAAGCTGCCGCTGTCCGCGGCCGTCGAGTGCAGGTGAACGGACGATTCTTTAATTCGAAAGAACAGCTTCGAACTCCAAAGTCTGCGAAGGAGACTAGGAAGATTCAAGGAAGGCCGGAAAAACTCGAGAAAGTACAACTGGAGCAGTGAACGCGGCGCAGAACAATAGCAAGAAACCGTGGTCCACCAAATCAAGAGTCGAGTACTCGTGCTGTAGGCACTAAAAACAAGGAATCACTAGGTCCAAGCATGAAATCGAATCGGAGCCTTGGCAAGAAGCACAAGAGACGCCTGGCACGAGATGTCGATGGTCCACGGCACCGTCAACGAGGGAAAACGAAAGCAGCAGGCGCTAGCAGTCGCCGCGCAGCTTCCAGGTCCACCGAAAACCCCCCGAGTCAGCACGTGAGCGCATTCTAGCAGCTTTGCGACCGCCATGGTATGATGTCCATCAGAGCGCCGTAAGTAGTTCCAGACGCAAGAAGAGGCTTTTACAGAGCTCGATAACGCGCCGCATGGTACACTTCATCAAGAGCTCTCGCGCAATCGGACACGCGCGCTGACCAGGTGCGATGTGACGGCATACAAAAGCAGGACAAAAGCCAGGAGCGGAGATACGACAAATACATCCGGCCGCGGAACTCGTCGGATGAAAATCGACTCAATAGGCGTCGAGCAGCAGCAGTATTCGCCTCGTGGAAAGGCGTCGGGCTCATTGTCCCAAATTTTTCCACGGGGTGGAGATATATTGCTGATTTGATTATCAGCGGACATCCTCATTTTCTGCTATCCGCGAAGCCCAAATTCGTTGTTCGCTGGGACAAAAAGAATACACTGGGAGCCAATGGCGAGGCTTTTTTTTTTACGCCCTGCTGCTGCAGGAGTCAGGTGGAGGAGCGTTGCGATCGATCAGCGTGCGGTTCTACGTAAACGTGGTGCGTAAAATCTCGAGGAGGGCTACATATAAGAGCTCACGCCTTTGCGTGCGTCTGGAACCTGCAGCTCAGCGCTTTCGACCTAAGACTCGCTGCGCGTTTCAAGATGTCCGCACCTCCTCCTCCTCCTCGTTCGTGTATCTTGCGCTGTGCCATCGATTCACCTGCGCTGACCAGCACACACGCCGAATTGCAGGCTACTCCTGCCAGTTCTGCCAGGACTATACCACAACGAACCCAAACGACATCGTCGTGCGTCTTCTTTACATTGCCCAGCCCATGTCGTGCGTCTGAATCATCTCACCCCGCAGTCGCACTGGAACAACCGCACGCGTGAGTCTCCCCCGGGGCCGCATCCCCTCAGGATGAGCGCCCCGATCTGAACGATGCTGTGCGGACAGCCCTCCCCTGCACCTACTGCCCGCTCAGGCTGCCGTGCCACGGCATCCTGCGCATCCACCTCGAGGCCGCGCACGGCATCCGCAACCCGGCGAACAACCCCCGCATCCGGTGCAGCCATTGCCGCAGCACGTTCCAGACTGATTACAGGCATCTTGTGCGTCTGGCCTGCTGCCCTCTACAGTACGCTCGTCGCTGATTTCGCTGGTCTGCACGCAGCTCCATCTGGGCGACGATCGCGGTGAGCCTCTCCCCCCCCCCTCCCCTCACTATGCGCGCGAGACGGGGGATTGACGTTGTGTGTTGTGTGTGCCGTCCGACAGATGTTAACAGGACCTGCCATATCTGCGGTTTCATCGGCGGGTGTGCCGCTGCGACTTCGCTCCACCTGGCCCACCAGCACCCGCTGGGCTGAGGCGTCGTCCACAAATGTAGTCGCTTGGGGGCCCTCCAATGTACTCGTACACGAATCTGCGTTCTCTCAATACTTAGCCAATGTGATGTCCATCCGTGATCTGCTTACGGGAGTGATTCGTAAATGTGGTCCATTGCTGTCTGATTCTGGCTTCGCGACCTATCAGACAGCACAAACGTTTCCCCGGGCATGCGCGATCCCCAGTCCGAGCAGCTAAACGAGCGAATGCACAGTGTGCCACCAGGACCGGGTATCCAAGGAAAAAGATGCAATACACGCGATGCCGAGGTCGAGGTAGTATACTGTCTCGACGACGCGTCCAGCGAGCGCGGACTCTTCCCGCGCCCGCGATGGGTTGCCACTTAGAGGCATACTCGCGGGTAGAGGCAGTAGCCGACTCGACGCAGACATCGGCAACCAGTGTGAACAGACGGCGGACCGGAATAGTGAACCCGCGCGGGGTGTGGGATGCAGGGCCTGATCATGACGGCAAACGGAAAAGACACTGCGTGCGGTTGAACAGTGTTTCCAGGAGCATCCCCGCAGGCGGGCGTGTCGTAAATTCTCATTCTCGTCCGTACAGTATCGGCATTTCGTCGTCGGCCAGGGCCAAACGGTGCCACGGCCCTCGTGCACGTGCGATGTGAGTCGAAAACATACATGAAGGTGGAAGACACAGCAGTATGGTGGAAGCGTTGTCGTGTTGGAGCAAGCTGCAGCTCGTGTTCCATCGTCGAAAAAGGTGCGTCATCGCCGCGCAAGACTAGGCACCGGAAGAATCGTATCAAATACGTGCATTGGAGCGACGGTCAGCAAGATCCAGGCTCACGCAGAAGAAAAGGACAAGGTAGCCAGATGGTCTCGCGGTGGGCGCTGCACAAGTTCCGGATTGGTCGGTTGAGCGCAATCAATACTTGTGGTTGCGCAATGTTTGACGGTGTTCGCAAAACAAGCGGGGGTCCAATGTCTGACGGTGTTCGCAAAACAAGCGAGGAAGCGATTGGGTGTACAGGCGCGACGCATTGGGGGTTCCGATGTTGGCAGAGGTAAAATCGAAAGAGACGCGTCTCGGCTATCAGCGACTCCCGCTATTAGCTTGCCTCCTATTGCAGCGCAGGACACGCGTGTCTGTGCTCGTTTCAGCGCCCCGCCGATTCCTGCCTTTGCGCAGATGCTCTTCCTTAATCTTTGTGCAAACTTGAAGAATCTTACTCTAAGTCTTTGCCAACGCCCTTGTAGCTTGGGTGTCCTTGCCAACAGCGGTCCTTGTAGCTTGGTTATACTTGCTGACAGCGCTCTTCGAGTACTGTACAAGGATGGGCTGGTAGCCCTCGCTGCTACAAATGTGCAGCCTCTGCATCGCTGGGTCCTCAGTCCGCTTCAGTTTCTGGATCTGCCCTGGTCTGTGCGTACTGCGCACTGCCCCGTCTTCCTCAGCGTCGGAATCGAGCTACTGCACTCATGAGCGCCAGTGCAGTTTCGCCTTGTCCATCCTGCCGTGGCCAGTCTTCATAATGGGTGATCTGGGCCTGGCAGCGCTGTATACTAATATCCGAGTCCGCGCCGCGCGGGAGGACAATCCCGATAGCGCCGAAGATTCCATGTCCCGACGTCGACAGCGAGCATTGAGTTCTTCTGGTCCATCTGCCGCCGCAGGCTCGGAGAGCAGCATCCGTGACCCCGTGTTCCGCGGATGTGGACTGACGCCACGACGTATGGAAGACGCCCATGAGATACTGAGAGACGACGCAGCTCCGCCGGATGGGGGCGCCCTGATTGTGCGCATGGACATGTTGAAGGCTCAACCTCACCGTGACTCTCATAATCCTGTTCGGACCGACGTCGTCGCCTACGCATCCTCAGCAGTTCATTGGTACTTCTTTTTTCTGACAAGAACGTCGCTTCTCATCCTCCTGGTAGACCCGTGCGCACCGTCTCTGCAAAGTTAAGGCTGATCCACTGTGCGCGCTTGAGAACCGCCAGCGAGAAATATGTAACGGCAATTTCATCTGGGATCCTCGAAACGGCTTCTCGATTTAGCGGCATGCATGGGGTTCATGGATTTGAAACTAGCCCTGGGCTGAGATCGTCCACTGTAAGTCTTTCCCATACACCGTAGGTAGTTCCCTAGCTCAGAATACTGTTCTTCGTTCCCTAGGCTGGGCAGAAGTTTGAAACTGCAGAGCGTCCCGCGACGTTTATCTCACTGGGGGTCTGGGGCCATGGAAACGCTGCTTGTTGTGCTCGAGACTCCGGATTTGGGAGGATTGCGAGGACAGGGCAGTGCGCGAATCATCACATGGAAGACATTTTGCATCGGCTTTTCGGCGCTCGCGGCGCCAAGCGGCTGGAACCATCGGCATCTGCGTCTTTTTCTCTTCCCCGCTGCTCGCCTTCGTCCAAAAAATCCACGTCGCACGCAGACAGAACCAGCACGCGCGCGCACGCGCAGAAGTGATGGCGTTCCTGAGCGCCCCGACGCGCCAGCAGGAATTTGGGCGATTGCAGCATTTTTGGGATCAAACGCGCCATTGCAGGCGGTGATGACGACTTTGCGACTCCACCGCGCCCTGATAGTAATAGATAACGGACCCGCGCGGGGTTTGCCTGCTTCTCCGTTTGCACCCACCCACTCAGCGCGCCAGAATCTGCGATGAGCGTCAGCAGCGGCGAGTACCGCAAGGAGAAGGACTTCGCGGGCGCCGGGAAGGACGACGTCGAGAGCGTCCGCAGCCTTGTTGCGGGACAGCTTGCGGACGAGAGCGGCAATGCGATTCAGTATCGGACGTGCTCGTGGCAGAAGGTGCGTTGCGGTTGCGCGCGTCGGGTGCGTCGGCGCGGACGTTGACGGGCTTCTTTCTTTCTTGTGGTAGACGGCGGCGCTGCTGTTCAGCGAGTACATCTGCCTCGCGATCCTCTCCTTCCCCTGGTCCTTCAGCGTCCTCGGCATGGTCCCCGGCGTGCTCGTCACCGTCGCCGTCGCCGCGTCCGTGCAGTACACCTCGCTCGTGCTCTGGCGCTTCTGCCTCGCCCACCCCGACATCCGCGACGTGTGCGACATCGGCCAGCTGCTCTTCGCCCGCGCTTTTGGTCCAAGATGGGGCCGCCCGGCGTATAATGTCACCAGCGTCTTTTTTATTCTCAATAATACCTTCATACAGGGTCCGTCTCCCGTCTCCAGTCTCCTTTCCTCCCTTGCGTTGACACCCCAGCAGCCCTGCACTGCCTGGTCGGCGCAAAGCTGCTCAACACGCTCACCGGCAGCGCGCTCTGCACCGTCACCTTCAGCGCGATCTCCGCCGTCATCTGCTTCCTCTTCTCGCTCCCGCGCCCGCTCGCACAGCTCTCCGGCCTCGGCACCTTCTCCGCTGCCACCATGGGCCTCGCCGTCCTCTTCGCCATCGTCTTTGCTGCCGTACAGGGCAAGCCGAATGGATACTCCCTGGAGCTGGGCGAGCCGATCGTGCATATGTTTGCACCGCCCGGCACGGGGTATGTTGCGGGTGAGTGAGCTGTGGATTTTATTTTGGTACCTTTTTTTGACTTTCTTTGACACGACGATACAGGGATGAGCGCGTTCTTGAATATCTTGTATACGTTCGTGGGACAGATCACGTTGCCGTCGGTACGTCCCCTGCGCTCTGCTTCCTTCCCCACTGCCCGCTCTTCCTTCCACACGAGCACGCACGAACCTCGAACTTGCCTCGCGCAGGAGGCGCTGTGCACCGCGGCAATGTCGCCTCCGTCTGCATCTCGCGCGTCTGCGCGCTTGCCTCAATCCCCCCCTACGCGTATCCGGTGCTCTCGCGCTTCCTCGCCACTCTCATTCTCCCGCCTTTCTGTCTCGCACCGTTTCTACCCCGCCCCGCGCTCTGCTCCTCCTGACTAGTATGCTCGCGCGCCCACCTGCTCGGCTCGTGCACATTCCCGCATTCCAGTTGTCCGCTCATTTTACGCGCCAGCGCTCGCCGATAGATGTCCCCGCGTTCTCGCTCCGTTCCCGCGCCCCGCTTCCCGCTTCCCGCTTCCACGGTCCCACCACTTCTTCCTTCCTCCCGCTTTGAGTCGCCCTCATTCCTCCCGCTTTGAATTGACCTCCCTTCTCCCCTCCGCACGCTCGCCCTCCGTTCTGCCCTCCACACGCCCCCTTTCGCACGCACACGCCCGCCCGCCCGTCTCGCCCGCCCGCCCTCCCTTCTCCCCTCCCTCGCACGCACTCGCCCGCCTCGCCCGCCCGCCAACGCTCGCCGACGCTCTCTAACTTCAACGCTCGCCAACGCTCTCTACTCGCCAACACCGCACCCTCCGCCCGCTTCGCCCTCCCCTCCGCACTCCCCCGCCCTCCTTCCTCCCTCCGCCCGCCCCTCTCCCCTCCGCACGCCCGTTCGCATCCGCTCGCTCTCCCCTCCGCTCGCACTCGCCAACGCTCTCTAACACCCGCCCGCCCTCCCCTTTCCCCTCTGCCCGCTCGCACTCCTCTCCGCCCGCTCTCTAACGCTCTCCAACGCACGCACTCGCCCTCCCCTTTCCCCTCCTTCCTCCCGCTCTGCGCACTCCCCTCCACCCGCCTCGCACTCTCTAACGCCTCGCACGCACTCGCTAACGCCTCGCACGCACTGGCTGACGCTCGCGCAAACAGTTCATAGCAGAGATGAAGGAGCCGAAGGACTTCCCCAAGGCGCTGTGGGCCGTGACGGCGTGCGAGGTCGTCATCTTCACGCTGTGCGGCGCTGTTATGTATCATTATATCGGTGAGTCTTCTGGGTTGGAGGCCGGCTGTGTTGCGTGTTTCTTTTTTGTGTGGCGGGGGGAGGTGTGCGTTTTTTGGGAGGTGCAGTTTCGTTTTTTTTTCTTTGGGAGGTGTTGGCGTTTTGGGGGTGTTGGGCGGGTGCCGCTAACTTGTGCGCGTCCGGTGCGCGCCCACGGCTCCGCACTCGTGCGCCCGCGATCCGTTGTGGACACGTGGTCTTGTGCACGCGCACGCTCCGGTGGTCTTGTGTGCGGTCTCGAGCTTGCGCGCTATTTGTTCTATCTTGTGCATGCGCTCCGGATAATGCGGTTTCGCACTTGTGCAGCGCACCCGCGTCTGACTGCCGTCTCCTGCTCCTGCATACGCCGTGCGGCCCTGGTGCACTGCGACGCGGCCCGCGCGCTTGGTTGTGCAGCTCGCAGAGGGAGATGCGCATGCTCACGCTCTCTCGCTCGACCGAAACGCGCAGCGGGCCTGCATGCATCTATCAGAGCGCGTGCGCGCCGACCCGTCATAGCGCGGCAACGCACCTCATCCTTGCACCATATCCCAGTTCTGAATGCTGACATTCTTCGATTCGTCGCGCAGGCGAGCAGTACATGACGGCGCCGGCGTTCGGCTCGCTCACCGCGCCGTACCTCAAGATCGCGTTCTCGTTCGCCATACCGACCATTGTGTTCCTCGGCTCGCTGTATGCGGTGCGTATTAAACGTCTAGCATCTCCCCCAATCCCAAAAATGCCCTCTCCCCGAGTCATTACGGTATCCCACATCCTTCCCTTTTCAACATTCGCGCTACATCCAAGTCCGTCTTCCCCCGCCCTCTCTTGTAGGCAATACTATGGTCTAACCGCTGACGCCCGTCTCCTCCTCTCCCACCCAACACTGACGCTCGCTCCCCATGGCAGTCCGTCAGCGCGCGCTTCGTGTTCTTCCGCATCTTCCCGCCGACGTCGCGCCACCGCACGCAGAACACGGCGCTCGGCTGGGCCGCGTGGGCGGGCATCCTCGCCGCGTCGTGGGTCGCGGCGTTCGTCATCGCCGAGCTCATCCCGTTCTTCTCGGATATGCTCAGCTTGATGAGCTCGTTGTTTGGTGAGTCTTCTGGCTGTGGGTTTCGGATGTGACGCGATTCGCTCGGCTGCACGGCGAGTTCGTGGAGGAGGAGCGGCGGGCTGTACGCGCACGCGTTTCTTGGCGCCGCATTGACTACTTGAATGGTGTTATGCGCATTGCGATTGGGAGGCAGACCGGCATTCGGTTGCGCGTGGGGAGTGTGCGTCGGCGGCGCACGCTCTGCGATGCGCAGCTGCAAACGCGTGTGACTTCCCGTGCTTGCACTGGCACTTCCGCCGCGCGCGCTCGCTCGCGGGTGCTTGCTCTGCGTGCTCGCCAACACTTCCGCCCAGTGGCTCGCTTCCACCACCGTTCTCGCTTCCACCCGCCTGCTCGCTTCTGCCCCGTTCTCGCCAGCTCATGCTCCCCGTGCCCTCTCGCAAACGCTCTCACACAGCTCGCAAACGCTCTCGCCCAGCTCGCTGACGCTCGCGCCCCACAGACGGCTGGTTCGGCTTCATCTTCTGGGCGATGGCCTACCTCTCGCTGCACCCGACGAAGGAGGAGCGCTGGGGCACGGCGCGCGCTAAAGCCGAGACGGCGCTCAACTACGGCCTCATCGTGTTTGGGCTGTATACGCTTGTCGCGGGGACTTATGTGAGTCTCCTGGCGCCGATTTCCCGCGAGCGTAGACGGAGAGCTGACGCGCTGTTTTTAAAGACGTCGATTGAGAGCATCATCGTGGACTCGAAGGGCGGCAAGGTATTCGGCTGCGCTAGCAACGGGTTATAGATGCGCGCGTCGCAGCGACGGTTGGCGTCGTGAGCATCCCGCGACGGTACGAGCATCCAAGCGACGGCTGTCGTTGCGAGCATCCCGCGACGGTCGTCGTCCCGCGACGGTTGTCGTTACGCACCTTCCCGCAGGCCCGCCGCTGGTTTCGCGCGTATTAAAATGATATGATTGTAGATGCTGTAATGCGCACACGGATGCATTGGTAATTAGACTGCCAGAGGGGGATTTATCTATTGACTGTTGTACACCCGCTTCGCCCTGGAGCTGATCGCGCGTGTCTCAACCGAGACGCCGGGGAGATCATTCGTTCCTACAAGCTGGCTGCGCGACTCGAAGCGATGTGTTGGTGCGGCGCTACTAGTTACAGTAATGGCTGTTGATAGCACGACTGCTAGGTGGGGGTTACGTCAGGAAGCCATAGTGAGCGCAGTTCTATTGTTTGGCGTCGCTGAAAGAGATAGAATACCCTACAATATCGGGGAGCTTGACGTCCTTGACTAGCGCGCTCGGGAAACCTGTCATCGCCAGCTCTACAGTCTCCTGCGTCTGGTCCCTGGGGCGCAAGAAGTTCGCGATGGCAGAAACAACTGCCTTTGCGTCGTCCGGTGTCACGTCTACTTGGCGACCAAACTCATTGCATCGCACATCGAGCTGTACAGTGAGCGACGCCAGCGCGGGGATAGATGGGATGTATCCCAAGCACGATAGGTCTTTGTAGGAAGATTGGGCTTCCGGCTTCCTGTGGGGGTCGTCGCTCCATTTGTGCACCACGACGGTCAAATTGGTGAGCGCGGGCATGGCGCGCACAAGCTCCGCATTGAGAACCGAGGCAGGCACGTGGAGCGTGGAAACGCGGTACAAGTACGAACGGTGCTTGTGCATCAGTTCCGGCAGGTCGCCAAACTTGCTGGGGTCGGGGTAGAAGTCTAAGTCGAACGTGTAAAGGGAGAAGTCGCGTTTTCTGCCCGCAGTCGTCGTCACGACCAGTTTTATGCAGATCTCCGAGAGGTCGATGGACAGCACCAGAGCGTCTGTGAATAGGAGACCCATATTGACCGTCCGCCACAATGCTAGGGGCAGGCTGAGGACGATTTCCCTGAAGTTGTGTTGCGGTGTTCGCCATGCTGCGACCGTCGCCACGATATCGAAATCATGATCGCACGAGAGCTCCACATCTCGAAGCTTTCGAGGTGCTCCCATGATTGGGCCAGCGGGCAAAAAGCTGCACACCTTCGGCGAGAGTTCTTTTAGCTTCAGCACGATCAGGCGCGGCATCAGCAGAAATATCCCGCTAAACGTCTCCGCCTGCTCGTCGTTCTCAAAGGCTCCTTCAGCCGACAGGTAGGTAATATTTGCGAGCGCCGGACACTCGACAGGAAGCCAAAGACGGCCAAGCACCAGCATGCGCAGCCGAGGCGCTGACCTCCCTAGGAGGTCGGCGGGTATTGGTCCGGGGGACAAGCGGTAGCACATAATAGACTTCAAAAGCGGCGCGGGTCGGATAAGCTCGACAGGAGCCTTGCTGCGCCAACAGAGCGACCTCAAATGGTCCAGGTGCTCGTTAAGGATGGGTATGAGCACAGCGGATTGAAACACAGTCCATATATCGAGGTGCACGGGATGATGACGTGCTCGCGCAAGAAAAGTGGCGAGCAGCTTGTCGAGATGGTGCTTCTCCTGTTCCAATCGGATGTTTCTCCAGAGCATAGAGAATGCCAGTGCAGTACTGCGCCAAGCCACACACACGTGCGAGGCGCGCACGAGATCGAAAAGGTCAAGAAAATTAAAGCAAGACGCAAGCATCTCCTGGGGGATACGACACGTGGCGTTGGACTGGTTATGAAGTCGCTGTTCGCTCGCGGCCTGCTAAAGCAAGGCTACGTGAGCGTTACGCAAATGCTGTATGAGCGCCCTTACATCTCGAACCAGTGGAGAACTGGGCCTCGAAGGCGGAAGCGCGGGCAGCATGGTGAGTTCAGAGTCTGAGATCATGATGGTTCGAGGTCAACCTTGGCGCGTGTTTATATTTGATTGGTCGCACTCTTTACTGTGGCCGACCGCCGCGTCATCAATCCAACAAGCGGTTCATTCGCATCGGAATAGTACTGAACAGCCGTCTACATGGGGAACTACCAACTTCGCCGCAACCTCTCGGGAAAAACCTGTGATATCAAGCTCCAGTGGCTGCTCCAAGTCTGTTTCTGCTTCCCGGATAAGATAATGTTGAATGGCAGAGACTACGGCTTCTCCTTCGCCCTCAGTTGCGGCTGTCACATTTGCGTAGGCATAGTTCACATCGACGCGAACTTCGATGCTGGAGAGCACGGGCAACGTGCGTGAAAGGTGCTGCAAAAATGCGAGTGAAGCGCAGTTGAAATGCACCTTTGACACCTTTGACACGGTTCGGAACAACTGCATCAGGAAAACGCCCAGTTGCCGTGGAGGTCCCCGGAGGCTCCCGGAGCATCCGGGAATCGTGAAGTGATGGGAGCTCGGCTCGCTGCTGGCGTATGCGCAACGACTCCCGGAGTGAGCTGGAGCTCCGGGAGTTGCGGCTCAGGTTGTGGAGCTTTTGTAACTTTACTTTGATGTTTTCTTATTTTGCTCATTCATGGAGATGTAAACAAAATCAAGTTGTATTGCAAAACTACGCTAAGTCAACTGTAACAAACCTCCTCACCCAAAGTGCGATTCCTGGTCACAGCGCAATGACACGACAACCTACTACCGTACTGATCAGAAAGGAAAGACCGTGAAGGGGTGCGACGACATACCAAATGGTTGCACGATGCTGGACTTGCGACTTGATCGTTCTTCGGCAGTCGCGCTGCGAGCGTATCGAATCCTAATGAAAAAAAAGTGGTTAGTCCGACAAGAAGCCCAGAATTCCTAGCAGCGAGCCCAGCAAAGCCAATAGAACGCAGTAAGCCCAGCAGCTGCACGACCGTGAGAGCAGAGCATCAAACAAAGACCAGAAAGCCATGGAAGCCAGAGCCGGATGAGAAGAGCATTTGAACCAAGGCAGCATATAAGAGTAGCAGTACCAGAGAAAAGGCGTGGCGCGGCCACGCGCCCAGGGGCAGCGGCAGCGCCGCGACGGTGCGGCGGCGACGTGCGAGCAAAAAAGAGAGCGGGGGCATTTTAGACTCCGCCCGGTGCCCGGCCTGTACTTGTGAGCGCGCGGGTCGACGGACTTCAAAAGACTTCGACCAGCGGCGAGCTTCAAGTCAGCAAGTCAAAATCAAAAAAATATGTTTTTGAAAGACATGTTCAAACACAATTTTACAGCATTCTGAACAAATTTCAGTATAAATATTGTTTTCGAGTTCTGAACACCAGCATGTCCCAATGTCGCGACGGCGCCAAGGCAGTACAATGACACCGAAATGCAGCAGACACCGACTCTAGCGTAGGCTTGCACACGGCAGGAGCTGAATTGATCCGAGGCATGATCAAACGTGTGCTCCGGGCACTTCACGGACTCCGGGAGCTCCCAGAGCTGCTGGACATCTTGCGACGGCTCCCGGAGCAGCTGGAGCTCGGCCTGCCCCGAAACCGTTTTCCTGATGTGCGCAGAGCGTGACGAGGGCGGGCATGGCAAGTAGGATGCCCTCGCTGAGAATAGCAGCGGGCGCGTGGAGGGTGTGCACGCCGTTTAAATATTGCATGTCGCTGGAGGAGATCTGTGAGCATCTCCAGCGAGTCGCGCTGGAGTCACCCTAAGCGGCGTCACGTTCAATCATATGACCGACGCTTCCGCGACACCTACGCCGAGATTGCTGAAGACCCTGGCCCTCGACGGCGAGGGTTTTGACCTCATGCTCTACGTCGATTCGTGGAGAACAGACATTCTCCGGGACGTCACGATCAGCCCACGCTTCGAGGACTTCGGACGATGTGACGCGCAATCCCTGTTCGATGGCACTCTGACGATGACAATTGACCAAATGTCCGAGGCGCGGTTCTAAAATCACACAGACGTACATCAACGGCATATTGTGTGGAATCAAGTTAAGGCTTATTCTCGACGAATGTGATACGGTTGGGGCGCAAATCCAGATGTTCTGTAAAATCGCGCGGGATCCCGTGGATGACGACCTCGCTGCGACCTTGCACGTAATCCACAAGCGCGACAGCCAGTCTGTCAGCGTCCACTGGCTCCAGGGGAATCATCGGATGCTTCTCGACAGTGATTATGATCCTGTCGATATCTCCAGGAAATCCGCCGAGGAACATAAGTACGTCGCATGGGACATGTGTGGTCAGGATACCTTTGCCTGGATGCATACTCCGCAGGTGCATGGAGATGCACAGGCATCGCAGGTTGAAAACAGGGCGAGTGGCGCCGGCATCGGACGCGAAGAATGCGTCGAGAAATTCGGCGGGCGCCGAAAGCTCTTGGATCCCGACAAGCTGTGAGATGTATCTTCGAAGAGTCGCACCGGCACGCAAATAGGTTGCACTGGAGGGGAATTGGACCTGCAGCGTGCATTCCATCCCCGTAATACGACCGGGTCTACGGTCGCGCGTGCTCGACGTGCGAAGTCGCAGGCATCGGGACTCCTCATCCCAGCTGACCGTCATGGTCAGAGCTCCGTTGAACAGAATGCGCCAGTCATCGTTGTCAAAGTCGTATTCGGGCATGCTGATGAAAACAGTGTGGAGACTCTCTGTTTTCCACGCGCTGACATAGAGCGCAAGGCCACAATCCGGATAGGCAGCGGAGAGAGCGAGGTGTCTGAGAGCTATAGGCGCGGGACAAGCAATAACAGCTGGCAAAGCAATCCCAATGTCGCAGAGAGTTAGCGACTCCAGCCGTGGCATCAGTTGGCAAAGGCGCTCGAGGGACTGAATCGAGGACCTGCTCATCCCTTTTGTACGGAGCTGAACCACAGTTAACTGGGTCACTGTGCTGAGCGCAGGACAGGCGACCGGTAGCCATAGGCCGCGGATCCTCAAGCGCCGCAGTCGCCCTGGAACACCTCCGCATAAGCTTTCAGGGATCTCGCGTGGAAACGCGCACGTCAGGTCCTCTAGAGCGGGAGCTGGTTGTGTGATCAAGCTTTGCGGAATGGGCAGGTGCTCGGGCCAAGTAAGAGATCGCACACGCGCCATGTTGTCCTGCAGGAGATCGATTGTACCGCTGTCAAAGAAATCAACGTCTGGCAGGGAGACACTGATATTCAAGGGAACGGTTCCAGAGCGAGAAATCGCCAGTCTGAAAACTTCGAGAGTGGATTGCATCGGTCGCGGAGAGTGCATTGGTCTAGGGTCGGAGCGCGTCGTCGAGACGGGCAGTCGGTCAGGCGGTCTCTTTTGCGATGCGCTGAAAAATGGTGAAGGTAGGTCTATGTTAGACCATATCCGAGGAAAAGCGAGAGTAGTTGCCCTCCAGTCGCGTGAGACGTGCGACGCCGTGATGCGTTCGCCAACGGACAGGAACGCGAAGCACGAGGCCAGTAACTCTGGAGCACCGGCCCAAGGAGATAAAGAATTCGCCTGGTTCCATTCGTATGCAGCTCGACGCAGCAGGTGCAGCGTCTTGGTCATCGTAAGCTGCAGAAGCTCTTCAACGTCCGCAGCACTGCAGCACGTCGCATCAGCCTCATCGGTGTGCTGAAGTTACAGCCGTGTATAGAACACACTCTGCGACAGTACTCAGCTTGGCGCCAAAGGCATCGAGAAGATCGGCCCATTGCGCGGTATCGTCGTGGTCGAGGTTCAACATGACGCTGTTTGCAGTTGCTTGGCGCAACTGCGACCGAAGATCATATCCAGCTTCCCCGAATGGCGTTGCTCCTGCATTCGCCTCTTGATTCTACTCAGGCTCAATCCCGAGCAATTGTCCGCTGCTGGCTGCAGGTGCTGTAGGCCGCACATTGATGGACTGCTATATTCTCTCGCCTTCGACGTTTCCCGGGTTCCCCTATCACATTCGTGGATTTCGTTGCTGTTCACCTGAGACAGGCCAAGAGCTGAACGCTCAGTGTCGAATATCGTTGGCCAGGGACTCGCGATCATGCTTGCCACTGTCATAACGGTGCTCGCTCTCTCCCGGATCTCTCTTGGATCGGAGACAACACGTGGGAAGTTTTTCCCTCTCGATTGAGTTGATTCTGCAGGGGACGTTTGTGACACGTTTCATGGCAAGTGCTCAAACGTTGGCCTGAGCGCACACGGGACGTTTCACGCTGCCAAGTACATTTATCGACTCAATCGTAGACGGTATCCAACATCGAGTCCATTTACCATGCAGCAGTCCCAGAAGTTAATGCATGGCAGTTCATAGCGAGCATCAAATCGGGAGGAGAGCGGACTGCTGCGGCTCGCGGACGGCAACCGGTAATGAGATGTGCATTCGGAGGAGACGTCCAGACAGATTTACGCATGCAGATAAAAAGAAGAGTACAAGTGTTCACGCACGGTGATACTCAACGCTGACCCTGCCCTTGAAGACCAAGCCGGGGAAGGAGTGCGGCGGTCTGTACTTGAGCACAATGATCTTGCCCGGCGTCACGTTCTCCGGGTCGGCCGCGACGGCGGACTCGGCGGTCGCGGGGCCGTACGGGCTGGTCGTTGGCACCTAGTCCCGACATCAGCATCGATAAAGATACAGAGCGCGGGAAGAAACGCACGGGGACGCGCCAGACGGGGCCAGGCGCAAGCGGCTGCTCGTAGCTATCCATATGCTCCCAGTTCATCTTGAACGTGCACGGGTAGGGCTGCGCGACGCGCTCGTGGTGGTCGCGCGCGCGCTTGAGCAGCTCGTCGGCGCTGTGCTTCTTGCAGTCGCCGTCGGGCGGGCACGTGCACGAGACGGCAGCAAGGAGGAGGCCGTTGGGCTGGCGCGTGATGAGGACGTCGGGCTCGCCGTCGCGGGCGCGGGGCGCGAGGAAGACCTTGCACATCGACTCCATGGCAGGAGATGCAGATGGGCGAGAGCAGTAGCCTGGCGCGGGCTTATATACCCCGCTCGGTGCAGTTCTTGGACCCTGCGTAGGGGCGCACACGTTGCATTGGCGTGCAAGACCTTATCTCTTTGTTCACGGTCGGAGGCGAACACGGTCCGGACTCCGACCAAACTTTGCACCTTCTTCCTTTGTCCACCACATTTCGTGCCTGGCGCGTCGCGCGCCTGGCCGCCTTTGCATATGCGATCCCTGAACATGTTTGCGACTGCGCGCGGTCATCTGGCGGCCTCGCGTGCGTCTAGAACGGACCTTTGCATTGCGCGCACTCTTGGCGCTCGCTCCAGCTTGCTTCTCTCGCGCGCCGGTAGTCGGCACATGCGGCAACCGCTGACTATGGGACCTAAAAGCTTGGCCTGGACTTCAGCAGATTACTGCGCGATGCCAGCACCTTGATTTTGCCGCATGGCTCTAATCCTTGCGCGTGTTCGGTTCAACGGCTCGTCTGCTGAGCACGCATGCGCCGAATGAAAGGCGGAAAAGGCGAAACTTGTTCACCCATGGAATATCTGGTTCTCTGCACTTCCGACCGTGCATCCGTTTCCAGGCACCCGTTTACTTGACTCGACGCTCTCTGTAGCACTCAGCTCCTGTCATGACTAAGTACCAGCCGGCGCTTAGATCGTCGAATCTCGCCTCGCTCATCCAGACATCCACCGCCGCGCGCACTGCCCGCCCCGACGTGTCTGGTCCGAAACGTCGCTCGGGTTTGCGTGCCCGCGCCGCGCCGCGCCCAAGATCCTGAAGAACAGCGTGCTGGTGGTCACCACCTTGCGCACGTCAGCCGGCCGCTGGTGTGGGACCTCAGGTGTCGCGCGCGTTCAGCCGCTGAGCGAGACAACTGCTCGCTCGCTCATCCAGACTTCCACCCGACGCACCGCCCGTCTTCCTTCCGCCCCAATGCGTCTGGTCTGACAGCGTGCGCGCATAGCCTAGGAAGAGCAGCGTGCTGCTGGTCGGGCTATCCACCACGTTGCGCACGTCAGCCGCGGCACCTCCGGAACGGGGACATACGACCGCGCCGTTGTCAATGGTCGGTCGCGCCTACCGTGCGTCCCTCTGGTTCAACGTCTGCGCGCACAACGGGACCGGCCCGTAGCTCGTCGCTCGTCGTGAGGCCGTCCGCAGCACGTCGTGCGTAGACGCGCGCACTACACGTCGCACTGCCCATCGTCTTGCGCGCATCATCAGGCTGCCGGCGCTGGAGCGTGCGTTCGGCGCGCCGACGGCGCAGCCGCCTTCTCGCTCCTGTGGACCTCAACCGCTGCGCACAATGGAAGCTCGGCGCCGCGTCCCGACCTGCTCTGAAATTGCGCGAGCGCGCGCGCGGCTTGTGTCAACGGGAGCGGGATCGTCCCGCTACGCCTCGGTGTCTGGTGCGAACAAACGCGAGCTCTGCACTGTTCTATCCAGCGCGCGTCATCTCCGGCTGAAGGTGCGGCACTTCCGGTGTTGAGAGCGGGACGAGGACATGTTGGCGCGCCGTTGTGTATTCCCGCACGCGCGAGCAGATTGAACTTGCCTGCCGTGTGTCCCTCTGCTTCGACGTCCGTAAGCGCGCCGTTTGGACGACCCGCGGCTCGTGGATATCGGGCGCGCGCCGCACGTCGGACTGCTCGTGCTCCTGCGCGCGTCATCTGGCCGCGGACGCGTCGCTTGCAGCGTCGCGCCCGCCAACACCGGCACGCCGGTGTGCGTTCGCCATCGCGGCGTCCTCTCCGTGCGCGCGCAGCCTGGCCGACCCGCTGCTCGTCGACATTGATGATCGGGTGCACGTAGATGCGCTGCACGTTATCTTGCGCGCGTCGTGATGCGGCTATCGGCGCGGCCCTCCGAGGGTATGTGTCGCAGCTTGTCGGGCTACATGAGATCTCTGCACCTGTCGACTCGCTCAACACATTCTTTGCGTCCTGCGACGGCATTCTGCCGTCTTTCAACCTGTAATGCCTGTGTATCTTCATGAAACTGCAGCCAGTGTATCGGTCCAGAGGAAGCAGACCCGCGCATGTCGAGTACGACAAGCTTTCTTTCCTGGACGGATTCGCGGAAGTTATAGCCGGGATCGTGATCAATGTCGGGGAACATCCGCTACTCTCTCACCATCCAGATGCAGCTGATCGACTGGCTGAAGCGCTCGCGAAATATGCGCAAGGTCGCAGCGAGGTCGTCGTGAAGAGGATTCTGTGTGCTTGCACGGAGCATGTCGATGTGGGCCTGACGTAGCGCTCAGTTAGTTATCTCCCGTGAGGTAACTAACATGTTACTAACATTAGGTGTTACTAACACCGTGTTAGTAACATTGTTAATAACAGCTGTGCTTATATAATACAATGTAGGTTGATGGTATATCTTGGGCTTCAATGGGGTCAGTAAATAGCATACTAGAGGTGCTCTCAGCAAGCTCTGAGGTCAAATGTACATGTTAGGCTCTCCAGGACAGTTCCGTCAGTTCCACACAGCGGGTGGACCACTCAGGTATATGAGGATTGGTCAGATTGAACCCCTCCCAGGGGATATGGGACATTGGGAGACTGTGAGAACCGAGATTCACCCGATGGGAGTCACTCAAGAGCTAGAATCCCTTCTTCAGCTCGTGGCTCTGATGTACCTGTGAAGTTAATAACACGACCGTCCCCCAGCACTGGCGTTACTAACGTGTTACTAACTAACAAGTTAGTAACAAAGTTAGTAACTTTCGGTAACTAACTGAGCGCTAGCCTGACGCACATCACATTCGTTGACATTAATGTGTTTTCAATCTTTTGATGTCATGTAGGTCTCCGTGTTGTGCACAGGCGATGATGAGCACTTGCTGATATTTTCTTTAGATACAAGATCATATTCAAGGAAGCTGGATACGAACAGCATGCTTCACCTTTGTGATGATGACTGTGGCGGCATGTTCACCTCATTTCAACCTCTTGGCAGATGAGACACACGTTGATACTCACAACCTGAGTGAGCAACGCTCTTGGGCTAGAAGACTTCCTCTGCAAGGCTTAGACATAGCTAACCCTTACAGCTTGCCTGTCACCGCTGAGCATTCCCTCTCCCATATTGGTTTCTGCCACTCTCACTTCAATGTGACTGAAGTGTTGGAACTGTCAGCCAAGTCCACCGCAACCGGGGCTTCCTTCCGGACCATCATGTCCGTGAACTGCATATCTGGCACGAAGCATACCAAACCCCCCTCTCCCGCCCTGCCACGCTCAGACCACTCTCTGAGCCCGTACGCAGGGAGAATAAATAGATTTCATTTGTACTAGAGCTTCACAATGGAAACGCGTCTTTGGTTTCAGAGCTCACGGAGGCTGCGCCCCTTTTCTGCCAACACGAAGCCCCTCTTGACCAACCCGCCACCAACAAAGTCGGTGGGTAGCAGTTCCCGAACACACGACCACGACGGCGATGTAACGTATGCAAGCCTCTTGTCCGCGCCGTCCTTCGGCGAGACGGCGATACGAATACACTGCATAACGGTGGTGATTAGCGACCGCCACGCGTCCATGCCACAACCAACACACCGCTGGAATACGTATCTGCGGGGCCGCGCAGCTGCGGTCGACGAGCAGCGAGGAGCGCAAAACACTGAGCAGGGCGACATCATCAAACACGGCATCCGGCCCGGTTCGGAAGGTTCCGGAACCAATCCCACTGTATAGTAGCGCTGTCACAGCCACGAGAACCGACGCGGCGGGCGTGCTCCGCCAGGGCGCAGTTCTCACACAACGGTCGCGTAGCAAAAATTTCTTGCCTCGGTCGCGACACCGTGGCCAATTAAATCAACTCCTGCGTCAATCACGCGCATCGCCCGCATGAGTTTGCTCCGCTAGCAACGCGAGCGCCCACAGATCAGCGGTATATAATCAATTCCACCGGCGCTCCTGCGTCTGAGTCTACACGGACCCAACATGAGACTGAGTAATCTGAACCCATAAGATGAACTGAAGGCACATCACATGAGAACAGAGTACCCATCCTCATACCAAATCCTGCAGACGATCAGGAACTGGGATTCGAATTCGAAACGAACATCCCTGTTCGATCTGGACATGCGTTCGAATTCGATTGGAAGCATCCTCACGCCCATGGCCTATTAAGAGAGCGGCGAGGGGTGAGGCGAACACCTGGTCTTCCCCAATGTCTGCCACGTACCCGCACGAATTCTATGGCCCGCAATACCCAACAGAGCAGCATGTTGGTGCGATTGAGCAACACGGTACCAACCAGCCGTGTGTGCCGGACGACCATCCAGCCATGCTAGCGTACCAACAGACCCAGCGCATGCAGCATCTGACCGACCTGCCGCCCTTTGACGGCCTCGCTACAGAAGGGGAGATATGGGCAAACCCATATCAAGCCGGAGGTCAGCTCACTTAATAGGATTACCGTCCGATGACTGACAGCGTCTAGTACATCCCAACCTCTACATGGACGCGCTCTCACCTCGCGAGGAACAATACCAGGCCGGCTCGCTCCCAGATGGCTCTGCCCAGCCAGTCTGGGAAGATAGCTCTCTCTGCTCCGCGCTGCCGCACACGCCGTCTGCCATCCCGGTCACGACACTTGGCCAGAACTATAGGGTTCTACCCCTCGCAGCGCCTCTACCGGCCCCTTTTGCCATCCCGGCGGTGCCGCAGAACGAGGACTACAATTTCCCGTTCCTGTTCCCGCCGCAGAACTTCACCGGCGGGCCGCTGCACAGCGCTCAGTACGGCACCGAGCAACCGGCACCAATTGCCATGTGGGCCGACACGTGGTCCGGCCCCAGTCCGCAGGCCACAGACAGCGCCTCGGCCGACGAACCCGAAATCGTGCCACGCGCGCCAAGGCAACAAGACGGGCGCGGCGAGCGCGACAAGCGCGCACGTTCGCGCAATGGACATGCCGACGGCCAACCTGGCAACGTCATGTGGGTCGACACGTGGTCCGGCCCCGTTACATTCCCGGCGACTCACGAATCACCCGTTGGGCCCCGCGCGCCGCAACGCATGCCGAGCACTGGCCCCATACGCAGCACCCGCGTAAAGTCCCGGGCGCTTCAGCCCATGCAAGCAGCCGCGAACGGACTTGCAAAGACCACGAGCGGCGCTGGCCAGACTAGCGGCCGCGCCGAACAGCCCGTTTGGGAGGAAATCCCGATTGACGTGAACAATGGCGCCACGTCTGCGGAGCACATGGACACGACATTGTGCTTTGGCGGATGCCGTAAGTTCTTCCGTCGGAAGGAAAGTCGGGCCAAACACTGGAGTACGCACCCAGCGTGCGAAAAAAGACACGCCAGGTTTGTGTCCGGCACGGCCTACGAGCAAGATTATGCCGTCCACAAGAGATCTGAGCAGCTTCGGAGAGCTAAGGACGACGCGAGGGCTGCTGCTCTGTACCGCTATCATGCCCCGTAGCTTAAAATAGATCGTATCATTCGCCGGATGACCAATAGCCGGCCGGTGATCTCTTATAACCGGCCCCGGGCGGAGCCAGAAAGATCGGCCGCCCCTTGGACTCTGACAGCGACCATCCCGGCCCCCTCCAAACGACAGGGTACTCAATGCCTGCAGGTATGCCACCCCATTTCCAGACAACGAGTCGGGCTTCTGAGAATTTCGCCCGACTCCAGCAGCGACCTCCGCTTGCTGGAAATGACGAAACTCGCGCCTTTCGCCTCTTCGATAGTCTGCGCGACAGTCGACAACTCGCACCTCAAATCGCGCACCCGCGTCGCTGCTCTGCGCGCATCATAAGTACGTGACCACGGCCACACCGTCCAACGCGTATTTATACGTGAACGAAGGGAGCAACGTCCCCACCTCTATCCAACAGCCAGCATGCTCAACGGAAACACTCCCTCCGCCGCCATCGACGACGTTTTCTCGCCGCCGCCGCCGCCGCCAACGCTCCTTGACTACGTGATGCCTGCCCTGCAGGCGACGACTGGCGAGTCTCTCGTGCCGACCTCGTCCCCGGAGGCCGGTGCGCGCCAGGCGCCGACCCGTACAAGCAGGACGAGGACAGTGGACGACATGGGCACCCCGGGCGACAAAGCCGCCGACACCAACGTGGTCCGCGAGCGTCGCGACAGGCGCCGCGCCTCGATCGAAGAGTACAACGAGGCCGAGTGGCCTGCCCTCCAGCCGATCGCCACACACCGCGCGGCAAGCGAGAATGGCCAGCGACCCAAGTCTGCCCGCCCGGTCGCCGGACGCGCGCCCAATGCCAAGGTCACTGCCGCTGCGGCCAACGCGACGACCAACGAGGCGGCCATCCCGCCGGGTCTTGCCATCCAGGTACGGCGCCGCGTCCACTTCCCCCTGCGCGCCTCGGTCCTGTGCTGACAGAGGACCAGAACTTGGCACACGCCATGCAAAAGGCCGACTTTGGCGGGAAAAAAGGCCCACAGGCCGTGCAGGTATGAGCTCCCAGCTGCGCCGTACAGCCTGCATGCTCACACGCTCTCCCAGGCTCGGGCGGTAGGCCAGAACACGGCGGACGCCCACAGCCTGGCGTCTGCGGACATGGACATATCGGCTCTGCACTCGGCCCAGCTCGCCTTCCGCCCTGGCCTGGAGAACGAGGACGCTTTCTCCATCCGCTCGCTCCAGTCCGGACTCCGGATCAACGCCCGCCCCCCCTCCCCTACGTCGCAGGCCATCGCGGAGAACCAGCGGCTGAGGCGCCGCAACAAGGATCTCGAGGCATGGAACGCGAACGTGAGGCGGCAGTCTGCTGCTCCCGGCCTGCCGGTGCTACCAGCACCTGCCGCAGCGCCGCCACTGCTCGCAGACCCCGACGACGAGGATGATATGTACGTCGACGACGTACCGGACATCCCCGCCGCCCAGCCCCCGCCGCATTACATCGACGACGAGAGCGAGGACGGGGACGCCGGCAACGCGCACATTTCGGATCTGTTCGACAAGGAGCTCGTCCTCGCATCGGAGGACAACCTACCCATCGACGGCATGGAGGAGGACGCTCACCTCGCCGGCATGTGCCCCAAGCAACGCAAGGACTGGGATGGCGTCAAGGGCGCCAAGTTCGTCGTCTGGCCCGACCGCCTGTACGATTATGTCGACTTCTCCAACATCAACCCGCTCGTCTATCACGCGAAGATGCTGCGCCTGCTCAAGAGCATCGTCCTGAACAAGGACTTCGACCCCAAGATCTCGATCGCGGACCAGGACCCGCGCAACCCCAGGCGCATCATGCCCGGCCTCATCCTCGTTTACAACGTCTCGGACGACGAGAGCGACGCGTTCACTCAGAACCGCTTCGCCGTCTGGGCAGGGGCGGCAAACGTTACGACTTTCCGCTACAAGCTGCGCGCTGCACCATTCATTGGCACCATCTCCAATACCCTCGCAGACGCTGTCGAACTCAGGAACGCGGTCGTCAACACCGTTACCGGACTCCAAGAGCTCAAATCGGCCCTCGTGAAGTACGTACCACGCAACTATTGTGAACAGCGCCTTTGATTAAGATTTTATGTAGACACGCCGGGATCTACAAAGTGGACCACAACGCGCTGCTCGCCGCAATCGTCGACTCCGTCGAGATTTTCCCGATGACGACGAACGTCCTCGAGGAAGAGATCGTGGAGTACAACATCTACGTTGACTTCACGTTCCTCTCCGCCACTGCGTACCGCGAGATTCGCAACAAGCTGCTCGCCATGAAGATCGACATCCCCCTCGTCGGCAAAGGGATTTTCCTCTCGCCTGGGTGGAAGTGCCGATCGTGCTCGCGCAACATGTTCGCTGGCTCGCACCCGAGCGGCCTCTGCAGGACAACGGAGGTCGAGGGCTGGCATCGCCCTCTCGGAGGCCCGCCCCCTGTCTCGCGTCACCCCACCGCTGCCGGTCCCAGCAACGGCCACTCGCAGTCCAACAGACGCAACGCTTCGGCGCCTGGCGGGAGACGTGGCACTGGTACTCGCGCGCGTGGCCGCGGTATCTAAACTCCCTGCCCTCGGACCACCCACTCTCCCACCCTCCTTCCTGCCCCCTGCCTTCCCCGTACTATTAACCATCCGCGTCCACGCATGCCGCGCACCGTCGCATCCCGCTCCTTCCCCCTCCCTAACCTCTCCTGTGGCGAACCGCCGATTATCATGCTCCGGTGTTCTATCGCAGCGCGGACTTGTAACGCTCCACCGTAGTAGCCAATAAAATCGCGACCGCCGCGAAGTTGCATGCATAACCCCGCGACGACCTCCTTCTGCCTACCAAGTGCTAGTAAACGTACCGGCGTCTTGCTAACATATGAGCTGAGCAGAACCCGAGCTGCGCACAATCTCAGAGAAGTGCAGTGGTCCGCCCAAATATACTGACTGGTCACAGGACAGGAAAGCGGCCCAGGCAAAAAGCGGAGGCCTATTTAGGCCCGGACGTTCCGCGCGGAGACGCTTAAGTTGATGCAGAGCCATTGAGCCCGGATTGCTCATGGGTACCTGCAGTAAACATGGTCCCCCGTGCTGACCGGGAAATGTTAGCTGTGCGGTATGGGTGCACTGGCCCGTAGACGCAAGACATGCAGTGCAACCTCAATCTATTTTTTCACAATCTACCACGGTGACAAGGGAACGGTTTGGCTTGACGACCTTCGGTGCCGGAGCGGCAGGAAACCAGTCCGCCACTCGTGCCGCAGAGGATGGTACCGGGGTTCTAGGCGGCGGACAATTTGCGACTCCCAGTCCGCAGCGTCCGGGTCTGAACGGTGTCCGTCACCACAAGGATGACGGACGAATTGCGGGCGAGAGCCGCGCAGAAGAGGCCACACCGGCCAATGCGACCACCAGATCGCTGACTCAACAGTCCTCGGTGCATAGTAAAACTTCAGGTGACCGCACACCGGTCACCGGGCAGCTCCCAAACCCTGGGACGACCCCAGCACCGCAAACACCGGAAGGATGGAACAATAGCGTATGGCACCAATCTAGCCCAGCCCAAACTCGCACAACAACTCCCCCGTCGGTCATGCCGACGCAGAGCCCATGCGCAACAAGCGTACTAAGTGCAAAGGCTTCCTCAAAAAATACCAAAGCATATATTAAGTTGGCGTCGGAGAACATAAGGGGATGTGGGGCGCCGCGGATTGTTGCGGTCATCACGGCCGTCGCAAGCTTTGTCCGCTTGCCCGCGGGTTTTACGCCGCTTCGCCGATCGTTCGGTCGCTGCTGCATACAGTCGGCGCACTGTTTATCCTCGGACGGAGACTCGGCCAGGGTTATACGCCTCGGGCTGCTCAACTCGGGATACGATCGATGCGCCGTTCTCTACCTGCCTAGAGGATGAGACGACCTCGGCGCATACCCCAATTCGGCTCGGTGGAGGCTTCTTCTCCTCGGACCAGGGTTCGGCAGCTCTCCCCCTCTCTGTATGCGTCGGATATGGGCGTTACGGTGCTCGGGACAAGCTCCAGGACCACCTCTGGACCTCGGGCTGACTCGGCAGGTCACCTTGAGCGGCCTCGGAGGGTCGGGAACGCCTCGGTTGGACTTCTCGTGGGTGCGGTACTCCTCGGATGGATAGTAGGTTGGTTATCGTCGCCTGGTACAAGCTCGGCTACACCCTCGGATCCTCGGCCCGTGGCCTCAACAGCTCGGCGCTCTCTCTGTGTACTCGGGAGGGGCCCTCCTTCTCGGTCCGTGCCCTCGGTGGGTGTGTATGTGCGTAGCATACCTCGGCACCTTCACCCTGTCTCGGACCCTGTTCGACTGGAGTGTGGTATGGTGTTGGCACCATGGGAGACGATGGTGGGTGGACCCTTTAGCTCCGGGATCACCCTGGACCGGATCAGCGGACCTTGGGAAGGGGTATATAGGTTGTAGGGTGTAGATGCGTGTACCCTAGGTTTGGTCTGGTCAATTGTACCGCTTGTCCGTTCTTCCTCGTCCCTCTCTCCTCTCTTGGGCGTCGGTCTCGGCGAGTGACGAGCGCTCTGCCGTGACATAAGACCAAACCTTCACTCCCTTTCGACCGACGCTCATCCCTCTTCCCCTTCCCCACACGGCCGCGGCGTCCTCTCGACTACTATCGCCCGTGTGTCACGCCGACGACCTCATCAGGCCGGCCTCGCCGTCAGCTAGCCGCTGTGCACCGGCCGAGGTCCATTGGCACCCGCATCCTTCCCCCTCGGAGTCGCCACCCACACCGAGAAGCGAGGCGTCCGCTGCCAAGGCCCTATCTCCATCCCATCGGCCGCAGCGCATGACCAAGCCCTTGGCACAGCCTCTCCACACGGTCGCGTGGGATACCCCGATCCCGCCCTCGGCGACCCCTGGTGCAGCACCTCCTTCGCACCCTCTACCTCGGCGAGTAAACCGAGACACTCGCCCACGCCCAAAACCCCACCCCGGTTGTCTGGACTTGCGCGCTCAAGCCACAGCTGTTACACCTCCCCCTCTCGCACGCCATCGGCAGATGGGGCCTCGGCCGTGATCCGGATGGACTGGATGCACGCGCCGCAACGCCCGAGATATGAACACCCTCGCCCCGAGGACGTCACGAACCACCGGCCGCTGGCTGGACGACGTGTACGACATCTAACGATGCCCCGAGCTCGTGCCGAGGCTCCAATGACCAGTAACCTCGCTCGCTGCGCGAATCACAGTCGCCGAAGGCGATTCTCACACGCTCTTTATTTCCCTTATCATTTACGGGTCGGTGCGCAGGCGCAGTCGGACCAACAGGACACAGTACAGGACTGGAATACAACCTCCCGCGGACCGTGGATCCGGCCGCAGGATGCTTGGGTCGGAAGGTGCCACGCCAGGACGGACACGCCGACGGCTGGAGCCCAAAACCTCGGACCCGCAGGAAGGAGTCCACTTGGTTTTACGCTTGTTCGGACCCCTCACTGCGATCGCAAGTTCAAGAAGACTATTTATATTTTGTACACGCGCCCATTGCGACAAGAAAACTAAGTACACAATAGTCGAACCGAACTTCTAGTCCAGGTCCATCGCCTCCTCCACCTCCTCCACCTCGTCCTCGTCCTCCTCCTCCTCCTCCGGACCCGACTCAGGTGGTGCCGAGGCGCGCGAGGAGCTCGCCCCCGGTGTAACCGACAAGCGGGACGACCGCGTCGCCGTCCCCGCCGCAAAGCGAGTACTGCGGCGCATGGCCGAGCGCAACGGCACCGACGCCTGCTGCGACGCAGACGGCGCGGCACCCCCGGTGACCAACGCCCATGCCGCAGCAAACTGACCCATGAAGTTGGGGTGCAGCGCGGGTGCCGCGATCCCAACCTCCCCCGGCGCCTCAATGGGCAACGCCGGCAAGCTCCCCTTTGCGGCCCGGGACCGAGACGCACGGGACGACGAAGACGCGGGCGCCTGGGACGTGACGGAGACGGCGCGGGAACGAGATGGCGGCGCGCGGGTGCTCGACGCCGGCGCCTTGGAACCCTTCCCCGTCTTGGTCCCGAAACCGAGCGGCGCGCGCAGGTCCTTCCACGAACATTTCACCTTCCGGCGCGAGCACTCGAGGCATGCCGCCAGCCCCTGCGCCGGAAGGCACTCGTCTTCGCGGTCCACACACCGGCTGCACGGCTGCCAAATGTCAATACCCGCGACCAGCAGAAACGGAACGAAAACACTCACCGAGGTCGGAACCCCATGGCGGTCGATAAGACCGTCGGCGAACGCGTTGTCCCACGCCTGACGCCGCTCGCGTAGCGCCGGACGCTCGTACACACCGGGCGGGGGTGTCCTAGGCCGGCGCGGGTGGTGGAGAAGAGCCGGTGGAGGCGGCGCGGACGCGGGCGGCGCGCGGACAGCAGACGACGAGCGCGGCGGACGAGGAGCCGGCGCAGAGCGCGCAGGTGGAGTCGGCCCCGACGGTCGCGACGACGACGGCACCTGTGCAGGACGGCGCGGCAACGGAGCAGTAGAGGACGACGGCGGCGCGGGCTCCTTGCACTCAGCATACAAAGGGTGCCCGGGCGGAATCTTCAACGTCGAGCAGCGGGGACGGAACGGGGCGTCTGAAGGCAACGGCGGCAGACGCAGCGCCAGCGGGCGGATCGGGTCAGACGGCGACGGCGGCACGGTCAACAGCGGCGAAAGCAGCGCGTCCGCGGGCGACGAACAAGCAGCTAGTCCGGCGGCAAGCACACGAGCGGACGGCAGCAGAGCCAACAACAGACGACGCTCCGACTCGAACTCCAGTTGGCGGACACGGGCCAGGTCGCGATGCGCGGGCGGGATGCCAGGGTCGACGAGAGCGGCAACGATACGGTTCACGGCGTCGCCGAGCACAACGACGTGGGCCTCAAAGTCCTCGGGCCGGGCGCACGAAAGAACAAAGTCCTCCAACACGGGCACCCAGGCGGGCGCCCCGCTGTTGGGCTGGTCGTCGCGGACGTCGTCAACGCGGTCTGCAGCGGGCATGGTGGTGGTAAGAGGACAAGAAGCAAAATGACAGGCCGAAGCTTTATGTCAAACCACGAACTGAATGGCCATTCAGTCCGCGGCGCCCTCGGCCCGTTGTTTCGTCCTCCCCGCTTTTCGCCTCCCTCCCTCGGACGCTCCCTCGGCTCGCGGCTTGAAGGGGGGGTTATGTTGCGGTCATCACGGCCGTCGCAAGCTTTGTCCGCTTGCCCGCGGGTTTTACGCCGCTTCGCCGATCGTTCGGTCGCTGCTGCATACAGTCGGCGCACTGTTTATCCTCGGACGGAGACTCGGCCAGGGTTATACGCCTCGGGCTGCTCAACTCGGGATACGATCGATGCGCCGTTCTCTACCTGCCTAGAGGATGAGACGACCTCGGCGCATACCCCAATTCGGCTCGGTGGAGGCTTCTTCTCCTCGGACCAGGGTTCGGCAGCTCTCCCCCTCTCTGTATGCGTCGGATATGGGCGTTACGGTGCTCGGGACAAGCTCCAGGACCACCTCTGGACCTCGGGCTGACTCGGCGGGTCACCTTGAGCGGCCTCGGAGGGTCGGGAACGCCTCGGTTGGACTTCTCGTGGGTGCGGTACTCCTCGGATGGATAGTAGGTTGGTTATCGTCGCCTGGTACAAGCTCGGCTACACCCTCGGATCCTCGGCCCGTGGCCTCAACAGCTCGGCGCTCTCTCTGTGTACTCGGGAGGGGCCCTCCTTCTCGGTCCGTGCCCTCGGTGGGTGTGTATGTGCGTAGCATACCTCGGCACCTTCACCCTGTCTCGGACCCTGTTCGACTGGAGTGTGGTATGGTGTTGGCACCATGGGAGACGATGGTGGGTGGACCCTTTAGCTCCGGGATCACCCTGGACCGGATCAGCGGACCTTGGGAAGGGGTATATAGGTTGTAGGGTGTAGATGCGTGTACCCTAGGTTTGGTCTGGTCAATTGTACCGCTTGTCCGTTCTTCCTCGTCCCTCTCTCCTCTCTTGGGCGTCGGTCTCGGCGAGTGACGAGCGCTCTGCCGTGACACGGATCGCGGGTAGCTTAAAATGGAAAAAACTCGCAGAAGATATACGGAAGCACAAAATCGGCATCATGGCTATACAGGAAACCCACCTTTCGGAAGCACATGTAGAGGAAATCAACACCTTTCACGAACACCTTCATGTTATCAACTCGCCGCTCCCTTCAAACCCGACGGGTGCTGCCGGTGTGGCTCTCGTCTTCAATAAACTACTTACCAATTACAAGACAATAACATCCCGGGAGCTAGTACCAGGCCGCGCAATTGCAGCAAGACTGAATTGGCACCGGGATAAACATCTCACAATCGTCGCTGTCTACGCGCCTACTGACGCCGGTGAGAACAAAGAGTTCTGGCCTAGACTTGGACGAGCGCTTCGAAAAGCACGCACGGACCTCGATAAAGTAGATATCCTACTCGGTGACTTTAACTCGGTCAAAGACTCTATTGACAGGTTCCCTGCAAAACTCACAAAAATTGACTCTCCTACAGCCTTTGAGGAACTCAAATCACGACTTCACCTCGTCGATGGATGGAGAGAGACCCACCCGGGGCGAACAGAATGGACTTGGAGGAATGCCGGGCGCACTGCAATGTCAAGAATAGACAGAATTTACTTGCCGCGATCACTGCTGCGAGCAAGCAGAGCATGGGATATTACTATCACTGACCTCAATACTGATGACCATAGCCGTGTACAAATGGAGATTACGTGCAAGGAAGCACCAGAAATTGGCCCCGGCCGCTGGACAATGAAGGAACCGCTTATCAGGGACTGAATCTTCATGAACTCAGTCAATAGATTAGGGAAAATTGCACAAACAGAGATTGGCCAAATTAAACTCTCTGGGCGGTCTGAGACTGCAAATGCACAGCTAGTCTGGTCGATGCTTAAAAAGGAAATCGTCACTTCGGCAAAAGCACGATCGCGCGCCAGAGAGTGCGCGCGCCATACTCGCGTCGCAACCGCGGTGTCTGCAAGACTATCAGCGCAAGAGAAACTTACCCTGGCTAGCTCAGCTGAGGAAATTGAAGAATTGCGTCTTGCTCTGCGTAAAACCGAAGCTGATATCCACCGCTTACAGGATGAACAGCATCTGAATGACTTCTCCTTCCGCACTACCCGCGCCTGGGCGGAAGGCGAAACAATGAGCAAGTCCTGGTTTGGATGGGCAAGGGACCGTACGCCACGTGATTCCCTAATGCAGCTATTAAAGCCTGGCTCCTTCCCACCGGCCTATGTCTCGGACTCGAAGGGCATGGCGGGCCTTGCTGGGGAATACCACAACACCATACAGTCAAAAGATCTCGACGCCGATCCCGCCCAGCGTGAGCAAGCGACACGCGTTGCCCTCGACCACATAACATCTGTAGCGTCCCCCGCCGACTCAGCTGAACTCGCAAGTTTGATATGCGAGGAAGATGTCGCTGAGTCCATTCTAACCTCAAAAAACTGCACCGCAGCTGGAATCGACGGCATAATATATGAGCTATGGAAGGAACTGCTCAAATGCCATCGTCTTACAAAGAACGAGGCCGAACCATGGTTTGACATTACGGGGGTAATGACCGGCGTCTTCCAGGACATTGAGGAGCACGGTCTAATACCAGACTCTCAATTCGCAGAAGGTTGGCTCTGCCCACTTTATAAAAAGGGCGACCGTTGCCTCATTGAGAACTACAGGCCAATCACGCTCCTTAACACGGATTACAAAATATACACGAAGGCCTTAGCCTGCAAACTGGCAAAAATTGCGCCGGGACTCATCCACGAGTCGCAAGCAGGATTTGTAAGAGGTCGTAGTATCACAGATCACTCCAAAATTTCCTCCCTCATGCTGAGTTATGCTGAAGCAATGGAGGACAATGGTGCCATTGTTGCACTTGACCAAGAAAAAGCATACGACCGAGTGAGACACGACTACCTACACGCAGTACTCCTCGCTTTCCATCTCCCTGCGCGCTTCATAAAAACGGTGATGAACCTTTATGAGAACGCGCATACTGCGGTCATGGTGAACGGATTTCTAAGCCCCAAGTATAAGGTCACGCGCGGCGTCCGCCAAGGGGACCCACTATCGTGCCTGCTGTTCAATCTAGCCATAGAACCCCTCTCTGCAATGCTGAGACACTCGCACCTTCAAGGTTATAAAATTGAAGGTCTGGCCGACAAACTCATAGCCACACTCTACGCCGACGATACGACCGTGTATCTCAGCAAGAGTGACTCTTTTGATGAACTCAATGTCATCCTAAACCGCTGGTGCCTGGCATCAGGCGCGCGTTTCAATACGACCAAGACCGAAATTATACCATTAGGATGCCCAGAATACCGTGCGGAACTAATAGAGACGAGGTGTCTCCGACCCGGTGGCACCCCTTTCCCGCCAGCAATTCGGATAGCGACGGACGGCGAAACAACCCGCATTTTAGGCACATGGCCAGGGAATGGGGTCGTAAGTGCCAACGCGTGGTCAACAATCACCGAACGGATTAGAACTGCTCTGGACAAATGGGACCGCAAACATCCATCACTGAATGGGAAGAGCATACTCATTCAAGTAATAGTCGGAGGATTAACACAATACCTGACTGCATCACAAGGGATGCCGGTGGGAGTCGAACGTAGACTTGACAAAATATCACTGGACTTCCTTTGGGGCGCGAGCAAACGCCACCCAATAAATATGACCACGCTGCGACGTGCTAAGGACTACGGCGGGCTCAACCTCCTGCACGTGCAAGAAAGAAATGAAGCACAATACCTGACGTGGGTGAGCGCATTCCTTGCACCCGAACATGAGCGGCCCACCTGGACCTTCATTGCGGACCACATTTTCCGCGCAAAAATAATCAAAGCAGATGCAGCTAGGATTCCCATAGCAGCGCGCCGCGACCCCTTCTCCCAGGTGTGGAGGACAAATGAGCAGAGATTGCCCTTCATCCTCAGACAAATGGTCAGAGTGGCGCGCAAATATCATGTTATAATGGATGCACCGGAGATCCCTAGTGCGATTAAGGAGGACATGCCAGTCTGGGCGCACCCTGCTCTCCCACACCCTCGCGAACTGAGGATGAGCACATACCGCATTCGGTGCCTGAAGCTGGCGCACGCAGTCGTGACTGTGGAGGATCTTGAGGAAATCGCTGAAGAGGAGGAAGAGCATGAGAATTCAAGCACTTGCGCATGCGAGAACTGCGCCACAGACCGTGGCGAAGGCTGTTTGAAGCCATATAAGTGCCAGCAATTAGCAAAAGATATCCTCGGCCAAATCTCTGGCAAATGGAACCCGTCCACAATGCAACCCGAGCAGAATGAGGACATCTGGACCTCGTTCGCGGCGAACGGCCAAACAGATCTCGAAGCTGGAGAGCTGATCCCATTCAACTCACAGCTAGACCAGGGTGACGAACAGGCCGACTATTACAGGGCCTTTGTAAACACCACGGCGCTAGTCCCTCGCACAGCAGCGGAAACAGCGCATAGTGAGGCGGGTGCACGTCCGAGATATCAAGACTGCCCAGGTGCGACACAGGTATTTGTGTACGGCGCAATGTACGCTGCAAATGCGTACAACGCTTCTGGCGGATACGCTGCGTGCTTCCCTGACCTAGATGCCCAGGACGCGGTGGGCCGGTGTCCTGGAGACCACCACTCATACATGAACAGTGTAAGCATGGCCGTATACATGGCGGCAAAGAACGCACCTTGGAACAAGCCGCTGCACATCATTACAGCGAGCAAGCGGATTGCCACCGTCATGACAACCAAACTGGACCACCATGAAGCACAAGGTTGGCTAGACATGCCTGGCGAGGCCTATATCCTACGAGCAACTGCTGCGATCCTGCGAGCAAGAAGTGCGGAAACCAGTTTCACATATACAGTTGAAGTCCTCATAATTCATAAGCCCAGGGACTGCTCGAGCCATATGAATTATGAGGTTTATGCAATACGATATTCGGATGTATATTCTGGCTCCGAGATTCGGCAATCGCCGGACGATAAACTGAGCGTGCGACAACCACTAGCGAGTCTCATCTACAACGATCTGGCTCTCGGACCCCCTCTACAACGTCTAATCAATGTCCATGACATCGGATCCAGCTACCCTGCTGCTAGACTGGGAAAAAAAGCTCGTGATATCGACCTGCTTGGCCGTCTTCAGCTGAGTCTGTCGCAGCTCCCGCTTGACCTTGAGCAGCTCTGAGCGCAGTTGGAAGGCATTATCGACGCCTCTGGCAGTGCAGGCTGTCTCCAGCTTTGTGCAGAGGCTGATAATCTCGTCAATGGGCTGTCAGGGCGACGCTAGAGCGCGCGGCCGAGAGAGCGGAGACGAGGGGAGAAGTCCGGAGTAAGCGAGCGAGGCCAGCACCACCGAGACAAAGTCCGGATCCGTGGGAATGCGCGCTGGGTAGCGGGGATCCTGAGTATATATTTGAGAACAGGGAATATACAAGCATACCTGGGTAGCGGGGATCCTGAGAGAACGAGACTGGGGATCACCGCTACCAACAATCAGATATATATACACAAGTGGAACCGTCCGATTGATGGTGCGCAGCCACCGGTATTTACCGACGCAAACGCCAGCTGGCGTTTGCGTCGGCAAACACCGGCTTATGTAATCGAGCCGGAATGCCAGAAAGGAAGACAAGACAGTATTGAGACAGGGTCAGGCTGGTAACAGAAAGGGAAAAGGAGTAATGGAAAGGGGAAAAGGGGTCCGGACCCTGACATCACCCCCCCTTCAAGGTGCGGCGTCCCGACGCGCATTCAGCGACGACGACGCCGTCCTCGGGCTGGTGGAGGAGGAGCATCTCCAGGGCGCGGAGCGTCGGGGTGCTTCCGGTGGAAGTCTGCAACGAGTTCCGGCGAGTTTTCTAGGTGTTCCGCCGGTTCCCACGTGTTGTTCTCCCGCGACCAACCCTTCCACTTCACGCGATATCGGACTTTGCCTCGGTACCACTCAGAGTTGAGTACCTCCTCGACTTCCTCCTCCAGGTAGCCGTTGACGACGACCGGGGGTGGCGGAGGCTGAGTCCGACCTGGGATTGTGTCTGGAATATAGCGGCGGAGACGGGATACGTGGAAAGTCGGATGAATCTTCATTGACGCGGGCAGCTTCAAGCGATATGCGTTCCGCGATACCACCTTCTCCACTGGATAGGGTCCGAACCACTTGTCGTCTAGTTTCTTGGTCGGCCGTGTCGTGCGGATGTCCCGCGCGTCAAGCCAAACTTTGTCCCCGACCTTGTAATCCCGATCTCCGCTCCGGTGGGCGTTATAGAAGCGCGACATGTCCTCCGACGCTTTCCGCAGCGCGGACTTGGCCTCCTCCAGTGCATCGTGCATACGCGAGGCAAAGTCGTCCGCAGCCTCAACGCGGCCTTCGCGCGTGGGCTCAACACCCATCCGCGGATGTTCCCCATGCGCGAGGAAGAACGGAGTTTGCTGCGTCGAGGCGTTCACCCGGTTGTTGTATGCAAACTCTGCGAGTGGAAGTAGTCGTGCCCAGTCGGTTTGGCGCTCATTGCAGAACAGCCGGAGGTACTGCTCAATCTCCTGGTTGATCCGCTCTGTCTGTCCGTCGGTCTGCGGATGGTACGCGGTGGACGCCAGAGTCTCAATTCCGAGGCGCTTGTGCAGCGTACGCGAGAACGCAGAGACAAACTGTGGACCCCGATCGGAGATAATACCATCGGACAGCCCATGCTGGGACCAGACGCGTTCGAGCCACAGGTCTGCGACGCCTTCGGAGCTGACCTCGGAGTTCGTCGGAGCAACGTGCACACGTTTTCCAAGGCGATCCACAGCGACAAAGATCGAGTCATAACCTCCGCTCTCCGGAAGGTCCACAATCAGGTCGCAAGTGGCATACTGCCAGCGCCGCGTCGGAACTGGGTTCGGCATTAGGTTTCCACTCGGAGCTCCGGGGAATATTTTGGTCCGGTTGCACGTGTCGCAGCCTGCGACGACGCGGCAACAAAGCGCGTAATCCCGGGCCACCAGTAATTCCGCGACACAAGCTCCAGAGTCCGCCAACGTCCGGGGTGTCCGGCCATGAGACTGTCATGATGAGCAGCAACGACACGGCGTCGGAGGTCTGGATTCTGCGGAACATAGACCTTACCGCGGTACAGCACTAACCCGTCCTCTTCCGACCATTCGTCGCTCTCCAATCCACGTGATCGGAGATCATGGAGTCCGTCCAGCGCCTTGCGCACCACATCGTCAATCTCCTCCGAATTCCGGATGTCGCGGAGGATTTGAACCTCCCCATGTGCTTCCGACAAGTGTCCCCGTCGGCCCGCAAGCTCTCGGATCCACTCCGGCTTAAGCAAACGACATCGGAGTTGTCGTCGGACACCCCGTCACGGTGGTCCGGACGACGGGAAAGAGCGTCGGCCTTCACCATGGACCGACCTGGTCGGTGGTGAAGTGTGAAGTCGAATCGGGACAGGTACAAGGACCATCGGGCTTGCCGGCGGTTCAGCTTCTGCGCCGTCCGGAAGTACTGCAGGTTCCGATGGTCCGTCCAGATCTCAAACACATGCTCCGCTCCTTCCAGGAAATGCCGCCACTCCTCGAGTGCACGGATGATGGCGAGCATCTCCTTGTCATGAATTTCATAGTTCCGCTCCGGCGCGGTGAAACTCTTTGACAGATAGGCCACTGGAAGCCACCGTCCATCCCCTCGCGCTTGCGAGAGAACAGCTCCGCAGGCGTAGTCCGAGGCGTCGGTCTCCAGCCGGAACGGAAGTCCGATTTCCGGCAGGATCAGGACGGGCTCAGACGTGACGGACCGCTTAAGCGCATCGAACGCGGACTTCTGCTCCGCACCCCAGGACCAGCTCCGGTCCTTCGCGGTGAGGTCATGCAGAGGTCGCGCAATGCGAGAGTAGTCGCGGATGAACCTCCGATAGAAATTGGTGAAGCCAAGGAACGACTGCAAGTCATGCAGGTTCTCCGGAGCGGGCCAGTCCGCAACTCCGTGCACCTTGGCGGGGTCCATCGCGACTTCTCCGTGTCGAATTATAAGTCCGAGGTACTCAATCGACTCCTGCTCGAAAACGCACTTCTCCGGTCGGAGGAAAAGGTTGTTTGATCGGAGAATGTCCAGGACTTCGCGGACGATCTTCCGGTGTTCTGCAAGGGTCGCGGAGAAGATCAGGATGTCGTCCATGTAGACGACGACCTTTCCAGCGGAGATCAAGTCGCGGAACAGATCGTTCATCATCGTCTGGAAAGTACTCGGACTGTTGGTGAGGCCGAAGAACATCACCAACGGTTCAAATAGGCCGCGGTTCGTCAGGAACGCCGCCTTCCACTCATCGCCTTCCTTCACTCGGACGTTGTTGTACCCCCAACGGACGTCGAACTTGGTGAAGTACCGAGCTCCAGAGAGTCGATTGACAAGTTCCTCAATGAGCGGAAGTGGGTACCGGTTCTTTACCGTGATGGCATTGAGTTTCCGGTAATCCTGCACGAGCCGGAGACCTCCGTCCTTCTTTTTGACAAAGAAGACCGGAGCTGCGATCGGAGATTTGGACGGTCGGATACGACCAGTCCGGAGATTCTCCTCCAGGAACGCGTCCAGTTCCTTCTGCTCTGCCGGCGACAGCGGATAAGCCCTAGTGCGAGTGGGCAGTTCCGCGTCCGGGCGGAGCTCAATCGCATGGTCCCACGGGCGGCGCGGAGGTAGCTCGTCGAACTGGTCTTTGGCAAAGACCGGTTCAAAGTCCCTGTACTGCTCCGGAACGAGCTCTTCAAAGGACTTGACCGTGCGGTCCCGAGTTTGCTCTGCAAACTCCTGCGACTTGTGCCGTGCGCGCGGATGGCCTCACCCTCCGGCTCAACGAAAGCAGCAAAGACACGGTGGCCCTCTTCCCAATCCTCCGCCCACACTGCCTCGTCTTCCTCATCTCCATCGTGGAGAACCGCAGGCGGAACCGGCTCATCCGGACTGCCAATCCGGACGCACCGGACCCGCTGAGACCGCATCCGAGTTTTGGTTCGTCTCAGCGGATCCTGCGGAGGAGGAGCAGAGCTAGCGGACGATGCCAGACGGGCGTTTGTCCGACGTCCGACAGTGCGAGAATGAAAGGGTGAGAAGCTCTGACGCGGAGGTGCATTCTCCGACGTCGGAGGTCCACGGAGTTGTCGATTCTTCGCCGGCTCCGCTGGCGCGACAGTCGGAGCGGGCGGCAAAAGGCATTCCGGTGGACAACGCGTCATACGCACTTGTCCACTGGGCCAGTCAATATCAGGATTGTGGCGTCGGAGCCACGTAAATCCAAGAATAGCGTCTGTCTTTCCCAAAGAACAGACGGCGAAGGTCACGCGCTCCGAGTGAAGTCCGAAGCGCATGATCAGGTCCACCTCCTCACGGATGGACCCTCCTTCATTCAAGGTTCCGTCTACATTGTAGACCGGAATTGGAGTTTCCAACTTCCGCGTCCGAAGACCGAGACGTCGGACAAAGGCGTCATTCAGGAACTCCGTTGTTGCTCCGCAATCGACGAGAGCAGAAGTCGCGAGGAGGGATCGGTTGTCGAGTTCTTCCAGTTGGATTTTGACCGTGAGCGAGCGGAGCAAGCTCGCGGAACGGATATAGTATCGCCCAGAGGGCGGAGCGGACACGTCTAGCTGCTTCGGAGGAGAGTCGTATTCGTCTATATAGTTACACGACTCAACCTCCAGAACAGAGAAACGGTTGGCGCCACGAGCCGTGTCCTTACTCGTGGGCCTCGTCAAAAACCTCGCCGGAGTTAGCGGAGGTCGACGAAGTCTTCTCCGGAGCAGAGGACGATGCTCCGGGAATAGAGACTCCCAGTCCAGTCAAGGCCGCGCGGACCGCCGGCGAGCGCTCGGGCTTGATGGGGGCAACGGGAGTCGCCGCGGAAGTGACCCTCTTGTCCGCAGTCAAAGCAGGTGCGCTTGCGAGGGCCAGAGTTCCGAGTCCGGTTGCGATCCACGTCCATAGGCTTGACGTCAGGTTCACGCGCCGCGGCACTCGGAGCTCCGCTCGGCACTGCAGCTGGGGTGGAAGCAGATGTCGCCGGAGTGCGCCCGGTCGTTGGAGTCGAGGTCGGACCTCCGGTTCGCGCACCAGAGGTCGCCGGAGTTTTGCGGAAAGTCTGGCGCTCACGCCACTGCTGTTCCAGGCGGAGCGCCTCCTTCTTCAGCGCGTCCATGGTCACCGGAGCTTGGTCCAGAGCGTAGATCCGGTCCAGGAGGCGCGAGTTGAGCCCTTTCTTGAATTTCCGCTGGAGCTCATAGTCGGAAAAGCCGGAGAGCGCGGAGTATGAGTCGAACTCCGTAATGAAGTCCTCAATAGAGCGAGAACCTTGCTCCATCGCATCAATCCGGTTGGCCGCGTCGCCCTTCTCGTCGGACATGACAAAGTTGAGCGCGAACTCCGAGAGGAAGTCCGGGAATGCGGAATAAGACGCCTGATTATCCATGAGGGTCTGCGTGACAGTTCCGGCCCAGGTAGCCGCGGAGCCGGACTTCATGTAGGACAACACAAAGATAATCCGACTCCGGACATCCGGAAACTGGCGTGGGCGTGACTCCATGTAGAGCCAGCATTGTCGGAGAAAGCGCCGGCCGTTGGTGCGATTTCCGTCAAACGCGTCCGGCGGGGCAACAGCGGAGCGGCCCTGATCCGGAGCAGAGCTCGCGCCGGAGCTCACGGCGGCTGGAGGCTGTGCCGGAGTTGCATGCGCAGCAGACCGCAGTTGATCAGCCATCAGTCGGGCTGCTTCTTGTTGCACAGCCAGACGATGCTGTGTCCGGGCTAGCTCCTCATCACGTTCCTCAATGATGGAGCGTAACCTAGCAACCTCCATGAGGGGGTCCTCAATGGGTGCGGCGTCCTCGAAGTCCTCTGAGCCGGTACCAAGTCCGGGCATCGTGAGGGCTTCGAAATAGGGGGTGGTGCGGGATAGGTGGAGTCTCGTTCTACTGTCAGGGCGACGCTAGAGCGCGCGGCCGAGAGAGCGGAGACGAGGGGAGAAGTCCGGAGTAAGCGAGCGAGGCCAGCACCACCGAGACAAAGTCCGGATCCGTGGGAATGCGCGCTGGGTAGCGGGGATCCTGAGTATATATTTGAGAACAGGGAATATACAAGCATACCTGGGTAGCGGGGATCCTGAGAGAACGAGACTGGGGATCACCGCTACCAACAATCAGATATATATACACAAGTGGAACCGTCCGATTGATGGTGCGCAGCCACCGGTATTTACCGACGCAAACGCCAGCTGGCGTTTGCGTCGGCAAACACCGGCTTATGTAATCGAGCCGGAATGCCAGAAAGGAAGACAAGACAGTATTGAGACAGGGTCAGGCTGGTAACAGAAAGGGAAAAGGAGTAATGGAAAGGGGAAAAGGGGTCCGGACCCTGACATGGGCAGATGCACGGCCGGGTCGTCGTTGTCGTCTGATTCTTTGTCCCCCAGCTCGTCTGGCATGCCCGCCACCCCCGCTTCCTTTGCTGCGTACTCAGCACGGACTGCAGCTATGATCTGCTCGTCGGTTTCCATCTCGTGGACACCTTCTCCAACCTGCTGCTCGTCTTTCGGTTCCAGGAATTCGTCAACGGTGAGTGGGTTCCGCACAAGCTTGCGGTCGACCAGCTGCTTGATCTTCAGGCCCAGATCTCGCTCAACGACGATCTCCTCTGAGCGCTGCATCGAGGAGACCTCAGGGTTGGAGGTCGAGGCACCATGCTGCCGCCAGGGTCTTGTGGTCTTGCGCAGCACGCCCAAGCCTGTGCGTGCGGCGGTTTGAGCATCCATGTCATCAGGCTCAACGTCGTTGGCAATTGCCAGGGCCTTCTGCCAAGTAGGCCCTGCAGCAGCGTCACCGAGCAGCTCGGTGAGCGCAGATTGAGCCTGCGGCAGTGTCATGGTGTCGTTGCTAACGAAGTTGCGAAGGAAAGCCCAGGCCGCCGAATCAGGATCAGAGGAAGAGCTCGGGGAAGATGCAGAAGCAGGCATTGCGGTGTTGGCGACAGGAGCAGGTGGCGATAATGGCAGGATGCCGGTATGTGCCCAGCAATTCCGTATCGTCGTCTCTGAGATCTCGTTCCAGGCATCGCGCGCCATCACCATCGCTTCCCAGAGGTTCAGCTTCCAAATGTCCTCCTCACCGGCATCATCTGCGTTGAGGGCACGCATGCAGAAGGCCCTGCGGTAGTGTGCCTTGAACGTGCGGATGATCCCTGCATCGAGGGGCTGAATGCGGGACGTCATGTTGGGTGCAAGTGGTTCAATGCGGACATTGGTTGGCTCGTAGGCGATCGAGTGTCCAGAGAAGTTGTCCAGGAGTAAGAGAACCTTCCGTTTCTGTGCGCGCATCTTCCGGTCGAACTGTTTGATGTACCTGGGGTGACATGAGAGTGTAACCTCCAAACAGTGTGAACGACGTACTCTTCAAATAGAATGGAGGTCATCCATGCCTTGGAGTTGTAGCGATAATAGAACTTGCTCTTTTGTTTCGCCGGGATGTGCTTGAAGCAGCGTGGCTTCCCGTACTTGCCAATGTACATGAGCGGCTCTTTCTCAGTGCCCGTCGAGTTGCAGACAAAGAGAAGTGTGATTCAAAACTTCTGAGCCTTCTTGCCACTCATTGCCTTGGTTGATAGGCCACAATCAGGTGGTGCATAGGCAAATAGTGCAGCCTCGTCGCCGTTGAACCGATCCTTGGGCTTGTACTGAGCCAAAATTGGCCGGAGGCGCTCGCGTTCCTTGGTGGCCGCCTCAGGGTCAACAGAGCCAGCCTCGCCATGCCGCCGATGTTCCTTGATGCCGTATCTATTGAGAATCAGCTGTCTGCTCAGGAATTGACACAGTGTAACATACGCATTTTTGAATGACTTGACCCATCCATCAGATGTTGTCCTCTGCTCCGGAGGGATGTTGAATTCCTTCTCAAAGCGTGCCCTCTTCTCGACAAGCATCCTACCCGAAACCACCTCGCCACGAGCCTCCATTCCCTGAAACCAGAGAAGAAGGGCACGTTCAACCTCTGGACACTGAACAACACGTGGCCGCTTGGAAGAGAGTGCATTGGCAGTCGTCAAAGCCCGAGCATGAAGGCTGTCCTTCTCCTTCAGTTTCCGAGAGAGCATGGATTGCGTCAATTTGTAGCCCTTAGCCCGAAAATGCGCCTCCACTTGCTTCTGGGTCATGGCTGGATGAGACTCGCAGAAGTCAAGGATTTCAAGCCATTGGCCGAGATTCAGGTTCTTGCCGGTGTCAATGGTGTCGGACGTCGTCTCGGGCTCCTTCCGCTTGCGCGGCCCCAAAGGACCGGGGTTTGCACGTGGCTTCCGACGCTTGTCGGATGGCCCGACTACTGGCGGTGCTGCAGCAGGTGTCGCAACAGGGGATGCTTGGGTTTCGGACATGCAGGAGTAGAGAAAGGGGAAGAGGAAGAGACGATGCAGTGTTGAAACCACGTTGGAACGAACATATGGGAGTCCTTCCACCACGTGCGGAAGTATCCCGAACGTGGTCCCGGATGCATATCACCTGATGCCGTCATTCATAATGCTCTGCGAGGGCCAATGAATTATGAATTATGAATTTCGGAAGCAATAGTCAGCTTCCCTGCTTGGGGACAGCACCAAGTCAATGAGCTATGAGACATATGAAGTTTGAGCTCATGAATTATGAGGACTTCAACTGTATTGACAAGAAGAGGGCGGCAAGCTGGCCAGGCCTCTCAGACGCGAAAAAGACCGCGTTGGTTGCAGCGGAACTGGGTCCAGATGTCGATATCGACCTTTCTGAATTTGCGGCCTTTGACAGACCGGGCGTAGCTGTTCGCCGCCTAAAACAGCGGACCGCGCATAGAGCCATCAACGAGGCCAAGGAGCGAGAAGCGGCAGCACGTCGGGCCACAGCTGAGAACCTGCAGAAAATAAGAGATAGCGCCCTACAGACATCAAAGCACTGGCCAACGGAAAAAACTATTTGGCAGAGCCTTAAGTCCCGAGACCTATCTAGAAATGTGAGAAATTTTATCTGGAAAGGGATCCATGGCGCACACAAAGTTGGCGGGTACTTTCGGGGCATGCCAGAGCCGTGGAAGAACTACGCGTCCTGCCCGACATGCAGAGTAGAAGAGAGCCTCGAACACATACTACTTGTGTGCCCAGACTCTGGCCAAAAGTGGATCTGGCGACTAGTTAATGCCTTCATGATGCGGAAAGGTGTAGACATAGACCTAGACTACGGGCTTATCCTCGGATGCTCGGCCATAAGAATTGAAGACGGCTGGGGCGCGCGCGTCATGTCTACCGAACGGGCCCTTCGGATCATCATATCAGAATCTGCCTTCTTAATATGGAAGATTAGATGTGAAAAACGTATTGAACATGAAGACGAGCCGGATTGGCAGCTCTCACCAAGGGAAGTCATTGAGAGGTGGAATAAGATGCAAAAATCACGGGTAAAACAGGATTTCAAGTTAACGAATAAGCGACGATACAAGCGCTCCTCGTTAAATAAATGGGTCGTACATGACACCTGGCGGGAGGTCAGAGACTCACAGGGCTCCTTAATACCTTTTGTGTTTATAAGGCCCGGAGGTTTAGTGGGTACGGGAGCACCACGCCGCGCTGGCGTGGGCTAAGCTCCAAGCCCCACACTACCGTACAACGGTGTGCTAACAGGATTCCTCCGGACGGCGTCGCCCTTCTTGGACAACTTAGATTGTCCCCCCCAGCCATCTTTCAGACAAGGAGCGTTTCCGGGTCACTATGTGACGGCGGCCTCTCTGACGCTACACCAAAAAAAAAAAAAAAAAAAAAAAAAAAAGTCCACCGCAAGCACTGCAAGAGTGCTTAGTACCGGAGGCGTGTGGTTATTCTTAGCATGTTGGCATGTTTAGTCAGCGGTCTGATGACAAATGTCGCATTGGTAATCCTTGTGTACATATAGAGCTGCTCTGCACTGCCCCAACACTGCAAACTGGCCTGCCCCACCCTTACACAGCTTTGGCACGTTAGGAGAATGCACAGCAACCGGTGTGTTACATTTTATTTGTGTGTCTAGCCTTCACACACTCACAACCAATCCAGATCGAGATAAAACAGGGACCATTCGATGGCTGAAATGTGTGTGCTGTTGACGATTAATTTTTAACAGTGGTTCCAATGCTATAGCCTGGTTATTAGTCCTCAAGCTGAGCAGAAACCAAAAGAGGTTGAAGAATGTGATCCTGTTCTGGGCAATTTGTCAGTTTGGACAGCTGTACCTGCACACGGGTTTCTGGATCCCTATGCCAAAAATCAATATATCATCAGTAAGTTTTCTTCCCTCAGAATCTGCCCTCATACTGAGAAATTGAATCATCCAGATAGGATCCTTATGGTAGAGGCGGGAACCTGGCTGGACGACAAGACCAGCACAAACATAGATTGCTGGATCGCATTGGTTGAGGTATGCCAGGATATCTTGGACTTGATTATAACTTATTCTCACTAAGTGGATGAGCGACACCGAGAATGAGCATGGCTTCCTAGCTTGGCAGCCAGCAAGTAGTGTGGGAATGGAACTCTTCTGGCAAAATATCGACCCAAGATGTTTAAGTCCAGATGGAAAATATCTCAAACACTCCCGCCTTTACCCAACACAGGCATACATTGGTGGGCATTGCAACTAAATCTTTTGGGCACAAACTGATAGAATAATAGGAGAGTCCCTACAGATTGCTGCAGCATTGCGGTTTCCTGAGGATGGGTTCAAGGCACTCAAGTGGCTTCAGAGGCACCCATCATACCCACTTGGGCTCGCAAAGAGTGATTACAACGTCACAGTAGTTCCAGGAGAGTGCAATGGAGAAGATCAACTCTTCACTCTTCCACCACCCTCAGCAATGAAATGTCAATCTGCATCCATGGACATTGTTGCCAAGCGGCACAAGGAGTTCCAAATGGGTGTCATTCCCATGGACTTGTGGCCCACTGGAGGAGACTGGGAATTTGCTACATAATCTTGCTCAAAAGCGCAATATTGGAAACACTTGTACAGCTTGCTTTGTAGACAACAATAAGAAATGTAACATCTGCCTGTATGCATCCCAGAGGCTGATTATGTTTCCCGATCTCGTACATGTTCATTTGTTCGTGTTTTCCCCATCTTGTTGTCCGATCACATTCTGTGGTTTGTACCTCCTGTACCTACGACATATGGACACCAAGACATTCATTTGGTCTCCGCTCATGCTCTCATTGGCTCAGGGTTACGCTATCAGATACATGAGTATCAATAAATCTTATTAATTCAAACTCCGATGATTTTGTTTCGTCAAGATTGGCGGAGTTTCAAGCCGGCAACACTCATCCACCTACCCTCCTCACAACGCCACAGCGCCACATCACAGCTGCCCGTTAAGTCACCAGTATCAAGCATATTTGCATTATTTGCAATTGGCATGCCGCCCCGCACGCCGCAGCAGGTTCGCCGTGTCCTGTTCTGCGGCGTGCTTTATTGAGTATCGGGCGCAGGTCGCAACAGACACCTCACTCGCCCACAGCGGACATGCTGTACAGTGGAGCTCGGTCTTGCAAAATCTCTCTGTGGTGACCGCAAGTACAAGATCATCGGAGACTCGTAGAGCGGGCGATATGCGAAGCGTGCGGCACAAGACGAGGAACGAGAGCCGCGGATTTGACGCTCGTTGAGTAGGACCTTGCATTCATTGCACGTGTAACACGAGGATGCTCGTCAGCGGTATATATATATCGGGCGCATGACGGGTGTAGCAACAACACAAGACGATGCGAGTCGAGCGAGGCCGCCGCAGCAGACAGACCGAAGAATAGGTAAATGCAGCGAGCACTCCGAAATGCAACTACAGGTAGGCACTCGGAACGGACACCATGCTAGCACCCTAACGAGGTTGAGCGCCCCCGTGAGGTGGCAGAGTGGACGGACGCTCCGGCTAGGCGATGGACGGCGGCCGACGCGACGCGCGACGCGCCATGGAAAGATAGCGCGGGAATTTGCAGCCTAGCGGCCAAGAGCCAGTATGCCAGTGACACGCGCCGACGGTGCGATAGTATGCGACCAGTATATATCGCAAATGACTCGCGCAAACGGTGACCGAGTCGCAGAGGCCAAAAGTCCTGCCTCGGAGCGCTGCATGCGACACAACACAGTCGGCGCAGGCATGAAGAGGACGACGTGCGCAGCGGTCTCCGGCTACATCAGACCGCGACCACGGCAGCGCGCACAGAAGGAGGCTGGCAGAGCGATTCCAGCCCAGCTTGTGCCCACCAAGAACGCGGAACGCGCAAGACCCCGATCTTTGACGGCCGCGACGCTGGAAGTACCACGCCAGCAGCCAGGCGACGCGCGCAGGACGCCTGAGGCACCGTCGCACGCCATCGGGCGCCATATATTGACGAGCTGCGCGTTCACCAGGTGGGGCGCGCGCGGGGGTTGGCGCAGAGGGAGTTCGAGCCTGCCATGCAGCACGCACGCGCACTAAGGCTGCGCAACAGCGCGCCGGTAGATCCTCGTCCCGCACTCGACGCTGAAGATGCCGCGCGAGCAGCCAACTGACGCCCGCAAGGTGACAGACAGCCCAACAAACAGCGAGGCGAGCGAGCCCTTTCAGACGAGACCCGTTGCGCTGGACGGCCCGCGGACGACAGTCTAGAGGGTATCAATAGACGCCGCGCCGATAGCCAGATGACGACGCGCGCAAGATAACGGACAGCCCGACGTGCAGCGCGCGCATTTACGCGCGCCCGATATCGACGAGCAGCGGGTCGGCCAGGCGGCGCGCGCACGGAGGGATGCCGCCAGGGCATCGCGCGCACCGCGACTGCACGACGGCGTGCCGGTGTTGGCGGGCGCGACTCTGGAAGTGCATCATGAACCGCCAGATGACGAGCATGAAGGGCAGTTCGACGCGCAGCGCGGCCAGAATGATGTGCAGCCTGATGTGTGGCGTGCGTGTCAGCGTGTGCCAGACGTCGACGGGCTGCGGGGCGCGCGCGGACGCCGCCGTAGAGGGACGCACGGCCGGCGATACCGAGCCCGCACGCACATTGCCGGGAATACACAACGGCGCGGCGGTACATCCCCGTCCCACGCTCGACGCTGGAAGTGCTGCGCCAGCAGCAGGACGACGCGCGCAGTACAGGACGGTGCACAGAGCTCGCGTTTGTTCGCAGCAGACGCCGACGCGCAGCAAGACGGTCCCACACTCGCTGACCCTCGCCGCGCGCGCGCGCGCGCGGAATTTCAGAGCAGCTCGGAACGCAGCGCCGTGATTCCAGAGCGCGCGGCCGGTATAGGAAGTCTACGAACGAGGAGGCGGCTGTCTTGCGCGGACGGCGCGCGACACTGGAAGTCTCGCGCCAGAAGGCGGTCGACGCGGGCAAGCCGACGGGCAGCCTGACTAGCGCGCTATTCGTCCGATTCTTGGGCACGGCGCGGGGCGGGACCGCGCTGACCCGACAAACGCGCGACGGTTCGGACGAGGCCCGTTGATGTGGAAGGGACTCGGGCAGTGCGTCAGATGGTAAGTCTGGAGTAGCGAGCGGGAAGCTGCCTCGCCCAGCGGCTGCGCGGCAGGACGAACACACTGCACACCGGAAAGCCGACCTCAGGGGCCAGCATCCTACTGGCGCGCGTATGGCACCGGGCAGAACGCGCGCCCGTGTGCCGCGGCGTCGACGAGCTGCGCCTGGCCCAAGCAGCGCGCGCGACGTTTCAGACCAGGACGGGACGTGGATGGATTGGGGTGCGCGCGGCGGGTAGAGGTCCAGGAAGTCTGTACGGGCCCCCTTTCGGTGAATACCAGAGCCCATGGCGATGAGGGAAAGCGGATCCGAGTCACAACATTTGATCCAACCGACGGCGCGTGCGGGGGATGCACGGAGCGAGCCAGTGCGCGAGGAGGAGTGCGCATACACGCGAGAAGCGTGTCTGACGCGGGAGTGGAATGGACTGGACGGCGTCACAGCAGAAGACAAGTATGAGCCTCGCAGGCGGGCGCGCAACTGGACGGCATGTGTGGTCTCTGCGCAAGAGCCGGCAGCCGACAGGGAATAAGCACGACGGCCCGCGGTGTACGACTTCCACCGCGCGCACACCAGGCCATGGGCGTGGAAGGCCCGTGGTAGCGCAATATAAAAGTAGTCCAGTTACTGATCGCCAGGAGCCTGCTTATCACGAGCAGTATTGCAGCGCGAGCGTCGCAGAACGCGGGAAAGCCAGAAGTGCGCATTTCAATCTCCGACGGTGTGCTCACGAGCAGATCGTCGGAGCCTGAACGCGCACATGCATCCGACCGATGAAAGTCTGGTGTCTCATAGACATTCTGGTTATGTGATGATCACAACATAGGGTCAAGAAGCAAGTGCTGAGAGCTTCAGGCACATATCCGGGAAGAAGGCGATTTTATCCGCCGTGAACCGTCTCTACGATGGCGTCAGGAATCATGAAGCGGGATGCGTATAGTACCTTATTGAAGATCTCCCGTTGCGCCCGCCATAGGCGTCTGAAGGCTTTAAAGAATCGAGCTCCTGTTGTTGCTTTAGCTTGCACGAGTCCCATGACGAGCAACGAATGGCGATGCCAATCAGTGCGCATGCACTATCACTGTCAGTATGAACGCTGTATCCTCCGTCCCCCACAGCCCGGCTCGGTACCTTCTTCGGTTTCCGCTGCGACGCATGCCATTTATCCACGCGCACTCACATACGGTGCCAGCAGCCCTCCATGCAACCTGCGAGAGATCCCAAACGTCCGGTCGCCGAGCATGCATCTGCTGCCGCTGGATAGCGTCACAGTGCACATTCGTCGGAACAAGATCTGCACGACTTGCTTGTGATTGACGACCTCCGCGGTGCTCGCAACAGCTCGCGCGCGCAGGAACATGTTTGCAACCCGCTCGCGCGCAGAGAAGCGGGATTCTCATCGAATTCCTCCTGCGCAGTGCTGCGCGCCGCACTTGCGCGACGCTTCTCGGCTACATAATGATACTGGTCACGCGCAGGGTTTAGCAATGCTGCCAGTCGCATGGCATCGTGTGGATGGTATTCTTATCGAAGTATATGACAAAAAGTGCCCAGGTCAGTCAAAAGATTCAAAGTCAAAGACGATTGAAAATCCGTGACCGTACGGTACGTCAACGCCTGCAATGGCTCCCCAGGGGAAGCCTGTGACTTTGATCACGACTTCCTGTCCTTCGAATGCAGTGAGGCTTGGGCTGAGCGCATCGAATAAAGCGCGCGCTTCAGTCTTGCGCGGCGTGTGTTCTCCTCTGCTCGTTCGCAGATCCACCTCGAGCGTTTCCAGCACCGGTAAGACGGGGAGACGGCTCAACTGCGACCAGAGATACTTTGCATCTCGAACGCAAAACACGAGATTACCGGGCACGCGTTCGTAGCGCGGAGTCCACTTCGGACTGACGATGATGATCAGCTCGGTGAGTACATATGGTGTACCGAGTGTACATTTAATAAATTCATTTCCCCGATGCCTTCCCGAGTTTCCGCGATGTGTCTTCAAGTTTTCTCACATATTTTACTTGAGTCACAATCCAAGGTTCCCGGGCATGCGGTGGGAATTTTCTCTCACATGAATCGGTTTGTTCTCTCGATTGGCAGTTTCCGCTCTCAGGTGACTGTTTCCGCCCGCGGGACGTTGGGTTTCCGCGCGCGATGTTGGGTTTCCGCACGCGACACCGCGTTTCCGCGCGTCAACTCCGTGCAACCCCCGCAATTTTCCGAATATGCACATGACTCAAATTTCAACAGGCAGGCCGAAATGCCATATTGCGAGGTCAGAGCACAGAATTGGCTGCATTATCAGGCATTGGCTACATCAGGGTCAAGAAATACAGCAAAGGATTCAGCTGACAGCAAGAAAGTGATAGCAAAGACGAGCAAGAGAGCAGGACCAGGACAACAGACAGCAGAGAACAGAACGGCAATATCTAACAGTATCATACGAGTCTTTCGGTCAGCATTGCCATCGGCGTGGGTAATAGCAATGCGCTACGCGAATGGGTCATGCACTGGCTGGCGCGGACGACGGGCAGGCAGGCTACGCAAGTCGATCGGAAGAGCTGGGCCTGTTGGGAGTACACAGAAGCAATTAGATGTGCACAGCAAAAAGTACGGTTCAGCTCACCCGCTGGCTGCACTGCAGGCGGTTCCGGATCACCCTTGGCACCAGGAGAATCTACAGCCCGATCATTGTCCGAGTCTATGGGATGTCAGTCAATGAGCACGGTAAAAGCAGTAGCGCACCAATTACAACGGGTTCCGTCTCGGTTTTGAAGTCGAAGTCACGCAATCCGAACAGTCGTCGATCCGCGGGTGTGGTGAGCCATGCGTCAACTGTAAAATGTTATAAGTGAGGTCCACGGGAGCACCGACGTCTTACCGTCAAACACAGTGTCCGCTTTGCCTTTCGTCACCGGGGCATCCACCTTGGCCTTCTTCTTTGGGCGCAGGTTTGGTGCGGTTTTCTTCGGTGCTGCCACAGCAGTCGTGTTGTCGCTCTCGCTTGACTCGTCTAAGAACTGTGCATTAGAGCTCACTCCCAGAGATAAAATATGTAGTTACCGACGACGGCGCTCTTGCGTTTATGCCGGAGGTCGTCACTCTCTGAGTCGTCATCTGAGTGTTGTCAATAACAACGTCTTGCAAATACCATGTGCAATGTACATACCGGGGAGCCGAGACGTGCTTGCCGATGCAGCCGAAGGAATGGCTAAGATAACTCGTCAATAACAGCACCAATGGATACGACAGATACTTGCCCTTCTTCTGCCCCCATGACATGTAAATTTTGCTTGGGATTCGAACACGGGAGACTAACGGAATATCAGCGGTAATCGGTAAAAGTTGGTCCGCAAACTCACTCAAGAAAATAATATGATTAGCGACGGACTGGTTCTGCGTAATGCGCGCCTGCACCAAGTCGTCACCTGCTGGGCAGTCGTCATCGACAAGCACCAGTTTGTTTGAGCCCATGTGACTGAGGACGCGCCAAACTGCATCTGTGCCCTGATCCCACTGGTAGTCATCATACTCATCTGCAAGTTCCTCAGCGACGTTGTCCAGCAGCCAGGCGTGAGCCTCAGGAAACAGCGCCGCGACCAGTCGATCAGCACGCTCGTGGTCCCAAGTTGGATCGATGGCGGTCAACTTGTTCATGTGGGCGCGGTGCACGAGCTTGTAGCGCTTGTAAGTACTCAGAACACCCTTGTCGGGCTTCTTGAATGTCGTGACTTCGACGTCCTGCCGCTCCTCAGTTTCACCTGCGGACTGGCTGCACATCAGCAGATGTGCACGTAGACAACGGAAAACACACCAGCCCAAGTGGAATCAGCACCACCGTTGCCACCTGCACGGGCTTGGATGCAGATGACGGGCGGCCCTGGTTGGGTTCAGCAGTCAGTAAATCAAGATATCTTGTGACGTACTCCTTTGCCTTTGCCTTTGGTGACAGTGCGTCCGGTCAAACCAGCAAAGGCCTCGCTGACCCTGGGCGACCGTCGTTTTTGGTCGTATCTTGTGCTTGGCACGCCGAGGGTCAGCCTGCGCGCTGAGCAAAGACGTCGTCCACGGTTGTGTTGATGTTGTCCTCCTCGTTGCTGAAGAAGCTGTTGTCCGAGTCCACCTCATCGCTAAGAAATTATGAATTAAATGTGCAGAAGGACATGCAGAGTGAGCAGCTTACTTGGCCACCTCTTTTCCCTTGGCCTTCTTGCCCTTCCGCGTCTGGTGCTCCGCTGGCTCATCCGCATCGTCGTCGTCATCGACATGGTCTTCGACAGGGTGCTTGCAGCGAGCACAGAGCTTTCGAGGTAGCGTAGAGCCCTTGAACGCCTTGCAAAGGCAGACCTCGATGGTGCAGCCACGCGGCATTGTCGATGGCCGGTGCTCTCGGTGTGCGAGCAAGAGAGGCAATTACACCCGGATCCCCGATTCCAGAACGTCCGGCTGCGCCAGCAAACACCTTGCTTGGCTTGCTTCTTACATTTCCGAACACAACCCCACGCTTGTAACCCCCACCAACCTCGCAGACAAAATTACTAAAGAATTCCCAGTCTCATATTCAACATGTGCTAGGTCTTCGGAAATGCAAACTGTTCAACCAGTGGAAGTTTTGTGACTAGGCCTGTGCCCGGGATTCGATAAAATAAACAAATGCTTGATCAGAGAATCGAACCCTCGCCTCAAAGGCACACCAGGTAACCTCAGTAGGTAAACCACTTGGCCATCGTCACTTATGTGACAACACCAAGCCTCTCCGTCTAGTTGTGTTTCCGGAACCAACTGGCTAGTTACAGAACAACTTGCTATTGAGTCACATGCTAGCGATCCTGAAAATCCTGCATCTGCTTACGCCGTTCTCGCCGTTCTCACCGGATTGATGACCGCGGAGTCCGGCGGCGCTGGTCACTCAATCTTGTCTTCCTCCCATCCAACTTCCAAGCAGCAACAATATCTAGGCCCTCCTCATCCACCCGCCGCTGTGCTTCATAATTTTTGGAGCATGCATCGGCGGGCTCTTGGCTGCCATTGCGCTGCGCCGCCAGGGTCATGCCGTCAAGGTACAATTTTCGGGTTGTAGGAGATGATCCCACGATCATCGCGGACTGACAGTAGCCCAGCTGTACGAGCAGTCGAAATGGTCGAGTGAGGTCGGCCTGGCCGTTGGCCAGCCCCCAACGCGACACGGATGCTGCTCAAGCTCGGCTGCTCACCCGAGCGCATGCGCGTCGTGAACCAGGAAGGTGTACGCATGCCTCTCGTCCCATATTACCATGTGGTGCTTGTGATCTGAGAATGTGTATGGCGGTCTAGATGCATATCGTGCACTGGGGTCGGGAAGTCCTCCCATGACCGTTCCTTGGTGGCCTCGGGCATCCATCTGTGAGAGGACACAGAGAAAACAACCCAGATTATGAGGATTATGAGAGATACTGGATACTTCTATGTGCGTGAAACGATTGCACACTCTGCCGAATGCCATTAATATAGCACTCGTCGACGATGGGGCATAGCCTAGCAAGCTCTGCGGTTATGTCATATAGTTGATTCAAGCCTCCAAGGGCTGTATTTGAAATCAGGGGAGTGGCACTTGAAGATTCAAGGTGGGACGATATCAAGTTTCACTGATAATCCGGTGTATTTGTCCTTCGACAGCTCACCAAATGTCACATTTGAAGCAAATGATCAATTAGTAAGGCACAGTGAGTGCAGATACTGCTGAATTAGACCATTAGGGCGTTTCACGATTCGTTTTTGAGGCCGTTTTTTGGTCATTTTGATGGCGTTTTTTGAGCCATTTTTTGGTCGTTTTGGAGTCAAAAATGCCATCAAAAACGACTTGAATCGTGAAACCCCCCTCTGGGCAACCGTTTTTGATCTCATTTTTGGATTCCTTTTGCTCTGCCGGATGACAGGCCGCGAGTGGCATGCCGGCACCTCACCGGCGCTAAACACGGACTTGAGATAGCAAAGAACCCGAACAAAGGCCGCCGTTCGACGTGGCACTGAGTATGACCGAACAGAGTCCGTTCAACGTGGCACCACGCTGCTTGCTACATTTGTGTGCATACTGCTGAGCTATATACTCGCTCCTCACATGTGGTTCTGGCTCTGTTTCTTCTGACAGTTACTCGACATGCCTGCCCTCTCACACCGTGCTAGAGTCATCCGGGACATCATTTATGATGCTCTCGAGGCCCAGGAGCTTCACCAGACTGCCGCCAACGATGCTGACGATACCGCTCACCTCCGGCGGCTGCGCCTTCGTGACGCTGATGCCGACCTATCCGATGGAAGCTCCAGCGGTTCCATCTCTCTCCGTCGCCCAGCTTCTGACGATGAGGACGAGGTGTACATGGCTAACATGCATACTACTGAGGAGGCTCTCGCAATCCTCGCCAGTATCCGTGTGCTGGAGCCTGGTCCTGGTGTGCCGAAGGCGCCGCAGCTCTCTCTTGTCCTCGAGGACTTCTATACCTGTGACGCCAAGCGCTTTCAGCGAAACCTACGCTGTTCACCCAGAGTCTTTGATGCCATCGTGGAGATGCTGGAGTACGACTCTGTCTTCAGCAACAACTCTCACCATGCTCAGATGCCGGCTCGTGCCCAAATCGCCATCGCCCTATACAGGTTTGGGCACTTTGGGAACGCCGTGTCCGTCGAGAGTGTTGCACAGTGGGCGGGTGTTTCTGCGGGCATGGTCTACAACGCAACACAGCGTGTCATGCTTGCGCTGCTCGCCCAACATGATGCTGTTGTTCGCTGGCCCGATGCGGAGGAGAAAGAGGACGCAAAGCAGTGGGTCCAGTCCATCTCATGTCCCGAATGGAGGAACGGCTTCTGTATGGTTGATGGAACACTGGTGCCCTTGTTTGAGAAGCCAGGATGGCACGGAGAGGCATATTTCTCTCGCAAGTCCAACTATGCTCTGAACGTTCAGGTATTTTGGCCAATTGATGCTATGCGTGTACTGAGCGAGATGTAGATAGTGAATTTGCCAAATAGCATCATCATCGACTACGTGCTCGGCCACTGTGGTAGTGCTCATGATTCAACGTGCTTCGCGGACAGTCGGATTGCAACCAACCATGCTACACTTCTCCCTCAAGGGGAATGGGTGTGGGCAGACTCAGCATATGCTGTTCAAGAGTGGTGCATCCCACCGTACAAGGGTGCCGCTGCCAAGGAGCAAGAGAATCAGAGATTCAACTACTATCTCTCAGCCGTAAGTTGAATCCTCATGTACAGCCCACCCACTAATAACCCACAGGTCCGTGTCAAATCAGAGCATACTATGGGCATCTTGAAGGGTCGCTTTTGCTCACTCAAGGATTTGCGACAGCAGATAAGCAACGAGCGCGCACACCGTATGGCGTTGGCTTGGATACGATGCTGCATCATCCTGCACAACATAATCGGACGCCTCGTAGGGGATACAGAGGATCCGGACTTCATCGCTGAGATGCTGCATATTGGACTAGAGGATGAAGATGGGGACGGGGACGTCGGTGTCTACGATGGGGCTGGTATTCACCATGTGCAACGCTTATCCGTGGGACAACGAAAGCGTGAGTGGTTGAAGGAACAGCTGCTACGATACGTGTAGCGATTATTCGGTGTATCTACAGTAGCGATTAACGAGCGACATAGGGTATAGAATGCTGTCCTCAGAACCCGATGCCCGGGTCTAGTCCGCCAAGTCCCGCAAACGCACCATCTGCGCCTGCACCCGCACCCATACCCGCACCGGCACCGGGAAGAGGCTGCGGTGCACCAAGCCCACCCATCGCCGGAAGCCCCCCTTGCATGGGGAAGTTGCCACGCTGCGCGAGCGCGATCTGCAGATCGTAGCGCTTGAGCTCAAGTTGAAGCTGCCGGTTTGCCTGTGCTTCGCGCGCCTGCAGCTCACGCTCCTGAAGAGCACGCTCGTGCTCGAGATCCATTCGACGGCGCTTCAAACTCGCGTCCTCCATGATCTCATCGTGTTCCAGATGGCGCTTCCGATCGAGCCGTTTGGATTCAGCGATGCGTGCCTCACGGAGTACCTCAAACGCGTTCTGCTTCCCCTTGGCGGGCTTTGACGGCGTGGACTGGCGCTGTTGCGACGAAGAACGAGACCGAGATGCTGGGCCGGATGCGGTGCGCGGCGCTGGCGCAGATCGCGATGCAGACACCGGGCGCACGGCACGAGGGGCGGGAGCCGGAGCGCTGTCATCTGAGTGACGATCGTCAGCAGACGCGCTGCGGCTGCGGTCGTCCACGCTATCGTCGATCTCGTCAAAGAAGTCCGTATCATCGTCTTCGTTAGCCTGCACGCACGTGAGTCTCCATGCAGCAGAAGTCATCGAGCCTGCACACCTTGGGGTCGGCCTCCAGCTCGTCCTGCTCCTCCATGCCAAGCTCCGGCGTTCCAGCATCGGTCTGCGGAGCCTTGAATAGATCTGCGGCTGCCGCGGCGTGGTCGACACCGGGCTCCGCAGCGCTGACGCCGCAGGGTGCATAGTTGGGGAGCTCACACCAAAAGCCATGCAGGTCGTCCCACCAAGGCCATTCCGCACGAATTTCTTCTGCGTGGCACGTCAGACATGTCGCGCGTGCGCGGGATGCGTTTATCGCACCAATCTGGTTGTTGATACCAGGCGTGGGCTGCAGGATGCCGCTGCCGGTCTGCCCGAGCTTCTTGCGGTACTCCTTGTAGTCGGTCTTGAGCCTGGAAGATTTTTTGTCGTGTCAGTCGGCCAGAAAATAAATTAACGAGCCAAAGCGCACCGTGCCAGCCGCTGACCAACTGAATCGGCATATTTCTTCTTGTTGGCCTCAAAGGCAGACACATCGTCGGGGTCTATGAAGATGGCGGCGGCCAACTGAGCGTAGAGCTGGGACTTGGAGTCCTTGCCAGTCTGCCGTTTGCGGTCGTCCTTCTTTGCGTCGCCAACGGAGTCAGAAAAAAGCTTGATACGGAACGACGGGTTCTGGGCAAGGTAGGCTACCAGGCGGTCGGTCAACTCAGGACGCTTGGCCCATTCGATGCGGGTGCGGGTGGTGGGGGTGGTGTTGCCGCCGGTGTCGCCCTTGGCGGCAGCTGCAGCAGCTCCGGACCGCTTCGTGACTTTGCCGGCGGCCATGACGGCAGGAGGACAAGCGTGCGGCCGACGACGGAGGTAAACGAGAGGGCAAAGGAGGTCTGAAAAAAACGGACGAAAAACGAGTGCAGAAACAGCCTCGAGGCTGTTTCTGCAAAGCCGTTTTTTCGGTCTTTTCCGGTCGTTTTTGAGGAGTTCCGGGGTCCCATTTTTTGCTAAAACGGTTTCTAAAACGCCATCAAAATGACCAAAAAACGGCCTCAAAAACGAATCGTGAAACGCCCTATTAACTACTGTCTGAGAAAGTGTGATGAAGCCCGGATACCTGGTGGGTGCGCCAAGGTCAGTCAGTCCTCTTCGGCGCTCGACTTCAGGTTTCAGAGTTGAGAAATTTTCCAAGCAGGCATGTAAATAACTCTGTTCTATATGAAAATTGATGCAGATCTGGACTCTCAATTCATGTTGCACTAAATATTTTGGAAGGTTGAATATACGAGTCACGTGCGACGCGGTAGGGAACACGGTGTACAAATAGAGCATCACAACATGGCTGTTGCTCTTGCCAGACGCGTCTCGTCGATACCGATGTGCAGCGCACCTCAGCATGCTGCCACAGCTGCATCTAGGCGCCTATACGGCCACCTAGAGGTGTATGCTGCAGCGTGCTCATCATGCTCGCCGAGCACAGCCGTGCACTACTACCATTTGAACATATGACCAGGTGGGTGTGTGGCTTTGTGGCCACAAAAATATTCTTACATAATCAGAGTAGACTTGTCGCAGATGTCTGTTCACTGCCTAGGTTTTTGGCCATTGTGCTCATGGCGCTCGGTCGCAACGCAACTGCGAGAATGCTGTACGGCGCGTGTCTCTCTCTTCTCCCAGCAGCCACCGTCACATGCCCATTCACGTCGCAGAAGCAGAGGACAATGCAGTCAAGCTCGAGCTCGCGTGCCGGTGGTGGCGGCCCCAAATTCAACTTGCCAGTGTGTCGGCCGAAGACGGTCGTCAGTGCTGTCGGTCACACACTCGCGCGAGGCACTCGCGCCCACCGACATTGGCCACCCATGGCCGGCCGGTGCGCCAGGCCTGAGCACACGCACGTGCATATGACACGCCCAGCAACCCGTACGAATGTACGGGTTTGCAGGAGGTTCGCGCGGGCTCAGCGGCTGGCGGCGCACTCGCGCCCACCGACATCGGCCCGGCTGCAGGTGGCCAATGTTGGCGGGCGCTAGTGGCCAGCCTGCGCGGCACACCTGGGCGTGTGCGCGGGCATACGACACGCCCAGCGGCCCGTACAAGTGTACGGGTTTGCTGGGCGTTCGCACGCGGTCGACAGCCGGCAGTGCACTCGCGCCCGCCGACGTCGGCCACTTGCAGCCGGCCTGCGCTGCACACCTGGGCGCGCGCACGCGCATACGATGCGCCCAGCAGCCCGTACAAACGTACGGGTTTGCTGGGGGTCCGCGCGGGCTCAGCGGCCGACAGCGCACTCGCGCCTGCTGACATCGGCCACTCGCGCGCGCCGACGATGGCCACCCACGGCCGGCCTGCGCCGCACGCCTGGGCGTGTGCGCGGGCCTACGACGCGCCCAGCGGGTCGTACAAGTGTACGGGTTTGCTGGGCGTTCGCACGCGCTCGACAGCCGGCGGCGCACTCGCGCCCGCCGACATCGGCCACTCACGCGCGCCGACGATGGCCTGGGGCCACCCACAGCCGGCTTGTGCCGCACGCCTGGGCGTGTGCGCGCACATATGACAAGCGCAGCCACTTGTACGGGCTGCTGGGCGTATGCGCGGGCTCAGCGGCCGGCGCCGCACTCGCGCCCGCCGACATCGGCCACCCGCATACGACGCACTCAGCATCCCGTACAAGTGTACGGGTTTGCTGGGAGCTCGTGCGGGCTCAGCGGCCGACAGCGCACTCGTGCCCGCTGACATCGGCCACTCGCGCCCGCCGACGACGCGCCCAGCAGCCCGTACAAGTGTACAGGTTTGCTGGGCGTTGGCACGGGCTCAACAGCGCGCGCGCCTTCACGCATGAAATACCCGCGCTACAGACCGCACCTCTGTATGGGCTGATAGGGGTCACATGCACCCTGCGAGGTTGAGGGTGCCACATGCGTGCGCGGGTTGACTCGAGGACATTCGGCGCTGTACAGCGTGACGTGCTCTTTAGTAGCTGCCACGGCTGACACTCACACTGGGCGTTAGTCCCCGGGTGTTTGTGTTGCTCGTGGCTGTTGCTAGGAACAGTCTTCTGTATGAGGTGCAGGCTGCCTGACTAAATTCATCTATCCCTGATAGTTGAGCGTGGTTGCGCCCTTCAAGGCTGCCCCTCTGCTCCTATCTCTAACGGGATTCAGCCCAACATGCGGGACATGCGGTTCAGGCGTGGCCGCGTGCAGCATTGCGGGCCGCACCGCACGTTTAAGTCCTGCAGGCGTGACTGCCATATCAATGCGCATCGACAATGTCGACTTCAGCGGCACTGTGCTTGCATCGGGCACACGGGAAGGGCTGACTTTACACAGTAAACGCCTCTGGGCGTGCCTAGATTTCGAGTACAAGATGGTAAATATTACATCTTTTTGACCAATGCCTGGATCCAGCCCAGTGGTCGGTCTATAATACCAGACGACATGATACGTTGGCGCTGGCCAGCAACACAGTCAGGGTGGACGTTGGGGAAAAACTCAGCATAAACTTCGTCAAGGGCCTTGTGCAACGAGATCGGCCGGTTGGGGTGCAAGAGCATTGGCGCGACGTTGAGGCGCCAGAGATACTCCCAATGTGGGCGACAGGTATGCTCGTGTCGCGTCTCGTCGTCTGTAATGCAGGCCTGAGATGCTGGACAGAGCTCGGCAAAGTGCTCGGCAAAGAAGAGGCGATTCTTCGTGACTTTGGCGAAGAGCATGGCGTATTCGGTGAAGAAGGGAGTTGATGAGTTGGGCGGACAGGTAAAGGAGGTCAAGCACTTGATGTCTGCAAGAGATAGGTCGCACAGCGACGAATAGAGAAGTAGGTCAATGGCCGATGCACGCCACTGCGGGATATTGTATCGGTCTGCAAGCCACAGCTTCTTTGCTGCAGATATCTCGCCTGTGCGACCATCGAGTGCGGTGGCGCAGAGGGCGCTTTCGGGCTCCATGTGGAGGTAATCGCACAAGTCTAGGATGGACAGAAGCTCATGCGTGCCTCTGGTTTCGAGATGACATTGGTGCTCAGCTCTACCCAGAGGAATTTAATAGGTGAATCATAGTGCAGCCCGAAACGCGCACCTGAGTGGCATTATCCACTGAAGGAAGGCAACCCAGTCTTGGATCGTTCCACGATGCAGGAAGATGGGACATTCTACCGTTCCAGTCTCTCCTGCGGCGGTTTCTGCGGTGGACAGCATCTGTGCAAAGATGTCCGACCTTGCAGCAAGGATCGGCGACGGAAGGCGAAGCAAAACATTACTAGCAGAAACCTACACGGTGTCACTTGGGCGAGAACCACGCGGATAGAGAGAGAACTTACACAGAAAACAAGGCCTTCGTGGAGCCTGTCAAAATAGTCCGGGTGATTAGTACGCGCTGGCCGCTGACTGTCGAGCATCTCCTGTTCGTCATTGGCGATGCTGCGACCAGTGAGCTCTCGCTGGGCAGCGCGGTGCTCTGAAGTAAAGCCAAGAGTCTCAGAAAGCATGATTATGGACTGGAGATCGCGAGTCGTGCGCGCCGAGAGGGATTGTTGATCTAGTATACTGGTATCAAGCCATAATAAGCTATAAACTCACATTGCCCGTAAATGTGAAATACCTCATAGGCATAACATAGGCGAGCAGCGCTTCATAGTCTTCGATAGATCCGTCCTTCAGCAGAACGGCTGTGGCATCCATTCGGCCGACTTCAGGATCGTTTTGCTGTAGCTTGACGACGTTGGCGAAGAATTTTGAGCGTGCCGCAAGCAGTCCAGCTGGCAGCTTCAGCATGACATTGCCGTTTGTAACCTAAAGCAGTGTCAGATCAGGGTGTATGACGGATCTTCATGAAGTTAAACACTAACAAGGCACTGGCAGGAGCCATCGACGACATAGTATTTAAGGTGGTAGGAAATTGGCGAGTTCTTGGCAGCTGCGCCGGCTTGACCGAGTTTAATCATTATATGAAGAGATAGGCTACTGGCGTGCACTACGCGCACAGCCAGGTTTGGGTAGGATAAGCAGTCGGTAGGGTCGCAAGTATCGGTGCCGGACGCGCTTTGAAGCTCGAACGCCTTCCTGTTTTGCAAGCCATCATGTCGCTCCCGCACTTCCAGCTGGGCGATGGCCGCCACAGTTCCACACTGCATACCAGAAGCTTCAGGATGCCTACGAACATGGCTGCCGCCTCCTCGCTACAGGCGATGTCGACCCGGTCCGATTGCAAATTCACTTTGACCGCATCATCGACGATTGCAAACCGCTCCTGGAAGCCTTTGAGGCGTCAGATCTTCCCCGACGATGGGTGCTCAAGTGCGCCAATAAACTTGCAAAGCAGTCTGGATGTGTCCTTTCTGCAGCTGAGGCTGCTCGCGGTGTGTCAGTCATTTCATAATCCATTTCGCTGCAAACACATGGGTTGATGCGACGGCTAGGGACAATGCCAAGACGGCGCAAATTCAGCCCGTTCGCGAGGAGCCAACGGGAAGCCGTGGGCGCCCTCGAAAGGACGTTGACATCCATTGGCTCAAGGAAGCGTTCCGACCCGGCCGCGCACTCAAGCGGTCTCGCATTGCCAAGTTGGCGGGTGTTCATCGGCATACACTTCGGGCGCGGATGCGCGAGGCGGGTATTTCAAAACCGTACGCTCAAGTTACCAACGACGAGCTTGATACTCTGATTCGTCATTATCGGCGTCGACGCCCAAACGCGGGCTATAGATTCATCCTCAGCCATCTTCGTATTCTGGGTCTGCACGTCCAGCGCGAGCGCGTCCTCTCGGCTATGCGCAGGGTGGACGGTGTTGGCATTGCCCTTCGCAAGCAGGGTAGCATCAAGCGCCGGACATACAAGGTCTCGCGCCCGCATGCACTGTGGCACATGGACGGCCACCACAAGCTTATTCGCTGGGGCATCGTCGTACATGGCATTGTTGATGGCTATTCCCGCCTCGTATGAAGCCCTAGCTCTGCTTTCTCTGCCGCTGACTGGGCTGCAGATAACAGGCATACGTGCAAGCGACAATAACAGAGCCACGACGGTCTTTTCGCTTTTCAAGAAGGCCATCCGCAAGTACAGCCTCCCCTCGCGCATGCGCGCTGACCGCGGGCGAGAAAACACAAAGGTCGCCGTCTACATGGTCATGTACCGTGGCCCCCATCGGGCGTCTTTCATTTGGGGCCCGTGCGTTGTGTCTTGTGATGGACAGTCATATGCTCACGCCAGGCTCAGCTCCACACGCAATACCCGGATCGAGCGCCTCTGGGGTGACCTCGGTCAGCAGTGCCTGCATCGGTGGCGCGCATTCTTCATGCGACTCGAGCGGCGACACAGTCTCGACCCCAATCGCCCTGTCCATCTTTGGCTCTTGCACCGACTCTTTCTTCCTGCTATCAACACCGACCTGCTCGAGTTTCAGGCGAACTGGAATCATCATCCGATGTCGGGCCCTGACATGCAGGGACTCTCCCCGGTGGTACGTCTGACCAGCATATCTTTGCATGATTCCTTGACGGCATTTCAGGACAAGTGCTTCGAAGGGCAGACACTACATGGCGTGTACGTTGACGACTGCGACGGCGTGCATGCAGACATCATTCAAGAATACTATGGCATTGTGAACGAAGACCGTGCAGGGCTGGAGGACGCCAGTGATTCGGATGATGAGATTGGTTCGTTCGTTGAGCATAGTGCAGCCATCAACTCACCGGTGTCCCGTTGACAGATATTGCGGACCAAATAGAGGAAGCGCAGGCGGCCAACGTTCACGCAACTGACCCGGTGTCAGTCCCAGAAACCAACTGCCCACTCGCAGATAGTGAGGAGGTTGAGCTCTTCCTCGAGTGCTTCCAGCAGGTCTGTGATGCAAACTTCATCCCCCGAGGATTTGGCCTGCACGACGACGAGTACGACGACAACTATCCCCCGCTGGAGTCGATCCCATATGGACGGCGTGGAAACCGTGAGCTCGAGGTTTCACTGCCAGACGAGGTGTGGTATCCACGTGCTGTGATCTGGGCTCAAGCTGCCTACACGCTCCATCGCTTTCTGGACTGTAATTAGTGTGTGAATTGCTGAGTTATGAGCAGAGATCTTCGTTTGTGATTTGCTGTGATGCATGGATGCCTTGTATCTGAAATCAAGTGAAGTTGCCTGAAGGTGACCAGTAAGTGTCGTTTGCGCGAGCGCAAAGAATCCGAGTCAACATGAGCGGGAACCAGACACAAAAAATGCGGAAACTTGTCTTGCGCGCGGGAATCGCCAACTCCGAGCGGGAACTCGTTTCCGCGCGCGGAAACCTATCCGCCTTCCTGGGAAACTACAACCAGCGGTGAAACGTGCATAAACGAAGTTCAGAAAATAAAACTTCGAATCACATCGCGGAAACTCGGGCAGACATCGGGGAAACCATTTTATTAAATGTACACTTGGTACACCATAAGTACAGATAGCTGATCGACGTCGCGCACGAAGAGCTCGAAGAGTTCGGACGTCATTGTGAGCCGCCGGAGGGAAGAGAGATAGTGCCGGTCGGCCAGGAGCAATCGTACGATCTTCGACCGCCATACGTCGTCTTGAACGCTATGCCGCAGTTCCAGGGCGTGTTTATTTCCGTTGAGGAGATGCGCGACGATGCGCGTGCTGTCGCTGCCGCGTTCTTCGCGAGGAACCGAGAGCTCGATAGCGTTATTCAGGATGGATGCGAAGTCCAGTTCGGCCAGAATGGGCGAGCACAGTTCCAGCGACTTGATCCGTGCTAGACTCGGAATTTGCCAGGTATTGCAGAGCGCGATGAGATCCAGGTTGTCAAAGTCCGACCGCACGGCGCGGTGATGGTAAACAGAAGCTAAACGGAGCTGCGCGAGAGTCGGCGGCGGTGGGCCAGGCGGTAGGAGAGACGCACGGTGCACGTACAGATTCAGAACCAGAGTCTCCAGGCGCGGGAAGACCTCAAAGAGGCGGTATAAGAACGCGCAATTCTCATGCTCAGTTCCGGTCCCAAATTCGAGATCTGTCACGGTAGACAGCGCTGGGCAGCTTTCCGGCAGAATCAGCCTGGACAGATGGAGCCTGCGCAGTCTACCTGGGATCCCGCCGAAGAAATTCGAGGGAATAGCAGAGTTTACGCCTAGAAGACATTCGAGCAAAGGGGCGGGCCGAAGAAAAATCGATTCATCGTCAAAGTCTGTGCTCCATTGAAGCAAACGGATACGATGCATATGCTTTTTGACGACGTTCCACAGGTCGGAAGATAGCCGACTCGCGCCCCAATGGGCGTAATGAAGCGATACCGGATAGTGGTGGCGACGAGCAAGTACGAGATCGACAAGAAGGTGGCCGCTGCGACTCGAGGCGTCCAGATCGATATCCGACCAGACTTCGCCAAAGTCGAGCGCCGTAGACCGCCAGAAACGGCAGACATGTAGAATCGGCAGACGCTTGAATATGTGGTGCGGCAGAAACGTGAAGCAGCCTGCCAGTGTTTCGACAGGAAGGGAATCGATCCCCTTTACCGCACCGTCACGCGCGCTGGAGACGAGTCAGCGACGGCGCTCAGGTCTAAAACGACGTACGCACGGTGTTGTATTCATAGCGTAACTATTGACGGGCCTGTCGGTCGTGGCGATACTCTCGTGCTCGCTGGACGACGGTAAGAGTTGCTCTGTTTGCGACTGCTTGGTCCAGCTTTTGAGTCCGGCGTTTCCGCAGTCTGTCTGCTCCGTAAAATAAATATTAAGGAGTTCACGGTGAGCTCTACTAATATAAGCATGATGTAGACCTTACAAACGCCAGCCAACTGCGATCCCCCGGAAGAGCGACTGAAAATGCATAGCACTCACAGTCTCGTATTTACACTTGCCGGGTTGTGGGAAAACGGTTCTTTGACGAACGAACGAGAATGCTCTGAACGTTTCCATTTAGATAAGCGCGCCATTGTACCATGCGCTGCTCGAGCGACTTGTGCGCCGGAATGAGCAACGACGCCAGGTAGCAACTAATGGCGCTGTACTCGTTACTACAAGATGCATGCCGGTTGGCTGTTTCGCACCGCACAGGGGTGTCGAAGGTGGGGACAACCAGTAGTGGACGCCTCAAGGCGTCCACCTATGTATATACCAATCAAAGGATAGGAATACATGCGGAAACCACGGGGCACACTGTACATCTACGTCAACGCAAGCATTACCGATCGGAGGGCGTCAGATGCGAGCATGTGGCTGCATGTGCGTCTCCTTGCGATACTCCCCCTCAGCCACAGCGAGCTACGCCAATGCGTTCTCGAAGTTCCTCGTACTGTACGCGCGGTAGTGCCTTCGTGAAGAAATCTGCGAGATTGTCGGCAGAGGCAACATGAATGAGCTTGAGGTCTCCAGCAGCTACGTGGTCACGTATGAAATGGTGGGCTATATCGATATGTTTCGCCTTTGAGTCGCTTCGATGTGCGAGCGAGGCTGCAATTGCGCTCGTGTTGTCGACGCGCACTTCCGAAGGACCGACCGGCGGGAACCCTAGCTCTTGAAGCAGTGTGCGAAGCCATAGCACCTCCGAAGCAGCGCCGCTTGCTGCAACGTATTCTGCCTCCATCGAAGATTTTGCTACCGTCCGTTGTTTGCGCGACGCCCATGAGATCGGCCCGTTGGCTAATTTGAAAACCTGTCCAGACATCGACTTGCGGTCTACCGTGTCTTGCGCCCAGTCTGCATCGACGAAAGATTCTAGCATGGGTATGCCGCTGCTGCGAGAATACGTAATGCCCATGTCGCGAGTGCCCTTGAGATATCGCAGTACGCGTTTCGCTGCCGTCAGGTGAACAGGACCCGGGTTCGCGAGGTGTTGGCTAAGTTGAGACGTGCGAAGCTGTATATCGGGGCGCGCGCCGCGGGCTGCGTAGTGCAGAGAACCAATGAGCTGTTGGTACTCGGCTCGTCGGGACTCGTCGACCTCCCCCTCGAATAAACTGAGCTTGATGTTCTGGTCCGCGGGCGTTGGCGAAGGGTTGCAATCAGACATACCAAAACGCGACAGCAATTTGTTGATATACTGCGTCTGCGTAATTTTGGTAGTCGTGAGGTCGGCGCTGCGACGGACTTCCAGGCCCACTACTTGCGTTATCTCTCCAAGATCGACAATGTCAAATCGTTTGGAGATTTCGCGCTTGAGTGCGTTGTTGTCGTCGGCAGAAGTAGCAAGGAGAGTCATGTCGTCTACGTGAACTGCGACAATCCACAGCTTCTCGCCCGATCTACGTATGTAGACGCAGCGGTCGGAGACGAGTCGCGTGAAGCCCATAGCAATAAACGCGGCGTCGAGAGTGGCGTTCCAGACGAGAGCGGACTGTTTGAGACCGTAGATGGATCTCAGCAGTTTGAGAACACTGTCTGAGCCGTCATGTAATCCCGGTGGCTGCTCCATATATATCTCCTCGTTCAGCGTCCCATTCAGATATGCACCGACCACGTCTACGACTTGAACGTTGAGCTGAAGCTCTGTTGCAATGGCCAGGAGGCAACGAAGTGTTTCGAGGCGCACCACTGGTGAGAAAGTTTCGAAATAGTCGACACCAGCTTGCTGGGTGAAGCCGCGCGCTACGAGCCTAGCCTTGTATTTGACAATTTCGCCTCGGTCGTTGCGCTTGATTTTGAAAACCCACTTGCAGCTAATTGCACGACGTTCCCGTGGAAGCTTCGTCCTGCGGAAAGTATTGAACCGTCGGTGCTGAGCCATTTCCGCCTCAATTGCCTCGCGCCATTTGTCTGCGTCTGGTCGGCGCATAGCTTCGGCAAAGCTTGCTGGCTCGTCATCTAGAGCTTGTGCACTGAATACGAAGTCGAGAACATCCACGTCTTCATGTTCCTGAGTCGCAGGATGGTCAGGTTCGTCGGCGCTCGATTCAGCTTGCCTGCTCGCTTCGCGTGCTTGTTGGCGTGCCTTGGCTGCTCGAGAATCGGGATTACCAATGAGCTGATAATCAAGGCGCTCTTGCTGCGCGAGACGCAAGCTACGTTTTGCAGTCTCAGGGCGTGATCGTACTGGTGACTTGTTGCGCGGCAATGGCTGAGGTGCCGGCATTGCCTGTGGCGTTGGCGGACGAGCTATAGGTGGCTGAGGTGCTGGCGGTGGAATGGCCAAGGCTGGCGCAGGGAGTCCGGCAGGAGCTGGCTGAGGAAGTGGATTCGCTTGCGGTAGCGGCATTGCGGGAATTGCCGGCGTGTCCAAATCCTCGGACGCGAGAGATGGAGATCGCGGCTGTACGGGAGTGTTGTCATCTAGCACACGCTCATGACGTATTTGAGCATAATCCGGTAATGGGAGCGGGTCTTCGCGTGGTCCAGATGTCTCCGTATGCTCCCCCTCAACCGGCACACTGGCGGCTTCAGCGCCAGCGGGCTGGTTGCTCTCGAAGATGACGCTGCGCGACATAAGTATTCGGTGGGTGTCCGCCTTGTAGTACCGATACGCGCGTGACTCCTCGGTGAAGCCGGTGAATATATGCTGCACCGATCTGTTGTCTAACTTCGTCCGCAATTGCTTTGGTCGATGGATCCAGATTTTCGACCCGAATTTGCGCAGATGTGCTATGCTCGGCACATGTCCCCATGCAGCTTCGTATGGAGACGTGTATGCGAGCGCGCGCGTGGGTAAGCGGTTCTTGATGTATACTGCATATAGTACCGCTTCAAACCATAGAAAGCTTGGCGCATCGCTGGCGAACAGCATTGCCCTCGCCATGTTGAGGACGGTAAGGTGGGCGCGCTCGACGATGCCATTTGATGACGAAGAGTACGGTGCCGTGATTTGAAAGCGTATGCCTTGTTCAGCGCAGTACAGGCGCACTTGGTCGTTAAGGAACTCGAGCCCTTCGTCGACTTGTAAGCACTTTAGTCGTACACCGAATTGCGTCATGAGCCACGCTTGGTACCACTTGATGTGCTGCAATTGATTGCCTTTCGTTGGCGCGCCGTAGACAACCGAATAGCGTGTTCTGCGATCGACGAAATGAGTGAAGTACTCTTCACCATTGATCGCTCGCCGCGGCGCTCGTCCAAAGACATCCACGTGAACGATTTCGCCGATATGCATGAGCGATTCATCGCGCTGTGATGCGTTTGGGAACGGGCGTTTAACGTGTTTTGCTCGTATACAAGCGGTGCACGTCGGAGTCTTGTCATTGAGGTTCGTAACATGGACGCCAGTGATCCGCTTTTGCTTGATCATACGCCGCAAATAGTCGAAGTTGGCGTGGCCCTGAATTTCGTGGAGTTGCTGTAGCGTACAGGTGAATAGTGCAGTGGACGGCTGGGCAACGACATTGGCACGGTAAAGCTCCCCTTCACGTCGGCCCGTCATGATCTTCTCTCCCGTCCTCTTGTCCACAACGTGTGCGACCTTCTCCGCAAATACAACGAGTCGTCCTCCAAGAGTCAGACGCGAAACGGAGATGAGGTTTGCCGGCGAGCTGGGAATGTGCGCGACATTAGTCAGCCGAATATGCCGCGTGCGCCGTTCGCCCGTAGGGCCAACCCCAATCGCAACCACCACAACGGTGCCGACGCCGAGCTTCGGGATACGCTGTGCACCCACACCGCGGACGAAAGCATGCGGAGTCTCAGTGTACGTCTCGAACACGTCACGGTTGTTGGCGACGTTGACGTTGGCGCCGCTGTCGTAGAAGAACGCGTCCGGCGTCATGGCGAGCACCGTCGGAGCGCTGTGCATCGGCGCGACAGGGTCCTCGGGTTCGTCAACGGCGTCAGCAGGCACGTCGAGCAAATTGCTCTCTGTGTTTGCGATGAGCGCGCGATAGGCGCCGGATGGGATAAATGGGGTAGCATGGGGATTGAGCGCGGTCTCCGACGGCTGGTTCGCCGTCGGTGACGTTGACTCGGAAGGGATCGAGAGATCTGGGATAAGACCAGGCATCGCGGCGTCCTGATCGTGCAGCGCCCAGACGTGGCTGAAGTTGATGCCCGCGATGTCCTCGATCGCGGCATTCACCTGTGCCTGTAGCTCGGGCGGTACATCGTCGACGATGTCCGGCTCGCCATGCTCCGCCTGTACTGGCTCGTGACCATCGGAGAAATAGACGCGACCATTGTACTTGATAGCGCGCCCAAACTGGATGCGCCCGCCGCGCCCACGTGCCGAAGGTCCTCCCCGACCCGACGAGGAGGACACAAAGTTGTTGCGCTGACGCCAGTTGGCCTGGGCGTCGGCGCGGAGGCTGGCTGGTGTGCGAGGTTTCGGGCAATCGCGCGAGAAGTGTCCTACATCACCGCAGTTGTAGCAGTCTTGCACGGCACGCCAAACGTAGCCATCCGGCAACGTTCCTGCAGGTGGCACTGCCTCTGGCGGATGTGCTGCGGAACGTGCAAGAAGCGTATGCGGAGCCGGTACTGATTCCTTGGCGCGGCGCGAGCGAAACTCCTCGTTGATGCGCCGCACCAGAGAGTTGGGAGTGACTTCAGCAGGCCGTAGGCGAGTGACTTTGCTTGCGACCGTAAATGTGTAGGTACCGGTCGTCGTCGTCGTTGCCGCCTGCGTCGTTTGCGTAGTCTGTGTCGTTGAGGTCCCAGTGGTAGCAGCAGGACCACCGGCGGCCGGCGTGACCGTCGTGGCAGTGCCAGTGATGCCGGGAACTGTTATCGTGTGCTGCACATCCTCGATGGCCTCGTACGTAGTCGGGCTGAACTGCTCGGGTTTGAATACAGAGGCAAAAGGGTGGTACGACTCTGGCAGCGAAAGGAGCAATGTCTTGCAAAACTGTTCGTCGGGTACGGGTGCTCCTACGTCGGCGAGCTGCGAACGAAGATTGAGCGCTGTTGCGCAATGCGTGGGGAGATCGGTCGACTCGTCGGCCCGAAGGTCCGAGAGTTGCTGACGGAGCGTGACCTGGGCGACGATGCCAGACGGCAGGTACGAGTCTTCAAGTGCCTGCATCATCTCGAACGAAGACAGCGTATGGCGCACGATGGCCTTGTTGATGGGGCCCATACGGAGGCGCATGATGCGCATGCCAGCTGCATCGTGTCCGGCGGTGTCGTTTGCGGGGTCGAGGGTGCCTTTGATGTATTTCGGTATGTCGTCGTGTTTCTCAGCTGCGAGGTCGTATATGTCTGAGCGCCAAGAGAGAAAGTTGCTGCCGTCCTCAGCAAGGTGTTGGACGGTGAGACGATCGGACGCCATCGTAGGTCCGTGCGCGAAGTTTGCGTGTTCGTATAGCGTCCGTTGTTAGCGTATCGAGCGTTTAAGCGTTCTCGGCGACGATTAGCGTGGCGCGGGGCTCATAACCTTTCGCACCGCACAGGGGTGTCGAAGGTGGGGACAACCAGTAGTGGACGCCTCAAGGCGTCCACCTATGTATATACCAATCAAAGGATAGGAATACATGCGGAAACCACGGGGCACACTGTACATCTACGTCAACGCAAGCATTACCGATCGGAGGGCGTCAGATGCGAGCATGTGGCTGCATGTGCGTCTCCTTGCGATAGGCTGACAGCCGGAAGGCATGTTTGTGACGCCGCTGAAGCGTCGCACTATCGGTACGCCGACCATCCGCCTCCTCTGCCAGTGCGTACTGTAACGCGGAGACCACTTCGTGGCAAAAGTCTGACTACTTGAAGATAATCGACGGTTCGCTGCATTGCGGGAAATCCGCGTCCGAGCGCATAGCGTCGGGGAACCCAGTGACGACGAACAACGTCGCAAGCCGCGCGCGATCCCGGCAGATCCACTGGATGCGCTCGACAGTGCGTAAAGCGTGCAGGCGTCGCGGGGGTTCGCCGGGCTGATACTGGATGGCCACCGTCACGGTGTGCACGCCGGGGAAGCGCAGCAGCGCGCTGGCGAGTCCGTTCAGCTGCTCCCAGGCGAACGTGTATGTGTATGGCCCTCCCAGTCGCAAGCAGATGGGGTGCTGCGCGAGGACGACGTGTAGTTCGTCGAGGGACGGGAGAGCGGGCACGTCGTGCAGGAAGGGCTGCAGGAAGCACGCGGAGAGATGAAGCCGCCGCACACGCGTGAAGTCGCGCGGGCGGCAGAGCAGGAAGTGCGCGATCCGCGAGGAGATGTCCTGCGTGAGGCGGTTACGGTGCCGGAGGTTCATGCTGATGCGCTGACCGGCGAGGGTCAGCGCGCCGAGACGGACGATGCTGCAGGGTGCGGGTGCGGTGTGGATCGTGATGGACAGTTCGATCAGCCCGTCGAGGAGGACGAGCGCGCCGTTGTAGGGGATGATGATTTCGAGCGCGATAGATCGGAGGTGATGGGTGCGCCACGCGCCGGACAGCGCGACGGCTTCGCTTGTGTAGAGGCTGGTGGACAGTTCGAGGCGCAGGAGCGACTCGGGAGGACTCGGCGGGAGGCGGAGCCTTTTGGTGCCCGGTGTTTCGGCGATGGTGAGAGAGAGCGTCTGCAGGCGGGGACACACGGAGAAGAGGGGGGTGAAGTCGCCCGATGGCGTGCAGCGCAGAGTCGTCAGCGTCGAGAGCGCGGGGCATGTCGGCGGCAGAGTCAGACGACCGGTTTCTAGGACGTGTAGACAGCCAGCGATCCCTCCGAGAAATTGCGGTGAGAGAACGTTGAGAGCGTTGCACTGGAGGTGCTCGAGTAGCGGCGCCGTGCGGGTGAACAGAAGAGGACGATCGCATGCGCCGTGCCAGCGAACAGAGCGCATGTGATGCATGTGCGTGTGGAGGACTGCATAAACCATTCTGGAATTATCTTCAGGCACGCAGACGTATCGAAAATCAATCGGATAGAGGCCCGTATTGGCCAGAACCAGGCTGACGAGTCTGTGCGCGTCCCACGCGCCACCATGCATCATTACTGTCGACCATAATTTGGGGAAATGCAACGCTGTTACGCGCCATTTGCGCGAGACGTGCAGAATTGGGAGCCGATCCAGCAGGTGAGGGGGCAGGAAGAGAAAGCAGTGCGCGAGCATCTCCGGAGGGAGCCTGGAAATGCCCGGCGGGTCGTGGCGCGCGTCGCCCCTAGCGCCGGGTCAGAATCGATGGGCGAGGAAGTGGATATGGCGCGCACACCGTCGCGTGTGGCGCGCGCGGCCACGCGGGTCTGCTCTGCGCGAGCATGTTGTGGTCACTGTTCAACTTGAAGTTGTATTTCAACTCCGCTGATCCAACACTCACTGAACGGAGTTGGGGAATTGTGGGCTGCATATGTATCGGCAGGTGCATCGTGAACAAAAGCTTATAGGGCAATCTTTGTGTGTGCGTGCATGACGAGAAACGTCGGTACAGTTGAACCTGTCATAACCCATACTTGTCGTAACACATAACCTGTTCTACCCCATAGGATTTTGGCTCTGACCGACTCGATCAGTATCTAAAACCCATAATCCAGTGATAACCCATAACCCATACCCCTTTGGTCCGGAAAACCCATAACTCCAGGTCTTTATTGAGGTGCTAGAGCATTGAAAGTTGAGTGAGAGGAATCAATGCCATGCCATGCAGCACATTTCCCTCATTCGGGCCGCCCGGAAGCCCGGAATCAATCCTCTTCCTCAGTTCCTGCGCGCTCAACACCATCTGTCCGCGGTTCTCTTGCCTGGTGTGGCGTGCACTCGCACATGGCACCGAAGAAGCCTCTTGAAGTCCTGAAGAAAGGGCTTGCTCTTTTCCGAAAAGCCATCCAGTCCCGAAAAGCTGCGCTCAGCGAACGTCTGAAGAAGAATGAGAAAATCTCTTCCGCCGAAGAACTCTGGCTCGACAACAATGTCAACGACGTTGAGGAGGTCATGGTTCTTGACAAGCTTGAAAATGCCTCTGACTATGAGCGTGGGCTTGCTCGCTTGGATTCGCGTGAGAAGGGCATCGTTCAGAAGCTCTCAGAGCTGGCGCAGCCCACAAAACCGGCCACAGGGAAACGTAAACGTACGCAGTCGACCTGACAGCTTCTGAGCTCCGTTTTTGACATCTGGCACAGGCCCCGAAGAGCGTGCCCCACCAAAACGTAAGGAAAAGACTGCCCCGGTGGCAGGAAAGAAGGTCAACGCCTCGCTTGCACAACACATCGAAATTCTTTACTGGTACCACAAGAACGGTCGAAACCAGAGCAATACGGCGCTACACTTCGACAAAATCTATCCCAACATTCATATCAAGCAGCCGCTCATATGTTCATGGGTGAAGGACGAGGAGAAATAGCGAAAGGCATGGGAGAAGGAGCGGGAATCGGCCTAAGGCTGTCACGGCAGAGCGCTTGTCACTCGCTGAGACCGACGCCCAAAGGAGGAGAGAGGGACGAGGAAGAACGGACAAGCGGTACAATTGACCAGACCAAACCTAGGGTACACGCATCTACACCCCACAACCTATATACCCCTCCCCCAAGGGCCGTTGATCCGGCCCAGGATGATCCCGGAGCTAATGGACACACCTCTCATCGCCTCCCATGACGCCGACTCCCTGCCTAACCTCCGGTCGAGCACGATCCGAGGCGGAGCTAAGGTGCCAGGATATACCATACACACCGAGGACACGGACCGAGGAGGAGGGCGTCACACGGGTGCATAGGGATGGTGCCGAGCAACTGAGAGCAAAGCCGAGAGTCAGAGGGTGTAGCCAAGCTTGTACCAGGCGAGAGTAGCCTCAATACAATCCGTCCGAGATGTAGCGCGCCGGTGGGAAGTCCAATAGAGGCGTTCCCGAGCCCCCCGGGGCTGCACAGGGTGACCAGCCGAGCCCGTCCGAGGTCCGAAGAGGGTCCTAGAGTCTGGCCCGAGCGTCACAGCGCCCGTACCCGACGCATATGGTGAGAGCAGCCGAACCAAGGTCTGAGGGTAGGAAACCTCCACCGAGCCGAATTGAGGTATGCGCCGAGGTCGTCTCACCCCATAGACCGATAGAGAGCGGCCCGTAGATCATATCCCGAGCCGTTCAGCCCAAGGTCTACAACCCTGGCCGAGTCTCAGTCCGAGGATAAACAGTACGCCGACTGTATGCAGCAGCGACCGAACGCTCGGCGAAGCGGCGTAAAACCCGCGGACGAACGGACAGAGCTTGCGGAGACCGTGAAGACCGCAACAAAGGCTGCAACTAATTTAATTAATTACTAAGTATAATTAATTAACAGCCTATAAAAATATAATTAAAGTACGGACTCGTGTATTTTTGAGTAATTAGTTATAATTAATTGTATTTACATGTCAACTTTATGAAGGCTCAGATCAACTGAGATGCATCTAGAGAGAGGTGTTCTAGACCTGATCCACATTTATAGAGATTTTCCTGCCATGGGAGTTGAGGTCCTTGACAATATGCAAGACTGCCAAGTACCTTACATGTTGCCAGAGTCAATTTATGAAGTATCCTGAGGTTGTAATGCATACGGTATCAAGCCATAAGGAGTCCTATTAATCAATCATATACCTGAGGAGCAGGTATGGTATCCCAGTCATCAGTCATGCTTCATCTTGGATCGTCTTTCCCAATTTGGTAATACTCTCACCCAAAAAGGTTTCTTGCTTCACCCTCAAATTGCAGGCATCTCAACACCTCAGGAACCTTGTATGATCAGTAGGTATAGTTATAGAAGCATGTATGATGTAGTCATTAGTTGCATACACTGAGTATAACTTGTCATCAATGGCACTTGATTTGATTCAGATATAACTAGTTATAATTAATTAGTACTAATTACATACTAAATCTAAACAAAGTACGGCGAGGTGTACTTATATTTAATTTAGTTTCAGCCTTAAATCGGCCGTCGCGAACCCAGGCAACGCGAGCGCATCAAGCAGACAGAGCATCCCGAAGTGACAGAGATGCTGGAGCTCTGGGTAGCCAAGGCCATGGCGGACAACGTCCTCCTGACGGGCGAGGTTCTGCGTCAAAAATGGACGAGGTTCGCCGACATGTGCGGTGTGCCGACCAATGAGCGTTTAGCCCTCAGCAACGCCTGGTTCGATGCGTTCAAGAAGCGGGTGGGCCTGTATGGCATCAAGCGGCATGGAGAGGCGGGGTCTGTCGATGAAGAGGCGGTTGCGCGCGAGCACGAGCGGCTTCGCGAGTTGATTCGGAAGCATGGGTACCATCTGCGGAATATGTTGGCGTTGTGTACGCCTGAGATGACCTGGACCGGTAGGGCAGATGTAATGAGCAGTAGAATTGCGTTTGTCTGGTACTACGGAGTAGTCCGTTACAAACGCATACCGATCGGAGCCTGAATACGGACAATATGAAGCCAGGAGCTGACTGTAACAGCTATATGATATCAGTATGCTGACACTCCCCCTCAGCGAGTGAGCTGGATATGGATGTGTTCGAGCGAAGATGAATGACAGTGGGGATGATGATGACGGAATGGTGAGGTAAAAGACCGTGAAAAGTTGGAAAAAGTCAAAGCGTACTGCGCTCGCTCCCCGAGAGTGAAGGCGGCATAGGGCATGTGCTGTGCACTACGCCTGCGCCATCGCCCACCTGCGGCAGTGCGTCCACCTTGGTGTTGCTGCCCGCAGTGTCGGGTGTCGCTCGGTCTTCCGCATGCGTGGCGTGCGCTCACTGCTGGTGGCGCCGCCTGCTGCGTCCGTCGTACGTCGGGTCCTGCGGCTGGTCTGCGGCTCCTGCGCTATGCGGTTCGGCCGATGTCGGTTCCGCCGCTGCGTCCTCGGCCGGCGTGCCTACGGCCCTTGCCCGATGCCGCCCGTCGGGTCCTCCATGCCGTCCCTGTGCTCCTGAATACGCGGTCCGGCCTGCTGGCCCCTCCGCTGGAGCGCGGTCTTGACCCTGACGGGCCATATCCCGCTTCTCCCCCGTCGAAGAAATCAGTGCGCCGCTGCCTTAGCGCTGGCGCCGCGGGGATGTGGGAATATGGTGCTCCTCGCGAATGTTGTATGTGCTGGCTGCCTGCGCGCGTGTCGCGTCCTACATGCAGCCGCTGTGGTCGTCCCGTCCTGATGCTCGCGGTACGGGGACCGGGATATTGTCCTCATGGGACTGCTCCTCTCCCCCGCGGGACTCGTGCCGCGGGCTCCCTCGCTCTTGTGAGTACGATTGTGTCATCTGGTTGGCATTTGAGAGCGCCGTCAGGTCGCGATGTCGATAGATTCTGCGGAAAGAAATAATGAGCTGAAGTTTTGCGCCTCCCCCGCAAACTCGTGCTAGTGGGCCGAGTGCGGCTCCCCCGGACGTCGACCTTGGTTGCGCCTCGGAATGCCTTGTGCATGCGTGGGGTAAGCGTGCCTCGCCGCGCTTGTGCTGCTGGCCGAAGTGTGTGCGCGGGCGCGCGTGCCGCTGCCCGTCAGCACATCGTGTTGTGTGCCGAATACACTACTGGGATCGCAGGCGCAAATGGTGCACTGCGTCCTGCTCCTGCTTGACGTGTCGCGCTGCGCCAGGATCGAGTTGCGTGGCCGCCCTTGGGCTGTCGCAGACGTCGCTCGTCCTACAATCGCATGCGTCGTACAGCCCTTTGCATAAGATTCTGGACACCCAGAAAAAAATACAAAGTCGGATTCAGCCGACTCCGACCAGATCCGGGTGCACCGCGGAAGCGCCGAAGTCGCCACCGCCGCGCCGTAGCCATGCCTCTCGTTCGTCCAGGGCGTGAGGCCGCCTTTTTTGGCACCCCTCGTTGCCCCCGGACGGACTGTTGCATTGGCGCATGGCCATACAACTTGCATACAGAACGGTTTGCACTTGGTTTGCCCGCGGCGGATCATCTGGAGCCCGTCGGAGTCGGTCGGAACGGCCGAATCCGACTTTGTATTTTTTTTCTGGGTGTCCAGAATCTTATGCAAAGGGCTGTACATCGTCCGACGCGTCGCGCTGTGCCACCGCAATACTGCACTGCCGCCCTTGGGCTGTCGTAGTCGTCGGGTCGCTGGTTGGCATCCGCGTCGCTCGTTGCCGTTATTTGCTGGGTCGCCTCGTATCGCTTGGCGTGCCGCGCTGTGTCAGGCGCGTCTGTGACAAAAGTCGGCCTGTAAGGCGACACAAGTCGCGTCTCAGCCGTATGCGCAAGTAGCGTATCGGTCTATATTCACCTGTAAGGCGACACAAGTCGCGTCTACACAAAAGCCAATAAGTACAGGTGAAGCAAACAAGAAATAGTCCAAGTCCACGTACCTCAGCCGTATGCGCAAGTAGCGTATCGGTCTGAGGTACAAACTCCGTCCAGTCGGGGCCAAAAGGGGCCGGCGGCTGCGCTTGCATCCGGTGGCTGTGTCGTAAATGCCAGACACTCCAGACGGCTGGCATTAGCTGTATCAGCCTATTCCCGCACATTCTGACACCCCCACTCAAGCCAGACGGAGGCCCAACGCCTTGACAAAGCGCCAGTGCTTGTCACGGGTGAGCGGCTTAGTGAAAATGTCTGCCACCATCTCCTCGGTAGGGCAGAACTCCACACGAGCGCGACGGCGTCGAACGATGTCGTCGCGGAAGTGGTGGTACTTGCGGCGGATGTGCTTTGTCCTGGCTCGGAACTGTGGTTCCTGGGACAGGGTGATAGCGCCAGCATTGTCGCTTTTGACGACCGTAGGACCGTGCTGCTTCTGGCCAAGCTCAGCGAAGAACCGCGAAGCCAGATCAGCTCTTGACCAACGTTGCTGAGCGCGATGTACTCGGCCTCGGTGGAAGAGAGGGCAACAAGCTTTTGACGCTTGCTGCTCCAGGTAATAGCACCGTGGTTGCACATGAAGACGTAGCCAGAGGTTGAGCGCGAAGTATCTTCGTCGCCAGACCAGTCCGAGTCAGAATAGCACATGAAGCGCATTGGGCCAGTACGCTGCCTGTAGCGCAACTGCATCGTGCGCGTGCACTGGAGGTATCGCAGTGTGCGCTTGGCCACCTCCCAGTGACAAGCTCTAGGCGCGGCCGTGAAGCGCCCCAGTATTCCAACGACATAGGCAATATCGGGCCTGGTTCCCAGCATGGCGTACATCAGTGAGCCAACAACCGATGCATACGATACCTCAACGCCGTCAATAATGGCGACGGGCATCGTTCCATCATCTGAAGGGTCGTCCTTCGACAGCTTGTAGTTGTGCGCCATCGGGGTGTACGACGGCTTGCAGGTCGACATGCCGCAGCGTCTGAGGACAGTGTCGATGTACTGCGTCTGCGAGAGCGAGATGGTGCCCTTTGAGCGGTCGCGCGTGATCTTCAGTCCAAGCATGTAGGAAGCCTCGCCAAGGTCGCGCATCTTGTAGGTGGTGGCCAGCATGCTCTTCACCTTGTTCATGAACGCGCGAGGTTGCGGCTAGGAGGAGGTCGTCGACATAGACAACAAGAAAACAGTACTCGCCGTCGTTGTCGCGGAAGACGTAGAGGCAGGTCTCGGCGTCGAGTCTTGTGAAGCCAAGCTTTCCCAGCTCCTTGTCGAACGTCGTGTTCCATGTGCGACCGGCCTGCTTCAGACCGTAAATCGAGCGTTTCAGCCGCCAGCAGCACCCCTCAGGTATCTCGATCCCTTCAGGTGGTAGCATGTAGATCTCCTCCTCGAGGACGCCGTTCAGATAGGCAGTTGACACGTCCATTTGGTCAAGCTCCAGATTGTGCTGGGCGGCCAGGTTGACAATAAGTCGAACTGCTGCAAGGCTGGCAACAGGCGCGAAGGTTTCTTCGTAGTCGACGCCCTTCTTCTGCGTAAAGCCCCGAGCAACAATGCGACTCTTGTGGCGCTCAACGCGACCGTTGGCATCGAACTTGACCCGATTGACAACCTTGGAAGTAATGGGGCGCACACCTTCAGGAATCGGCACGACTTCGTAGACATCATTAGCGCGTAAGCTCTCCAGCTCCTCGTTGAGTGCTGGAACCCAGAGGTGGGCATCAGGGCCTTCACGCATCTCCTGCACAGTCTGTGGAACAGCGCGGTCGCTTGGTCCAGTCGCGGCAGCACCAGCGAAGAAGATGGTGTCTTCATTGTCCTCGTCAGCCCAGGCAAAACCACCCCTTGCTGCTCGTTCCTTGCGACGAGCCTCAAGTCGAGCGTTATGCTCATTGACCGTCCGCATGTAGTCGCGGTTGCGGTCATTTGGGACACGCGCTCGTGGAGGACGCCCAGCAGGCGGCACTGGCGGTGGCTGCGGTGGTGCACGCACTGGTGTAGGTCGGCTGCCTGATGGCTCTGGTGGTGGTCGCCGTGGTGCAGGCGTAGCAGGTTGCTGTGCAGCAGGCACACGTTGAGCACCTTGACGTGGTGCCTGTGGACGCGCTGATGCTGGTGGAGTAGGGCCTTCAGCTTTGCGTGGCGTAGGAACAGGCAAGCGGGAAGCTCTGGGAGCAGGCTTCTGGTCTGGTTCCTCAGGTGCCCCCACTGGCGCTGCAGGAGGTGGTGGATCACCTACAACCGCCCCTTGATCATCCTCTGGTGGAGGGCCGGGTGGCGGCACATCGTCCAGTAGTTCATCGAAGCCGTCACTGTCTGAGTCAGCAACGCTGGGAGCTGCAGCTGGGGGCGCATTTCCAGGTGCAGCTGCTTCGGAAGTGGCATCGTCGGGTCGACGGCGATGGAAGATGTCGTCAGGTACAGGGTCGGTCAAGCGGTCGGCGGCCATGAGGTCTGCACGCGTTTTGCCCGACTCGTCGAACTTGACATGTCGCGAGATCACGATCTTGTGTCGGTCCACGTCCCAGAGCTTCCATCCCTTGACTCCAGGCTGATACCCAATCATAACACAGCGTCGAGCCTTCCAGCCAAACTTCCCAGTTCGATGTTTCTTGTCGACATGTGGGTAGGCTGGGCAACCAAATGGCCTGAAGTGACTTGCGTTGACACGACGGCCTGTGAGCATGGTGTGCGGAATACGTCCTCCAATACTGGACGATGGTGTGCGTGCGGTAACGTATACGGCGGTAGACATGGCGTCGGCCCAGAACATCCCAGGCAGACCAGATTCGGCGAGCATGCTGGCGGCAAGGTTGACTGTAGTCTGGTTCATGCGTTCAGCAACTCCATTTTGCTCTGGTGTATATGGAGCAGACGTCTCGTGTGCGATGCCAAGCGTTCGGAGCCACTCGCTGACGCCTCCGTTGATGAACTCGGTGCCGTTGTCTGAACGGAAAAACTCGAGCCATTCATTGGATAGCGACAGTGCGCCTACACGTTGACGGAAGTAGGCCTCGACGTCAGCCTTCCAGCGCTTCAGGATGGTGCCCGTTTCCGACTTGAGCTTCATAAAGTAGACCCAAGGCTGCTCTGTATAGTCGTCGACCAGGATAAGCCAGTAACGATAGCCCTCGCGTGATGCGGGCGTCACGGGCCCACCAATGTCGCCATGGACGAGCTGGAGAGGACGAGATGCGCGCTGGCGACCTTCGGTGTCGAAAGGCTGCTTCTTCATCTTGCCTAGTACGCAAGGTTCGCAGAACTCCGGGGTACCAGTAAGGCTGTCTACGCCTCGAAGCTGGCCGTTGCGCACCATGGTCTTGAGCCGGTCGTAGCTTATGTGTCCAAGTCGCCGGTGGAGGACATTGATGTCCATGGCAGCACCAGCGAAAGGCCCGTCACGCACGCGTTCAAGGTTCAGGTCATACAGACTGCGGTGCAGCTGGCCGTCACACAGCTCCTTCTTCGTCTTGGCGTTGCTGATGACAAGTCTGCCATTGGCGAACGTGGACGCATAGCCAGCCTTGTCCAGGCGGCCGACAGAGACGAGGTTGATTGTGAAGCTGGGAACGAGTAGGGCCTTGTTGAAGCGTATGATAGCTTTCCGGCGCGCGCAGTAGAGCAGGACGTCGCCAGTACCAACTGCCTCAACCGTCGAGTCGTCGCCAAACGCACGGCCTGCGGTGGGTCAAGAGTCTTGAACGTCTTAGGATCAAAGACTGAGCGCGAGTAGAACATGTGGCTGGAGCAGCCCGAGTCGGCAATGATAGGGAAGGGAGCAAAGTCGTGGTCGTGCCCATCGTGGGCCAGAGCGTACTGTTCAACACGTTGCTTCAGCGCTACGGATACGGTGTGTACACGATCGTCCTCCGAGTCACTGTCTATCGAAGACTCCGTGGTCGCGTTGGCCCTGCCCTTCTTCTTCCGCTTTGACTTCGTGCGTTCCGGCCGGAGCTCAGGGTGCAGTTGGTAGCACTTGTCCGAGTCATGCGTATTGTTGCGGCCGTGATAATCGCAGGTGTGCGCTGGGAGTTGCTTGGAATGGCTGGGCGCAGGCTTGGCCGCATTGAGCGCAGTGGCCTCCTCCACAGGTTCGGCGGGAGCAGGCACAAGTCGGGTGGCTTCGGCCGTGGCTCTGGCCTCGACCGTTGCGAATGTCAGCGTCGTCTGGATGGCACCCGTTGGGCCCTTGACAGGCTGGCCGTCCTTGCCGATAACTGGAGTGGCGCTGTTGAGCACCGCAGTCAGGAAGTTCTGCCAAGCTGGTGTGGGCGGCAGCGAGGCGAGCAGCGTGTAAGCCAGGTCGTCGTCGTCCACTGGCTTGCCCATAGAGGCCAGGCGCTTCGACAAGTTGCGAATGCGAGCGAGGTGGTCCGCTATATCCGTGATGCCGTCCCATTTCAGCGAGTAGAGTTCGCGGCGAGCCTCGAAGATGCTGGCAACCGTGTTCACCGAAGTGTGCAGCTCCGTCAGCCTGGTCCACATGTCCTTCGACGTCGCGCAGTCATCAATGATGTAGAGGAGCCGGTTCGAGACATGGTTCATGATGATGCCTTTGGCCTTTCCATCGCGCGTGGCCCAGGTGTCCCGGGGTGATGGCGCTATAGCTGGCGCGTACGGTCCGGGTGTTGACGTCGGCGGCAGAGAAGACGGTGGCTCAGTTCCATCGACAATCGACCAAACAAGCGATTCGAGCAGTTTGCCACGCATGCGCATGGACCAGATGGTCCAGTTTTCAGGACCAGTGAGGACAGGGCATGACGCGTTTTCAGCAGCGGACATGGCCGGGACGTATAGTAAAAACTGTGCGCAAGCAGTATGGCGCAGAAGACCGTGAGTTGGCTGAGTCAGGCAAACGAGGGGGATTGTGAGCGCCCTCGGGGCTCATAACCTGACAAAAGTCGGCCTGTAAGGCGACACAAGTCGCGTCTCAGCCGTATGCGCAAGTAGCGTATCGGTCTATATTCACCTGTAAGGCGACACAAGTCGCGTCTACACAAAAGCCAATAAGTACAGGTGAAGCAAACAAGAAATAGTCCAAGTCCACGTACCTCAGCCGTATGCGCAAGTAGCGTATCGGTCTGAGGTACAAACTCCGTCCAGTCGGGGCCAAAAGGGGCCGGCGGCTGCGCTTGCATCCGGTGGCTGTGTCGTAAATGCCAGACACTCCAGACGGCTGGCATTAGCTGTATCAGCCTATTCCCGCACATTCTGACAGTCTGCGGGGCCGTCCTTGGGCTGTCGCAGCCGTCTGTGCGTCCTGCACTTGCGTCGTGCTTCTCCTATAGCGCCGAGGGGGTGTTGGCTACACAGAAAAGTGCGCGCGCTCGGATTGAGCTGCGCTGCGCCGCCGACTGAGTCGAATGGCGTCGCTGCCTTGTGCGCGGCCGGGGATGTCCCTCCGGCTACCCTGCGCGTTGCCTGGCCGATGGACAAGGCCGGCGCGAGGTATTGAGGTTGTCGGTGCGCTAATGTAATGCTGCACCGTTGTTGCCGGGTCGCGAGAGTAGAAGCGCCCGGAATGAACTTGCGCTGCGATGATGCGCGCTGCCGCTGGGCTGTGATAGCCAGCGTGTCGGCCTCGTGTTACGCGTCGCCGGAGTGTAGTTCCCCGGTCGGTGTGCGCCCTGTAGGTCGAAGTTGTGATCCCCGTTCGGATGCTCCCCCGGAACGGTCCGACCGTTCGTCGCGCGCTGAACTGCGCTGTCGACGGTACGGGGCTCTCTGCTCGCTCGCCTCGAGCTGAGCAGGTGCGCGCGGTCATGTGTGACCTGCGCTGGATGTCGGAAGTCGATGTTGCTGGCCCTTGGGTGCCGCTGTGACGACCGAGTTGGCTGTCGCACTTGAAAGCGACGTGAGCGGTCCAAACTGGACGCTCCATCCTCGAAGGATCGAGGGAACGCGTGGCAGGGGCTCTCCAGAAACCTCCTGCACGCGTAGCGTGTCGTAGTGAAGACATACGCCGGCTGGCCACGTCTGTGCGCTCGCTGAGCCGTATGGCGCACCGTGTACGGCGCTCGCGCCGTTTGTCCTCGTCGGCCGCCTCTGGACCTCATCTGGCGGCAGCTGGCTTCCCTACGTCTCCCAGGCGTCTCGATGCGTGCTGCGCATACCGCAGCGCTGTCTATCGGCGCTGGTGGTGGTGTATCGCCGTCCTGCTCGTCTCTGCGGGTCTCCGGACGTCGAGGGGTGCCCTAGCAGCGTCGAGCGCATATCCTGCTCGTACAGCTGCTGGATGGGTCGCGTATCCGCGCTAGAACGCGTCGCGCTGGTACTGCGCTCGTCGGTAGCTGGTCTGCAGGACCCGGGAAAGGTCCATTTGAGGTTCGATCCGCAACCCCCCCTGGACGATGGTCCCAGAAATTTCCTTTTTAGGAAGGTGTGATGATCTTTCTCAAAATTGGACTGTGAGATTTATGCTGGATTTTTGCGCACAGAGTTCTATTTGCATTATAATCAAATTTTACTACCTCAGTTTCTCATCAGACTGCTAGATCGCGAGATAGCCTGTCTGAAAACCGGTCAGGACGATGGTCCCAACCTGATCGGACCTCAAATGGACCTTTCCCGGGTCCTTGGTCTGCGCGGTCGCTGGTGCCGCATACGGTCCGGGCTGGCATATTTAACCAGGAGCCGCCTGGGATGTGTTTGTGTTGGCGTTATGTACGCCTGAGATGACCTGGACCGGTAGGGCAGATGTAATGAGCAGTAGAATTGCGTTTGTCTGGTACTACGGAGTAGTCCGTTACAAACGCATACCGATCGGAGCCTGAATACGGACAATATGAAGCCAGGAGCTGACCGTAACAGCTATATGATATCTGTGATAGGCTATACGCTCGGGATAGTTGAGTCAGGGCCGGTTCAGGGAACACAGCCCTCGTGGAGTCACGCAGGAGTCAGAGCGACTCATATTCATTATGACTCAGTAGATACTTACAGTATATATACTTCTCTCTCGAGTAATAGAGAGGGCATCCTTCGGGATCCCGCTTATTTCGCACTCGATCTCAGCTTATCCAAGCAGTTAGAATTAGATCAGATATAGGCATACGCGTGTAAACTACCAGAACGAGGCTCCGCCTTAACAATTTGGTGGACACTTCAGGTTGAATTCAGTACTCTAGCGAAGCAAGGACTGTGACTATGTCACATACAGAGCAAGACCCTCCTGTGCAGGAGAAGGGGCCGACGGCTCACAGCTCTGTACCGCCGCAAGATAAGGCGCACCATTCCGGGACCACCGGTCCTGATGCCGGGAGTGAACAAGTACCCGATGCCGAACAGAAGTTCGATGCCGGCGCTGCAGGAGGCGACGATGCCGGGGCTGACGTCCCCGAGGAAGAGACCTTGAAAGATAATCCTTGGCAGGGTTTGGAAGAGGAACAGCCAAAGATGAGGCCGGGTCGACAGCGTAATACAGAAGCATACGTACTGGCCGGTATAGATCCCAAGATTGCCGGCATCATCGCAGCGTTTGAACAACGCCTATCGGTAGTTGAGAAAGCCATCGGAGGCATCAGTCACAGTGTTCAGCAAATAGTCGAGAAGATAGATGCACATCATGTGCAAATCGTCAATGCGATGGCCACAGAGCAAACCTCGATCAGGGACTTCGTCAAGTTGCACATCGACAAGGCCAAGGACAAAATCCTGGAGACAACGAAGAATGAGATTGCGGGCGAAACAGTTTCTATTACCGACAAGATTGTTACAATTATCGCGCAACGAGATGTTGCACGCGATGAGGTCGGAAACGAGCAGCACGCAAAGGTTCGCGAAGAAATAGCCGAAGTTTATAAGCTCGTACAACATAATAGCGGCACGTTGACGTCCATAGTCGACAACGCAAGGACGAGGCACAACGATATACTGAAGCTGATTAAGGACAGATTCGACGAGCGAGAGAGTATGCAAAATGCATTGTTCGAGCAGGGCAAAGATTTGAGCAAGCAGGTGTCGACGTTTGAGCAAGAGGTGGCCAAGCACATAGGTGGCAAGATTATCAACATTCAGCAGAAGATCTCGGACCTCCCTCAAATTCAAAGAGATGAATTTGTCAGGTACAGGAAGCTCACGGATGGCGACACGACGCAGCAATTACGCGAGTTCAAGGACACGCTGGTTAGGGCAATGAAAGATGAACTGGATGACGAGCCGGAATACGTACAAGACACACAGCCGCGTCGCACGAGCGAAGCAAGAACAGCTTTCGACGATACACATGCACCTGTGGACTCGAAGGGCTACGTCAAACTCAACGTCTGGGATACGATGGGAGAAATCCCCGAGGATCCGATTGCAGCGTTCGCGATGCAGGATATAGGAGACAGTCGCAGACCTCAGGCTGGGACTTCCGCCCAACCGCTGCGATCAGTACCACCGCACGTTGCGCCACCAGCAGCGATACCAAGTCATGCGGCACAGCCAGCCGCACTGCACGCACAGCCGCAGGTCCTAATTCCGCAGGGTTACCAGTTGGTGCAGATGCAAGGTCACGCCGTCCAGCCGCATGGCGAGCGAATCAAATTCAAGGATGCCAAGCATTTCAGCGCTGCGCCAAATGAGGACGTCGATCTGTGGCTGCAAGAAGTCACGACGGAATTACGTTACGGTGGTCGGACGGATCAAGACATAGTGGACGGGTTGCCATTGTTGCTGGAAGGCGAGGCTCGGCGTTGGTTCAATCGTCTAAGTCTCGCGCAGCGTACAGCCATCCAGGGCTGGGAGACACCAGGCGGATGGCAGGACGTCCTTAGATCAAGCTTCAGGCCAGCAAATTACGAAGCAGTATCTCGCCAGAAATTGAATCAGTTGAGATGGCGCGACGATCAAGATTTCAATGACTATTTCAATCAGCGCAGCGAATTGCAAGCAGTGTGCTGCCAAGGATACTCAGAGGCTATGTTAATTGAGGATATGCTATCTGGCATGTCGCCGGCAGATCACTCTGAGGCTCGCAAAGAGGTTAGGCCGGGTATGACATTGCTACAGTTCAAGCGCGCTATGCTCGACGTCGAGGCGGCAATCCGACAGCGTCACGACATTGCCAAGCAAGTCAAAGAGATGGATAAGAGATTATCACAGCTGTCCAAGCCGGTACCGCAACGTCGAACTGCCAACTGGACATCTAGATTTACAAATCGTCGGCCTGCAGAGACTCAGCAGACTGAGGCAACAGTTCAGATCACTAGCAAACCAGCCGCAGCAGTTGGTGCGCGTGCAACACAGGAGCAAGTTCAGGGGCCTAGACCGTGGCAAAGAGGTTCCTCGCGGCCGTGGGATCAGAAACAGCAATCACAGCAGCAACAAGGACCCAGCGGGAAATTTGCAAGAGCCCAAGTAGCAGAGTCTGAGCAAGTGGTCGACGACGACGATGCAGCCTTTGAGGATGAATATGCGAACGATTCGTATGATCAAGAAGCGGAGGCTGATTTCGTGGAATGCTACGCGACCGCGGTTCAGCTACCGCGTGAGGGCATGCGCAGATCTGCACGACTTGCCAAGACACCGGCAGTGCAGGAACGTGTGCAGGATAATGATCAAGATATTCTGCAGCGGCCCGATCGGACGGATCAGGTCATCGCAGCAACGCGCGGTCTTGGCACTACGATCATGCGCTACGAGGACAAATCACCGGCGTATGTATCAGCATCTTTCACGCAGGATTCGGCATGCACCAACTTCCGTCTTTGCGCAGACACCGGGTCCTCGATATCATTGATTGACAGAGGATTGCTGGATCGGTACATGCCGAATGTACCGAAACGAGCGCAACGTCTGATCAACGTCAAGGGCGTCGGAGGGCAGACTTCCATTGCACAGTCGGTCGACCTCACGATTCTGATGAAGGATGTACATCGAGAGGAATTCAACGTACCTATACGATTGTACGTGAATCCAACTGATGACAAGAGAGTGATTCTTGGAAACGACTTCATGACGAAATTTGGCGCCGTGATCGACATCCCTAAACAGGAAATCTTGTTGACGGGTCAGGATGGTCATCAACGCAGGATTGGATTATCGACGACAAAGGAAAGAGTTCCGTTGCTACGAACTACAGAGGCCTTTTCGATTAAGCCTTTTCACAGAGTACGTCTGCCAACGAGACTGACGTCGCGCATCGCGACGGCCAACTTTTACGTAAATCCGGTTCCAATTTCGAATGGGCTGGTTGCAGTATCAGCACGACGAGGGGTAACGCGTTCAGATAGGAGTTTGCACTACGTAGAAGTTTACAATCTGGATCCATGGCCGTACACGTTGGAGAAGGACGCCATCATTGCGCAAGCAGAACCAGTGGAGGATTGTACCGTACATTCCTTCGACGCGAACTTCTGCCTCGATCAAGACGACGAGGTGCGCCAGGACACAAGAAAGGACAAAGCACAGTTCATGGATGCGCTGAAGGACCTGGATATCAATCCGAATCTCAAGCCAGAAGAACAGGAACGTCTTAAAGCGGTTCTAATCAAGTACCGACATGCGTTTGCGTACGGTGACAGACCGCTGGGGCATACGAACCTCACTAAGGCTAGGATCGAAACCGGTGACGCAGCGCCCGTATCAACGCCGCCGTTTCGGGTGTCACCGGAAGGGAAAAAGTTCATTGAGAAAGAGATTGTCAAACTCCTCGCCAACGATGTAATTGAAGAAGCTGACTCACCTTGGGCGGCCAACGTCGTTCTGATCAAGCAGAAGGAGAAGATCAGATTTTGCGTCGATTATCGCAAAGTCAACGCGGTGACGAGAACAGACCAGTATCCGTTGCCCAGAAATCACGATTATCTCAATCAGTTTCAGGGGAAGAGATACTTTTCCACCTTCGACGCGAATTCGGGGTTCAATCAAGTTGAAATCGACGAGCGTGACCGCGAGAAGACGGCCTTCCGAACGCACGTCGGGCTCTTTCAATACAAAAGGATGCCTTTCGGCTTGAAAAACGGCCCGTCAATTTTTCAGCGTTGCATGGACAAGGTTCTAGGAACTGCGAAGTGGGAATTTGCTGTTGTATACATCGATGACATCGTCGTGTACTCAGCCGATTTCGATGACCACTTACAACATATCAGTGCCACGCTTCAACGCATTATTCCCACGGGCTTTACGCTCTCGCTCCCAAAGTCTCATATCTGCTATCAAGAAGTGCATGCTCTGGGGCATAAAGTTAGCAGATTGGGAATAGGAATGAAAGGGGAGAACGTAAAAGCGATACTGACCTATCCTCGCCCATCGAATGTCAAACAGATTCAGGTGTTTCTCGGCATGGCAGGTTACTACAGACGTTTTATCAAGAATTTTGCGAGCATCGCAAGGCCGATGACACGGTTGTTGGCTAAGAACGTGGACTTCGAGTGGTCCGCCGACTGTGAATCGGCGTTTCAAACGCTACGTCGGAAACTCGCGGAGGAACCAATTCTGGCCCATCCGGACTACAGCAAGGACTTTCTAATCTATACGGACGCATCAACGCTTGGTTTGGGAGCCGTCCTTGCACAGAAAGATGAAGACGGCAAAGAACACATTGTGTGCGCAGTTTCCAAGGCTCTCGAGGAACGCGAACGACGGTTAGCGGCTACTGAACTCGAGTGCCTGGCACTCGTGTGGGCATTGAGACAGTTTCATCCTTACATTGACGGCGTCAACGCGCTGAAGATCATCACAGACCACGCGGCGTTGCAATGGATCTGGGATTACAAGGGCAAGAACCGTAAGTTGCAACGCTGGTCTATGGAACTACAACCGTGGCGCGACATCGCCACAATCATCCATCGGCCCGGTCGTGTACATTCAAACGTGGATGCCCTGTCCAGGGCGCCAAACGAAAGTGAGACAAACACGGAAGCGTTAACAATCTCGGCTATTCAACCAAACACGGATATGCTGAACAATGTCCGGCAGGGCTACACGGTCGATCAATTCTTCGCGCCTATCTTGGAGAATATGCAGATCGCTGCCCGAAGAGGTGTTAGACCAACAGGCACGCTTGCAGTGTTTGAATTACAGGACGGCATCCTGTTCCGAAGATCGGCGGACGGACAAAAACTCGCCATGTGCATTCCGCGCCACAAGTCTTTACGAACGGACATTCTGCACGATTTTCACGATGCGGAAATGGCAGGACATATGGGTTGGGAAAAGACTTTCACGTCGATATCAAGACTGTACTACTGGCCGAAGATTCGGAAAGACGTCAAGACCTACATAGCAAGCTGTGACAAATGTCAGAAGAACAAGTACGCGAATCGGCCGCCTGCAGGGCTGCTCCAGCCGCTGCAGGTTGTGACGGAACGATGGCATACCGTAACGATGGATTTTTGCAGGGCCCTTTGTACGATCGCCGCATGGAAATGATGCGGTACTACTGGTAGTAGACAAGTGCACAAAGCGCGTACACTTCATTGCAACGAAGCAGACGGCAACCGCGAAATCTACGGCATGGCTCTTCATCATACACGTCGTGAGACTGCATGGTCTGCCGCGTGTCATCATCTCCGACCGCGACAGAAAATTTACCAGCCAATTTTGGACAACACTCATGGAGAAGTTGGGCGTGAAGTCAGCGTTTTCGACGGCGAATCATCCTCAAACTGACGGACAAAGCGAAGCTGCAGTCAAAGTGCTGAAGACCATTCTTAGGCAATATATCAATTACAAGCAGGATAACTGGGAGGACATACTTCCGCTTGCTGAGATTGCATATAATAACAGCGTGAGCACGACGACGGGGTACACGCCGTTCGAAATGGACCTAGGACAGCAAATCCGTCTTCCGCATGACATGCTGAACATCACCGACAAGTCAGGACTACGAGAGGTGGACGAACTGATCGAGCACATTGACAGCGTCACGGCGGATGCTTCAGAGAGGGTTCTCGACGCGCAGAGGCGTCAAGCAGTGTACCATGACGAAGGTCGTGCCGAGTACACATTCCAAGTGGACGACTTAGTGCTATTATCAACGAAGCATATTAATCCGCCGTGGACAAAGAAGCAGAAGACGCGCAAACTGCGCCCACTGTGGATTGGTCCATACAGAATTACGGACGTCGTGAATATCAACAGTTATGGAGTCGAGTTACCGGCAGACATGCGCATACACAGCACGATCAACGTAGAATATCTGAAGCCCTACGTAGCATCTCCCGACGAATGGAACAGTCGCATAGAGCATGGCCTGCCAGTTCAGGCTGAAGATGGTATAGAATTTTTCGACCCAGAAGTGATACTTGACGACCAGAGTCGCGGGCCACAGGATCGCAAGTGGTACCTGATCAAATGGCGAGGTCGTCCGATGGAACAAGCCTCATGGCGGCCCGAGTCAGAGATAGAAGCAGCGGTGCCGCGCATGCTAGCGGAATACTCAGAGAGTCACAAATGAGGGCGCTGCAAGGCTAAGTCCACATTGGGAAGAACAACGGAACAGAATCAAGTCAAGGATCACGAACAGGACACACAGCAACAGGAACGTGTAGAACACGAGGCGCGTCCGCGCGGACCACTTAGGACGGAAAAGGAGCTATGGGAAGGATTTAAAAGCAGCCGGTACGGCAGCAGTGGAAGCTCACCCCCAACGAGCCAATACTCGTACACACCAATCCAAGCTTATTCGCAAACACCAACGCCTTCGCGTCGCACACTACAAGACATGGCCTTCCAGTCGTTCGACAACATCTCAGTGCACTCTAGCATGCCGTCGCTGCGCGAATGCGACACCTGCGCGCCGGGCTCTCCGTCCTCCACCGTTCCGTCGCCTCCGCCGCCGGCTACACCGTCAAGCCCAACGCCCGAGAGCGTCGTATTTATCATGAACGACAGTCGCACTATGGACATCAACGAGGCCATTGCGCGCCTCCGCGAGCTAGGTCAGTTCGATTTTGTCCACGACGTTTGTGCGGCGGCTGACAGCGACGAACGTCTCTTACTACATATAGCTATTCAAGACGCCACGTTTAGAGGCCCAGACGCTGAGGAAACACGCTCCAGTCGTACGTATCACGCTCACTGGCGTTGGCTACGCGGTTTTCATTATGTTGACAATATCTGCGTACGCATGGCTACGTCGTCAGACATCAGCTCGAGCGACATTCCCGACAGTGAGCAGCATTTCACGAGTGCGCCGACAGGCATGCTGACGTGGGTGACAGCGTCAGCGGAGTCGACGCCCGGATGTAGCCTAAGGCATGACTTTCTGGGGAGATGCCCCTCACTATCCGGTGGCCCCTTCAGGCTGGAGCCCCACATGTGAGGGTACCCGAAACTGAGGGCCCCAAGTACAAGGGGTACCAAGTACTTGGGGGGCCCCAGATTCGCGCAACTCACCATCGTGAGGCCCCATTTCTGACTCACCATAACACTTAACAGGGCCGCTGTATGTAGCATCGGCCAAAGTGATACCCTGCCCGCCCGCAAATTCTACTGAGAAAAACTCCTAAGTTACAGGCAATACGATGACTAGCAAAGCCTCATCAGAGGCTACAAGAATACCACTATGTGCGATTGGTGGGAAGATGTCGTATTGAGACCGGCGTCGGAGCGGATGCGAGCAGGCGAGCGCACAGTGGGGCAACCGGGCGAGACGGCGAGACGAGAAGTGGCCTTATGGCGCGCCTGTCACCAGGTCGGTACATTGCGCACGCTTTTCTGGAGAAACGTAATATATTGCTGTTGCAGGCGGTCATGTGTGACTGAAACAACTTGGGCAACCTGAATAGCGAGGACGAGGAATTGCGGAAATGCCGGTCGGTAGACTAGAGCAGCGAAAGTGACGGGGAGCTGGAGCACAGCATGTTGTGTGTTGGACATGCGAGCTGGTATGCAACCGCAAGCACTCGAGCAATGGGGATGGCGACAAAGACAAGCCGCAGGTTACTGTGCGAGAAATCAAGCCTCCCGCGGTCATGCGGGTGCTGCACTGAGACATCCCAAGTGCTCGATGCAAGCGAGCAACATGGTATTCATGGAGCGCCGGGGACAGCGTGCAGATGCGACTACGAGCGTGGCCGTGGAAGACTGGGTTCTGCAAGCATACCGATCACAGCGAGTACGAATCGCTTGACGTCCACTGTGGCGACCATTCTGCATGTTGAGCCGGACCGTGCGCGTAGAGACTAATGGCTTCGGGTGGCTCGGCGGCGTAGTAGTTAGGGGTGGTCTTATGCGCCGCAGACGATGCCCGCACATGAAGCAGATTCCACATTGTAGGGAATGTGCGTGGTTGTCGAAGACGGCACCGGGACAATGTCGTGCCCGCAGCACCCGTAATGGCTGCCATAAAGCACCGTAGGCCAAGAGACTACGCTACCCACATCATTGGTCGCGGCCAATGAAGGTTAGAGACAACGGTCGTGACGGTCGTGGGAATCGATTGAGCTACGCTGGGCCAAGCAGAGACGCATCAGGCCGTCCACAAAGTCCGAGAGACCACAGCATCGCTGCAGCTTGTAGGGGCCACTGGAATCCTAGGGCAGCATAAGTCCACACTCTCTAATGTGTTTGACGTAGCGACTGGTGGCTTACCATCTTCTGCCATACTGAAGCGTCCACTGGCTCGTCGCACATATGGTTTCCCTATCTGTAACACTTAATATTGAATCATATTCTCATGGCATTGCTGCACACCTTTCACTCGAGGTCAAGGAGGTTGGAGGGCACGAGCACGACAGATAACACAGAAGCATTCTGATGAAAACTACACTAATGATATGTATGACCACGTCTATAGGTATCTAATATGTGGCGGCAACGGCGGGCAGGGTAACTACGTCGAGACGATGCTCACGCCGCGACGTCCACCTGAAACCCGGCGCCACACGGTGACAATCGTCATAGCGCGCGACCCCCGAGTTCCAGTGCCCGCCGGTCACGATCGTGAAAGCGGCGGGCAGCGTAGACGCTGCGGTGTGGAGGTACCCGTCAGCACCTGCGAAAAAAAAATGAGTCGCAGGCGCGTGAATATTACAGCTGTCCGTGGCGGTCAGCAAGCGACGACGAGGGCGTACGGATCGGCCGACTTACCTCAGTAGGCGCTGTGCGGGTTCTTGCCTGAGGCCGTCCAAGATGACGTCAACGGCGAGGCCGACAGCGAGCACAACAAGGCGCGGGTGGCAGGCGGCGGGTGGTGGAGGGAAAGAGGTTGAAGTATATTTCCAACCCCGCTCCGGCTGAAGTCCGCTCGGCTCCCGCCACAATTTTTGTCGGCCGACCCAAGGCCGACCGGCCGAAATGCCAGAAACTACTGCTTGAGCGAGCCAAGCTTCAAGCGCCGTCGACGCGCGAAATTCCCGCTGGCGGCCTGCAGCCTTCTCGCCTTACTAGCGCTTGTCCTCACGGCCGCGGCCCTTGGCCAAGAGCGCTGTTGGCGTGCAATAAACCGCCGCGACACTGGGAACAACAGGCCGCACCCTCCGTATGCCACTGAGGCTGCCGAGGGTCTGTACATCACTCGTTAGAGCCTGCGCCAGTGGCTGACATTTTGCTTGTTTTTGCATGTAGGTCACACGCACATGAAGCAGGCCCGTGCCTGCTGTTGCGCGGCTCGTCCAACAGAGCGCTCGCCGTCGCCCATTCTGCCCGTCAACGCCCATAGCGAGCGCTCATACCCACGCCTACACCACGTCCCCACCGATAAGCAACCTGCAGCCGGTCCGCCCGCCACACATCTGCTCGCTTTTGCTGCCTAATGCAGCACTGCCGAGCTCGCCGACCGAGATCGCTCTGGACGTCTCATACGTGGAGCTCCGACGGCCGTGCTGTCAACATGCCGCACTCGTTGGCGTCCTTTCTAGTGGGGCGCTCTCTGTCACCGCCGCGTCGTGCTCGCCCTTGCTCTCGCCGTTCGTCGCGGAGCTGCTAGTTGCCCGACCGCGCTTCAAAAGTGCACCGCACTATGGCAGCTGCACGTCGCCACTGATCCGTTCGCGGCCCAACGCCATATACAACGTCAGTGAGGTCGATTTTTCTGACTATCGGAAATGTGCTACCCACTCTCTGCACCCTCGCGCACGTCCAGCGGCCGGAATCACGCGCTGCAATCGGTTTTGCCGTTGCTGAGTCTCTGAGTTGTCCGGGTCGGCCAAAGGCTGTATCACCCGAACCGCGGCAAACCGCACGCCCTGCGTGTGATATGCCGATGCACCATGATGGTGTTGATGCGCCCCGGCCGTCCGAACATGCGATGTGCGTCTGCGGGATGGATATGACCCCCGGCGGTCGACTGCGCAGTGCGGACGATCCAAATTCATACCTTCAAATCCGCGCTTCCGGCAGTCGGGGGTTATGCATGGGATGTCCCTGAGTGGCTGAATGAGCGAGGAATGGCGAAATAAAGCGCGCACCGTCCGCGGTGCTGCTCGATGCTCGCGGAGCACACCATCCGAGTCGGCGCCTTCCACGCCGACTCGGGGCGTTAGTCCTTCACGGAGGGCATGCAGAATTAGCAGCCCTCAGTGAAAACTAGCTCGAATGCCGAGATTTTCGAGTGCGCGCGGCGGTGGAGTCGGCTGGCGTCCGAGCCCGAGCCAAAATTTTCGAGCTCGCAGAAATTTTGTGCACGCTGTGAAACTTGTTGAGCCTCATAAGATACATGCAGGCAGTGCTTGGCTCACGTTGATGAGCCGGAATTCTGTGCGGCTCTTGCGATCGCGACGGTTGACCGTTTGCGGGGTAACCAAAGACCCTTGCCATCGAACCGCGTATCCTCGTGCTATGAAACTTCTTGAGCGTCATCAGTCGATGAGCGCGTCCCAGAGCGAGCTCCATATGCTGATTGAATTTTATTTGCGAGCTCTAGATGAGATACGGTCAGAAACGACTTGCACAAAAATGTTTTCAGTTTTGAATGAAAAAGATACGCACGTGTAGCCCTCGTGCGCGCATAGGCTGATATATTTTGCGACATAGATCATTGAGCGGGTCGACGGCGGGAGGAGAGTCTTGCCGGCCATCCTCAGTCAACAAGCAAAGCGACTTCGCGCCTGCGGACTCGATCTCGCAGCCTCCGAACGTCTGGAGGAGGTTGTATGTGTAGGACTCGATGTACAGCGCCGCGCGCTGGGCAGAAAAAGGTCAAGTTCACATTGATCGCGAGCACGTCTCGATTCACGACGTGCTCGCTGTCCAAAGCGACTATGCTGTCCTGCACGGTAGGCTCACTGCCGTCTGGCCCACCCACTTCGTCTATCTGACAATTCCCGACTTGCAGATTCCCAGCTCGACGTCCACAACGCCGAGCTCAAGTCCTTCGCACAACGTCTATCTCGATCCGCCACTCTCCAGATATATCAAAAGCAGGTACGTCTTTGCTTACTCGACTCGCAACGTTTTCGACGCGATCTCACCCCACATTCGTGATTGGACCCTCACTGCATGCTCATTGTGCAGCACGACGAGAGGGTCAGGCCGGTGGTGGCACGGGGCTCGCTGCCGTCTCCCGCGACGGACTCGAGGCTCGGGAGTGTGCAAAATAGGTAGATATTCTGTACTTACCTCACTGACGTCCAATAAACGCATTTTCCCTACATTTTCCGCAAGTGTCTGACGACTGGATGAGTATCGCGCGCAAAATGAGCACTTGAACTAACGCACCAAAGACAACAACATCCTCGGCAAGTTCGAGCTCTCCGCGGTGCTTACCTGTGCTCTAGGCATCTCGAATCGCATCCAGAGGCCGCGAGCTGCTGAGGCTGAGAAGTACATGAGTAAGTAGCGCACAAAGGACTTGCCACGAATTTCTTACCAAAGGCTGCGCAGAACGATCAGATCCTGCACCCACTGCGAGCTCCGCAAAACGTTTGGAGGACTCAACAGTCAGGGACGGTCAGTCGCGACACTCTTCTCTCCGAATCATCCGCGACAAAAACTACATCATCGGCATGTTCGCGCGAAAGAGAGCTTCAAGGACGTACCCTTCATTTTGAATTCTGACAACGCGTCGTCAAAGTCGCAACTGGTCAGTACTTCCTCGAGGTCGTACTCGACACGTCATGCGACGTGCACGCGACGACAACGTCATCGACACACGATGTGTGTACTGCAGAGAGACGCCCGCCCCGCCCCGCCCCGCCTGAGCCCAGCGCGAGAACCAGCCGCGTCGATGCCCGCGCCGTCCCAGCCGCTCCCAGCGCCACAGCCGACGCCCGAGCCAGTTGCCGTGCTGAACGGCAAGAAGAAGAAAAAGATGAAGGACAAAGCCAAGGCCGGCGCGACCCAGATGGACCTGCCCGCGCCCGTCGACGACGACGAGCTGGACGACGAGGACCGCCTTTCCGTGCCATTATCGGCCTATGTTTTCTGCGTTAGTACCTAAAGTCCATGGTCCGTGGCCTGGTTGCTCATGATATACTGAAGCGTCCCTTCATTGCGGGGTTTGCTGCGCACTTGCATTTGCATTTGCATCGGCACCGGCACCGGCGCTTGCATTTGCACCGGCGCGCCGCACACTCGCCGGCATGCCGAACCCATCTGCCGACATGCCGCTAGCACTCCAGATCGGTCTCCAACTCAGCCTTAAAGCCCTGCTCTCACTGATATCTCTCACAAGTAGGGGGCCCTAGAGAGTGAGGGTACCCCCAGTGTGGGGGGTTTGCCCCAGAAACTACATCCTTAGGATATCCGGACGCCCGACGACGCTATGGACTGCGCTAGTCCGCCTTGCACCACGCGAGTGCCGACGCCGCATCCGGAGGCACCATTCGTGCAGGCGGAACAGGCGGAGGTACCGCCACCGACGCAACTTCTTGCACCGGACCAGTCGATCTACTTCGGATGCACTATTGGAGGTGAGTGCATCGGATCAGCACATGGAATGCACGCTGATGAACCACGAGACTGGCGCACAGTCTATAGGCGCTTTTACGTTGGCAATCAGCAAGAGCGCGTCACCGTATCGGCGAATTGGCTCAGCACGGAGCGCCTCAATCAGTTCAGCAGCGTGCCGCTCATCCACGCTCGATCACCCGCGTACCTGAAGAAGCCGGTCAGCGAATGGCGTTGCCACCGTGTCATCACATGCAACGGCGGCAACATAGGTGGCATCGATTACAAGTGCGTGCTCGACGACAACGAGATCGTATGGCTGCGCGACGTGCATCTTTGCTGGGTCGCAGGAGCTACGGAGGCTGCAAACACCTTTTGGGCCGAAGGCCACTGCTTCCGACCCGACGTCGCGGAGAAGTTCCTTCACCAGCGGCCGGCTCAGTATTGCACGCCAGAATGGGACGCAGCACTACTCGAGTGGCGTTCGCGTTATGTCATTTCCACGCACATCTACCGTATCGTCGACGGGCGCATTCGCAACATTAGCTAAAAACGCGCAGTCTGCGAAGACAACGGCCGGAGATACGATTAGGACGCCGCTCTTATAGACAACCTGTTCCAGTACATGATTTTGTATATGTACAGGAATGATGGACTGTTTTGTCAAGAACTATGTTTCAGAGCCTCGAGGACGACGCTTTCTTCAAGGGGGGGGTTGTTGTGATAGGCTATACGCTCGGGATAGTTGAGTCAGGGCCGGTTCAGGGAACACAGCCCTCGTGGAGTCACGCAGGAGTCAGAGCGACTCATATTCATTATGACTCAGTAGATACTTACAGTATATATACTTCTCTCTCGAGTAATAGAGAGGGCATCCTTCGGGATCCCGCTTATTTCGCACTCGATCTCAGCTTATCCAAGCAGTTAGAATTAGATCAGATATAGGCATACGCGTGTAAACTACCAGAACGAGGCTCCGCCTTAACAATATCAGTATGCTGACAGAATATCTTCAACATGGACGAGACAGGCCTTTTCTATGCGTACGCACTGGCTGCCTTACATCACTCTGTGCTGATGCCCGTGTAGGATGCCACCTGATTCTGGTTTGGCAACAAAGCAGATGTCAGGCTTGAAGGGCAAGAAGACACGCATGACTTACGCCTTCACGACGAACGCGACGGGCTCCGAGAAGCTGCCTCCGTTCATCATCGGCAAGGCTGCAAAGCCGCGCTGCTTCAAGGGCAAATCGGGTGCAGCGCTTGGGTTTCTGTACCGCAACAATGCCAAAGCCTGGATGACGAGCGCCCTTTACCGCGACTGGCTTCTGGACTGGGACCGCGAGCTGGAGGCGCAGAAGCGCAAGATCCTGCTTTTGGTTGACAACTTTTCAGGCCACTGTGATGTTCCGGAGCTCAAGAACATTCGTGTCGAGCGTTTCACGCCCAACTTGACGTCCCGCATCCAGCCCGCCGATGCAGGCATCATCCGCTGCTTCAAGGCCCATTACCGACGCTTGTTCATCGAGCGGGCCATCGACAACTACGGCAGCAGTGACCATCCCTTGGAGATCTACAAGATCAACCAGCTGCAGGCCATGCGGCTCGCAGCGTCTGCCTGGGATGAAGTTGATGCTGACACGATCCGGAACTACTGGCGCAAGGTTGGCATTCTGCCCGACCCAGAACCCTTGTCCACATCTGCACCGTCGGTCACCGTCTCATCGCTTCTGAACCCTGCTGAATCTGCCGAGCATCGAGTGGCAGAATCATATGACGCACTCGTCGCATGCAGCGCTCTTCACAAGCGCAACCGCATGGCGCTGGAGGACTTGCTCAACCCCGCGGATGAAGCCAACCTGATTGAGGATGCATCGGACGAAGATATCCGCACCGCGGTGCGTGAGCGTCGCGAAGCGGAGCAGAACGCGGATGAAGACTTGGATGACGTCACCGAGCAGCTCCCAACACGGCCCGAAGCTCTTGCAGCGTCACGTCTGCTGCAGAAGTTTCTTTCGGACAAGAATGACAAGTGGGCACGGCAGCTGGATTACTGGCCACATTTGGTCGGGAAACGCGCCTGGAAGCCACCCGCAATCTGAAGGACACAAATATCCTGGACTACTTTACCCAAACTCTACCACATTGACTTAGCAGCCGCTTCAGAGCATTATTTAGAGTAGTATGGATTTAAATTTAGTGTAGTATGGATTTTTTCAATATCTTCTACGATTTTTTCTCAATTAATGGGCAACCTCCCGGAACCCATAGCCTGTCATAACCCATACCGGTCGCTGAACCGACCGGTATGGGTTATGACAGGTTCGACTGTAGACTCTCTAACTCTACTCGCACCGGCAAAAGGCAATCGGAGCGCAACTGGTGCGGTCGATCTCGATCGTGCTTCGAGGCCATTGCGTCCAGGGCATAAAAGGCCTTATATTCGACGGAGATAAGAAAAGTCAGAGCGCGCAGAGACAGACGTCATGTTTGAATTGTGCTGATGGGAGGCGTCAAGATCGGGGATGCAAGAAGCCGGGCATCAGGGGGAAGGAACGGGGGGCGATCGAGGCGCGGCCGAACAAGGAGCGGGGTAAAGGGGAGAACAAGGGGGAAGGAGGGAGAAAGGAGAGAGAGGGCGGAATTAACTCCGACTCCGCCTTACACTCCGCCTCGGCCGTCCCACCCTCGTGCGACCCAGCGACACAACGCGCCTGATTATTCTTTTTTCTTCACGACCCACGCCGCCGCTGCGCCCCACGACGACGACGAGCCGAAGCCGATAAATGCGCGAAAGCAACTTTGCGTTCCCCGCGCAGAACCGGGCGTGCGTCTGCATCTCGTCGCAGTTGTACGACCGTCGCGGTGAGTCCGCCCCCCTGCTCGTCGTTGTCGTCGTTGTTGTCGGTGCTGACGCCCGTTTGCTCGTCGTGGTCAGCGCTGGACACGACGTCTGTGCTGCCGCTGTTCAACTCGCTGAGTCATCTGACGTACCTGACCTCGACGTCGCCGCGCATCCGCGAGATCCTGACGTTCGACGGCGGCCTCGAGCGCCTCGTCCGCATCCTCCGCGACTTCTGCCAGGCCCCGCCGCCGCCCGAGAGCCCCCAGCTCTTCTACGGCCTCCTCCCGCCGCCGCCGCCCAACAGTAACACTTCGTCTGCATCGACAACAACAACCACCAAGCGGCCGCCCGCGCCGGCAGACCTGAAGAGCTTCGACCGCGCGGCGGCCTACCGGTTCTCGCTCGCGTTCCAGTGCGTCGCGAACATCGGCGTGCGCGGCTCCGAGCCCATCCGCTCGCGCGTCGTCCAGGCCGGCACGCTCGACGTCGTCGGCTGCGTCCTCGAGTCCTGGCTCCAGTCGCGCGGCTTTGCCGTCCTGCCGTCCAGCTCCGCCAGCGGCCTGCCGCGCGAGAGCAAGGAGCAGCGCATGGCCCGCCGCCAGCAGCTCGCCCAGCTCCAGCAGCAGCAGCAGGCCGCAGAGATTGCCCGCGCACTCGAGCGCGCGCGTGCCGTCCAGGAGGCTGCTGCGCCCCTGCACCATTCGCACGCCCACGCACACTCGCACTCGCACTCGCACTCGCAACCGAGCCAGCCGGCTGGGCCAGCGCGACGACACCACCCGCTGATGAGCGTCTCGGCCGGCCCCTCCAACAGCACGAGCGCCAGCGACGAGGAGATGGCAGACGTCTCGCCCGCCCAGACACGGCCCTCCTCCTCGGTCTCGATGAACTCCCTGCACTCGGCGTCCAGCGGGAACGCCAGCGGCGCCGACACCAGCGCCCACGCCACGCCCGTCGGCAGCTCGACGCCCACGGGCACCGTCGTCGTCCCCGCGACGCGCGACCGCTCGGGCACCGTCGTCGGCCCGCGGCCCGTCGCGCCCTGGGACCTCCCCCAGGCAGCGGCGAACCGCCGGCGCGCGCGCACGGTGACGCAGCGCAACCGCCACGCGACGGATACGGAGGACGAGGACGTCGAGATGGCCGACGACACGGCCGGACGGCGCGCGGTGGGCATCGTGCAGAGCGACGCGGACGACGGCGGCCATCTGAACCTGCTCATCGACGGCATCGTTGCGCTGGGCCAGAACGACGATTTGGCGATGGGCGCGCCGCCTGGCGCGCCGGGCGCGACGGCGCAGGTTGCCGAGGCCGCGGAGGAGGAGGAGGGCGATGGGGATGTGGACGTCGCGCCCACCGAGACGCCGCGCCAGACGGCGGCGCAGCTGCCGCAGCAGCCCGCGCTGCCGGCGCCGACGCCGCGGCCGAGCGGCGCGGGCAGTGTGCATAATACGCCGAGCGTGGGCCAGAGGATGGACGATGGGCCGTACCGCGAGGAGGACGTGCTCATTGCGCTGCAGCTGCTGGCGTATTTGAGCAAGTATCCGCATGTGCGCCAGGCGTTTTATAAGAAGCGCGTGGAGGGCGGGGGGAATAAGTGAGTTTTCTATCGCTCATTTTTTTTAATGTGCATAATGCTGACTGCCTGGTAGGACGGAGACGCCTGAGGCGTCCAGGAGCACGAGCCCGGTGCCGCACCGCGAGAGCGCGCTGGGCGGCTTCGCGCGCGCGTTCGTCGGGTCCGGCGGTAGCAGCAGCAGCTCGCGCGCGCCGCCGTCGTCGCCGTCGCCGCAGCAGCCCGTCGCGGGGCCGTCGCGCATCGCCTCTGCGTCATCGTCTGCCTCTGCGCCCGCCGCGCCGACGCCCGTGATACCCAACGCCGCGCCGCTGTACCCGCGCCCGTCGATGACGCAGTCGCCCAACATCTTCTCCCTGGTCGAGCGCTTCACCTTCCGGCCGTCGGCGAACGAGGCCTCGCTCCCCGCGCCGCCCGACTTCCTGCCGCCGGAGATCCAGTACTGGGCGGGCGTGATCATGCGCAACGCGTGCCGGAAGGACGATAGTCGCGGCGGGATCCGGCAGTGCGCCAACATGCTGTGCGGGAAGTGGGAGGAGAGCCCGCGGCAGTTTGCGAAATGCCGACGGTGCAGGAAGGCCAAGTATTGCGGCAAGGAGTGTCAGAGCCGCGCGTGGGCCGAGGGGCATCGCTTTTGGTGCTCGGCGAGGGAGGAGGAGGGACAGGGCCAGGCGGGGCAGGGCGCGTTGGTGGAGTCTGTGCCGGCGCCCGCGCAGACTGTTGCGCCTACCGCGAGACAGACGAGGAGTGTTGCGCGCGGGGCGGGGGCGGGGGCGGGGACGGTGGCGCCTGCGCCGTCGCCTGCGCTGCCTGCTGCGACTGCGGCTGGGGCGAGAGGGGGCGTCAACTCGTTCCCGGGTCCGGTGCCGGCCACTGCTGCACATGGACATGGACATGGACATGGAGGACGGCGGCGCGCGGGGACGATGCCTGCTGCGCCGCCCGCGCCGCCGACTAGTCCGGAGCTTGACGGCGCGAACGCGAACGCCAACTCGAGCGTGGATGAGGATGATATGGTGCTCGGGTGAGCGTGTGCGCCTGCACGGTTTTCCGCGCCCGTTTCTTTCCGTTCGGATCGTCATGTCTCGCTCTCGCTCTCCTCGTCCCTCCAACCTGCCCAGTCCCGTCGCTCGTCCACATTCCATACATACAGAATCCTCTCCTCTCCGCACGATAGTTTGATAGTTTTCAGATACTCGTTCGTATCGTATCGCAATGTCAGGCCTCGCTCGCTTTGTTTTTTTCTTTTTCTTTTTTTCTTTTTTTCTTTTTTGGTGATTGTATTTGATGGTTTACTTTTTCTGTGTTGTGTTGTGGTGGAGTGCGTTGGTATAGATGAGGGTTCTGGAAATTCTTTTTCTTTGGACTGGAGGCGAGGTCATGGTGGGTGAGGTGGGTGTGCGCCCTAGAGATGAGTGTACGGGTCGCTGGACGCTGTTGGCCATGAATCGAGGATCAGAATGCAGTGGCGCGCTGGATCAGCTGCAGATGGTCTCGGCGACTCTGTGTCCCTCTAGACTCACATCTCGTTCGTCGTGGTGATTTGCCTGGTATGCTCTGCTCCGTCGTGAGTTGCAGGCTTCCGTCATCCGTCGTCTTGTGGCTGCTGTGGTGACTGTCAGCGAGGGTCACATACAGCTGCAGTGCTCAGGAAAACTTAGCTTCTGCGTGGGACATGCTCGATGTCAAGGGATGGCATGGACGAGGCCTTGCTTCAAATATTCGTGAACAGTGACCACCAACGGCTAAGAAGTGGAATGATTTTTCATTCAAAAGCTGCTGCAAGTCCTCAAATTTGATACTACCCAACTCCGTTCTCTATCGGCGTCAACACGTGAGGATCAGCGGAGTTGATTTACCAATGTAGCATTTGGCCTGCAACCACGACATGCGCACGCAGACGCAGACGACGGTGTGCGCGATTCATCCACGTCTTCGGCGGCCGATCCTGACCCGGCGCCAGGGGTGATTCTCGCAGCAACCCGCTGGGCATTTCGAGGCTGCCGCCGGAGATGCTCGCCCACTGCTTTCTCTTCCTGCCCCACCACCTGCTGGATCGGCTCCCAACTCTGCACGTTTCACGAAAATGGCGTGCAACAGCGTTACACTTCCCCGCAGTATGGTCGAAAGTAATGATGAATGGCGGCGTATGGAACGCACACCGTCTCATCAGCTTAGTTTTGGCCAACACAGGACTCTATCCGATCGACTTTCGGTATATCTGCGTACCTGGGGATAGGTCAAGGGACAGTTTATGCTGTCCTTCACACGCACATGCATCACGTGCGCTCGATTCGCTGGCACGGCGCATGTGATCGCCCACTACTGTTCACTCCCGCGGCACCGCTACTTGAGTACCTCCAGTGCAACGCTCTCAACACTATCTCACCGCAATTTCTCGGAGGGATCGCTGGCCGGCTACGCTTCCTAGAAACCGGTCGTCTGACTCTGCCGCCGATATGCCCCGCGCTCTGCACGCTGACGACTCTGCGCTGCACGCCATCGGGCGACTTCATGCACCTCTTCTCTATGTGTCCCCGCCTGCAGAATCTCTCGCTTACAATCGAAGAAGCTCTGGGCACAAAGCTCCGCCTCCCACCGAATCCTCCCAAAGTGCTCATGCGCCTGGAAGTGTGCACCAGACTCTATACTAGCGACGCCGTCGCGCTATGCAGCGGGTGGCGCACATCGCATCTGCAGGACATAGTGCTTGATCTTGCTGTCCTCCATAACGGCGAGATAGATCTCCTCGAGGAGCTGGTGGAATTATCGGTCCATACCGTGCCCTTCAGCGTCCTGACGACCGTCCGCGTCGCGGCGCTGAACCTAGCCGGTCAGCGCATCGTCATCAACATCAGATACCGCACCGGCACTCGCATGGATGTCTCCTCTCCCGTATCATATTTCCTCCTCTTCAGGCAGCGCGACTTCACGCGCGTGCGGCGGCTCAGCATGGCCGCGTGTCTTTTACAGCCGTTTCTTCGAGACGTGCCGGCGCTTCCAGCACTCGAAGAGCTGCGTGTCAGTCTCCCGCAACACCCCATTGGTAGGCTGCGTCTTGGCGGGCCGTATGCGTATATGTTCGCCTGGGAGCAGCTGAACGGTATCGCGGACGCGCTGCGGTTCCATGTGCACACGGTGACCCTAGAGATCCAGTATCAGCCAGGCGAGCCTCCGCGGCGCGTTCACGCGCTGCGGGCTGTCGAGCGCATTCAGTCGATCTGGGATCGCGCAGCGGAGCCGCGGTATGCTACGTCGTTCGTGATCACTGGGTTCCCCAACGCCGCCATGCACTGGGATTTCCCGCAGTGCATCGAACCTTTGATTATATTCAAGTAGCAAGTTTTTGTCACAAACTTCTCTTGTAGACGCGCGGTAGTACGCAAAGGAAGCAGATGATATTTGCACCGATCAATAAATAATGGCAGGGTCACGTGCGATCAATCCGGGCCGGCCACCGCAGCTGAAGCTGACAAGCCGTTGCAAACAAAATCCGTGTTGCCTTTAGACTGCTAGCCCGAGCGCGCCAATACCCGCCGCGCATCTTCATGCGCGTTTCACTGCCTGATTCAATGTGCGTCCATGCTCCACGCTCTAATGCCGCGGTTTAATCATCTATCGTACGGCAGCGAAAGAAAAGACATTGCGTCTCTCCCAGTCGAGATCCTGGGAAGCTGCTTCCTGTTTTTGCCTCCCCGCCTCTTGGAACGTGTCCCAATTCTACACGTCTGCCGTACCTGGCGGACGATAGCGTTCGATTATCCCGGCGTCTGGACGCCGCTCCGTCTTCACGACGCTCCTCGACAAATTCACCTTCTGGTCGACCTCGTGCTCTCGCATACTCGGTACTATCCAATAGACCTGCATTACATCAGCTTCAGCTACCACTGGGCATCTTCTTCTTCCGACATGTGGAACGTCGTCGGAAAGCACCTGGATCGTATGCGCGCCATTTACTGGTGTGCTGATCATCCGGACACCTCGCGTCTGCTTCACCCCGCACTGCTGCTCGAGGAGATCTCAGGATGGCTGATGGGCGAGATTCCGTCGAACTTTCTTGGCGGTGTTCCCGGCAAGCTTCGCCGTCTGCACCTGGGGACTTTGCGCTTGCCGGAGTTCTGCCCGGCGCTGTCGACGGTGACAGATCTCAAATTCGGGATAGGATTCGAGCCTGAGGACTCTAATTACCTAGGCCGGCTGTTCGAGCTTTTCCCGTGTCTGGAGTCTTTAGATCTGGAGGTGCACGTGCACGATGCGGCACTCCTTCCCCCCGGGCCTGCTCCTCGCACACTCACACACCTGCGTTTGAACACCACCGACGAGCGCTACGACAACAGCGACGATATCAACCGTCTTGACCTCATTGGGCTCTGTCAGACTTGGCAAATATTTCCGAGGATCAAGTCCGTGGAGCTGTACTCCTTCGTCCTGGACCCGATGGACTTCGCGCCGATCCTCAACGGCGCCGTTGAGCTGTACGCCTCTCACAACGGGGATGGCAGCAAACTTTCGCGCATCATCGCATACCACTCGGACGACCAGGAATACACGCTCGAGCTGCGGAGCAGAACGCCGACTGATAGACAGAAGATCGTGGAATTCCTTGTAGCCGATCCGCAATGTCTTTCCCGCTTGCGCTGGATGCGGATGACATCGGACATGCTTTCGCAATTTGCGCGTGCGGTCGGCCCGCTGCCTTTGCTCACCGAGCTCAGCGTTATTGTGCATCCAGAGTCCATTATCCAGCTCGCGCAAAGCAGTGACGGCGAAGACGTTTTCGATTATCGGCAAGTATTCCCTTGGTCGCATTTGCACCATCTGCCAGCCGCGCCGCTGTTGCGTACTCTGGAGGTGTCCGTCCGATCGGACCATATTCCGACTGCAGCAGACGCGAAGACGTTGATCTTGACACTCGGGATGTGCCCAGTTGCATTCGACGCGCGCGTCACGGTCAGGATCAAAGGGTTCCCCGCCGAGGCTGTTATTAGAGTTGACGAGCCATCTGCTTCTCGCCAGTGCTCTAGTCTCCTTTGCATCCTCTGTTGGAAGATAGTCGTTCCAATTAGAGTCTGCATCATAACGCGCGGGTCTGATTGCAAGTCCCCAATTCGGCTGGCACCGTGATCTCGGCTGTGACCGATGATTCCTGATAATTCAAAATAATTACTCCCACCAGGCGTACCAGTGTAATATGCTTGAAATATGTACCTTATCCGCATTTTTGGAATTTGTGAGCGCGTTTATAAGGGCTTAGGATGCAGTGACGGTCTCCCAGAGGTAGTTGTGCGATCGGGGGACTTATCCGGCGCTTAATCCAGATGCCGCCGGGACGTTCAGTCTGCGACCGAGCAGGCGATAATGCGGAAGATTTCACTCTGAGAACGGATATGATGGTCTCTTAATTCATTTATAAGCGTCCAAAATAGCTGTAAAGAGGATTCAACGCGTCTCTCGGGACGCGTCGAGATCACGTGCATCACGGCCAACACCGAATTGGACACTTCCAATCACTCCATTGTAATATCATCTAGACTACCAGTGCTCCATCGTCTTTGAATAAATTTGCGGAACAATTTCTCGGCTGTCTCAAAATTTGCGGCCTTGTCAGAGCTCTTCGCTGGGCGAGTCAAGAGCAGCGATCGTGAACACTCGTAGCTGATCATGATCAGAGAGGTGAACCGGAAACTCTCAGAGGTTCCCATAACAAGGGGGGGGCGGAAGCAAAATGACGGCATGGGGTCGGTAACCTCTGCAAGCTGCAGAGGCTGAGAGTATCCATCCTATATCCGCGGATATGCTTCCGATGACGGCGGATATACTTCCGCGTGTTCCTAATGGCGACTAACCTGAGGTCTAGAGTTGACGATCACCTGTTTGACGCCAACGGATACTGATGAGTGTTTGCCAACCCGAGAAACAACGGTGTCAATCTCGCAGGTCAACGAAGGTTTAGTCTCCTTCGCGGACTTTGACGTTAAGATAACCGTTCGAACGTGGCGACTTGCTCATGAGAGAATCACGGAGTCACGTGTCCTGTGCGCAGCTCCGGGCCGACAGCCGCAGCTGCAACCAAGCTTTTGCAAACAGACCGCCTGTTGCCTTCGCGACTGCTAAGTACTTAGCACGAGCGCGCGAACACCCGCTGCGCGTCTGCATGTCTGCTTCAGCCCCTTGCATAACGTGCGTCCATAACTCGAGCCTGAATGCCTCGACTGAACCGTCTATCGTACGGCAGCGAAAGAAAGGGCATCGCATCCCTCCCAGTCGGAATCCTGGGAAGCTGCTTCTTGTTCCTGCCGCCAGACTTCGTCGAATGCCTCATGATTATGCGCGTCTCCCGTACCTGGCGGGCTATAGCGCTCGGCGTCTGGTCGCAGCTGCATGTTCACGACATTCTAGGCGCACTAGTCACCTGACCTTGTGCTCTCGAACACTCGCCACTACTTCATAGTTCTGATGTATTCATCCTCAAACAGGGACCAGGCATCTTCGCAAATGTGGAACGTCATCATAAAGCACACGAATCGCATACGCTCTATTCAGTGGAATGCCCATTCTCAGGACATCTCGCTTCTGCTTCACCCTGCCCCGCTTCTCGAAGAAATAACAGGCCCGCTGCTGGATGAGGTTCCGTCAGACCTTCTGGGCGGCGTTCCCGGCAAGCTTCGCCGTCTGCACCTGGAGTTTTTTTTGCGCTTGCCGGAGACCTGCCCGGCGCTGTCGACCGTGACTCGTCTCGGATTCAGAAAGCGCCTTGACCCTGACGAATCGGTATTCTTACACCGGCTGTTTGAGCTTTTCCCGAGTCTGGAGTGGCTAGACCTGGACGTGCACGTGCGCGATGCGGCCCTCCTCCCGGCCGGGGCTCCTCACACGCTCACGCGCCTGCGTTTGAACACTATCGACCAGCAATGCAGCCCCGGAGACGACATCAACCGTCTAGACCTCATTTCGCTCTGTCACACCTGGCAGATCTTCCCGCGGATTAGGGCCTTGGAGTTGTGACTTGTGCTCCTTCATCTTGGACGCGATGGACGTCGCGCCGATTCTCAACGGCGCCTTCGAGCTCTACGCCGCTCACGACTTGGCACATCACCGCGTATCACTCCGACGACCGGGAATACACGCGAGCTTTCAATTCGGACATGTACGCGATGTCCAAGGAGGAGCCTGAGCGTGGCGACGTAGAAGAGCGCGCGGGAACTAGCATCCGGGTCCGCATAGTCACAGTGTGACAGTTCGCGACGCAGTTTGAAAACAATCGAAGGTCGAAGGTTCGCGGCTCCGAGTCTGCGCTAAATCTAGGTGCATCGTGCGCAACAATGTTTCGCAAAACCCAGAGATAACGAACGAAGTGCAACCTAGCAAACCGCTTTGCTGCCAGTGAAGCGCTTGGGAGGCTCGCCTGGCTGATACAGCAAGTCCGCGATCACGTACACGGTGTGAATGGGGTATCGCAGCGTGTCTCCGACTCGGGGGGGAGGGGGGGAGGGTTAGCTGCTCCAAGGGTAGCCGATACTGCACGGTCCTCTCAGGCTGAGTCGTGGCCGCCGAATGCTGACAGGCGGCGCGCCCTCGAGCAAGGATCAGGAGAGACCGGGCGCACCCAGGCGCACGCGCTCGGAGATGTCCCGACGTCGGCGCATGAGGTTGTGCACGGTTTCCTCCATCTGAAAAGGGTGGTTTCGGAGATAGTGGATCTGGATGTCTAGTCTGCCCCTGCCAGCGGACGGACCCCTGAGAATCAGTTCGGACGGGACGATGTTGTTGCGCCGGGGCGAGGCGTGACGACGAACGAGGGTAGCACTGTGACGGCGGTGTCGCTGCAGCCTCATCCCACAGTCGTGCGTATCTGAAATCAAGGTAGGTCGGACACAGTCACGGTGGACATGTGCGCGTAATAACTTGGAAGAAGTTGAGGCTCTGCCGGTGCGGCGTCGTGTCGGCAAGCAGAAAGACTGTATCGACCAGAGATGGCCGGTAATACATACTGTAGTACCGTAAACCCGAGTATTAGATGTGCACGTGGAACATGGCGCAGCGTGGAGTCAGATGAGGGGCGACTGGGCGCCGCGGAGGGATAGTGGACGCAGTGTCCCCGTTGTAGCTAGAAAATACGCTCCCAATTGTCCGGCGGGCATTGACGAACCTGAGGCGTCTTCGCGGCGGTTTTGCGTCAGCAAGCAGCATTTCTGTAGCGATCACTGGCAAAGACGGCGGGTAATACATACGTGCTTGCCGCGCACGGAAGTCGGATGTAGGCGAGCCTAGGAGAGTAGAGATGGTAGGTAGATTTCAGGTCAGCAGGCGCCGCGAGTCGGTCGAGTTGCGTGTTGAGATTGAGGATGCGATGCCCGTCGTCAGTCACTGGCGAGCAGAAACTTGTGAATCGCTGCTGTGCGATGCGGTAATCGTCCTACGGGCCGCTATCTCCCAATCCGCGGCGCACGCGGGTTCGGCACGGAGATGGGCAACTGCAGAGTCAGATGATCTGTCGGCGGGCGCTGACAGGAAATTGCGGACAGCACATGCGGGAGCCGTGACGAGCAGTGGCGTGCAGTAAATGCGTTGCCCGTCGTTTGTGTGCCGTATGGAGCGCGGCGCAGCGAGTTTGTCAATGACTTTGAGTTGCGCTAGCCTGAATTCAGAAGAGAGGCTCGCCCTTCGAGAAGCTGATTAGTGAATTGCAAGCTGTGGTCACCTGAAAGGATAAGATTGTACATTTCTTCTGGGGATCTGTACACAATCCGCACAAATCGCTCGTGATAGATCAGGAACTGGACCGCTGGGTGGCCTTGAGTGAGTAAAATATAATTATTTGGGAAGTTATTGAGCTTACCTTCGGAGAGAGCCCTATCTGTATTAATTTTCCACGCAATGAGTCGAGCACGAGGACAAGCCGGGCGGCAGTGAGCGCCTGGCGGAGTTTTAAAGCGCGCGGCTGCTCTTCTGCTGCTATCTACCGTACCGCCCGCGTGCAGGCTGCATGCCGTCGGCTACCTAACATTCCGACCACGCCGACGTACTTTGACACTGCCCGGACGGACGGCGCCGGCGACGAGGACGGATCGTGGACGATGACCGACGACGAGGAAGACGTGGAGGACTACGTCAAGGTGCGCCCCGCTTGCTCGTCGTCGTGGGCGCTGCTGACGCACTGGTACTGTATAGGGCGGGTACCACCCCGTCAGTATTGGCGACCGGTTTGCGGACGGGCGCTATGTTGTTGTGCGCAAGCTTGGCTGGGGGCATTTCAGCACTGTATGGCTCGCGCACGATACGCAGTGAGTAGCAGTAGTTATGGTTGCTGTTGGATGTATGCGCTGACTAACGGCGGGGTAGGACGTCGCGACACGTGGCGCTCAAAGTGGTGAAGAGCGCGACGCGGTACACGGAGACTGCGCTGGACGAGATCAAGCTGCTGCAGCGGACGATCGCGTCGAGCGACCCGACGCACGGCGGGCGGCAGCACGTCATCGCGCTGCTGGACCACTTCCGGCACCGCGGGCCGCACGGCTCGCACGTCTGCATGGTCTTCGAGGTCCTCGGCGAGAACCTGCTCGGCCTCGTCCGCCGCCACCAGCACCGCGGCGTCCCGCTCCACCTCGTCCGCCAGATCGCGAAACAGGTCCTCCTCGGCCTCGAGTATCTACACGATAAATGCGGCATGATCCATACCGACCTCAAGCCGGAGAACGTCCTCGTCGCCATCGACGACGTCGAGGCCGTCATACAGGCCGAGCTCGCCGCCAGCGCCGGCAGCCCCGCCCCGACGCGGATTCTGGGTGTGCCGGCGGCGAGGGGCAGAGGGGGCAATGTGACGCCGCGCGCGGAGCCGGTGTATATTACCGGCAGCCAGCCGCTGCCGAGCCCGAGCAGCAGCGTCAGCGCGGGCGGGAGCTACGTCGACCGCTGGCAGTTCGGCATGTCGCGCATCGAGGATAACGGTGCCGGCGCGAGCGGCAGCAGCGGCAACAACAACGCCCACTCGCTCGACCCGGCGGACGCCGCGGCGCTGCTCAGCACCATCACCCTCGCGCCGAACGAGAACGCCAGCGCCTCGCCCGGCCCCGACTTTGCCAAGACGCCCGTCAGCCCGACGCCCGCGGGCCCGTCGCTGCTCGCCCAGCAGCGCGCGGGCAATGTGCTGCCGGGCACGTCGCCCCAGCCGGGGAGCAGCTTGAGGAGTACCGGCAGCGCGACTATGGATGCGGCCGCGGCGGCGCAGGAGGAGGTAGTATGGGAGGATATGCCAGAGCGGATACAGGTCAAACTGGCCGATTTGGGGAACGGTGAGTGTTTCTTTGCGCTCTGGCCTCGTCCTTCCCTCCCCTCGCCCGCCCATCCACCGCCGCTGTTTCCCGCACATCGCGCAGCTGTGCGCCTCGTTCAATTGCTCGGCGCCCGCGCGGGTACGTCTGAGCGGGGTGCACCTTCGTCAGCGCGTGTTCGCCGCTGCTGGCACGCGCGCGCCCCGCCTTCGTCTTTTAGCCGCCGTAGTCGCGCGCACCGGCTGCCCATCCTTTACTGCCCCGTCAGCTTTCCTTTCTTCTTTCCTGGCACTCCTGATATTCGTGCGCTGCAGCGCGAGCTCTCCTCTCCTCGTGCATTTGCAGCCGCGCGAGTCGTTCCTGATTCTGCACACGCCGTCGTCGAGCTCGCGCGTGTGGTGCATAGGGCCGCCGCGCGAACTCGTACTTCGCGCAGCTGAGCGCGCGCAAGCAGCATAATTGGGCGTCCGTGGCTGGCTTGTATTGCCTGCTTCACGGTCCTGCGCATCTCGCTCGTCAGTGGCTCCCCCGCGTGTCTGGGCTCGTACGCAGCGTGCGCCTGCTATCTGTTCACCACACCATTCGTCTTTGCCGCCCGCCTTTCTTCTTTCTTCTTTCCCAACTTTGTCCCACTCGCGTCCAAGCGGACTGGTCGCGTGTTGTCGTCCTCCTCGTGATATAGGGCCGTCGAGCGGAGTCGTACTTCGCGCAGCCCCCGCTTCAGTCTGCGTATCCTGCCCTTCTGCCCGTCAGCTCCCTTGTCGCGCGTCTGTCATCCCTACCGTCAGCGGCAGCGCGCGCGCTTCTTCATTGCCGTTTCCTTGCGCGCCCTGTTTCTATTGCTCGGGCTGGACTGCTGTCTGTACTTCGGGCAAGGGCTCTCCTGGCGCGCGTGCGCCCGTCCGGCCCGCGGCGCCTCGACGCGCTGCTTGACAGTACACACGTGCGCGCGCGTGCAAACGAGGTGGAAGTGGCTCCTTGCGCGACTTACAACACCGTGCTTCCTGTTCCTTTTGCGCTCGCTCCCACATCTCTTCATTGGCTTCTAGCCCGTCAGCCACTAGCGACTGCACGGCGCACGTCACAGGGCTCGAGTGCGTCGCATTATTGCGCGCACGGGCTGCCCACTTGCGTGCCCGCGGTTGCGCGCCATGGCCGCGTCGCTGTGGCGCAGGCGGATGGGCGCGGATGTGAGCACTCGCCTTGCGCTTCGTTCGCTCCGCGCTCGCCATGCCCGCCTCCGCGCTCGAGCGTTCGTCTGTGCGTCTTCGTGCATCGCATCTGCGCTCGCGCGCTGCTGGCGCGCGCGTGCCTGTGCTCGTTTTTCTTGTCGTTACATTTCGCACCGGCGCGCGAGGACATGGGTCCATATCCCTATTCCACTCCGCCCGTCTTTCGCTCGTCGTTTCTGCGCGCGCGGACACTGAGCCCTGGATAACGCGTGAACATCTGCCGTTTGACCGGGCGAGAATGCGCGCTGTTGCGGTATCGTGCCTGCGAGCGCGCGCAGTCTTTGCTCGGCCCCGCTGAACTGGGTGCTTGCGCTCGTGCAGGAGTTGCATACGTCGCGCGCGCGCCTCCGCCAGCTCCACAACTCGCGCATGCTTTGCAGACGGCGCGCTCTTCTCGTCCATCGAGCGCGGCTGTCCTTCGCGCACGCACAGAGGTCCGGCTGTCTGAACGCGGTTCACCAGTACGCGCGCGCATTGGTGCATGCCGTGTAGTGTGCCTCCCTTCCCGCGCGGCGCGACCTGCTTTCGCTTGGTGGGGTTGCGTGGGCAGCGTCGAGTGTTCGAGTTTCCCCGAGCCGTTTACGTCGCGCCGAGTTGTTGCTTGCTACCTTCAAACCCGTCGCTCTGGTGGTCGACGCTGAAGTGCCCCTACCGCCTCTGGCGCTGCTGCACCGCGCTGTTCATCTTGCACAGTTCCTTCACCCGCTCTTGCTCGTTCCAGCGTTGGCGTCCACTGCAAAAACCCGCTCCCGTTCAGCGCGTCGGACTCCCCCTTGTTCCCGTCGCGCAACATTTCATCCCCCCTCGTCGCCCCACCCGTCGTTCCGCCTTCCGTCTTGTCCTGGCTTGACTGCTGACGCGCCGTTCTGTTTGCAGCGACGTGGATAGAACACCATTTTACCGACGATATCCAGGTACGGTTTTCGGTCGCGCTTGTCCTTTTCTTTGCATCCCCCCTTCCATCTCGCGCGCGCCGTCGTCCCCCGCTTTCGCGAGATCCCTGTGCGATTGCTGTGGTCTCGTTCCTGCGCGCCTTCGCGAGCGCCCGTGTCGTCGCGTCCGCACGCGTCATTGCCAGGCGCGAATGCGTCTACATCCACCCTCGTCGTCTCTTCCCGCCTCCCGCGCCCCTTCCGCATCTCGTGTCGTCCTTCATGCCCACTTTCGCAACCCGCGCGCGACTTTCCTAGCAAATTCCTTGCCCGCCCCATCCCGTCGTGCCTTGTTCGCGTTTCCTTCCCCCCTCCACGCTGCGCGCACGCCCTCGCGATCTCGCGCGCGGCTCCCCTTGCCATTAGCGACGTTCACAGTCCCATGTTGCGCGTTCACACACACGCTCCTGCTGTTCCGACTGGCCGTGCTGTTCGCAGCCCGCGTGCTACGGTTGGTGTCACGTCCCCGCGGGCCCTTCCGTATCGACTGCTGTCCTGCCCACGCTCTCTTTCCGTGACGGCACGACCGCTGCCATGCAGCCCAACGCGCGCGCCAGGGCCAGCGGTGAATGCAGACGGCGTGCGCTGACGAGCGACGAGCTCACGGCGCGCCTGTCTACGAGCAACGTGCTCGCGATGCCGGACGGGTGGTAGCCGCGGCGCACGACGCACAAGCTTGAGCGCGTGCCCGAAGAGCGCTACCCTACTGCCCAACGCGCGCGGCGGAGCCAGCGGCAGACCCAAACGGGAGCTCGCGGCAGGCGGACACGTGACAGTTGCGGCGCGCTCTGCGCAAGCTTGAGCGCGTGCTCGGCGAGACGTCCACGCTCGTGTACGACGGCGCCTATGGATAGCTCGCCGATGTTGCCGTCACTGTCGTCGCTGCGCCGCCGTCCATCCCAAGCCAGTCTGCTCGCGCGCAATGTCCCCTCGCGCAACCTTTCTCTTCTGCACTGGCGCCCACCGTTCCGTTTACATCTGCCCGCGCGGTCCGTGCCTCTGCGCCTGTTGCGCGCAGCTGCGTCATTTTGCTTTCCCGCGCTCACCGTCAGGCCCTTTTCTTCCAAGCTCTCTCTCGCCGTTCCTTCGTTCCGCTGGCTAACGCTCGCGGCAGACTCGACAATATAGATGCCCGGAGGTCATACTGGGCGCGAAGTGGGGCCCGACGGCCGATATATGGAGCGCGGCGTGCTTGGTGAGTGGACCTGTTCAATCTGACGTCTGAGGCGCTCCTGTGTCGTGGACTGCTGTGCGCGTACTCGAGCGCCCGGCGCGGCTCGGTGCGTGGATAATGCGCGTCGCGCTGAGGCAGAGGCTGGCGCCCACGCGGCGCATCGCGCGAAGGTGCAGGTCGCGAAGATGCAGGTCGCGCTACTCAGCGCGTCTGCTCGCTGTACCTTCATCGTTCCTTGTGAAAGCGCCGTGCTCGTTCGCATCCGCGCTTCTGTGGTTCACATCGCTCCACATTCGCTTGCACCGTCCAGTCGCTCACGCCCACCCAGTTCTTCGAGCTCATAACGGGCGGCGACTACCTGTTCGACCCGGCGAGCGGGTCGCGATACACGAAGGACGACGACCACCTTGCGCAAATCATTGAGCTGGTCGGCGACTTCCCCAAGAGCCTTGCGCTGTCGGGCAAATTCAGCAGCAACTTCTTCAATCGGCGAGGTAAGCTCTACTTTTCATTCCCTACCGCGCGCTGGCTCGCTGCGCGACATTGCGTTGTGCGCGCTAAGGCGTGCGCATGCTCGCACGCGATCCTCTGGGTCGCTGTCAGCCTCGTGCTCAGACGCCGCGTCGTCGTTCTGCTTTTGTCCCGTGCGCGAGTTCGTGTGCTGACGCGCTGCATTACAGGTGAACTGCGCCACATAACGAAGCTGCGATTCTGGCCCTTAGAGGACGTGCTGCACGACAAGTACCTCCTACCGCGCGATCAGGCTCAGCTCATCGCGTCCTTCCTCGCGCCGATGCTGCGGCTGCACCCGGACAAGCGCGCGAGCGCGCGCGAGATGCTGGGCCACCGCTGGCTCGCGGGCGTGCCCGTGGGCCCGGTGCCGAGCAGCGCGAGCGGCGACGCGATGAAGCCCGTCGACCCGCCGGTGGAGGGCGAGGTTGTGGAGGATGAGACGAGGAGATCATAGAGCGCGCGGGCTGATTACGCTGCGCTGCAGGGTTGGTGGAAGAGGGGAAGGTAATGAATCGCTTGCTGTGATATAGCTTTTCTTGCTGCTGCTGCTGCTGCGCTCGCGACTGTGTCTCGTTTTTGTCTGTCTGTTTGTAGTTTGTTCTTTTCGTTTGTGCTTGCTCTACATCTGTACGGAATCTAGTTTCTCATTTGTGCGTCTGTTTTTCGGACTTTGGGGAGCACTGTGACCGATGGTAGATGTACGCAAGATGAGGAGGAACTCGAGTGGACAGTGTAACATGTGCACCATAGCGGAACAAGAAGATTCTGCGACAGTTACGATTCTGCGGGCCAGGTGCCCTGGAGCTGATAGCCAAAGTCGTCGCCAAAAACGACTCGGAGCGATGCGTCGTCCCAGGCCATGGCGTGCGGGAGCGATTGTACCTCTGACTCCCTGGGATGCCGTTCAAGCTCTGCGTGCCCCAGAGCATCTTCATTGAGGTTCAGATGCTGCGACTGCGGGGCGAAGGTCGATTCTTGGAAGTAGCTGTTGGCGTTGGTGACGTTCGTTAACGAAGGCAGTGCGAAGAGAGACTCGACGCTCCACGCGTCCAGGAGCGCGGCTGGCGTCGTGGGCGGCGATTCAGTGACCGAACATGCTGGCGTTTCGGCAGCCTGCTATGTGAATACGTGAGCTGTACCTCAGGACTGACGCGCAGCTCATACCTGAGCCGCCGTTCCGTTGGAGATCTGAGCCTTCAAAGCCGCGAGCTCCTCGTACACTCGTGCGAGCTCGGCGCGGAGGGGCACGCAGTCTTGACACGTGCGCCCGCGGGCTGTTCGGCGGTCTTTTTCGACCGTCCACGTGCACTGGGAGCATCAGCTGTTGAAGACGGCATAGAGAAAGGAGTGTACAACGTACGGTGGAGCCACGCTTGATGCATCTGTTGCATGCTGGGCGCGTCTCGTCGCATTTGATCTTCCTACAGGTGCAAGGCTGCGTTCAGACGGACGAAAAGAATGGAGAAGGGCTATCGAACCTCGTGCGGCAGCCCTCGCAGGCGCTGGACGCGTGGCCTTTGTTTCTTCCTGTGCGTGGCGCAGGGGAGGCACAGGAGTCTTGTTCAGCCATTGAGGCAGTGGGTAGCGGCGGCTGGTAAAAGCAGGGGAGAAGGTAAAGCTCGGACTTGAACTGTTCAACTTGTTCTCCGCTCCGCGCCTGTTTTCTTACGCCGCCTGCCTACGGTTGAACTTTCTCTCCGTCCATCAATGAGGCGTATTTCACAGTCCTTCCTTATTTAAATTCTCTGTCAACGCCGCCGCGGCGATGCAACAGCGAACGGTGAAGCCAAGACCAATTAATGCGGCTGTTGAATGCGAGCGAAGAGAACGAGCCAGGGACAATTAGTTTTGAGCTTTCCTAACTGGACATAGAACGTCAACTTGTACGCTCTCGATTGGAGAAGTACGCCGAGCAGGTGAGAAGCCAACGCCGCGAGGGACGGCGAAGGACGCGTCGGACCGTGACTCCGCCGCTTGCCCTCCTGCTATCCACGCTCGCCGACAACCACGCCGCCGGTGATTTTTCTGCTGTTCTACTACTGCCAGTCCACGGCGCGTCGTGCGCGCCTGCTCACGCTCGAGGTGCGCAACTTCACTCGATACGGGCTGTGATGTGACGCTAATCTTAGCGCTAGCTCAGGGCCTGGCGACGACGCTTCAGCCCAAGCCCGGCGATTGCAACGGGGCGTCCGGCTGGGAAATGCCCATAGCAGCGCTTTCTCGTTGTTCTTGGGCTCATGACGATTCTTGTGCGTGTGCGCGCTCCTGTTGTGCGGGTCTTGCTCACTGCTGATTAAGCAGATCATACACCAGCTATTGCTCCGCGCCTCTGCCTGACGCTGCCGCGCACCGTATCTGTACGACCCCGCTTCCAGCGGCATGGATGGATATAAGAGAGTCGCTGCGGCTGGTTCACTACAGCCTCCAATGCGTCGCACCTGGGATTATGGCAACGCCGCAACGCTCGAGCTCGAGCTCTAGTTCATTATTGCCGAATCGAAACGCGCCTGGGTGAGTGCATGGCTCTCCGGTGCGGCTGACTCTCCCGCTGTTTCGAATGCAGCTGCACGCGCTCAGCGGCCCGAAGATGTCGACGTTGTGGTCGGCAGCGGCTCGATCTTTGCTTGCCTACGCCGCCTGGGGCTACGCTTCATCCGTTGTATTCCGCCAGGCATCACGGCCGATCTCGCGGCTCCAAGACTGGCCGCCAGCGGTATGAGCAGACGGTTGGTGCGCGTGGAGCTGCCGAAAGCGCACACCGTAGACGGCACCACACGACGATGAATCGCTAGCGGGCTATGCCTGCAAAAGGAGCGGACGGTGAACCCAGCCCACGATGACTCGTGCCCCGCCGTTTGACGTATGTGTGGCGTTCCGGATGACTCAATCGCTCGAATGAGGTGCCAACATGACGCGCGCCGAACAAGCGAATGCGCGCCGAGAAATGTTCGAATGGTCTTACGTCGGTCGGCGGGCTTAGGCATTGCAGTCTGCGCAGACAGCTTCGCGCGAACCCTGGCTGATTCCGGCGGTGAGCGTTATTCGCGCCGCCAAAACGACGGGGATTGTCGCGCTCTTCTTGTCGGAGGCGCGAGGGCGAGTCGGAGCCCTCTCGGATGCCTGCACGCCGCTCCAGTCCGCTCTTTTGCGCACGGGTTTCTCGACGGTAATCGCTGGATCGCGGCAGCTCAGGGGCCGAGACCGCTGCGCGATGGAGACGCGTCTAGGACCGCATGCGTGTTGCCCGCGCGTTGCCAGTCTCCGTGAGCGTGCGTCATTCTCCCACTCGTCGCTGCAGTCCACGTACCTCGGTGTGGTTGAGGGCGATGTGGCAGGTTGATGAATAATATTCGCGACGGCGCGGCGCTGCCTGTACATACTGCTTGGTGTGGGCGGCGCAGTTGATATCGATACGGCGCCCCATTTCCGGACCCTGTGTCTGCGCTGGAGTTGTCCTAGAGCCCGCCGTCTGGGCGGTCGTCGAGTCAATGGAGCCGGGGATCGTATATGTGTGTTCTGACTCGAGGGCTGTACTGGCCGTCGATCGTTTGCGGCCACGTAACTCAGTCGTGTTCACCCACTGACTTCAGGGTATATACCGGGCGACACGTGTGTGAGACGGGTGCAGCAGGTACCCGATATCAGGCTGGTTTCGATATGTTCTGCATAGCTGTGCAGCAAGTCGGATATGCCATACTGGAGCAAGAGACTGAAGGTCAGCGGCCGCGGTTTAGCAGATGATGAGAGCGCGGGGTTTCTGGAAGCTGGGCAATTACCCTGCTACTCTCTGAGGGTATTTATACTCCTATTGCGTTATCTCGATGTCCCTTGAGCTTGAGTGCATCTGGGTGATGGCCAACACGCGGAGGCCGCATACTCCGCACTCGGAAGATCAGAAGGTGTCTAAACATTCACTCGAGTTATTCGAGGCTGTGAATCTCACTCGTACATGTGGTAACGGGTCGGAGTAGTCTGCAGCAACACGGAGCATGACGACAAAGACTGAGAGTTGGCCCAAAGAACATATTCTAGGCTTCTAATGGAAAAACTAGATAGAAAGCTGGTCATAAACTGCTGTTTCGTCCTCATCACCCGGGACCGGTCCGGAAGCTCCGTCATCCGTCTTTCTGCGTTCGACCACGATGCGCGCCAATTGCGCGGTCGGCGACGAGCCAATGGTACCGGGGACTTTCGCTTAAGCGATTGCCGCACTTTGTGCAACGCATCGGTTAAGCGATTCCCGCACTTTGGCACGTTTTTGAAAAGTAAGTAAATGTAATCCGAGTGTAGATAGAGACACGTTACTACAGTATAAATCGCTGGGCATCGCTGAGGACAGCGTTTTGGGCCGCTTGTGATCGCTGGGTTTCGGTTGACATCGCTTCGCATCGCTGAGCTACGGAATCAGCACGGATAGAACATGAGGATATTCGGTCGAAATCGGTGGGCATCGGTGGAAAGCGGCGTGTAGGGAAAGCCGGTGCGTTCACCATCGCTTGTGATCGCTGTACCACAAAATCGCTGAAAATCGGTGAAGATCGGTAGACATCGCTAGTAATCGCTAAATATCCCTGCTAACTACACCGACCGTCCGCTCGCATATTACATTAAAATATAAATAGCCTCCGATTTCAAGCCGAAACGCTATCTTTGTTTACGGAGTACACTGCATAGATAATATGAGCTTGTAAGCATGCTGAGGGCTGAGCATACACTCACGGTCAGAGTCGAACTCATTCCACCCTTCGGCTACCTTGAACTGAGCACAGGCTGTAGCTCTCAGCCGCTTGACCTCCTCCAACATAGCGCCATAAAATGACGCCTTCTGGAAGGCATAGGCTGCAGCCCCTTGTGCAATTTGCCGGCTACGCAGCTCATCGGCGGGCTGACGCTGCCACTGCGGAACATCGGGGCCGTAGTTTGCTGCCGCTGCTGCGGCAGTATGCTCCATCTCCTCCGCTTTCTCGCCCTGCTGGTTACCGATGGCCTGCCAAATAGAACGCATTCGAGAAAAGTGCCGTTCGCTGCGCCCAAATTCTGCGCCCACAATCGACATCTGTTCAGACCAGCGCCGATAATGGCCTTGCAAACGAAAATACCGGACGCGGTTGTCTATGCAGTATGTTAATTTTGCAAAGACAACTCTGTCCGTTGCACGCACCGTCATCTGTCAGAAGAGCAAGTTTGGTTTTCTCCTGCTTGGAAACAAGCCCAACGTCCAGTTCCCCTCGCCAAAACCAAGCAACATCTCCCTTGGACTTGCCAACATTCAGTGGCTGAGGTTTGTCGACGGGTGCGTGAGCGCGCAGCATAGTAGCGTCCAGATCCTGATAGGTTGTGTCCTCCCGGCTCAGACCCAAGGCCCTGAGCGCGCTTAGATGCTCCGAATAGATATTGACAAAGACATTTTGCTTGGACTTCATTTTTTTTAGGTATGCTCTCGCTCTCGTCTTACCACCCGTGCTGTCCACCTCTTACTATGTCGCCCGGCTTGATACCATCAATCCCGTTTGCTTCCTGAGCGCCATCTACTGCACTTACCATCAAAATCCCGTGCCGGAGGCCTTCCCTCCGGAGGCGGGATATCGAACTTCTCGTCCCGTGACTTCAGGGGCAGAACTGAGCGCTGCACGGAGGTCCATCGTTTGGACTTACCATCACGGCAGGCTGATGGGAAGCTTCCCATCAGTGCCCCTTCCCATCAGCTGCACTTCCCGTCGCCGTTTGCGACCCCGGCTGGGCCCGGATACCCGGACACCCATATATGTCCGGGGAGCTCTCGCCGAGGTCTACGCGATGGTACCCTTCGCAAAGCTGTGCGCTGTCATGGCAACGAGCAATTTCCGCCGATGCGACAAAATCCGAAATGGGCGACCGCAGACCCTGCCGAGGTCACCTTCCGGAGCCTTCCCTGCGCGTCGGACGTCGATCCGATGGACGGTGTCAGAATACGAACTCTGCCGATCGAGTTTCGACTGCGCTGCGCAGTGCCGAAGGCGGAACATGAGACTCGTGGGACCAAGTCGGAGACATCCACATATGACCCGAGAGCTGCCGACCGTGGCGATCCGATGCAAACGATGCCTGGGACCTGCAGGGACTGTGTCCGGATCCGATCGCACTCTGCTGCAGGATCTGCACGTGCCGAAGCGAGTCTCGCTTCGTCCCTGGCGCTCGTCGAGGCCTGAAACTTCTCCGCGCACCATGTCGGGACACTGGGGGCTCAAATCCAGGGGAAAAGACACAAAATCGCAGAATCAGAAGCCCGCCGACGCTGTCGGACTGGCCTCGATTTGGGGGTTTGGGGCGCTGGGATCGGGAGCTCGTCGGAACCCTGGCGATCGCCTGTGCTTGGCTGGCAGGAGGCAAATGGACTCTGCATATAGTCCGAGCATCCTCGACCTTTGGCCGGGCGAAAGGAAGTCCCACTCGACGGGGTTGAATGCGTTCTTCCGACTTGGTTTCGTCAGCTAAGCCGATTGGAAGCGCGCCCGTCTTTCTCGGCGATCGTGATGCCGCATGTCTGATCTGCGACGAGGAAAATTCCAGCTCCCCGGAACAGTTTCAACCGTGCGAATCGGTGCACCGGTCGTGCCGCTGCGAGTCGGCCGACGTCCCAGAACATCTTACTATGTCGCCCGGCTTGATACCATCAATCCCGTTTGCTTCCTGAGCGCCATCTACTGCACTTACCATCAAAATCCCGTGCCGGAGGCCTTCCCTCCGGAGGCGGGATATCGAACTTCTCGTCCCGTGACTTCAGGGGCAGAACTGAGCGCTGCACGGAGGTCCATCGTTTGGACTTACCATCACGGCAGGCTGATGGGAAGCTTCCCATCAGTGCCCCTTCCCATCAGCTGCACTTCCCGTCGCCGTTTGCGACCCCGGCTGGGCCCGGATACCCGGACACCCATATATGTCCGGGGAGCTCTCGCCGAGGTCTACGCGATGGTACCCTTCGCAAAGCTGTGCGCTGTCATGGCAACGAGCAATTTCCGCCGATGCGACAAAATCCGAAATGGGCGACCGCAGACCCTGCCGAGGTCACCTTCCGGAGCCTTCCCTGCGCGTCGGACGTCGATCCGATGGACGGTGTCAGAATACGAACTCTGCCGATCGAGTTTCGACTGCGCTGCGCAGTGCCGAAGGCGGAACATGAGACTCGTGGGACCAAGTCGGAGACATCCACATATGACCCGAGAGCTGCCGACCGTGGCGATCCGATGCAAACGATGCCTGGGACCTGCAGGGACTGTGTCCGGATCCGATCGCACTCTGCTGCAGGATCTGCACGTGCCGAAGCGAGTCTCGCTTCGTCCCTGGCGCTCGTCGAGGCCTGAAACTTCTCCGCGCACCATGTCGGGACACTGGGGGCTCAAATCCAGGGGAAAAGACACAAAATCGCAGAATCAGAAGCCCGCCGACGCTGTCGGACTGGCCTCGATTTGGGGGTTTGGGGGCGCTGGGATCGGGAGCTCGTCGGAACCCTGGCGATCGCCTGTGCTTGGCTGGCAGGAGGCAAATGGACTCTGCATATAGTCCGAGCATCCTCGACCTTTGGCCGGGCGAAAGGAAGTCCCACTCGACGGGGGTTGAATGCGTTCTTCCGACTTGGTTTCGTCAGCTAAGCCGATTGGAAGCGCGCCCGTCTTTCTCGGCGATCGTGATGCCGCATGTCTGATCTGCGACGAGGAAAATTCCAGCTCCCCGGAACAGTTTCAACCGTGCGAATCGGTGCACCGGTCGTGCCGCTGCGAGTCGGCCGACGTCCCAGAACATCTTACTATGTCGCCCGGCTTGATACCATCAATCCCGTTTGCTTCCTGAGCGCCATCTACTGCACTTACCATCAAAATCCCGTGCCGGAGGCCTTCCCTCCGGAGGCGGGATATCGAACTTCTCGTCCCGTGACTTCAGGGGCAGAACTGAGCGCTGCACGGAGGTCCATCGTTTGGACTTACCATCACGGCAGGCTGATGGGAAGCTTCCCATCAGTGCCCCTTCCCATCAGCTGCACTTCCCGTCGCCGTTTGCGACCCCGGCTGGGCCCGGATACCCGGACACCCATATATGTCCGGGGAGCTCTCGCCGAGGTCTACGCGATGGTACCCTTCGCAAAGCTGTGCGCTGTCATGGCAACGAGCAATTTCCGCCGATGCGACAAAATCCGAAATGGGCGACCGCAGACCCTGCCGAGGTCACCTTCCGGAGCCTTCCCTGCGCGTCGGACGTCGATCCGATGGACGGTGTCAGAATACGAACTCTGCCGATCGAGTTTCGACTGCGCTGCGCAGTGCCGAAGGCGGAACATGAGACTCGTGGGACCAAGTCGGAGACATCCACATATGACCCGAGAGCTGCCGACCGTGGCGATCCGATGCAAACGATGCCTGGGACCTGCAGGGACTGTGTCCGGATCCGATCGCACTCTGCTGCAGGATCTGCACGTGCCGAAGCGAGTCTCGCTTCGTCCCTGGCGCTCGTCGAGGCCTGAAACTTCTCCGCGCACCATGTCGGGACACTGGGGGCTCAAATCCAGGGGAAAAGACACAAAATCGCAGAATCAGAAGCCCGCCGACGCTGTCGGACTGGCCTCGATTTGGGGGTTTGGGGCGCTGGGATCGGGAGCTCGTCGGAACCCTGGCGATCGCCTGTGCTTGGCTGGCAGGAGGCAAATGGACTCTGCATATAGTCCGAGCATCCTCGACCTTTGGCCGGGCGAAAGGAAGTCCCACTCGACGGGGGTTGAATGCGTTCTTCCGACTTGGTTTCGTCAGCTAAGCCGATTGGAAGCGCGCCCGTCTTTCTCGGCGATCGTGATGCCGCATGTCTGATCTGCGACGAGGAAAATTCCAGCTCCCCGGAACAGTTTCAACCGTGCGAATCGGTGCACCGGTCGTGCCGCTGCGAGTCGGCCGACGTCCCAGAACATCTTACTATGTCGCCCGGCTTGATACCATCAATCCCGTTTGCTTCCTGAGCGCCATCTACTGCACTTACCATCAAAATCCCGTGCCGGAGGCCTTCCCTCCGGAGGCAGGATATCGATCTTCTCGTCCCGTGACTTCAGGGGCAGAACTGAGCGCTGCACGGAGGTCCATCGTTTGGACTTACCATCACGGCAGGCTGATGGGAAGCTTCCCATCAGTGCCCCTTCCCATCAGCTGCACTTCCCGTCGCCGTTTGCGACCCCGGCTGGGCCCGGATACCCGGACACCCATATATGTCCGGGGAGCTCTCGCTGAGGTCTACGCGATGGTACCCTTCGCAAAGCTGTGCGCTGTCATGGCAACGAGAAATTTCCGCCGATGCGACAAAATCCGAAATGGGCGACCGCAGACCCTGCCGAGGTCACCTTCCGGAGCCTTCCCTGCGCGTCGGACGTCGATCCGATGGGCCGTGTCAGAATACGAACTCTGCCGATCGAGTTTTGACTGCGCTGCGCAGTGCCGAAGGCGGAACATGAGACTCGTGGGACCAAGTCGGAGACATCCACATATGACCTGAGAGCTGCCGACCGTGGCGATCCGATGCAAACGATGCCTGGGATCTGCAGGGACTGTGTCCGGATCCGATCGCACTCTGCTGCAGGATCTGCACATGCCGAAGCGAGTCTCGCTTCGTCCCTGGCGCTCGTCGAGGCCTGAAACTTCTCTGCGCACCATGTCGGGACACTGGGGGCTCAAATCCAGGGGAAAAGACACAAAATCGCAGAATCAGAAGCCCGCCGACGCTGTCGGACTGGCCTCGATTTGGGGTTTGGGGGCGCTGGGGTCGGGAGCTCGTCGGAACCCTGCCGATCGCCTGTGCTTGGCTGGCAGGAGGCAAATGGACTCTGCATATAGTCCGAGCATCCTCGACCTTTGGCCGGGCGAAAGGAAGTCCCACTCGACGGGGTTGAATGCGTTCTTCCGACT